>CM067848.1:33820263-35185326 GCA_034638295.1 Phortica okadai | reverse complement strand
TCAGTATGATTGGCTCTACAAAACTGCATACCACAAAATCCCCCCCTCATTTTCATTTCCCCTCCCCTAGTAATTTTCTCTAAATTGCTATATCTCCAAAATTAACAAAGGTATGAACCTGAAATTTTGTATACAAGCTCAGTGATAATACATCTTAAAAACTGCATACCACAAATTTCCCCTCTCTTTGATGGCTACCCCTCAGAGACCTACAAACTTAAATTTTTCGTAAAATCCACATTTTTTTTTACCGATTTTCCTTGTATTTTGAACACTATTTGAAAAGGCGACGTCAGATCAATATGTTTTTGTAGATTGAGGGTGTGGCAACGCCTACCATGTGTGCAGGGTATTATATTGTCGAGTATACTCGACTATACCGCCGTTACTGGTTTTTGTATTGCTTTTAAGTTCCGCAGACATTGTGCGTATTGTTTGTCCAACAAATTCGAAACGAAATGACAACAAAATGAAGTACTCGTATGTTACACCATAGGTGCCGGTGTAACTTGCTTGAGAAAGTGTTCCAATGTTACATTAAAGACTGAGGTGTGACTTGCATGTTTTGAACGCAAGTCTGCACGTGTTCCCGTGCTCCAAAAAAATCATGGGAGAGTTTTAGAGTAGACTGAACAAAACTAGCCCATATGCGTTAAAAAATAACAACCTTGCAAAATAAGGGACACCCTACTATATAAATATAATGTGAAAGAATCTTTGAAATCGGTCCAGTAGTTTTTGAATTTATTCCTTACAAATATATACATATATCGGTCGTCTTTATACTATTAGTATAGAAAAATTCGATCGCCAATTGTATAAAAAAGAAGCTGTTGTAGGATTTGCAGAAAATTTTTTAGTATTGCACTAATTGCCCCCCCGTTTTTATAGATTTTCTTGTTAGAAACATTTAGACACATAATATGTGTACAGGGTATAAAAAGTGAAAGGAATTTCATAAAGTAGTTCATTAAAGCAAACTTTTCTTTTCACGATTCGTGCCTATTTTTAGAAAACAACAGTGTACTGTGCGTGCAAACTGCATCAATGAATATGACAATAGCCGAATATTTTTCTTTAATGCTGGCGACCACGCACGAAAAATTAATTTAAATTATTTTCCACTCATCTTTAAACGGAGAGTGTGAAGCAATTTATATATAGCCTATATTAATTTGGGATAATATAGCATTCTAATGGTGAAAGAATTTTTTAAATCGCTTGAGTAGTTTTTGAGTTTAATCATTACAAACAAACAAATCTTTCCTCTTTATAATATTAGTATAGATATACATATGCACATACATACATATATAGATGGCGTCAAAGTTAAGGCCATTTTGCATAAAACATAAGTTGACGTGACAAATCATATTTCGAACATGACTGGTAGCTCCAAAAGGAAAAAAAAAGTTTTCTTAAGGACAGTATTTTTTAGGTCTATACGTAGCGGTTTTTTGATTTTTTGAGTTTTACGGAAATGGTGCCTATTTTTCCGAAATAACTGGTTTTTTTGAGTAAAAAAAATCATTTTAATGGGCAAAAAACAAATCTAAGACAAATATCGGAAAACCCATAACCAAACATATAACGGTCGCGGACAGATTGGTTCGAACGACCATTATTTAATACTTGTCCATACAATCTTTGTTCAAACACCTCGCATCATGTCGCAGTCACGCTAATATAAGAAACATATTAGTTGGTGATTTCTGCGACATCCTCGCTTCCAATAATGCCGCATTTTACCAATGATAATATGCATCAACTGTTTTGCTGGGTATTTGTTCATGTTTAATCACTCAACGAAACTAAGCCTTAAATAAAATTAGCTCACGCTGACGATCGCATCATTCGTGTACTAAAAATGTAGCTAAAAATGCTCTCTCAGGCTCTACACTTGTTGCAGAAATTGATAACCAATAATTTCAAGTGATATACTCGAACTCCTCTATTTTCAAATAAGTTAATTTCCCGACTATTAGTTTGTGGCAACCGTGATTCATTTTGTACCTCAGGTGATTTTTTAGAAGCAGAAAAACTATTCATTTTCAACAGTTAAATTTAACGAGTAATTTTTGCGTTTTGAGTTTTTTCTTTATTTAACACAATCATTGTTGAGCTGAATGATCCAAAGGAAAGGTTTGAGCACGAGCATGAATAAGCTCAGAGATAAAAAAATATTGGCACATTTGAGTGATTTTAAATCGCAAATATTGTAGTCAAAAACCTACCTCCCAGGGCTGTAGAATTCATTACCCAAATTTTCAATATGTGCCTTAAGCTATGTTATTTCCCAACGAAATGGAAATGCGCTAAAATAATTTCAGTACATAAGCCTGGCAAACCACTGGATAATCCAGAAAACTATAGACCAATAAGTTTGTTGTGTTGTTTTTCTAAGTTGTTCGAAAAGATCATCAAACAAAGATTAAACGCTCACCTAACGCGCTTTTATATTCTCCCTAATGAACAGCACGGATTTAGAGCCCGCTTGAGTTGCATACATCCCCTGATAAAATTAAAACGTTTTGTGCGATCAAATCTTCAAAGTGGCTATTCTGTGGGCTTAGTTACGCTTGATATTCAAGCAGCTTTTGACACGGTTTGGCACAACGGTTTAATTTACAAACTTAAATTGATTAATGCCCCACTATATTTAATAAGGATTATAACTAGCTTCTTGTCGCAAAGGCAGTTTTATGTTTTTGTGGACGGTTCCGCATCGCTGCACAAATGTGTCTCAGCTGGTGTCCCCCAAGGTTCGGTCTTAGGTCCCACCTTGTATAACATCTATACGTACGACACTCCCAAACATGATCCATGCGTGCTATCAATGTTTGCGGACGACACCGCAATCTTCTGTGCCGGTCAGAATTATAAGCAAATGAAACACCACCTCCAAGAACAGCTTAATAAGCTAACCGAATACTACAGCAAATGGAAAATTAAAATAAATCCATCTAAGACTAATGCCTTATACTTTTCCAGACGTCGTAAAGCCTCCTTTCTTCCTGATACTAATCTCATGATTGATAATAACAACATACAGTGGGTTAATGAATTAAAATATCTAGGCGTTCATTTTGATAAGAAAATGATCTTCAAGCTTCATAAAAGCAAAACTATTGATCAAATTAACCGCACTATTTGCATTCTCTACCCGCTAATAAACAGGAAGTCGAAGCTCTCAATACATAATAAACTTATACTTTTTAAGTCAATTTTTTCGCCTATTATGCTATACGGTGTTCAAATCTGGGGAGATTGTGCTGCCTCCCATATCAAAAGACTCCAGATTTCTCAAAATAAATTACTGAAATTAATCACAATCTTCCCTTTTATTTCTCCACCGCCCGCCTTCATGCAATTGCCAATGTTCAAACAGTACAACAAAAAATACTGAAACTTCAAAATAATTACAATGAAGTAGTCTAAGCGTGTTCCACCACCACTAGGTCTCTAGTGTATTTTAAATTAAATTGTCTATGCACGATGTGCTCTAATCGATCTTCGTTCTCTAGATTTCGTCTAGATTTCATAAGTATCGGTTATTAGTTTGTAGTTAGAGTGTAAGTTTTATTTCTTAACAATATTTCTTAGGTTTTTTCCCATTTTTCCTAAATTAACCGTGTTCCCTCATCTAGCAATATACCCTCATATGAATATCTCAGCTGTAAAGTTACTTATTAACTAATCTCTGTATACCATAATTTAGATATAAAAACTTAATGTACAATTTCGGGATAAATAAATTAAATAAATTAAATGAACAAATCAACAGTGAAAACATGTGCGTATGCGATCAAATGGTTGAGTCGAATGGCTTTATTATTATACCCTGTACCATATGGATGGAGTATAATAAGATTCAATAATAAAATGGGCATGGCCACGCCTATATATAGCCAAAAAAAAAAAATTTTATTTTGATATACAAACAAACTGGTCGAAAACATTAAAAATTGTTGAATTGTTGCTGTTGTTAGCGAAGTTGGTCTTGGAAAGCGGGTGCTCACTTTTAAATCGTTCCAACAACAACAGCAACAATATTTTGTTATATTTATAGAAGGACTTAATTTTTTCGCGACGTTATTGTTATACCTTTCACTGTTATTTTTTAAATGTTATTCTATTATCGTCACTCTCTCACATTCTTATTTTTTCTCTGTCTCCCTCTTTCTTTCATGTCTTTCCTTAATTTGCATTTATTTATTTAAGTCGCATGTCGTTTTTGGGTGTTAACTTAAATAATTAACGGCATTAATTGCGGCACATGTATGGGCCTTATGTTTACTCAGCCCCATAACCCCTACCCCATGAACCACGAATCCTTCACCCACGCAATCAATTCTTACACGCATGAAAAGCATTTTTGTTCAAACATAATTTGACTTCTTATGTCATTAATTTTCATTGCGTGTCACAACACCGAATGCGCTGTCGCTTCCGCTGCTGACGTGACTTTGCTCAGTTGAAATTTTGTTTTTTGTTTTTAATTTCACTCTTGTTGAAATATTTACCAACACTAATTTGTCATAAACAATTTGCAGATGTTTGTTGTTGTTGCAGCTGCGAACAAGGCACCATAAATAATGCAAATGACAACGTAATAATAACCTGAACGAAAACCAGTAAGGACGCTATCTTCAGCAGGGCTGAAGCTTATATACTTTTCACGCACTTTCTTGTGCCACGCCCACTTTTTTGACTGAATATATTTTCTCTTCATCTTATTAGCCAATATACAAATTTTCATTGTTTTTGTTCATTGGGTACCGGAGATATGAAGATTTATTGATTTTTGGTAAAAGTGGGCGTAACCATGCCCATTTTTTTGTCAAAATAGTTTTCATGCCTCCCTAAAGCTCTGTTTACACTAGAGATTTTTTGTGTAGATTTAGACAAAAATCTCATGTCTACAAGTGTAAACACCCTGTAGATTTATCTACACAGTCTCTACAACAAATTTAAATCTACACAATGAGTAGTGTGTGTAAACAACTTTCAGAGTAGATAAAACAGCCTCGATTTGTGTCTACAAGTTTGTTAAGCAACAGAACAAATTTTTTTCTCTACATTGATATTTTCACATAAAAATATATCAATGATTCATATGTCACGTTTGACACTTCCAGAAAATTCGTCCCAATTTGGGAATAAGAATCAAAGGAAGAACAAAAACAAAGAGTAAAATGGCGCCTTCACCAAAAAAAAATGCCTGGAAAATGCGATTATGCGTATATATAGATATTATATGAATATTATTAAATCAAATGACGGATGCGAGTGTACTGTTTTTGAATGTACAATGTACCCATACTCAATAATATCAATAATTTGACAATGCCATTCTTCACAAAATGTTGGCATATAGCTGCGACTCCTTCCTTCAACTCCTTCAATAACTGCTGGTAAAATCCAACGTTCTCAGCATTCCTAGCATTTATTTTTGCGATCTATGGTTTCTTCCACAATCGATTTTGATGATGCATATTGTTTCTGGCGCATTTCCAACTTTTCTAATTTTTTTGTTAATTTATTTTTGGGAATAATTTTTTAATGTCAAAAATCAGTATGTCAAAAGCGAAACAGTAGCGCCCTCTATCATTATCTACATTCTGCTCGAAAGTGTAGTCAGTGTAAACACCTTGTAGATAGCAATGTAGATATTTTCCAAATTTATCTACTCGAAAGAAAACTTTCGTAGATTTTCAGTTCAGTGTAAACACAAAACGTAATTTATCTACACTTTTTGTTGAGATATCTACACAAAAAATCTCTAATGTAAACAGAGCTTAAGAATATATGTGTGAAGTTTCAAGTCAATTGATTAAGAAACAAAAAAGTTTTCCATACAACGACGTGAATCTTGCTTCTCTTCCTCTTCTTCATTTTGTATCGCAGATACCAGTTCCAGTTGCCCGATCTCAATGAAACTTACAGGCATTAAGTCGGACGATGTGAAACTACTATGTTTAAAATCTAGTGACCAAAAAAAAAGTGCCTTGTTTTGATTTACGTTAAGCAAATGTTTGGAAAGTACAGTTTTGTTACATTTTTAAAATCTTTCGAGTAGTATCCTTAAATGATCATTGAATAACCAATGTTTTTGCATACCAACTTTTTACATTCTTCACGTATGTGAATAATATTATAACTTTGTCACGGAGTTTGTAACAGATCTAAATATTCATTTCCGACTATATAAAGGTATACAAATTCTTGATCAGGACGACAAGACGAGTTGATTCAGCCATGTCCTTGTCTGTGCGTATGCAAACTAGTACCTCAGTTTTGAAGCTATCGAGCTCAACATTTTTCATAGAGTCTTCGAATTTCTTACGATCATTCGTCGGAACCGGCCATATCGAATTATTGGAACAGGTGGCCCCCATACGAAATGAAGAAGAAAAGCCATATTGAATCTTTGTATGGAAAACTTTTTTGTTTTGGAAGATAGAGGACTTATTGCCTGAAAGTTTCATTGAGATAAGACGACTAGAACTTGTACCTGCCATACAAAATGAAGAAGAGGAAGAGAAGCAAGAGTCACGTTATTGTATGGAAACCCTTTTTGTCTCTTAATCAATTGACTTGAAATTTCACACTTATGTACTTAGGGAGGCATGAGAACTACTTTGACCAAAAAATGAGCATGGCTACGCCAACTTTTATTCAAAACCAGTAAGGACGCTATAGTCGAGTATACTCGACAATATAATACCCTGCATACACAGTAGGTGGTGCAACACCCTAAATCTACAAAAAAATGTTGATTTGACATCGCCCGATCGAATATTAATCAAAATATGAAATAAATTGGTCAAAAAAAGTGGAATTTACGAAAAATTTGAGTTTGTAGGTCATTGAGGGGTAACTTTCGAACAGGGGGGAATTTTGTGGTATGCAGTTTTAAAGATATGTATTTACTGAGCTTGTATACAAAATTTCATGTTCATACCTTAATTAGTTTTGGAGATATTGCTTTTTATAGAAAACAACTGGGGGAGGGGAAATCAAGGGGAGGGGGAAAAATTGTGGTGTGCAGTTTTGTAGAACTCTTCATGCTGAGTCTACATACCGACTTTCATGTTTCTATCTCTTCGGGTGTTCGAGTTATAACGTTTTCAAAAAGTGGGCGGTGCTGGTTGGGCGGGAAGGAGTGGGCGTGGCACTAAACCATTCAAACTTGATGGAGTGCCAAGCATTACGAGTCTACCCTCCAAATTTCAAGTCTCTAGCTTTTACAGTTTCCGAGAACCATTGGTGAATACAGACGGACGGACGGACGGACGGACAGACGGACAGGGCTCAATCGATTTCTCTTGTCATCCTGATCAAGAATATATATACTTTATGGGGTCCCCCTCCCCTCCTTCTATGCGTTACATACATTTCGTTCAAACAAACTTAATATACCCTGACACACTGTATGTGCAGGGTATAATCAATAATTTCCATATCTCCAATCTACCCAATGAGCAAAAACAATGAAAATTGGTATATAGGCTAATAAGATGAAGAGAAAACATATTCTGTCAAAACCAGTAAGGACGCTATAGTCGAGTATACTCGACAATATAATACCCTGCACACACGGTAGGCGGTGCCGCACCCTCAATCTACAAAAACATATTGATCTGACGTCGCATTTTCAAATAGTGTTCAAAATATCAAGCAAATCGGTCAAAAAATGTGGAATTCACGAAAAATTTGAGTTTGTAGGTCATTGAGGGGTAACCATCAAAAAAAGGGGAATTTTGTGGTATGCAGTTTTAAAGATAAATATTTACTGAGCTTGTCTACAAAATTTCAGATTCGTATCTTTAATAGTTTTGAAGATACAGCAAATTTAAGAAAACAACCGCGGGAGGGGAAATGAAGAGGAGGGGGAAAAATTGTGGTACGCAGTTTTGTAAAGCTACTAATACTGAGTCTACATACCGACTTTCATGTTGCTATCTCTTTTGATGTTCGAGTTATAGCGTTTTAAAAAAGTGGGTGGTGCTGGATGGGCGGGAAGGAGTGGGCGTGGCACAAAACCGTTCAAACTTGATCTGCTGCCGAGCATCACGAGTCTACCCTCCAAATTTCAAGTCTCTAGCTATTATAGTTTCTGAGAACCATTGGTGAATACGGACGGACGGACGGACGGACGGACAGACGGACAGACGGACGGACATAGCTTAATCAATTTCTCTTGACGTCCTGATCAAGAATATATATACTTTATAGGGTCCCCCTGCCCTCCTTCTGTGCGTTACATACATTTCGCTCAAACAAACACAATATACCCTGATACACAGTATGTGTACAGGGTATAAAAATGGTCGCGGCACAAGAAAGCGCGTGAAAAGTATATAAGCTTCAGCCTTGCTGAAGATAGCGTCCAAACTGTTTTTTTTTTTTTGGACGATAGTTAAAACACGCTGTAATATTGGTGAAGATCGTATAACTATAGCATATAGCTCCCATAGGAACAATCAGTCAAAAATTCGGTTTTTGTTAGAAAAATTTGTTTGTTCTTAAATACAAACAGATGATACTTTGCAATTATGCACTTTTATGAATCCTTGACCATATTCCAAAGTTTCATAAGAATAGGCCAAAAGGGCGTGGTACCGCCCATATAGAAAAAAACTTAAAAATGAGATTTCTCTGTAAGCCGACGAGATACAAGATCGAAAAATGAAGTGTAGAACGCCCTTTTCTCTTTATAAGCTTAATTAATCTTATTGGAAAAACTATAAAACGGATTTTCCAATAAGAATAATTGGGCAAAGCTGAAAATAGCTCCCTTACTGGTTGAAACTTGTTTTTACTCACATTTTCGGGACATTGCTCGACCATTTTCAAACATTACATGCGTATGTGTATGCCAAAAACAACAACAATGTTGTCGACAAACATGAAAATGTTCGAAATATTTGATAAAGGCAAAACATTTTTCATGAAATATATCAATATACTGTACAATATTGAGTGCTTATAAATGAGAGCAAGTGAGAAAGAATTAACACTTTAAGTGACTTTAAAATGTGAGGCAATGTATTGTAATCTATTTAGGAGCGACCACGCGATTGCGACCTGAAACAAGTCGACACCAACAATAATAATAATATTATCAACGCTAACAACAACCAGTTTGCATTTTCGTTTCCGTTTGAGCGGCTTATCAAAGCTCGTCTACGACTATGACTTCACCAAGAGTAACCGGGTAGCCACAATATTGCCAATGTTGACGGCGAATCCGACTGCGACATCAACATGACTAAAGTCGTGCACGGCAAATAGGAAAAACCAGTAGCAACATGCGAAGCGTGTGTAACTGAGACCAAGATGTCAGAGCATGCGAAGTGGAGAAGGAATGTGCTTGGATAAATAACAGAATGCAGAACAAAAAAAAAAAAACAAACAAAAAAGAGAACACTTGGCATAAACTCAACTAAACTCAACTTAACTCGGTTGGTAATCGAAATGCATTTGCACACACACACATACATATGTATTAGCAGTAAAGCGTTGTCGTTGTTGAACCCGTGAATTCTGCTTGCCGCTTATCCTGTCGTTGCTCTTATTTCAGTTTGTGTCGCCTTCACACACCCTCGCACCGTCACGATCTAACACGCTTAGAGCTTAGCAAGTTTCGGCTTCAAATGACTTAACTTGAGTCGAGTCGAATCGCGATGTGTTACCGTTGAGTTTAATTTTAGAGTTTTATTTGATTTTGTTTTTTATTGCACATTTTTTGCACTCCTACATCATAATCATCAGCGTTATCATTAGTATTAGCATTATAATTTTGATTATCGTCATCATCATCATTGGCGTCGTCAATAAGGGCAGCAAAGTTGCCGTTGTTGCGCCTATTCAAGCTTGTGGCCAAGGACAAATTATTTTCTTTTTATTTTTCATAAAAGAAGCCAAATGTATGTAACGCACGGAAAGAGGGAAGGGGGACCCCATAAAATATATATATTCTTGATTAGTACGACCAGAGGAATTGATCAAACCATGTCCGTCCGTCCTGACCAATGATTTTCGGAAACTATGAGAGCTAGAGACTTGAAATATGGAGGGGAGAGTCGTGATGCTCGACAGCAGATCAAGTTTGATTGGTTTTGTGCCACGCCTACTCCTTCCCGCCCATCCAGCACCGCCCACTTTTTCAAACCGCTATAACTCAAATATCCAAAGAGATAGAAATATAAAAATTGGTGTGTAGATTCAGTATGAGTAGCCCTACAAAACTGCATACAATTTGTCCCTCCCCAAGTTGTTTTATGTAAAATGATATATCTCCAAAACTATTTAAGTCCCGAACCTAAAATTTTGTATGCAAGCTCAGTAGATATACATCTTTAAAACTGCGTACCACAAAATTCCGCTCTCTTTTATGGTTACACCTCAGAGGCCAACAAACTCAAATTTTTCATTTATTGACTGATTTTCTTGATATGTTGAACACTATTAAATCTGGCGATGTCCGATACCGCCCTTACTGGTTTTCTATTGTGCTTCTTTTTTTTTTTTTTTTATCTAGCGAAACCATAGCCAGTGGAACTAGCTTGCACCGAACCAAGTGGCGAACGCGTTCTGGATAATAATAATGTGTGGTATGTGGCCGATATGATGACTTCCTCGCAGTGTTAGATGTCAATGCAAAATTATTATACCCTGTACACACACTGTGTATCAGGGTATATTAAGTTTGTTTGAGACGGTTTGTATGTAACGCATAGAAGGAGGGGAGGGGGACCCTATAAAGTATATATATTCTTGATCAGGATGACAAGACGAATTGATATAGCCCTGTCTGTCCGTCCGTCCGTCCGTCCGTCCTCACCAATGGTTCTCGAAAACTATAAGAGCTAGAGACTTGAAATTTGGTGGATAGACTCGTGAGGTCAAACGCTAGATCAAGTTTGAAGGATTTTTTGCCACGCCCACTCCTTCCCGCCCATCGAGCACCACCCATTTTTTCAAAAGGCTGTAGCTCGAAAACCTGATGAGTTAGAAACATGAAAATGAGTATGTAGACTCAGTATGTATAGCTCTACAAAACTGCATACCACATTTTTTCCCCCTCCCCTTCGTTTCCCCTCAAAAAGTTGTTTTCTTAAAATTGCTGTATCTCCTAAACTATAATAGATACAATGCTGAAATTTTGTATGCAAACTCAGTAAACATACCTTTTTAAAACTGCATACCACAAACTTTCATTTTTAACGCTGTGTGACAACGCAAAGACAAACAAGTTGAAATTTGGCATAAATTGCGCTTTGAACACTGCTTTATCCTATTTGTAACAAAAACCGTACTTAACACTGCGAAAACTATTAAAGCTAGAGACTTGAAATTTGGAAGATAGTCTCGTGTGGTCGAACACTAGATGAAGTTTGAAGGAATTTTTGCCACGCCCATTCCTTCCCGCCCATCGAGCACAACAAAAGGTCATTTTTTTCTTAAAATTGCTGTATCTCCTAAAGGATAAAAAATACAATGCTGAAATTTTGTATGCAAACTCAGATAACATATCTTTTTAAAACTGCATACAACAAACTACCACTTTTCCCGCAAAGACCAACACACAAAAATTTTGCAGCAATGCTTTGTAACAAAACCCGTACTAAAGCGCCATCTAATGGCAACATTGCACTGTGAGCCCTGCCTCACTATTAGCAAATACACAAACCATATCGTGGTACACTGCTTTTGCTGTCGGCGAATGTTTAACGTGTTATCAACATAGGTGTGTGTACAGGGTATTATATAGTTGAGAATACTCAACTATACCGCCCTTACTGGTTTTTACTATGTAGCTAACATCATAAGGCTCGACAAGTCCACCAATACTTGGATCTACAGTTGGGGATCGAAATTGGTAGTATTGCAACAAGGCACTGTTGTGATACGAACCTGACCAAGGTATGGTGCCACGGGTGACAAGAATAGCCGGCTGATGGTTGCTTTGGTGACCATTGGTCTCTTGTCTATGGTGAGGCCTGTAAAGGGCACGTGGTGGCTGTGGTTTGACACCCAAATGCGGGTAAAACCTTCGTGGTTTGGTGATTGAGCTGCACCAGCTCAAGCTTGACTTGAGGACCAGCCTCGGATGCTGTTATCCAGAAAACAGTAGGGGTTTTAGATAGACTCCGGCCTTACCAGTGGTTGAATTCCGGCCCTAGTCAACGGAATTTAAACTGGAACTGGACTTGCTCCAGGGCGTTGATTGTCGTCAGGTTAGACACCAGCTAACCAGCAATCCGTTGCATTTTGAATGCAATGAGATTAGGCCAAATTTTGTTAGGTGCTCATGTAAAACCATTCGACTAACTTGTGCTTCTTTTTATAATCTTCACGCAGTGAATGACACATGGTAGGCCGTGCCAGACCCCAAATCTACAAAAACATATTGGAATGACATCAGTCGTTCAAATATTGTTCAAAGTATCAAGAAAATCGGTCCAAAAATTTGGATTTTACGAAAAATTTTGAGTTTGTAGATCTCTGTGGGGTAACCATCAAAAAGATGTATACTTATTGAGCTTGTATTCAAAATTCATTCATATACCATCAATAGTTTTGGAGATATACTGTTTTTAAGAAAACAGCTTGGAGAGGGGAAATTAAGAGGGGGGGGGGGGGGGGGGGGCATATTGTAGTATTCAGTTTTGTAGAGCTACACATACTGAGTCTACAAACCGACTATAATATTTCTATCTCTTTGTATATTTGAGTTATAGCGATTCAAAAAGGTGGGTGGTGCTGGTTGGTCGGGAAGGAGTGGGCGCGGTACAAAAAAAAATAAACTTGATCTGCTGCCGAGCATCATCAAATGAAGAAGACGTAAATCGTTGTGTGGAAAACTTTAGATAGAGGAATGAAATTTAAAAATCGAAAACATAATAGTTTTATGTAGACCGACTAAATGCCTGATAGTTTGATTGAAATTGGACAATTGGAACTGGTACCTGCCATACAAAATGAAGATGAGGAAGTGAAACAAGATTCACGTCGTTGTTTCTTAATCAATTGAATTTCACAGTTATGTTCTTAGGGAGGCATGAAACTATTTTCAGCAAAAAATGGGCATGGTTACGCACACTTATAGCCAAAATAAATAATTTGCATATATCCGGTACCCAATGAGCAAAAACAATGAAAATTGGTATATAGGCTAATAAGATGAATAGAAAATAGATTCACTCAAAACAATGAGCGTGGCACAAGAAAGGGCGTGAAGAGTATCCAAGCTTCAGCCTTGCTAGCGTCCTTACTGGTGTTTGCCTCTTTTTGGTTTAATGGATCCGTAAATTAGACATAAATAAAGTAAAACGCATTTACATGCAAAATATGCCATTAGGAATACGAAATTGCCGCGCATGAGGTAATGTATCTGTGCAAAAAAAACGAAACAAATGAGCGCATAGATCCCAAACAAACGTAAAAAACTGCATGCATGCATTTTACAACACTGCAGTCCAAATACAATGCATGCGCCTTAATGTTCTCCGTTCAAATCATAATATATAATAATAATGATAATCGTAATACGTTGTGGTGGAAGTAATAATAACTACAACAATCAGAACAAAAACTAAAAAAGATGCTCATTTGCAAAACTGCAAACAATATGATTTTTAAAGCACCAAAAGCTTGAAAGTTTGCTCAGTTTTATCCGTTTCGCTTCTTTATTCCGTTCTCTTCTGCCAGTTTGGTTCATTCGATCTAGCTCTCTCTCTCTGTTACTCCGCTGTTGTTACTGTCTGATGCTCGTGACTCGTTCAACATCATGACCTTTGCTGTGTAAACGTTTTCCCTCTTGCGTTTGCGTGTGTTCGTTGAATGCCATAAAGTTTCGCGCCATTAAAAACATCTGTTGGCAACTCTACGCTCGCATTTTCCATCTCCACTCGATAATTTCGGCATGTCGCCCGTTACCTCCCTACCTACAAATGCTTTAGCTACGAATTGGTTGTTGAAGGAAATGCCGGGAGGAGGGTGTGTTTTCGGTGTGGTGGCTTGCGTTAGCTTGGGTCGACCAAATGCTTAGTGACAAAAATCGCAATGGCAGTTTTTATACCCTGTACCTTATGGTACAAGGGTATATTAGTTTTGTGCGCATCGACAATGTACATATGTAACACCTTAAAGGAGACATTTCCGACTATACAAAGTATATATATTCTTGATCAGTATCGAAAAAGAAGTCGATTTAGCCATGTCCGTCTGTCCGTCCGTCCGTCTGTATGAACGCGTCGATCTCGGAAACTATAATAGATAGGACCAAAATCTCTTCGCAGTTTGATTCTGTTATTCCTTCAGCAGATCAAGTTTATTTTGTTTCCCCCTTTTTTGACTTAGTTTAGGGGTGAGGGGCAAACGACTGGAGCAACCTCGGGAAAAACTTACAAAAGTCGTTTTATCTCGGTTGTCTTTTGAGATAGGAACACCAAATTTGGGGTGTATATAGCTGACTCAGGCCCCAAGAAGATACTTTAAAAAAATGGGCGTGGCTATGCCCATATCTAGTAATAATTTCAAACGCTTATATCTCAAGAACCATAAAACCTACAAGAATGAAACTTTGCATATATGATATTGGAATGGAGTATAACAAAATTGTATTGTGAAATGGGCGTGACCACGCCCACATATAGCCATGTTAGAATGCCGTTATATCTCTTGAACGAATTGGTCTAGAAGAGTAAAAATTGGTATATATGAATCAAAATGAAATCTGTTTCGATTAAAAAGTGGGCGGTGCAACGCCTTCAAACAGTTGGCACAAATTGAAGGTACAGGGTATGTCTGAGTCGAGTACTGTCGACTCCAATCCTTACTGGTTTTTTTTTTTGGTTTTTGTTACGTCGTGATGTGTATTTGTCTGCCATTTTCATTCCCTTTGTATACCCTGTACCTTATGGTACAAGGGTATATTAATTTTGACCTCATCGAAAATGTATGACAAAAAAAAATTTATAACACTTGTATCTCGGGAACCATAAAACCTACAACTACAAGAATGAAACATAACATGTATGCTATTGGGATGGAATGTAATAAGATTCAAGCAACTGATGGGCGGACCACGCCCACATGTATCCAAAATAGGAAAACACTATATCTCTGCAAACAATTGGTCTAGAAAGTAAAAATTGGTATACATATGTATATGATATTGAATGAAAATAAACTCTGTTTCGTTTAAAAAGTGGGTGGGACAACGCCTTTAAACAGTCATTACAAATTGAAGGTACAGGGTATGTCGGAGTCGTGCATTCTCGACTGAAATTCCTTACATATTTTTTTTGGTTTGTTGTGCTGTTTTGGTTTTTATGAGCTTATCAACATTGATATTCCTGTTGTTTCAAGTATTTTAGGTGGGGTTTTGTTGTTTGTATATGATTTTATTATACTGTTCTTGCAGTATTATAAGTATATGCTGAAGTTTTTAACGTATAGAAATATTCACTTGCGACTATATGAAGTATAACTATTCTTGATCAGGACAACAAGACGAAAAGATTTAGCTATGTCTGTCTGACCGCCTGTCCGTTCGACTTTCGGTATATATACGATCTCCTCCCACAGTTTTGAAGATATCGAGCTGAAATTTTGCACAGACACTTCTTTTTTGTGCAATCGACTCATGTGTCGGAAACGGCCATATCGGATTACTGGAACTGGTAGCCCCCATACGAAATGAAGAAGAAAAACAAATTTGAATCGTTTATGGAAAAATTTTTTGTGTTGGAAGATAGAGGGCTAGTAGTAGTTTTACATAGTCCGACTTACTGCCTGAAAGTTTCATTCCGATTGGACAACTGGTACCTGCTATACAAAATGAAAAAGAGGAAGAGAAGTAGGATTCACGTCGTTGTTTGGAAATCTTTTTTGTTTCTTAATCAATTGACTTGAAACTTCACACTTATGTTCTTAGGGAGGCATGAAAACTATTTTGACCAACAAATGGGCATGGTTACGCCCACTTATATCGAAAATCAGTAATTTGCATATCTGCGGTACCCAATAAGCAAAAACAATGAAAATTGGTATATAGGCTAATAAGATGAATAGAAAATAGATTCAGTGAAAAAAATGGGCGTGGCACAAGAAATGGTGTGAAGAGTATCTAAGCTTCAGCTTTACTGGTTTTTGTTTTGTTTCGTTTTGTCGCTTCAATTAAGCGTGAAATAATTTCTTTTGATTGACTTCAATTGAAATGAATTGTTTTTTAATCAAGAATCTTATCAGAATTGTTTCTGTTTTGTATTTTTGTATTTGTTCGCTTGTTTTTACTTTGTTTGAGATGAAAGTTTTATTTTTACTCTTATCATTTTTTTTTCTGTGGTGTCACATTCTGGATTGATAATTTTGTGTCATTTTCTAAAAGTTGAAACGTGTGCAATATTTTCAAATGTGTTATTGATAAAAGTTTGAGATCTAATCACATTCAACAACAGAAAGTCAAAAGTTCAAGTCTCACACACACAGCTGAGCGCTATGCAAAGAATCTTTTTATACTCTTGCAAGAGTATATTAACTTTGTCATGAAGTTTGCAACGCAGAGAAGGAGACATTTCCGACTATATAAAGTATATGTATTCTTGATCAGCTCGACGAGACGAGTTCATATAGCCATGTACGTCTGTCTGTCTGTTGCGACGCGAACTCCTCCTAGAGTTTTAAAGATATCAAAAAAATTTAAATGCAGAAAATTGTATTTTCCTTGCACGCAGCTTGTATGTAAAATCCATCATGATCAGATAACTATAGGATATAGCTGCCATAGGAACGATCGGTCAAAAATGAGGTTTTTGCACACAAATATCTTGGACGTCAGTTTAGACACACAGTAAATTTGGTGGAGATCGGATAAATATATGATATAGCTCCCATAGGAACAATCGGCAAAAAATTCGGTTTTTATTAGAGAAACTTTTTTGTTCTTAAATATAAACAGACAAAACTTTGCAGTTACACGTTTTTATGAATTCTTGACCATATTCCAAAGTTTTGTAAAAATCGGACATAAGGGCGTGGCACCGCCCATATAGAGATAATTTTAAAGTGCGATTTCTCTGTTAGCCGACGAGATATAAGATCGCAAAATGAAGTGTACAATGATTGCAATGTATTTGATAAAAAAAAAATAGAAAATGGGCGGGGTTACGCCCCTTTATCTTTATAAACGTATATGATTCTTATTGGAAAAACTGTAAGGCAGATTTTCCAATAAGAATACTTGAGAAAAAGCTTGCAAGAGTATATAAGTTTCAGCAAAGCTGAAAATAGCTCCCTTACTGGTTATTATTTTCAGTTGAAAAATTCGTATTTGACTATTTACTTCCTTTCCCTTCGAATTTTGTCATTTCCGATATTAAGCGGCCATTTTGCTTGTCGTTGGTTGTCAAAGTTGCAAAAAACAACCAGTAAGGACGCTATCTTCAGCAAGGCTGAAGCTTATATACTCTTCATGCACTTTCTTGTGTCTTGCGCATTTGTTTGACTGAATCTATTTTCTCTTCATCTTATTAGCCTATATACTAATTTTCATTGTTTTTGCTCATTGATTTTGGCTATAAGTGGGCGTAGCCATGCCCATTTTTCGGTCAAAATAGTTTTCATGCCTCCTTAAGAACATAAGACTACGTAAAACTACTATGTTTTCTATGTTTAAATATCAGCCCTCTATCTTCCAAAACAGAAAAGTTTTCCATACATCGATTTAAGTCTTCTTCATTTTTCTTCTTCTTTTCGTATGGGGGCTACCAGTTCCAGTGGCCCGATATTTCCGGTTCTGACAAATGAGTTGATTGCACAAAAAAGAAGTCTCTGTGCAAAATTTCCGCTCAACTTGTGTGTTCGTCCTGATCAAAAATATATATACTATATATAGTCGCAAGAGAATATTTTTATGTGTTACAAACTTTAGCACAAACTGAATAAATGGTATAACAATAAGAAGAGAAGAAAAGGAAAACACAATTGGACAAGAATTGAAAATATCGTAATGTGTTTTGGAACAATAACAAAGCATTCATAGTATGTACTTACTTAAGAAGGCGCTGGTATACACACATGAATGCATACGGCATATAAAATAAACAAGATTCGGGCTTTTCTGCTTTCTTCTTTTTGGTTTGATTTATTTTATTTTTTTTTTTATTTTGGTGACAATTTTCAGTTGATTTGAGTTGAGTAATCATGATAAATGATGACGTGCATCATCTTTAAATGAATTTGAACTCATTTCATTAACAGTAAGCAACAATAAAGAACAACGGCAGAAACATCTTAAACGGTGTCATTGCTTCAAATAAAGCATCTTCTGCTTCTCGTTCCTCTTCTACGTCGCCGCCGTTGCCAATGAAGCTTTTCAAACCGCCCAACAATTAAAGCAAATTAGGCAATTTCCTCTTCGAATGCGCCTGTCTCATTGGAAATATCTTAAAGAATCGACTTAAAATCTAGAGCGGCTAACACTTAGAAAGAGATGGCGAGAGCAAGTGAAGTGCATTAAAAGGCAAAGTTGATTTCATTTTGATCAAAATGAGTTATTTTTGTTTGCAGTTCGAAAGAACTGTAAATAAACCGTTAAATCTGCGAGCTTACAAGTTTTGTAACTCGAATGAAAAAGAGACAAAAAATATATTTAGCTTTTTATACTCTTCATGCATATGACTTATGTACATATTTATAACTTTATCCTGAAGTTTGTAACATATCGAAAGAGACATTTCCGAGTATATGAAGTAATAGTATGACCCGGCGCGCTTTGCTACGCCTGTTATTCTATTCCATCGTTCCTTAATTCTCTCATCGTTTTTGGGTTGTCTTTACAAACAACACACACACATACCAATACAAAAGTGTAAGAAGAAGCAAAGCATGTTACGTTTTTGTTCTTTTGTTTTTTAACTTTGTTCTTTTTGTACTCTTCACGTTACACAGTGGTCCGGCTTGTATGGGGAGAGCGGCCATAAAAACTTCTAGTTGAGGTAGGGACTTGAAACTCAGCACAAAATTTTTTTATATTTATCGTAAGATAATATGTAAAAATCAGCTAGATCAGACAACTATATCATATAGCTGCCATATAAACAATCGGTCTGATATTCAGTTTTTATATGAAAAACTTTTGTTTTTAATTTTATCTGGATACTATAGGTTATAGCTGCCATAGGAACAATCAGTGTAAAACGAGTTATTTCCGGAAAACCCCTTGAAATTTTCCGCGTTTGGTTTAGCCTAAATAATTTACTATCTTTATTTTTTGCCTCTTCAGCTTCCTCAGAAAGCTCTCCAATTGAGATAAACAATTTTTTATAATGGCAAGACCATGTAATAACATTTTATGGACCGATGCAGGAAAGTAGTACCACGGATATTTAATGATAAGAAGCTTTGCACGTGCTTTTTTTAAAATTGAGGTTAGGTTACGTTTTCTTATATTACAAGCCGCACGGCACCTTACGGCACTTGAATTAAACTTTCTTATATTCTTAAAATGCTTAAGAATATTATACAAAAAGATTTGTTCAACCCCAAGAACCCCTTCACAACTAAAACTCTAACCAAACACAGAAAAGACAAACTAAGAACGTTCACAATTATGTACTAAATACAATAATGATTTACACAAAACACAACACATACTACATATACTTATTGTTGTAAAAAGAAAGTTAATACCTTTATTTATAATATTAATCACTTCCACTGCACAAAAACTTGTTTTAAATAAGTAAAATAAATTTTCTACGGAGAGCTTCCCTTGCACGTTGCTTATGCTGCAATACTAAATAAATATCATGTCCTCTCTTTCGATGCTATTATTGAAGAGGACAGATAGAGCAAAACAAAAAGATGAATAAATTCAAATAGCTACCCCAATTATAAATAAGAATTGGTACATTTAAAGTCAAAATTTTGATTTTGGTTTTTTTAGTTTTGGCCTATGGGCGGGACCACTGTGCGTTAGTGAATACAATAGAAACTCGATTATCCGGATCAATTAAAGCCAGGAGTATTCCGTATAATCGAAAATCCGGAAATCGATTTCATAGTTAATTTTTATTCAAAACAAAAAGAAGAAAACTGAAAGCGTGTCGTCAAATTAGTGACATCGAACTAACTTCATGCGCAAACACAACTTTCCATCACCGAATCACGAATGCTACTGATCCTTGTGCAAAAAACCACGAAGTGAATGAAAAATTAACTGTGTAAATGTAGCAAATTTTCAAAATTTTGGGGCAGCCTACGCAAAACGGTGAATTCCTGTGCTTTGCGTTTATTGGTCGACGCAAGATCGCCTATTTTACGCAGCTCGACGTAGCACATAAGACACTTTAATACTGATCATTTTCAAATGAGCGTGCCAGTACTGCACCTCAATTTCGTTTTGTCCGATTTGTGTCCTTTTTCGAACACATTGCACCTAAATCAAATTTTTTTTTCGGTATTGTGCCTTTTTTCACACTTTGTCATTTATTTTCTGTTTTGTTATTTCCAATTTAATACGAAATAATTATGCTTCTGCCGAAATTAAATATAAAACCCGTAAGGTTTGGAGTCGACAGTAATCGACTCCGTCATACCCTGTACCTTCAATTAGTAACGACTATTTGAAGGGGTGGCCCCGCCCAATTTTTCATTAAAATAGATTTCATTTCCATTTAATATCACACATACCTTTTTTTACACTTTTAGACCAATTTGTTCCAGAGATACAACGTTTTTCTATATGTGGGCGTGGTAACGCCCATTTTGTAATTGAATCATGTTATATTATATTCCAATAGCATATATGCAAAATTTCATTCTTGTAGGTTTTATGGTTCTTGAGATATAAGCGTTTCAAATTTTTACTATATGTGGCTACGCCCATTTTTTATTCTATACTCTTGGGGTTTGAGTCAGCTATACACACTCCAAATTTGGTGTTCCTATCTCAAAAGACAACCCAGAAAATACGACTTTTGTAAGTTTTTAAACGAGGTTACTCCAGTCATTGGCCCCTCACCCCTAAACGAAGTTAAAAAGGGGGAAAACAAAATAAACTTGATTTGCTTAAGAAATGACAGAATCGAAGTGCGAAGAGCTTTGGGATCTATCTGTTATAGTTTCCGAGATCTAGGCGTTCATACAGACGGACGGACAGACGGACATGTCTATATCAACTCGTCTTGTCGAGCTGATCAAGAATATATATAGTTTGTATAGTCGGAGATGCCTCCTTCTGGGTGTTACATACATTTTCGATGCTAACAAAATATATATACCCTTGTACCATAAGGTACAGGGTTTAAAAACCTGGTGAAAAATTTTGATTGACACATGGCAGCACTTTCCGTCTATTTTCACTGAGCGGATTTTTGGGCTCTCTGAGAGGAAAGTACCGTTCGAACATAAGTAATTGGAGAAATGACAGTTAACATAAGATCCACTCGTCTGTTGCGCTCTGATTTCTCCTGTTTTTCCCTCATCTAAATAAAACAAACAAAACGAACGCAAAATGCCTCGCGCACCTAACTAGCGTGATCAGTGCTGAATTCCGCTCACTTTATCATTTTCAGCTCACTTTTTTTCAAAAAAAGCCAAAATCTATAACTTTTTGAGCCTGTGGATGTCGCCATACAACGCCTGAGGACATAGGGCACTTGAATCCCAAAAAAAACACAAACCACCGTTCATGTTTATAAATATAAAAATTTTAAATGTCATTTTGCAATCCTTCATTTTTCCGATTACAACATAGAGTAATTATTTCATAGAGTGGAAAATGAACTCTGATTTTTAATAGAAATCACACCACGCGAAAAGAGTCCATTTTTCACTCTATGTATTAATTACTTTATGGATCACAACGATAGTTAGAAACCAGTAAGGACGCTATCTTCAGCAAGGCTGAAGCTATAATACTTTTCTCGTTGTGTCACTATAAAAAAAAGTAAATGAATAGTTTTCATGCCTCCCTAACAACGTAACTGTAAGGTTTCAAGTCAATTGGTTAAAAAACAAAAAAGTTTTCCATACAACGGGTCAATTTTCGCTATAAAAGGGTGTGGCCACGCCCCCTTTTGGTCAAAATAGTTTTCATTCCTCCCTAAGAACATAACTGTAAAGTTTCAAGTCAATTGGTTAAAAAACAAAAAAGTTTTCCATACAAAGTTTTCCATACAACGGGTCAATCAAACCACCATTCATGTTTATAAATATAAAAATTTGAAATGTCATTTTGCAATCCTTCATTTTTCCGATTACAACATAGAGTAATTAATTCATAGAGTGGAAAATGAACTCTGATTTTTAATAGAAATCACACCACGCGAAAAGAGTCCATTTTTCACTCTATGTATTAATTACTTTATGGATCACAACGATAGTTAGAAACCAGTAAGGACGCTATCTTCAGCAAGGCTGAAGCTATAATACTTTTCACGTTGTGTCACTATAAAAAAAAGTAAATGAATAGTTTTCATGCCTCCCTAACAACGTAACTGTAAGGTTTCAAGTCAATTGGTTAAAAAACAAAAAAGTTTTCCATACAACGGGTCAATTTTCGCTATAAAAGGGTGTGGCTACGCCCACTTTTGGTCAAAATAGTTTTCATTCATAGTCAATTGGTTAAAAAACAAAAAAATT
Source organism: Phortica okadai (assembly GCA_034638295.1). NCBI lineage: Eukaryota > Metazoa > Arthropoda > Insecta > Diptera > Drosophilidae > Phortica > Phortica okadai. Next base: position 35,162,667 of record CM067848.1, on the reverse strand, counting down.
TTCCTTACAACGACGTGAATATTGCGTGGATATCTTAGCGTTCGCTGAGTTCGAATGTTGTTTGGTTTTGACAATAGAAAAATTTGGTGCTCTGCCGAATTTTTATACCCTGTACCTTATGGTACAAGGGTATATTAGTTTTGTGCACGTCGACAATGTATGTAACACCTTAAAGGAGACATCTCCGACTATACAAAGTATATATATTCTTGATCAGTATCGAAAGAGAATTCGATTTAGCCATGTCCGTCTGTCCGTCTGTCCGTCCGTCCGTCCGTCCGTCTGTCTGTATGAACGCGTCGATCTCGGAAACTATAATATATAGGACCAAAAGCTCTTCGCAGTTCGATTTTGTGATTCATTACGCAGATCAAGTTTATTTTGGCTTCCCCCTTTTTGAGTTAGTTTAGGGGTGAGGGGCAAATAACTGAAGCTACCTCGGGTAAAATAGTACAAAAGTCGTATTTTCTGCGTTGTCTTTTGTGATAGGAACACCAAATTTGGTGTGTATATAGCTGACTCAAACCTTAAGAAAAAAAAAAAATAAAAAATGGGCGTGACCACGCCCCTATATAGTAAAAATTTCAAACGCTCATATCTCAAGAACCATACAACCTACAAGAATGAAACTTTGCATGTATGCTTTTGGGGTGGAGTATAGTAAGATTCAAATATAAAATGGGCGTAACCACGCCCACATATAGCCAAAATAGAAAACCGTTATATCTCTGTAACGAATTGGTCTAGAAGAGCAAAAATTAGTATGTATGATATTGAATGGAAAAGAAATCTGTTTCGATTAAAAAGTGGGCGGGGCAACGCCCTACAACAGACGTTACTAATTGAAGGTACAGGGTATGTCGAAGTCGAGTACTGTCGACTCCAATCCTTACTGGTTTCCATTAATGTTGTTTACTTTTTGAATGTCACAACTGCTTTACAATAAATATTTGACATATAACCAGAGACTTACATTTTTCGATAACTCAAAAGTTACGGATTTCGGAGCACACAGAATTGCTATAAGTGGGCGTGGCTACGCCTACTTTTGGTCAAAATAGTTTTAATGCCTCCCCAAGAACATACAGACGTGTTCGAAATAATAAGAACAACAGGCGTTCAAAGTTAATTCGTTATAAAAAGTTGTCAAAAACTTTTTTTTTATTATTTCAATTTATTCACCTTATAATACAGATATTAAGCTCGAAAACACTACTTAATATTCTTCGATGTGTGCTTGGAATCGATATATTGCTGATAAATCAACCCTAATGGCATTTACTCTTCAGCGTAAGGTTACATGACAGCTTCCATAAGGGTTTCAAGGTAATAGTTGGCATCCAGGATTGAGTTTTCCAAAAAATTTCAAAACTAGCCTGACAACGTTTGGCGCAATATATTATGGTCATACAAAACAAAACTTGTTCAATTTGATACTGGAAGAGATGGACACTATTGAAGACCTCCTCATAAGCAAGAATATAATGCTAAATACTCAACAATGACCATTAAACTCGGAAGTCTAAGTCTTATGATATGGGGATGTTTTTTATGAAATTGTTTTGGGCCTGTAGCTAGGCTCGTAGGTTTCATGGATGGCAACTATTACGTTGAAACCCTAACGGAAGTTGTCTTGTAACCTTACGCTGAAGAGCAAATGCCATTAGAGTTGATTTATCAGCAATATAACGATTCCAAGCACACATCGAAGAAAATTAAGTAGTGTTTTCGATCTCGAAAAATTGATTTGCTGGAGTGGCCGGCACAATCACCTGACCTGAACCCAATAGGACACCTTTAGATTGATGTTAAGAAAGGAGTAAGACATCCTAGACCAAAAAATGCTGATGAAATGTAGCATATAGGAAAAAAATCAATGGGAGACTATCCCACTTTCATTATGCCGCGACCTAATAGAATCTATGAGGTCCAGATGTGTCGAAGTGTTAAATAACGAAGGAGGAGCAGCTTCATATTAAATTTAAGGACCAATATGTCCATTTTCCGTGTGTATACCATAACTATCGATTGTTTTTTAACTTTGTTCTTATTATTTCGAACACCTGATTTTCGACTTAATGCAACAAAGTTGATCAAAATACGAAATAGGAACATTCAAAAACGATGTCCTTCGGCATACTTAAAGCTTAATATGTGTATTATAAGGTGAATAAATTGAAATAATTAAAAAAAAAGTTTTTGACAACTTTTTATAACGTATTAACTTTAAACGCCTGTTGTTCTTATTATTTCGAACACGTCTGTATATAGATTACGGTGTCGCTTATATGGTCGATTTTTTTTTTTTTTTTTTGCATTTTTGAAAACGCATACCCGCTATTTCTGTTTATTATTCTTTACTTAACCTCAATATAAAATTTCAGCTTCCTATGTTAATTTTAACACGTGCCGACTGAGCTCTTAAGTTTTATGAAAGAAGACTCTAGATGTTTTATTTTAAATACAACTGGGGGCCGCCAAATAGTTCAATTTTAATTGAATATTATTGAAAAGATAAATTTAAGTGTTGCGTTTTATTACCAAAGAGAAAAACTTTATATAACACTAATCAGGATACTTCCTTTTCAAGATTTCTTGTCTACAATGTCACTTAAATTAAATTTCACTTCGCGGATATTAAAAAATAAAACTGCGAGAACTTGGCGGATAGATGGTAACTTAACACCCGTTATTTGGTGATTTATCTCACCAATCAAAAATGTAGTTTTTGTATTGCTTTTAAGTTCCACAGACATTCTGCGTATTGTTTGTCCAACGAATTCGAAACGAAATGACAACAAAATTAAGTACTCGTATGTTACACCATAGGTGCCGATGTAACTTGCTTGAGAAAGTGTTCCAATGTTACATTAAAGACTAAGGTGTAACTTGCATGTTTTGAAAGCAAGTTTCTGTGGTCCAACAAAAAAAAAAAAAAATCATGGGAGTGTTTTAGAGTAGACTGAACAAAACTAGCCCATATGCGTTAAGAAATAAGAATCTTGCAAAATAAGGGACACCCTAATATAGATATCCCAATGAGCTAAAACAATGAAAATTGGTAGAGGCAATTAAGATAAAGAGAAATTGGATTTAATAAAAAAAAGGAGCGTGGCACAAAATATTACGTTCTTATTGATTTTGTTTCGCTTCTTATAAAATATTTTTATTAATGAATAATTTTCCTTTGTTTTGTTTCATTGCAGGATTGATTAAATTTTTTAAGCTAATTTTGCCATTTGTCTCGTCAACCACAAAAGGAAAAAAAGGTAACTACAACAAAATATGGCATAGTCAAAAGAGAGGAAGAAAAAGCGTGTAATTTGCTTATTAGTTGATCGAGTGTGTGACAATGGCTTATTGCACACACACACACACAGATGCATGCTCCCACACACGTGGCACAGTCACACAACTTACAATACAGCCTTCATGACTTACTGTCACTGATAATAATCCCCCCCTCGCGACATCCACATCATGATGTTTGTCTGAATGACTGATTGACTAAGTAACTCACTTTGCGTCGGTCTCTGTCTGTCTGTGTGTTTGTTTACAACTATTGGATTGTCCCTTTCAAATACTAACACCCTTCTAACGTCTCCCTTCCCACATACTATGCAAACGCTCAACAACGAAGCGTTCTTGATTGAAAGGCTTTTCAACACATGACCAAAAAATAAAATGAAATAGTGAACAAGAGAGTGTAAGAGTGAACGAGACAAAACACGCCGACTGCGTTCGCGATTTCGATTGCGATTCGTCGTGGCTTCGATCATAGGCTGGAATTCAATGTAAATATTCGATTACCTAGAGAAAATAAATAATTTCAATGGGGCTGACATGCATGCACAATTTCCCGTTATTTATTTGATTATTGTACTTATTATTGTGTGCGGATGCAGGGATTGCATCAAAGGCCTGAGGGCGGCAGCTGGATCTGTGGGTGATGGCGAGAGAGAGGGTGAGTTGTCAAACTGATTATTCGGGTTGTTCTTCTTCTTGTTCCCTTTTGGTAATTCACAATCAAAGTAATTGTGTCACTTGTGTCAATTTCTGGCTGATTATGTATGCATGCTAAGGACGCTATAGTCGAGTATACACGACAATATAATTCCCTTCACACAGTAGGCGGTGCCACACCCCAAATCTACAAAAAGATTTTGATTTGACATCGCCCGATCAAATAGTGTTCAAAATATCAAATAAATCGGTCGAAAAATGTGGAATTTACGAAAAATTTTAGTTTGTAGATGATTGAGGGGTAACTATCAAAGAGAGAGGAATTTTGTGGCGTGCAGTTTTAAAGATACATTTTTACTGAGCTTGTCTACAAAATTTCATGTTTATACCTCTATTAGTTTGGGAGATATAGCAATTTATAGAAAACAATTTGGGGAGGGGAAATGAAGAAGAGAGGTATGAAGTTTTGTAGAGCTACTCATACTGAGTCTACATACCGATTTTCATGTTTCTATTTCTTTGGACGTTTGATTTATAGCGTCTTAAAAAGTGGATGGTGCTGGATGGGCGGGAAGGAGTGGGCGTGGCACAAAAGCGTTCAAACTAGATCTGCTGCCGAGCCATTGGTGAATACGGATGAACGGACATGGCTTCATCAGTTTCTGTTGTCGTCCTGATCAAGAATATATATACTTTATAGGGTCCCCTTCCCTCCTTCTGAGCGTTACATACATTTCCTTCAAGCAAACACAAAATACCCTGGTACACAGCGTGTACTGGATATAAAAACCATGGCAACATTTGCTACAGTTAAATGATGGCCTTACTTTTGCATATGCATGCAGATGTTTTAGTCTGTCTGTCCGTCGGTCGGTGGGTTTGCTTTAAATAAACTATTATATTCTATAATGAAGTTGTCGCTTATCGTTCACTCGACACGCGCCACCCAAGCCCAAGCTAACGGCGTCCCTCCTCGCTCTCACCTTGTAACTGTACAGTGTACACGCACACTCACACACAACCAATAGTCAAAACTCGACAAACTCATCATTCACCGCATTAGTTATGCACTCACGCAAAATTTCCATACTCTGTCCAATTACAGTCGCAACATAACCATTGAATGCTACAACATCCTGCGCACACACACGCACACACACGCACACACACAAGCACACACTCGCATGACACTTACACATGCATGTACATACATATGTGTGCACCGATGCTCATAACCTTTGCTCCTTGGTGGCCATTATCCTTGTTGCATTCAGCATACGCCATCAAATGTTACAGTGTCGTCGCGACTTGGCGACTCTGCTTATCTCCATCGGCAACGGCTAAGGGCGGTGTGGCACATGTCTCTGCCACATGCGGCAAATGCTGCCATTCTTTGCAGTTATTCTTGAGTAGCAACTGACAGTACCAAAGTCCTTCCCTAGCCTCACTTCGCCTGTCTCTATCTCGAGCGCCGGTAGTTCGCTCAGCATGTTCTCACAGTGGCGCGCCTTGAACCACCAAATCCCCTCATTGAATTATTGTTATTTCTGTGCACTCAGTGGCAACAAGCGTTGCGTCGCTTGCTGGGGCGCTGGGCCACTGCCTCGTTGTCCTTGTTGCAACATCAGAAATCGTATCGGCCATCCGTCTCTTCGTGCATCGAAAGCATTTGGCAATAATTTGAATACAGCCAATGCTTTTCATGTGGCATGTATTGCCATTGCTCTGTTGCTGCCACTCTGCATAAGCATTGCTCTTTTAAAGTTCGTCTGCTAACTCGCTTTCTCTCTCTTTCACACACACACACACACACACACACAACACGCCGTTGCGCCAAAACATTTGCTGTTCGCATTGCATACATGAACTTTTATTGTTATTATTATTTCTCGTGTTATATGAATTTGCATACAGATTCGCTTCATTTCTTTTGCTTTCATTTCAACGATGACAGAAAAATACGTAGAAATCGTTATACCGAAATCGACGTAAATTTCAGATACATTTTGCATTCAATAGTTTTAAGTTCATCGAACTGAAATTTTGTTCAAATCGCACAAAATTCAAATTAAAGTTTTCACACACACCGACAGACAATTATGACAATTCTGTGCAAGTGATATTTATTTCGACCGTGCCAATAATATTATTAATTTACCTCCGTTCGTTCTTTGGTGCATTTGTTAATTTTGCAACGTTTGCAAATTCAGCACATCTTAATCGCAGATACATTGATTCTTACACAAGCAGTTAGCAAAACAAACGGACAGACAATCAGACAGACAGACATACGGAGAGACAAACGTTGAGCAATATACAAGTGTATGCATGTATGTAGACAAATGATGATTTATCCCGGCGGGCAGGCTGGCGGGCGGGAGGTCGGTGTCGCAGGTAGGCAAGTCGTTGTCCGTAAATCTTTCATAAACTACAATAAATTAAACACTAATTAATATTAATGTCAATACTCTTAGTTGAACAAAGATACATTTGTATCTATTATAAGGTTCTTTAATGCTTTGATTCTTGTAATGCAACATGCATACATGCATCAGCAAACAAAACAACACACACATAAAGACCAAACCATGTGCTGCCAGAGACAACAATCAAGTCAAAATCTTTGATTAAAATCTTGCTTATTTAGTTTAATTTATTATGCAAATTTTCGTAAAAGGACAACAAGAAAATAGCAAAGCAGAAAGTAGCCAAGCAAGGAAGCAATCGAATGTATGTATAGGTATGTATAAATGTCGATGGACATTTTCCATGCAACATTTTTGTTTTCCACAAAGCATAAATATTGCAACATCGGTTTTGAAACAAAATCTCTAACCGATAGCATTTCACAACAGTTAACAACATGTGTGTCTGTATCTGTATGGTTTGTGGATGTGTGCGTGTTTTTTTTTTTTATACCATGTACCTTATGGTACAAGGGTATATTAGTTTTGTCAGCATCGACAATGTATGTAACACCCAGAAGGAGACATCTCCGACTATACAAAGTATATATACTCTTGATCAGCTCGACTTATCATCGAAGTAAAACTCACTTGTTTACTTACTCGATTGATAACGTCCAACTAGAACGTGTCTCAAATTTTAACGACCTAGGTGTTCTATTCGATCCCAAGCTCAGTTTCATCCAACATGTCTCAACTGTCGTTAATTAGGCGAAAGGTGTTTTTGGATTCATTAAACGCTGGTCTAAAGAATTCAATGACCCCTATATCACCAAACTACTTTTCACGTCACTTGTACGTCCCATTCTCGAATACTGTTGTTGCGTGTGGTCTCCGCAGTACAAAAAACATCAAGATCGCATCGAGTCAGTTCAGAAACAATTTCTTATTTTTGCGCTTCGTGGCCTCAACTGGAACCCTAACGCCAGGTTACCGTCATACCAAGACAGGCTCCTTCTCATTGACCTTCCTTCGCTTTCTCAACGCAGGATTGTTTTAGGGGCTGCTTTTCTTCATAAGCTTGTTGTTGGTTTTATTGATTCTTCAAACCTACTTAGTCAGATTAATTTCAACGTCCCACGTCGCAATTCAAGATATTTTGTCCCAATAACTTTGCACAGGTGTACAACTAACTATGCACTTCACGATCCGTTTCGCGTGTTATGTATGATTTATAATAATCTTCATCGCGTCCTCTCACCTGAAATCTCTCTCACAACACTTAACGCAACGATTCTTCGGTATCTACGGGAAGCTGAACGCCTTTAGTGGATAATAGACCAGGATAATCATTTCTTGGTGGACTGATGGTGCATGGATAATCGTTTCTTGATGGACTGATGGTGCTCTTCGGAATCTAAGTCTCTGACCACACATGGCTGTGAGTAGGGGCATAGCTTGCATGGTGCAAATAAATTTCCCCCACCGGGTCGGAGACTAAAATACACTGCGTGTTCATATCTATACGTAATATGAGTTTTTGTTTTATATTTTTCTCCTTATTTAAATTACCATATTTTAATTACGCTATATTTTGTTATTAATTGTTCTGTTTGTGTTCATATACGTACATAGACTTATTTTTTAATTAATATTATTGTAAATTAAAACTATCATCAACTAAACTTAAGGTTCTATCTAACAGTTCATTGTTATGAAATAAATAAATAAGACGAGTTGATACAGCCATGTCCGTCTGTCCGTCTGTATGAACGCCTAGATCTCGGAAACTATAACAGATAGAATCAAAATCTTTTCGCATGTCGATTCTGTCATTTCTTTTGTGATAGGATCACCAAATTTAGAATGCATATAGCTGAAACGTGTCCCAAGAAGATACAACAAAAAATGGGCGAAGCCACGCCGCTATATAATAATACAAATTTAAAACGCTTATATCTCTAGTAACATAAAACCTACAAGAATGAAATTTTGCATGTATGCTATTGCGATTGAATATAACATGATTCAATTACAACATGGGCGTTGCCACGCCCATATATAGAAAAACGTTATATCTCTGGAACCAATTGGTCTAAAAGTGTAAAAAAAAGTATGTGTGATATTAAATGGAAATGAAATCTATTTTGATTAAAAAGTGGGCGGGGCCACGCCTTCAAACAGTCGTTACTGATTAAAAGTACAGGGTATGTCGAAGTCGATTACTGTCGATTCCAATCGTTGCTGGTTTTTTTTGTTGAAGAGGTGGCACTGAGGGGACCGTTGAGTTGTGGTACTTCTTAAAAAGGCCCTTGTCTCTGTTTCCTTATCCAGTTCTGTGTTTGTTTTTGTTACAGTTGTAGTTGTTGTTGTTGGTTGGGGCATTGTTTGGGTCCCGACTCAAAGCCGTTATCGCATGTCGTGAATGTAGTCACCAAAATGATCCCGTGAGTCCCATTCCATGGAGTGGTGTCCACGCTAGGGTTGACTCTGGTCCTTATGAGAGTCGAAGCTCAGTGCCGGATCGGTACAAAACAGGATTTCTCAACTGTACCTACACTGTCAGATTTTTGACGACCACATGCGCACGTTTTCTAAGGCCTGCCAAGGTTTTAACGGGACGGAGGCAAAGGTGGCCTTAACCTACGAGCCATTTCAGCAGCGTTCCAAGCTGCTTACTGAGGTCGCAGAAAACCAACGTCATCAGCTCTGTAAGTCAATTCCTTAGTGTCGTCCAGTATATCGTACGTAACACCTAACTGGGCTCGGTGTTACGGGAGTGAATTTGGTGAAAATGATGTTTATAAATTTAACTTTATATACATATAGTAGCCTGCGGCCAAGGGAGATCCCACGTTGGCCTAGGGTTTTCTCCCCGGCTGGATGGGGGTTTAACCTTCTTCGGTTGCCTGGGCACTGGGAACTGCCCTCAGTGCGATTGTTCCACCGTGTATGTGGTTTTGTTTGCGTGATTATATAGTTATTATTATTATTATTACTATAGTTGCATATATGTGTACCCATGCGTGTATTTTTGTTGTGTGTGAGCGTGTGTATGTGTATGTTTGTTTGGTGTGTATACCCAGAAGGAAAACTATGCTTACTTGATCGAAGAAGGCTTTCCAAATCATCTTCCCAACAGTAGAAAAGAAAATACTGACAAAAAAGCGTTTCAAAACGCCTTGTTTTAAGGCTTAGTGTGAACCGTTTAAATTGGAAGGGGTTTTGAAACAAGCATGGAAGGGCTTTTAAGTCATCAAGTTTAAGCCAAGAGTTGGTTGAGTGCCGGCTTTCGATCCAAAGACTCTGGGATCGAATCCCATAAGGGCCGGGGTGTATCATATAAAATTAATTTGTAATTTTAAATTTAATAGAAAACCAGTAAGGACGCTATCTTCAGCAAGGCTGACGCTATAATACTTTTCACTTTGTGTCACTATAAAAAAAAAAATGATGAATAGTTTTCATGCCTCCCTAACAACATAACTAAAATGTTTCAAGTCAATTCGTTAAAAAACAAAACATTTTTCCATACTACGGTTTAAGTTTTGCGATAAGTGGGCGTAGCCATGCCCACATTTGGTCAAAATAGTTTTCATTCCTCCCTAAGAACATAACTGTAAAGTTTCAAGTCAATTGGTTAAAAAACAAAAAAGTTTTCCATACAAAGGGTCAAGTTAAGCTATAAGTGGGCGTGGCCATGCCCACTTTTGATCAAAATAGTTTTCATTCCTCCCTAAGAGCATAACTGCAAAGTTTCAAGTCAATTGGTTAAAAAACAAAAAAGTTTTCCATACAACGGATAAATTTTCGCTATAAAAGGGCGTGGCCACGCCCACTTTTGGTCAAAACTGTTTTCATTCCTCCCTAAGAACATAACTGTAAAGTTTCAAGTCAATTGGTTAAAAAACAAAAAAATTTTCCATACAAAGGGTCAAGTTAAGCTATAAGTGGGCGTGGCCATACCCACTTTTGATCAAAATAGTTTTCATTCCTCCCTAAGAGCATAACTGCATAGTTTCAAGTCAATTGGTTAAAAAACAAAAAAGGTTTCCATACAACGGGTCAATTTTCGCTATAAGTAGGGGTGGCTACGCCCACTTTTGGTCAAAACTGTTTTCATTCCTCCCTAAGAACATAACTGTAAAGTTTCAAGTCAATTGGTTAAAAAACAAAAAAATTTTCCATACAAAGGGTCAAGTTAAGCTATAAGTGGGCGTGGCCATACCCACTTTTGATCAAAATAGTTTTCATTCCTCCCTAAGAGCATAACTGCATAGTTTCAAGTCAATTGGTTAAAAAACAAAAAAGGTTTCCATACAACGGGTCAATTTTCGCTATAAGTAGGAGTGGCTACGCCCACTTTTGGTTAAAATAGTTTTCATTCCTCCCTAAGAACATAACTGTAAAGTTTCAAGTCAATTGGTTAAAAAACAAAAAAGTTTTCCATACAACGGGTAAATTTTCGCTATAAAAGGGCGTGGCCACGGCCACTTTTGGTCAAAATAGTTTTCATTCCTCCCTAAGAACATAACTTTAAAATTTCAAGGCAATTGGTTAAGAAACAAAAAAGTTTTCCATTTCAATGAAACTTTCAGGCATGTAGTCGGACTATGTAAAACTACTATGTTTAAAATTTCAGCACTCTATTGTACAAAACAAAAAAGTTTTCCATACAACGATTCAAGTTTTGTTCACTTTTCTTCTTCTTTTCATATGGGAGCTACCTGTTCCAATAATCCGATCATGCTGGTTCCGACGAATGATTCATCGTAATAGATTCTAAGACTCTGTGCAAAGTTTCAGCTCGATAGCTTCAAAACTGAGGGACTAGTTTGCATACATACAGACAGACAGACCGTCAGACGGACATGGCTAAATCAACTCGTCTTGTCGTCCTGATCAAGAATATATATACTTTATATAGTCGGAAATTAATATTTCGATCTGTTACAAACTCCGTGACAAAGTTATTATACTATTTCACATAAGTGAAAAGTATAAAAATAGCAAAGAGATAGACGAAGATAGGAGGGACTTAATATTACCGTTGCATATGCAATGAAAATGACTCATGAAGATTGCGCTGGTTCTCAGCTGACCACAGAATAATTCTGTTTTTTACAATACTTTTTCATTCTTTTTTTTTCCTTGAGTGGGATTTAAACCCACGAATTCTGGCAAAAAAAAAGCAAGCTGTTAGTTGATATATATACAGAATTTTAATTAAAGAACAGTACCTATTTAGAACAGTATATCATGTATGATAAAGCTAAAATGTTCGTACATACTTCGTGTTACAACAAGACCCTTCCGTTCAGCTTTTTTGCAGCAAGTATGTAACCTTGCTTCTCGCTACTTTTTGCAGCGAGTATGTAAGGAAACTATCATATCATTCGCCTTCTTTTTGAAAGGAGCGTGTAAGGGAACTATCATGGAAAAAGCGATCACTCATATGGCAAAATCCATTTGAATCGTAAGGCTTAAGAAGCACTTTTGTGCTTACTTATAAGGCCTGCGGAACCATGGCCTTAAAGGTGCTAGGGGGGTGTATATTTGAATAAAGTATATGTGTGTATGAATTTTGTGTCTACTTAGAAGGAAATTGTATCGCTTCACAAGGCGTTCTGTAAGACCTTTTTGGAATGTTTCAGACCTTGCTCAAACCTTACCTGTCTAATTTCTTATTACACAGGGGTGGCCGCTTTTTGAAGGCCTAAAGCATGCTAGCTTCGTTTACCGAAAATGTTGTTGGGAAGGTCTTTGTTGTAACACGAAGTGCGAACGAACATTTTAGTTTTTTCATATATGGTGTACTGTTCGATATCTGTACTGTTCTTTAAATAAAATTCTGTTAATATATCAGCTAACATCGTGATTTGTTATCAGCCAGACGTCGTGGGTTTAAATCCCACTCAAGGAAGAACACAAAAATAAAAAATAGTGAAAAAATTAAGGATGTGCGGAGAAAGAACTAGTGGAATATTCTTGAGTCATTTTCAGTACAATAGCAATATTAATTCTATTCTGTCTTCATCTAACACTTCGTCATTTTACTATTTAATTTAAAACTACAAATTTATTTAATGAGATGTACACCAGCCTTAGTAGGATTCGAACTTAGCGTCGTTGGCTTAAAAGCCGGCACTCAACCAACTTGACTATAGATATCATTGAAGCTTTGTAAATTCAATACTATATAAACTATAATTTTTTTGCTAGAAAATAACATTTCAGTTTCCTAAAAACTTAAGCCGAAAAACAAAGTTACTTTGTGTTTTACATCACCGGCTATTCCTTCCCATCTCTCTTCACAAAACTTCCAAATCAGCTGGTCTTTCCCTTCTCGCTTCTAAATGAAGGGTTGTGGAACGATCTGGTTGTAAGTAAAAAATCCGAATACCGAGGTAACTTCGTGTTTTTCAGACATCGGTTACTCCTTCCCATATCGATTCTCAAACCTTCTAAAATCAGATTGCCTTTCCCTTCTCGCTTCTAAAAAAGCTGAAGGGAAGGTGCTGAAAGTTCGTTATTAAAATATGTGTTTTAGTAGGGTTTGGTTCAATTAAGGTCAATCTCGATGACGTCAAAGTCCTTCCATGCTTGTTTCAAGCCACCTTCTTTGGTAAACGGTTCACCTATGCTTTAAAACAAGTCGTTGTAGAAAGCCTTATTCGCCAAGGTATTCCAATTTTCTCTTTTGAAAGGTACTATGGAAAGCCTTTTTCGTCAAGGAGTTGAAAAAATTTCCTTCTGGGTATACATATGTATACATATACGAGTGCTTGCAGATTATTTAGTTGTATTTAAGTAAACGAAGCTCTTCTATAATTATACTCTTCACGCAAGTGAATAGTATTATAACTTTGTCCTGAAGTTTGTAACAGCAAGAAGGAGGGGAGGGGGACCCCATAAAGTATATATATTCTTGATCAGCTCGACAAGACGAGTTGATATAGCCATGTCCGTCTGTCCGTCTGTCTGTGAATATGCTATCTCCTCCCACAGTTTTGAAGATATCGAGCTGAAATTTTGCACAGAGTCTTCTCTAATGTGTGGTCAAATCATTAGTCGGAACCGGCCATATCGGATTATTGGAACTGGTAGCCCCCACACGAAATGAAGAAGAAAAACAAATTTGAATCGTTATATGGAAAACTTTCTTGTTTTGGAAGATAGAGGGCTGAAATTTCAAACATAGTAGTTAAACATAGTCCGACATAATGCCTGAAAGTCTCATTGAGGTCGGGCCACTAGAACTGGTAGCTGCCATACAAAATGAAGAAGAGGAAGAGAAAGTAAGATGTAACGTCGTTGTATGGAAAACTTTTTTGTTTTGTATGATAGGGGGCTGAAACTTTAAACTTAGTAGTTTTATATTCGATTAAATGCCTGAAAGTTTCATTGAGATCGGGCAACTGGAACTGGTACCTGCCATACAAAATGAAGAAGAGGAAGAGAAGCAATATTCATGTCGTTGTATGGAAAACTTTTTTGTTTCTTAACCAATTGACATGAAACTTCACAGTTATGTTCTTGGGGAGGCATTAAAACTATTTTGAAAAAAATCGGCATGGTTACGCCCACTTTTACCAAAAATCAGTAATTTGCATGTCTCCGGTACCCAATGAGCAAAAACAATGAAAATTTGTATTAAATTAAATTAAAATTAGATGAAGAGAAAATATATTCACTCAAAAATATAGGTGTGGCATAAGAAATAAGCGTGAAGAGTATTTAAGCTTCAGCATTGCTGAAGTTAGCATCCTTACTGGTTTTATTTAAGTTTAACAATTTATATTTATATTTAAATTTAATTTGATAAATAAATATATGTTAGTTGTTTAATAATCTGTATGTGTGTGTGTGTGTGTGTGTATTGGTGTGAATGTGTTAACCGGCTTTTGCCAAAATGTCATTTCAGTTGGTATTTTGCGTTTGGCTTGTTTCGTTTTGGACTATCAACATCAGCAACAACAACAACATCAACAAGAATATTACCAAATTTGCAACATTTGCACAAATTTTGTATTTATAATCAAAATCCCAGCGCCTTACCATCGTGACGTCCTAACAACACTCGACCAACAACAAGTCCCTTCTCAACAACCACTTGCAAAGCATGCAAAGCTTCATCCTCGGAAGCAGATTTTTGCATTCTTTACGAACAACAACAACAGCATCAATGCAAATATTCAACCAAAAATAATAACTAAAACCAGTAAGGACACTATCTTCAGCAAGGCTGAAGCTTGTATACTCTTCACGCACTTTATTGTGCCAGGCCCCACTTTTTTGTTTTTGAAGAGAGTGGGCTTAAATTAAAAGTTGTAGGTAGCCAGACTTAATGTCTGAAAGTTTCATTGAGGTCGAACTACTGGAACTGGAACCTGCCATACGAAATGAAGAAGAGGAAGAGAAGCAGATTTAAGTCGTTGCATGGAAATTTTTTTTGGTTTTCAACATAGAAGGCAATTTAAAAGGTAGTTTTCCTAAGTACTCAGGCCAATTTCCTATAAGTATCATTGAGATCGAACCACTGGAACTGGCACCTGCCATACAAAATGTGGGTAATGAAGAAATTGCACCCCCCTTTTCACCGCCTACGATCAATTTTACCCCCCACCAGCATTGCAAAATACAATAGGTTGCTTCCTATGACAACATTTGTTCACTTTATTAACATTTTAAAGCTGTTACAGAGAAACTATCAACTTTGCATTCTTCTTCTTATACCAGCGGCCGCGAGTTTTTCACTGATTTTTTTGTGCGAGGTTGCGACCGTTTTCAAATAAAAAACAGACTTAAGTGGTTTCAAAGGGCCGAAAACTTTGTTGAGTTAGGTAAAGGAATATATAAATTACATATACTTAAAATTTGGAAGATGACATATTTTGAGGTTTCCTTTTAATTGTCCACTAAATTTCAAAAATACCCAAAAAATAAATAGTTCGAAAAACAGCTCTCTTCAGAAAACTACATCTACAAAAGGCTTATAATATGGCTACCTAAGAATATAAAGTTATTCGATTATGATTCCTGTTATAATTGCGCTGCTATTTCAACTCAAAAATGCCGAATTTTCCAAAAATTTATTTTGTTATTAAAAGTGGAAGAAAGGGTAACTTTGAGTGGCGATAGCTTTCAAACTGAAAACAGAAAACTGTCAGATTTTGTGATTTCGAACATTAGTCTTCGAAAAAGGCAGAGTTGCATACAAAAAAAAAAAAAATTTGAGTATGTAGATAACTACGCGAATTTGGTTATTCACCTCAAAATATATAGCAATAATGCACCTACATTTACAAACAAGGATAACTTGAATGTAATTTAGTTATTCATTATAAATTTAGACACAAATATTTTAAAATTGTGCTGCGCGCCAAATTAAACAAATGTTATGACAACAATACTCTTTCCTATGATGTGTGATTGGCAAATGTATGACAATTGTCAACAAATAAATTACTACCGAATTGGAAATTGGATAAGAGCAAAGAAAATAGCAAGAAATGTGACGATACAAAAACATGCCTCTTGCATCGATAATTGCCCTGGAAATGGAAAGGCTACGACTTTTATCATTAGAAAAGACTGCGCCTTAGATAATTATCGCATCCTCTGTCGCAACCAATGCAAGCGTATTTCTTAAATTTTCTTAAAGTCGGAGAGCCGACAATGCTAAAATATGATTTTCTCCTGCGTCATTGCAAATCGTTGAGTTTAAGATTAGATATAATAAAGAAGAAAAGGTTGTAACAATTTTTGTAATTTAGCGGTGGGTTCGACTTGTCGTATATAACTAAATTTGAAGGTTTTTGGTTACAAATTTTATACCCTCCCATTCCCTTACGTCTCACTCTACTTTTTAATCTTCGAAAATATATGCAAGCTGGTTGGCATAGCTGGCATGGGAAAACAATCATTGTTTTGCCTGGACTTTAAATGCAAATTTATTAATGAAAATATTAAAATTGTTACATTCTTTAAATGTACATTGTTGTTGTTTTGTTTTGTTGGAGCTGTGCCATCGTCTGTTAGTTTGTCGCCGAGCATGAAATGCTTTAAAAATGTTGCCTGTTGCATGAAGTACGGTGCACGACGCAACACGCATAGCTGCTCATTTTTTGCCCTACTATGCTTTTCTTCATGTATCTTTGGTTGTGTGCGCAATTCTACATGCTATTGCCACGGCGTTTTTCTGTTGCAAAAATCATATCTTCTTGAACGAATAAAGATAACTGCATGAAATTAGGCGCACAGTGGGGCCTTCTGAGTTTTTCTTTTGCAAAAATCATATCTTCTGAGCGAATAAAGATAATTGCATGAAATTAGTTTTATTTAAAAGGGAATTCCTGAAGCTTTGAAACAAGCCATCGCTCAATACGCTTTGATATCTGGGAGCGGCATAGTATGTTGTCAAAGTGAGTTTGAAGTTATCGACCTGAAATTTTGGTACATAATCTTCTTTTCTGTGCGATCAACTCATATGTCGGAATCGGCATGATCGGACTATTGGAACTGGCAGTCCTCATACGAAAAGAATAAGAACCAGTAAGGACGCTATCTTCAGCAAGGCTGAAGCTATAATACTTTTCACGTTGTGTCACTAAAAAACTAAATGAATAGTTTTCATGCCTCCCTAACAACATAACTGTAAGGTTTCAAGTCAATTGGTTAAAAAACAAAAAAGTTTTCCATACAGCGGTTCAAGTTTTGCGATAAGTGGGCGTGGCTACGCTCACTTTGGGTCAAAATAGTTTTCATGCCTCCCTAAGAACATAACTGTAAAGTTTCAAGTCAATTGGTTAAAAAACAAAAAAGTTTTCCATACGACGGGTCAAATTTCGCTATAAAAGGGCGTGGCCGCGCCCACTTTTGGTCAACATTGTTTTCATTCCTCCCTAAGAACATAACTGTAAAGTTTCAAGACAATTGGTTAAACCAGTAAGGATTGGAGTCGACAGTAATCGACTCCGACATACCCTGTACCTTCAATTAGTAACGACTGTTTGAAGGCGTGGCGCCGCCCACTTTTTTATCAAAATAGATTTAATTTCCATTTAATATCACACATACCATTTTTTACACTTTTAGACCAATTGGTTCCAGAGATACAACGTTTTTCTATATGTGGGCGTGGCAACGCCCATTTTGTTATTGAATCATGTTATATTCAATCCCAATAGCATACATGCAAAGTTTCATTCTTGTAGGTTTTATGGTTCTTGAGATATAAGCGTTTCAAATTATTACTATATGTGGGCGTGGCTACGCCCACTTTTTTAATGTATCTTCTTGGGGTTTGAGTTAGCTATATACACTCCAAATTTGGTGTTCCTATCTCAAAAGGCAACCGAGATAAAACGACTTTTGTAAGTTTTTTCCCGAGGTTGCTCCAGTCATTTGCCCCTCACCCCTAAACTAAGTCAAAAAAGGGGAAAACAAAATAAACTTGATCTGCTGAAGGAATGACAGAATCGAACTGCGAAGAGCTTTTGGTCCTATCTATTATAGTTTCCGAGATCGACGCGTTCATACAGACGGACAGACGGACAGACGGACATGGCTAAATCGACTTCTCTTTCGATACTGATCAAGAATATATATACTTTGTATAGTCGGACATGTCTCCTTTAAGGTGTTACATACATTGTCGATGCGCACAAAACTAATATACCCTTGTACCATAAGGTACAGGGTATAAAAACTAAAAAGTTTTCCATACAACGGGTCAAATTTCGCTATAAAAGGGCGTGGCCGCGCCCACTTTTGGGCAAAATCGTTTTCATTCCTCCCTAAGAAGATAACTGTAAGGTTTCAAGTCAATTGGTTAAAAAACTAAAAAGTTTTCCATACAACGGGTCAAATTTCGCTATAAAAGGGCGTGGCCGCGCCCACTTTTGGGCAAAATCGTTTTCATTCCTCCCTAAGAAGATAACTGTAAGGTTTCAAGTCAATTGGTCAATTTTCGCTAAAAAAAGGCGTGGGCACGCCCACTTTTGGTTAAAATAGTTTTCATTCCTCCCTAAGAACATAACTGCAAAGTTTCAAGTCAATTGGTTGAAAAACAAAAAAGTTGTCCATACAACGGGTCAAATTTCGCTAGAAGTGGGCGTGGCTACGCTCACTTTGGGTCAAAATAGTTTTCATGCCTCCCTAAGAACATAACTGTAAAGTTTCAAGTCAATTGGTTAAAAAACAAAAAAGTTTTCCATACAACGAGTCAAATTTCGCTATAAAAGGGCGTGGCCGCGCCCACTTTTGGTCAAAATTGTTTTCATTCCTCCCTAAGAACATAACTGTAAAGTTTCAAGTCAATTGGTTAAAAAACACAAAAGTTTTCCATACAACGGGTCAAATTTCGCTATAAAAGGGCGTGGCCACGCCCACTTTTGGTCAAAATAGTTTTCATTCCTCCCTAAGAACATAACTGTAAAGTTTCAAGTCAATTGGTTAAAAAACAAAAAAGTTTTCCATACGACGGGTCAAATTTCGCTATAAAAGGGCGTGGCCGCGCCCACTTTTGGTCAAAATTGTTTTCATTCCTCCCTAAGAACATAACTGTAAAGTTTCAAGTCAATTGGTTAAAAAACACAAAAGTTTTCCATACATCGGGTCAAATTTCGCTATAAAAGGGCGTGGCCACGCCCACTTTTGGTCAAAATAGTTTTCATTCCTCCCTAAGAACATAACTGTAAAGTTTCAAGTCAATTCGTTGAAAAACAAAAAAGTTTTCCATACAACGGGTCAATTTTTGCTATAAGTGGGCGTGGCTACCCCTGGCTACGCCCACTTTTGGTCAAAATAGATTTTATTCCTCCCTAAGAACATAACTTTAAAATTTCAAGTCAATTGGTTAAAAAACAAAAAAGTTTTCCATACAACGGGTCAATTTTCGCTATAAGTGGGCGTGGCTACCCCTGGCTACGCCCACTTTTGGTCAAAATAGATTTTATTCCTCCCTAAGAACATAACTTTAAAATTTCAAGTCAATTGGTTAAGAAACAAAAAAGTTTTCCATACAACGACGTGAATATGGCTTCTCTTCCTCTTCTTCATTTTGTATGGGAGCTACCAGTTCCAGATGTCCAATCTCATTGAAACTTTCAGGCATGTAGTCGGACTATGTAGAACTACTATGTTTAAAATTTCAGCACTCTATCATACAAAACAAAAAAGTTTTCCATACAACGATTCAAGTTTTGTTCATTTTTCTTCTTCTTTTCGTATGGGGGCTACCAGTTCCAGTGGTCCGATATGGCCGGTTCCGACCAATGATTTGACTGCACGAATAAGAAGTCTCTGTGCAAAATTTCAGCTCGATATCTTCAAAACTGTGGGAGGAGATTGTATATATACAGTCAGACGGACATGGCTATATCAACTCGTCTTGTCGAGCTGATCAAGAATATATATACTCAATGGGGTCCCCCTCCCCTCCTTCTTGCTGTTACAAACTTCAGGACAAAGTTATAATACTATTCACTTGCGTGAAGAGTATAATAAAGTGGAATATTTTAAAAATTTCAGTTTGTTGGTCTCTGAGGGGTAACCATCAAAAAGACGAAACATTTGTGGTATGCAGTTTTAAAGGTGTATATTTATTGAGCTTGTATATTCAGGTTTCTACCTTTAATATTTTTGGAGATATAGCGTTTTTTAAAAAACAACTGGGGGAGGGGAAATGAAGAGGTGGTATGCAGTTTTGTATACATATACATACTGAGTCTACATACCGACTTTCATGTTTCTATCTTATCTGGTGTTTAAGTTATAGCTTTTTAAAAAAGTGGGAGGATCTCGATGGGCGGGAAGCAGAGGGCGTGGCAAAAAAATCTTCAAACTTAAAGTAGCGCATGACACCATGAGTCTATCTTCCAAATTTCAAGTTTCTAGCTATTATAGTTTCCGAGAACCATTGGTGAGGACAGACGGAAGAAGAAGTTACAGTTATTTAAATTGGCTCCTTTGAAAAAATGGTAGTTTGTGGTGACCACTCTCATTTGAAAATCGCTTAATGAATTTATATGAAATTTTGAATGCGCCTTTAAAATACATTAATTCAGGGCCCGATCGAAGGAATCAAGTTTTTATACCCTGCACATACAGTGTGTCAGGGTATATTAAGTTTGTTTGAACGAAATGTATGTAACGCACAGAAGGAAGGGAGGGGGACCCCATAAAGTATATATATTCTTGATCAGGACGACAAGAGAAATTGATTGAGCCATGTCCGTCCGTCTGTCCGTCCGTCCGTCTGTATTCACCAATGGATCTCGGAAACTGTAAGAGCTAGAGACTTGAAATTTGGTGGGTAGACTCGTGATGCTTGGCAGCAGATCAAGTTTATTTTTTTTTTGTGCCACGCCCACTCCTTCCCGCCCATCCAGCCCTACCCACTTTTTTAAATCGCTATAACTCAAACATCCAAAGAGATAGAAACATGAAAGTCGGTATGTGGACTCAGTATGAGTGGCTCTACAAAACTGCATACCACAAAATCCCCCCCTCATATTCATTTCCCCTCCCCCAGTAATTTTCTCTAAATTGCTATATCTCCAAAACTAACAAAGGTATGTACCTTAAATTTTGTATACAAGCTCAGTGATAATACATCTTAAAAACTGCATACCACAAATTTCCCCTCTCTTTGATGGCTACCCCTCAGAGACCTACAAACTTAAATTTTTCGTAAAATCCACATTTTTTGACCGATTTTCTTGATATTTTGAACACTATTTGAAAAGGCGTCGTCAGATCAATATGTTTTTGTAGATTGAGGGTGTGGCACCGCCTACCATGTGTGCAGGGTATTATATTGTCGAGTATACTCGACTATACCGCCCTTACTGGTTTTTTTTTAAATTCGATTTTTTATAAGCAATTTTCTGATTTTTTTGGCTAAAAATCGAAACATCGACTTTCTGAGGATATGTATATATATATATATATGTATATATATATTTCAGGGCTTGAGCTGTTATTTGATTTGCAGCCCTATTCTGGCAAATCAGTCACAATTTTTTTTCATGAAAATTTTGTCATGTTTTTTGTCATTTGTTTTTTGATTTCGTATTCTAACTAAACTGTGACAAGAAAAAAGTTTTTTAACAGATAGAGCTTTCACCACACCGAGGTGAAATTTTTTTATTTCATTTCAGAGACAAATGTCAACAAAAATTAAAAAATTATACAATTTCACTAAATATTTTTAGAATTCGTTTTTTGTTTCTAGAGAAAGAGCAAGCAAAATGGATCAAATAATGCCGGAGTAATAACAATTACTTAAACTAGATCAACTACAATACTTTCGAAGGTTTGCCGCATTAAAAAATCGGGTATTACACGACACATCCGATCCCATTTATACATGTTCAAACTGATGTGTCGTTGGGAACTTTCAGATCTCAATATATAGATAATGCAAAAAAAGTACCAAAATATAAAGCATAGATATCTATACAAGAAACATATTAACCCATACAACTTAGGTTGCGCCTTTCTGCTTATGTCGATTACTTATCAGCCATCCCTTTCATAACGTGGCTGGTGTTAAAGTCTTCTATGTGTCAAATGCGGATAATGTCAAATTTCGCCAATGGTTGGAGCTACCGTTTTGTGTGATCCCTTTTTAGCTCAAATATTTTAAACGCATTCTATCTAAAATACATAATTTATATTTTTAAGAAACACAGAACTTGAGTAAAAAAAATGTCTTTAACTCTCATTAGCCAAACTTTTTTAACGCATTCTAATCGCGTACACATTCCTCTAATTTTTGCTTGTAATTTATTTTAAAATAGATTTAACATTTTTTTTTTCTCATTACAGCTGTTAAACTACAACAGATTCAGTTGTGACCTGCTTGTTAAGTAGTCACAGATTTTGTATCTATTGTCATACTCTAAGCTTTCAAATTTTTGTCGGAATACGAAAATGTATCAATTGTAATAGATATGACAATTGTCACTATGTTGAGTATTGTCATAGTTGCCAGAATAGGGCTGTTACTCTCATTTTAGTAATTCATTGATGTCATACACTTTGTGCAATTGTGTGCAATATCGAATCATCAGAAATAGTATCGATATTTTTCAAAATAACAACAAGACAAACTACACTTACTCAAATAATTAAGTAATTATTTTTGACGGTCTGTAACTTTGTAGGTATCGGGGGTATTGACAAACTTTGTAACAAGATTTTGTAGCTTTTAACTTGTAACCGATTATATCGACCAAATGTCTATGATTTTTGCTCGCGGAGATATCCGAGATTGAACCAAAAAAGCTCTTTTTGACTTTAATCATCGATATCTCCGCAATGAATGGACGCACAGGAATAGAGAAAAAAGTTTTGGAAGCTGGTGAAAATTTTCTAAAAGAACCAGTTAAGACATTTGGAGAACAAAAATTTTTAACATGTTTAATTTCAAGTTGAAACCAGTAAGGGCGGAATGGTCGAGTATACTCGACAATATAATACGCTGCACACATGGTAGGCCGTTTCACACACCAAATCTACAAAAACATATTGATCTGACATACGTAGTTTAAATATTGTTCAAAATATCAAGAAAATTGGTCAAAAAATGTGGATTTTACGAAAATCTTTTGCTTGTTGGTCTCTGAGGGGAAACCATCAAAGAAAGGGTAAATTTGTGGTATGCAGTTTTAAATATGTATACTTACTGAGCTTCTATACAAAATTTCAGGTTCCTTCAATACTCTTGGAGATATAGCATTTAAAAAAGAAACACTGATGGTGGGGAAATGAAGAAGAGGGAAAAATGTGGTATGCAGTATTGCCGATTTATACATACTAAGGCTCTGCATGAATGTGTTCCAAACGACATAAGAAACATTCGCTCAGAAACCACATGCATGTTTTGTTAAAGTCTTTTAAGTGAGTGCGTGTAATGTATGCCCTCGTCCTTACTGGTTTCTTTTCGTCATTAACGCTTCGCCACCATCCCATTTTAAGGTAATCAGAGTTGCAATATTTCGCATTCATTATGATAGTACTATTAATACATTAGATTCTATCAAGTTGCTGCACAAAATATTCAGCCTAATGAGCATTTGACGTGTTCGCTCTGTGCGTTCATCCGTCCGTTGGCTTAACACGGCGATGTTCTTTCCTTGCTGCTTCCATCGAACAAGAACGGATCAAATCATGTTCCCCGTACAAGAATGAAGTTTATATAAATACGTTTGAAACATGCAAGTCGAAAATATTTACGATTTATGTGTATTTGTTATACTTTTCATGTATGTAAATAGTATATTAACCTTGTTTTTTGAGTATACTCTTCACGCAGAGAATAGTACGACAAGACGAGTTGGTTTAGCCATGTTCGTCTGTCCATCTGACTGTCAGTCCGTCCGTCTCTCTATATATATACGATCTCCTCCCACAGTTTTGAAGATATCGAGTTTAAATTTTGGACAGAAACTTATTTTTTGTGCGATCAACTGATTTGTCGGAACCGACATCACACTTATGTTCTTAGGGGGGCATGGAAACTATTTTGACCAAAAAATGAGCATGGCTACGCCCACTTATAGCCAAAATCAATGATTTGCATATCTCCGGTACCCAATGAGCAAAAACAATGAAAATTGGTACATAGGCTAATAGGATGAATAGAAAATAGATTCAGCCAAGCACAAAAAAGCGCGTGAAGAGTATCTAAGCTTCAGCCTTGCTGAATTTAGCGTCCTTAGTGGTTTCGTTCAGTTTTGTGTTTGAGGTGTCTGAGCCACCACGTTTTATTGTTAGAATTGGGTAGTGGGAAACGCCATAAAAATCAATAAGGCGATAATTGTGTAGTGTTTGTTTTGGCATTTTTATGATTTAAACTATTTAATTTTTTACGATTTTCAAGAGAAGTTCGACTGCGGTTTGGGTGAAAACTGCTAAAAAAAACAGTACGGACGCTATTTTCAGTAAGTGTGAAGCTTATATACACTTCACGCGCTTTCTTGTGCCACGCCCATTTTTTTGACTGAATCTATTTTCTATTCATCCTATTAACCTATATACCAATTTTCATTGTTTTTGCTCATTGGGTACCGGAGATATGCAAATCATTGATTTTGGCTATAAGTGGGTGTAGCCATGCCCATTTTGTGGTCAAAATAGTTTTCATACCACCCTAAGAACTTAAGTGTGATGTTTCAAATCGATTGGTCAAGAAACAAAAAAGTTTTTCATACAACGACGTGAATCTTGCAGCACTTCCTCTTCTTCATTTTGTGTGGCAGGTACCAGTTCCAGTTGTCCGATCTCAACGAAACTGTGAGACATTTAGTCGAACTATGTAAAACTACTACTATGTATGTAATTTCAGCTTTCTATCTTCCAAAACAAAAAAGTTTTCCGTAGAACGATTCAATTCTTGTTTCTTCTTCTTTTCGTAAGGGAGCTACCTGTTCCAATGATCCGATCTTGCCGGTTCCGACGACTGATTCATCGTAACAATTTTCAAGACTCTGTGCAAAATTTTAGCTCGATCGCATCAAAACCGAGGGACTAGTTTCCATACATACAGACAGATTGACGGACAGACGGACATGGCTAAATCAACTCGTCTTGTCGTCCTGATCAAGAATATATATATTTTATATAGTCGAAAATCAATATTTCGATCTGTTACAAACTCCGCGATAAAGTTATAATACTATTCACGTACGTGAAGAGTATAAAAATAGGGAACAAAATAGAAATAATCTCAAAACACATAAAAATGAAATGAATAGAAATGAGCACAGAGAGAGCTTCACAACACCAACAAAAACAACAATGATGAAATTGAACATCACGTTAAGTGCAAAGTCTGACTGACTTTATTATTAAAGTGTATTTTTGCGCAAGAATGACTGAAAGAAGAGAATGTAGGCTAGAGAACAATCGTAGTGCAAAAGTTAAGAAAACCAGTCATGGCAAGACGATGATGATTGGCATAGGGGGTGCCGGTGCTGGTGCAGGCGATGGTAATGGTGGTGGGGATCGTTGTCGTCGTTGAGACCGTGGCTATAACGCTGGTGCAGCCGTACTTGTTATGGCAAGTGGCAAGAAAATATTTTCAATTACAAATTGTATTTTCCGCTTAGATAAGCAAAATTTATAACAGAACACGAACGCAGCCAGTGCGAAAATGCAGTCGACGTAGACAAAGACACACAATGAAAAACAGGCAATAATAGCGATGACGTCGGCGTTGGCGTCAGCGCCATGAATAAAATATCTTAAAGTCAAAATGGCGTATTGCTAAGAAGTAAACAAGGCGAAATATAAGCAAAGCAAAATAATAAAACTTCAATGTTACATTTTGTTTTTATACTCTTGCAAGAGTATATTAACTTTGTCGTGAAGTTTGCAACGCAGAGAAGGAGACATCTCCGACTGTATAAAGTATATATATTCTTGATCAGCTCGACGAGACGAGTTCAGATAGCCATGTCCGTCTGTCCGTCCGTCTGTTGCGATGCGAACTCCTCCTAGAGTTTTAAAGATATCAAAAAAATTTAAATGCACAAAATTTTCTTTTCCTTGCACGCAGTTTATATGTAGAAACCAGCCTGATCGGAATACTATAGCATATAGTTGCCATAGGAACGATCGGTCAAAAATGAGGTTTTTGCTCAATAAACTCTTTGTTTTTCAAGTTATCACCCCAATTTTTTGCACAAGAACATCTCGGACGTAAATTAAGGCTCACTGAAAAATTGGTGAAGATCGGATAAATATAGCATATAGCTCCCATGGAACAATCGGTTAAAAATTCGGTTTTTGTTAGAAAAACTTTTTTGTTTTCAACTATAAACAGATGCAACCTTGCAGTTGCGTGTTTTTAGGAATCCTTGACCATATTACAAAGTTTCCAAAGCCCATATAGAGAAAAACTTAAAAATGTGATTTATCTATAAGCAGACGAGATAGAAAATCGTAAAATGAAGTGTAGAATGATTGCATTGTATTCTTTAAAAAAAAGTAGAAAATGGGCAGGGTTACGCCCCTTTATTTTTATAATTTCTTATAAGATTCTTATTGGCAAAATTATAAAACGTATTTTCCAAATGCTTGCAAGAGTATATAAGTTTCAGCAAAGCTAAAAATAGCTCCCTTACTGGTTTTTTGTTTTGTTTTGTTTTGTCTTCTTGTTTTTCGGTGGCGCCATGCATATGTGTCATGAGCTGTGCCGACAGACAGGCAGAGCAATAGGCAGTTGACTCTTTCGTTGCGCTAATGCTGGCGTTTTGTCACGACACAAGTCACGACACAACTCACCAGGCCAGGTCTTGGCCTTATTCCTGGTCCTGCCTTGTCCTGACACGTTTATGTTCCCAACGCCGCGTCAATGTGTGGCGGGCACAGAGTGTTGCACTAAGTCGCCGATGAGTAGCTTCAAGAGCATCCAGTGTTCAGTCTGGCATGCTTTTCTCTTCGCCTTGCTCTAATCCTGTTGAAAGTCGTGTTAGCCGTCGCCAACGAAAATGCAGACTTCGACAACGAAAGCATAGTAAAAATCAAGTCAAGGTCTTATTGGACTTCTAATGTCATGCACACAGCCAAAGTTATAATTCCTTCCGCTCTGCCTTTCTTTGCTCTTAGTTATCTGTATCATTTGACTTCCGCGCGTTATCCTTGATGCGTTGCTTTTTAATGTTTCCTTTGCTAACTGCAACTGACTTGTCCAGTTTTATTATACTTTTCACGTATGTCAAATAGTATATTAACTTTGTCACAGAGTTTGTAACAGATCGAAATATTCATTTCCGACCATAGAAAGTATCTATATTCTTGATCAGGACGACAAGACGAGTAGATTTAGCCGTGTCCGTCTGTCTGTCTGTATGTATGCAAACTAGACCCTCAGTTTTGATGCTATCGAGCTGAAACTTTGCACAGAGTCGTAGAATTTAATACGATAAATCATTCGTCGGAACCAGCATGATCGGATTATTTGAACTGGTAGCTCCCATACGAAAAGTAGAATAAAAGCGAAAAAAAACTGGAATTGTTGTATGGCAAACTTTTTTGGTTTGTATGATAGAGTGCTGAAATTTAAAACATAATAGTTCTACATAGTCCGACTAAATGCCTCAAAGTTTCATTTAGATTGGACAACTGGAACTGGTAGCTCCCATATAGAAAAAACAAGAAAATTTAAATCATTGCATGGAAAACTTTTTTGTTTTTATGATGGAGGGCTGAAATTTTAAACATGGTAGTTTAACATGGTCCGACTAAATGCCTGAAAGTTTCATTGAGATCGGGCAACTAGAACTGGTACCTGCCATACAAAATGAAGAAGAGGAAGAGAAGCAATATTCACGTCGTTGTATGGAAAACTTTTTTGTTTCTTAATCAATTGACTTGAATCTTCACACTTATGTTCTTGGGGGGCATTAAAACTATTTTGACAAAAATAGGCATGGTTACGCCCATTTTTATCCCAAATTTTAATTCATCCAAAAATTTGCATATCTCCGGTACCCAATGAGCAAAAACAATGAAAATTGGTAAATAGGCTAATAACATGAATAGAAAGTATATTCAGTCAAAAAGTGGGCGTGGCACAAGTAAGTGCGTGAAAAGTATATAAGCTTCAGTCTTGCTGAAGATAGCGTCCTTACTGGTTTTGGTGTTTGTTAACTATGTTAATATATTTATATATTATATTTTGAACACTATTTGAACGGCCGATGTGAGATCAATATGTTTTTGTAGATTTGGGGTGTAGCACAGCCTACCATGAGTGCAAGGTATTATATGTTCGAGTATACTCGACTATACCGCCCTTACTGGTTTTGACAGAATCTATTTTCTATTTAGCTTCTTAGCCCATATACCAATTTTTATTGTTTTTGCTCATTAGGTACCGGAGATATGGAAATTATAAATTTTTGCTATAAGTGGGCGTAACCATGCCAATTTTTTGTTGAAAATAGTTTTCATGCCTCCCTAAGAACATACATTGGCGAGCAAAATTGAGTAAATGTTGCTCACTTTCTTACATTTAGATCAGTTGTACGAAAACGAATGGGTTGAAAAAACCGAAATAATTATCCAAGATTCCTTGCACCTTAAGCCCCAAATTTGCCAAAACAAGAATAGCGATAAATTGAAAAAAAAAGATATAGTTAAGAAATCAAAAGATAAGACAACCCCCATTTACTCAATTATGCACGAATTGATTATTTTACGAAAAACAACTTTTTTTTAATATTTAATCCAAAAACCGTTCTTTCAACCATATTCGGTGGACAATAAAGCGAAATATTGGCCCACTCAAGCAGTACTCGGCTCAAAAGTTCATTTTTTGTACAGGAGGCCATTTTATTTTTCCCCAGCTTTATTTAAAAAGTTTAACAAAGATTTTTTATCGAATTGAGGTCTGGTATCTATGCTGACTTGCTGAAAACTCCTGTTCCCTAAGCCAGTCTTTGAAAATATAGGCAGATTTCCTGAGTCCCCCTCTTGTGAAAAAATTATTTTCTCGTTGGAGAAATCAAATGCGTGAATGAAACTAGCAAGTAGTGACTGGCGAATACGAAGATTTTCTTACTTTTTTATAATTGGGGCTTAAGGTGCCAGGAATCTTGGATAATTATTTAAGATTTTTCCACCCATTCGTTTTTGTACAACTGAGCCAAATGTAAGAAAGTGAGCCACGATTACTCAATTTTGCTTGCCACTGTAAGTGTGAAGTTTCATGTCAATTGATTAAGAAGCAAAAAAGTTTTCCATACAACAACGTGAATCTTGCTTCTCTTCCTCTTCTCCATTTTGTATGGTACCAGTTCCAGTTGTCCGATCTCCATGAAATTTTCTGGCATTTAGTCGGCCTACGTAAAACTACTATGTTTGAAATTTCAGCCCTCTATCTGGAAAAGTTTTCCATAAAACGATTCAAGTTCTTCATTTCGTATGGGGGCTATCATTTCCAATGGTCCGATATTGCTGGTTCCGACAAATGAGATGATCGCACAAAAAAGAAGTCTCTATGCAAAATTTCAGCTCGCACATTCAAAGAGATGGAAACATGAATGTCGGTATGTAGACTCACTATGAGTAGCCCTACAAAACTGCATACCACAATTTTTCCCCCTTCACGCCATTTCCTCTCCTCCAGTTGTTTTCTATAAATTGCTATATCTCCAATATTAATAGAGCTATGAAATTTTGTACGCAAGCTCAGTAAATATGTATGTTTAAAACCCTCTCTTTGAAAGTTACACCTCAATGACCAAGAAAATCAAATTTTTCGTAAATTCCACTTTTTTGACCGATTTACTTGATATTTTAAACTCTATTTGAAAAGGCAATTTGAGGTGTGGCATCGCATATTGTGTGTGCAGGGTATTATATTGTCGAGTATACTCGACTATGGCGGCCTTACTGGTTTGCCAACAATTTGCATTGTGTGTTTCGTATTTGAAAGTGGTTTCTGCTTCGTTTTTTCGACGGTGGCTGCCAACTCATTTCGTTTTTAATTGCCTAGCCAATTAATGTTGCTAATACGCTCAATATTAAAAACTAATTAAAAATGGAATGTTGATGTCGTTTACGTGAGTGTGAGCGCATTTGAGAGCGTTCCCATCGACTGCAACGACATCTTATTCGTCGCTGTTGGCGTCAACGTCGCAGTCAACATAGCTTTCACCGTTACCACTGCTGCTGCAGACGCGACGATGACATGGAAGTTAAATTAAAGCGTTGCCTAATACCTGTTAGCCAAGTGGATAGCTTTCCCACTTTTATGCGTTGGCGATGCTTCAGACGAAGAAGCAGACTTTGCAAGAACAACTAACAACAACAGGAGCAACAACAATAAAAACATGAAAAAACCCCTTATATAGCCTCTCTGATGGCCCATTTGCTTGGCAGCAATTTGATCAATTGAGTCTAACTATAAAATGTATGTCCGGGAGCAGCTTCGTGTGCCCACTCCTCATTCGCTCGTTTGCTTTGAACCTCTTTTCGAAACTAAAGTGATTATTTTTGTAGGCATTGAGATTGTATAGCATCTGTCATTAGCGTATTGTTATCCGAAGACTTGGCCTCAAAAACCCCTCCACCCACAAAACGACCGTAATTGAGCCGTGCCGAGCCGACCTTAGTGGGTCACGTTAAGTGACTTCGCTTCGCTTGTATTGAGAACAGTTCAATTCAGTTCAATTGAGTTCAGTCCAGTTGAGTTAAGTCGCATTGAGTTCACGGCAGGAAATTGGAAACTCATTTCGTTATTTGCTTATGATTATGCGCCGTAAAGTGAAATTTCAATGCTTTGAAGTGGCGACATGACCAACGTTAAGGATGAATCGATAATTTTCATTATCAAATCAGCGTCACAGCAACTCTTTATGCTCTCTTGTCAGTTGCAAATGTACGTCGGAAAAAAGGCTTAAATTATCCCTTAAAACATATTAGTCAGTTGGGAAATCTGAGTTTGATTGGGAATGCCGACAACTATACTTCATCGAATTTGAGACTGTTTGAATGTGCGTCTGTCTGTCTGTTTGCTGTGAGTCTTGATGATAATTCTTAATTGTTTTTGTTGACTTGACGTGCAATAATTTATTTGAACGAAATTCTAACGAAGCCAACCTGAGGTGCGATCATCTCTAATTTATTCAATCAACAAGCAAAGTTTTCCCGAGTATAGTCATGCCAGCAAATTTTACTTACCTCTTGGCCTACAACCGTCAATAGCCGACGACCTCCGCCTGGTCAAAGAAAAAGGATAAGAAAAGAAGAAATATTTTACCATAGAAACGGTCGCGCTATTTTATTTAATACCGTTTCAAAGCTCTTAAAGAATTTTGTTCTAACAACTGTGCTTGATTGCCCTGAACACCAAGCCTTAATTACACAGGCCAAGACATGCTGAAACATGATTATTTAACAAAATTGGTTTCAAGCCAAGCTTTTCATTGAGTGCACAGCACAGCGCTTCTTACCTTTCCTCCTCCTTCATTTCTTCCAGTTTATAATATTCCTCTTCGTCAAAAGAATTTTGTGGGATTTCGTTAAATTTCGTCCGTCCTCTTACGTCGCTTCACCTTTGCATTGTCGAAGACTTTGGCACTGCACGCTGCTAAGCCTTGATATTTCATGTCTCTCCTCTGCTAAGTATGTTCAAAAGACTGTATGATCGAAACTAGTAAGCAGAATGTGCGCTATTGCGAGTGGTTGTTTGTCAGCTCTATCTTAGACAAAGCAGATATTTGCCATGAACACACACAATTATTGCAATTCATTATCAAGTCTAATACAGAAAATGACAATTTTGCAAATTACTGCTTAGGCAAAAGTATTGTTTGGGCAAGTCAACGCGACACTTAATTTAAGGCAGTTTGGCGGACTTTCAGAGCGACAAGAGGACGTTTTGTGCTCTTTAAGTGTGCTTTCTAATCGTAATCAATGACCAATAGCTCTTCGAAGAGGACGGCGACGATCCACTCAAGGTCCACCACATTTGCCACTGACTAAGGCAACATTTCTCTGATTTTGAATTTCAATGGCAAAATTAATGTCAATCACAGCCAAACAACAACATACACAACCACACACACACTCACACACACACTCACACACACACTCACACATACAAAGAAGAAGAAGTGTTAAGAACGGCCACAGCGGCTTATTTTTTCACAGACAATTTTCATTATTATACTGTACACACAGAGAACAGATTGTAACACCAAAAAGGAGGCGTGGCCGACTCTACAAATTTTGATCAGCTCGACAAGACAATTGATGTTGCCATGTCCGTCTGCCTGTATTTTAATATATGATCTCCTCCCACAGTTTTGAGACGATCTACCTGAAGTTTTGATGAGAGTCTTATCTTTTTTGCGGTCAGATCATTGGTCGGAATCGGCGATATTGATGCCGGAAAGGCAACGGTCTTTCTTATTGCATAATAGACAAAGCAGTAATAGTAATAGTGGAAGTAGCAGAAGAAGAAGAGCAGCAACAAGAGGAAGAACAAGCAAAAGAATAATAATCGGAGGCAGAAGTTGTGCTAAAAAATTAAAATCGAATTAAATTCAATTAGTAAAGTGGGTGCCATATTATTATTAGCTAAATCGTAGCAGCAGACTCGGTAACGGCAGCGGCGAGGGAACAGCGGTGTACAACTCCAACTTGGCTAAATTAACTTTGCCGTTACCTGCCTACGTTGGCTAAGTTTATGTGTATTATACATGTGTGTGTGTTTGTGTTTGTTTCTGAGTGTTGTTTTTGCCTCTGCTGAAGCTTTCTTATACTCTGCACATACAGTGTGTTAGAGTACATTACGTTCGTTTGAGACCAAAAATATGTAACGCACAGAAGAAAGGGAGAGGGACCGCCATAAAGTATATACTATGTACTTGATCAGGACGACAAGAAAAATTGATTGAGCCATGTCCGTCCGTCTGTCCGTATTCAGCAACAGTTCTCGGAAACCATAAGAGCTAGAGACTTAAAATTTGGAGACTCGTGATGCTCGGCAGTAGATTACATTTGACCGGTTTTGTACCACGCTTACTCCGTCCCTCGCTACCAGCACTGCCCCTTTTTTTAAACGCTATAACTCGAACACCCAAAGAGATAGAATCATGAAAGTCGGTATGTAGACCGACCGTTTCCCATCCCCTTCATT
The DNA here is from genome assembly GCA_034638295.1 of Phortica okadai. Classification (NCBI taxonomy): domain Eukaryota; kingdom Metazoa; phylum Arthropoda; class Insecta; order Diptera; family Drosophilidae; genus Phortica; species Phortica okadai. The sequence continues at coordinate 35,129,637 of CM067848.1, read as the reverse complement.
TCCATCTACCAGAGTTGATTTCTATAAAACGCTATATATCACAAACTAATAGAGCCTGAATTGAACGTGAAATTTTGTACACAAGCTCAATAAATATGTACCTTAAAAACTGCATACCACAAAAATCCTTTCTGTTTAGTAGTTACCCCTCAATGACCTACAAACTAGCGTTCTTACTGTTTTTTTTTTTTATTATCCTGCCGAGTTTTACACATGTCCTGTGCACATATCCTGCACCCGTAACTTTATATGATTTCTTTCAATATAAGTTTTACTTTACTTAACTTTGCTTTGTACGACCATCGTCACCCGCTGCCTGTTGTGCGACCAACCGACCATCTCTACCAGCCTCTGATTCACGTTTTCGGCTAATAGGGTTTCGTCCTGCGAATATGTCCTTTGTTATGTGAATGTGTACTTGTATTTTCTTCATGTTGCAACGCTCACAAAGCGTAGAGCTCAACTCAAGCCGTTAACGGCTTGCAATAAATTTGTCTGTCGCCGTCGCCATCGCCATTGCCATTGCTGCTTGCTGAATCCTTGCAAGCGTCCCTTCAGGATGCCCGTCAGTCACAACATATCTGCGGCCTACCCAAGTTGGTGCCGGCTCATTCTTTTTTTATTACTTTAGTTTTGTACATATATTTTTCACTGCTTTGTCGTTGTTGATTTTTTTTGATGGCGTCTTTCGTTGCTTTACATTATTATTTGGGAGCACATAATCAAATTAGCTCAATGAGCATTTGTGCAATCAACTGTGTTGGAATGTGTTTTTATGTGTATGTGTGTGTTACTCTCTTTCACACACACTCACTCATTCTCGCTGTATGTTTGTTTAAACAAAACAAAAATCATGAACGCCGACAGCCATGAACTCAACTCAACTTGCCAACGCCATTGTTTGATACTGACATGAAATGCAAAAGAGGGAAAAAACCAGTAAGAGAGTTATTTTCAGCTTTGCTGAAACTTAAATACTCTTGCAAGTATTTTTTCAATCCGTCTTATACTTTTTCCAATGAGAATCAATAAGTTTATAAAGATAAAGAGGCGTAGCCCCGCCCATTTTCACTTTTACACTTCATTTTGCAAACTTCTCACTCGGCGGCTTTCAGAGAAATCGAATTTTTAAGTTTTTCTCTACATGGGCGGTGCCACGCCCTAGTGTCCTATTCTTATAGAACTTCGTAATATGGTAAAGGATGTATAAAAAAGGGTAACTGCAAAGATTCATCTGTTTGTACTTCAGAACAAAAAAGTATTTCTAGCATAAGCCGAATTTCTGACCGATAGTTCCTATGGGAGCTATATAATATAGTTGTCCGATCTTCACCAAATTTGCAGTGTGTCTTAACTGACGTCCGAAGTATTATTGGGTAAAAAATTCAGGTGATACCTCTAAGATCGAAGCGTTTTTGAGGTTAAAACCTCATTTTTAACCGATCGTTCCTATGGCAGATATATTGTATAGTATTCCGATCAAGCTGGTTTTTACATATAAACTGCCTGCAAGGAAAAGAAAAGTTTCTGCGTTTAAATTTTATTGCTTATTTTAAAACTCTGGGAGGAGTTCGCATTGAAACAGACAGACGGACAGACAGACGGACAGACAGACGGTGAGACAGACGGACAGACAGACGGGCATGACTATATGAACTCCTCTCGTCGTACTGATTAAGAATATATATACTTAATATAGTCGGAGATGTCTCTTTCTCTGCGTTGCAAACTTCATGACAAAGATAATATACTCTTGCAAGAGTATAAGAACTTAGACAACAAACAAATTTCACACATATTCGCACATGACGTAAAATTTGCAATTCAATACAACACACCCGCATACACTAACACATATACAAAGTCTAAAAGAAGCCAATAATTTTCAGGTTCAAGCCAAGCTTTTCATTGAGTGCACAGCACAGCCCTTCTTACCTTTTCTCCTCCTTCATTTCTTCCAGCTTATAATATTCCTATTCATCAAAAGAATTTTGTGGGATTTCATTAAATTTCGTCCGTCCTCTTACGTCGCTTCACCTTTGCATTGTCGAAGACTTTGGCACTGCACGCTGCTAAGCCTTGATATTTCATGTCTCTCCTCTGCTAAGTATGTTCAAAAGACTGTATGATCGAAACTAGTAAGCAGAATGTGCGCTATTGCGAGTGGTTGTTTGTCAGCTCTATCTTAGACAAAGCAGATATTTGCCATGAACACACACAATTATTGCAATTCATTATCAAGTCTAATACAGAAAATGACAATTTTGCAAATTACTGCTTAGGTAAAAGTATTGTTTGGGCAAGTCAACGCGACACTTAATTTAAGGCAGTTTGGCGGACTTTCAGAGCGACAAGAGGACGTGTTGTGCTCTTTAAGTGTGCTTTCTAATCGTAATCAATGACCAATAGCTCTTCGAAGAGGACGGCGACGATCCACTCAAGGTCCACCACATTTGCCACTGACAAAGGCAACATTTCTTTGATTTTGAATTTCAATGGCAAAATTAATGTCAATCACAGCCAAACAACAACATACACAAACACACACTCACTCACACACACACTCACACATACAAAGAAGAAGAAGTGTTAAGAACGGCCACAGCGGCTTATTTTTTCACAGACAATTTTCATTATTATACTGTACACACAGAGAACAGATTGTAACACCAAAAAGGAGGCGTGGCCGACTCTACAAATTTTGATCAGCTCGACAAGACAATTGATGTTGCCATGTCCGTCTGCCTGTCTGTTAATATACGATTTCCTCCCACAGTTTTGAGGCGATCAACCTGAAGTTTTGATGAGAGACTTATCTTTTTTGCGGTCAAATCATTGGTCGGAACCGGCGATATTGATGTCATAAAGTTTAAAACGCAGAGAACGGACTTCTCCGACTGTATAAAGTATATACAGTGGTATGAAAAATAATGGGGACATATGCATAAAAGTCGTTCTAAATGCCCCCACGATGCCGTTTAATTAAAATGGGTAGAAATTTCACATTAAATTGGCAACTAGGATATCAACAAGCATAGAGCCGTTACCTAGGCCCTGTAAATTGTCGTCGCCTTGCGCATTTTTGTCATTTCGTGAAATGCACCAAATTTTGTATATGAATAATGTTCTCTTTGAAGATTTCTATATGGACAGTATTCAATGTACAAGATGTACCATAAGTAAAAAAATTTAAAATTTAATAATAGTAATAGTTTATTAAGTTAAGAGAGCACACCGAACGTCGAAAGGTAATAACACGCATTATTATCATGGTTTTTCGGTCCAGAAAATAAACGGAACCTTAAGTTGCTCTTTGGTAATGGTGGAATGTGCTATAAAATGTACCTCCCAGGAGAAATCGCGAGGACGAAAGATCAAACTAACGCTGAATCTGGAAAGGTGTATAACGAGATTTGTTAGGATGTATCCGTTCCCGCGATATTAAAAATTAGCTATTCCTGTATACTGACACTTCTAATATTCGGAAAAGGCTTATAAAATACAATTTCAAAGCAAAAAGACCGAGGCAAGTCTCATTCCATTCCAATCGAAATCTGAAAAATAGTTTCAACTTGCCATGGAGCATGCAGACTAACCAGAAAAGAAATTGCGGAATATCCATCCTTTGCAGAACTCAATAAGTCTGTAGTCCTCAAAACACATTTTCACTCATAACGCCCATATAAGAATAAGTTGTGAATTATACGAGGTGTGTTCAAACAGTAAGGTGACTTTTCAAATTTCGCGGGCAACGAACTTTCGATTATCGTTTTTCTTTTGTTTTGTTATGTTGGTACACTCTTCCCGAACATCTGTACCATGTATCAAGTGTATAGCATTTTTTGTTTGGTTGTGAGAGGCATAATGGTTATAAATGTTTTGCGTGCTGGGCGATTTTGTGCTATCGAAAAATATGGATCTAAATGTAGTTTACTAATGAGTGTGAAAACAAATTAAATTGTGAATCACAATCACAAGGTAAAGTACCTCGTTTATGCGAGAGCTAAAGCGCTTTAACTCAATGCGCACTAACTAAAAACGCAGCGTTTATGCGAGAGCCTTAAAGCGCTTTAGCTTAATGCGCTTTAAGAGCTGTCATGATGAACAGCTGATCAAAACAAAACAAAACAGTGTTGCTATAAGAATACAATTGAATAATGTTTATTTTCAAGAATATCTTTATATGTAAAAATCACATATATTGAATAAAATATGAATTGATAATCGCAATATTAGTTTTTAGAAATGTTTAAAAATGTTTTTTCGCAATATAATAGAAAAACAGAGCTAAAAAAAAAATTTACAATTAAAAAAAATTATATTAATTCAATAATATAGCATCACTGACCACTGGTACACATTCGGTACTTTACCTCGTTTATGCGAGAGCCTTAAAGCGCTTTAACTCAATGCGCACTAACTAAAAACGCATGCATAAACGCCTTAATGCGCATTAGCGTAGAGCGCTTTTTAAAAGCGACTTAACAGAGTTAAACCGCTTTAAGAGTACCGCATAAACGCGACATTCGTTAATGCGCATTAAAAATCAGCTGGTACCGAATGTGTCAAGTGGTCAGTGATGCTATATTGATGAATTAATATAATTTTTTTAATTGTAAATTTTTTTTTAGCTCTGTTTTTCTATTATATTGCGAAAAAAAACTCTTTTAAACATTTCTAAAAACTAATATTGCGATTATCAATTCATATTTTATTCAATATATGTGATTTTTACATATAAAGATATTCTTGAAAATAAACATTATTCAATTGTATTCTTATGGCAACACTGTTTTGTTTTGTTTTGATCAGCTGTTCATCATGACAGCTCTTAAAGCGCATTAAGCTAAAGCGCTTTAAGGCTCTCGCATAAACGCTGCGTTTTTAGTTAGTGCGCATTGAGTTAAAGCGCTTTAGCTGTCGCATAAACGAGGTACTTGTCATCGTTTGAGGAATCGTTGTTGTTTTCATCACAATCATGAAATACGCTTTTCTCGAAGTATTACCGTCATTCGTATTCCCATAACCATTTTCTTTTGGCTGATCTACAAGTAAGCCAGTAAGGGCGGTATAGTCGAGTATACTCGACAATATAATACCCTACACACACAGTAGGCGGTGCCACATCCTCAATCTACAGAAACATATTGATCTGACGTCGCCTATTCAAATAGTGTTCAAAATATCAAGAAAATCGGTAAGAAAAATGTGGATTTTACAAAAGACTTAAGTTTGTTGGCCTCTGAGGGGTAGCCATCAAAGAGGGGGGAAGTTTGTGGTTTGCAGTTTTTAAGATGTATTATCACTGAGCTTGTATACAAATTTTCAGGGTCGTACCTTTGTAAATTTTGGAGATATAGCAATTTACAGAAAATAACTGGTGGAGGGGAAATGAAATAGAGGGGGGGGGATTTTGTGCTATGAAGTTTTTTAGGGCTATACATACTGAGTCTACATACCGACTTTCATGTGTCTATCTGTTTGGTTATAGCGATTTAAAAAAGTGGGTGGGGCTGCCGAGCATCACGTCTTCAGTCTACCCTCCAAATTTGAAGTCTCTAGCTCTTATAGTTTCCGAGAACCGTTGGTGAGGACGGACGGACAGACAGACAGACGGACGGACAGGGCTCAATCAATTTCTCTTGTCGTCCTGATCAAGAATATATATACAGACGTGTTCGAAATAATAAGAACAACAGGCGTTTAAAGTTAATTCGTTACAAAAAGTTGTCAAAAACTTTTTTTTTATTATTCCAATTTATTCACCTTATAATACACATATTAAGCTTTAAGTATGCCGAAGGACATAATTTTTGAATGTTCCTATTTCGTATTTTGACCAACTTTGTTGCATTAAGTCGAAAATCAGGTGTTCGAAATAATAAGAACAAAGTTAAAAAACAATCGATAGTTATGTTATACACACGGAAAATGGACATATTGGTCCTTAAATTTAATATGAAGCTGCTCCTCCTTCGTTATTTAACACTTCGACACATCTGGACCTCATAGATTCTATTAGGGCGCGGCATAATGAAAGTGGGATAGTCTCCCATTGATTTTTTTCCTATATGCTACATTTCATCAGCATTTTTTGGTCTAGGATGTCTTACTCCTTTCTTAACATCAATCTAAAGGTGTCATATTGGGTTCAGGTCAGGTGATTGTGCCGGCCACTCCAGCAAATCAATTTTTCGAGATCGAAAACACTACTTAATTTTCTTCGATGTGTGCTTGGAATCGTTATATTGCTGATAAATCAACCCTAATGGCATTTGCTCTTCAGCGTAAGGTTACATGACAGCTTCCATAAGGGTTTCAACGTAATAGTTACCATCCATGGAACCTACGAGCCTAGCTATAGGCCCAAAACAATTCCATAAAAAATATCCCCATATCATAAGATTTAGACTTCCGTGTTTAATGCTCATTGTTGAGTATTTAGCATTATATTCTTGCTTATGAGGACGTCTTACATAGTGTCCATCTCTTCCAGTATCAAATTGAACAAGTTCTGTTTTGTCTGACCATAATATATTGCGCCAAACGTTGTCAGGTTCGTTTTGAAATTTTTTGGAAAACTCAATCCTATGTTTTATATGCACAGGATTTAATTGAGTCCCACTGGATGCTAACAATTACGTTGAAACCCTTATGGAAGGTGTCATGTAACCTTACGCTGAAGAGAAAATGCTATTAGGGTTGATTTATCAGCAACATAACGATTCCAAGCAAACATCGAAGAAAATTAAGTAGTATTTTCGATCTCGAAAAATTGATTTGCTGGAGTGGCCGGCACAATCACCTGACCTGAACCCAACAGGACAACTTTAGATTGATGTTAAGAAAGGAGTAAGACATGCTAGACCAAAAAATGATGATGAAATGTGGCATATAGGGAAAAAATCAATGGAAGATTATCCCACTTTCATTATGCCGTGCCCTAATAGAATATATGAGGTCCAGATGTGTCGAGCAACTTCATATTAAATTTAAGGACCAATATGTCCATTTTCCGTGTGTATAACATAACTATCGATTGTTTTTATACCCTGTACCTTATGGTACAAGGGTATATTAGTTTTGTGCGCATCGACAATGTATGTAACACCTTAAAGGAGACATTTCCGACTATACAAAGTATATATATTCTTGATCAGTATCGAAAGAGAAGTCGATTTAGCCATGTCCGTCTGTCCGTCCGTCCGTCCGTCTGTCCGTCCGTCTGTATGAACGCGTCGATCTCGGAAACTATAATAGATAGGACCAAAAGCTCTTCGCAGTTCGATTCTGTTATTCCTTCAGCAGATCAAGTTTATTTTGTTTCCCTCTTTTTTGACTTAGTTTAGGGGTGAGGGGCAAATGACTGGAGCAACCTCGGGAAAAAACTTACAAAAGTCGTTTTATCTCGGTTGTCTTTAGAGATAGGCACACCAAATTTGGAGTGTATATAGCTGACTCAAGCCCCAAGAAGATACATTAAAAAAATGGGCGTAGCCACGCCCATATATAGTAATAATTTGAAACGCTTATATCTAAAGAACCATAAAACCTACAAGAATGAAACTTTGCATATATGATATTGGGATGGAGTATAACAAGATTCAATTGTGAAATGGGCGTGACCACGCCCACATATAGCCATTGTAGAATGCCGTTATATCTCTTGAACGAATTGGTCTCAAAGAGTAAAAATTGGTATATATGGAATTGAATGAAAATGAAATCTGTTTCAATTAAAAAGTGGGTGGGGCAACGCCTTCAAACAGTTGGTACAAATTGAAGGTACAGGGTATGTCGGAGTCGAGTACTGTCGACTCCAATCCTTACTGGTTTAACTTTGTTCTTATTATTTCGAACACCTGATTTTCGACTTAATGCAACAAAGTTGCTCAAAATACGAAATAGGAACATTGAAAAATTATGTCCTTCGGCATACTTAAAGCTTAATATGTGTATTATAAGGTGAATAAATTGAAATAATAAAAAAAAAAGATTTTGACAACTTTTTTTAACGAATTAACTTTAAGAGCCTGTTGTTCTTATTATTTCGAACACGTCTGTACTTAATGGGGTCCTCCTCCCTTCCTTCTGTGCGTTACATACATTTCGTTCAAACAAACTTAATATACCCTGACACACTGTATGTGTAGGGTATAAAAATGGTAGATACTGGACTGTACTTTGACTAGTCGGAGTTGTCTCCTTCTGGGTGTTACATACATTCTCGATGCTGACAAATCTAATACACCCTTGTACCATCAGGTACAGGGTATAAAAATGTGTGAAAAGATTATGAGAAATGCTTCAAGTGCAACCAAAAGGCATTTCTATGTTCTCAATATTTGTTTTATTGCTTATTGCTTATTCGTGTTTATTTTGTTTTTGTAATCACTTGAAAGTACAGCAAGTAAGCTATCAATGCAAACAATTTGACTTAAATGTGCACTTCGTATTTCTTAAGTTTTAAATCAGCGATAATATTTTGATATGACGGTGAGAGAGAAAAAGAGGAAAGGCCAAACACCGAAATTATTTTGCATAGAGATGGTCTGCTCAGGACACACATCCCGCCAGTGTTAGTACATGTGTGTATGAGAGAGAAAACAAAGTTTAAATACTATTTCACATACGTGAAAAGTATAAAAAGTAGTTTATTGCATAAAGAAACCGCTGCTAAATCTGCAAAATTTGGCGTTTCATGAAAATCAAAAGACACAACAAAAAATAAAATATAAATGAAAAAATTGAGGGAGCAAAAATGAAAAGTTGCCTTTTAAAATAGAAAAAAACATGAAAAGCGATAGAAGGGAGACTTAAAAAAAAATCACGTCAAGAAGGCAGAAAACTAGAAGATGGCGCAAACAAATTAAATAAGAAAAGGAAGGATAAAAAAAATTTTATTTACGAAAAAATAAAATAGGACCGCACCGCAAAAAAACGTGCGTTATTCATTTTTGAATTTATTACGCAATTGGGAAATATATGCTGTAACGAGCGCACAACTGCGTGGATGGACGGGGTTGTTGCTTGACTGGGGGCATTAAGCTGGAGGAAAAATCCCGGGGCAAAAGCCGATGACAAGGGCGACGAGAACAAGAAACGTGAATGTTGCACAGCGTATATATTGAAAAATAACCAAAGCTAAGAAGCAGTGATAAATGGTGAGGGGGTTCAGAGGGCAAAGAAAATGTTGACGCCGAGGTGGCAACAGGAGCACGCTACGAAAGGGTGAAGCCGCAGCAAGAAACAAGGAGTATAGAAATATCAAGGCGGATGTGCGCAAGGATATGTAATTGTAATATCGACTGTATGCGGTCGTGCGTGTAGCAAGCAGCAAAGGCAGCATGAAAGAGACATGTTGAGTGAGTGAAAGTGAAGAAATTTGCATGAAATTTAAAGAAGAAGAAAAACGAATATAAAACCAGTTAGGACGCTATCTTTAGCAAGGCCGAAGCTTATATACTCTTCACGCAATTTCTTGAGCCACGCCCTTTTTTTTAACTGAATATATTTTCTATTTATCTTATTAGCTTAAATACCAATTTTCATTGTTTTTGCTCATTGGGTACAGGAGAAATGCTACTCATTGATTTTTGCTATAAGTGGGCGTAACCATGCCCATTTTTTGGTCAAAATAGTTTTCATGCCGCCCTAAGAACATCAAGTTTCAAGTCAATTCATTAAGAAACAAAAAAGCTTTCCATACAACGCACAGTGGTCGCTGCCATAGGCGAAAAATAAAAATATTGTTTTTGAGATATTCCAGCGAAAACCGGGTTTTCGATCAGTTAATTGTCCAAACTTAATGACACAATACCGATTTTTTAACATTTCTAACAGGATTTTCTAAAAATAGAATGAAAAGAGTGGGCACATGTTTACGTATTTGCAATTTGACAGCAGTGCAGTGCAACACACCAAATTTACAAACGTAAAATAAATTATAAAACACGGGTAAACTAAATACGATTGCAATGAACATTGTTCATAATGGTATATACTTTATTTATACAGATAAATACATAAATAATTTGTGCTGTGTCTTGTATAGATCTTTTTCAAAGAAGTGAGTCTTTTTTAGTACGTATTTGTTGTGTATTACAAAGTTTAGGTAAAGTTATATGTGTTTCCTGTACACATACTGTGTATCGGGGTATATTGTGTTTGTTTGAGCGAAATGTATGTAACGCACAGAAAGAGGGCAGGGGGGCTCTTTAAAGTATATATATTCTCAATCAGGACGACAAGAGAAATTATTGAGCCATGCCCGTCTGAATTCACCAATGTTTCTCGGAAACTATAAAAGCTAGAGACTTGAAATTTGGAGAGTAGACTTGTGATGCTCGGCATCGGATCAAGTGTGAACGGTTTTGTGCCACGCCCACTCCTTTCCGCCCATCCAGCACCACCCACTTTTTCAAAACGCTATAACAGTATGAGCAGACCTACAAAACTGCATACCACATTTTTTTCCCCTCCCCTTCGTTTCCCCTTAAAATTGCTGTATCTCCTAAACTATAATAGATACAATGCTGATTTTGTATGCAAACTCATAAACATACCTTTATAAAACTGCATACCAAAAACTTTCATTTTTAACGCTGTGTGACAACGCAAAGACAAACAAGTTGAAAATTGGCATAAATTGCACTTTGAACACTGCTTTATCCTATTTGTAACAAAAACCGTACTTATCACTGCGAAAACTATAAGAGCTAGAGACGTGAAATTTGGAAGATAGACTCGTGTGGTCGGACACTAGGTCAACTTTGAAGGAATTTTTGCCACGCACATTCCTTCCCGTCCATCGAGCACAACAAAAGGTAATTTTTTTCTTAAAATTTTGTATGCAAACTCAGTTAACAAACCTTTTTAAAACTGCATACAACAAACTACTACTTTCCACAAAGACCAACAAACTAAAATTTTGCAGCAATGCTTTGTAACAAAATCCGTACTAAAGTGCCATCTAATGGCAACATTGCACTGTGAGCCCTGCCTTACCTTACCAACGATTTTGATTCGTATAACAGCATTCGTATAATATAATATAGAATAGAATAGAATATACAGAATACACAGAATTCATATCGTGGTACACTGCTTTTGCAGTCGGCAAAAGTTTAACGTGTTATAAACATAGTTGTGTGTACAGGGTATTATATAGTTGAGAATACTCAACTATACCGCCCTTACTGGTTGTTCATAGTCTCTTTGTTTAACGAGAACAAAAACAAGAATAAACTAAAGGCGTCATCAGCATCAGCGACGCACAGTGGGGGCTTCTGTGTTTTTCCATTGCAAAAATCATATCTTCTGAATACGCTAGGTTGCCTGGGAGTACGTTGTCAAAGTCAGAATTTGAAATATAAATTTGCGACTACACAATATACGTATATTCAGTATTCAGATTACACAATGTATATATAATCAATATGACAAGATGAGATGAAATAGCCATGTCCGTTAGTCCGTCTGTCCGCATATCTGTACTTACAGTATCTCTCCCACAGTTTTGAAGTTCTCGAACTGAAATTTCGCACAGAGTCTTCTTTTCTGTGCGATCAACTCAGATGTCGGAGCCGTCATGATTGGACTACTGGAACTGGTAGCCCCCATATTAAATGAAGAAGAGAATTGACCAAAACTTGGTACGAAAAACTTTTGTGTTTTTGAAGATAGAGGGCTAATATTTCACAACTAGAAGTTTTAGGTAGCCAGACCAAATATTAAAAAGCTTCATTGAGATCGAATTACTGTGACTGTTACCTGCCATATGAAATGAAGAAGAGGAAGAGAAGCAAATTGAAGTCGTTGTATGGAAAACTTCTTTCTTTATCAACATAGAAGTCTTATCACATACCCAAGTAATATGCACATTAGTATCATTGAGATGGGACCACTGAAACTGAAGAAAATAAAGTCATTTTACCCCCTTTACACCGCCACCGAATAATTTTACCCATCATCGGCATTGCAAATATAACTAGTTGCTTCCCTTAACAATATTTTTTCACTTTATTAACATATTAAAGCTATAACAGCGAATCTACCTACTACTCATTCTTCTTCTGAAACCGTGGCAGCGCCTTTTTCGCTGATTTTTTGTGCGAGGCTCTGATCGTTTTTTTGCTATAAAGGCCAAAACCGCGGCATTTCGTGAATAAAATTTTACATAAACGTAAAGGAATACACTTGGCCCTTCCTGAAATTCAAAATTGGGAACAAAAACATTTTTTTTTATTGTTGAAATTTAGGGTGTCATCATTAAACTTTCATATATTTGTTCAAAACTAACCAAAATTTACTATGTATATGCCTTAAATATATGTATAACATTCATATTTTAAAAATTAAAAGTTTGCATTAAGTTAAAAAAGTTACTTCATATAATTAATTAACATGTTAAACTTTTTAAAAACTCTGAAATGTTAAAAAGTAAGAAGATCATATGTTTATGAAAGGTAAATATTTTCATATTAATGCGGGATATATAGGTCATATTTGATTGGAAATAACAATCAAATTTAATTTTTGACACACAACCAATGTCACAAGAACTTGCTCTCTGTTTAGCAAGCAGCAGGCAGATCGTACAGCTGTTTCGGGAGTCGCCACACTCCTTCATCAGCGAATGCATTCTTACACTTCTCAAGAATGTTTTCGGCAATGCATAAATATAAATAGATATTGAAATGGATTGGTGGTCAAGCAAAAGATCGCTGATGAAGGAGTGTGGCGACTCCCGAAACAGCTGTACGATCTGCCTGCTGCTTGCTAAACAGAGAGCAAGTTCTTGTGACATTGGTTGTGTGTCAAAAATTAAATTTGATTGTTATTTCCAATCAAATATGACCTATATATCCCGCATTAATATGAAAATATTTACCTTTCACAATATTAACGCAATTGGTCCACGCTATTAAAACAATCATATGTTTATATTTATATCAAATTTGAAATGCATTTGGTGGCATTTATAGTTTAAGCCGTTTTGATTCAACATGTTTTCTTTTTTGGTGGCTCCTTATCAAAAAAATTAGTCAAAATCGTGTAAGAACGAGGTTTTCAGCGTGTTGAAAGGGGAAAGGGAGCAAATTTGTAACCGTGTAAGACCGAGTTCGTGCTAAAAGAGTCCGTGTTAAGCGAGGGCCAAGTGTATATAATAAACATATTTTGAGAATTTGGCGGCGACCATTTTTGGCCATTTTTTTTTATTCTCCACCAACGTTGAAAAGTACCAAAAAAAAAATAGGTAGTTCGAAAAACAGCTCTCTAGAAAACTACAAATGGAAAAGACTTGATATTTATAATATAACACTATAATATGGCTACCGAAAATGATTCGCGTTATAATTGCGTTGCTATTCCAACTTAAAGATTCCGAATTTTAAAAAAATTGAGCATGTTAGTTAAAGTTGAAAAAAATGTAAATTTCTGATCCTTGCAGGCAGTTTGTATGTAAATAACAGATCGAATCGGAACGATCGGTCAATAATTAGGGTTTTGCTTCAAAATGAGTGTTTTGGACGTCAATACACACACTTTTGGTGAAAATCAGACGATAATAGCATAAAGCTGTCGTCGGAACGATCGGTCAAAAATATGGTTCGTGTTACAAAAACTTTTTTGTGTTTTGTTTGTGTTCACTCTTTATACCCTGTACCTTATCGTACAAGGTTAGTTTTGTCAGCATCGACAATGTATGTAACACCCAGAAGAAGACATCTCCGACTATACAAAGTATATACATTCTTGATCAGTATCGAAAGAGAAATTGATCTAGCTATGATATAATAGATAGAACTAAAATATTTTCGTAGGTCGATTCTGTCATTTCTTAAGTACATCCCCTTTTTAGAGTAGGGGTGAGGAGCAAATTTCTGGAGCTACCTCGGGTAAATATTTTACAAAAGTCGTATTATCTCGGTTGTATTTTGTGATAGGAGGAGTCGAATGAATGTAGCATAAAAAATAGGCGTGGCCACGCCCCCATATAGTAAAAATTTGAAACGCTTATATCTCTGGAGCCAAAACCTACAAGAATGAGACTTTGCAGGCATGTTATTGAGCTGGAGTGTTATAAAAATCAATTTAAAATGGGTGTGGCCACGCCCACATATAGCCAAAATAGAAAAACATTATATCTCTGGAACGAATTGGTCTAAAAGAGTAAAAATTGATATATATGAAATTGATTGACAATGAAGTCTGCTTAGATTAAAAAGTGGGCGGGGCAACGCCTTCAAACAGTCGTTACAAATTGAAGGAACAGAGTATGTCGAAGTCGAGTACTGTCGACTGCAATCCTTACTGGTTTTAGTTAGCAATGCTGTTTACAGACACAAAAAATTATCAGTTTCCGTTTTTAAAATTAAATGGACAATTATTGTTTTGGATTTGGTGATTACAGGTTATTACATTGTCGAGTATACTATACTTTACAATTACGAATTTTTTCAAACGTAGACTCCAAAGTTTTATAAGAATCGGCGTGGCACCGCCCATGTAGAGAAACACTTGAAAATGTGATTTCTTTGTAAGCCGACGAGATGGAAGATCGCAAAATGTAGTGTACTTAGTATGATTGTATTGCTGTCTTTTGCAAGAGGGTGAGGCTAATCCTTGTTGGCACATCGTTTTCTAAGGTGTCAATAACAGTTAACGTAAAGCGTTCGTTCATCCTTCTCATACCGCCACAGACAAGCTGTGAATGTATGCGGTGTGTGTGTACATGTGTGTAAATTATTGTTGGTAAAAAATATGCAGTTATGTGTTTTGATTTGCATTCAGTAAAAACCATTTGCATTATGTTCAGATCAAATATGGAATTTTCGTAAATAACAACAACAATGTCATGAAAATAGCAAAACAACAAAAGGAACTCAAAATTTTTATTTTCATTGAATTCTTTGCTTCGTTTGTTTTCAAAATTTTCTATGAAAACTTGACAGAAAAGTTGCATGCAACATATTGTTATTGTTGTTGGTTTTGTTGTTGTGCAACGGTGTGTGTGTTGTATGTGTCGGGAATTACATAATTTTAGAAAAAATTTCAAAAATTCAACACTAAAGCCAACAGAATGCCGCTAACACACACATACATACGCACGCACGTACGCACACTTATCGTACGTAAACGGTGCGCTGCACAGTGGTTGATCTTGTATGGAAAAAGCGGCCAAAAATACTTCCAGTTGGAATTTAGATCTGAAAATTTCTGTACTGCTATAAAGACCAAATAACATAAAGAAAATTATAAAACAAATGCAAAAACCATACGTTAAAACCCGAAAATATTATAAAATAACATTTTAAAACATAAATTCAATTGCATACTTTCAGGGTAAGGAATTCCCTTATTAATAAATTATATTTTATTATATTTATACAAAATAAAATAAAAATAGGATGTTCAAATATATAGTAGCTTTTATAATACATTATACTAAATTAAATAAATCAATGCAAAAATATATATTATACAAAAAATTATTCTAACAAATCAAAAACACGTTTCGAAAGAATTGTTTTACATTTGTTGAGTAAATTTCGGTGCCCGGTTATGAAAGGATCGGGAGTTAATAACAACCGATTTATAAGGTCTTTATTCATGGCTAAACGTGAGATTTTACGTGTATGATTGAGTCGGTATTTCTTAACGTCCTTGTTCCTTGACTCCGCAGCTTCTTCTGAGAGTTCTCCAGTTGAAACTAATGCATATTGAATAACTTCTGGGGCATGAATTAATATTTTATGAACTGAAGAAGGCAAATAATACCAGGAATACAAAAATAAAACGAATACGACGAACACAACAAAGCACAAAATATGCACGAAAACAAAAAAACCTAAAATATGGACGAACACAAAAAAGCGAATAAGTCAGAAAGTTGCAAGAAGTTGCAGCTCAAATTTAAAACATTGACTAAGAAAACATGTACTAGTATTAATAAATAAGTTTCATTAAAGGGTCAGACAGGTATCACAACTTTTTCTTTCTCTGAAATCTATGTATACACAAAAATACACCACTCGGCAGGTCACTGGTGAAACACTAACTTTAAAACAATAACACAACACATAATGACATAAAAAATACTCAGTTTTATAGTACATACCTTTATTTTCAATATGCATTTTAATTGACGATGATTCGACGCGATTTAATATTAAAATTAAATTTTTTTGTGAAAGCTAATTTTCAATCTGCATTCACAGCAACGTCTACGTGTTTTTTTCTCTCTCTTCTCTCGCTATTCGAAGCGCGTACGAATAAGAGAACCAAAAATTAAATTACAGTTAGTTTTATTGCTATGTTAAGCAGTATTTTTAAGACAAAGAGTGACCAATTTCAAAATTTTGTGTTTTTATTTTTGGCCTATGAAATCAACCACTGTGCGCTGCTGTGTTGAGATAATTACAGTTAGAAACTTATGCCTGCTGTGTCATTATCTAATTTGCCACCAGCAAAGCAAAAAAGAAGGTGCCGAACCAAGTTAAGCCCAGTAGCGACGACAACAACAATTGGCGCATAGGGGGCCTTAGATACATTCAGCTGGCAAAAATCAAAAATTTCGATAAAACAAATATACATATGTGTCTGATAGATAATTTTCCAGAGATTAAGGAAATATTAACCTTAAAGAAATCGGAATTATAGTTTGAAAGCTATCACCAGTCAAAGTTGACCCTTTTTTCAACTTTTAATAACATACTACATTTTTTGTAATTTCGCCATCTTTGCGTTGGAATAGCAACGCAATTATAACAAGAATCATTATCGAATTAATTTATATTCTTAGGTAGCCATATAATAGTGTTGTAATATAAATATTAAGCCTTTGGCAGTTGTAGTTTTTTGAAGGGAGCTTTTTTTCGAACTATCTATTTTTTTGAACTTTGGTGGACAATTAAAAAAAACCTCATTTTATGTCACCTTCCAAATTTTAAGTATATGTTATTTATATATTCCTTCACCCTACTAAAAAAAGGTTTTACACCTTTGAATCCATTTAAGGCTGTTTTTTATTAGAAAACGGTCGCAACCTCGCACAAAAATATGCAAAAAACTCGCTGCCGCAGCTATAAGAAGAATAGTAGTAAATAGTTTCTCTCTAACAGCTTTAAAATGTTAATAAAGTGAACAAATGTTGTCATAGGTAGTAACCTGTTGTATTTTGCAATGCTGCTCGTGGGTAAAATTGATCGTAGACGGTGTAAAGGGGGGTAAAATGTCTTAATTTCCTACATTTTGTGTGGAAGGTGCCAGTTCCAGTGGTTCAATTACAATGATACTTATAGGCAATTGGCCTGAGTACGTAGGAAGACTATCTTTTAAATTTCAGCCCTCTATGTTGAAAATCAAAAAAGTTTTCCATACAACGACATAAATCTGCTTCTCTTCCTCTTCTTCATTTCGTATGGCAGGTATCAGTTCCAGTTGCCCTATATCAATGAAACTTTCAGACATTGTGTCGGACTATGTAAAAGTACTATGTTTGAAGTTTCAGCCCTCTATCTTCTATACAACGAATCAAGTTTTTTCATTTTTATAACCTCAGGTGATACAAGGGTATATTAGATTTGTCAGCATCGAGAATGTATGTAACACCCAGAAGAAGACAACTCCGACTAGTCAAAGTACAGTCTTGATCAGTATCTACCATTTTTATACCCTGCACATACAGTGTGTCAGGGTATATTAAGTTTGTTTGAACGAAATGTATGTAACGCACAGAAGGAAGAGAGGGGGACCCCATTAAGTATATATATTCTTGATCAGGACGTCAAGAGAATTTGATTGAGCCATGTCCGTCCGTCCGTCCATATGTCCGTCCGTCCGTCTGTCCGTCTGTATTCACCAATGGATCTCGAAGACTGTAAGAGCTAGAGACTTGTAATTTGGAGGGTAGACTCGTGATGCTTGGCAGCAGATGAAGTTTATTTTTTTTTGTGCCACGCCCATCCGCCCATCCAGCACCACCCACTTTTTTAAATCGCTTTAACTCAAACATCCAAAGAGATAGAAACATGAAAGTCGGTATGTAGACTCAGTATGTATAGCCCTACAAAACTGCATACCACAAAATACCCCCTCGTTTTCATTTCCCCTCCCCCAATTATTTTCTGTAAATTGCTATATCTCCATAATTTACAAAGGTATGACGAAAATTTGTATAGAAGCTCAGTGATAACACATCTTAAAAACTTCATGCCACAAACTTCCCCCCTCTTTGATGGCTACCCCTCAGAGTCAAACAAACTTAAATTTTTCGTAAAATCCGCATTTTTTGACCGAATTTCTTGATATTTTGAACACTATTTGAATAAGCGAGGGTGGGGCACCGCCTATCATGTGTGCAGGGTATTATATTGTCGAGTATACTCGATTATATCGCCCTTACTGGTTCTTCTTCATTTCGTATGGGGGCTACCAGTTCCAATAGTCCGATCATGCCAGTTCCGACATTTGAGTTGATCGCACAGAAAAGAAAACTCTGTGCAAAATTTCAGGTCGATAACTTCAAAGAGACTTTGACAACATACTATATATATCAAAGCGTATTGAGCGATGGCTTGTTTCATTCCTGACCTTTTTAAATAAAACTAATTTCATGCAATTATCTTTATTCGTTCAGAAGATATGATTTTTGCAACAGAAAAACTCAGAAGGCCCCACTGTGCGCCTTTTTTCATGCAATTATTTTTATTCGTTCAGAAGATATGATTTTTGCAACAGAAAAACTCAGAAGGCCCCACTGTGCGCCGTGGCAATAGCATGTAGAATTGCACACACAACCAAAGATACATGATGAAAATCATAGTATGGCAAAAAATGAGCAGCAATGCGTGTTGCGTCGTGCACCGTACTTCATGCAACAGGCAACATTTTTAAAGCATTTCATGCTCGGCGACAAACTAACAGACGATGGCACAGCTCCAACAAAAGAGTTAATTACGACGAATAAGCGAGCGTGGCAAAAACAATAATGATCAAAGCAATATTGCTGCGGTTGTTGTTCCATTGTAGTTGTTGTTGCTGTTGAGATTAGTGCTCGTTGTACGTTGCACGCTAAAAATACCTTCAATTAATACCTCAAATGTTCCAATCAGTTGCAATAAGCAAACACCAGCGTCGGAAGGATAGCGCAACGAAGGACACCAGCAACAACAACAGCAACAATAATAAACAATAGCACAGGCCGTAATTGAGCCTGTAACTTATCCCGCCTCGTATTCAATCCCTTAACATTCGATAGCGCAATGTCACACCTAACCAGCCATTTGCTCCATGGCCATGTTGCTTTGCGCTTGATGTTGTTTTTGTTTCGCCTTTGGGGAATGCACGCAATGTATACCACAAGAAGTTCAAGTAGAAGAAGAAGTACATACGAGAAGGCAAAACTGCACAATGACGATGGCGATGATGATGAGCAGCAGCGGAGCACGTAAGCAAAGGCATTTGAAATTGCTATAAAAAGAATGGCGTGTTGCATGCTGGTACTGTTTTTGTTGTTGGGTGTGCCAGTTGCTTCTCTAAGCTCAGCTGAGCTCAAGTCTATGCAAGGTGTGGTGCGAGGTGAAGTTTCATGCGGCTTATGTTACTTTGATTTAGTTTATTTTTCTTGCATCATAGTCCGTTGGTTGTTGTTTTTGTTGCTGATCCATGTTTGCTCCTGCTGTCATCATTGTCTGGCGGCCGTTCGTTCGTTCATCCGTCAGTCATTCAGAGAGTTGGACTCATCATTATCATTAATAGAAGCAATATTGTTACCATCGGTCGAATATCCATTTTTGTTGTTTGTTTCTTACTTATTATACCCTGTACACATACTGTGTATCGGGGTTGGTATGTATTAAGCAGGGTTTGAAAAGTTCCGCTACTCCCGTAGTATTTCGTTTTGCTATTGCACAGTTCTCATTTTGACGAGAGCCGGAGCAGAGCCGTAGCAGAAAAACGAAAAAGTATGTGCTCTGCTCTGCTCGTAGTTTCGTCGTGTGATAAACTATAGCAAGAGCAAAAAATTCAACTCTGTGCTCTGCGTAGCCGTAGCGGTGGTAAAAAATTGAGAGCAAGA
The DNA here is from genome assembly GCA_034638295.1 of Phortica okadai. Taxonomy (NCBI): domain Eukaryota; kingdom Metazoa; phylum Arthropoda; class Insecta; order Diptera; family Drosophilidae; genus Phortica; species Phortica okadai. Next base: position 35,109,554 of record CM067848.1, on the reverse strand, counting down.
TGAGAGCAGAGCAAATTATATTTTATCATGTGCTATGGCTCTCGGGTGTGGTTGTTTTTCTGATCTGTTTTTGATAGTTTCCCCCATCTTAAATTCTTTGCGGAATTTTATTAAATATCACTGCATAATTCTTAAAAATCGAATCGAGCGTTAAAAACAAAGACAAGCTATTTACTAGTTGGCTGACTTTCTACAGCTGTTTCGTTTGGAAAAAATAACCAAGAGTATAAACGATGGCAGTTTTATGATGTACCCGTTATTAAGCTTTGAGGTAATAACCGAGTTAGACTAACTTTTTGAAATCGACTTTTGAGCAGTTTGTAGGATCTGCTTACACACATATTTATATACACACCCTCAGCACAAGAACGTTTTGGCTAAAACTCACTCATTACTTCGTATGTTCCTTGCCATATCCTCCATCTTTTCCTCTGTCTTTTCTTTTGGCCATTCACAGTTGAGTGACTTTTTCACAAGTTGAAGTAATTACATTTTGACATATCGCTTGCTTTCTGCAAGACCGTCATAACTCAAAACATGCGATTTTTGAGTTAATTATGCAGGAAGGATCATTAACTAAAGCTTTATATTGTGTCAAAATTTCTTGAATACATAATCGTTTCTAAGTGAGGCAATATTGAGTTTTTCGTTCCTTAAGGAAGTGAGTCCAACTTGAAAACTTTGAACCAGTTTTTGTCGAAACAGCAAATTTTGAGTTATGCCAGTCTTGCAGTCAGCTAGCGATATAGCTTTTGACTTTTGCAAATCTAAATGAAATCTCGTCAGTAAGAGCGACAACTAATATTCACTTGTGTATGAGTGTAGTGTAAGTTTTCCAGGCAACTTTAGCAATTGTTTCGTCTGCGGAATTATAATTATTAAGGCAAACGCTTGTAACCATCATCATAACCTTAAAGTCGAGGCAAAGTGTATCCCATTAGCGGTGGCGAAGTACGCCTAAATAAGCCAATTTCCATGACAATTCACAAACCGTTCCTGACGGCCAGAAATGACACACACAAACGTTGGAAACGTGAAAGAATCACAAAATGGAACAAACAAACAAAAAAATCACTTCACATGTGATGCTCATTAAATGTACGTTGAGTTGCGTGTTTGCAATAACAACAACAATAATAATAATGACAAGAAAAATGTCTGACATTGGCAGCCGCATAGCATGATAGTAATGATACTGTAAGGACATGCTGAGCGCGCACCTAACAAATGCTCGCAAATTAATGGAAATCAGCAATGTTTGCAATTTTTGCAACACGATGACAACACATACCTCGTTTATGCGACAACTAAAGCGGTTCAACTCAATGCGCCTTAACTCAAAACGCAACGTTTATGCGAGAACGTTAAAGCCCTCCAACTCAATGCGCTTTAAGAGCTGTCATGAAGAACAGTTTATGGCCTCGAACTTTTCAGTTGTATTGTTTTGATTGATTCTTTCGATATACGAGGAGTGTTCAAAAAGTAAGGTGTGTATATGACAAATCCGAAATAATTAGAATTGCCACTGTCCTAGCCACGTATTTTTGTCTCCAAAAACTCCCTTATTTGTTCATTTTTGTCTAATGTCATTAAGTATCTCTTGTTTTTACAAAATTACGCATGGGCTTCTTATGCATTTGCTTTTAACAGAGCAATGTTCCCTTATGAATAAAATTATATATTGCTTCTCAAAAAGATCACATTATGTTTTGAAAGCACATTTGTGATATAAAATATGAATGCATAAGCCAATCTTGGCATTTACAATGGTTTTCTTAGAATATAGTAAGCAAAACAGCTCTAAAAACAACCTAAATTATTGTGAAGGAGTGAAAAAGTACCTGGTCGGGAGTTGGTGTACGGAATTGATAATACGCACTTATAGCTAAACTTGACCCGTTGCATGGAAAACTTTTTTGTTTTTTAACCAATTGACTTGAAACTTTACAGTTATGTTCTTAGGGAGGCTTGAAAACTATTCATTTACTTTTTTTTTAGTGACACAACGTGAAAAGTATTATAGCTTCATCCTTGCTGAAGATAGCGTCCTTACTGGTTTTTATTGAATTTTATTTCTCTTTATGTTAATAATTTTCATTATTTTTGCTCAATGGGTACCGGAGATTTGCAAATTATTGATTTTCGTTCGGAAATGGAAATTTCGATCTGTTACCAACTCCGTTACAAAGTTATGATAATGAAGAGTATAAATATTAAAACAATCTCTATTTTCTTCATTGAAGTTATTAGTGTTTGCCTGTGATTAATTGATAAACTAATATGAAATTTATAGATTCACGAACGAGCTTGAAGGACTTTTCAAATTGCAGCAAAAACAACCTTTTTGTCATACAACATTTTGTACACATAGTACATGCACGGATGCATATGTGCATATATAGCCTTCAATCAAGTTGCCTTCGATTTAAGCGCGCTTATGGCAATTTTACAATCTATATCTCGACCCTGAATTGGTCACTTCACTGATTCATTCATTTACACTGTCGGCTTAACCGTGTATTTGTCTGTCTGTCCGTCCGTCGGTTCGTCCATCTGCCTGTTAATCATTCATGCATTCATGGCTGCGTGGAGTGCAACGATATATTCCATAATTCCCCAATGCATTTTTTGGCAAGTCGAATTGAATTTTCTTTCGTTCGTTCGTCCATTCACCGCCATCATTGCATGCCCGCCTAAATTCAATCGGACAAATCATCGCCGCAAACGTGGCCGACTTGACGTGTGAAAATAACCGCAAATTGAGCCCGATGCCTAGCGGGTGCGGTGACGGCTACAGTGATAGATAGATGTAGATAGACGTAGGCGGCTGCATTGGCAGCATCATGACTATGAGAGCGCAGGTTTAAGCTTAGGTCAATTTACAAAATACCTGTGCGGGTGTTTGGTGAAAAGTGCGGTACAGAATGACATGCACAAGTGTTGGCTTACGTTTCAGAATAAAATTGATTTCAACATATTCCTCACCGCTTTTTGAAAATTGATTCATTTCAACTCAGTCTCGCATTTTATAAAATACGCAACTCAGAAAAAAATACAACTGAAAAAACAAATACAATTGCTGCAAAAAATATTTTGCGTTCCGTGGTGGAAATCTTAAAAACTCATAGAATTTTGATGAGTGCAACGGTATCGTCAGCTGATGTGGCAATTGATTGTGTAAATTGAGAGGAATCAATCAGTGTGAGAAACTATTTATACTCTTCACGTATGTATGTGAAAAGTATTTTAACTTTGTCACGGAGTTTGTAACAGATCGAAATATTCATTTCCGACTATATAAAGTATATATCGCTTGCTTACTGCAAGACTGTCATAACTCGAAAAATGCGATTTTTGAGTTAATTATGCAGGAATGAAGATTAACTAAAGCTCTATATTGTGTCAAAGTTTCATGTTCCTATTGTTAATAGTTTCTGAGTTATGCCATTTTAAGTTTTTCATTCTTTAAGGAAGTAAGTGCAACTTGAAAACTTTAAACGCGTTTTTCTCGAAACGGCAAATTTTGAGTTATGCCGGTCTTGCAGTAAGCAAGCGATATATTCTTGATCAGGACGACAAGACGAGTTGGTTTAGCCGTGTCCGTCTATCTGTGTGTCCGTCCGTCTGTCTGTATATATACGATCTCCTCCCACAGTTTTCAAGATATCGAGCTGAAATTTTGCACAGACTTATTTTTTGCGCGATCAACTCATTTGTCGGACCCGGCCATATCGGATTACTTAAACTGGTAGCCCCCATACGAAATGAAGAAGAACCAGTAAGGACGCTATATTCAGCAAGGCTGACGCTTATATACTCTTCACGCACTTTCTTATGCCACGCCCATTTTTTGACTGAATCTATTTTCTATTCATCTTATTAGCCTATATACCAATTTTCATAGTTTTTGCGCATTTGGGTACTGGAGATATGGAAATTATTGATTTTTGCTATAAGTGGGAGTAAACATGCCCATTTTTTGGTCGAAATAGTTTTCATGCTTCCCTAAGAACATAGTATGTGTTAAGTTTCAAGTCAATTGGTTAAGAAACAAAAAAGTTTTATATACAACAACGTGAATCTTGCTTCTCTTCCTCTTCTTCATTTTGTATGGCAGATACCAGTTCCAGTTGTCCGATCTCAATGAAACTTTCAGGCATTTGAGTTGACAATTTACGTTTTCGGGTTTCGCGGTTTTAGCTCATAGTTTCAGCTCTTATTTTTGCCAACTGCAAAACGCTCTAATATCAACACTGATTAATAGTCGCGTTTTACTAATACTTTCTCATCTTTTGCTTTCTTTCTTTTTCATTGCAGCATTTGGAATTGTTGCAATGCGCTTTACTTTAGTTTTCGCCGCATAGTGCGCTGATCAGTAGTGAATCCAGGAGCATCGATTTAAATGTAAACAGATTCCTTTTCTTACTCAAATACATTTACATTTCGGCATAGAAACGCACAAGCATAGGCATACCAACGAAGTGATTGATTGATAGAACTTGGCTAGAAAGTATTTGAGAATCAATTCGTTAACAAGGTGGTTCAATTAGCCATGTTTTCGGGTACAGCCAAGTTTCAGACACGTCCAGCGTCGCCACAATTTACAAATTTTGCGGCTCCGGGCGATTATCCGCTGGTCGGCGGCGTTGGCCAAAATGCTCAGACAGCTGCCGCTGCGGTCGTACACAGCGTGCCGAGTGGCATGAATACTGTCATGCCCGGTCATAATACATCCATGTTGATGCGACATCCAAAGACGTCGTCAGCGCCTTCTTCTGCGGTAGTATCGGCAATGACATCTAGTAAGCCACAGCGCAACACAGGTGGTGCACCCATTGGCGGTAGTCATCATTTGATGAGCGGCGCATCGACCATGGGTCATCATCGTGGCGATATGATCTTTCCCGATGACATGGACAGCATCGAGTTCTGTATGCCACCGCCACCGGCTCCCTCTAATGGCATTGCTCACGGCATCAATGGTGAATTGCTGTTGATACACGGTGACGGCCCTGGTGCCACCGGACCAAATGGCATCTGCGAGGCGTTTACGGAGCGACGGAGGCGAGGCCACAGTCGTCGCAGTAATCACAAAATGGATGTAGAACAGCAGGTAAGAAAGAGAGTGAAGGGCTAGCAAAAACGTTTCCTATGGCATACTGACTTTTGGATTGTTTTCATTTCTGTTTCTTTTTGGCACAGGTGAAGTGGTCACGAAAGAACATCGCAGCCACCATGGAGCGCTTTGAGCCCACCGCCGGCACGCATTCCTCGTCGTCCACTTCGTCTCTGGAGTACGGCTTTGCAGCGGGCGTCATCACGCCCACCGCTTTGACACCATCACGCCATCATACCGGGGGTGGCGGCAGCGGTCATTCGCCTGCCCCACCACCCACACACGTTTTTAATGGCGCAGCGGCCGCTGGAGCACCATTCAACCATGTTTATTCGTATGCATATTACGAACCTGGTGCTGCTAAGTGCCATACGAATATACCACACAAGGATGGCCTGCCAGTGGGTGCAGCTTCCGTAGTGCCACCACCGACCATGCCAGGGCCATCGATGGTTCCTGGGGCTGCCGCGGTCGCTGGACCTTCGAAGAGCCCGCCACGTAACTCGATACGCGCGCTTCTTGCCAAGAGTTTCCGTTCCAAATCTTCGTCCAACAGCGGCCAGTCAACGTCCTCGTCGCCTAGCACTGAGGATCGACACACATACACAACGCGCTACGGCACCACAGAGAATCTCTACGAAGAGGTTAACGAACAGAAGATACGAAAAGTGCTCTCAGACAACCGGATCGCAACATCAAGCGTAGGCAACGTCAAGGAGGAGTTGCGTCGTGTCCAACACAACCATTTCCGAGTGCTCGACGAGCTCAATTTATCGCTTGAGGCGCTCATAATGCCGTCAACACCGCCAGATGTGAGTCCAAATCATGAAGGTGATGAAGAAGACGACGGCCCCACCACAAATGCTGCCGCCGGCATTGGAGTTGCCGCCGCAGCGCATGTTTCCGGCGTGGCAGCGACACCGAATGCTATGGCTACAGAGCATCGTAGTCAGCGAGGACCACGTCGTGGCGGATTACTGGGCGGCGCAGCCTCATCATCCTCGTCGACGACGTCATCACAGCAACGCACGCTGTCGCATGCTAGCCTCGATAATCTGTCCACCACATTGCACTCGATGGAACTAAAGGATCATGCGCACAGCTCTTCCATTAATCCTGAGTTCGATGAGGGTGATCTCGACAGCGGCTTTAGCGGCAGTGGAAGTAGCAGCGGCGCCAGCTATAACGAAAGCTTGCGTTACTACAAGACCGGCACGAATCATCACCTCAGCACTCCGCATGGTCATCACAATCAGCATCACAACCATCATCACAACGTTATCATAAATAACAATAATAACAATCAGATGCAGACAACAACATTGCCGCTCAATCTGCGCAGCTGTCGCTCTTCGACTGCGTCGGGCACATCGACTTCGAAGAGTAGTATGGTCTCGTGCGATGATCAGGGCATCGTAGGCGTGAGCGGCATGGGCGTGAACATTGGCATGCCCATGATGAGCAATGTTGGTGGCTGTGGAGCGGTCGCTGTCGCCACATCGCCGTTCAACTATCCACGCCGCTGCTCGGATACGCAACGCACCTCGGCACGCTCAATCTCAGCATCGGGGGCCACAGCGACGGGCACGAAACCAAAAAAGAACTTCTGGACCATAAAACCGTGATGCTACAAACGGGTACTGCGCAATCTTTGCAAGAAATGGAATATTGTGGTGGTGAGTATTATTCAAACAAATCTTCTAATCATCTATGTATATCAGTATTCGATCAATTGGCTCCTGGGTCCGAACTCAGATATTATTTAAAGCGTTCAGCCATTTAAATCACATTTTCAAATAAACTTCTTCCGTTTCCATGCAACTCAACTGCGCTGTTCTTGACAAGATAATAAATTTACTAACAGTCTTGAACAGCATTATCACCATTGTTTTCATCCTCATTTCTTTTGTATTGTCATCGCTTGCATTTATGAACGGTGAAAGTAATAGCCATAGCCAAGTGCAAGTAGTGAATCAATTTAAATTGATTGAACCTCATACTACATTCAATATTCCAAGCGACGACAACAACAACAATACTCAAAATAATAATAATAACCGAAATGCTGAGTAGCACAAATAAATCCACATAAATCAAACGTCGTCGTAAAGTGCAGAACAATGACTGAGGATTTGGTGAGGGGGCGATGCGATACTATTCAACGCAATGCCCATGAAAGGGCAGGGACGGCTTGCGAGCTGCGACGAGTGCAGTCAAAACGCCTTTGTCACACATATGCCCTATTTTATATTTATACCCTGTACAGATACTGTGTATCAGGGTATATTGTGTTTGTGCAAAAGCCAAATGTATGTAACACAGAGAAGGAGGGGCGAGGGACCCCATAAAGTATATATATTCTTGATTGGGACGACAAAAGAACTTGATTAAGCCATTTCCGTCTGTCCGTCCGTCCGTCTGGAAACTAGAAGAGCTAGAGACTTGAAATTTGTAGGGTTTACTCGTGATGCTCGACAGCAGATCAAGTTTGAACGGTTTTGTGCCACGCCGACTCCTTCCCGCCCATCCAACAACACCCACTTTTTGAAAACGCTATAACTCGAACATCCAAAGAGATAGAAACATGAAAGTGGGTATGTAGACTCAGCATGAAGAGCTCTACAAAACTGCATACCACAATTTTTCCCCCTCCCCTAGTTGTTTTCTCTCAAAAGCAATATCTCCAAAACTAATAAAGATATGAACATGAAATTATATACAAGCTCAGTAAATATATATCTTTAAAACTGCATACCACAAAATTCCCCTCTGTTCGAAAGTTACCCCTCAAGTTACCAACAAACTCAAATTTTTCGTAAATTCCACTTTTTTTGACCAATTTACTTGATATTTTGAACACTATTCGATTGGGCGATGTCAAATCAACATTTTTTTTTAAGATTTAGGGTGTTGCACCACCCACTGTGTGTGCAGGGTATTATATTGTCGAGTATACTCGACTATAGCGTCCTTACTGGTTTAACAATTTACTTGATATTTTGAACACTATTGAAATTTTTTTTTGTAGATTTAGGGTGTGGCACCGCCTACTGTGTGTGCAGTGTATTATATTGTCCAGTAAACTCGACTATACCGCCCTTACTGGTTTCAAATTGGAATGAATTTAGACTCTTTATGACGATGATTATCTCCCTCTTTCTATCACGAGTTGTTACACTTTTCCACTGCCCTTCTCTATTTCTTCTTCCTTAGCCCTTGTCCCATTCCTTTATAGCTGTCACTCGTTGCGATGTAATCGGAATAGAAAATGGCATTAAGCGTAAACGTTGCAATCCCGAAAAATTATACAACTAACAAAATCAAAGAAATAATCCATAACGGTAGCATAAAGCAAACAGCGAGAAGAGAAACGCATAGCCGAGCAATGCCGAATTGAACGAACGAGACAAGAACCGATCAAAACATAGAGTGTGCATGACACATTATGTTTAGGCGTGTATGTGGCGTATTAAAGCACTAAAATCTAGTGCGAAACAATAAAAACCAGTAAGGGAGCTATTTTCAGCTTTGCTGAAACTTATATACTCTTGCAAGCATTTTCTCAAGTATTCTTACTAGAAAATCTGTCTTACAGTTTTTCCAATAAGAATCATATACGTTTATAAAGATAAAAGGGCGTAGCCCCGCCCCTTTTCCAATTTTTTTTTAACAAATACATTGCAATCATTGTACACTTCATTTTACGATCTTATAACTCGTCGGCTTACAGAGAAATCACATTTTTAAGTTTTTCTCTATATGGGCTATATGGAATATGCTTAAGGATTCATAAAAACGCGTAACTGCAAAGTTTTATCCGTTTTTATTTAAGAACAAAAAAGTTTTTCAAACAAAAACCGAATTTTTGACCGATCGTTCCTATGGGAGCTATATGCTATATTTATCCGATTTCCACCTATTTTGCAGTGTGCTTTAATTTACGTCCAAGATATTCTTGTGCAAAATTGAGGCGATAGCTTTAAAAACAAGGCGTTTATTGAGCAAAAACCTCATTTTTGATCGATCGTTCCTATGGCAGCTATATGCTATAGTTATCCGATCATGCTGGATTTTACATACAATTTCAATTATAAGAAAATTTTCTGCGTTTCAATTTTTTTGATATCGTTTAAACTGAGCCCGCAGTTGGTATTGAAACATACAGACGGACATGGCTATATGAACTCATCTCGTCATGCTGATCAAGAATATATATACTTTATAAAGTCGGAGATGTCTCCTTCTCCGCGTTGCAAACTTCACGACAAAGTTAATATACTCTTGCAAGAGTATAAAAATGCATGCCAAAGAACTGCATCTGTGCGAAGAAAACAACGAAAGTGAAGATGTTGATGCCTGCCATCAATTACTGCACACCCGCACCAACGACTACGTCTTCGAGGTGTACGAGTGAGTTTCATGTCTAAAGTGCCCATCACACGGTCAAATTGCAGTATCATGCATTAGAGTACGTGTGCATGAAGGCGACCGCACACACGGTACGGCATGCTTTTCAATCATTCAGTGATTGCTTGTCTATATTTTTGGTGTCCGCTCCAAACGAACATGTGTTCGTTTAAAAAACTGTTTATCAACTGAGTATTTTTGCTAGACACTCTGACCTTCCTTTAATTTGTTAATGTGTAAACGAGACAGTTTTGCAGTATGCTGCAACGTACATGGTCAAGCAACCATTAACAGAACACGCTTGCTTGAAGAAACATCAAAACTATTTTGATTTTGATTCAAGCATTGTACATGAGACGCACACAAACATATTTCACTAACACTATGACGATGCTTGATACTTCAATTTGACCTTGTAATGGGCACTTAAGAAAGCATTTCAAACTCGATCTTGGATTTAGCGCGCATACCTCATTTGCTTACCTAAAGAATTCGTAACAGTCGTTAGTGTTACACATGAGGGTGACTTTACAAGGGGGTGGTTAAAAATCATTTAAGTTCTTGGTGTAACTCGTGTTGGTCGTGTCGTCGTGGTTGCATGGTGTTTACAGCCGGCATTATCATGTTTTATTGGAATGTGGTTTCGATTACCCACCAACTTTAGTAGAATTGTCACATACAGTGTCGTTCCCACCTTCAAAAGGGTGTGTGTGTGAGTAACTTGCCACTAAAACATAGCATTAACTGCAATGCTGTTATTGTTGATGCATTCATTCGTTCATTCATTGGACTCTTCTAGTGCTTTAAGTGCGACCCATAAAACATCTGCTTGCAATTTTTAACAACGGAATTTTTATTTAGAAGCAACTGCTTAAGTCGTTTGATTTCCGGCAAAAATCTCGGAGAACATTTAATTAAATTGGTGCACCAAGTACTTTCAAAGTAAATTGCAGTTGTTCTTCGCTCTGCTTTTCAAACACCGAGCCATGCGGGTCTCGGATGTGCTGTGGGCATGGGAAAATCATCGTTGTCATTTATTTTTATACTTTTCACGTATGTGAAATAGTATATTAAATTTGTCACGGAGTTTGTAACAGATCGAAATATTAATTTCTGACTATATAAAGTATATATATATTCTTGATCAGGACGACAAGCCGAGTTGATTTAGCCATGTCCGTCTGTCCATCTGTCGGTCTGTCTGTATGTATGCAAACTAGTCCCTCAGTTTTGAAGCTGTAAAGCTGAAACTTTGCACAGAGTCTTAGAATTTATTACGATGAATCATTTGTCGGAACCAGCATGATCGGATTATTGGAACAGGTAGCTCCCATACGAAAAAAAGAAGAAAAGTGAACAAAACTTGAATCGTTGTATGGAAAACTTTTTTTTTTGTATGATAGAGTAAGGAAATTTTAAACATAGTAGTTGTACATAGTCCGACTAAATGCCTGAAAGTTTCATTGAGATCGGGCAACTGGAACTGGTCCTGCCATACAAAATGAAGAAGAGGAAGAGAAGCAAGATTCACGTCGTTGTATGGAAACCTTTTTTGTTTCTTAACCAATTGACTTGAAACTTGAGGAGGCATTTAAATTATTTTGACAAAAATGGGCATGGTTACGCCCACTTTTAGCCGAAATCAACAAATTGCATATCTCCGGTACCCAATGAGCAAAAACAATGTAAATTGGTATATAGGCTAATAAGATGAAGAGAAAATATATTCAGTCTAAAAAATGGACGTGGCACAAGAAAGTGCGTGAAAAGTATATAAGCTTCAGCCTTGCTGAAGATAGCGTCCTTATCGGTTTATATTTTGATTTTTATTTCGTTTTCTAAAAACTTTAAGACATGTATTTCTTCAAAACTGTTGTTTCCCTTCGCTATCGTAGCTTAAGATCTAAAAATGTTGGCAAAATGATTTAGTTCAAAGAGCGTTTATTTGCATATCTGCATATTACTTGATAACACTAACGTTGCCGTTTCTGGCAGTCGATATGTACCCCTCAAATTAACCTTGGCAATGTTGTGATTGCTCTGTAGGGCTGCAAAACTTGTCAATTACCGCTGAAAAGTTTGAAACAACCCCGAACCTATAATTTAAGGGCCTGTATTTAATATGCATTCAACTTATTGTCTTCCCAAAATGAATATTAAAGCAGGAAGGGCGGTATAGTCGAGTATTTTCGACAATATAATATCCTATACACGCCGAATACGAAAAAAAATTGTTAATTTAAATTAAAAACCAGTAAGGACGCTATCTTCAGCAAGGCTGAAGCTATAATACTTTTCACGTTGTGTCACTATACAAAAAAAAGCAAATGAATAGTTTTCATGCCTCCCTAACAACATAACTGTAAAGTTTCAAGTCAATTGGTTAAAAAAAAAAAAGTTTTCCATACAACGGGTCAAGTTTAGCTATAAGTGGACGTGGCCATGCCCACTTTTGGTCAAAATAGTTTTCATTCTTCCCTAAGAACATAACTGCAAGGGGTCAAGTCAATTGGTTAAAAAACAGAAAAGTTCTCCATACAACGATTCAAGTTTTGTTCACTTTTCTTCTTCTTTCGTATGGGGGCTACCAGTTCCAATGGTCCGATATGGCTGGATCCGACAAATCAGTTGATCGCACAAATAAGAAGTCTCTGTGCAGAATTTCAGCTCGATATCTTTAAAACTGTGGGAGGAGATTGTATATATACAGACAGACGTACTTTATATAGTCGGAAATGAATACTTCGATCTATTACAAACTTCAGCACAAAGTTGATATACTATTTCACATATGTGAAAAGTATAAAAATTTACCTTGCTCACCATATTTATGTGGTGCTGTGTGTGTGCAAAAGCGAAATGTATGTAACGCACTGAAATGGGGGGGGACCCCATAGAGTATTTATATTCTTGATCATGTTGATAAGAAAAATTGATGGAGCCATGTCCGTTCAATGTTCTCATCAATGGTTTCAAAGAGATAGAAACATGAAAGTTGAATGCTCAGAATCAGCTCAGAAAGCTCAGGCTCAGAATGTGTAGCCCTATAAAATAGCATACCACAATTTTTCCCCCTTCCCTTAATTTTCCATCCACCAATTGTTTTCTTTAAATTGCTATATCTCCAGAACTATTAAAGGTACGAACCTGTTTTTGTATACAAGCTCAGTAAATATACATCTTTAAAGCTGAATGCCACAAAATACCCCTCTCTTTGCTGGTTACTCCTCCAAGACCACCAAATTTTTCGTAAATTCCTGATTTTTTGTTCGATTTACTTGATATTTTGAACACTTTTTGAACGGGCCATGTCAGATCAATATGTTTTTGTAGATGTGGGGTGTGCCACCACCTACCGTGTGTGCAGGGACTTAATTTCGTCGAGTATACTTGACTACACCGCCTTAACTGGTTTTCGTCTGCAAGGTCGACTCCTTTCTTCACCTTGTACTTTGTGGGGTCTCCTCCTTTTAGGTGTTACATACACTTGGTCTCAATCAAACTTAATATACCCTGATACGCGGTGTGTACGGGGTGGAAAAAGAAAACGCAAAATTAATCTTGATATATTGCCTGCTTAGCGTGTTAGCTCAAGTAAACGGGTAAAATACTTGTCTCTCTTATGCCCGGTCAACCCCGCCGCAACTGTTTAGAAAACTTCGCAATTGCTTACATCTGCTTCAGTGAGAGATGAGTACATTTTCGTGAATATAAATCTCTAAAGAATTATTTACTACTATTATGCTGTATAGAGACATATACACATAGATTGGTATTAAGTTTACTTAGGCATAGTAGAGACCCTCTTACACATGAACAGTGAGCGCGACTCCTGGCTCCTTTACATCCATCCATCCACCCACCGAGTAAGCTTTCCACCCACTCAGTCAGTCCCATCAGTGAGTCTTATCACAATAGTAGCTCACTCACACGCGCTCAATAAGACCACGGGGGTGATTTACAGTTTTAAACGCTGAAACGTATACAATGGCTCTACGCTTGTTACTTTTTTTGCTTTTCTCGTTTGCAATCATCGTCTTTAGCCAGCTTCAGTGCTTCAGTAGTACAAGTTGGCAGCGCAGATCAACTCGGAATCAGAGCAAATCTAAACGGATTCGTGTTTGATATGCGTTACGGTGCGGTGAGTTGTATGTCACAGACGCGTTCCATGACATGAGAATGTCACGTTTACCAGTCTGACGGCGCGCCACCCTTAAGTCGTGAGCATGCTACCCTCGCCATCTTTGTAGAACTTTGGCATTAGCACTGGCGCCTGGCCCACTCTTTATGTCGTTCGCTTTCCGTCGTTCAATTCCAGTGTGAGTATGTGTTTTTCTTTTGTTTTTGGTTTTGCTTCAAATTAAATTTATTATGTCACAGTCACAGTCATGGCCAAGCTAAAGTGAAAAAATCTGGTAGAGCTGGTAATACTATTCGATGTGTAATATGGTGCGATTGGAGTGGGGAGCGGTGCGATGTTGTATGCCATAAAGCAGACAAAATTTTTATGTCGCTTGCTTGCTTCGGGCATTTCATTTAAATCAGCATGATAAAATCTCGTGGCAAAAGTAATGTCACCGTGGCCGCCATTGTTGATACCGCTGGCAATTTCGCTACTGCTGTATGTCAAGCAACGTTGTACCACTTGCGTTTTTTGATGTAGCTCTCTTATCGCTAACAAAGTCGCTTTCGCTTCAGTATTACAAGAGAAGCATTTTAAGCGCTTGAGACTCAATTCAAATCGTAGCAAAGCTAACATATTAAGCTCAACGGAAGTAGTTCCTTGACTCTGATGCTGATGAGATGCGACAGACCGCAATGCAATGCGATAGGACTCTACTTGAGCTCAGTTGTGCTAAGTTAATTCGAGACATGATGACAAAGAGACAAGCTTTGCTAAAGTGAGGTGAGTCAAGTGCTCGCGATTTTTTAGTTGAGCTGAATTAAATTTTATCTTAACAGCATCGCTTTAAGACGCCTCTCACATAACACGATACCGAATACCGTAGCCCATGCTTCTTTTTCTCGACGTCATCGTCGTAGTCGCCTAATATATGCTAAAGGGCGTGTCACACTCTCACACAAAAATAGGCCCTCGAGTCATGTGAACTTGCCAGTCAACAAACGCACAGAGGGGTAACAGAGTCCAAGGGTGGCAATCAAATCAACCAAGCGTAACAGAGGAGCCATTTTTATACTCTTCACGTAGTGAAGAGTATTACAAGTTTGTGCTGAAGTTTGTAACACATGGAAATATTCACTTGCGACTATATTAGGTAAATATATTCTTGACCAGGGAGACAAGACGAGTTGATTTAGCCATGTCCGTCTGTCTGTCCGACTGTTTGTATATATATACAATCTTCTTCCACTGTTTTGAAGATATCGAGCAAAAATTTTGCACAGGGACATACGAAATCAAGAAGAACATGTAAGGATTGGAGTCGACAGTACTCGACTCCGACATACCCTGTACCTTCAATTTGTACCAACTGTTTGAAGGCGTTACCCCGCCCACTTTTTTATCGAAACAGATTTCATTTTCATTCAATTTCATATATGCCAATTTTTACTCTTTTAGACCAATTCGTTCAAAGAATACCGGCATTCTACCAGGGCTATATATGGGCGTGGTCACGCCCATTTCACAATTGAATCTTGTTATACTCCATTCCAATATCATATATGCAAAGTTTCATTCTGGTAGGTTTTATAGTTCTTGAGATATAAACGTTTCAAATTATTACTATATATGGGCGTGGCTACGCCCATTTTTTTTAATGTGTCTTCTTGGGGCTTGAGCCAGCTATATACACTCCAAATTTGGTGTTCCTATCTCAAAAGACAACCGAGATAAAACGACTTTTGTAACTTTTTTCCCGAGGTTGCTTCAGTTATTTGCCCCTCACACCTAAACTAACTCAAAAAGGGGGAACACAAAATAAACTTGATCTGCGTAATGAATCACAGAATCGAACTGCGAAGAGCTTTTGGTCCTATCTATTATAGTTTCCGTGATCGACGCGTTCATACAGACAGACGGACAGACGGACGGACAGACAGACAGACATGGCTAAATCGACTTCTCTTTCGATACTGATCAAGAATATATATACTTTGTATAGTCGGAGATGTCTCCTTTAAGGTATTACATACATTGTCGACGTGCACAAAACTAATATACCCTTGTACCATAAGGTACAGGGTATAAAAACCAGAAAGGACGCTAACTTCAGCAAGGCCCATTATTTTGACTGAATATATTTTCTCTTCATCTAATTAGCCTATATACAAATTTTCATTGTTTTTGCTCATTGGGTACCGGAGATATGCATATTATTGATTAAAAGTGGGCGTAACCATGCCCATTTTTGAAAAAATAGTTTTAATGCCTCCCCAAGAACATAACTGTGAATTTCCAAGTCAATTGGTTAAGAAACAAAAAAGTTTTCCATACAACGACGTGAATCTTGCTTCTCTTCCTCTTCTTCATTTTGTATGGCAGGTACCAGTTCCAGTTGTCCGATCTCAATGAAACTTTCAGGAATTTAGTGGGACTTCTTAACACTACTTTGTTTAAAATTTCAGCTCTCTATCGAACAAAACATATACAACGACGTTAAATCTTAATTTCTCTTCCTCTTCTTCATTTTGTTTGGCAGCTATTAGTTCTCGTTGCCCGATCGAAATGAAGAAGAAAAACAAATTTGAATCGTTGTATGGAAAACTTTTTTGTTTTGTAGGATAGAGGGCTGAAATTTCAAACATAGTAGTTTTACATAGTCCGATACAATACCTGAAAGAGATTGGACAACTAGAACTGGTACCAGCCATACAAAATGAAGAAGAGGAAGAGAAGCAAGATTCACGTCGTTGTATGGAAAACTTTTCTGTTTCTTAATCAATTGATTTGAAACTTCACACTTATGTTCTTAGGAAGGCATAACAACTATTTTGACAAAAAAAATGGGCATGGCTACGCCCACTTATAGCCAAAATCAATAATTTTCATATCTCCGGTACCCAATGAGCAAAAACAATGAAAATTGGTTTTTAGGCTAACGAGGTAAGTAGAAAATATTTTGAGTGAAAAAAATGGGCGTGGCACAAGAAAGTGCGTGAAGAGTATCAAAGCTTCTGCCTTGCTGAATTGCAGGGAGTCTTCTCTAATGTGTGGTCAAATCATTGGTCGGAACCGGCATGATCGGATAATTGGAACTGGTAGCCCCCATACGAAATGAAGAAGAAAAAAAATTTGAATCGTTGTATGGAAAACTTTTTTGTTTTGTAGGATAGAGGGCTGAACATAGTTGTTTTACATAGTCCGACACAATGCCTGAAAGTTTTATTGATTTCGGACAACTGGAACTGGTAGCTGCCACATAAAATGAAGAAGAGGAAGAGAAATCAAGATTTAAGGTCGTTGTATGAAAAACTTTTTTGTTTCTTAATCAATTGACTTGAAACTTTACACATATGTTCTTAGGAAGGCATGAAATCTATTTTAACCAAAAAATGGGTATGGCTACGCCCACTTATAGCCAAAATCAATAATTTGCGTATTTCCGGTACCCAATGAGCAAAAACAATGAAAATTGGTAGTCAATCAAGAACCCATACCACATTTTTATCATCAGCTTTTCTTTCGATATTTCAAACCGCCACGCACAATCCTCAATACCCGACCCCTCTTGGCTTATCGCTTGACCGTTCATATAATTTTAGGTTTTGTTTGTTTGTCGACAAAATGGAATTTATGAAATATGCTCAGACGAACGCACACATACCCAAACTAAGTTGATCCTACTTTAACATGAGCGCTCATCAAAAAGGCAAAATCCAGAAATCTCCAAAAAATATTGTATCGAAAATTAAATAAGTAAAAAACCAAAATGCGTCTGCCTGTCCATCCATAAGTCCTACTCTCTGCATGTGCGGCTGTGTTAACTTTGCGGTTACATATCCAATGGGTTTTGTCACGTCGCGTTCAACATTATTATTGTTGTTATCGTTGCCGATGGCAATGACGATGGTGATGACGTAAGCAGCTGTCTGGCTAACGATACACTTGAAGGATAAGGGGTGGCAAGTGGCGAAGCTTGTTGCCAATTTCGATTTTTCTGTAAATTTTGTCTACGATAGACACTCACATCCACACGCAAAGGGGAGGTGGTTGTGTAGATACATGTATAGATATGGCTAACACTGTCGCCAAGCATATATCAAACAAATTCAAACATTTCATGCATGAAAGGCGTCATGTCGATTTTCATAACCTGTCAAAAATTTTGCCAACGACATTTCGTTCATGTCGGTCGTTATATGAATGAGCAGGTGGTTTTGTATGCCTATGTGTATGGTGTGTATGTGTTCATTTTTATCTATACAAATAGAAAAAGTGACTTGTGTAAATTTTTTCACTCATTGAATTGATTGATTGAACTGATTGACTGCCGATTCGAACCTAAACGAAGTCATGGCTAATTTCAAATGCAAAATATTTAAGAAAATCACAACACACACACACCTACATATATGTACATACATATGCAGATATTGTGGCATATCTTCTGGTCATTGACAGTGTGTCAGAGTTCATTTGGCTTCACTTCATCAACAATGCAACAAACGAGGTCAGCAAACGTTGGGGCAGCAATGCAGAATAAACCAGTAGGGGCGGTATAGTCGAGTAAACTCGACAATATAATACCCTGCACACATGGTAGGCCGTGCCACACTCAAAATCTACAAAAACATTTTCATCTGACATCGACCGATCAAATATTGTTCAAAATATTAAGAAAATTGGTCAATAAATATGGATTTTACGAAAAATTTGAGTCTGTTGGTGTCTGAGGGGGAGTTTCAAGTCAATTGATTAAGAAACAAAAAAGTTTTCCATACAACGACGTGAATCTTGCTTCTCTTCCTCTTCTTCATTTTGTATGGCAGGTACCAGTTCCAGTTGCCCGGTCTCAATGAAACTTTCAGGCATTTAGTCGGACCATGTTAAACTACTATGTTTAAAATTTCAGCACTCTATCATACAAAAGAAAAAAAGTTTTCCTTACAACGATTCAAGTTTTGTTCAATTTTCTTCTTCTTTTCGTATGGGAGCTACCTGTTCCAATAATCCGATCATGCTGGTTCCGACGAATGATTCATCGTAATAAATTCTAAGACTCTGTGCAAAGTTTCAGCTCGACAGTTTCAAAACTGAGGGACAAGTTTGCATACATGCAGACAGACCGACAGACAGTCAGACGGACATGGCTAAATCAACTCGTCTTATCGTCCTGATCAAGAATATATATAATTTATATAGTCGGAAATTAATATTTCGATCTGTTACAAACTCCGTGACAAAGTTAATATACTATTTCACATACGTGAAAAGTATAAAAAATACAATGGGTCCTCTACCACGCTTGCTTGATTTGATGGCCACTTTTAGCCTCTGTCACCCCTCTAACATATTAACATAATTTTATTTGAAGGTCTGAAACATCCAAAAAACCAGTAAGGGCGGTATAGTCGAGTATACTCGACAATATAATACCCTGCACACATGGTAGGCGGTGCCACACCCTCAATCTACAAAAACATATTGATCTGACGTCGCCTATTCAAATAGTGTTCAAAATATCAAGAAAATCGGTCAAAAAATGTGGATTTTACGAAAAATTTAAGTTTGTAGGCCTCTGAGGGGTAGCCATCAAAGAGAGGGGAAATTTGTGGTATGCACTTTTTAAGATGTATTATCACTGAGCTTGTATACAAAATTTCAGGTTCATACTTTTGTTTGTTTTGGAGATATAGCTTTTTTAAGAAAAATACTAGGGGAGGGGAAATTAAGGGGAGGGGGTAAAATTGTGGTATGCAGTTTTGTAGAGTTACTCATACTGAGTTTACATACCGACTTTCATGTTTCTATCTTTTTGGATGCTCGAGTTATAGCGTTTTCAAAAAGTGGGCGGTGCTGGATGGGCGGGAAGGAGTAGGCGTGGCACAAAACCATTCAAACTTGATCTGCTGCCGAGCATCACGAGTCTACCCACAAAATTTCAAGTCTCTAGCTCTTATAGTTTCCGAGAACCATTGGTGAGGACGGACGGACGGACGGACAGACGGACGGACATGGCTTAATCAACTTCTCTTGTCGTGCCGATCAAGAATATATATACTTTATGGGGTCTCCCGACCCTCCTTCTGTGCGTTACATACATTTGGCTTATGCACAAACACAATATACCCTGATACACAGTATGTGTACAGGGTATAAAAAGTCTTACAGAACGCATTGAGAAGCGATACAATTTCCTCTGGGTTGTTGTGTATTTATCAGGGGTGTGCTGGAAACCTCTAAGCTCTGAAAACAACACAGTTTGAAATGTAGGTGTGCCAGAAAATGTCTTTCTTCTCTTTTGTGATTTGGTTGAATTTAGCCTAACCTAAAGTTGTTATAGATAAGTATGAGTCAATTATTAAAGTTTTTTGTGCGCCAAAACAATGTGCTTTTAAAGAATTTAACAATTTTAATGTTTTCATTAATAAATTTGCATTTAAAGTAAAATCACACATCCAGACAAAACAATGATTGTTTTCCCATGCTAGCTATGCCAACCAGCTTGCATATATTTTCGAAGATTAAAAAGTAGGTTTCGATTTTATTAGTTGAATTGCCAAAACAATCTAAAAATGCATATTAATATGCAGTAGTATTTGAAATGATTGGAAAGTCAGTAGAAATATTTTATTTCAATGAAAATGTTTACCAACAGTTTTATTAGTGTAAGTTGGCATGTGAACATTTTGTAATGTTCGTTGTGAATACATAAATGTGAAGAAGAAGAGTCAACTGTAAAAAAAATTAAGTTCAAATTCTCAATTTGTCTTGAACTTGGAATGGATTATGTAGTAGTATGGCAGCCGAAGGAGGGATTATTATTGTTACTTCTGTGTGGCAAATGAGTTACTAATAGTAAGAGTAGTAGAGTAGATTCCCTAGATATAAGATTTCCATATAGTAGCCCGCGTGTAAGACAGACCATTGATTTTGTTAAAGTTGGTCATTTACCCCTGCGTGACAGATTAAGATAGGATTGGTTCATTACATGCTTGTTGGTCTCCATTTCGATAATCACCCATTTTGAGTGAGACGTAAAGGAATTGGAGGGTATAAAATTTGTAACCAAAAACCTTCAAATTTAGTTATATACGACGTGTCGAACCCACCGCTAAATTACAAAAATTGCTACAACCTTTTCTTCTTCATTATATCTAATCTTCAAAACTCAACGATTTGCAATGACGCAGGAGAAAATCATATTTTAGCATTGTCGGCTCTCCGACTTTAAGAAAATTTAAGAAATACGCTTGCATTGATTGCGACAGAGGATGCGATAAATATCTAAGGCGCAGTCTTTTCTAATGATAAAAGTCGTAGCCTTTCCATTTCCAATTTCTAATTTGGTAGTAATTTATTTGTTGACAATTGTCATATATTTGCCAATCACACATCATAGGAAAGAGTATTGTTGTCATAACATTTGTTTAATTTAATAACTAAATTACATTCAAGTTATACTTGTTTGTAAATGTAGGTGCATTATTGCTATATATTTTGAGAAGAATAATCAAATTCGCTAAGTTATCTAAATACTCAAAGTTTTTTGTGTATACAACTCTGCTTTTTTCAAAGAATAATGTTCGAAATCACAAAATCTGACCGTTTTCTGGCACTCCAACGATTGCTTTGAAAAAAATTCACTTCGAAAACAATAGTTGTTTTCCAACGCACCCCTGTATATGTACTTTTCACTGTTAACAAACAAAATGTTACTAATATTCCTCTGTCTTCAATTTATTTAGTGCTTACCACCCATTTTTATTTGCTTTATAACCCCTCCTTCCGCCTTTTCCCTCTTCGACATACTCCTAGAAATTAGCATTATTTTTGGCTTTGCATTTGCTGATGCCGTCATTTTCGGTTTCGATTTATTATATTTTGGCTGTGTTGTCATTGCGTTGCCGTTTCATACTTCTTGCGAACGTCAGCGGTGTCTCAGAGAAAAACCAACTCATCATTGTGCGACAAAGAGTCGCCAACGCAGCACATTAAACTTATTTTCCTTTCTCATAACGTTTTCCGATACTTTTATTTCCTCGACTCGACTCATTTTGTCAATCATTTATTCAATTAAATGTCTAAAGCAAAAAATATGTAAAATTTGTATTTTATATACTAGTATGTACATTAGGGTGTCCCTTATTTTGCAAGGTTCTTATTATTTAACACATAAGGGCTAATTTTGTTCAGTATACTCTAAAACACTCCCATGATTTGTTTTTTTTTTTTTTTGGAGCACAGGAACCGACTTGCGTTCAAAACATGCAAGTTACACCTGCGACTTTAATGTAACATTGGAACACTTTCTCAAGCAAGTTACATCGGCACTCATGGTGTTATACTAGTACTTCATTTTGTTGTCATTTTGTTTCGAATTTGTTGGACAAATAATACGCACAATGTCTATGGAACTTAAAAGAAATACTAAAACAATATTTTTGATTGGTGAGATAAATCACCAAATAACGGGTGTTTAGTTACCATCCATCCGCCAAGTTCTCGCAGTTTTATTTTTAAATATCCGTGAAGTGAAATTAAATGAGTCAAAGCTCAAATTAAATTGTAAAAAAGAAACCTTGAAATGGAAGTATCCTGATTCGTTTTATATAAAGTTTACCTTTTTGGTGATAAAACGCAATACTTAAATTTGTCTTTTCAATAATATTCAATTAAAATTTAATTATTTGGCGTCCCCCAGTTGTATTTAAAAAAACATCTAAAATCTTCTTTCATAAAACTTCAGGGCTCAGTCGGCACGGGTTAGAATTAACTTAGAAAGCTAAAATTTTGTATTTAGGTTAAGTTAATGATACTGAACAGAAATAGCGGGTATGCGTTTTCAAAAATGCAAAAAAAAAATCGACCAAATAAGGGACACCCTAATGTACATACTTGAACAAAGTCTCGGAAGTTCTTGCATTTGTTTTTTCTTTCTCTTTTACATTGTCATGCTTGCCCTTTCGAACATTTGCCACAAAAAACTTTGGTTATATTGAAGTTTTCTCTTATTTATTAATACAATATTTCTTCCTTTTTTCACCTTTTCGTCTGTAGGAATATAATTCGAAGACTGCCTCATGCCACGTCATCCACTATCATCAACAGCACTCTACCAACTTTTATAAGACACGTCAGCACAATTTAAACTTTGAAGCCATCGAAGAATGTCGACCGATTTTTCATGAACATTATGGCTCATATACGGACATGTTGTAAGATGATAGATCGCGTAAGAGGATTACGAAAAGGAGGACGACAAAACGGAGTCACAAATAGAAAATTAAGAAAGTCACCGCATTATTTGTAGCATGATTGATAAAATAGAAATCAAAATAAGATAAAGGAAAACAAATACAAACTGTTTAGTAAATTTTGATGTGTAAAGTGCATATACACACACACACACACGCATAAGCAAAGCATATTCACGCACCAATAAATAAGCAGAGCAAATGTTAAAGGCTTGTAATGTAAAATTATTAGTTGCGTAAAAGCGAAAGCGGGTGTAGTCGCTCCCCCTTTTTATTTTTTTTTTCTTACGTATAGTTTTTTTTCGCTGAATTGGAAAAGTAAATAGTTATTAGCAATTGAACTATATAATAACAATTATATAAAAATAAATTGAATAAAAACCGTTAAATTAAATAATAAATTTAAAGCATAAAAAAATTAAATAAAAGCAAAAACGAATTGTTTGTGTGATCGTCTTTGTCAAAAGAAAATATTGGGAAAATTCCTTAAACAAATAAGAAGAATTTCACAAAATTTATTGTTTCAACTCAAAAAAGAAAAAAAAAAACTTATATACTCTTGCAAGCAGTTTCTCAATTATTCTTATTGGTAAATCCGCCTTATAGTTCTTCCAATAAGAATCATATAAGTTTATAAAGATAAAGGGGCGTAGCCCCGCCCATTTTTTTTTTTAAAGAATACAATGCACTCATTCTACACTTCATTTTGCGATCTTCTATCTTGTCGGCTTACAGAGAAATCACATTATTAAGTTTTTCTCTATATGGGCGGTGCCACGCCCTTATGTCCGATTCTTTAAACTTTATAATAAGAAAAAAATTGTTTGTAATAGTAAATGCGGGCTAAGATGGTCGATTTGATTGGGAAATAACAATCAAATCTGTTTTTGATAACAACTAATTTCACAAGAACTTGCTCTCTGTCTAGCAAGCAGCAGGCAGATCGTACAGCTGTTTCGGGAGTCTCCACACTCCTTCATCAGAGATCTTTTGCTTGACCACCAATCCATTTCAACATCTATTTCTAACAAAACAAACCGAATTTTTTATCGATTGTTCCTATGGGAGCTATATGCTATAGTTGTCCGATCTTCACCAAATTTGCAGTGTATCTTTATTAACGTCCAAAATGTTATTATGCAAAAAAAAATTCAAAACTCTGGGAGGAGCTCGCATTGAAACAGACGGACAGACGAACATGGCTGTATAAACTCGTTGTATCAAGAATGTATATACTTTATATAGTCGGAGATGTTTCCTTCTCTGCGTTGCAAACTTCATGACAAAGTTAATATACTCTTGCAAGAAACACTAAGGGATTATATAACACATATTTAACAACTTTGAATATTGAAAAAAAAAAAGTAAAAAATTATAATGAATACCAGAAAAGCTAAGAATGTTGGTTAGAAACAACATAATAATAATTACATTGAAAGAGTTTTTTTTTTTTAATTATATTAAAATATGAAATAAAAATAAAATATTCAAAATTATGTACAGAAAAAATAAGAGTTATGATAAAAATATAATTGTATGAATATAAAAATTATAAAATTATATAAATATATATTAAAAACATAATTAATTTTTTTTTATAGTCATAAAAATATACATAAATTTATGTATACATATATAAAACATATATATATGTATATGTAAGAGAACATTTTTATAGTATTTATTTATTTTTAACAATAAAAAGTTTGTTGTTAATATTTATCATTGTAAATATGTAAAATATTTGTCGCACATATGAATATTTAAATATTTTGCTTAATTTTTTTTTTTTCTTTTATTAGTTGATATTTTGAAAATATTCTTAGCTCGAAGAAATATTAGGGAAATTAAGCGCAAACATGCATTTAAAAATAAATGAAACTGTTAATGTTTTATGGCCTTTAAAAAGAAATGTATATATTTTTTTTTTACTCAAAAATTGAAATTTAGCCAGAAAACTCTTGCGTCTATAGCAACTAAAAAATTTAAGCCAACACACAAACAAAAACGAATGTTAAAAAAAAATAAATAAACAACAAAACTATAAAAAAAAACAAAACTAATATACCCTTGTACCATAAGGTATCATAGGTACCATAAGGGTATACAAACAATGAAAAAGTATGAAATAGGAAAATAAAATAATTGATAAGAATAGTTTATGTGAATGTGAGCATTTATTAAATATTTTAATTTAAATGCATATAAAAACAAAAAAACTCAACGGTGTTGCTCGCTTTAACAATTCTATTTACGAAAAAAGACGATATTTAAAAAAAAAAATATTTATAATAATACAAATGAAACAAACAAACCATATTGATTACCCTTCACGAAATGAAAAATAAAACCTCTTGAGAAATTTTTAATTGCGAACTCATTTGCACAAAACAAAGACAGAAAAAAAAACAACAATTTCAAAAACAAATATGAATGTGTCTTAAATGTTAAAATACAAAAAAAAAATAATTGAATATTAATAATTAATTGTAGAAGAATGATTATGACGACACATAAATTTTGATAAAACTTTTGCGTCTCAAATTCATAGTTCAATTTGTCAATGAAATGTTCCCAAAAGCGCACAAAAACTTTTCACAAAACAAAAAAAATTATAATAAAAAAAAAAACAAATAAATAAAATAAAACTGCAACAAAAAAAAAAAAAAAAAAAGAAACAGTAAAATAAAAAAAAAAACAACAAATCAATAAGACACACTAAACAGAAAACAGAGTCAAAATTTTAAATGTCTAAAAATTATTCAATTGAATATAAAAGAAATTAATTAAAAAGAGTATTTAAACTAAAAAGAAATCAATCAATGTTGAATCGACATGAGTGACGCAAAGCATAGTCAAGAAAATGAAATGAAAATTAAATTTTTGGTAGCCCAAACAGCGACACTTAAAGCAAGTAATTATAATATAAAAATTATAAAAAATAAAATGTATTTAAAAAAAAAATACTGCAAACATTTTGTTGTTCAGATAAAAAATAACATAAACAGCAACATTTAATTAAACAATGAGTTTTTAAATAACAAAAATAAATTCTAAGTTAGAAATATGTGCATAATGCTTTGAAAATTTTCTATGTTTTTTATACTTATTTTTTTTTTAATGGATAAATCCAAAAAGCTTAAAATGTGATATTTTGTAAAACTTAAAACAAAAACAAAAGAAAAGCATGAAACGAATATTAAAAAGTAATAATAAAATACATAAGTGTTGAAAAAAATGAAAAAAATAGGCAGCACATTGAAACATTCACAATGTTTTGAAATTCAGAAACGGTCAAATGAAACGCAACAAACAAAAAACAACAAAAAAAAAAAACGTTACAAAATGCATTAAAAACGATGAAAAAGGGAGATAAATGTAATGAAATTAAAGGAAACATGTCAACGGCAAGAGAAAAATAAATAAAACAAATACGAGAAACTTCAATTCACGATTATGATTATAATAAATATAAACTATTATTTAAATCTGTAAGTAAAAGTTGTATGAAGCAAACTAAGATTATTGACACTATTATTATTATAATTATTATAAATTATAAAACACAGAAATAAAGCATAAATGGAAAACAAAACACATAAAATTTGTTTTTATTACATATTTCGACCTACTAAATTCATTAATTGATCAGACTGACTGGTCTGTTTTATATCGTTGTGATGACATAATATATGCCACTTCTTTCTTTTTTGGTATCCTCAATATGTGTGTCCCAACTTCTACTTCTCCAAAACTGTCTGTAAAACAACCGTGGTTTTCCCGCCAGTTATCGAATCTTAAGAATGTTAAGTCCAGACTCTATAAAAAATTTAAAACGTCTGGGTTGCTGTCTGATTTTTCTAGATATTCAGTTGCTCGAACTCCAAGCAAACTCCAAGCGCAAAACGGCTTTATATCCTCCGTCATTTTTTCTTGATGTCAATGAAGCTAGTGATGATTCGGGAGTTGCTAATTTGTTTGCAAAGTTCTTCAAAACGACATACTCTTCCACAATATTTTTGGGAACCTCATATCCATGTCCGATATGCCCTATTAAAGGCTTTGTTTCCCCTGTATTAAATGAAGAGTATGTCCCAAATAATTTACTTACTTCAAAAAATTATTTGTCTCCATGTCCCTGGCTGTGTTCTGAAAGGATGTGCAAAATCGCTGTGTAAGCCTTTATTGAAGCTTTCTTAGCTCTCGCTTCTTAATTCTTCGTTTCCACCTATTTAGAAGGAATCTGTTTTTATTCCTCTCCACAAAAAGGCAATAAATCAGATGTCACCACTTATAGAGGCATAGCTAAACTATCTGCGATTCTCAAGCTTTCTTAAAAAATCATTATTTCAACCATGCAACATTTCTGCAAATCGGTTGTGTCACTTTCCCAGCACGGCTTTTTAAAAATGAGGTCAGTTTGTATTAATCTTCTTGAATTTTTGATCTTCTTCAAGTCTGACCTTGTTCAAGTTACTTCTGGTCTCCCTCAAGGCAGTCATATTGGTCCCCTCTTGTTTAATCTTTTCATTAATGACCTCCCCATGTCGCCTAATTGTGTATGCCGATGATGTTAAATTGTGTCTTTCGTACAAGGAACCTTATCATCATGGCCTTTGTGATACAACAAGTCATTATAAAGTGTTGTTACAACTCAAAATTAAGTGCAAATACTTTCAGGTCTGCAATGAAATCTAGACATATCCAGAAATTTCAAAAAACAGATCTCAATATGAATAAGATGAAGCTGTCCATTGGCGATGCGCTAAAAGAAGCCGTTAATGCCAAATCTGACAGCGAAATTAAACTGACAGCGGAAAAAAACGCCCACCAGCCCAAGAGCCGCAGTGAGGCAGGTTGTCCCGATGTGAAACCAATAAACATGTTCTTTGTAAACATTGCAGCTGAACAATAAGGAGGTCTTGGATGTTAAGGCTCTGTGCCACATGACGGTTGCAGTTGAGCCACTCCACAAGCGCACAGCCGTTGTGCAGTGCCACGTATGGCAGCAGTTCGGTCAATCGGCTAAATACTGCCGTAAAGCGCATGTTTGCGTGAAGTGTGAGGATGAACTATAATGGTTACTCCTACTCCGCTCCGGACACCAGCAGCCTCAAGTATACCAATCAATACGCAATTAAGCTGCCCGGTTCGACACAAGATTGGCTAATACTGGCACTGACTCCGACGCAACACACTCGCTATGGCCACGCGCGCCATCAAAAGGAGGTGCACCAGGAAGGCACCGCTTTTAGACAGCAATGGGACATGGTATCGGAGAGACTTGAAACAAGCTGAGGTGTATGCGGGGCACCTTGCCTAGCGCTTTCAGCCATTTGAGCTGGCCAGCCCAAAGTAGAAGAGACGCATGTCAGGCTATTGCAAGCGCTTCAAATGGAGCGAGATAGTTGAAGTTATTGGTCGGCAAAACGTCAATAAAGCTCCAAGCCACGATGCCATCTGTAACGCCACACTTAAGGCATTGCCAAGTCACACAATTTACTACATTGCGTTATTTTTTAACGCCATACTGAGTTTACAATGCTTCCCTGCTCAGTGGAAGCTTGGGATAATCTCCATGATCCACAAACCTGGCAAGCCGGAAAGGGACCCTGCGTCCTATCGGCCGATCAGTATTCTTCTTCTTATACTTGCGGCAGCATTCTAGATCGCAGGCTTACCTTGTCTAAGCAGGTGACTGCAATGAGAATCCGCGTACGAGCTGCTATGTCCAAATACTTTTGGCTACTCCACTCCAAAAGCATACTGACACTCACCAACAAGGTGAAAATATGCAAGCAAATTATTGCGCCGATCTGGAGGTATGGGTGCCAAATCTGGGGACTCACTTGCGATAGCCAGATTAAGAAAGTCCAGGCGGCACAAAACCGTATATTGAGACTGATTACCGGAAGCGAGTGGTACATTCCTAACACAATGCTGCACAAAGATCTGAAAATGGCAATGGTCTTCGACGAGATAAACAAACACTCGAGCCGGTATAATGATAGCCTAGAGCGACACAGATACAGACTGGCGAGAATCCTGGTTAGAGAATCCCATCCAAGAAGGCTTAAAGGCGACAGCCGAGGGAATTGATTACGCGACGTCCATGGACTCGAAGGTCTT
Source organism: Phortica okadai (assembly GCA_034638295.1). Taxonomy (NCBI): domain Eukaryota; kingdom Metazoa; phylum Arthropoda; class Insecta; order Diptera; family Drosophilidae; genus Phortica; species Phortica okadai. The sequence goes on along the minus strand of CM067848.1, from coordinate 35,080,522 downwards.
GTTTTTAAAAAAATTGTGATTGTTAACTGTGATGTTATTGTTGTTAGTTGTTATACCCTGTACACATACTGTGTATCGGGGTATATTGTGTTTGTTTGAGCGAAATGTATGTAACGCACAGAAGGAGGGGAGGGGGACCCCATAAAGTATATATATTCTTGATCAGGATGACAAGAGAAATCGATTGAGCCCTGTCCGTCTGTCCGTCCGTCCGTCCGTCCGTCTGTATTCACCAATGGTTCTCGGAAACTATAAAAGCTAGAGACTTGAAATTTGGAGGGTAGACTCGTGATGCTTGGCACTACATCAAGTTTAAACGGTTTTGTGCCACGCCCACTCCTTCCCGCCCATCCAGCACCGCCCACTTGTTTAAAACGCTATAACTCGAACATCCAAAGAGATAGAAACATGAAAGTCGGTATGTAGACTCAGTATAAGTAGCACTACAAAACTGCATACCACAATTTTTCCCCCTCCTCTTCATTTCCCCTCCCCCGGTTGTTTTCTTAAAATTGCTGTATCTTCAAAACTATTAGAGATACGAAGCTGAAATTTTGTAGTCAAGCTCAGCATGTACGTATCTTAAAAACTGCATACCACAAAATGCCCCGCTTTTTGAAAGTTACCCCTCAATGACCAACAAACTCAAATTTTTCGTAAATTACACATTTTTTGACCGATTTACTTGATATTTTGAACACTATTTGATCGGGCGATGTCAAATCAAAATTTTTTTTGTAGATTTGGGGTGTTGCACCGCCTACTGTGTGTGCAGGGTATTATATTGTCGAGTATACTCGACTATAGTGTCCTTACTGGTTTTTTGTGTTGTATTGTTTATTTTTAATTGTTTTGTACTTGAAATAGCAAAAGCTAGCCTAAGAGCTAACCGCCACGCCCTACTGGGCTGAATTAATAGATCCAAAGATTATAAAAAAGTAGACTCACAACCTCGTAGGTCTTAAGAATGAAATAGAAAAAAAAAACAGTAAGGACGCTATCTTCAGCAAGGTTGAAACTTATACACTTTTCACGCACTTCCTTATGCCACGGCCATTTTGCTGACTGAATATATTTTCTCTGCATCTTATTAGCCTATATATCCATTTTCATTGTTTTTGCTCACTGGGTACCGGAGATATGCCAATTATTGATGTGGGCTAAAAGTAAGCGTAACTAAGCCCATTGTTGCCTCCTCAAGAACATAAGTGTAAAGTTTCAAGTAAATTGATTAAAAAACAAAAAAGTTTTCCATACAACGACGTGAATCTTGCTTCTCTTCCTCTTCTTCATTTTGTATGGCACGTACTAGTTCCAGTTGTCCAAACTCAATGAAACTTTCAGGCATTTAGTCGGACTATGTAAAACTACTATGTTTGAATTTCAGCCGTCTATCTTCTTTAAGGGGTTATTCTCATGTAACGACTTAAAAAAAAATTTTTTTTTTTTTTTTTTATATTTCGATAATAGAACATATTGTAAATATGCTGTGAAAATTTCAGATCGAAATTTCTATTAAAAAAGTAGTTACAACTTATAATCGCCGACGCGTCATAAGCGACCGCCTACTGCTTTTAAAACTTTGTACGCGTTTTTCTCGAAACGTCATTTTCTAAAACGGTCAGGGTCCTAGAGAAAAAACTATTTGACCGATTGCTTTGAAATTTTGCAGAGTTCTTCTGAACACTAATGGCTATCGTCCGTACCAAACCCGTGTTTTTTCGAAAATATTTTCCTATTTTTTTAAAGCAATTTTAATTAAAAAAAAACCGCGATTTTCGTAATTTTTTTTTTGACAGTCCGGCATTTTTTTGTTTTTCAATGAAATTCAATGCCTTTGGTAAGGACGATATATACTTGAATTGTGTATACTTGAATTTAAAAAAAAAATTTATAAGAAATGAAAAATAAGAAAAGAATATATTTTTTTTACACAGTTTATGGTCCAAATAAAAACATATAAAAAAACTAATTTGATTAAATTTTATTATCTATTAAAAAAAAATTTTCTAAAAACAGGTAAAATTCATGCGTTTACATGAGAATAACCCCTTAACAAAAAAGTTTTCCATACAACGACTCAAATTTGTTTTTCTTCTTCATTTCGTATGGTAGCTACCTGTTCCAATAATCCGATCATGCTGGTTCCGACGAATGATTCATTAAGTTTATTTTGTTTTCTCCTTTTTTGACTTGGCTTGGTGGTGAGGGGCAAATAACTGAAGCTACCTCGGGTAAAAAATTACAAAAGTCGTATTTTCTCGGTTGTCTTTTGAGATAGGAACACCAAATTTGGAGTGTATATAGCTGACCTGAAACTCGAAAAGATAAAATATGAAATGGGCGTGGCCACGACCACATACAGTACAAATTTAAAATGCTTATGTCTCGGGAACCATATACTTACAGGAATGACATTTGGTGTGTATGATATTAGGATAGATCGTAACAAGATTTATTCATAATATGGGCGTGGCCACGCCCCCATATTGCCAGAATAGGAAAACGTTATATCTTTGGAACCAATTGAATTAGAAGAGTAAAAATTGGTATGTCTGAAATTGAATGGAAATGAGATCGGTTTTGAATGAAAAGTGGGCAGTGCAACGTCCTATTACAGCCTTTACAAATTGAAGGTGAAGGTGTGTCAAAGTCGAGTATTGTTGACTCCAATCCTTACTGGTGTTATACAAGTATGTATATTTGTATTATTATTTTGCTTTTGTATTATATTAATTATTTTATTATTTCATTACATTGAATTATCTTTTTGTCAACTTATAATACTATACTTCTATACTAAATGACAGTAAATTGTTAAGACAGAATTAAAATAAAACCAGTAAGGGCAGAGGCAGGGCTGACAGTGCAATGTTGCCATTAGATGGCGCTTTAGTACGGTTTTTGTTACAAAGCATTGCTGCAAAATTTTAGTGTGTTGGTCTTTGCGGGGAAAGTGGTAGTTTGTTGTATGCAGTTTTAAAAAGGTATGTTATCTGAGTTTGCATACAAAATTTCAGCATTGTATTCTTTATACTTTAGGAGATACAGCAATTTTAAGAAAAAAATTACCTTTTGTTGTGCTCGATGGGCGGGAAGGAATGGGCGTGGCAAAAATTCCTTCAAACTTGATTCAGTTTTCGACCACACGAGACTATCTTCCAAATTTCAAGTCTCAAGCTTTAATAGTTTTCGCAGTGTTAAGTACGGTTTTTGTTACAAATAGGATAAAGCAGTGTTCAAAGCGCAATTAATGCCAAATTTCAACTTGTTTGCCTTTGCGTTGTCACACAGCGTTACAAATGAAAGTTTGTGGTATGCAGTTTTAAAAAGGTATGTTTACTGAGTTTGCATAGCATTGTATCTATTATAGTTTAGGAGATACAGCAATTTTAAGAAAACATCTTTTTGAGGGGAAACGAAGGGGAGGGGGAAAAAATGTGGTATGCAGTTTTGTTGATCTATACATACTGAGTCTACTTACTTATTTTCATGTTTCTAACTCATCAGGTTTTCGAGCTACAGCCTTTTGAAAAAAATGGGTGGTGCTCGATGGGCGGGAAGGAGTGGGCGTGGCAAAAAATCCTTCAAACTTGATCTAGCGTTTGACCTCACGAGTCTATCCACCAAATTTCAAGTCTCTAGCTCTTATAGTTTTCGAGAACCATTGGTGAGGACGGACGGACGGACAGACAGGGCTATATCGATTCGACTTGTCATCCTGATCAAGAATATATATACTTTATAGCGTCCCCCTCCCCTCCTTCTATGCGTTACATACAAACCGTCTCAAACAAACTTAATATACCCTGATACACAGTGTGTGTACAGGGTATAATAATACCAGTAAGGGCGGTATAGTCGAGTATTCTGTACACACAAAATCCAAAAAAATTGTCAAATTAGTTTTCCTTTTTCAAAATTTTTTTCGTCTTTAATGAACTATGTTAATAACATAGTAAACTCTCACCGACAGCAACACCAATGTTTCCACGATATGAATGCTGCTATATGCTATATTTATCCGATCTTCACCAATTTTGCAGTGTGCCTTAATTTACGTCCAATATGTTCTTGTGCAAAAAATCGAGGTATTACCTTTAAAATCAAAGAGTTCATTGAGCAAAAACCTCAATTTTAACCGATCGTTCCAATGGCAGCTATATGCTATATTATTCCGATCAGGCTGGATTCTACATATAAACTGCCTGGAAGGAAAAGAAAATTTTCTGCGTTTTAATTTTTTTGCTAACTTCAAAACTCTGGGAGGAGTTCGCATTCAAACAGACAGACAGACAGACGGACAGACAGACGGACGGACATGGCTATATGAACTCGTCTCGTCGTGCTGATGACGAATATATATACTTTATAAAGTCGGAGGTGTCTCCTTCTCTGAGTTGCAAACTTCACGACAACGTTAATATACTCTTGCAAGAGTATAAAAATGGAGTGGAGTCCCTCCGCGCGGATGAAATAAAACTCCCACTATAAAATTCAAAAGTTGTTTCGATTTTTTATAGTAATACTATAACCCTGAATCTACAGCGTTTTCTTTGAGACCCATTTTGATCTTTCACTCCTTATATCACAATGTATTCAAATCATTAAAGAAATTTTGTTAAATCAACACTAAAAAGTCTTACAATGCGCTTGAAAATAACCTAAAAACTAGCAAAAACAAAAATATATACATGTAATGAAAAAAGTTCTTTGACTGGGAGACGAACCCGTGGCACTTCAATCGGCAGACCACTATCTCACCTCAAAACCATTTAGCTAGTTACTTAATAGAGCGCCAATGAGGATTAAAATGTTCTTTAAAATAATTAAAAACACACAAAATAATAAAAATAATACTTTTCATATAAGGTAAACGTCCCAGTCATCAGATCAGCTAAGGAAAAGTTAAATTTCAATTCGTCACTTTATTTGGACATTTAGTCTTTTAAGAAAAATATACACATTCAACTATATTAATTATTATCCGTTTAATAATATTCGAATATTAATAATTCATGACTCTTTGTCCCAGTGATTGATCACTTGTCCCAGTACTGAATCGTCTTGTCCTAGTAATGGAACAAGTTGACAAAATAACGTAATTATTGCTTGATTATCAATTTAAGCTAATAGTTATTGATGAAATATGGAAAACTGAGCTATGAATACGATACTAATTGAAAAACAATTATCGAAATCAAACTCCGCAGTGAAACAAATTTTAACAAATAACACTATGACTCATAGTGACACATATGTGTCAAAAAGATCGCGTTTGTGAAAGAATATGAAACTTGTTATTGTTCGATGTACTGATTCATAACTGGGACATGATTCATGACGTTTACCTTACGTGAAGAATATAATAACTCAAAAACAATGAATTTAAAAAAAAATATAATAGAATACCAGTAAGGGCGCTATTGTCGAGTAAACTCATTCATTCTTGAAAACGCATACCCGCTATTTCTGATTATTATCCTTTACTTAACCTAAATATACAATTTCAGCTTCCTATGCTAATTTTAACACGTGCCCACTGAGCCCTTAATTTTTTTAAAATAAGATTTTAGATGTTTTTATACTCTTCACGCAAGTGAATAGTATAATAACTTTGTCCTGAAGTTTGTGACAGCAAGAAGGAGGGGAGGGGACCCCATAAGGTATATATATTCTTGGTCAGCTCGACAAGACGAGTAGCCATGTCCGTCCGTCCGTCCGTCCGTCTGTCTGTGTATATGCTAACTCCTCCCACAGTTTTGAAGACATCGAGCTGAAATTTTGCAGGAAGTCTTCTCTAATGTGTGGTCAAATCATTGGTCGGAACCGGCCGTATCGGATTATTGGAACTGGTAGCCCCCATACGAAATGAAGAAGAAAAACAAATTTGAATCGTTGTATGGACAACTTTTTTGTTTTGAAATATAGTGGGTTGAAATTTCGAACATAGTAGTTTTACATAGTCCGACACAAAGTTACATTAGGATTGGACAATTGGAACTGGTAACTGACATACAAAATGAAGAAGAGGAAGAGAAATCAAGTTTTAACATCGTTGTAAGGAACACTTTTTTGTTTTGTGTTAAATAGGGCTGAAACTCAAAACATAGTAGTTTTACATGGTCCGACTAAATGCCTGAAAGTTTCATTGAGATCGGACAACTGGAACTGGTACCTGCCATACAAAATGATAAAGAGGAAGAGAAGTAAGATTCACATCGTTGTATGGAAACCTTTTTGAGTTGAATCTTCTTTAGCATGGGTGCGATTTGAAACTCTATGAAACGACATGAAAAAGAGACAGACCCTACGTTAATATGATTTAGCCTGCGAGAGAATGAAATAGAATGACAGTCTGGATTCATAAACTGAGTAGTCATAAAAAAAGTAACAACAACATGCTTAGTTGTAATTTGGCCAGTCTTCTTCAACCGTCACTTTCACCATCTTGCGCATATGCAACAACAACTAACCTGGCATACTCCAAATACTATAAAAAATCTTGCTGTTGTTATTTTCGGCGTGAGCAAGTACTTTTAATACGGACAGTGTGGTTGTTGCTACCTATGACACTGCCTGACCTTATGCATTGTGTTTGTTGTTGCCCGCTACTTAGCGTGGCTAATCAGCTTCATAATATATGAGCCGCAAATTCATCTGCGTCCTCACAATTATGTTGTAGCCCGTTCAATTATGCAATTGTCAATAATACCCTTCCATTGCTGTGATAAGCAAATGCAAAACAATTAATTTACAAATTCAAAATATTCCAAAAGTGAACACTAATGATAAATGATAACTTTAATAAATTAAGTCAAGTAGATTCCACATATTGGACCATTGGTAGTTAACTTGACTCTGTTTTTCGGGAGACACTCCGCACATTTGAATTAATTCCTCTTCTTCGCATTTATGCATATGTGTACGCATTCCAACTTGCCCAAATCACATGGTTAGTGCACACATACATATGTTTATAAAATTTACAATTTTTACGAGTTTTTTTTAACCATTTCAAATGCAACTTCACATTAATTATAAATTGAAGATTATTTCAACAATTCAATTCGAATGTATTTTTCAATCTGCGAAAATATGTAGATACAAGCAGATTGATTGTTTTCCACCTCAAAAAATGTGGTTGGTAATATACATATTTAAAAATCTACATAATATAAATATGTATATATAATACTAGTATGATCTGGCGCGCTTTGCTATGCCCGTTATTCTATTCTATCCTTCCCCAATTCTCTCATCGTTTTTAAGTTCTCATTACAAACAACACACACACATATCAATACACAAGTGTAAGAAGAAGCAAAGCATTTTATGTTTTTGTACGTTTTGTGCTTGCGAAATTAACAACTTCTTCAAATGAAAAATTAATTAAAAACCAATAAGGACGCTATCTTCAGCAAGGCTGAAGCTATAATACTTTTCACGTTGTGTCACTATAAAAAAACTAAATGAATAGTTTTCATGCCTCCCTAACAACATAACTGTAAGGTTTCAAGTCAATTGGTTAAAAAACGAAAAAGTTTTCCATACAACGGGTCAATTTTCGCTAAAAGTAGGCGTGGCTACGCCCACTTTTGGTCAAAATAGTTTTCATTCCTCCCGAAGAACATAACTCTAAAGTTTCAAGTCAATTGGTTAAAAAACAAAAAAGGTTTCCATACAACGGGTCAATTTTCGCTATAAAAGGGCGTGGCCACGCCCACTTTTGGTCAAAATAGTTTTCATTCCTCCCTAAGAACACAACTTTAAAATTTCAAGTCAATTGGTTAAGAAACAAACCAGTAAGGGAGTTATTTTCAGCTTTGCTGAAACTTATATACTCTTGCAAGCATTTGGAAAATACGTTTTATAGTTTTGCCAATAAGAATCTTATAAGGTTATAAAGATAAAGGGGCGTAGCCCCGCCCATTTTCTACTTTTTTTAAAGAATACAATGCAATCATTCTACACTTCATTTTACGATTTTCTATCTCGTCTGCTTATAGATAAATCACATTTTTAAGTTTTTCTCTATATGGGCGGTGCCACGCCCTTATGTCCGATTCTTATGAAACCTTGTAATATGGTCAAGGATTTCTAAAAACGCGCAACTGCAATGTTTCATCTGTTTATAGTTGAAAACAAAAAAGTTTTTCTAACAAAAACCGAATTTTTAACCGATTGTTCCTATGAGAGCTATATGCTATATTTATCCGATCTTCACCAATTTTGCAGTGAGCCTTAACTTACGTACGAGATGTTCTTGTGCAAAAAATTGGGGCGATAAGTTAAAAAACAAAGAGTTTGTTGAGCAAAAACCTCATTTTTGACCGATCGTTCCTATGGCAGCTATATTCTATGGTTATCCGATCTTCACCAAATTTGCAGTGTATTTTGACTGACGTCCAACATGTCTCTGTGCAAAAAATTGAAGTAAAATCACAGCGTTTTTAAAGAAAAAACCTCATTTTTAACCGATCATTCCAATGGCAGCTATATGCTATAGTATTCCGATCAGGCTGGTTGCTACATATAAACTGTCTGTAAGGAAAAGACAATTTTCTGCGTTTAAATATTTTTGCTAACTTCAAAACTCTTTGAGGAGTTCGCATTGAAACAAACAGACAGACGGACAGACGGACATGGCTATTTGAACTCGTCTCGTCGTGCTGATCAAGAATATATATACTTTATATAGTCGGAGATGTCTCCTTCTCTGCGTTGCAAACTTCATGACAAAGTTAATATACTCTTGCAAGAGTATAAAAAGTTTTCCATACAACGACGTGAATATTGCTTCTCTTCCTCTTCTTCATTTTGTATAGGAGCTACCAGTTCCAGATGTCCAATCTCAATTCAGGCATGTAGTCGGATTGTGTAAAACTACTATGTTGAAAATTTCAGCACTCTATTGTACAACACAAAAAAGTTTTCCATACAACGATTCAAGTTTTGTTCACTTTTCTTCTTCTTTTCGTATGGGAGCTACCTGTTCCAATAATCCGATCATGCTGGTTCCGACGAATGATTCATCATAATAAATTCTAAGACTCTGTGCAAAGTTTCAGCTCGATAGCTTCAAAACTGAGGGACTAGGTTGCATACATACAGACAGACAGACAGACGGACATGGCTAAATCAACTCGTCTTGTCGTCCTGATCAAGAATATATATACTTTATATAGTCGGAAATTAATATTTCGATCTGTTACAAACTCCGTGACAAAGTTAATATACTATTTCACATACGTGAAAAGTATAATAAAGTGGAATATTGTAAAAATTTCAGTTTATTGGTCTCTGAGGGGTAACCATCAAAAAGAGGAAACATTTGTGGTATGCAGTCTTAAATATGTATACTTATTGAGCTTGTATACAAAATTTCAGGTTTGTATACTTGATATTTTTGGAGACATAGCGTTTTTTAAAAATAACTGGGGGAGGGGAAATGAATACTGAGTCTACATACCGTTTTTCATGTTTCTGTCTAATCGGTATTCAAGTTATAGCACTTTAAAAAGTGGATGGTGCTCGATGGGCGGAAAGGAGTGGGCGTGGCAAAAAATCCTTCAAACTTGAAGTAGCGCATGACGACATGAGTCTATCTTCCAAATTTAAAGTTTCTAGCTATTATAGTTTCCGAGAACCATTGGTGACGACAGAGGGACGACGGACGGACGGACATGTATATATCAACTCGTCTTGTCATCCGGATCAAGAATATATATACTTTGTAGGGTCTCCCTCCCCTCCTTCTTGGTGTTACATACATTTGGTCTGAAACAAACTTAATGTCTCCTGATACACAGTATGTGTACAGTATATAAAAAGGGGGAGACAAAATAAACTTGATCTGCGTAATGAATAACAGAATCGACCTGAGAAACAATTTTGGTTCTATCTATTATTGTTTCCGAGGTCGACGCGTTCATACAGACGGACAGATGGACGGATGGACAGACGGACATGGCTAAATCGACTTCTCTTTCGATACTGATCAAGAATATAGATACTTTGTATAGTCGGAAATTTCTCCTTTAAGGTGTTTCATACATTGCCCTGCAGTTCTTCGATCTAGTACAGAACTAAGGTCGGAACTAGTTTGAATGTAAATACTACTAGTGCCAGCTCAATCTACTCTCAATGCTTTCAACTGGTGAGTTTTACACATCCCCTAGGCAGGGGTCAATTGTCATAATTCTACCACTTCCGTCTAGTTACCGCACTAGTCCTGCCGGCACAGTTTGAGGTATACGAAAAAAAGAAAATGAAACCACCTTGAGTAATCGGTTTTTATTATTATTAATTATAATTGGTTATTTAAATAACTTTATTTTTTATTGTTAATAACAATTAAATTGATAAACATTTATATAATAAACATTAAAATTCTGGTGGCGCTGGGGTTCGAACCTCATACCTTCGGTTTCATAGTCCAACTCACTAAACTCAGAGCAACAGCAGGCGACATAGAAATATTTGATATTTGATGTATTTAATTTATTTGAAATATTTTTTTCAGACTGGTGCTCTTATGCATTAACTCTGTCTGGTTCAAATACTAGTCCCAAATTCACTAGTTGAAAAATAGTTTCCAAATAACGAAAATGGGTCAATCCGACATTCTGTTTTTTAAACTGGTGTGATAAAGCGTCATCTTTGACTAGTTATTGTACTAGTTTCGAATTCGTCATTTGGGTACTAGTTTGCTAATAGAAGTAAACTATCGAAAAGGGGACAATTGACAAAACGAGAACTGCTGGGTGTCGACTAATATACCCTTGTAGCATAAGGTACAGGGTATAACTATTTAAACTTTCGCTGACAGCAACAGCAATGTTTTAACGATATGAACTCTATTATATGAATTCAGTTATATGATGTAAGGCGGCTTGTCGCCTGCATTTGAAAGTGATTTATTTGTTTTTTTTATGCCCAGAAGTATGCAGTGGAATTTTATAGTCAACGTGTTTAGTTTTGGTAGTAGCTGACTTGTTCTTAGGAGTATATCGATGGAAAAAGGAGTAGTTTATTATGTATGGCAGGGTGAATAGCAGTACATACATAAGTTAATTAGCGTTAATTGGCTGAACGTCTAATCAACAGTGAAAATCTGAAACCTGCAACAAGTAGTGAGAGTAAGGACTGTTAAATGCGCCCTCTATAGGTATACCTTTGATAAGTGGGGGGAAGAATGCAAAGCAGTGCCACGTCATTTGTCAACCAGCCAACCTATGACATTTGGTTTGACCCCGACTTTCACGTACTTCGGCTTGTCGAGAAAATGCATCTTTTCTGAATGTGGTCGTCAAGAAGAACATACGCGGTTTTTTCTACCAGCATTAAAATTAAACGTGAAGAAAATAAAATTGCCGGTGTAGACGGGTTTTTCAATTTCTCTATTTGGTGTCACAGAAAATCTCTGGGATATTGTTTTTTGAATATTTTTTTTTTTTTTTTGTATTAATTGTAAATTTGAACACAATTATAATGTAGCTCGCCAAATTTTACAATTGTTTTGACAATCCTAATTTTTCTTTTCCTGTGATTGCCAAATGTAAAAAAAAAACAGTAAGGGCGGTATAGTTGAGTATTCTCAACTATATAATACCCTGTACACACACCTATGTTGATAACACGTTAAACATTCGCCGACATCAAAAGCAGTGTACCACGATATGGTTTGTGTATTTGCTAATACTGAGGCAGGGCTCACAGTGCAATGTTGCCATTAGATGGCGCTTTAGTACGGATTTTGTTACAAAGCATTGCTGCAAAATTTTAGTGTGTTGGTCTTTGCGGGGAAAATGGTAGTTTGTTGTATGCAGTTTTAAAAAGGTATGTTACCTGAGTTTGCATACAATTTCAGCATTTTATTCTTTATACTTTAGGAGATACAGCAATTTTAAGAAAAAAATTACCTTTTGTTGTGCTCGATGGGCGGGAAGGAATGGGCGTGGCAAAAATTCCTTCAAACTTGATCTAGTGTTCCACCACACGAGTCTATCTTCCAAATTTCAAGTCTCTAGCTTTAATAGTTTTCGCAGTGTTAAGTACGGTTTTTGTTACAAATAGGATAAAGCAGTGTTCAAAGCGCAATTTATGACAAATTTCAACTTGTTTGTCTTTGCGTTGTCACACAGCGTTAAAAATGAAAGTTTGTGGTATGCAGTTTAAAAAAGGTATGTTTACTGAGTTTGCATACAAAATTCTATCGTATTCTATTATAGTTTAGGAGATACAGCAATTTTAAGAAAACAACTTTTTGAGGGGAAACGAAGGGGAGGGGGAAAAAATGTGGTATGCAGTTTTGTAGAGCTATACATACTGAGTCTACATACTCATTTTCATGTTTCTAACTCATCAGGTTTTCGAGCTACAGCCTTTTGAAAAAATGGGTGGTGCTCGATGGGCGGGAAGGAGTGGGCGTGGCAAAAAATCCTTCAAATTTGATCTAGCGTTTGACCTCACGAGTCTATCCACCAAATTTCAAGTCTCTAGCTCTTATAGTTTTCGAGAACCATTGGTGAGGACGGACGGACGGACGGACAGACAGGGCTATATCAATTCGTCTTGTCATCCTGATCAAGAATATATATACTTTATAGGGTCTCCCTCCCCTCCTTCTATGCGTTACATACAAACCGTCTCAAACAAACTTAATATACCCTGATACACAGTGTGTGTACAGGGTATAAAAAAAATTCAAAATACTCCAAAGGTGAAATGTAGTAATCAATTATATGTGCAAAGTAATAAATAAAGTTACGGAGATTGTTTCGCACTGTAGCATTGCTAACTGTATACAAATTTATACGTGCGCACACTGTAGTGATGTAGGTTGTTCTGACATGCAGCTCCTGCGAGCTGCCTCTTCTTATTCAATTTTTTTGACACTTAATACTATGCTGCGGTAGTTTGTAAGACTCAGCGCTATCTTAAAGATAGTTTTATCGCTTGCCATCGTTAACCTGTGTGACATCTGCTGTATTGTCGATCCCAAGCAAACAAAGTATCGCTGCATGTGGCAATCGTGCGGTCACCAGATAGCTTCGGCGTCTATCAGTAGCCGATACGCGCTGATAGATTTTTATGTCCATGCTGCCGCTTGAACATTCTGCGGGGCGGCAGGAAACACGAAAGCTAGTAGCTCTCGTCTCCGATTCCTCTTTTTTATCGCGTGCATTATTGCAGCAGTCAGTACCATCACCAAGCCTAAAGATACCGTGTGAAACACAAGATCCTCGATGCGCACCCTGTTGCTTTCCAGTTTCTTAAGGCCTTGTTGTACCCGTTGTAATTCCACTGAGTTATTGACCACCACGTGGTGGAGAGCTGTTGGAGCCCAGGGTTCCTTTTCGTCGAACACTTTTAGGATATGCGGAGCAAATGTTGCTGAGTCAGTCGTTGTTATTACTTGTGGGGTGATAATGGTGACATCAGCTATTCTAGTCCCGCATCCATTAGGTACATCCAAAATTCCGAGGCTCGGCAATATAACCACTTCATGATAGTCTCCGCATGCCATGTGAGCTGATGTGTTTCTGAATGTTTTTACAAGCCATCGGTTTTTTCCATTCAGTCTTTTGTAATACACATCTCCCGTGTATTCGCCCATATTGCATGACTGCTTGATGCTCGGCTTAATTGGCGATAGCTCACAACTCCGGTCATTTGCATCCTTCCATGCCCAGTTTCCTTCACATAGCCAAGTGTCCTTACTTTCATGCTGGGAGCGATTAACTTCTGTGTCTGTCATACGGTGGTATGCATTTAGCTCGGTGCTATAAACACGGAATTCCGTTTGAATTTACGGAATCCATCTCCCTTTATTGATTTGAAGCGGCACTGGAACAATCTTGAAGAGACTGGCATGCTGGTTCACATAGATGGGCAGCCTTGCGTCAATTATAAGCGCGTTGTCCTTGAATATTGCCTGGGCCTTCATTAGCTTGTATACCAACTGCATAGGCCATCTTACTGGATGCGTGTTCTCTTGTTTAATGAGAACAAGTTGTCCCTCTTTAGGGTTCGGCTTGTCATGACGCCACTTTGTCCGTTGTTGTAGTCACACCAGATAATCCTTTTTCCATTTTCCAATTTGGCAGAACAATGTCGTAAACTGTTCGAAGGTGAAACTGTTTTCGCCGATGACTCGTCTGAGATGGTGTTTCAGCGACTTCACTCCAGCTTCCCATAATCCTCCCATGTAGGGGCTTGCCGTCGGGATAAAGTGCCAACGAACGCCTTCTTTCTCGAGAACCGGCGCGAGCTCTTTGTCCAATATTCTCGCTGCTCCCATGAAGTTAGTGCCATTGTCCGAGTAAAGGTGCTCACTTTTCCCGCGCCTGGCAAAAAATCGACGTAACGCTTCCAAAAACCATTCTGCTGATAGATCGCTGACGGCTTCTAGATGAATTGCCTTTGTTGCTATACAAAGAAAGAGGCATATATGTCCTTTGAATGCTTTTTGACCTCTACCTTTTGAACATCGGATTTGAAAAGGCCCAGCGTAATCGATGCCAGTGTTTTGGAACGGATGTTCACCCGTCACTCGATACACCGGCAAATTCCCCATTAGTTGGCTGGCCATTTCCTTTCTGTACCTAATGTAATGTAATACATCTTTGAAAATACTTTTTTAAGGCGTTTCGTAGCCCACAGACCCAATATTCTCCTAGAATATAGTTCCTCATTAGCTTTAGTCCACCATGCAAAGTTTCCTTATGTGCTTTATTTATGATAAGCCAAGCAAAATGTGATTTGCCAATAATAATTGGATGTTTCACACCATATGGCAACAATGCGTTTTGAAGCCGGCCTCCTACTCGTAGCACGCCATCTCCATCCAAAAAGGGGTTGAGCGCTTGTAGTTTACTTTTTGCTTCAAGTGAACTTTTCTTCCGGAGTAAAAGAATTTCTCGACCAAATTCTAGCTGTTGTTGTAATTTGATAACTGCTGTTTTGGCATCTTTCAATTCGTCTACGGTCAAATGTGTAGATTGTAGGGCTCTTCCTCGCAGTCTAGATATGAAGCGTAATACATAAGCTATTACACTCTTTAGCTAGTCTATCAAAGAATACTTCCATAGTAATGGAATTAGCCTGTTTTCCTCTTCTATTGTGGTTGATATATAAATATGAGATATTCCCCTCGATGCCACGTCTGCTGGGTTGTCCTCTGATGGAATGTAGTTCCATTTTACGTTTGGCATCATTTGCATATTCTTGCCAGAATTTTTCAAAATTTGGCTCTAACTCTGCATCCCATGTAAGCGGCAGTCTCCAAAGGATATATTGGTATTCCTGTTCGTTTTTGGCTATTTTAATTTGGCGATACATTTTCTCTATGTCCGCTGTCATCACATATTGCCATTGAATCCTTTTAAATTTTGGGACCGACCAACATTACGTCGTTGAGACTTAAGCTATTGGAGGTTTTCGCGGAGGCATCAAAGACTACCCTGAGCTTGGTCGTCAGACTGATCGGTCGGATTACCGCTTAATGTGGCAAATAGTATTTGCCTTGGCCAGTTGTGTTGACTGGTTCCATGTGACCCAGTCTTAAGTACTCTTCCAGAAAAGCACTATATTCGCTGAACAGTTGCGGATTCTTTTTAAACCTTTTCTCCATTTGAAGTAGCCTTGCCATAGATTGCTTTCTTGAGTCTCCGAGCTCAAATTCTTTGCGGAATGGTATGGAGACTACAAGCCGGCCTTCGGTATCCCATGTAGTCGTTTTCTGGAATACTTCTTCACACTCAGCGTTTTCTTCTGTCTCGTTGGATCACTTTCCAACTCACAAAAACGCTCGAAATCAGCCAAATTTATTGTTGTAGCTGTGCTGATGACCTTGTTAGTCGACGCTCTGGATATGCTGCCGGAGATAATCCATCCCAGCTTAGTTTTTTGCCCCAAAGTCTTATTTACTTTTTTAATTTTCTCCAGCATGACTGATGGAAGCAGATCAACTCCAATTATTACATCAATCCTGCTAGGTTCACTGAAATATGGGTCTGTCAGTTCGCAACCCTTCCAATCTTTGTTGACATCCAAGTCTATTTTCTTGCTCGGTAGAGCTCTTTGTATTTTGGGGTGTACCAGGGCTTGAGTTGTGGTTTCAAAACTGCTTGCAAACTTTGGTTTTATATTAAACATACATTGTTTTTGATGATATCGACACCGTCTAAAATCCCTTGAACTTCCACATTGCTTTTAGTTCTCCGGAGTTTCAAAAGTTGTGCAGCTTCCTCTGATATCAGTGTTTTTTGTGAGCCACCATCAATTAGCGCTCTCAACTGCTCATAATTTCCAGTTTTGTTTTTTCTAGAACCAGCGCCGTGGTCAGGAACGTATCGTGCTCTTTATTTTAGCTTAAGCAAGTACTTGTTACGACCTGTTTTCTTGCTCCATCATCATGAAGCAAGTTGTTATGGGATTTAGAGTATCGATTGCATGTTCAATTCTTTTTGCAATCTTTTAAATTATGAGCCCCTAAGCATTTGAAGCACAGAGAGTTTTTACTCTCAAACTAATTGGCTCGGCCTTAAACTTTTGGCATCTGGCCATTTCATGTCCATCTATTTGACAAAAAGGACAACTTCTATTGGTCGTTTTATGTGCTTCTTTGTAGATGGCATTATTTTGCACTGAGTCTATTGAGGTATGTAGCTGCTCAATAAATCCCAGCACGTCTTGTAAAAACTGAATTTCTCTGGCCTTTTGTACATGTGTTTCGTACAGTTGTAGGACTCCAGTAGAAAAACGTCGCAGCAAAATCTGAGCGAACAACACATCAGAATCTTCACCAGTTTTTTCTTTTATGAGGTATATGTTCTCTCTTGCTGTGTCTAAGAACTTTCGGATATTGCCTTCATCATTGTTCTTCAGCAATTCCAAGTCCATTAGCTGGTTGAAGCGGTCGGCAAATATTTTGCGCTGATTTTCATAGCGCTTTCATATCAGCTCCCATGCCGCCTTGTAGTTAGGCGCCGACCCAACCAGTAAGTGTCCGACGACCATTTTGGCTTCTCCTTTGAGGCACGCTCTTAAGTAGTTTAGTTTTTTAATGTCGCTGATATCTTTTCGTGAGTGTATGACCTCGGAGAAATTTTCGAAAAACGTTGGCCACTCTTTGGGATTTCCATTGAAATGAGGAAGATCCACTTTCGGTAGCTCGGGCGTTTCTTCTTTTTTGTTTTGCAAGTCCCTTATTTTTCTATCCATTTTTGCAGATAGTAAGTGAACCTTGCCTTCTAAGTCATCGACCTCGTCGACATCAAAGGCAAATCTTTCGTATTTTGCCTCAAGTTGGGTGAGCGTTGACTGGACTTTTGACCACAGGAACTTCATTGGTTCTTTGTGATCAAGGATCTCTTCCAAATCGTTCTGGTCTAGGTAGGCATTTACTTTTCGTATGTATTGCCTTACCTTTTCTGCTCTTCTATTCACAAGGTCTACCATGCTGTCAACTGGACTTGAGCTCCGTTGTGATGCATCTGCCTGATGATCATCTAGTTCTTTAGATGTACCAGGTCTGACGTGCATCGTTTCGCTTCTGTCCGATTCCTCCTGCGGCATCGGTTGATCGTCTCTTTTGGCTTGGCCGGCAACTTCGACCTTCATCTCCGAATCCATGGATGATGGCCATTGTTCCATCATATACTCTATCATTGAAATATGGATGGTCAACGATACCGATTTTTAGTAGCGTCGTGTTTTGGGCAACGAATTCATCTGACAACTTTTTCATGATGGGTGTATTTCCTTCCCTCGCTACGGCCTCAAGAATTTTGTGGCGTATTGCAGTTTGCTTCTTTAACAGGTCCATAGTGTAATCGGAAAACAATTTGCCTTATTTTTAAATTGACTTAACTCGTTGAAGGTGTCTTTGTTTTGATCGCCTGGTTGATCGTACTGTGCCTCGACTCACAGCTAGTGGTGGTTAGTCAATGAAAATTTTAGTTTTCAGCAAATTTTTCACAAATCACTTCACTTTCTGTTGTTTTTAAGGCCACAGAAACGCTCGCTTTGGTAGATTTGTAGATTTGTTAGACTCGAAGGACCAAACAATGTATACACATTAATACGTGCGTACACTTTAGTGATGTAGGTTGTTCTGACATGCAGCTCTTGCGAGCTGCCTCTTTTTATTCAATTTTTTTGACACTTAATAATATGCTGCGGTCGTAACGCGCAGCGTTATCTTAATTCTATTTATAATATTATCTATCGTTGAGTTTGTAAAACTCTGCGTTGTTCTTAAATCTAGCTCTGCTAGCTCTGAGATTGTAAGACTCAGCGCTATCTTAAAGACAGTTTTATCGCTCGCCGTCGCACAGTGGGGCCTTCTGAGTTTTTGCATTGCAAAAATCATATCTTCTGAACGAATAAAGGTAATTGCATGAAATAAGTTTTGTTTAAAAGTGAATTCCTTAAGCATTAAAACAAGCCATCGTTCAATACGCTACGATATCTGGGAGCGGCATAGTAGGTTGTCAAAGTCAGAATTTGTTTCCGGTGCAGCTTTAGCGTCAGAAAATGGCTAGTTTTCCATTTTTTATAAACTTAGAAATTTGCGATTGTACACAGTATATATATTCTTGATCAGTATGACAAGACGAGTTGATATAGCCATTCCGTCCGCGCGTGTGTATGTCTATCAGTATTTATACAATATCTCCCACAATTTTGAAGTTATCGACCTGAAATTTTGCACAGAGTCTTCTTTTCTGTGCGATCAACTCATATGTCGGAATCTGCATGATCGAACTATTCGATCTGGTAGCCCCCATACGAAAAGAAGAAGAACCAGTAAGGACGCTATCTTCAGCAAGGCTGAAGCTATAATACTTTTCACGTTGTGTCACCATAAAAAAAAAAGTAAATGAATAGTGTTCAAGCCTCTCTAACAACATAACTGTAAGGTTTCAAGTCAATTGGTTCAAAAACAAAAAAAGTTTTCCATACAACGGGTCCAGTTTAGCTATAAGTAGGCGTGGCCTTGCCCACTTTTGGTCAAATTAGTTTTCATTCCTCCCTCAGAATATGACTGTAAAGTTTCAAATCAATTGGTTAAAAAACAAAAAAGTTTTCCATATAACGGGTCAAGTCTAGCTATGAGTGGGTGTGGCTACGCCCACTTTTGGTCAAAATAGTTTTCATTCCTCCCTAAAAACATAACTGTAAAGTTTTAAGTCAGTTGGTTAAAAAACAAAAAAGTTTTCCATACAACGATTCAAGTTTTGTTCACTTTTCTTCTTCTTTTCGTATGGGAGCTACCTGTTCCAATAATCCGATCATGCTAGTTCCGACGAATGATTCATCGTTATAAATTTTAAGACTCTGTGCAAAGTTTCAGCTCGATAGCTTCAAAACTGAGGGACTAGTTTGCATACATACAGACAGACAGACAGACAGACAGACAGACGGATATGGCTAAATCAACTCGTCTTGTCGTCCTGATCAAGAATATATTTACTTTATAAAATCGCATGTGAATATTTCTGTGTGTTACAAACTTCAGCACAAACTTATAATACTATTCACTAACGTGAAGGGTATAACAATAACCAGTAAGGACGCTATCTTCAGCAAGGCTGAAGCTATAATACTCTTCACGTAGTGTCACTACAAAAAACAAAAAAAGTTTTCATACAACAGTTCAAGTTTCGCTATAAGTAGGCGTAGCCATGGCAAAAAATCGACGTAACGCTTCCAAAAACCATTCTGCTGATAGATCGCTGACGGCTTCTAGATGAATTGCCTTTGTTGCTATACAAAGAAAGAGGCATATATGTCCTTTGAATGCTTTTTGACCTCTACCTTTTGAACATCGGATTTGAAAAGGCCCAGCGTAATCGATGCCAGTGTTTTGGAACGGATGTTCACCCGTCACTCGATACACCGGCAAATTCCCCATTAGTTGGCTGGCCATTTCCTTTCTGTACCTAATGTAATGTAATACATCTTTGAAAATACTTTTTTAAGGCGTTTCGTAGCCCACAGACCCAATATTCTCCTAGAATTTAGTTCCTCATTAGCTTAAGTCCACCATGCAAAGTTTACTTATATGCTTTATTTATGATAAGCCAAGCAAAATGTGATTTGCCAATAATAATTGGATGCTTCACACCATATGGCAACAATGCGTTTTGAAGCCGGCCTCCTACTCGTAGCACGCCATCTCCATCCAAAAAGGGGTTGAGCGCTTGTAGTTTACTTTTTGCTTCAAGTGAACTTTTCTTCCGGAGTAAAAGAATTTCTCGACCAAATTCTAGCTGTTGTTGTAATTTGATAACTGCTGTTTTGGCATCTTTCAATTCGTCTACGGTCAAATGTGTAGATTGTAGGGCTCTTCCTCGCAGTCTAGATATGAAGCGTAATACATAAGCTATTACACTCTTTAGCTAGTCTATCAAAGAATACTTCCATAGTAATGGAATTAGCCTGTTTTCCTCTTCTATTGTGGTTGACACCACGATGGATTTTGATTCTTCAGGCCATTCATTTGATGGTTTTGTTAGCCAGTGTGGCCCTTTCCTCCAAATGTCACAGGCCGCCAAACTTTTTGGAGATATTCCCCTCGATGCCACGTCTGCTGGGTTGTCCTCTGATGGAATGTAGTTCCATTTTACGTTTGGCATCATTTGCATATTCTTGCCAGAATTTTTCAAAATTTGGCTCTAACTCTGCATCCCATGTAAGCGGCAGTCTCCAAAGGATATATTGGTATTCCTGTTCGTTTTTGGCTATTTTAATTTGGCGATACATTTTCTCTATGTCCGCTGTCATCACATATTGCCATTGAATCCTTTTAAATTTTGGGACCGACCAACATTACGTCGTTGAGACTTAAGCTATTGGAGGTTTTCGCGGAGGCATCAAAGACTACCCTGAGCTTGGTCGTCAGACTGATCGGTCGGATTACCGCTTAATGTGGCAAATAGTATTTGCCTTGGCCAGTTGTGTTGACTGGTTCCATGTGACCCAGTCTTAAGTACTCTTCCAGAAAAGCACTATATTCGCTGAACAGTTGCGGATTCTTTTTAAACCTTTTCTCCATTTGAAGTAGCCTTGCCATAGATTGCTTTCTTGAGTCTCCGAGCTCAAATTCTTTGCGGAATGGTATGGAGACTACAAGCCGGCCTTCGGTATCCCATGTAGTCGTTTTCTGGAATACTTCTTCACACTCAGCGTTTTCTTCTGTCTCGTTGGATCACTTTCCAACTCACAAAAACGCTCGAAATCAGCCAAATTTATTGTTGTAGCTGTGCTGATGACCTTGTTAGTCGACGCTCTGGATATGCTGCCGGAGATAATCCATCCCAGCTTAGTTTTTTGCCCCAAAGTCTTATTTACTTTTTTAATTTTCTCCAGCATGACTGATGGAAGCAGATCAACTCCAATTATTACATCAATCCTGCTAGGTTCACTGAAATATGGGTCTGTCAGTTCGCAACCCTTCCAATCTTTGTTGACATCCAAGTCTATTTTCTTGCTCGGTAGAGCTCTTTGTATTTTGGGGTGTACCAGGGCTTGAGTTGTGGTTTCAAAATGGTTGCAAACTTTGGTTTTATATTAAACATACACTGTTTTTGATGATATCGACACCGTCTAAAATCCCTTGAACTTCCACATTGCTTTTAGTTCTCCGGAGTTTCAAAAGTTGTGCAGCTTCCTCTGATATCAGTGTTTTTTGTGAGCCACCATCAATTAGCGCTCTCAACTGCTCATAATTTCCAGTTTTGTTTTTTCTAGAACCAGCGCCGTGGTCAGGAACGTATCGTGCTCTTTATTTTAGCTTAAGCAAGTACTTGTTACGACCTGTTTTCTTGCTCCATCATCATGAAGCAAGTTGTTATGGGATTTAGAGTATCGATTGCATGTTCAATTCTTTTTGCAATCTTTTAAATTATGAGCCCCTAAGCATTTGAAGCACAGAGAGTTTTTACTCTCAAACTAATTGGCTCGGCCTTAAACTTTTGGCATCTGGCCATTTCATGTCCATCTATTTGACAAAAAGGACAACTTCTATTGGTCGTTTTATGTGCTTCTTTGTAGATGGCATTATTTTGCACTGAGTCTATTGAGGTATGTAGCTGCTCAATAAATCCCAGCGCGTCTTGTAAAAACTGAATTTCTCTGGCCTTTTGTACATGTGTTTCGTACAGTTGTAGGACTCCAGTAGAAAAACGTCGCAGCAAAATCTGAGCGAACAACACATCAGAATCTTCACCAGTTTTTTCTTTTATGATGTATATGTTCTCTCTTGCTGTGTCTAAGAACTTTCGGATATTGCCTTCATCATTGTTCTTCAGCAATTCCAAGTCCATTAGCTGGTTGAAGCGGTCGGCAAATATTTTGCGCTGATTTTCATATCGCTTTCATATCAGCTCCCATGCCGCCTTGTAGTTAGGCGCCGACCCAACCAGTAAGTGTCCGACGACCATTTTGGCTTCTCCTTTGTGGCACGCTCTTAAGTAGTTTAGTTTTTTAATGTCGCTGATATCTTTTCGTGAGTGTATGACCTCGGAGAAATTTTCGAAAAACATTGGCCACTCTTTGGGATTTCCATTGAAATGAGGAAGATCCACTTTCGGTAGCTCGGGCGTTTCTTCTTTTTTGTTTTGCAAGTCCCTTATTTTTCTATCCATTTTTGCAGATAGTAAGTGAACCTTGCCTTCTAAGTCATCGACCTCGTCGACATCAAAGGCAAATCTTTCGTATTTCGCCTCAAGTTGGGTGAGCGTTGACTGGACTTTTGACCACAGGAACTTCATTGGTTCTTTGTGATCAAGGATCTCTTCCAAATCGTTCTGGTCTAGGTAGGCATTTACTTTTCGTATGTATTGCCTTACCTTTTCTGCTCTTCTATTCACAAGGTCTACCATGCTGTCAACTGGACTTGAGCTCCGTTGTGATGCATCTGCCTGATGATCATCTAGTTCTTTAGATGTACCAGGTCTGACGTGCATCGTTTCGCTTCTGTCCGATTCCTCCTGCGGCATCGGTTGATCGTCTCTTTTGGCTTGGTCGGCAACTTCGACCTTCATCTCCGAATCCATGGATGATAGCCATTGTTCCATCATATACTCTATCATTGAAATATGGATGGTCAACGATACCGATTTTTAGTAGCGTCGTGTTTTGGGCAACGAATTCATCTGACAACTTTTTCACGATGGGTGTATTTCCTTCCCTCGCTACGGCCTCAAGAATTTTGTGGCGTATTGCAGTTTGCTTTTTTAACAGGTCCATAGTGTAATCGGAAAACCATTTGCCTTATTTTTAAATTGACTTAACTCGTTGAAGGTGTTTTTGTTTTGATCGCCTGGTTGATCGTACTGTGCCTCGACTCACAGCTAGTGGTGGTTAGTCAATGAAAATTTTAGTTTTCAGCAAATTTTTCACAAATCACTTCACTTTCTGTTGTTTTTAAGGCCACAGAAACGCTCGCTTTGGTAGATTTGTAGATTTGTTAGACTCGAAGGACCAAACAATGTATACACATTAATACGTGCGTACACTTTAGTGATGTAGGTTGTTCTGACATGCAGCTCTTGCGAGCTGCCTCTTTTTATTCAATTTTTTTGACACTTAATAATATGCTGCGGTCGTAACGCGCAGCGTTATCTTAATTCTATTTATAATATTATCTATCGCTGAGTTTGTAAAACTCTCACTATTTCACACAAAACAAAAGTGAGTAACACAATATTCGTCCTGCATAGCGGCATAGCAATCTGCAAAAACTAACGGTAATTTAACGACAACAAATTTTGTATTACATTATGAATTATAAGAGGTTATAAGAGGTTCAATATTCTTTGCGTTGCAAAAAATTTTACGAATTAACGTGGGAACCAAAATGTATGGAATTTTTACGAATTAGCGAGAACTGCTGGGAATGTTTAATTTTTTTGGCGCTGCATACTTTTCGGATGTATGTTAAAATTTCTCGCTTATATTCGTTCCAACACAACAAGCTACATGCTGAAAGGAACATGTTTCACACAAAAGCTAACGTGTTGTATGACGGTCATGTTTGAGCGCAAGCATGTTAGATCGTCATGTTTGATGGAGTTGCAATCTACAGTTTGTTTGTCAATGACAGTAAATGGTCGTAACGCACCACCAAAGTATGCAACGGAAATTTCGTCCTTGCCAGCAAGAACGTCTCAATAGAACTGTAGCACAGTGGTCCGGCTTGTATAGGGAGAGCGGCCAAAAATACTTCAAGTTGAGGTAGGGACTTGAAACTTGGCACAAAATTTTTTTATATTTATCCTAAAAAATATGTAAAAATCAGCCAGATCGGACAACTATATCATATCGCTGCCATATGAACAATCGGTCTGATATTCAGTTTTTATATGAAAAACTTTTGTTTTTCATTTTATCTGGATACTATAGGTTATAGCTGCGAGTTATTGCCGGAAAACCCCTTCAAATTTTCCGCGTTTGGTTTAGCCTAAATAATTTAATGTCTTTATTTTTTGCCTCTGTAACTTCCTCAGAAAGCTCTCCAATTGAGACTAAACAATTTTTTATAATGGCAGGACCATGCAATAACACTTTATGGACCGATGCAGGAAGGTAGTACCACGGATATTTAATGATAAGAAGTTTTGCACGTGTTTTTTTTTAAATTGAGGTATGGTTACCTTTTCGTATATTGCAAGCCGCACGGCACCTTACGACACTTGAATTAAACTTTCTTATTTTCTTAAAATGCTTAAGAATATTATACAAAAAGATTTGTTCAACCCCAAGAACCCCTTCACAACTAAAACTCTAACCATACACAAAAAAGACAAACTAAGAACGTTCACAATTATGTACTAAATACTATAATGATTTACACAAAACAAAACACATACAACATATACTTTTTGTTGTAAAAAGAAAGTTAATACCTTTTTTTAAAATATTAATCACTTACATTGCACAAAAACTTGTTTTAAATAAGTTTAACAAATTTTTGAATGAATATCATGCTCTCTCTTTCGATGCTATTCTTGAAGAGGACAGATAGAGTAAAACAAAAAGATGAATAAATTCAAATAGCTAGACCAATTATAAATAAGAATTGGTACATTTAAAGTCAAAATTTTGACTTTGGTTTTTTTATTTTTGGCCTACGGGCGGGACCACTGTGTGTAGTCTTCCGTGGCGTTTGTTGGGGGTTGTTGCTCATGCTTAATGCGTTAGCGTATTGACTCCTTAAATATTACTTATGTGATGCGGTTACTCAAGCCAGAACGCATACAGACAGAGTTGGGAGTCAGCTTTCAGGTCTGAGGTCTGAATGAGTGAGTTTGTTCAGAATGGCAGCAATAAGAGCAAACAAACAACAAGGGAAATAAAATAATTGCACGTAATTTAGTACTAAGCAACCGCAAAAAAGACAATTGCACGAAGGAAAAGTAATAAAAATGGCAAAGTGTAATACAAGCAACAGCGATAGAAGAATGGAAGCACAAAATAAGCAGCGCCCCAACAAGTCAAATAAAAAGTTAAAAAAAACTCGAACGAAAGAATAAAATCCTGTCTTGATAAACAGTCAAAATGCCAGCAACAACAACATAAATAAGAGTAACAATGACATTGGCGCTGGCGTTGGCCATGGCCACGAGAGTGACAGCGACATCAGTAAATCTCGAAAGAGCGCAAAGATAATAGCGTACGTTTGTGCAAAAAATAATTTGCCAGTCCCGTTGTCATGAAGAGCTCCACTTTCTTTGCCGCCCTGTCTTCAATGCGCTGCGATGCGATGCTCATTTCATGCCGAAGTGACGGAGAGCGTGGTCTATTCTTCTTACCAATGACCAACTTTATTGCTCCTTGTTCTTAACCATATTTATTTTTATATTAAATATCGTATTTTCTCTTCGCGTCGTCATAAGTGATCACTCTTGAATATATCTATGTATATTAATTTTGTCTCATTGTTATTGTCGGTTTTGACGATGTTTGCACAATTTGCTGCCTTTATGCGGTCCAGTTGCATTAGTATGCATTCTTGAATCAAAGTTTACAAGCGTGTGTGTATGTGCCTGGCATTGATAAAAAGGATTTACGGCCCAGTGACCGAATATGAGCATAAACCAGTAAGGGAGTTATTTGCAGCTTTACTGAAACTTATATACTCTTGCAAGTATTTTCCCAGTGATTCTTGATTGAAAAATCGGTTTCATAGTTTTTAGACGGAATGTATGTAACGCAGAGTAGGAGGTGTGGGGAACCCTAAAATACGACTTTTGTAATACTTTACCCGAGGTAGCTTTAGTTATTTGCCCCTCACTTCAAAAAGACTTTGGTTTTATCTATTACAGTTTCCGAGATTCACGCCTTCATACAGAGAGACGGACGGACGGACGGACAGATAGAGGGCTGAAATTTCAAATTTATTAGTCTTGCATACCCACACTCCATGCCGCAAAGTGTTATTGAGATCGGACCACTCGAACTGGTATCTGCCATACAAAATGAATGAAATCAACTTATAGCGAAAATCAATAATTTGCATATTTCAAAGAGCTAAAACCATTAAAATTGGTATATAGGCTATTAAGGTAAAGAGAAACCAGTCGAGTATACTCGACAATATAATACCCTGCACACACAGTAGAAGGTGCCACACGCCAAATCTACAAAAAAATTTTGTTTTGACATAGCCCGATCAAATAGTGTTCAAAATATCAAGTAAATTGATCAAAAAAGTGGAATTTACGAAAAATTTGAGTTTGTTGGTCATTGAGGGGTAACTAAGAATGAGAGGGGAAATTGTGATATGCAGTTTTGTAGAGCTACTCATATTGAGTCTATACATCGACTTTCATGTTTGTATCTCTTTGGGTGTTCTAGTTATAGTGTTATAAAAAAGGGGGTGGTGCTGGTTGGGCGGCAAGGAGTGGGCGTGACACAAAACCGTTCAAACTTGATCTGTTGCCGAGCATGACGAGTCTACTCTCCAGCTCTTTTAGTTTCCGAGAACCATTGGTGTGGACGGACGAACGGACTGACGGACGGTCATGGCTTAATTAATTCCTTTTGAGGTCCCGATCAAGAATATATATACTTTATGGGGTCCCCTTCCCCACCATCTGTGCGTTACACACATTTAGCTTTTGCACAAACACAATATAGCTTGATACACAGTATGTGTACAGGGTACAATAAGGTTCAATCCAAAAAATGGGCGTTTCACAGAAAAGTACACGACGAGTATATGATCTTTAACAATGCTGAAGATAGCCTCCTCACTAGTTTTAAGTTTTGTTGGTGATGACTTTGTAAGAAGTCTGTGCCACTTATCTAGAATATGATCATCAATGAGATCTCTTTGTTCTTGTATTCTGATAGTCAACAATGTCATCGGCATTTAAATTACATTGGGACGACATAAAAAAAGCAAATGCTCATACCAACACCTGCCGTCGGACATCCCCGTCAACTGCAAACCGACAACACTTTTAACTCGGTCAGCTCAACTCAACTCAATGCAACACAAATATGAAAGGTGCTTTAAAGTCCGTTCGTACGCATGTATGTCTATATATCCGTTGGTTGTCGCCCATGGAGTTGATATTGTCTGAGATATGAAGCACATGCAATTGACTTTTATACGCATATTTATACTCGTTTCTTCACCTAATTCCCGCTCCAGCCTTCCATCGTTGCCTTTCTCAGTTTCTCATTCGATTGTTCATTCATGCATATGCACATTTAAAACGTATGTGATTTCCCTATTATACTTTACCTTAGAATAGTGCACTAACCGCCACTAAGTGAATTATTTCAATTTTATGTCAACGAATGATGTAATGCTTTTTGCTTTCGTTGTTGCAGTTGGTGCTGAGATTTTCCTTCTTCCTCTACTTGCTTATATATTAATGCAAATTGCTTGCGCATTTGTCAAAGCGTAAGTTTCTTTACAGATACTGAATAAGACATGTGTAGAGGACGTCAGACTAATAGGTCTAAAGTCCTTGGGGTACAGATGTCTGCATTTCCCTGCTTTCGGTAGGGTGACCACTCTCGCCGTTCTCCACGGCTTTGGTTGAATACGCTTCTAAAAGATCGTGCTCTATGGGCGGAAAGGAGTGGGCGAGGCAAAAAATCCTTCAAACTTGATCTAGCGTTGGATCACACGAGACTATCATTCAAATTTCAAGTCTCTAGCTCTTATAGTTTCCGAGAACCGTTGGTGAGGACGGACGGACAGTCAGACAAACATACGGACCGGCATGGCTCAATCAATTTATCTCGTCGTCCTGATCATGAATATATATACTTTCGAGGCCTTCCTTCTATGCGTTAGATACAAACCGTCTCAAACAAACAGGGTATAAAGATTAATTGGAAATTGGAAATATTTAATATTGTAAAGAAATGTATTAAGGTAAACGTCCGAATAATGAATCATGTTCAAGTAATGAACCAGTACATCGAACAATAACAATTTTCATATTTTTTCACAATTCGGATCTTTTTGACACATATGTTTAATTTCGTGTCATTGTGTCATTTTCTTATTATTTGTTTTACTACCGATTTTGATTTAGATTAAATAAAAAATTAATAAATAAATTAATTATTAATTAATTAATAAATCCAAAAATGATAAGCAGGCTCGAGGTCAATTTTGATACACCAAATTTGTAATCAAAAAGTTTTGGCAGTTTCAACAACAAAGTTTTTCAAAGACTATCGTCTTCATAGTTCACTTTTTACTACTTAATTTATTTTGTCAACCTGATCCATTACTAGGACAAAACGATCCATTGCTGGGACAAGTAATCAATCACTGGGACAAAGAGTCATTAATTATTAATTATTGAAAGTCGTTTATTAAAAAGATAATCGGCCCTGTTTCAGAAATCCGTCTTCGAAAACTCGAGATTTAATTTTTAAATTTCTCTATTTGATGTCACAGAAAATCTCTGAGATATTATTTTCCGAACATTTGCCTTCGAATATTCGGCATACCGCGGCAGAGTTGCATACATTCAAAAATAAGAATGTGGTAATTTATTTATGCTTATTTCATTGTTTTCTTCATCAAATTGTAACAATTGTATATTTAATTTAATAATGTACAAAATTAGAATGTTATAAAAGTATTAATTGTAAATTTAAACACAATTATAATGCAGTTCGCCAGTCCTAATCTTGCCTTTCCTGTGATTGCCAAATGTAATCAAATACGTGATAAATTCAAAATACTCCAAAGGTGAAATGTAATAATCAATTATATATTTGTGTAAACTATTAAATAAATATAAGGAGATTGTTTCACGCTGTAGCATTGGTAACTAACTAGTTTCTGTTCTAAGGGAGACACTCTACACTTTTGAATTAGCTCTTCTTCTTCGAATTTGGTCATTCAAAAATGTTCACATGCCAACTTTCCCAAACAACACTTTCGGTACTTATTTAAATTAAATTTACTATTTTTACGAGTTTGTTTGACCATTTAAAATGCAACAGCATATTAATTATAATTTTAATATTTTTTTAACAGTTTGTCAATTCGAATATACTTTTCAATTTTCGAAAATGAATGCAAGCAGATTGGCGAGGCATGAAACTGATTGTTTTTGCTGCTCAAAGAAAAGATTTGAGAAAGCTTTTTATACCCTGTACATATACTGTGTATCAGGGTATATTGTGTGTGTTTGAGCGAAATGCATGTAACGCACACTATTTGAATATGCGACGTCAGATCAATATGTTTTTGGAAATTTGGCGTGTGCCACGGACTACCATGTGTGCAGGGTATTATATTGACGAGTAAACTCGACTATACCGCCCTTACTGACTTATTATAGAAAATGCTCTCGTATCGATTGGGGAATTGTCTGATGAAGCTGCTGATCCTGCATCATACCCATAAAATTTCTCGTAATGCAACAATTTGTTGCCAACAAACAAAGATTTGTTCAACCGTCTTCTCTTTTCATCAGATCCATTTATAACTGGACAACGAAAATTACCACCAAATCAAATAAATTCGTTTGTGATCTCTTAGAATAATAAAGCGCAAACTATTCAGGAATATCACCAAATTTTTCACCAAATTCTCAAAGTGTCTTTATTGATGTCCAAGATGTTCTTGTGCAAAAAATTGAAGTAATGTTATTAAAATAAGAGCATTTTTTAAGCGAAAACCTCATTTTTGACCGATCGTTCCTATGGCAGCTAGATATAGTAGTCCGATCCGACTAATTTTTATACATTAATAATTTCACAATAAAAATAAAAAAATTTTGTGAAATATTTCAAGCTTCTTCTTAACTAGAAGTATTAATGGCCGCTCTCCCATAGAACGTCGACTACTGTGCGGTGACAATATTTGCTGCTGCTGCTTCTTTTCTTATTTAATTGCATATTCTTATTCTTATTCTGACACAGCGCTGCCGTTCATAGGACGGAACTGTGTAAATTATACAGAAATTTGCTAAGATTTATTTTCGCATCCGTCCAGTTCGAGCGTTGCTCAGCTCGATTTTGGTTCTGCCCTTGTTTTCTTTCTCGGTCTCGCTCACTTACTCGATTGGATTCGCTTCACTTTCGCTGCAACGTCTGTTACGCCAATTTGTTTTGACTTTATTATTGCCACTTGCATATTTAATCGTTTTTTCATGCGATTCTTCTTTATATTTATTATTATACTCTTCACGTTAGTGAACAGTATTATAAGTTTGTGCTGAAGTTTGTAACACAGAAATATTCGATTGCGACTACATAAAGTATGTATATATTCATGATCAGGACGACAAGACGAGTTGATTTAGCCATGTCCGTCTGTCCGTGTGTCTGTATATATACGATCTCCTCCCACAGTTTTGAAAATATCGAGCTGAAATTTTACATTTTTTTTTTTTTGCGATCAACTCATTCGTCGGAACCGGCCATGGTAGCCCCCATACGGAATGAAGAAGAAAAACTGATTTAAGTCGTTGTATGGAAAACTTTTTTGTTTTGGCAGTTAGAGGGCTGAGATGTCAAACATTGTAGTTTTACATAGTCCGACACAATGCCTGAAAGTTCAATTGAGATTGGGCAACTAGAACTGGTACCTGTCATACAAAATGAAGAAGAGGAAGAGAAATCAAGATGGATAAATTTTTGTTTTGTATGAAAGAGACCTGAAATTTTAAACATATTAGTTTTACATGGTCTTTAAGTTTTTCTCTATATGGGCGGTGCCACGCCCTTCTGTCCGATTCTTATGAAACTTTGTAATATGGTCAAGGATTCCTAAAAACGCGCAACTGCAAGGTTTCATCTGTTTATAGTTGAAAACAAAAAAGTTTTTCTAACAAAAACCGAATTTTTAACCGATTGTTCCTATGGGAGCTATATGCTATATTGATCCGATCTTCACCAATTTTGCACTGTGCCTTAATTTACGTCCGAGATGTTTTTGTGCAAAAAATTGGAGCGATAGCTTGAAAAGCAAAGAGTTTATTGAGCAAAAACCTCATTTTTGACCGATCGTTCCTTTGGCAACTATATGCTATAGTATTCCGATCAGGCTGGTTTCTACACATAAACTGCCTGCAAGAATAAGAAAATTTTCTGCGTTTAAATTTTTTTGCTAACTTTAAAACTGTGGGTGGAGTTCGCATTGAATCAGACAAACGGACAGACAGACAGACGGACAGTCGGACATGGCTATATGAACTCGTCTCGTCGGAGATGTCTCCTTCTCTCCGTTGCAAACTTCATGACAAAGTTAATATACTTTTGCAAGAGTATAAAAATGAAAAAAATTTGAATCGTTGTATGGAAAACTTTTTTGTTTTGTATGATAGAGGGCTGAAATTTTAAACATAGTAGTTCTAAATAATGCCTAAAATTTTCATTGAGATCGGGCAACTGGAACTGGTACCTGCTATATAAAATGAAGAAGAGGAAGAGAAGCAAGATTCACGTCGTTGTATGGAAAACTTTTTTGTTTCTTAATCAATTGACTTGAAACTTCACAGGTATGTTCTTGGGGAGGCATTAAAACTATTTTGACAAAAATGAGCATGGTTACGCCCACTTTTATCGCAAATCAAAAATTTGCATATCTCCGGTACCCAATGAGCAAAAACAATGAAAATTGGTATATAGGCTAATAAGATGAAGAGAAAATATATTCAGTCAAAAAAATGGGCGTGGCACAAGAAAGTACGTGAAAAGAATATAAGCCTCAGCCTTGCTGAAGATAGCGTCCTTACTGGTTAAACTTTGCTTTATGCTTTATTGAATCTTCTCTTTATGAGACTAACAATAAGTTTGCAGATCATTTCGACGAAGACGGGATTGGCTGCACAACCTTGTTAAATCTCTGGCGAGATGGTTAGGGTGCACAGAAAGCTTGCTGTAGTATAGTTCCTTG
The DNA here is from genome assembly GCA_034638295.1 of Phortica okadai. Taxonomy (NCBI): domain Eukaryota; kingdom Metazoa; phylum Arthropoda; class Insecta; order Diptera; family Drosophilidae; genus Phortica; species Phortica okadai. The sequence goes on along the minus strand of CM067848.1, from coordinate 35,048,124 downwards.
AATTCTGCTATTACATCTCTGACTGGTTGAATATTTAAATCTTTTTGTATGTTTTCGTTTCGAACATACCACGGTGCCCCGGTGATGGTTCTCAATATCTTTGACTGGGTTCTCTGTATGATTTCAATGTTGCTACTGCTAGCGATTCCCCATAACTGGGAGCCGTAGGTCCACATAGGTTTGAGAACAGAGTTGTAGAGCAGGACTTTGTAGTCAAGACTAAGGGGAGAACGAGCGTTGATAAGCCAATGGAGGCTATTTGCTTTTAGTTTTAAATGCGTTCTCTTGGCCTCGATGTGCCTGCGCCATGTGAGTCTTCTATCGAGGTGTACTCCGAGGTATGTCACTTCGTTTGTTTGCGGAAGCGTAGTGTTGTTTAACATCAGCGGTGGGCAATCTTGCCTGTTTAGAGTGAACGTAACGTGTTTGCATTTTTGTTCGTTGACTTTTATTCGCCAGTCAGATAGCCATTTTTCTATGTCGACCAGGTGAAGAGCTAACTGTGCTGTTGCTTGCATAGGGCATCTGGAACGGCTGAGAATAGCTGTATCATGCAAAGGTGGAAGTTGTTAGTCGTCTGCTTGTTGGGATGTCTGATGTGTTGAGGACATATAATGTTGGACCGAGTACGCTACCTTGAGGAACTCCAGCTGTAATGATGTGGTCGTCGTACAAATCACTGTTACACCTCACTGTAAATTTTTTGTCGTAGAGGTATGACTTTAATTTTAATTTTATGCATTAAACCGTCCAACCAAACTCTGTCGAACGCTTGTGAGACATCCAAAAATATTGCTGTGCAGTGTTCTTGATTTTCGAACGCGCTTCGTATTTCTGATTTTATGCGATTAACCTGCTCAATAGTTCCGTGTTTTTCACGAAAGCCGAACTGGTGTGAAGGGATTTTGTTGTGTGTTCCAAGGAATGAGTTGATCCGAGTTAGCACGCATTTTTCGAAGAGTTTTGATAGACACGATAATAAACTTATAGGTCTGTTCGACGAGGGAATCGTGTGATCTTTCCCTGGCTTTGGTATCATTTCATTTATCACTTTTTCCATCTCTCTGGAAAATAGCCAAGCTTAGTGATAGCATTGAAGAGCTGGGAGATAGTGCAAACAGCACAATATGGGAGCTCAATAATAATTTTTGGGGTTAATCAATCGCAGCCCGGTGATTTTTAAACTTTCCACGTATGTGAAATAGTATATTAACTTTGTCACGGAGTTTGTAACAGATCGAAATATTAATTTCCGACTATATAAAGTATATATATTCTTGATCAGGACGGCAAGACGAGTTGATTTAGCCATGTCCGTCTGTCTGTCGGTCTGTATGTATGCAAACTAGTCCCTCAGTTTTGAAGCTATCGAGCTGAAACTTCGCACAGAGTCTTAGAATTTATTACGATGAATCATTCGTCGGAATCAGCATGATCGGATTATTGGAACAGGTAGCTCCCTTACGGAAAGAAGAAGAAAAGTGAAGAAAACTTGAATCGTTGAATGGAAAACTTTTTTGTTTTGTAAGATGAGTGCTGAAATTTAAAACATAGTAGTTTTAAGAAGTCTCACTAAATACCTGAAAGTGTCATTGAGATCGCGCAACTGGAACTGGTACCTGCCATACAAAATGAAGAAGAGAAAAAGAAGCAAGATTCACGTCGTTGTATAGAAAACTTTTTTGTTTTTTTTTTTTTTTTTTTTTTTTCTTTTTCTAACTACAGGCGCAAGACGTTGTGGTAGCACACTACCCTCAAGTGGACTTGCGACACCAGGTCAGCCTGTTCCGCGACTACAGATAAGTCAACAGTCGCTTTACTACTTACACTACACACAATAAAAAATACTAATAAACTAATTTTTAAACAATTCCTTAAAACTACTACGTTGATTAATTAACATAAACTTCATAAACAAAATTTTTACTTATTTAAATACGTTAGAATACTACGTTTTATTAGGTTAGTAGAGGAGCAGTTCTCAATTAAACTTAAATATCTGTTATAATACCTACATAAAACACGAAACGAGTCATGCTCTAAATATGTCGATCTGCAGGTACTAAGACAGATCGGACTAAAATTTCTAGTTACTCTAGCGGGGACACTGAACTGTACATACGCCAACAATGTAGGAGAGAATATCATGCCATTTATTAGGTTATGCAAAAACAAAGTACCAAGCATTTTTCTACGACTAGACAATGATGGTAAATTAATAAGCTTCAACCGACTACTATAGGGAGGAAGGTGAACAGAGTGAGATTTCAAGTGTGTCGGACGTGCTTTTATTTTCTCCGCTATTTATTGAATTTCAATTTAATTTAAAACTTTTTAACTAAGAGAATAGTTACAATAATATTGATATTGTGCATAACAGTGAAGTGCTTTGTTAGTTGTGCATAATTAGCTTCGTTATTTATTAATTTATTGAATTTTTTTGATTGGCGTCAGTGTCCAAAAATTTTATTGTTTGTTGTTGCTGAGTGCTACTCTTATTCTCTTTAGTTACTTTCTTTTGTTTTTGGAAAGGTAAGCATTGCCCGTTGCACTCTCACTTGTTGTTGTACCTACACACTTGCCCTTTGATTTGTTTTTATTTCTTCGGAGCGAAATCTATTTTTAGACTTCAACATCTGTTGCGTTTTTTTCCCCACTGAGGTGTTGTTGCTTAACTTGCTTCAGTGCACAAGTGCGTTTGTTGTTATTTGTTCTTATTCGCGCTTATTTGTCTCTTTACATTACTTTCTGTGTTGCAGCTTTAAACCCTGTTTACACATTAATAATTTTGATAGGGTGTTTACACTACATTCGTTTTCGCATATTTTTATTTTACTTTTGTTCGTATTTTTTACTCACAATTTAACATGAGCTGTTGTAACAAGTCGTGCAAAGAAAAAAGCTCGTTCGATTGCGATAAAAAACGTGCCATACATTGCTGGCTTTGCGAGAACATTTGCCATTTTACATGTGCTGGTATCACCGGCCGGGACTATGACCGACTTTATGATATGTCTAGGTCTGCCTGTGGTGGCTATAAGTGGTCTTGCCCGGTCTGCTTTAAACGGCAAACTGATTTTGCGGCAATGTACCGGCGGGTACGTGACAAATTTCTGAAACTTAGCAAATTGTCGAAGGAACTTGCGTCGGAGTTCGAGGCGAGTTCTGATATACTTGGAAACTTCGATTTTGAACCTCCACTTGTTTCTTTATCGCCCTCTCCATTTGCCCATCTTTCTCTTCCCCAGCTGGCGCTCCCTGTACCACTGGCCCCTATAAGTTCTGTTATCTCCCCCCCTGAACCTGTTCCCGATCCTAGTACCTCTGCGCCATCGGAACCGGTTGCAATTGGTGAAGTTAGTCAACCTAAAGTTACCAAGCGAACTAGGGCTGCTTCTTCTCCAGGTTCCAATGGCGCTCAGTCTAAACGTAAGAAACCTAAAGCTAAAACCGCCTCCCACCCAGAGTCGTCCCCGGCTCCGCTCCTTTCACCTCCTTCATCTTCCAATGTCGTTCCGCCGAATTTAACTGGTGGTCCAGCAGCGCCAGCTTCTGCGAGCTCTGTTGAGACGCAGCCTATTGCTGTTGATGTTTCGCCACCTCTTGAACTTCTTTCCGTTATTGCCCCACGCAAACAGGTCTTCTTATCCCGTCTATCCTCGGATACCACCTGTGAGGCTATAGCCCGATATATAGGAGCTAAGACTGATGTCGAGGTTCAAATTCAAAAATTCAATTTCTCTCAACCGAGAGAAATCTCATCATTCAAAATTAGTGTACCAAATGATGCATTTGCTTTATTGTGTAGTCCATCATTTTGGCCGGCTAACATGGTGGTCCATGAATTTAAACCCAAAACAAGGCCCCGTCCTGTGACACCAGTTCTTAGTTCTTCCTTGTCTGTTTCAAATACGGCTTCAAAAAACTAGGCTTGTCTTCTGAGCACCTCACTTTTGTCTATCAAAATGTAAGAGGTCTCCTATCTAAGCTCAGTAACTTGTATAGGGATAGTTTTTTTTTCGATTTTGATTTAATTGCCTTTTCGGAAACGTGGCTCAATCCCACGATTCTGAGCAACGAAATCTTTTGCAGTAAATTCGTTTCCTATAGACGTGACCGTCCTGCTCGTCGTGGTGGGGGAGTTCTTATTGCTGTGAACTCATCCATCAATTCTGAACGGATACAAATTGATTTGGTTGATGATATTGAATTTATTGGAGTTAAGATCAGTGTAGCTCAACTTAACGTCTTCGTTACATGCTCATATATTCCACCAGGCTCTGGGTTGGAGGTCTATATGAAACATGCTGAAGCGATAAAACTGATATATGACCTTACTGGTGAAAAAGACTATTTAATTTTGCTTGGGGATTTCAATCTACCCTATATTTCTTGGTCATACTTCAATGATTCCAATTTTCTAATTCCGTCTGGACAACATGAGTTTCTAGATATTCTATTAGATATTCCTCTGTTTCAGATAAACTGGGTCGTCAATTCAATTAACAGATCCCTTGATCTGGTTCTAACCAATGACACTAGCAGTGTAACTGTGTCAAGATGTAACCCTTTGTCTCTGCCTGAAGACTCCTTTCATCCTACGCTAGAAGTCACCCTCGGTCTAATTTCTTCTTCAGCTGCTTTGTCAAATGCTCCTCGTCAGCGTCGACTTTGTTTCAGGAAAACTGATTTCGATCTTCTAAATTCCTTAATTGCTCAAACCGATTGGTCCAATTTGTATCGATGTGATGACATAATACTGGCTACAAAGTTTTTTTATGAGACTCTAAATGGCATTTTCAATACTTGTGTCCCAATTCTTCCGTCACCTAGGCTGACTGCAAGACCACCATGGTTTTCCCGCCAATTGTCTAACCTAAAAAATGTCAAATCTAGACTTTATAAGAAATTTAGATTATCTGGTTCGTTGTCTGATTTTTCTAGATATTCTGTTGCTCGGTCCCAATTTGTTACTCTCAACAGCATCTGTTATAAAAACTACCTTAACAGATGCAAAAGTCAATTTTTTCGAGACCCTAAGTCATTTTATAGCTTTGTCAATTCTAAGCGTAGATCTGGGTCTTACCCATCTTCGTTCTGTCTTGACCTAAAGCTGGCAGATGATGACCAGGATATTGCAAATTTGTTCGCTGAATTTTTTCAGACAACCTATTCAACTACTTGTTTTTCCGGAACCTCATATCCATATCCAATTAACACTGTCAATGTTTATTGTTCCCCGGAACTCAATGAAGATCAGATTCTTAAAAATTTAATCGCGGTGAAGGATTCGTATTTCCCCGGTCCTGACAACGTGCCTGGTTGTGTGCTCAAAAGGTGCGCGAAGTCGTTGTGTAAACCTTTACTTAAGCTTTTCAATCTTTCGCTTCATAACGCTTCGTTCCCTCCTGTTTGGAAGGAATCTTTTATAATTCCTCTCCACAAAAAAGGCATCAGGTCGGATATTACAAACTATAGGGGCATCGCTAAATTATCTGCAATTCCCAAATTATTCGAGAAAATTATTATTGGCAGCATACAGCATTTTTGCAAGTCCATGATGTCACCCTCACAACATGGATTCATAAAAATGAGGTCAGCGAATACTAATCTTCTTGAATTCACAAGTTTTGTGAACAGTGGTTTTGCACAGCAGTCTCAGACCGATGTCATTTATACTGATTTTAGTAAGGCTTTTGATTCGGTTAATCATGAGTTGCTTTTATTGAAATTAGATCTTTTAGGCTTCCCATTGAATCTTCTAAATTGGATAAAATCCTATTTAACTAATAGATCTCAAAGAGTGTTGTTTAGATCATCTTTGTCTGACCTAGTTCGAGTAACTTCTGGTGTTCCACAGGGCAGTCATCTTGGCCCACTTTTGTTTAATCTTTTTATTAATGATCTCCCTTCATCTATAACAAACTCTAAGGTACTTATGTATGCCGATGATGTGAAACTATGTCTTTCTTACAAGGAACCAACTTGTCATGGTTTATTGCAGGCTGATCTGAACGCTCTGCACTCTTGGTGCTCATATAATTTGCTAAAGCTTAATTGTTCTAAATGCAAATTTATGACTTATCATCGTAGAAAACCTCATTTGTTTACTTACTCGATTGATAACATTCAATTAGAACGTGTCTCTATTTTTAACGATCTAGGGGTTCTCTTCGATCCAAAACTCTGCTTCGTCCAACAAGTCTCAAAAGTCGTTAATAAGGCAAAAGGTGTTTTTGGATTCATTAAACGCTGGTCTAAAGAATTCAACGACCCTTTTATCACAAAACTTCTTTTTACGTCACTTGTGCGTCCTATTCTTGAATATTGTTGTTGCGTATGGTCTCCTCAATACAAAAAACATCAAGATCGCATTGAGTCAGTTCAGAAACAATTTCTCCTTTTTGCACTTCGTGGCCTGAATTGGAATCCTAATACCAGATTTCCATCATACCATGACAGGCTCCTTCTCATTGACCTTCCGTCTCTAGCAAATCGCAGGATTGTTTTAGGGGCTGTTTTTCTCCATAAATTGGTTATTGGTTTAGTTGATTCCTCAGACCTACTCAATCGGATTAGTTTTAGCGTCCCGCGGCGCACATCTAGAAACTTTGTGCCTATATTCTTGCACAGATGTACAACTAACTTTGCTCTTCATGATCCGTTTCGCGTATTATGCTCTAATTTTAATAATATATACCACGTCCTGTCACCTGAAATCTCTCTCATGACAATTAACGCAACCATTCTACGTTACCTACGCGAAGCTGATCGCTTACAGCGGCTTGGATAATAGATTTTTGGATGGACTGGCGGCGCTTTTTGCATTTTAAGTCTCTGACCACACATGGCTGTGAGTTGGGGCATAGCTGGCATAGCGCAAATAAATTTCCTCCACCGGGTCAGAGACTTCTTAGAATTTATTTAAACATTATTTTTGTTGTATTTTTCAACGTAGTTTTAATATTTTTTTTTGTTTTTCTTACTATATTTCATAATTTTAATGATTATTAAATTGTATTATTGAATTGTATTATAAATTATACTTACTTAATATGACAGTCAATTGTTATAAATAAATAAATAAATAAATAAATAAATAAATAAATAAATAAACACAGGGGTCCCAGTGTAGATTCCTAAGTGCAAACATAAGGAACTGTTTCTGAACAGACTCAATTTGGTTCTTATACTTTTCACACTGAGGATCCCAAACACACGATGCATATTCCAGAATGGGCCGTACTAAAGAAGTGTAAAGCAATTTAGTTGTGTACGGGTCATTAAATGGTTTGGACCATCTTTTGATGAAACCCAGTACGCCTTTAGCCTTATTGACAGACAGCGAAATATGTGAAGCGAAGTGAAGTTTTGGGTCCATCAAAACACCAAGGTCATTGAACTGAGAGATACGTTCAAGGTACAAATTATTTAACTTGTACGAGCAATTAGTTTTTTTCTATAAAATGACATTAGCTTGCATTTATCACTGTTTAACAATAAATTGTTTACAGCACACCATTGTGAGAGAGAGTCAAGATCAGACTGAAGCAGATTCTGCTGATCTATAGAATTAACGGTTAGACATAATTTCACGTCATCAGCATACATTAAAACATGGCAGTGTTTGATCACAGTAGGCAAGTCATTAATAAATATATTAAACAATAAGGGGCCAAGGTGACTACCTTGAGGAACCCCTGAAGTAACAAAAATTCGTCTCGAAACCGATGTCTTAAAAAGAACACATTGTGTTCGAGATTCAAGATACGACGACAGCCAACGGACTAACGATGGTGGAAAACCATAGGTTTCGAGTTTTATTAAAAGCAGAGAGTGACAAACACAATCAAATGCTTTACTGAAATCAGTGTACACAACATCGGTTTGGCAGCCGGACGAGAAATTTCGATTGACAATTGAAGTGAATTCTAATAAGTTAGTTACCGTTGACCGTTTCTTGAGAAAGCCATGCTGAGACAAATTTAGAAGTGATGGCACAAAGTGCTGTAGCTGTTCCGTAATGATCTGTTCAAACAGTTTTGGAATAGCACATAGCTTTGCAATGCCTCTGTAATTCGAGATGTCTACCTTACTGCCTTTTTTATAAAGGGGAATAATGTAAGACTCTTTCAAAATTTTGGGTACAATAGAAGAATTTAACGACATGTTAAAAAGCTTACATAATGGAATAAACAACATCTCGGCACAGTGCTTCAAAACGCAACTAGGAACACTATCTGGACCAGCCGTAAAAGATGGTTTAATTAATTTTAAGTGTCTAAGAACAGTGTCATTTTCAATTACCGGCAAATTTATATTATTTTGATCATTGATTAAGTATGGGTAAGTACCATTTTGGTATGAATAGTCATTATAGGTGCAAAGAGGTCGGATATCATTGCATCATCACTTCCTTCCACACCATTGAGTTTCATACATGAAGGAAATGAGGTGGAATTAGACTTGTATTTGATGATATTAAAAAAATTTTTTGGATCACGGTATATATTGGATTTTAATTTAACTAAATATAAATCATAATTTCTTTTGTTACATAAAGTGAATCTATAGCGAACTGTTGTATAGTTTGCATAATCAACAAGAGAGCCGGTTCTCTTATATTTTTTAAATAATCTATTTTTTAAGTTCTTTAGACGAGATAATTCTTTTGAAAACCACGGCGGTTTATTTTGTTGTGTAACTTAACTCTTGGAAAACACAATTTAAGCAGTTTATACATAGTCGCGTTAAAAAACTCTACTGCCCTTTCAATGTTGGACGTGTTATGAATGTTTGACCAATCAGTGTTAGAAAGCAAATGACCAAGACGTTCAAAATCGGTTTTTCTGAAGCAAAATACACGATTAGGTTTGGAACCAGTTGGATTTTGACGAGGATGTGTTAGTAAGTTTGGTGTAATTGTAAGCTCCAACGTTGGGTGGTAAGAGTCTTCAGGTTGTGAAATTGGAGGGGATCTGCAAAGTGATGCACCCTCAATGTTATTTATGAAAACAAGATCTAGAATACGATTCTTAGAATTTTGTATGCTGTTTATTTGGTTAAACGATGATTCAAGTAAAGAATCAATAAATTCGTTACTAGACAAGGGAGTTACTATATTTGAATTGTCAGATGCAATCCAAGAAATATGAGGGAGGTTGAAGTCTCCACAGACCAGCATCATATCTGAGTCCTTAACCAAGTCTCGAATAGATTGAATAGCGTTTATATGCGCTGAATATACTGATGCTTCTGATTGTGGTGGAATGTAGGAGCATGTAATGAAAACGCGAGTCTTTGCAAGAGTTATTTTAACGCATATCAGCTCAATATCGTCAGTACCTATCACACAAATTTGTTCCGATGTGTGTTGAACAGCGACAGAGATTAAGACTCCACCACCAATTTTGCCAAGACGATCTTTACGAAAGGTAATAAAGCTGTCAGAAAGTAGTTCCGAATTTAAAACATCAAGGCGAAGCCAAGTTTCGACAAAGACAATGATATCAGAAGATAATGAAAAACTATTCAAATAAAGCGAAGTTAGTTTTGAGTTTAACCCTCTGACATTTTGAAAATTTACCGTCAAAACTGAAGGGGTACTAGAAGAATTAATTAGTTTTTTGACCCCGAAGGCTTGACCGTGTTTACCGAATTAGAACGGTCTTTAAATTTGAACTCGTGCACAACGCAACCATCAGGCCAGAAATTTGAGTCAACTAAAACGTTGAAGAAGGATTCTGGCACTGAAATTTTAAAAGATGAAATTGATCGCGTTGTGTTAAATATAAATTTGGAGATTGTTAAATTTGTGACAGATTTCATCTTGGAGCTGATAAAGTGGTTTACATCACTTTCCGAAGTATCAGCTGCTAAGCGTGAAAGAAAAATGAATTTCTTATGGGGCGCATGTGGTACAACAACAAGTTTTTTTGGCTCTTGATCCCCACGAGGGAGATTACTTCCAGAAGCGGTATGAATAACTTCGGAAGGAACGGCGTTTTTGTTATTGGCAACGGAACCATATGAACCTTCTGACGCTGTGACAACTATCGGAACATTAGGTGACGGAAGAGGCGAAAAGAAATTCGTGGTCTCATCCGGAAGACTTAAAGTTGTCGGAATGGAAATCTTGAGCGGCGGATGGGGCCTTTTTCGCTTAGGGGAAGGTTCAACTGACTTAAAGCTGGAGAGAGACTTATCAAACGACTTAAATTTTTCGTTAAGTCGCTCGAAATCTTTCGAAATATCCTTATATGCGTTATGCATAAGATTGAGCCACTTGCGTAACTCAATCTCTGATGAACGACAATTTGGACAGCACCAGTGAAGGCCGATGTTCTTCTCCAAAATGTCAGCAATGCGGCCATTTAATTCGGCACATTTTACATGAGCAGTGGACTCGCAGATCCAACATGCCACCAATGCTTCCTTGTCACCCTTTATTGGGCATTTAGGCAAACAGCAAGGCATTGTGATTTTATTTTTTTTTATACCCTGCACATACAGTGTGTCAGGGTATATTAAGTTTGTTTGAACGAAATGTATGTAACGCACAGAAGGAAGGGAGGGGGACCCCATAAAGTATATATATTCTTGATCAGGACGACAAGAGAAATTGATTGAGCCATATCCGTCCGTCTGTCTGTCTGTCCGTCCGTCCGTCTGTCCGTCTGTATTCACCAATGGATCTCGGAAACTGTAAGAGCTAGAGACTTGAAATTTGGTGGGTAGACTCGTGATGCTTGGCAGCAGATCAAGTTTATTTTTTTTTTGTGCCACGCCCACTCCTTCCCGCCCATCCAGCCCTACCCACTTTTTTAAATCGCTATAACTCTAACATCCAAAGGGATAGAAACATGAAAGTCGGTATGTAGACTCAGTATGAGTGGCTCTACAAAACTGCATACCACAAAATCCCCCCCTCATATTCATTTCCCCTCCCCCAGTAATTTTCTCTAAATTGCTATATCTCCAAAACTAACAAAGGTATGAACCTTAAATTTTGTATACAAGCTCAGTGATGATAAATCTTAAAAACTGCATACCACAAATTTCCCCTCTCTTTGATGGCTACCCCTCAGAGACCAACAAACTTAAATTTATCGTAAAATCCACATTTTTTGACCGATTTTCCTTGTATTTTGAACACTATTTGAAAAGGCGACGTCAGATCAATATGTTTTTTTAGATTGAGGGTGTGGCACCGCCTTCCATGTGTGCAGGGTATTATATTGTCGAGTATACTCGACTATACCGCCCTTACTGGTTTTTTTTTATAAAATAAACAATAAAAAACAAAAAAAAGAAGTTATAAAAAACGAAAAAGAAATCACTTACAAATTTTTGTTTTCAAAGGAACCCGTTTGTCACTAAAGGGTTAAAGTACGAAACTCTCTTTTAAATAAATGAAATAATCATAGCTCTTGAAAGAGTAAAATTATTGAGCGCCAAGCGAAATGAGAGAGACGATGTAATGGAACACACGCAAGAAAACCAATTGACTTGAAACTTCACAGGTATGTTCTTGGGGAGGGATTAAAACTATTTTGACATGGGGCATGGTTACGCCCACTTTTACCAAAAATCAATAATTTGTATACCTCCGGTACTCAATGAGCAAAATTAATGAAAATGGATACATAGGCTAATAAGAAGAAGAGAAAATATATTCACTCAAAAAAATGGCGTGGCACAAGGAAGTGCGTGAAAAGTATATAAGCTTCAGCCCTGCTGAAGATAGCGTCCTTACTGGTTTTGGGTTCAGTTTCTTTTTTACGATATTAGCGATTTCGTTTGGGCAAAACTCGATTGGATCACGTTGAAGCTGAGCGTCATTTGTTAATGCTGGTAGTGTAGTCGCGTTTATTGAAGGATTTGGTTGAAACACATTTTTAAGGGGAGCGGCAAATGTTCTTGCTCTATCTTCATCGCTGCTGGCCCAGCCGCCTGTGGTGCTTCTTGTAGGCATTACGGTTTCTGTCGGTGAGTTTCGAAGTGGGTGAGCCCCCCACAGTGAGTTTCTTGTACAGGATGTTGACAATTGTTCTATGTAACGGCGTTGGGTTTATGCTTCTTCTTGCTTTAACGCTTCAGTGAGGTTACGTGTGGCGCTCTTTAGCCTATGTCGTGCAGATGGCAATCTGATTGATTGCCATTCTCGACGTAAACGTCGCTTTTCGATAACGAGCTGCTCGATTTGTAGATTCGTCTTCTTTTGGGTACGTAGAGCTTGTGCCGTTTGATGTGTTGAGATAGATTGTTTACGAAGCTGCCGATCTCAGCTTCAACGGTTACGGGAGGATCTAGCTCAATGTGTGAGCTAAAATATTTTTTATATCTGACCCAGTTGGTTTTATGCGAAGTCAATCACTCGGTTGATCTACGGTTTTTGGATGTCGAAGTAGGTTAATTAAAACAGGCGAGTGATCAGAGATTTGAAAGACTTTCGGCGCCCAGCAGGTTTCGATAAATATTTTTGGTTATTGCAAAGTCAATTAGGTCGGGTAGTTCATTGGGGTCAGCCGGCCAGTATGTTGGTCTGCCATTGGCATTTTAGTCTCCTGCTGCTATGAAATGTTCTCCGAGTGTGTTAAAGAACTGCATGAACTCAGCTTCAGATATATTGAAACAAGGGGGGCAGTATACGGCGGCTAGTGTTAGATGGTTACCACTATCTAATTGTATGTTTATAGATTTGGCCTGTAGATAGTTTTCAGCAAATTTTCTATGGCAGTGGTGTTTGAGACGGATTCTAATCAGAATACCAGTCCTCCCATGTGCTTTACCATCAGGATGGTTTGTTCCGAAAAATACGTAGCCTCATATGTTCAAATTATATTTGCTTGTAAGGTATGTTTCTGAGAGTAGCATAACGTCAATGTGTTGGACTGTTGTGAAATCAGCATTTGTAGATTTTGGTTACGCATTAAATCCTGCATAATTGTCCGCACAAAAGACATAAACTCCATTAGACTTTGCTGCATGGTTGATAATATTGCTTCAAAGTTGCTTTGTTGCTGCTCCTGCATTTGCTTTGGTGGTGTTGAGTCGCGTTTAAATCTGCATGTGTTAGTTGTGGGTTCGGCGTATTTGGGGTAGGGAGGACCAGTCCTGATTTTAGATCACTGGCAAATGACACGTTTTTGGTTGTGATTCCGGGGCCAAGTGGAGATCTGGCTGCGGTCGAAAAGAAGACTTCTGGGTTTAATTTATTTATTTATTCATGCTTATTCCCAAAAATTTTATTATACTTAAGCTAAGGTAATGTAACTTATATAATACAGAGTTTAGTTTGAATAGAAACTGTACAACTGAAATATTCAATTAAGATTTAACAATTTTGATTTAAGTAGTTTACTGAGGAAAAGGGGAGAAAAACCTCAAAGAGCGGGTTTAATTTAGATAGTGTGAAGGTAGGCTGTGCGTTTTGAGGTCGTGTAGTGGTTACTCGCTGGTGGATTCGTGTTTTCAGCTCCTTGTGTATTGGGCAACCTCTATAGTTAGCTGTGTGGTTACCACCACAGTTGGCGCATTTTGGTGTGCTGGCATCGTCCTTGCTCGATGGACAGTGTGTAATGTCGTGAAGCTCTCCACAAGTTACACACACCGGGCGCAGAGTACAATACGACCTTGTATGGCCATATTCTTGGCAATTCGTACATTGTACGGGACCATTGCGTTTGTGCGGTTCTTCTACAGTGACTCTGCGGTGCAGTAGAAATTTAAGTTTGTATACCGGGTGCACTTCGTTTTTCTTGAGCGGCTTGCTTTCTAGACTAAGTTCTACCTTGAAGAGTGGTTGTTGCTTTCTATCCTTATCTTGGATGTTGCCAACAGTTTTGGCACTGAATCCTTTCTCATGTAACGCGTTGATTACTTCTGCAGGAGGCTCTTTAGTACGACTTGCTGGCCTTGCAGGCTGGTACGTAGAGAAGTTCGTTTTGTTGTCGCTCAGGTACTTCGACAGTACTCTGTAGTTACCTTCAGGTATATTTCCCTTTACAAGGGGGATTATATGAAAGTTGTCTTTTCCAATAAGCTCGATAAATTTGCTGAATAAGGCAGCAGCTTTTTTCACGGATGTAAATTGGTAGTGGCTTTGGCATTCTTTTAACGCTTTCTGTTTCGGGGGCCAGATCATTTGTGTTATCTGCCAGAGAACCTGTTGGTATTATCAAGCATTTCACTTGCTGGTAGGCTGAAGCTAGCACGGATAATTTTTGGCTTTGAGATTAGGGGGCTCTGTTTCTTTGTTTGCATTTTCTTTTGCTAAGTTTGCGCCAGATGTTGTATTTGCATTGGTTGTTGGGCAGGCAGTTGATACCGTTGAAGTTGTTGTTGTACTTACTGTTGCGGTATTTAGTGAGATTGTTGTACTAGTCGTCGTAGCTGGGCAAAGGTCGCTCTGGCCAGTACATATCTGCTGAGGAGTGGACACGGCGCTCTGTAGCGTTTGAGACGTCGACGGTAGCGACGGAGAGCAAGAAAAACAATATAACTCTGGAAAAATAATGTATCTGAAAACTGTTTCGAATAAAATGTGGGCGGGGCAACGCCTTCAAACAGTCGTTACAAATTGAAGGTTCAGAGTATGTGGAAGTACTCTCAACTGCAATTAAAAACTTGATATTTTGAACAGTATTTGATCGAGCGATGTAAAATCAGCATCTTTTTGCAGATTTGGGGTGTGGCACCGCCTACTGTGTATGCAGGGTATTATATAGACGAGTATACTCGACTATATCGCCCTTACTGGTTTTTTCTTGATTTGAGGCGTGGCACCGTCTACAGTGTGCAGGGTATTACATTGTCGAGTATACTCGACTATGCCGCCCTTGCTGTTTATACATACTGTGTATCAAGTGTTTGTTTGAGCGAAATGAATATAACGCACAGAAGAAGGGAAGGGGACCCAATAAAGTACATAAGTTCTTGCTCAGGAGGACAAGAGAAATTGATAAAGCCCTGTCCGTCTGTACTCACCAATGGTTCTCCGAAACTATAAGAGCAAGAGACTTGAAATTTTGAGGGCGGACTCGTGATGCTTGGCACTAGATCAAGTTTGAACGCTCTTGTGCCACGCCCACTTCTTTCCACCCAACCAGGATCACCCCCTTTTTCAAAACACTATAACTAGAACATCCAAAGAGATAGAAACATGAAAGTCGGTATGTATACTCAGGATGAGTATATCAACAAAACTGCATGCCACAATTTTTCCTCTTCCCCTTTATTTCCCCTCCCCCAGCTGTTTTCTATAAAGCGCTATATCTCCAAAACTATAACAGGTATGAACATGAAATTTTGTATACACGCTCAGCAAATATGTATCTTTAAAACTGCATACCACAAAATTCCCCTCTTTTTTATAGTTATCCCTCAATGACCAACAAATTCAAATTTTTCTTGAATTCCACTTTTTATACCCTGTACACATACAGTGTATCAGGGTATATTAAGTTTGTTTCAGACCAAATGTATGTAACACCAAGAAGGAGGGGAGGGGGACCCTACAAAGTATATATATTCTTGATCAGGACGATAAGACATCAACTCGTCGTAGCCATGTCCGTCTGTCCTCACCAATGGTTCTCGGAGACTATAATAGCTAAAAACTTGAAATTTGGAAGATACACTTATGTGGTGATGCGCTACTTCAAGTTTGAAGGACTTTTTGCCACGCACACTCCTTCCCGCCCATCGAGCACCTCCCACTTTTTATACTCTTGCAAGAGTATATTAACTTTGTCGTGAAGTTTGCAACGCAGAGAAGGAGACATCTCCGACTATATAAAATATATATATTCTTGATCAGCACGACGAGACGAGTTCATAAAGCCATGTCTGTCTGTCTGTCTGTCTGTCCGTCTGTCTGTCTGTTTCAATGCGAACTCCTCCCAGAGTTTTGAAGTTAGCAAAAAAAATTTAAACGCAGAAAATTTTCTTTTCCTTGCAGGCAGCTTATATGTACAAACCAGCCTGATCGGAATACTATAGCATATAGCTGCCATAGGATCGATCGGTTAAAAATAAGGTTTTTGTCCAATAAACTCTTTAATTTTAAAGCTATCGCCTCGATTTTTTGCACAAGAACATCTTGGACGTAAATTGAGGATCACTACAAAATTGGTGAAGATCGGATCAATATAGCATATAGCTCCCATGGAACAATCGGTTAAAAATTCGGTTTTTGTTAGAAAAACTTTTTTGTTTTCAACTATAAACAGATGAAACCTTGCAGTTGCGCGTTTTTAGGAATCCTTGCCCATATTACAAAGTTTCATAAGAATCGGACAGAAGGGCGTGGCACCGCCCATATAGAGAAAAACTTAAAAATGTGATTTATCTATAAGCAGACAAGATATAAGAGTAAATAAGAAAATGGGCGGGGTTACACCTTTTTATCTTTACAAACTTAAAGGATTCTTATTGGAAAAAACTATAAAATAGATTTTCCAAATGCTTGCAAGAGTATATAAGTTTCAGCAAAGCTGAAAATAGCTCCCCTACTGGTTTAAAGTACTATAACTTGAACATTCGATAAGACAAAAACATGAAAGTCAGTATGTAGACTCAGTATGTTTAAGTCTACAAAACTGCATACCACATTTGTTCCCCCACCTCTTCATTTCCGCACCCCCAGTTGTTTTTTTAAAAACGCAATATCTCCAAAAATATTAAAGATACAAACCTGAAATTTTGTATACAAGCTCAATTAGTATACATCTTTAAAACTGCATACCATAAATGCTTCCCCTTTTTGATGGTAACCCCTCAGAGACCTACAAACTGAAATTTTTTAAATATTCCACTTTATTTTACTTAAAATTACTACATCTCCTAAATTATAAAAGATACAATCATGAAAGCATGTAGCTCTACAAAACAGCATACCACAATTTTTCCATCATTTTGATGGTTACCCCTTAGAGACCTACAAACTCAAATTTTTCGTAAAATCCACATTTTTTGACTGATTTTCTTGATGTGTTTGTAGTTTGGGGTGTAGCATAGCCAGCGTTGCCATATATTTTTTTTACCAAGTCGGGATTTTGAAACTTTTTGACTAAAAAAAGCGGGACTTTTTCGTCGAAAGCGGGACACAATCAAACAACGTTTTTAAATATTTACCTTTTTATTTGAATTAAAATTACATTTATGTGACTAAAGAAAGCAAAAAAACCCATGAAAAATGTATTTTAATATTACATTTAATATTTCTGTGAAAACTTAACTTCTTTTGAAGTTTCCTTTTTCTCTTTAATAGGAGTGAAGAACTATTCACAGAATAACTGTAAATTAAATCGGATGAGTAATTCTTCTTTTATTTAATTTACAGAGCATTCTTTTGTGTTATCCGACCTTTTTTTATGAGAATTAAAAATGGAAGACACTTCCAAAGGAAAATCAACGATTTTTGGTTTTTAGGCAGCAATGTCTTAAATTGACAGCCCGGCTTTACTGCTGAGTTGGTTTTGAGAAAACAGACTCCAAAATTTATGTTAAGGAATATTGACATGACTTCACTTTTCAGTCGCCTCGTCTATTTCTTCCTTTTCGAGACGCAAGTGCGCCACATTCAACAGTGGTTCACTGACACAGTTGACATTGCAAGCGACAGGCGAGCGCAAAATTTTCATTCTTGTTCACAATTGCATTTCGTGGTTCTGGTTTGAAAAACATAAAACTAAAATGAAACTCAAAAGCCATTATAGAGTTTTCATGATCATGTGGAATTAATTATTATGGAGCTATTTAAAAAAAGCGGGACTGAGCTTGTCCCGCGCGGTACGTTTAATTTTCATTTAAATATCGGGACGTCCCGCTAAAATCGGGACGTCTGGCAACGCTGAGCATAGCCTACTACTAGCCTTACTGGTTTTGACTAATTTACTTGATATTTTGAACACTACTTGATCGGCCGATGTCAAATCAAAAAATTTTTTTTAGATTTGGGGTGTGGCACCGCGTACTGTGTGTACAGGGTATTATATTGTCGAGTATACTCTATATATACCGCCCTTACTGTTTTTTTTTTTGTGATTTTTTCTTGATATTGAAGGTTTAAACCTGACATTTTGTATACAAGCTCAATAAGTATACATCTTTAAAACTGCATACCAGAAATTTTCCCTCTCTTTGATAGTTACCCCTCAGAGACCAGCAAACAGAAATTGTTAAAATATTCCATTTTGTTTTACTTAAAATTACTACATCTCCTAAAGTATAAGAGATACAATCATGGTATGTAGACTCAGTATGTATAGATCTACAAAACTGCATACCACAATTTTTCTTTCTTTCTCATTTTGGTGGTTACCCCTCACAGACCAACAAACTCAAATTTTTCGTAAGATCCAAATTTTTTTAACCGATTTTCTTGATATTTCGAACACTATTTGAACGGCTAATGTGAGATCAATATGTTTTTGTAGATTTGGGATGTAGCACAGCCCACCAATTGTGCAGGGTTTTATATAGTCGCGTATACCCGGCTTAATGTTCAACATACCCTGTACCCTAAATTTGTAACGGCTGTTATAGGGTGTTGCCACTCCCACTTTTCAATCGAAACAGATTTCCATTCATATAAATTTTTGCTTTCTTAGATCAAATGGTTTCAGAGATATGTATAAGGTTTTTCTGTATCGGCTATATGTAGGCATGATCACGCTCATTTTATGATTGAATCTAACTTTACTCCAAAAGCATACGTGCAAAGTTTCATTCTTGTAGGAGATACAGTTCCCGAAATATAAGCGTTTGAAATTTTTTACTAAACAGGGGCGTGGCCTCGCCCTTTTTATACTTTTCACGTATGTGAAATAGTATATTAACTTTGTCACGAAGTTTGTAACAGATCGAAATATTAATTACCGACTATATAAAGTATATATATTCTTGATCAGGACGACAAGACGAGTTGATTTAGCCATGTCCGTCTGTCTGTATGTCTGACTGTATGTCTGTATGTCTGTCTGTCTGTCTGTATGCAAACTAGTCCCTCAGTTTTGAAGCTATCGATCTGAAACTTTGCACAGAGTCTTAGAATTTATTACGATGAATCATTCGTCGGAACCAGCATGATCGGATTATTGGAACAGGTAGCTCCCATACGAAAAGAAGAAGAAAAGTAAATAAAACTTGAATCGTTGTATGGAAAACTTTTTTGTTTTGTACGATAGAGTGCTGAAATTTTAAACATAAATGAGTAAATGCCTTAAAGTTTCATTGAGGTCGGGAAACTGGAACTGGTAGCTCCCATACAAAATGAAGAAGAGGAAAAGAAGCAAAATTCACGTCGTTGTATGGAGAACTTTTTTGTTTTTTAACCAATTGACCTGAAACTTTACAGTTATGTTGTTAGGAAATAATGAAAACCATTTTGATCAAAAATGGGCATGGCTACTCCCACTTATCGCAAAACTTGAACCATTGTATGGAAAATTTTTTTGGTTTTTAACCAATTGACTTGAAAATTTACAGTTATGTTGTTAGGGAGGGATGAAAACTATTCATTTACTTTTTTTATAGTGACACAACGTGAAAAGTATTATAGCTTCAGCCTTGCTGAAGATAGCGTCCTTACTAGTTCTTTTTTAAATTTTTGTGATTCAAGTTAGCTATATACACTCCAAATTCGATGTCACTATCTCAAAAGACAACCGAGAAAAAACGAGTATTAAAATTTTGTTTACCCGGGGTAGCTTCCATAAATTTAGTTGCGGAGAGGAAAAACCAAACAAATTAATTTGCACAATGAATAACAAAATCGACCTGCGAATGAATTTTTGTTCAACCTATCATAGATTCCGAGATCTATGCGTTTATACAGACAGATGGACGAACATGGCAAAATCGATTTCTCTTTTGATACCGATCAAGAATATGTATACTTTTTATAGTCGGAGATGTCTCCTTATGTGTTTTACATACACTGTCGATGCGCGTATATCTAATGTACTCCTGTACGATAAGGTCCAGGGTATAAAAACAATGACAGTAACAACAAATACGATGCATTGATTGAAAGCAATAAGAGAGAGAGAAAGAAACGAAGAGAAAATATGAGTAAATAAATGGCTGTCGGGCAAATTGAGACAAACGTTGAACTTATTTTTATCATTATTGCTGCTGTTTTTTCGGTTGTTGTTGTTGGCAGAGAACAACAGCGGAAGTAGTAAGAACGGCTAAAAGAAATTGTCTATTACAATCATTTAGCAATGCGAAATGACTTCTGCTATACTTCACATATGTTCTTACGCCTACGTATGTGTGTGTCAAATGTTCCCAACGAGTCACTTTCGACTGCTGGACGCTATAGCACCAATTGCTAACTATCATTATTGCTCTTTGTAAAACTATAAACTTGCCACTGAATGTAAGTGCCGAGCAACGAACACAGAGCAACGCCCAGCACAGAGCATATAGTGTATGCGAATAATAACAACGACAACGGCAAGATGGTCAAAAGTAACAACAATAACGAAAACAGCAGCAGCGACATTAAAATTTAAATTCCAATTCATCAAGATAATCGCATTTCAGAACTTTATTTGCATACCCCAACTGAGCAGAGTAGAGCTGAAGCACGAGTCGGAATTGTTCCCGTAACCATAAACCGGGTTGGTGGCATGCTGGCATCACAGCGCCCCTGAAGTGAGTCGTTGATGCCTGATGCTGTTAGTCGCGTACTGTGTCTATGTTTGTTGTGTTTGAGTGTATAAGGGTTTGTGTAGGACTCTGAAACACTATTGTTATTGTGTATCTGTACACGGCCCGTTCTGTATTTATGCATACACATAACGAGTATGTGTCGCTGTGTGTGTGTGTGTGTATGTATGTGGCTATGTGTTTGTGTGGATAAGTGTGTGAGCGTGGGTGTAAATATTTGTGGTCGCAGCTTTTCGACTTTTATCCAAACTTCAACCTATGCCACCAATGAAAAGGGCTCATCATCAGTCACCAATCGCCCTTCTTCTACACCCCCGCCACCATCACCATCAAACAATCTTTATCCTGATTATGTCCACTGTGGCTATGTCGCTTGAGTCACTGTTATTGTTGTTGGTTTTGTCGTTGCTGTAAATGGTTTGGCGCATTTTTAAGGCCAATTATTATTAATTGCTTTATAGATACACAAAAACGAGATACACAGATACACAATAACGAGAAACACAGATACAAATTATAAAGCCTTAAAGCGCCGTGTTCTATTGCACTATGTCACAGCTCGTGCTTACATATGTATGTGTATCTGTGATTGAGTGAATTTATGTAAAAATTAAAAAAAAAATTAATTTTCTTTTTAAAATATCTGTTTGTTATCCATTTTTGTGTACCAGACCAGTGGTTATTTGAGATGAAATGTATGAAATCCTTAGAAGAAGGGGAGAGGGGCCCGATAAAGTAAATATACATTTGATTTGGATGACAAGATGAGTTCATAAAGCTACGCCTGTCCGTCCTCATCAATGTTTCTCGGAAACTATAAGATCTAAAGACTTGAAATTTAAATCGATTACGGCCGCGCTTAACTAGCACCACTCTTACTTTTTTTTAAAAGTAATACCTTAAACGGCAGAACCGATAAAAACATGACTCATAGCCTTATAGACTCAGTAAGTGTAGCCCTTTAAAATTGCATAAAACAATTTTTGCCCATCTGACTTATTTGCCCTCAGAAACTGGATTGCTTAAAATTGCAATAACTCCCCTACTATAAAATAAATACACTAAAAAAAATACTCTCATTTTTCATGGTTTCCCCACAAAGACCATCAAACTCCAATGTTTCGTAAATTCAAAATTTTTTTACCGATTTTATCTATATTTTAAACACATTGAAATAGGTGAAGCAAATGTACATTTTTGCATATTTGGGGCAAGGCACCGCCTACCGTTTGTGCAGGGTATTATATTGTTGAGTAAATTCGACTATACCGACCTTAATGTACGTCCATAAATCACTTGTGACAAAATCATTAGAGAGGGGTCCAGTAAAATCTCACCAATGGGGTGGGGTTCGTGGAAAGTCTCTTTTCATCAAAATTTTAAGAAAAATCTCATATGCGATGCAAAAGGAGGGGTTCGACAAAGTCTTACTAAATCTCAACAAGAGCGGGAAGGGTTTAAATTTCATGAAAAATTCCACGCAAAACTTATTGACGTCCCCTTACTTGTTTGTTTGTTTTTTAGCATGTGTGTTCTTTTTGTACATGTGTGTTCTTTTTGTACATGTGTGTACGTGTGTCTGTGCTAGTATGGGGATTAAAATTCTCTTTATCTGTGTCGTGTATTTTTATAACCTACGCACTGTGTACCAGGGTATATTGTGATGAACAAAATGTATGTAACGCACAGAAGAGTGGCATACCACAATTTTTATTCTTCCTATTCATTTCCCTCCCCCAGTTGTTTTCTATACATTGCCATATCTCCAAAACTAATAGAGGTATGAACCTGAAATTTTCAGTAAAACTGCATACCAAAAAATTTCCCTCTCTTTGCTAGTTACCCCACAATTTTTTCATTAAAAAAGTCAGACGGAAATGACTATATTAACTCATCTCGTTGTGTTGATCAATAATATATGTACTTGACATAATATATATGTATCCTTCTCTGCGATCCATACTTTATGACAAAGTTAATGCAAGAGTATAGAAGACACATGCACCGTGTGAGCTCTTTCCAGACAACACACACATATGTCAAAACAGAAGTGTAAGAAGAAGCAATGCATGTTCCGTTTTTGTACGTTTTGTGCTTGCGACCTCACAACTAGAGTGAGTTTTAACTACTTCCGCCTCATTTACAAACGAAGAGAGGCAAGTAATAACCAGTAAGGACGCTATCTTCAGCAAGGCTGAAGATTATACTCTCTTCACGCATTTTTTTGTGCCACGCCCATTTTTTTGACTGAATCTATTTTCTGTTCTGCTTATTAGCCTATATACCAATTTTAAATGTTTTTGCTCATTGGGTACCGGAGATATGCAAATTATTGATTTTGTCTATAAGTGGGCGTAACCAAGCCCTTTTTTGTCAAAATAGTATTCATGCCTCCCCAAAAACATAAGTATGAAGTTTTAAGTCAATTGATCAAGAAACAAAAAAGTTTTCCATACAACGACGTGAATCTTACTTCTCTTCCTCTTCTTCATTTTGAATGGCAGGTACCAGTTCTAGTTGCCCGATCTCAATGAAACTTTCAGGCATTATGTCGGACTATGTAAAACTACTATGTCAGCCCCCTATCTACCAAAACAAAAAAGTTTTCCATACAACGATTAAAATTTGTTTTTCTTCTTCATTTCGTATGGAAGCTATCAGTTCCAATCATGCCGATCATCATGCTGGTTCCGACCAATGATTTTGCCACACATTAGAGAAGACTCCCTGCAAAATTTCAGCTCGATATCTTCAAAACTGTCGGAGGAGATAGCATATTCACAGACAGACTGACAGATGGACATGGCTATATCAACTCGTCTTGTCGAGCTGATTAAAAATATATATACTTTATGGGGTCCCCCTCCCCTCCTTCTGGCTGTTACAAACTTTAGGAAAAATTTATAATACTATTCACTTGCGTGAAGAGTATAAAAATATAGCCTATAAATTTGTAGTGTCAAAGTCGCTATGTAGACTCAGTATGTATAGCCCTACAAAACTGCATACCAAAAAATCCCCCCCTCATTTTCATTTCCCCTCCATCAGTAATTTTCTGTATTTTGCTATATCTCAAAAACTAACAAAGGTACGACCCTGAAAATTTGTATACAAGCTCAGTGATAATACATCTCATAACGGATTACTGGAACTGGTAGCCCCCATACGAAATGAAGAAGAACCAGTAAGGACGCTATCTTTAGCAAGGCTGAAGCTATAATACTTTTCACGTTGTGTCACTAAAAAACTAAATGAATAGTTTTCATGCCTCCCTAACAACATAACTGTAAGGTTTCAAGTCAATTGGTTAAAAAACAAAAAAGTTTTCCATACAGCGTTTCAAGTTTTGCGATAAGTGGGCGTAGCCATGCCCACTTTTGGTCAAAATAGTTTCATTCCTCCCTAAGAACATAACTGCAAAGTTTCAAGTCAATTGGTTGAAAAACAAAAAAGTTGTCCATACAACGGGTAAAATTTCGCTAGAAGTGGGCGTAGCCATGCCCACTTTTGGTCAAAATAGTTTCATTCCTCCCTAAGACCATAACTGCAAAGTTTCAAGTCAATTGGTTGGAAAACAAAAAAGTTTTCCATACAACGGGTCAATTTTCACTAAAAAAGGGCGTGGCCACGCCCACTTTTGGTCAACATTGTTTTCATTCCTCCCTAAGAACATAACTGTAAAGTTTCAAGTCAATTGGTTAAAAAACAAAAAAGTTTTCCATACAACGGGTCAATTTTCGCTATAAAAGGGCGTGGCCGCGCCCACTTTTGGTCAAAATTGTTTTCATTCCTCCCTAAGACCATAACTGTAAAGTTTCAAGTCAATTGGTTAAAAAACAAAAAAGTTTTCCATACAACGGGTTAAATTTCGCTATAAAAGGGCGTGGCCACGCCCACTTTTGGTCAAAATAGTTTTCATTCCTCCCTAAGAACATAACTGTAAAGTTTCAAGTCAATTCGTTGAAAAACAAAAAAGTTTTCCATACAACGGGTCAATTTTTGCTATAAGTGGGCGTGGCTACGCCCACTTTTGGTCAAAATAGTTTTCATTCCTCCCTAAGACCATAACTGTAAAGTTTCAAGTCAATTGGTTAAAAAACAAAAAAGTTTTCCATACAGCGGTTCAAGTTTTGCGATAAGTGGGCGTAGCCATGCCCACTTTTGGTCAAAATAGTTTTCATTCCTCCCTAAGAACATAACAAAAAAGTTTTTCATACAACGGGTCAATTTTCGCTAGAAGTGGGCGTCTCTACGCGTGGCTACGCCCATTTTTGGTCAAAATAGTTTTCATTCCTCCCCAAGAACATAACTTTAAAATTTCAAGTCAATTGGTTGAAAAACAAAAAAGTTGTCCATACAGCGACGTGAATATTGCTTCTCTTCCTCTTCTTCATTTTGTATGGGAGCTATCAGTTCCAGATGGCCAATCTCATTGAAACTTTCAGGCATGTAGTCGGACTATGTAGAACTACTATGTTTAAAATTTCAGCACTCTATCATACAAAACAAAAAAGTTTTCCATACAACGATTCAAGTTTTGTTCATTTTTCTTCTTCTTTTCGTATGGGGGCTACCAGTTCCAGTGGTCCGATATGGCTGGATCCGACAAATGAGTTGACTGCACGAATAAGAAGTCTCTGTGCAAAATTTCAGCTCGATATCTTAAAAACTGTGGGAGGAGATTGTATATATACAGACAGACGGACAGACGGACATGGCTAAATCAACTCGTCTTGTCGTCCTGATCAACAATATATATACTTTATATAGTCGAAAAAGAATATTTCGATCTGTTACAAACTTCAGCACAAAGTTCATTTACAATTTCACATACGTGAAAAGTATAAAAAACCAGTAAGGACGCTATCGTCAGCAGGGCTGAAGCTTATATGTATACTTTTCACGCACTTTTTTGTGCCACGTCCATTTTTTTGAGTGAATATATTTTCTCTTCATCTCATTAGCCTACATATCAATTTTCATTGTTTTTGCTCATTGGGTACCAGAGATCATTAGTTTTGTGTTCGCATGCAAAACTGCTCTGTCTATTTAATTTAATTTTAATTTTTGTTTAGAAAAACTCAAAATTTGATCTAAATTGCAATATAGTTTTCCGGCACTATACTAATATTTTTTGCGTTTGTGCTTAAATAAAATTAACAACGTTTTGTGCATTTTAAATCATTCTCGTGTGTTTTGTTTGCGTAATTTTATGTGAACAAATAAACATCTGGTGAGAGATTTTTGATTATTTTGTTATTTCACTGTGTTTCTTTCCTGCTTGTGCGTTAATTTTGTTTTTGTAAACACTTGTGATCTTTCTTTCAAGAGAAATCAGTTTAACGAGTTGAGTTAAATTTTTGCTCTTTAATTACTCTTTGTTGTTTCTTTGTTGTTGTCCAAAAAGTCGGCTAAATGAGGTCGAGCTAAAGAAGTGGATATCTCAAATGAAAGATGCATATTCTGATCTTTCAAAAGATTTTCAGCGTCTCAACAGTAAATTTCATTGCTTTGACGACATCTTTTCAGTATTTAAACCTGTTGAACCATCACCTAAACGGAAAAAATTCCTTCCTTCATTAAATATTCCAAGTATTTCAACACTGGCTCCTCCAGATGAGAATACAGACTTCTTCTCTCCGCTTCCATCACCGAATTTTTATACTTTTCACGTATGTGAAACAGTATAATAACTTTGTGCTGAAGTTTGTAACACACAGAAATATTCATTTCCGACTATATAAAGTATATATATTCTTGATCAGGACGACAAGACGAGTTGATTTAGCCATGTCCGTCTGTCCGTCCGTCTGTATATATACAATCTCCTCCCACAGTTTTGAAGATATCGAGCTGAAATTTTGCACAGAGACTTCTTATTTGTGCGATCAACTCATTTGTCGGATCCAGCCATATCGGTCCACTGGAACTGGTAGCCCCCATACGAAAAGAAGAAGAAAAATGAACAAAACTTGAATCGTTGTATGGAAAACTTTTTTGTTTTGTATGATAGAGTGCTGAAATTTTAAACATAGTAGTTCTACATAGTCCGACTACATTCCTGAAAGTTTCATTGAGATTGGACAACTGGAACTGGTAGCTTCCATACAAAATGAAGAAGAGGAAGAGAACACTTTTTTGTTTTTTAACCAATTGACTTGAAATTTTAAAGTTATGTTCTTACGGACGAATGAAAACTATTTTGACCAAAAGTGGGCGTAGCCACGCCCACTTATAGCTAAACTTGACCCGTTGTAAGGAAAACTTTTTTGTTTTTTAACCAATTGACTTGAAACTTTACAGTTATGTTCTAAGGGAGGAATGAAAACTATTTTGACCAAAACAGGGCATGGCTACGCCCACTTATAGCGAAACTTTACATATTGTATGGAAAACTTTCTTGTTTTTCAACCAATTGACTTGAAACTTTACAGTTGTGTTCTTAGGGAGGAATGAAAACTATTTTGAACAAATGTGGGCGTGGCCACGCCCACTTATAGTAAAACTTGAACGATTGTATGGAAAACTCTTTTGATTTTTAACCAATTGTCTTGAAAATTTACAGTTGTGTTCTTAGGGAGGAATGAAAACTATTTTGACCAAAAGTGGGCATGGCTACGCCCACTTATCGCAAAACTTGAACCGTTGTATGGAAAACGTTTTTGTTTTTTAACCAATTGACTTGAAACCTTACAGTTATGTTGTTAGGGAGGCATGAAAACTATTCATTTAGTTATTTTAATAGTGACACAACGTGAAAAGTATTATAGCTTTAGCCTTTCTGAAGATAGCGTCCTTACTGGTTTAGTTGTCGATTTAGCGCTTCAGATTTCTTACGCTACCGTTGCCAAGTCTGCTGCCGTTGCTGATACAATTTCCGAAACAGACTCTCCTGACCATGTTTTGGAAAATGTTCCAGCTCAACCTGAGCAACCGAAGCAACTTGTTGTAGTCCCTCCCATGATGAAATAACATAAGGTGGTTTACGAAGTATCCACTTATTTCAGTGCACGTTTGCTTGTTGAAAAGAAAGGTAGTGTGCGGTCGAATTTTTTCCTTGTTGTTCAATAACCCTTAAGCGTGCACGCATTAATGTGAAATATTGCAAAGCTGGATAAACTTGTAATTTCTTTTTACTTTAAAATAAGAATATATTTTAGAGTTAAGTACTTACAAAAAAATTTGTATTAAGAACCAAAAGCAGCGTTTAATTGGTAACTTTAAATTATTTAAAATCAAACTTTAAAAAAAAATCTCGTCTTTTTATTATAAGTGGCATATTCAAAGCCTACGGACATGCTAAGGGTTAATCAACAATCACATTGCCGCCTCACTCACACTCAATACGACACTCAGTTTACTATGTTCCTTTCACTCGCACTTATTGCGAGCATGCAATAAGTGGATGTCTGTTGCCGACGGGACCACCTTATGTTATTTCATCATGGTCACTCCTACGACCAATAAAAAATTTGTTTTTGTTTCAAGCCTAGCTGTGGATACTTCTGAAACAGACATTAGGCATTTTATTACCTCAAAAATGCCATCAGTGACAAATTTATTCGTATCAAAATTTAAATTTAGACAAGCTAGGTCTATTTTATCCTTTAAGATCTCTGTTCCTGATGTTCATTTCAACGAATTGGTTAACACCAATTTTTGGCCTGATGGGTGTATTGTGCACGAATTTAAGTTTAAGCCTATCGGCAATAAAGAAGCTGTTAATGAACCGTCTAGTTCAAAAAACTAATTACTTCACCCACTCTTTCATCATCGTTAGAGGCTTGAATTCGAAGCTTACTTCCCTATATTTAAATAGCTTTTCAATTACCTCTGACGTTGTAATATTCGTTGAAACATGGCTGCGTCCTGAGATCTCGAACTCGGAATTGTTCTCTGATAACTTTCAGACTTTTCGTAAAGACCGCATCAGCAGAATTGGTGGTGGTGTTTTAATCGCTATCGCTGGTCGATATACTTCGGAACAAATTATGGTGGATGGTAACGATGACATTAAACTGATTTGCGTGAAAGTTTCATTGATGAAGCATAACGTCTACCATACTTGTTCCTATATTCCACCTCACTCTGACTCATCAGTTTATTTAGCTCATTGAAATGGATTACAAGTCATCTCATCTTTTGTGAAAGCCAGAGATACTTTAATGATTTTTGGAGACTTAAATAATAATAACAAGCAGTACAATTTTTTAATGCAACCATGTACAATTTGTTTAAATCTTGCGTGCCAAAAATTAAAGTGGTTTATGATTTAAGTAAGCCGCCTTGGTTTTCGAAAGAACTGAGTTGACTATGACTATGACTATGCGAATTACACAAAAATTCGATATACATTTAATTTTACAAATAAAACCAGTAAGGGCGGTATAATTGAGTATTGAGTATTGTTATCTGAGTTTGCATACAAAATTTCAGCATTGTATTCTTTATACTTTAGGAGATACAGCAATTTTAAGAAAACAACTTTTTAAGGGGAAACGAAGGGGAGGGGGAAAAATGTGGTATGTAGTTTTGTAGAGCTTTACATACTGAGTCTACATACTCATTTTGACGTTTCTAACTCATCAGGTTTTCGAGCTACAGCCTTTTGAAAAAATGGGTGGTGCTCGATGGGCGGGAGGGAGTGGGCGTGGCAAAAATTCCTTCAAACTTGATCTAGCGTTTGACCTCACGAGTCTATCCTCCAAATTTCAAGTCTCTAGCTCTTATAGTTTTCGAGAACCATTGGTGAGGACGGACGGACAGACAGGGCTATATCAATTCGTCTTGTCATCCTGATCAAGAATATGTATACTTTATAGGGTCCCTCTCACCTCCTTCTATGCGTTACATACATTTCGCTCAAACAAACACAATATACCCCGATACACAGTATGTGTACACTGTACAGGGTATAAAAATTATAAAACCTATGTCAACAAACTTTAATTAAATATTCACCGCGATCCTGAAAACTTTTTCAACTTAATAAAATCTAAATTGAATTCTTAAACCTTCCCCTCTTGTATGAAACTAAAAGGTGTGGAGGGAAGTAATGACGCAGAGATATCCCATCTCTTTTCCGATTTCTTCCAAAGCACCTACAGTAATTATACCCTGTACACATACTATGTATCGGGGTACATTGTGTTTGTTTGAGCGAAATGTATGTAACGCACAGAAATATTCACGTGCGACTATATAAAGTATATATATTCTTGATCAGGACGACAAGAGAAATTGATTAAGCCATGTCCGTCCGTCTGTCCGTCCGTACTCACCAATGGTTCTCAGAAACTATAATAGCTAGAGACTTGAAATTTGGAGGGTAGACTCGTGATGCTCGGCAGCAGATCAAGTTTAAACGGATTTGTGCCACGCCCACTCCTTCCCGCCCATCCAGCACCTCCCGCTTTTTTAAAACGAACATCCAAAGAGATAGAAACATAGAAGTCGGTATGTAGACTCAGTATGAGTAGCTCTACAAAACTGCATACCACAATTTTTCCCCCTCCTCTTCATTTTCCCTCCCACGGTTGTTTTCTTAAAATTGCTGTATCTTCAAAACTATTAAAGATACGAACCTGAAATTTTGTAGACAAGCTCAGTAAATACGTATCTTTAAAACTGCATACCACAAAACTACCCTCTTTTTGATAGTTACCCCTCAATGACCTACAAACTCAAATTTTGCGAAAATTCCAAATTTTTTGACATATGTATTTACTTGATATTTATTTATTTTATTTTCTATTTGATTGGGCGATGTCAAATCAAAATTTTTTTTGTAGGTTTGGGTTGTTGCACCGCCTACTGTGTGTGCAGGGTATTATATTGTCGAGTATACTCGACTATAGCGTCCTTACTGGTTTTTCATATAAAGACGTTGAATATCCATTTTATATTGGGGACAGAACTCATATAGATATGCCTGTTATCGACAATGACATTGTTTTAAAGTATTTAAAGTAAATAAAACCCACGTTTACCGCTGGTCCCGATAATGTACCTGGTTCCGTTTTAAAACACTGTGCCGAGATGTTATATATTCCATTATGCACGCTGTTCAACATGTCTCTTAAATACGCCATAGTCCCAGCAGTTTGGAAGGAGTCATTTATTATACCACTTCATAAAAAAGGCAGTAAAGTATGAACATCTAACTACAGAGATATTGCCAAATTATGTGCCATCCCAATGCTACTTGAGCAGATCATTACTGATCAATTACAGCATTTTGTACCTTCACTTTTAAACTTGGCTCAGTATGGTTTCCTTAAGAAGCGTTCAACGGTGACAAATTTATTGGAGTTTACCTCAATTGTTAACCAAAATTTTTCTATCGGTTGCCAAACTGAAGTTGTATATACCGATTTCAGTAAAGCATTTGACTGTGTCTGTCATTCCTTGTTAATATACAAACTGGAGGCTTATGGCTTTCCACCATTGCTTGTCCGTTGGCTCTCTTCTTATCTTGATTCGCGAACTCAAAAA
The DNA here is from genome assembly GCA_034638295.1 of Phortica okadai. Lineage (NCBI taxonomy): Eukaryota > Metazoa > Arthropoda > Insecta > Diptera > Drosophilidae > Phortica > Phortica okadai. Next base: position 35,016,951 of record CM067848.1, on the reverse strand, counting down.
GTTCGTTTTAAAAGTCAGTTTCCAGAAGCATTGTTATATTGTCTGGTGTTCCCCAAGGTAGCCATCTGGGGCCCATACTCTTTAGTTATTCATTAATGACTTGCCTACAGTGATCAAAAACTGCAATGTCTTGATGAACGCTGATGACGTAAAACTATGTCTAACTCTAAATTCCACAATCCAGCAGAGTTTACTTCAGTCTGATCTTGACTCACTCGCACAATGGTGCTCTGTCTGTCTGGTGCTCTCTACTTTTAAACTGCAATAAGTGCAAGATTATGCCTTTTTATAGGAATAAAATGCTTACTTGCATATACGGGATTGATAATTCTATTCGTGAGCGTGTAAATCAATTCAATGACCTAGGTGTTTTGATGGACCCAAAACTTAATTTTGCTTCTCACATTTCCCTTTCGGTAAACAAATCCAAAGGTGTACTTGTTTTATTAAACGATGGTTCAAGGAATTCGATGACCCCTACACTACCAAATTGCTTTTCACTTCGCTTGTGCGGCACATTCTGGAATATGCGTCGTGTGTTTGGGACCCTCAGTTTGAAAAGTATAAGACCCAAGTAGAATCCGTTCAGAAGCAGTTCCTTCTTTTTGCTCTTCGTAAGTTAAATTGGGACCCTAGTATTCATTTACCCCCCTTTCATAGTCGACTGAAACTAATCAATTTACCTCTCTATCAAGTCGAAGAACTATGCTCGGGGTGTTATTTCTGCACAACCTAATTAATGGTATCATAATCTCCCCCACTTTGTTAGAGTGCATAAAGTTTAATGTTCCAATTAGATACACGAGAAACTTTCGACCAATTCATCTTAGTATTTGTAGAGCTACATATCTTGAGCATGATTCCTTCCGAATTTTGTGTGTAAACTATAATAGTTATTGTAACCTAATCGATAATTGTGTAAGGCCGCTTGTCGCTTACATTTGAAGTGTGATTGGAATTTTTTTTTTTTGCTATGCCTGGAAGTAGGCAATGGAATTTTATATTCAAAAGCTTTTGGTTTTGGTAGTAGCTGTTGTATTTTTAGGAGTGGATGGATGGAAAAAAAGGAGTAGACTATTATCTATGACCTGGTGAATAGCAGTAGAAACATTAAATACATAGGCTGAGTTGGTGGAGTTGCCTAATTAAAGGTAAAAGTGGAAAATCTGGAAAAAAAATTGAAAGATAAGTTAAGTGCGCCCTCTGTTGTTATGTTGATAAGGGAAGAAAAATACGATGCAGTGCCACGTCATTTGACAAGCAGCCGACCAATGACAGTTGGCTTGACCCCGAAGTTCACCTACTTCCGACTGTCGACAAAATCATTCTTTTCTGATCGTGGTCGCCAACTAGAACAGACGTGCTTTCTTCTAAGTTGTTAGAAGAAAAAAATTAGAGTTATATATCTGATAGATCTGTATGGTATCGGCAAAATCTCTAAAAATTGTAGCAGCAAAGACGTTATTTCGTATCACCTATTGTAGCAAAGTATTGTTTCAAATTATTGTTGAGGGTGATACAACTAGTTATTTGGAAAAAAAAAAAAAAATCAAAGTTCGTTATTGAACGTCGATCGACGTTATTGTGCATAGGAGCCATTTTCTCAAAGAGGGTAAATATCAAGTTGATGCGCAATTTCAAATAATTTTATTTCTTAAAAAAAAAATGCATTTCTGTTGCTTAAACAGATTTGGCTCGCCGTACGTAAATTGTACATTTCAAGTTGTGTTGGTTGAGTTAACCTCACAATTTAGCGGCCAGTGCAAGCTCTGCCAGGCGCTCTCGCAGGAGCTTTTATCCGTGCTGGATAGCTGGGTGAAATATCGACGCCGCAGAAGTTAGTCAACGCAGAAACGCCCACGTGGATAGGCGATCGTGCTATTCAGATTCGCCGTCCGTCCGACTGAGGAATCTGGTGTGTTCCATGTGTAGCCAGAATTAGGTGCTATTATTTTTTTTTGTGTGTCGGAATGGTAGCTACCCCAAAATTACCTGACGGAAAAGCGAAAATTTCAAATGTCCAACGACAGCTTATTTCTGTGAACGTTAAAAGAGAAAAAAAAAATAATAATAATAAATTTAAAAGAACAAGTCTGAAGCTTGTCGGTCCCGAAGAACGAGAGAAATATGCTATTAAGTGTAAAAGGGGAAAAATCTGCAAATGTTACTTTGAATCTGTGTATGCGCAGAATAGTTAGAAATAGTGGTTAAGTCCAGTGGAATAATGTGTGAAGTGAAAAATAGCTCATGTTAATATAGAATCGAAAAAAAATACGCCTATGATGGCCATATAACCTAATTAGGTTCTTACTCAACTTAAATCTAACCTATGAAAAAAGCAAAAAAGTGAATACCGCGATTTTTTATTTTTATACCCTGTACACACACTGTGTATCAGGGTATATTAAGTTTGTTTGAGACGGTTTGTATGTAACGCATAGAAGGAGGGGAGGGGGACCCTATAAAGTATATATATTCTTGATCAGGATGACAAGACGAATTGATAAAGCCCTGTCTGTCCGTCCGTCCATCCGTCCGTCCGTCCGTCCTCACCAATGGTTCTCGAAAACTATAAGAGCTAGAGACTTGAAATTTGGTGGATAGACTCGTGAGGTCAAACGCTAGATCAAGTTTGAAGGATTTTTTGCCACGCCCACTCCTTCCCGCCCATCGAGCACCACCCATTTTTTCAAAAGGCTGTAGCTCGAAAACCTGATGAGTTAGAAACATGAAAATGAGTATGTAGACTCAGTATGTATAGCTCTACAAAACTGCATACCACATTTTTTCCCCCTCCCCTTTGTTTCCCCTCAAAAAGTTGTTTTCTTAAAATTGCTGTATCTCCTAAACTATAATAGATACAATGCTGAAATTTTGTATGCAAACTCAGTAAACATACTTTTTTAAAACTGCATATAACAAACTACCACTTTCCCCGCAAAGACCAACAAACTAAAATTTTGCAGCAATGCTTTGTAACAAAATCCGTACTAAAGCGCCATCTAATGGCAAAATCGCACTCTGAGCCATGCCTTTCCTTAGCAAATACACAAACCATATCGTGGTACACTGCTTTTGCTGTCGGCGAATGTTTAACGTGTTATCAACATAGGTGTGTGTACAGGGTATTATATAGTTGAGAATACTCAACTATACCGTCCTTACTGGTTTTATTTAAAGACAATCACCGAAAAAACCAGTAAGGACGCTATAGTCGAGTATACTCGACAATATAATACCCTGCACACACAGTAGGTAGTGCAACACCCTAAATCAACGAAAAAAATGTTGATTTGACATCGCCCGATCAAATAGTGATCAAAATATCAAGTAAATTGGTCAAAAAAAGTGGAATTTACGAAAAATTTGAGTTTGTTGGTCATTGAGGGGTAACTTTCGAACAGAGGGGAATTTTATGGTATGCAGTTTTAAAGATATATATTAACTGAGCTTGTATACAAAATTTCATGTTCATATCCTTATTAGTTTTGGAGATATTGCTTTTTAGTGAAAACAACTCGGTGAGGGGAAATCAAGGGGAGGGGGAAAAATTGTGGTATGCAGTTTTGTAGAGCTTTTTATGCTGAGTCTACATACTGACTTTCATGTTTCTATCTCTTCGGGTGTTCGAGTTACAACGTTTTAAAAAAGTGGGCGGTGCTGGTTGGGCGGGAAGGAGTGGGCGTGGCACAAAACCGTTTAAACTTGTTGTAGTGCCAAGCATCACGAGTCTACCCTCCAAATTTCAAGTCTCTAGCTTTTATAGTTTCCGAGAACCATTGGTGAATACAGACGGACGGACGGACGGACGGAGGGAGGGACGGACGGACAGGGCTCAATCGATTTCTCTTGTCATCCTGATCAAGAATATAAATACTTTATGGGGTCCCCCTCCCCTCCTTCTGTGCGTTACATACATTTCGTTCAAACAAACTTAATATTCCCTGACACACTGTATGTGCAGGGTATAAAAATAGTGGATCAATTTGGTGAGATGCTGTGTGAAGTCAAAGATTAATTATTTTATTAAATCTAACCTAACAAAAAGAAAACAAAATACAAATGCATAAAGGTTAGAAAAGGAAAAAAAAAAGCGAAACCGAGTTCGCGAATAGAAAAAACAAAAAAAAACCTTACAACAACAAAGAAAATTACCCAACGTCGCTACCATAATCTAAAAGCACAAAACTAATTATTTAAAAGAAAAAAAAAACCCACAAAGAAAAAGGAAAAACAAAAAACGTGGGATGCAAGAGTGCCCTGAACATCGGTAACTGCAATTGTACTGTAAATCATAATATTCTTCCCTCCAGCCGTCCATCATCGCCGAAAGATCTTTCGTCGTGGGATCAAAGCTGTAAGTTGTACTACTTTTTATACTCTTGCAAGAGTATATTAACGTTGTCATGAAGTTTGCAACGCAGAGAAGGAGACATCTCCGACTATATAAAGTATATATATTCTTGATCAGCACGACGAGACGAGTTCATATAGCCATGTCCGTCTGTCTGTCTGTTTCAATCCAAACTCCTCCCACAGTTTTGAAGTTAGCAAAAAAATTTAAACGCAGAAAATTTTCTTTTCCTTGCAGGCAGTTTATATGTAGAAACCAGCCTGATCGGAATACTATAGCATATAGCTGCCATAGGAACGATCAGTAAAAAATGAGATTTTTGCTCAATAAACTCTTTGATTTTAAAGCTATCGCCTCGATTTTTTTACACAAGAACATCTTGGACGCAAAGTAAGGCACACTGCAAAATTGGTGAAGATCGGATAAATATAGCATATAGCTCCCATAGGAACAATCGGTCAAAAATTCGGTTTTTGTTAGAAAAACTTTTTTGTTCTCAACTATAAACAGAAGAAACCTTGCAGTTACGTGTTTTAAAGAATCCTCAACCATATTACAAAGTTTCATAAGAATCGGACATAAGGGGGTGGCACCGCCCATATAGAGAAAAACTTAAAAATGTGATTTATCTATAAGCAAACGAGATAGAAAATCGTAAAATGAAGTGTAAAATGATTGCATTGTATTCTTTAAAAAATTTTCAAAATGGGCGGAGTTACGCCCCTTTACCTTTATAAACGTATTAGATTCTTATTTGAAAAACTATAAAACGGATTTTCCAAATGCTTGCAAGAGTATATAAGTTTCAGCAAAACTGAAAATAGCTCCCTTACTGTTTTTTTTGCATCCAGTTCAATACCCTGTTTTCACTTAACAGTTTTTTATAAGGCGTTCTCACTGCATTTCGTTAGTTGCTAACCTTGTCGTTTTGCTTGATCGTTTTCATTGAAGTTCTATTGAGATTTTTGCCATGAGTTGTAGTAACGTTTCATGCAATTCAAAAGATTCGTCCGATGCAGATAGAAAGAGTGTCATACTTTGCTGGTTATGCAAAAATATTACTACTGCTGGAATCACCGGCCGCGATTATGATAGACTGTAAAGCGACTCTAAGTCTGGTTGTGGAGGCTATAAATGGTTCTGCCCAGTCTGTTTTAAACGGCAAACGGATTTCGCAGCAATGTGTCGGTGGGTACGAGACAAGTTTCTGAAGATCAACAAATTGGTTAAAGAGTTTGCTTCGGAATTTGAGTCAAGCTCTGATGTTCTCGGTAACTTCGACTTCGAACCTCCACTTGTCTCGTTGTCACCTTCTCATTTTCGCAACTAGCGCTGCACCAGCTCTTACTCCCTGCGCCATTGGCCCCCGTCAGTACCAATATCCTTTCACCCCATCCTATTCCGGATCCTAGTATTACTGCTCCATCGGAGTCGGTTCTTCAAGAGACCCAAGAAGCAAGTCTAGCTAGTAAATCTACTAAGCGAACTAGGGCTACTTCCTCTCCTGGGTTAAATGGTGCTCAATCCAAGCGCAAGAAATCTAAAGCGAAGCCCTATTCTTGCCCACCACTGACCCCATCACCTGCATCCTCTTCTTCTACAATTTTTCCGTTGGTCCCTATTATCGACGCTGATGTTGATCCTATCACTGTGCCAGTTTCGGTGAACTCCTCAGTGGTCCATCCCACTGTTGTTGAAAATGCACCTCCTCTTGAAGCACTTACGGTTGTTGCCCATGGGAAAGAGATTTTTATTTCCCGCTTGTCCTCGGATACCACATTCGAAGCTATAGCAAAATATATTAAATCTAAGACTGGTGTTGTGGTTCAGATTCATAAGTTCTCACTTGCACAGCCAAGGGAGATTGCGTCATCTATAATATAAAAATGAATCGCAAAATGTGTTGGTAAGCGCATAACTCAACAACGCCTGGACCAATTTGGCCAATTCTTTTTTTTAAATGTTCGTTGAAATTCAAAGATGGTTTTTACGGCGAGAAAAATTCAAATAATTGCCGGAAAAACCCTAAAAACAGACCTTTTCTTTTTCCCATACAAACTTGCGACGTCGCAAGCATTAAACGTAACATGCTATGCTTCTTCTTATACGTCAGTATTGTTATGTGTTTGTTGATTGAAAGAGAACAAGAAAACTTTGAGAGAACGTACAAGCCAGAGAGTATTAAAATTAATTTATACTCTTTGCAAATTACATGCACTAATGTGTAAACAATGCAGGTATGTACGGCTTGAAGGATTTGACTCCAAGTCATATCAAATTAAAAAAAAGTTAAAACAACAACAAACTGTCAATGTCAGTGTTGTTTTTCTTGGATTTTCACTACTGAGTTTGCTTTTGTCAACTGATACACGAAACAAACCGTAGCTATGTATATCGTGTTTAGTGCAGTTTTTAGTTACCTATGATCACTTATTATTGAATGTGAGACAATAATCTATCTATAATATAAAAATGAATCGCAAAATGTGTTGGTAAGCGCATAACTCAACAACGCCTGGACCAATTTGGCCAATTCTTTTTTTTAAATGTTCGTTGAAGTTCAAAGATGGTTTTACGGCGAGAAAAATTCAAATAATTGCCGGAAAAACCCTAAAAACAGACCTTTTCTTTTTCCCATACAAACTTGCGACGTCGCAAGCATTAAACGTAACATGCTATGCTTCTTCTTATACGTCAGTATTGTTATGTGTTTGTTGATTGAAAGAGAACAAGAAAACTTTGAGAGAACGTACAAGCCAGAGAGTATTAAAATTAATTTATACTCTTTGCAAATTACACGCACTAATGTGTAAACAATGCAGGTATGTACGGCTTGAAGGATTTGACTCCAAGTCATGTCAAATTAAAAAAAAGTTGAAACAACAACAAACTGTCAATGTCAGTGTTGTTATTCTTGGATTTTCACTACTGAGTTTGCTTTTGTCAACTGATACACGAAACAAACCGTAGCTATGTATATCGTGTTTAGTGCAGTGTTTAGTTACCTATGATCACTTATTATTGAATGTGAGACAATAATCTATAGTATAATAAAAATTAATCGAAAAATATGTTAATAAGCGCATAACTCAAAAACAGCTTCCGACTCAATGAAATTTTCAGTTAATCTTTAGATGGACCTCCTGTAGGTTGTTATAATGTTTTGGTATCAATCCGACCAATTTAACTGGTAGCCTCCTTACGGAAAGAAGAAGAAAAATAAACAATATTAAGATTTTGTGGACGCAAGCACGTACCATTCTTTGCTTCTTCTTACACTTTTGTATTGTTATGAGTGTGTTGTTTGCAAAGGGAACAAGAGAACGGTGAGAAAACGGAGGAGCATTACTTTCGAAATTGTGCTTCACTTCTTCTTCAACTTTTACATACAGCCACATATGTACACATATTAGTGTGTTTATACTCTTCACGTATGTAAATATTATTATGACTTTGTCACGGAGTTTGTAACCCCCAGAAGGAGAAATCTCCGACTATTGACCTGAAATTTTACAGCTTTACTACCATAAATCATTTGTCGGAACTGCAATGATCAGACCATTAGAACTGGTAGCACCCATACAGAATGAAGAAGAAAAATGAACAGAACTTAAGTCGTTGAATGGAAAACTTTTTCGTTTTGGAAGATAGAGGGATGAAAAAAACATAAACAAACATAGTAACTTTACGTACGCAGACTAAATTTCTGGAATTGTCATTAAGATCGGACCACTGAAACTGGTACTTATCATACAAAGTGAAGAAGAGGAAAAGACAGAAAATTTACGGCGTTGAAAGGAAAACTTTTTTTTCTTAATTAATTGACTTACAACTTCACAAGCTAATATCAATAAATTGCAAGTTTCCATATTAGCTTAAACAATGAAAATTGGTATATAGGCTATTAAAGTAAAGAGAAAGCAGATTCAATCCAAAAAATTGGCGTGGCATAAAAAGAGCGTGAAAAGTAAATAGTCTTCAGCAAGGCTGAATGGCGTTTTTTATACTCCTGCAAAAATAATATAGTATATTTGCGATGCCATGAAGTTCGCTACGCAGAGAAGGAGATATCGCCGACCACATAAAGCATATATTATCTTCACAAGACGAGTTAACACAGTCATGTCCATATGTCTGCTTCAATACCAACTGCGAGCTCAGTTTTAACGATTTCAAAAAAAATAAAACGCAGAAAATTATCTTATCCTTTCAGGCAGTTTGTATGTAAAAAATCTGCATGATTGGATTGCTATTACATTTAGCTGCCGGTTAAAAATTAGGTTTAGGCATCAAAAACGGTTTGATTTTAAAACTATCCTTAATTTTTTTTACAAAAACATTTTAGACGTCAAAAAAGGCACTTTGCGAAAGAAACAATCGGTCAAAATAAGATTTTTGTTAGAAAAATATTTTATTAATTTTTAACTATTTTCCAAAATTTTATTAGAATCGAACATAAAGGCGTGGCCCCGACCATATAGAGAAACATCTTCAAAATTATATTTTGCTGTAAGCAAAGTCGCCAGAAGGCTGTAAAGTGGAGAGTATTTTTCATTTTGCTAAAATGGAACAAAGGAACAATTAATCAAAAACATGGTTTTGTTGTTCTTAAATATAAACAGATGGGATTTTGCAATCACATGTTTGTAAAGGTTTTGCCATAATTGCAAGGCATTAAGAATGCTGAAACGCATTAACGGTAATTAGAGTTTCAAAACGCTGGAAAAATTATTTTAAAAAATTTAATTAATCTACGAAAACAAAATCTGGAAATAATATTGATGACTTCGAACCCAACAAGAATTGATAAATGAACGTGGCTGCTGCAACATATAATAAAAATTTAAAACGCCTATGTACCTTTATCTATAAGTCTGACAAGAAGAAAATTTAGGAACTAATTGTGATAGAGTGTTAAAAGATTCAATCCTGGGCTATATGCAACAGTTCATCATACTTTGAGGGCGTAGCAAAGCGCGCCGGGTCAGCTAGTTTAAAATAAATGTCGAAAATTATGCATTTGATTTAATATGCAATCCTTCCTGGCCTGGCCTGTGCATATGGTGTTTCATGAGTTTAAACCAAAAAAGGGATCCAGTCCTGTATCATTGGTGCTTGACTCCTCTTCAGCCGCCCCTAACACGGCCCCAAAAAACTGAGTTTGGATTCTGAACGCCTTACTTTTGTCTACCAAATGTAAGGGGTCTTTTATCTAAACTCAGTAATTTGTATAGAGATAGTTTTTTATTTGACGTTGACCTTATTGCTTTTTCCGAAACGTGGTTAAATCCTTCTGTTCTGAGCAGCGAAATCTTCTGTAATAAATTCGTTTCTTAAAGACGTGACCGCCTTGCTCGACGCGGAGGAGGTGTACTGATTGCAGTAGATTCATGTCTTCGGTCTGAGGTTAGTGATAAGTTTGTTAGTGATATGTTTGGTGACATAGAATTTGTTGAGGTCAAGATCAGTTTACTTCAATATGCTGTCTTTGTTACATGCTCATATATTCTACCTGCCTCTGGACAGGAGATCTATCTGAAGGTTGTTGAAACGATAAAACTGATATATGATCCTACGCAAGACAGAGATTTTCTCATCGTGCTTGGTGACTTTAATCTTTCACAAATTTCTTGGTCATACTTCAATGATTCGAATTACTTTATACCTCCCGGACAACATCAATTTCTCGATAATCTGCTAGATACACCTCTATTTAAGAAATACTGGGTCGTGAACTCAATTACTAGAACTCTCGACCTTGTGTTAGATAATGATAGTAACGGCATTTCTTCTTTTTCTTTTTTCAATAAAGCTCATTTTTATTTGTTTGCGTTGCTCATAGTGTACATATGTATATTCTTGATCTGGGCGCCAAAATCAATCGATGTAGCCATGTCTATCCGTCAGACCGACCTCACCAATGGTGCTCAGAAACTGTAAGAGCTAGAGACTTGAAATTCGAAAGACAGACGAGTGTGATGAGTCGCTACTTTAAGATTGGTGAAATTTTTGCTACTCCCACTCCTTCCTTTTTTTTTTTTGTTTTTATACCCTGTACCTTATGGTTTAAGGGTATTTATACCCTGTACCTTATGATATAAGGGTATATTAGTTTTGTGCGCATCGACAATGTATGTAACACCTTAAAGGAGACATTTCCGACTATACAAAGTATATATATTCTTGATCAGTATCGAAAGAGAAGTCGATTTAGCCATGTCCGTCTGTCCGTCCGTCCGTCAGTATGAACGCGTCGATCTCGGAAACTATAATAGATAGGTTCGATTCTGTTATTCCTTAAGCAGATCAAGTTTATTTTGTTTCCCCCTTTTTTGACTTAGTTTAGGGGTGAGGGGCAAATGACTGGAGCAACCTCGGGAAAAAACTTACAATAATCGTTTTATCTCGGTTGTCTTTTGAGATAGGAACACCAAATTTGGAGTGTATATAGCTGACTCAAGCCGCAAGAAGATACATTAAAAAAATGGGCGTAGCCACGCCCATATATAGTAATAATTTGAACGCTTATATCTCAAGAACTATGAAACCTACAAGAATAAAACTTTGCAAATATGATATTGGAATGGAGTATAACAAGATTCAATTGTGAAATGGGCGTGACCACGCCCGCAATTAGCCATGTTAGAATGCCGTTATATCTCTTGAACGAATTGGTCTAAAAGAGTAAAAATTGGTTTATATGAAATTGAATGAAAATGAAATCTGATTCGATTAAACAGTGGGCGGGGCAACGCTTTCAAACAGTTGGTACAAATTGAAGGTACAGGGTATGTCGGAGTCGAGTACTGTCGACTCCAATCCTTACTGGTTTTTTTTTAATTTCACATCTATCAAAAAGTTTTTCGAATGTTCAATAAAATTTAATCAAATTTTATATAGAACGCGATTTTGAGAAAAAATTTTTCAAATATTTGGAAATACCTCAAACATTTGGAAGTACTCCAAATGAAACGAATGCAGAGCATTCTATTTTTATACTCTTCAGGGAAGTGAATAGTATTATAACTTTGTCCTGAAGTTTGTAACACCGAGAAGGAGGGGAGGGGGTCCCCATAAAGTATATATATTCTTGATCAGCTCGACAAGACGAGTTGATATAGCCATGTCCGTCTGTCCGTCCGTCCGTCCGTCTGTCTGTGTATATGCTATCTCCTCCCACAGTTTTGAAGATATCGAGCTGAAATTTTGCAGGGAGTCTTCTCTAATGTGTGGTCAAATCATAGGTCAGAACCAGCTTTATCGGATTACTGAATCTGGTAGTCCCCACACGAAATGTGGAAGAAAAACAAATTTGAATCGTTGTATGAAACACTTTTTTGTTTTGTATGAAAGAGGGCTGAATTTTTAAACATAGTAGTTTTACGTGGTCCGACTAAATGCCTGAAGGTTTCATTGAGATCGGGCAACTGGAACTGGTACCTGCCATACAAAATGAAGAAGAGGAAGAGAACCAACATTCACGTTGTTGTACGGAAAACTTTTTTGATTCTTAATCAATTGACTTGAAACTTAACACATATGTTCTTAAGGAGGCATGAAAAGATGCCCTCCAGTATCACAACCTGAAGATTCTTACCATCCAACGTTGGAGCTTACAATTACACTAAACTCACTAACAAATCCTCGACAAAATCCTCTAGATGCCAAACGTAATCTTGTTTTTTGTTTTAGAAAAACCGATTTTGAACGACTTGGTCTTTTGCTTTCTAACACTGATTGGTCGTACATTCATAACACCCCCAACATTGAACAGGCAGTAAAGTTTTTTAACGCGACTATGTATAAACTGTTTAAATTGTGCGTACCAAGAGTTAAGATGATATCACACGTAAATAAACCGCCGTGGTTTTCAAAAGAATTATCTCGTCTAAAGAACTTAAAAAATAGATTCTTTAAAAAAATATAAGAGAACCGGATCTCTTGTTGATTATGTAAACTATGCAAAAGCTCGTTATAAATTCACTTTATGTAATAAACGAGATTACGATTTTTACCTAATTAAATTAAAATCCAATATATATCGCGATCCTAAAAATTTTTTTAATATAATTAAATACAAGTCTAACTCTAACTCATTTCCGTCATGTATGAAATTCAATGGTGTGGAAGAAAATGATGATGCAACGATATCCAACCTCTTTGCTGAATTTTTCCAAAGCACCTATAATAACTATTCATACCAAAACGTAACTTATCCATACTTCATCAATGATAGGACTCATATCAATGTGCCAGTTATTGGAAATGAAATAGTTCTTAGACACTTGAAATTAATTAAGTCATCTTTTACTGCTGGTCCAGATAATATTCCTAGTTGCGTTTTAAAGCACTGCGCTGAAATGTTGTTTTATCCATTATGTACGCTTTTCAACATGTCGCTTAAAAACTCTATTGTGGCCACCATTTGGAAAGAGTCTTACATTATACCCCTTTACAAAAAAGGCAGTAAGGTTGACATTTCTAATTACAGAGGCATTGCTAAAGTGTGTGCTATTCCAAAACTATTTGAACAGATCATTACGGAACAGCTACAGCACTTTGTGCCATCACTTCTAAATTTGTCTCAGCATGGCTTTCTCAATGTGTTCTTTTTAAAACGAATTCGAGACGAATTTTTGTTACTTCAGGGGTTCCTCAAGGTAGTCACCTTAGCCCCTTATTGTTTAATATATTTATAAATGACTTGCCTACTGTGATCAAACACTGTCATGTTTTAATGTATGCTGATGACGTGAAATTATGTCTAACCGTTAATTCTATAGATCAGCAGAATCTGCTCCAGTCTGATCTTGACTCTCTCTCACAATGGTGTGCTGTAAACAATTTATTGTTGAACAGTGAGAAATGCAAGTTAATATCTTTTTATAGAAAAAAACTAATTGTTTGCACGTACAAGTTAAATAATCTGTACCTGGAGCGTATCTCTCAGTTTATTGACCTTGATGTTTTGATGGATCCAAAACTTCATTTCGCTTCACATATTTCGCTGTCTGTTAATAAGGCTAGAGGCGTACTGGGTTTCATCAAAAGATGGTCCAAGGAATTTAATGACCCGTACAGAACTAAATTGCTTTACACTTCTTTAGTACGGCCCATCTTGGAAAATGCATCGTGCGTTTGGGATCCTCAGTGTGAAAAGTATAAGAACCAAATTGAGTCTGTTCAGAAACAGTTCCTTCTGTTTGCTCTTAGGAATCTACACTGGGACCCCTGTGTTCACCTTCCTCCCTATAGTAGGCGGTTGAAGCTTATTAATTTGCCATCATTATCTAGTCGTAGAACTATGCTTGGTACTTTATTTTTGCATAACCTAATAAATGGCATGATATTCTCTCCTACATTGTTGGCGTATATAGAGTTCAATGTCCCCGCTAGAGTAACCAGAAATTTTAGTCCGATCTGTCTCAGTACCTGCAGATCGACATATTTAGATCATGACTCGTTTCGTGTTTTATGTAGGTATTATAACAAATATTTTAGTTGAATGGAGGACTGCTCCTCTACTAACCTTATAAAACGTAGTATTCTAACATATTTAAATAAGTAAAATTTTGTTTATTAAAACTACATAACATAACTAATTGCGTAACTTAGTAGTATTAAAGAAATTGTTTAAAAATTAGTTTATTAGTATTCTTATTGTGTGTAGAGTAAATAGTAAAGCGACTGTTGACTTTGTCTGTAGTCGCGGAACAGGCTGACCTGGTGTCGCAAGTCCACTTGAGGGTATTGCGCTACCACAACGTCTTGCGCCTGTAGTTAGTTAAAAAAAAAAAAAAAAAAAAACAGTAAGGACGCTATCTTCAGCAAGGCTGAAGCTATAATACTTTTCACTTTGTGTCACTATAAAAAAAACTAAATGAATTGTTTTCATGCCTCCCTAACAACATAACTGTAATGTTTCAAGTCAATTCGTTAAAAAACAAAAAATTTTTCCGTACAACGGTTCAAGTTTTGCGATAAGTGGGCGTAGCCATGCCCACATTTGGTCAAAATAGTTTTCATTCCTCCCTAAGAACATAACTGTAAAGTTTCAAGTCAATTGGTCAAAATAGTTTTGATTCCTTCCTAAGAACATAACTGTAAAGTTTCAAGTCAATTGGTTAAAAAACAAAAAAGTTTTCCATGCAACGGGTCAATTTTCGCTATAAGTGGGCGTGGCTACGCCCACTTTTGGTCAAAATAATTTTCATTCCTCCCTAAGAACATAACTTTAAAATTTCAAGGCAATTGGTTAAGAAACAAAAAAGTTTTCCATACAACGACGAGAATATTCTTGTCTTCCTCTTCTTCATTTTGTATGGGAGCTACCAGTTCCAGATGTCCAATCTCAATGAAACTTTCAGGCATGTAGTCGGACTATGTAAAACTTCTATGTTTAAAATTTCAGCACTCTATTGTACAAAACAAAAAAGTTTTCCATACAACGATTCAAGTTTTGTTCACTTTTCTTCTTCTTTTCGTATGGGAGCTACCTGTTCCAATAATCCGATCATGCTGGTTCCGACGAATGACTCATCGTAATAAATTCTAAGACTCTGTGCAAAGTTTCAGCTCGATAGCTTCAAAACTGAGGGACTAGTTTGCATACATACAGACAGACAGACCGACAGACAGACAGACGGACAGACAGACGGACAGACGGACATGGCTAAATCAACTCGTCTTGTCGTCCTGATCAAGAATATATATACTTTATATAGTCGGAAATTAATATTTCGATCTGTTACAAACTCCGTGACAAAGTTATTATACTATTTCACATAAGTGAAAAGTATAAAAATAAGCCTGCAATGGTTCTAATAATGCAAAAACGAACGCGTCAGTGCTTTGTAAAAGAAACAAAAACCCTATAAGCCCGCAACGATTCCAATAAAACAAAACGAACGTGTCAGTGCTTTATAAAGGAACTTATACTCAAATCAGCCCGTAACGGTTCCAATAAAACAAACCAAACTCGTCAGTGCTTTAAGAAACAAAAAACTCTAACGCTTATTAACAACCAAATGGACTCCATCAAAAACTTAGTAGCAAAAGCCAAAGGCTACAAGCCGCTGAAATATTGTAACCAGTGCGGATCTTCAGAACTCACAGACAATAACTGTGTTGTGAACAAAAATAAAAAGTGCTAAGTGAAGCAAAAGTGAAAAAACCAGTAAAGACGCTATCTTCAGCAAGGCTGAAGCTATAATACTTTTCACGTTGGGTCACTATAAAAAAAAGTAAATGAATAGTTTTCATGCCTCCCTAACAACATAACTGTAAGGTTTCAACTCAATTGGTTAAAAAACAAATAAGTTTTCCATACAGCAGTTCAAGTTTTGCGATAAGTGGGCGTAGCCATGCCCACTTTTGGTCAAAATAGTTTTCATTCCTCCCTAAGAACATAACTGTAAAGTTTCAAGTCAACTGGTTAAAAAATAAAAAAGTTTTCCATACAAAGGGTCAAGTTTAGCTATAAGTGGGCGTGGCCATTCCCACTTTTGATCAAAACAGTTTTCATTCCTCCCTAAGAGCATAACTGAAAAAGTTCAAGTCAATTGGTTAAAAAACAAAAAAGTTTTCCATACAACGGGCCAATTTTCGCTATAAGTGGGCGTGGCTACGCCTGAAGACGCCGCCTTCGATATTTCCGGCATATTAAAGAATAAACTAACTTTGGGACATAAAGCTCCTGAAAACGCCGCCGTTGATATTTCCGGCTCATTAAAAAATAAAACTTCTTTGGGACATAAAGTTCCTAAAGACGCCGCCGTAGAAATTTCCGGCAAACCAAAAAATAAAAATTCTTGGAAAACCGAATGCCGAAACCATCGTCGATACATTAATCGACAATCAATTAATATATTCATCAATGGAATCATTGAATTCCGACAAAAACAATAAAAGGGTTGGGGACAACCACGAACAAACTATAAAGAAAACAGACACGCTCTGAGAGGCAATTGTTTCCAAAATCAAAAAAGAACCTTCTGACATATATAAACCAGGCACTACAAACATAGTCGCCGATGCACTCTCGAGAATAGAGATCCGCAACAATATAGAATCTGATGACGACTTATCCATCACAAAAACTCAACATTCGGCTGAAACCAGCTTTAGGGAAGTTATCCCTATTACAAAAAAACCATTAAATCATTTTAAACAACAGTTGATGTTGTTACATGTTCCAACAAACAAGGTAACGATCCACGAAAAACTACACTCCTTTGGCAACACTCGTCATTTAATCGAATTCAACAATATCGACAATCTATTCGAAATATTAAAACAGTACATTCTACCCAACGTTATCACGGGCATTTATTGCACTGAGGAAGATCTCTTCCTTATACAAACCAAACTAAAAGAAACATTCACAAACAAGTTTCTCTTCACAAAAATCTATTCGAAATATTAAAACAGTACATTCTACCCAACGTTATCACGGGCATTTATTGCACTGAGGAAGATCTCTTCCTTATACAAACCAAACTAAAAGAAACATTCACAAACAAGTTTCTCTTCACAAAAAATTTTCCAATGGACATCCACAATAGGGAAGACCAAACAAACATTATACAACAAACTCACGAACGAGCCCATAGAGGCTATGATGAAAACGCGAGTCAAATAAATCGACTTTACTACTGGCCCAACATGTCGGACCAAATAAAACAGTTTATAAGGAATTGTGAAATCTGTAACAAAAACAAATATAATCGACACCCACAAAAAATTGCTATAGGAGAAGCACCAATTCCACAAAAGGAAGGTGAGCAACTACACCTTGACGTATTTTACGCACAAAAATTGAAATTCATCACATGTATCGACGCATATTCAAAGTACTTGGTCGTCAAACAAATAGACAACAAATCAAATATCGAAATAAAAGTACT
This sequence comes from Phortica okadai, assembly GCA_034638295.1. Lineage (NCBI taxonomy): Eukaryota > Metazoa > Arthropoda > Insecta > Diptera > Drosophilidae > Phortica > Phortica okadai. Next base: position 34,999,692 of record CM067848.1, on the reverse strand, counting down.
TGAACTTCTTCAACATTTTCCAGAAGTCAAATCAATAATGATTGACAATGAACCAAGCTTCTCTTCGGCTCAATTTAAATCAACAATGCAACGCTCAGGCATATCATTATTTTTTAGTGACCCTAGGCATAGCGTATCAAACGGACAAATCGAAAGAGCCCATTCCACCATAGTGGAAATTGGAAGGTGTATTCAAGAAGAATACCAACTACTGGATTACCTAAAAGCGGTCCAAGAATACAATAAAAGCATTCATTCCACCACTAATAAGAAACCAATAGATATTCTCTATAATAAAAAGGTTCACGAAAACATTCCAGAATTACTAAAACAAGCACAGCAAAAATTAATTGCATACCACAACGCTAACAGAATTTGTACAACCTACAAGGTAGAGGACCCAATATATGAACCAGTAAAGGAGCTATTTTCAGCTTTTCTGAAACTTATACTTCGTTTATGCGACAGCTAAAGCGCTTTAACTCAATGCGCACTAACTAAAAACGCAGCGTTTATGCGAGAGCCTTAAAGCGCTTTAGCTTACTGCGCTTTAAGAGCTGTCATGATGAACAGCTGATCAAAACAAAACAAAAAGAGTGTTGCCATAAGAATACAACTGAATAATGTTTATTTTCAAGAATATCTTTATATGTAAAAATCACATATATTGAATAAAATATGAATTGATAATCGCAATATTAGTTTTTAGAAATGTTTAAAAGTGTTTTTTCGAAGAAAAAGATAGAAAACCAGAGCTAAAAAAAAATTTACAATTAAAAAAATTATATTAATTCATCAATATAGCATCACTGACCACTTGACACATTCGGTACCAGCTGATTTTTAATGCGCATTAACGAATGTCGCGTTTATGCGGTACTCTTAAAGCGGTTTAACTCTGTTAAGGGGGGGGAGGGTAAGGTTAATTCGTTGGAAAAAAAAGCACATTTTTGTGATTTTTATTAAGGAAAACGATAAGCATTTGTTCAGTTATTTGAATGGGAAGTTAATAAGTAATATCTTAAGCATATTTCCTGAAAATTTCATTAAAATTAAAAAAAGTTTGAGACGATGGCAGCAGTTTTAAATTAATGCCATTGAAAAAAGGTGTCTTGCGGTGACCACGATTACAAACTACTGAATCATCGCAAACTCAAGACAAAATATATGATTTTAGCTGATGAAATTTGCAGTGTCCTGACGTCGAGGTTTTTAAAAAAAAAAATTTTTTTAATTTTTTTTTAGCATGTTGAAGTCAAAATATCAATTTTTGACAAAAAAATCAACCTTCAAGCTGCTGAAAAAAATACTTAAATCTAAAAAAAAAAAAAAACCTCGACGTCAGGACACGGCTAATTATGTCTAGAAAATGCCTGTAAAATTTCAAAAGAATCGATTTGTTAGTTTTCGAGTGAGAGTGGTCACCGACTTTGCAAAAGCAAGTTGTGGGAAAATCAAATTAAACTTTTGCTCTGCGCTATAAGCCGCATAGGAAGACTGAAACTGAAAACGCTCTATCTTCGTCAGTTTTCATCGGATCAAGCTGAAATTTTTACACGATATTCTCGAAACATTATACTGTCATCCCACAAATTTTGGAAAAATCCAAAAAAAAAAAATTTAATACCTTAACCCCCCCCCTTAAGTCGCTTTTAAAAAGCGCTCTACGCTAATGCGCATTAAGGCGTTTATGCATGCGTTTTTAGTTAGTGCGCATTGAGTTAAAGCGCTTTAAGGCTCTCGCATAAACGAGGTATTATATACTCTTGCAAGCAGTTGGAAAATACGTTTTATAGTTTTGCCAATAAGAATCTTATAAGTTTGTAAAGATAAAGGGGCGTAACCCCGCCCATTTTCTACTTTTTTGAAAGAATACAATGCAATCATTCTACACTTAATTTTACGATTTTCTATCTCGTCTGCTTATAGATAAATCACATTTTTAAGTTTTTCTCTATATGGGCGGTGCCACGCCCTTATGTCCGATTCTTATGAAACTTTGTTATATGGTCAAGGATTCTTAAAAACGCGTAACTGCAAGGTTTCATTTGTTAATAGTTGAAAACAAAAAAGTTTTTCTAACAAAAACCGAATTTTTAACCGATTGTTCCTATGGGAGCTATATGCTATACTTATCCGATCTTCACCAATTTTGCAGTGAGCCTTAATTTACGTCCGAGATGTTCTTGTGCAAAAAATTGGGGCGATAACTTGAAAAACAAAGAGTTTATTGAGCAAAAACCTCATTTTTGACCGATCGTTCATATGGCAGCTATATGCTATAGTATTCCGATCAGGCTGGTTTCTACATATAAACTGCCTGCAATGAAAAGAAAATTTTCTGCGTTTAAATTTTTTTGCTAACTTCAAAACTCTGGGAGGAGTTCGCATTGAAACAGACAGACAGACAGACAGACGGACATGGCTATCTGAACTCGTCTCGTCGAGCTGATCAAGAATATATATACTTTATATAGTCGGAAATGTCTCCTTCTCTGCGTTGCAAACTTCACGACAAAGTTAATATACTCTTGCAAGAGTATAAAAACACACCAAAGATCAACACAAAGACATGCTACCGAAGTCGGAAACTGAAGACATTGAAATAAAACTACCAAGTTCATCCACCTACCCCCACAAGGAGGAAGACGCCGATTACTACCGAGGCATTGAAGGACAACTACAAGGCATCCGGGAGAACAACCAGGAAGACAACGCTGAAGACAGAGAATTCTGGAGGGACATCAACAGACGTATTCAGGAAATTCTGGAGGATATTCGGAATCAGTGAGTCAGAATAAAAAATTATATTAAGAAAAAAAAAAACAATACTTTGAAAAAAACAATACAAAACACATTTTGATAAATAGTTCAAAATCATAAAGCTATATGTTAAGCAAGAAGAATTTAAATAATAATCTGATATTAGGGATTTTCCTCTTGGCAATAGACACTCTAAAAACTCTTTTCTTAAAAACTTTTAACAGTGGACGAATTAATTGACAAATTCATCAAAATGAGCGTAGGAAATAACAATCTGACAGTCAACTTGATTACTCGGCTAATAGCCGAGGCAACGGTCTCCCTACGTACAGAAATAAGTACGTTAAAAACGCAGCTAGAAGCTACAGTTACTCCACCAGTAACTGAATATAAAAAACAAACCATCGATATAACACTAGTCTGTTCAACGTCATTGGACATGATCAAATCACTGCCTGAATTTACAGGCAGAATAACCAGTTATGTCAGTTGGCGCGAGGCCGCCAATAACACAATGAGCCTTTATTAACTAGGCAGCAAGAATTATTTCTCTGCCCAAGTAATCCTAAGGAACAAAATTGTGGGCGACGGGAATGATAGCCTGACTAACCACGGCACAGTCTTGAATCTTGAAGCCATACTGGCAAGACTCGACTTTGCTTATTCGGACAGACGTCCGATCCACATACTAGATGAAGAACTCAGTATTTTACAACAGGGCAATTTAAGTGTCCTTGAGTTCTACAACCTAGTAAATAAGAAACTTACACTGTTAACAAACAAAACCATTATGACTTATGGTAGTTCCTCGGAAGTGTCCAAGGAACTAAATCAAAAAAACAGGCGAAGTGCCTTAAGAATATTTATAAGCGGCCTGAAATCTCCGCTATCGGACATCCTTTTCTCGCTAAACCCTGATGACCTTCCTAATGCATTAGCGAAGGCACTGGAGTTAGAATCGAACTATCAAAGAGCAAGATTTGCTCAATATTATTTTGAAGGAAAAAAGAAAATCATACCCAACAAGGGAAAGGCACCAGACCAACAAAATAACCAAGGCCCTTCCACGTCAAAAAATAAAAGGGAAAACAATTTGCGTTTCCCCGAAACTAACAATCAAAGGGGTTATTTCAAACCCCAAGAAAAAAACCAAATGCCAGAACCAATGGAGATAGACTCCGTTTCGGCAAACTTAATTGGGCGAAAACCCAACGATAATAATATCAAACGCCCTCGAGGTGGCGAACAATCTCAACAGCCTCAGTATAAATCACAAAGGCTGCATAATGTGGAAGAGGAGCAAATTGAAACTCCTCGAGCAAATAATCTAAATGAAAATCATTTTTTAGATTAAACAAAGTAGGGCTTCCCTACTTATACAAAACTGATCGGGAATCCGGTCAGAAATTAAAGTTGCTACTTGACACAAGAGCAACAGCCTCCTATATCAAGGAAGGCATCTATGGCAATAAAAAACCAGTAAGGGCGGTATAGTTGAGTATTCTCAACTATATAATACCCTGTACACACACCTATGTTGATAACACGTTAACTATTCGCCGACAGCAAAAGCAGTGTACCACGATATGGTTTGTGTATTTGCTAATAGTGAGGCAGGGCTCACAGTGCAATGTTGCCATTAGATGGCGCTTTAGTACGGGTTTTGTTACAAAGCATTGCTGCAAAATTTTAGTGTGTTGGTCTTTGCGGGGAAAGTGGTAGTTTGTTGTATGCAGTTTTAAAAAGGTATGTTATCTGAGTTTGCATACATAATTTCAGCATTGTATTCTTTATACTTTAGGAGATACAGCAATTTTAAGAAAAAAAATGACCTTTTGTTGTGCTCGATGGGCGGGAAGGAATGGGCGTGGCAAAAATTCCTTCAAACTTCATCTAGTGTTCGACCACACGAGAGTATCTTCCAAATTTCAAGTCTCTAGCTTTAATAGTTTTCGCAGTGTTAAGTACGGTTTTTGTTACAAATAGGATAAAGCAGTGTTCAAAGCGCAATTTATGCCAAATTTCAACTTGTTTGTCTTTGCGTTGTCACACAGCGTTAAAAATGAAAGTTTGTGGTATGCAGTTTTAAAAAGGTATGTTTACTGAGTTTGCGTACAAAATTTCAGCATTGTATCTATTATAGTTTAGGAGATACAGCAATTTTAAGAAAACAACTTTTTGAGGGGAAACGAAGGGGAGGGGGAAAAAATGTGGTATGCAGTTTTGTAGAGCTATACATACTGAGTCTACATACTCATTTTCATGTTTCTAACTCATCAGGTTTTCGAGCTACAGCCTTTTGAAAAAATGGGTGGTGCTCGATGGGCGGGAAGGAGTGGGCGTGGCAAAAAATCCTTCAAACTTGATCTAGCGTTTGACCTCACGAGTCTATCCACCAAATTTCAAGTCTCTAGCTCTTATAGTTTTCGAGAACCATTGGTGAGGACGGACGGACGGACGGACGGACAGACAGGGCTATATCAATTCGTCTTGTCATCCTGATCAAGAATATATATACTTTATAGGGTCCCCCTCCCCTCCTTCTATGCGTTACATACAAACCGTCTCAAACAAACTTAATATACCCTGATACACAGTGTGTGTACAGGGTATAATAACTTGCCATTCCAAAATGCGTCAAGACCATTAATGGTTTTACTCGTTTTACAAGTTATCAAGATATAACGTTATTTGGTATCAAAGGAAGATCAAGAATTTAGAAACCGACGATAATCGGTTGTAAGATTCTAAAAAAAATCAATGCGGTCATAGATCTAAAAAACACGAACCTAGCATATGAAGATAAGAAAGAAACTATATTTTTTAACAACCCAAAGGTTGACAATTGCGGAAATGATCTGCAAAACGAATCAATAAAAGACTGCGAACGAAGCAGCATTTTTTGGGAAGAAAAACCCTTTAAAAATCAAAAAATTTTCTGGGATTAAAAGATCCTGAAGACGCCGCCTTCGATATTTCCGGCATATTAAAGAATAAACTAACTTTGGGACATAAAGCTCCTGAAAACGCCGCCGTTGATATTTCCGGCTCATTAAAAAATAAAACTTCTTTGGGACATAAAGTTCCTAAAGACGCCGCCGTAGAAATTTCCGGCAAACCAAAAAATAAAAATTCTTGGAAAACCGAATGCCGAAACCATCGTCGATACATTAATCGACAATCAATTAATATATTCATCAATGGAATCATTGAATTCTGACAAAAACAATAAAAGGGTTGGGGACAACCACGAACAAACTATAAAGAAAACAGACACGCTCTGAGAGGCAATTGTTTCCAAAATCAAAAAAGAACCTTCTGACATATATAAACCAGGCACTACAAACATAGTCGCCGATGCACTCTCGAGAATAGAGATCCGCAACAATATAGAATCTGATGACGACTTATCCATCACAGAGACTCAACATTCGGCTGAAACCAGCTATAGGGAAGTTATCCCTATTACAAAAAAACCATTAAATCATTTTAAACAACAGTTGATGTTGTTACATGTTCCAACAAACAAGGTAACGATCCACGAAAAACTAAACTCCTTTGGCAACACTCGTCATTTAATCGAATTCAACAATATCGACAATCTATTCGAAATATTAAAACAGTACATTCTACCCAACGTTATCACGGGCATTTATTGCACTGAGGAAGATCTCTTCCTTATACAAACCAAACTAAAAGAAACATTCACAAACAAGTTTCTCTTCACAAAAAATTTTCCAATGGACATCCACAATAGGGAAGACCAAACAAACATTATACAACAAACTCACGAACGAGCCCATAGAGGCTATGATGAAAACGCGAGTCAAATAAATCGACTTTACTACTGGCCCAACATGTCGGACCAAATAAAACAGTTTATAAGGAATTGTGAAATCTGTAACAAAAACAAATATAATCGACACCCACAAAAAATTGCTATAGGAGAAGCACCAATTCCACAAAAGGAAGGTGAGCAACTACACCTTGACGTATTTTACGCTCAAAAATTGAAATTCATCACATGTATCGACGCATATTCAAAGTACTTGGTCGTCAAACAAATAGACAACAAATCAAATATCGAAATAAAAGTACTCGAACTTCTTCAACATTTTCCAGAAGTCAAATCAATAATGATTGACAATGAACCAAGCTTCTCTTCGGCTCAATTTAAATCAACAATGCAACGCTCAGGCATATCATTATTTTTTAGTGACCCTAGGCATAGCGTATCAAACGGACAAATCGAAAGAGCCCATTCCACCATAGTGGAAATTGGAAGGTGTATTCAAGAAGAATACCAACTACTGGATTACCTAAAAGCGGTCCAAGAATACAATAAAAGCATTCATTCCACCACTAATGAGAAACCAATAGATATTCTCTATAATAAAAAGGTTCACGACAACATTCCAGAATTACTAAAACAAGCACAGCAAAAATTAATTGCATTCCACAACGCTAACAGAATTTGTACAACCTACAAGGCAGGGGACCCAATATATGAACCAGTAAGGGAGCTATTTTCAGCTTTGCTGAAACTTATATACTCTTGCAAGCAGTTGGAAAATACGTTTTATAGTTTTGCCAATAAGAATCTTATAAGTTTGTAAGGATAAAGGGGCGTAACCCCGCCCATTTTCTAATTTTTCTAACAAATACATTGCAATCATTCTACACTTCATTTTACGATTTTCTATCTCGTCTGCTTAAAAATAAATCAAATTTTTTAGTTTTTATCTATATGGGCGGTGCCACGCCCTTATGTCCGATTTTTACGAAACTTTGGAATATGGTCAAGGATTCATAAAAACGCGTAACTGCAAAGTTTTATCCGTTTATATTTAAGAACAAAAAAGTTTTTCTAGCAAAAACCGAATTTTTGACCGATCATCACCAATTTTGCTGTGTGCCTTAAATTACGTCCAAGATGTTCTTGTCCAAAAAATTTAAAAATTTAAATTTATCTTGAAAACCAATGAGTTTATTGAGCAAAAACCTCGTTTTTGACCGATCGTTCCTATGGCAGCTATATGCTATAGTATTCCGATCAGGCTGGTTTCTACATATGAACTGCCTGCAATGAAAAGAAAATTTTCTGCGTTTAAATTTTTTTGCTTACTTCAAAACTCTGGGAGGAGTTCGCATTGAAATAGACAGACGGACAGACAGACAGACGGACATGGCTATCTGAACTCGTCTCGTCGAGCTGATCAAGAATATATATACTTTATATAGTCGGAGATGTCTCCTTCTCTGCGTTGCAAACTTCACGACAAAGTTAATATACTCTTGCAAGAGTATAAAAAATCATAGGCGAAAGCAACAAATTAAAGCCTAGATATAAAAAACAAACAGTAAAAGAAGACTTAGGAAACAAAGTCATCATACAAAACAGAAACAGAGATATTCACAAAGATAACATAAAAAATTAATATCTTTCATTTTAGCACGATGCTGCACATATTCCTACTAGTTACATTCGTACTCGTACGAACAGAATATATTGACTACAGTACTAACGAGTACCTGCTTCTGCAGGACAACGATGTTTTCAGTTATGAAAACTATGGCGATGTTTTCCACATCACAAACTTTACTTACTACACGAACATATACAACGAAGAACACAGACATTTCATGGTCCACGACGGTATAAGAGACTGGGAAATAACTCTTGAATTAAATCTTATCAAAGGACTATCACAAGAACTTACTACAAACAGACAAACGAGAGGAATAAACGAAATAGACACCATATGAAAATGGATATCTGGGACACCAGACCACGACGATTTCCTTACAGTTAGCAACAAAATAAACGATTTGATAGAAAACAGTAATAAACAATTCGTTATGAATTCAAAAATTTTTCTGCATATTAAACAACTAACTGAATTATTAAACAACGCCGTTCAAAACAAAGGAAACACTGACTTGAACATACGAAGATACAGATTAAAACTAATCAGTATCGATTTACAGAACATACTTGACACATTCACTTTATCCAAAGCAAACATACTAAACCCTAAAATACTAAATAACAATGACAGAGAAGAAATACTAAAGAATAAAAAAATTTAACATAACACTGACGGACTTACTATCTCTTCGGGTGTTCGAGTTATAACGTTTTCAAAAAGTGGGTGGTGCTGGTTGGGCGGGAAGGAGTGGGCGTGGCACAAAACCGTTCAAACTTGATGTAGTGCCAAGCATCACGAGTCTACCCTCCAAATTTCAAGTCTCTAGCTTTTACAGTTTCCGAGAACTATTGGTGAATACAGACGGACGGAAGGACAGACGGACAGGGCTCAATCGATTTCTCTTGTCATCCTGATCAAGAATATATATACTTTATGGGGTCCCCCTCCCCTCCTTCTATGCGTTACATACATTTCGTTCAAACAAACTTAATATACCCTGACACACTGTATGTGCAGGGTATAAAATCAATGACTTAATAGTCATCTATATCAACTATCCTATTATTACTAACACATGTCAATCTTATATAACTCTTGCTATAGCCAAGAAAAACGGAAAACTCATAATAAATAATAGAATTTTAAAATGCAACACAGCATATTACCAAATGAGTAATTTCAAAAAAGAAATATAGAACAGCTATGCCAAAATAAATAAAAACAAAAACTGCTTCACGATGTTGTTAAATAATGAAAACGCCAATTGTACAATAATTAAGGAAAAAAAACAAAAAAATAGACGAAATTAAAGAAGGTGCTATTCTTATCTCAGGGAACAATATTGTAAATGAGACTAACTTAAACGGCACATTTCTGATATTATTCAACTACTCTGTAATAATTAACAATGAGACTTTTGTAAACTGAAAAACCAAAGTATTAAACCATGTAAAACAAGGACAATATAAACCAGTAAGGGCGGTATAGTTGAGTATTCTCAACTATATAATACCCTGTACACATAGTAGGCGGTGCCACACCCTCAATCTACAAACAAGTATTAATTTGGCAGCCCAGATCAAATATCGTTCAAAATATCAAGAAAAACGGTCAAAAAATGTGGAATTTACAAAAGTTTTGAGTTTGTGGAAGATTGAGGGGTAACCATCAAAAGAGGGGGATTTTGTGGTATGCAGTCTTAAAGATATATATTTACTGAGCTTGTATACGAAATATCAGGCTTGTACTTTCAATAGTTTCGGAGATATAGCATTTCTAAGAAAACAACTGGGGGAGGGGAAATGATGGGGAGGGGTAAAAATTGGGAAATGCAGTTTTGTAGATCTATATATACTGAGTCTACGTACCGACTTTCATGTTTGTACCTATTATAGTTTGAAAGATGTAGTAATTTTAAGTAAAATAAAGGGGAATATATTAAAAATTTCAATTTGTTGGTCTCTGAGGGGTAACAATCAAAGAGAGGGGAAATTTGTTGTATGCAGTTTTTAAGATGTATTATTACTGAGCTTGTATACAAATTTTCAGGGTCGTACCTTTGTTAATTTTGGAGATATAGCAAAATACAGAAAATAACTGGGGGAGGGGAAATGAAAATGAGGGGGGGATTTTTTGGTATGCAGTTTTGTAGGGCTATACATACTGAGTCTACATACCGACTTTCATGTTTCTATCTCTTTGGGTGTTTGAGTTATAACGATTTAAAAAAGTGGTTGGGGCTGGATGTGCGGGAAGGAGGGGGCGTGGCAAAAAAAAAAAATAAACTTGATCTGCTGCCGAGCATCACGAGTCTACCCACCAAATTTCAAGTCTCTAGCTCTTATAGTTTTCGAGAACCGTTGGTGAGGACGGACGGACAGACGGACGGACATGGCTCAATCAATTTCTCTTGTCGTCCTGATCAAGAATATATATACTTTTTGGGGTCCCCCTCCCCTCCTTCTGTGCGTTACATACATTTCGTTCAAACAAACCCAATATACCCTGATACACAGTGTGTGTACAGGGTATAAAAATACTTCATTGAAAATTATATAGAAACAAACATTACCGAATTAAAATTCGAAAACATAAATCTGTTACAAAAATTAATCACAGTAACTCCATCGGAAGCAAAGTAATACTTTAATGATTGAAACTATTTTAATACTAATTATACCCTGTACACATACTGTGTATCGGGGTATATTGTGTTTGTTTGAGCGAAATGTATGTTACGCACAGAAATATTCACTTGCGACTATATAAAGTATATATATTCTTGATCAGGATGACAAGACGAATTGATTAAGCCATGTCCGTCCGTCTGTCCGTCCGTATTCACCAATGGTTCTCAGAAACTATAATAGCTAGAGACTTGAAATTTGGAGGGTAGACTCGTAATGCTCGGCAGCAGATCAAGTTTGAACGGTTTTGTGCCACGCCCACTCCTTCCCGCCCATCTAGCACCACCCACTTTTTTAAAACGCTATAACTCGAACATCCAAAGAGATAGAAACACATCGGTATGTAGACTCAGTATAAGTAGCACTACAAAACTGCATACCACAATTTTTCCCCCTCCTCATCATTTCCCCTCCACCGGTTGTTTTCTTAAAATTGAATTCAAAACTATTAAAGATACGAACCTGAAATTTTGTAGACAAGCTCAGTATATACGTATCTTAAAAACCGCATACCACAAAATTCCCTTCTTTTTGATAGTTACCCCTCAATGACCAACAAACTCAAATTTTTCGTAAATTCCACATTTTTTGACCGATTTACTTGATATTTTGAACACTATTTGATCGGGCAATGTCAAATCAAAATTTTTTTTGTAGATTTGGGGTGTTGCACCGCCTACTGTGTGTGCAGGGTATTATATTGTCGAGTATACTCGACTATAGCGTCCTAACTGGTTTTTTTATACTCTTGCAAGAGTATATTAACTTTGTCGTGAAGTTTGAAACGCAGAGAAGGAGACATCTCCGACTATATAAAGTATATATATTCTTGATCAGCTCGACGAGACGAGTTCATATAGCCATGTCCGTCCGTCTGTCTGTCCGTCTGTCTATTTGAATGCGAACTCCTCCCAGAGTTTTGAAGTTAGCAAAAAAATTTAAATGCATAAAATTTTCTTTTCCTTGCAGACAGCTTTTATGTAGAAACCAGCCTGATCGGAATACTATAGCATATAGCTGCCATATGAACGATCGGTCAAAAATGAGGTTTTTGCTCAATAAACTCTTTGTTTTTCAAGTTATCGCCCCAATTTTTTGCACAAGAACATCTCGGACGTAAATTAAGGCTCACTGCAAAATTGGTAAAGATCGGATAAATATAGCATGTAGCTCCCATAGGAACAATCGGTTAAAAATTCTGTTTTTGTTAGAAAAACTTTTTTGTTTTCAAGGAAGGGGTTTTCAGTAAGGGAGCTATTTTCAGCTTTGCTGAGACTTATATACTCTTGCAAGCATTTTCTCAAGTGTTCTTATTGGAAAATATGTCTTATGGTTTTTCCAATAAGAATCATATACTTTTATAAAGATAAAGGGGCGTGGCCCCGCCCATTTTCTAATTTTTTTAAGAAATACATTGCAATCATTGTACACTTTATTTTGCGATCTTATATCTCATCGACTTACAGAGAAATCACATTTTTAAATTTTTCTCTATATGGGCGGTGCCACGCCCTTATGTCCCATTTTTACGAAATTTTGGAATGTGGTCAAGGATTCATAAAAACGCGTAACTGCAAAGTTTTATCCGTTTATATTTGAGAACAAAAAAGTTTTTCTAACAAAAACCGAATTTTTGACCGATTGTTCCTATGGGAGCTATATCCTATATTTATCCGATCTCCACCAAATTTACTGTGTCTTAACTGACGTCCAAGATATTTGTGTGCAAAAACTTGAGACGATAACTTTAAAATCAAAGCGTTTATTGAGCAAAAACCTAATTTTTAACCGATCGTTCCTATGGCAGCTATATCCTATAGTTATTCGATCATGCTGGATTTTACATACAAACTGCGTGCAAGGAAAAGAAAATTTTCTGCGTTTAAATTTTTTCAATCTACAAAAACATATTGATCTGACGTCGCATATTCAAATAGTGTTCAAAATATCGTGCAAATCGGTCAAAAAATGTGGAATTCACGAAAAATTTGAGTTTGTAGGTCATTGTGGGGTAACCATCGAAAAAAGGGGAATTTTGTGGTATGCAGTTTTAAAGATAAATATTTACTGAGCTTGTCTACAAAATTTCAGATTCGTATCTTTAATAGTTTTGAAGATACAGCAAATTTAAGAAAACAGCCGCGGGAGGGGAAATGAAGGGGAGGGGGAAAAATTGTGGTACGCAGTTTTGTAAAGCTACTAATACTGAGTCTACATACCGACTTTCATGTTTCTATCTCTTTCGATGTTCGAGTTATAGCGTTTTAAAAAAGTGGGCGGTGCTGGATGGGCGGGAAGGAGTGGGCGTGGCACAAAACCGTTCAAACTTGATCTGCTGCCGAGCATCACGAGTCTACCCTCCAAAGTTCAAGTCTCTAGCTATTATAGTTTCTGAGAACCATTGGTGAATACGGACGGACGGACGGACAGACGGACGGACACAGCTTAATCAATTTCTCTTGACGTCCTGATCAAGAATATATATACTTTATAGGGTCCCCCTGCCCTCCTTCTGTGCGTTACATACATTTCGCTCAAACAAACACAATATACCCTGATACACAGTATGTGTACAGGGTATAATAAGAATCAGGAATTCTTGTAAAACACACTTTCTCAACAAATCCAAAAGTTGATGAATCGTGACGATTCATCTTAAGAAGGGATGAGTTAACGTATTCCGCAAGCGCGCCAAAGTTGACACATTTCTTTGTCACTTCGGTGCCACACTTTCAGTGCCACCCTTTTGGTGCCGCACCGTATCTCAAACACTTTAAGCTCAAATCATGAGTTCAAGAGCTAGAGCTAATTGACTCAAAATATTGGTCACTCCTCTGCCCAACGGGTAAACAGTTCTTGTTTATGAAATTGCTTTAACACTTTTCTAGAGCTCGAGCTAAGTCTTTCTATGGGACACTTCTTCGCCAACAAAAGGTAAACAGTTTCTCTTGTTTACAAATCTGAGCAATGCGATCCGCGTAGCTGACACATTGCTCTAACACTTTCCTATTAGCGATCAGCGACCAAGCGATCCGATATCAAAGGGCTATTCCAGCTCACGCTTTGTTTACAAAACAAAGCAATGTGATCCGCGTAGCTGACACATTGCTTTGACACTTAACCATTAGCGTGTCGCGGGCAAGCGCTCTCTCAAATATGCTGAGTCGCGATCAAGCGCTCTCTCAATCCTCCTTTCTATTGTGTAAACTAACGCTTCCATCAAGTTAGAACTCAAATGTGGTACAATTGATAACATTACATAATTCCTAAGAGCAAACTATTTGCTCATGCAAATCAGTATAAAACCAGTAAGGGCGGTATAGTCGAGTATACTCGACAATATAATACCCTGCACACATGGTAGGCGGTGCCACACCCTCAACCTACAAAAACATATTGATCTGACGTCGCTTATTCAAATTGTGTTCAAAATATCAAGAAAATCGGTCAAAAAATATGGATTTTACGAAAAATTGAAGTTTGTTGACCTCTGAGGGGTAGTCAACAAAAAGAGGGGAAATTTGTGGTATGCAGTTTTTAAGATGCATTATCACTGAGTTTGTACACAAAATTTCAGGTTCATACCTTTGTTAATTTTGGAGATATAGCAATTAACAGAAAATAACAGGGGGAGGGGAAATGAAATAGAGGGGGGGATTTTGTGGTATGCAGTTTTGTAGAGCCACTCATACTGATTCTACATACCGACTTTCATGTTTCTATCTCTTTGGATGTTTGAGTTATAGCGATTTAAAAAAGTGGGTGGGGCTGGATGGGCGGGAAGGAGTGGGCGTGGCACAAAAAGAAAATAAACTTGATCTGCTGCCAAGCATCACGAGTCTACCCTCCAAATTTCAAGTCTCTAGCTTTTATAGTTTCCGAGAACCATTGGTGAATACAGACGGACAGACGGACGGACGGACGGACGGACAGACGGACGGACATGGCTCAATCAGTTTCTCTTGTCATCCTGATCAAGAATATATATACTTTATGGGGTCCCCCTCACTTCCTTCTGTGCGTTACATACATTTCGTTCAAACAAACTTAATATACCCTGACACACTGTATGTGCAGGGTATAAACATAAGCCCAAATAATTTGGGAGGAGGCTTATCTCCAACCACGACGCGGTCGGTTGTAATGTCCTCAACAAAAATATCAAACTTAAATAAATGTATTAACCAAACTCTTCAATGAATTTATTTAATTTGTATGCTATTGGGATTGAATATAACATGATTCAATTACAAAATGGGCGTTGCCACGCCCACATATAGAAAAACGTTGTATCTCTGCAACCAATTGGTCTATAAATGTAGAGAAAGGTTTGAGTTATATAAAATGGGAATGAAATCTATTTTGATGAAAAAGTGGGCGGGGCAACGCATTCAAACAGTCGTTACTAATTGAAGGTACAGGGTATGTCGGAGTCGATTACTGTCAACTCCAATCCTTACTGGTTTTCATCATATTTTTACTAACATGCCAATATAAATAAAATTTTAAAAATTCCAAAATTGAATTTTTAACAATCAAAAGTATTATCAGGATTTTAGCATATCAATATCAGCTTATTTATCATGAATATCATTCGCTTTTATTGTTTGAATATAGGCAAACAATTCGAATTGTACAATGATGGGATCAGGATAACATGAAATTAAGTAGCAAAACAATACAATTTGCATTTCCAAAATAGTTAGCTTATGGTTGGGTCGGGAAAAGGGGTATATGTGTGTGCCAAGGCCATGCACAGGAATCAAATGTAAAATTGTCAATTGTTTATGCGAAGGGCAAAGAGGTTCATACGAAGAAATATACAAAACTGTGCATTGACATAGGTGTTGGGTGAGAAGGAACCAGTAAGGGAGCTATTTTCAGCTTTGCTGAAACTTATATACTCTTGCAAGCATTTGGAAAATCCGTTTTATAGTTTTTCCAATAAGAATCTTATAAGTTTATAAAGATAAAGGGGCGTTACCCCGCCCATTTTAAAATTTTTTTTAAGAATACAATGCAAACATTCCACACTTTATTTTACCATTTTCTGTCTCGTCTGCTTATAGATAAATCACATTTTTAAGTTTTTCTCTATATGGGCGGTGCCACGCCCTTATGTCCGATTCTTATGAAACTTTGTAATATGGTCAAGGATTCTTAAAAACGTGTAACTGCAAAGTTTCATCTGTTTATAGTTGAGAACAAAAAAGTTTTTCTAACAAAAACCGAATTTTTGGCCGATTGTTCCTATGGGAGCTATATGCTATATTTATCCGATCTTCACCATTTTTACAGTGTGCCTTGATTTACATCCAAGATGTTCTTGTGCAAAAAATCGAGGCGATAGCTTAAAAATCAAAGAGTTTATTGAGCAAAAACCTCATTTTTGACCGATCGTTCATATGGCAGCTATATGCTATAGTATTCCGATCAGGCTGGTTTCTACATATAAACTGCCTGCAAGGAAAAGAAAATTTTCTGCGTTTAAATTTTTTTGCTAACTTGAAAATTGCGGGAGGAGTTCGCATTGAAACAGACAGACGGACAGACAGACAGACGGACATGGCTATATGAACTCGTCTCGTCGTGCTGATCAAGAATATATATACTTTATATAGTCGGAGATGTCTCCTTCTCTGCGTTGCAAACTTCACGACAAAGTTAATATACTCTTGCAAGAGTATAAAATGAGACACATTGGCAACGCATAGTTTGTGTGTGCCGTAGACATGCAAAAAATCAAATGTCAATTTCTTGATAAGCAGTGAAAGTGTGTAAAGCACAAAACCGGTTTGGCTCGTGTGGCTGATCGTTGATGCGAAGTCCAAAGAGGCAGGGAGGTCTCCAACAACAAACAACAAAAACAATAAGCACACACTTATATGCTCCACTTCACCCTTTCTCAACATTGCTTCGATTTTCGGCTAGCGCGAAAATTTTAGCAACAACAATGACAATGCGTACACACTTATGTGCCCCACTTCACCCTTTGTCCACATTTGCATTGATTGTCTTGCTTTTTGTGCGATCGCAGCTTTAACAAATACACCAGACCGAAAAATTAAAGGATATAAAAACCAGTAAGGACGCTATAGTCGAGTAAACTCGACAATATAATACCCTGCACACACAGTAGGCGGTGCAACACCCCAAATCTACAAAAAAAATTTTGATTTGACATCGCCCGATCAAATATTGTTCAAAATTTCAAGTAAATCGGTCAAAAAATGTGGAATTTACGAAAAATTTGAGTTTGTAGGTCATTGAGGGGTAACTATCAATAAGAGGGGAATTTTGTGGTATGCAGTTTTTAAGATACGTATATACTGAGCTTGTCTACAAAATTTCAGGTTCGTATCTTTAATAGTTTTGAAGATACAGCCATTTTAAGAATACAACTGGGGGAGGGGAAATGAAGAGGAGGGGGAAAAATTGTGGTATGCAGTTTTGTAGTGCTACTTATACTGAGTCTACATACCGATGTGTTTCTATCTCTTTGGATGTTCGAGTTATAGCGTTTTAAAAAAGTGGGCGGTGCTGGATGGGCGGGAAGGAGTGGGCGTGGCACAAAACCGTTCAAACTTGATCTGCTGCCGAGCATCACGAGCCTACCCTCCAAATTTCAAGTCTCTAGCTATTATAGTTTCTGAGAACCATTGGTGAATACGGACGGACAGACAGACAGACGGACGGACGGACGGACGGACAGACGGACGGACATGGCTTAATCAATTTCTCTTGTCATCCTGATCAAGAATATATATACTTTATATAGTCGCAAGTGAATATTTCTGTGCGTTACATACATTTCGCTCAAACAAACACAATATACCCCGATACACAGTATGTGTACAGGGTATAAAAAGTTTTCCATACAACGACGTTAAATCTTAATTTCTCTTCCTCTTCTTCATTTTGTATGGCAGCTACCAGTTCTAGTTGCCCGATCTCACTGAAACTTTTAGGCATTATGTAGGACTATGTTAAACTACTATGTTTGAAATTTCAGCTCTCTATCTTTCAAAACAAAAAAGTTTTCCATATAACGATTAAAATTTGATTTTCTCCTTCATTTCGTATGGGGGCTACCAGTTCCAATAATCCAATATGGCCGGTTCCGACCAATGATTTGACCACACATTAGAGAAGACTCCCTGCAAAATTTCAGCTCGATATCTTCAAAACTGTGGGAGGAGATAGCATATTCACAGACAGACGGACATGGCTATATCAACTCGTCTTGTCGAGCTGATCAAGAATATATATACTTTATGGGGTCCCCCTCCCCTCCTTCTTGCTGTTACAAACTTCAGGACAAAGTTATAATACTATTCACTTGCGTGAAGAGTATAAAAAGGAATTTGTAGCTCTGAACCTCTAGTTTTTGAATCTAATCATGTTTTTTTTTAATGATGAGAGGTTTAAGACTCATTCTTTTTTTGAAACAATATTTCTACAGATGTGGGTTCAAGATGTTTGTACCGCCATAAAGACCTTATAGGAAATTTCATTACCTTTAATTTGAGTTACTGTGGAGCTCTGTAGCATAATTTTCCGCGGAGTTATCGTCGCTCAAAGCAAAAAAGCCATTGTTGACTTTGCTAATCAATAACTCAAAAACTATTGATGCCACAAAAAATGACAGTAGCTTTTTACAAACTCCAAACCATTTTCTACAAAGTTAATTTAGTGAGATTCAATGGAAAAATTTTTTTCAAAGAGAAAATGATAGCTGAAAAAAAGTTTAAATTTGGCAAAATTGGCTATTTTTGGATAATTTGGTGTATCTTTGGATATAGTCCATAATGGAAGGAGTCAGACTAAAAGTTTTTGACCTTTAGGTACACTGAAAACAACCCCATCATTGTTGAAGCCCAAAAGTTTTGTTTTCTTAGTGTCACGAAAGCTCAAACTTATCGTTTCCGCGGAACGTCACCAAATCTGTCAATTTTTTAAGAAATCACACTAACGTACAATTTTTGAATTTTTATGCATTTGTTCAACACCAAACATTTTTTTTACTCTTGCAAGAGTATATTAACTTTGTCATGAAGTTTGCAACGCAGATATGGAGACATCTCCGACAATATAAAGTATATATATTCTTGATCAGCACGACGAGACGAGTTCATATAGCCATGTCCGTCTGTCCGTCTGTCTGTTTCAATACCAACTGCGGGCTCAGTTTAAACGATATCGAAAAAATTGAAACGCAGAAAATTTTCTTATAATTGCAGGCAGTTTGTATGTAAAATCCAGCATGATCGGATAACTATAGCATATGATTCTTATTGGAAAAACTATAGCACATATTTTCCAATAAGAATACTTGAGAAAATGCTTGCAAGAGTATATAAGTTTCAGCAATGCTGAAAATAGCTCCCTTTGTAATATATGTATATATGATATATAAATTATATTTATAAAAGATTTACAAATTATCATTGTATCTTTGTTGGAAGTTCCATCCATATAATAGTGTAGGGTGAACCATGCAGTGCTTGGAAGAATATATGGTGTCGCGTCAGTCCAGAAGACTTCCGGATCTCCCTTTGAGTAAACGAGAAAAGATAGCGGGCGGGACCCTCTGGTTCCGTAGCTCTTTCGGGATGGGGTGGGTTGTTGCTATATCTTGAACCCATATACATAACATTAAATTTATTAGAGTCCCTACTGTAATAGAGAGCTGCACTCTCGAAACAAACAAATCCAAAAACAAACTAGCAAAAAAAAACACACAGCAAATAGAACTGCGAGGTCATTACGTTAAGTATATATAACAGGGTTAATTGTTGTGGAAATAGTTAGTTAAATGGGGTCAAAGATGTTAAAGACCCATGCTATACCCTACCCTACCAATGACCAACGTTCATATATAACGCAAGTCCCCTTTATGTATGCCTACTACACTTTTATAATCTCCATGTCACTAGGAATACAAAAATTAATTTAGACAATCATATTTTATAATAATTCACAAGTATTTCATTTAATAACATAAGAATATAGTAATGTATGATCTGAACATTTTTCTAATACTCATAACAACTCGTTTAGAACTCTATCGAAGGTATTGGAATATAAAAATTTAAAGAAGCAAATTAAACAAAGTTTAGTAAACTAAATTGAGTCTTAAATCCTCTTAAGACTATACATTTAATGCTATAGTTATAGATATTAAACCACTGATTTGAAGAAAAAAACGTGTGTTTGAAGTTGCACGTAATAAAGTTTAAAAATGTCTTGAAAGCATAGCTGAATTTAAGTAAACTTGTGGCACTTTAGTAGAACACAGTAATGTTCAAAAATGTAGCTTTTATACATGTCACGGTTTGACTTTAATTGATTTGAAGTTATAATATTTTTTTTGTGTATGTTAATTTAGAGAAAGCATTTGTGTTCTATTTTAAATTGTCGTAGCAGTTTTAATTTTGCTATTCGTACATATCATTTACTTTTTTTTTTTTTAATACGTCTTCATTTTAGAAAATGTTTTCTTTACCATTGTTCAAAAGGCATAACACAATAAATATAATTAATAAAAAACATAATAACTTACGATTTCCAGTACTGCTGCATCGATGAAAGGCCTTCCAAACGTGCGTAGGTGCTGTAGAGGCTATGAGTTATATTTACTGCGTCAAATTTTACTTTTTTGGCTGCATTGATAGTTTTTTTTTTTCTTTGAAATTTTTTTTTTTTTTTATACTTTTCACATATGTGAAATAGTATAATAACTTTGTGCTGAAGTTTGTAACACACAGAAATATTCACTTGCGACTATATAAAGTATATATATTCTTGATCAGGACGACAAGACGAGTTGATTTAACCATGTCCGTCTGACCGTCTGTCCGTCTGTCTGTATATATACAATCTCCTCCCACAGTTTTTAAGATATCGAGCTGAAATTTTGCACAGAGACTTCTTATTCGTGCAGTCAACTCATTTGTCGGATCCAGCCATATCGGACCACTGGAACTGGTAGCCCCCATACGAAAAGAAGAAGAAAAATGAACAAAACTTGAATCGTTGTATGGAAAACTTTTTTGTTTTGTATGTTAGAGTGCTGAAATTTTAAACATAGTAGTTCTAGATAGTCCGACTACATGCCTGAAAGTTTCATTGAGATTGGACATCTGGAACTGGTAGCTCCCATACAAAATGAAGAAGAGGAAGAGAAGCAATATTCACGTCGTTGTATGGACAACTTTTTTGTTTTTCAACCAATTGACTTCAAACTTCGTACTTTTTTGTTTTTTTAACCAATTGACTTGAAATTTTAAAGTTATGTTCTTAGGGAGGAATGAAAACTATTTTGACCAAAATTGACCCGTTGTATGGAAAACTTTTTTTTTTTTTAACCAATTGACTTGAAATTTCAAAGTTATGTTCTTAGGGAGGAATGAAAACTATTTTGACCAAAAGTGGGCGTAGCCACGCCCACTTATAGCGAAAATTGACCCGTTGTATGGAAAACTTTTTTGTTTTTTAACCAATTGTCTTGAAACCCTACAGTTATGTTCTTAGGGAGGAATGAAAACTATTTTGACCAAAAGTGGGCGAAGCCACGTCCACTTATAGCGAAAATTGACCCGTTGTATGGAAAACATTTTTGTTTTTTAACCAATTGACTTGAAACTTTACAGTTATGTTCTTAGAGAGGAATGAAAACTATTTTGACCAAAAGTGGGCGAATCCACGCCCACTTATAGCGAAAATTGACCCATTGTATGGAAAGCTTTTTTTGTTTTTTATCCAATTGACTTAAAACTTTAGAGTTATGTTCTTAGGGAGGAATGAAAACTGTTTTGACCAAAAGTAGGCATGGCTACGCCCACAAAAAGCCAATGCAAAATTCAGAAGAGCAATAAGAGAAGCCAAAAGACTGGCTTTCAACAACTTTACTTCCGAAATTCAACCCAAATCCGATTCATCTAGAATATGGTCCAACATTAAAAGTTTCTGCGGAGTCTTTCCCTCAAAATCCTTACATTGTATCCTCAACCCTTCAAATAATTCTCTGACAACAGACCCAAACACCATAGCTAACTGCTTCGCTGAAAACTGGTCCAAAGAGTCGGAAGATATGAAATTTACTCAAAACTTTCGATATAATAAGCACAATGCTTTGACACCTCCTCCAAACTACCTCCCCACAAAAACAGCTTTAGAAATAGAGAAAGATATCACACTCTTAGAACTTCAATCGTCACTAAACCGCAAAAATATTATGGTGGTTTGTTTTGACAAACAAACTTATTCATGATAACCAACTCGGTTTCAAGAGAGGCAAATCTGTTCTTGACAATCTACTATATGTAGATCATCTCGCAACCAGAGCCATCTCATACAAACGACACCTTTCCATTATCTCCCTTGACTTTTGTAAAGCATACGACAAGATAGGGATACACTCCCTGATACACCAACTCCGAGAATGGAAGCTAGGTCCAAAAATAATTGCCTACGTCACCCACTTTATGTCCAATAGGAAAATAATAGTAAAGATTGGTAAAACTGTATCCAGCAGTTATCACTTACACAATGGCATCCCCCAAGGCTCCCCTATCTCAGTCATCCTTTTCTTGATCTCCTACAATACCCTATCACAAAAAATAGCTCTACACAAAGAAATAAAATTCTGTGCCTACGCAGACGATTTCCACCTTTTACTTGACCTCAAACAAAAAAAGAATCCCCAACCGAACCTTAGCCAACTGTTTCTGTTCATCCAACACTGGAGTAACTATTCTGGAGCAATCTTGTCATCAGAGAAATGCCAACATCTACACATTTGTCGAAAGAAAAACTGTCACTGCTCAATCCAAACCAACAATACTACTATCCCTACAGTAACAAGACTAACCAGTAAGGACGCTATCTTCAGCAAGGCTGAAGCTATAATACTTTTCACGTTGTGTCACTAAAAAACTAAATGAATAGTTTTCATGCCTCCCTAACAACATAACTGTAAGGTTTCAAGTCAATTGGTTAAAAAACAAAAAAGTTTTCCATACAGCGGTTCAAGTTTTGCGATAAGTGGGCGTAGCCATGCCCACTTTTGGTCAAAATAGTTTTCATTCCTCCCTAAGAAGATAACTGTAAGGTTTCAAGTCAATTAGACAATTTTCGCTAAAAAAAAGGCGTGGGCACGCCCACTTTTGGTCAAAATAGTTTTCATTCCTCCCTAACAACATAACTGCAAAGTTTCAAGTCAATTGGTTGAAAAACAAAAAAGTTGTCCATACAACGGGTCAAATTTCGCTAGAAGTGAGCGTGGCTACGCTCACTTTGGGTCAAAATAGTTTTCATGCCTCCCTAAGAATATAACTGTAAAGTTTCAAGTCAATTGGTTAAAAAACAAAAAAGTTTTCCATACAGCGGGTCAATTTTCACTAAAAAAAGGCGTGGCCACGCCCATTTTTGGTCAAAATAGTTTTCATTCCTCCCTAACAATATAACTGCAAAGTTTCAAGTCAATTGGTTGAAAAACAAAAAAGTTGTCCATACAACGGGTCAAATTTCGCTAGAAGTGGGCGTGGCTACGCTCACTTTGGGTCAAAATAGTTTTCATGCCTCCCTAAGAACATAACTGTAAAGTTTCAAGTCAATTCGTTGGAAAACAAAAAAGTTTTCCATACAACGGGTCAATTTTTGCTATAAGTGGGCGTGGCTACGCCCACTTTTGGTGAAAATAGTTTTCATTCCTCCCTAAGAACATAACTGTAAAGTTTCAAGTCAGTTGGTTAAAAAACAAAAAAGTTTTCCATACAACGGGTCAATTTTCGCTATAAGTGGGCGTGGCTACGCCCACTTTTGGTCAAAATAGTTTTCATTCCTCCCTAAGAACATAACTTTAAAATTTCAAGTCAATTGGTTAAAAAACAAAAAAGTTTTTCATACAACGGGTCAATTTTTGCTAGAAGTGGGCGTGGCTACGCGTGGCTACGCCCCCTTTTAGTCAGAATAGTTTTCATTCCTCCCCAAGAACATAACTTCAAAATTTCAAGTCAATTGGTTGAAAAACAAAAAAGTTGTCCATACAACGACGTGAATATTGCTTCTCTTCCTCTTCTTCATTTTGTATGGGAGCTACCAGTTCCAGATGTCCAATCTCAATGAAACTTTCAGGCATGTAGTCGGACTATGTAGAACTACTATGTTTAAAATTTCAGCACTCTATCATACAAAACAAAAAAGTTTTCCATACAACGATTCAAATTTTGTTCATTTTTCTTCTTCTTTTCGTATGGGGGCTACCAGTTCCAGTGGTCCGATATGGCTGGATCCGACAAATGAGTTGACTGCACGAATGAGAAGTCTCTGTGCAAAATTTCAGCTCGATATCTTCAAAACTGTGGGAGGAGATTGTATATATACAGACAGACGGACAGACGGACATGGCTAAATCAACTCTTGTCGTCTTGTCGTCCTGATCAAGAATATATATACTTTATATAGTCGGAAATGAATATTTCGATCTGTTACAAACTTCAGCACAAAGTTATTATACTATTTCACATACGTGAAAAGTATAAAAATCTTAGGTCTAACCCTTAATAATAGATACAAATGAAACTCTCACATCTCTCAACTAACCTCCAACTTAACACCATTAAACATCTTTCATCCCGGAAATACAACTGCAATTCTCTCACCTTAATTCAAATAACCAAAACTCTACTCATTTCAAAGATAGATTACTGCCTCCCAATTTACGGATACGCACCTAAATCGTACACAAACAAACTTAAATCAATACAAAATTCAGCCATCAGAACAGCTCCAGGTGCCTTTCGAACTACCCCTGCCAATAACCTTCTCATGGAATCTAATATCCATACACTTGAAAATAGACGTGACTTTCTAACAGCCAAACTATTCAAAACACTATTGAACTCCTCAGATACTCCCCTCAAGAATTTTATAGAAACTTCAAAAAGAACACCGAGATACCCTAGTACACTAGATCGAGCTATAAACATCTGCAAAAATTTAAACTTGCCGTATGCTCCCCTCAAACCCTATACTTACAAAAAGCTTGATTGGCAAAATCCCTGTAAATTCATTAACACTTCCTTAACATCCTTCCGTAAGAACAACACTCCTCCAGAAATCTTCCAACAACTCTTCCTCTCCATTAAAAACGACCACCCAAACTACACCTTTATTTACACTGACGGCTCCAAATCTTCTCAAATCACAGGCTATGGCATTTCTACCGACACACAACCTCTGAAACTAGGACTCCTACCCCACTACTCAACAGTCTTCTCAGCTGAAATCATCGCTATTCACGAAGCCATTAAAATATGCATAAAAAAGCCAGGCCGCTTCAGTATTTGCTCAAACTCACTTTCAGCTATCCACGCTATAGCTAACTTCAACAATCAGAACTTCTACGCCAACATTATAAGAAGTATACTCAATGCAAAACACCCTAAAATAAAAATATTCTGGGTCCCTAGCCACACAAATATCACTGGTAACAACAAAGCAGACTTCTTAGCCAAACTATCGACAAAACTACCTCTAATATATACCCCCAACTACAACACCAGTGACATTATAGAAACCCTCAAAAAACTCCTAGTTCAAACTAACGATGCTCTACTTCAACAAACGTCGACATGGTACAAACAATTACGCTCTCAAAACTCAACAAACATTACTTACCTCAAAACAATACCCCAAAACAAACTCAGCAGAATTAACCAGATTAAATTCTCTAGAATACGTCTTGGCCACACTAAATTAACAAACACACAATACATAAACCCTAACCAACACCACAACAATTGTCCATTTTGCAACAGCCCCAGTTACAATATTCACCACATTATCACATCATGCACCTCACTTAATCAACACAGATCCACAATATTCGCCAACCGTAACCCTCTCCACCTCATCTCTAACCCATCCTTAAAAAATATATACCTCATACTAGAATTCCTAAAAAAATCAAACATATACAATAAAATCTAATTATAAGAAAATGTAAGCCACCATTTAAAAAAAAAAAAAACATCTCAGGCTAAAGGCCCTAGCAGCCAAGGCCCCATGACCGTTCCACATTAGTTTGGAAGTTCTTTAACTTTAACCTAGCTTTAAATAAATAAATAAATAATAATTTAAAGAAGCAAATTAAACAAAGTTTAGTAAACTAAGTTGAGTCTTAAATCCTCTTAAGGCTATATATTTAATGCTATAGTTATAGATATTAAACCACTGATTTGAAGAAAAAAACGTGTGTTTGAAGTTGCACGTAATAAAGTTTAAAAATGTCTTGAAAGCATAGCTGAATTTAAGTAAACTTGTGGCTCTATAGTAGAACACAGTAATGTTCAAAAATGTAGCTTTTATACATGTCACGGTTTGACTTTAATTGATTTGAAGTTATAATATTTTTTTTGTGTGTGTTAATTTAGAGAAAGCATTTGTGTTCTATTTTAAATTGTCGTAGCAGTTTTAATTTGGCTATTCGTACATATCATTTACTTTTTTTTTTTTTAATACGTCTTCATTTTAGAAAATGTTTTCTTTACCATTGTTCAAAAGGCAT
This sequence comes from Phortica okadai, assembly GCA_034638295.1. Taxonomy (NCBI): domain Eukaryota; kingdom Metazoa; phylum Arthropoda; class Insecta; order Diptera; family Drosophilidae; genus Phortica; species Phortica okadai. Next base: position 34,973,242 of record CM067848.1, on the reverse strand, counting down.
AACACAATAAATATAATTAATAAAAAACATAATAACTTACGATTTCCAGTACTGCTGCATCGATGAAAGGCCTTCCAAACGTGCGTAGGTGCTGTAGAGGCTATGAGTTATATTTACTGCGTTAAATTTTACTTTTTTGGCTGCATTGATAGTTTTTTATACCCTGTACACATACTGTGTATCGGGGTATATTGTGTTTGTTTGAGCGAAATGTATGTAACGCACAGAAATATTCACTTGCGACTATATAAAGTATATATATTCTTGATCAGGACGTCAAGAGAAATTGATTAAGCTATGTCCGTCCGTCTGTCCGTCCGTCCGTCCGTCCGTATTCACCAATGGTTCTCAGAAACTATAATAGCTAGAGACTTGAAATTTGGAGGGTAGACTCGTGATGTTCGGCAGCAGATCAAGTTTGAACGGTTTTGTGCCACGCCCACTCCTTCCCGCCCATCCAGCACCGCCCACTTTTTTAAAACGCTATAACTCGAACATCGAAAGAAATAGAAACATGAAAGTCGGTATGTAGACTCAGTATAAGTAGCTTTACAAAACTGCATACCACAATTTTTCCCGCTCCCCTTCATTTCCCCTCCCGCGGGTGTTTTCTTAAATTTCCTGTATCTTCAAAACTATTAAAGATACGAATCTGAAATTTTGTGTACAAGCTCAGTAAATATTTATCTTTAAAACTGCATACCACAAAATTCCCTTCTTTTTGATGGTTACCCCTCAATGACCTACAAACTCAAATTTTTCGTGAATTCCACATTTTTTGACCGATTTGCTTGATATTTTGAACACTATTTGATCGGGCGATGTCAAATCAACATTTTTTTGTAGATTTGGGGTGTTGCACTGCCTACTGTGTGTGCAGGGTATTATATTGTCGAGTATACTCGACTATAGCGTCCTTACTGGTTTTTATTTGAAATTATTTTTTTTTTTTTTTTAAATTTCGTTATCTATTAATTGTTAAAACATTTTCTTCAAATCAAATTTAATAAGCAAAGCACGACGATGCAATCTTTCAAGACAAACGATAATTAATTACAGCTCAATTACTGTTTTTCTTCACATTCGATTTTACAACTTACTAATTTAACTTTACTTTTAACTTTTTGCAAATTGGAATTTATAAAATTAATTGATGTGCATACTGCACCACTGATTTTATACAAGCGAGGAAGAATTTACAACATTATTAGGCGCTTCATCCTAACCAATAAACGACGTTGCAGAAAGCACATTGAGGTAGGTCGCAAGTGAGGTTACGGCCGATGATATGCCGGTGAAATTAGCTCATTTTAACGCCTCCAGATGTTGCAGTGTCACAACTTGGAGTCACTAGTTCATCTAGCGATTCACGTAGTCCTGATGATGGGGTTGCCTAGGTTCTTACTCCTGGCGATTTCTGTCTGAAGACGACACTTAGAAGGTGTACATTCGGACGTTAATTAATAACGCAGTCCGACGAAACGCGAAAATTTGAATAGACGATTAGTAATTAGGCAGACTCCCAAACTAAATCTCGTTCCATGCGACTTTAGTTTGGAGGAGTATACTGCACTATACTGGTGGCCCCAAAAACAATTCTAAACAAGAGAACAGACAAGTTTTAGATTGAGGTTAAACTCGAAGGGTGACTCTTCGAATTGGAATTTCCTTATTTTACCTTTTCTTTTAGATGAATAGGCCGGAATCCCATCTAGGGCTCCTATGCCTGCGGCAACCTAGCACTACTGGGTTCTCGCTTGTTTTGTTTAACTCGCACCAAACGAACAAAACTTTGCGAGTTTACACAATTGAAATTTATATGCTTGTTCGCACAACCTGATACTTTCACTGCACGTGTATTTCACTGACTATTTTTTCAGGATTTTAGCGATGTGCACGTTGTTATAAATCTGATTTTTTTCGCAAAGTGGACGAATTCGATGAAGTCTGGCTTTTTATAGTGAAGCTAAGCTTTGATTTCATTGAAGTTGGCTGCGATTCAAACAGCTGTTCGCGTTGCCAACTACCGAAAAGGGTACACAAGGGTATTGTCTATACCACACTGTTGATCGCATACACAGCTTTTACATCACTGACTGCGGCAACAGTTCGTTAAATTTGTAAATAAAAAAGCGACTATCGCGACCATTACACCTTACTGGTTTTTTTTTTTTAGCAATAAAGCGAAATTTAATTAATCAAAGACATTAATTAAAGAGAAAACCAGTAAGGGAGCTATTTTCAGCTTTGCTGAAACTTATATACTCTTGCAAGCATTTGGAAAATCCGTTTTATAGTTTTTCTAATAAGAATCTTATAAGTTTATAAAGATAAAGGGGCGTAACATTTTCTAACTTGTTTTCAAGAGTACAATGCAATCATTCTACACTTCATTTTACAATTTTCTATCCCGTCTGCTTATAGATAAATCACATTTTTAAGTTTTTCTCTATATGGGCGGTGCCACGCTCTTATGTCCGATTCTTATGAAACATTGTAATATGGTCAAGGATTCTTAAAAACGCGTAACTGCAAGGTTTCACTTGTTTATAGTTGAAAACAAAAAAGTTTTTCTAACAAAAACCGAATTTTTGAGCGATTGTTCCTATGGGAGCTTTATGCTATATTTATCCGATCTTCACCAATTTTGCAGTGTGCCTTAATTTACGTCCAAGATGTTCTTGTGCAAAAAATCGAGCCGATAACTTTAAAATCAAAGAGTTTATTGAGCAAAAACCTCATTTTTTACTGATCGTTCCTATGGCAGCTATATGCTTTAGTATTCCGATCAAGCTGGATTCTACATATAAACTGCCTGCAAAGAAAAGAAAATTTTCTACGTTAAAATTTTTTGCTAACTTCAAAACTCTGGGAGGAGTTCGCATTGAAACAGACAGACAGACAGACAGACAGACGGACAGACAGACATACGGACATGGCTATTTGAACTCGTCTCGTCGTGCTGATCAAGAATATATATACTTTATATAGTCGGAGATGTCTCCTTCTCTGCGTTGCAAACTTCACGACAAAGTTAATATACTCTTGCAAGAGTATAAAAACAAAAAAAATTAATTTTTGGAAAAAAATATGTTTTTCTAAAAATGGTTTTGTTTTGTAAATCATCTATCATCGTTTTCGATACAACGCACAATGGCCGGATTTACCAAAGTTGGGGCAGAAACACAAAAAGATAGAGTTTTGAATACAGAAAAAAGATCCTAGTATTATGATAGAACATAGACATAGGTATAAAAATACATTTTTGAAAAATTTTTTGAGCTACCCTGGTGTTTTAGCGAAACCATCAAAGTCAGCTGATTTTAATCTCCGTTACTTTAAAGTCATTTTGCAGCTACTAAACTTTTTTTTTGCATTAAATTGTAAACCTTTTTTCTTTGTCAACAAACATACCTTTGAAATGGAAAACACCCATAACGGTATGTTGATTTTTAAATGTAGATCTATGTTTGTGTTATGCTGTGTTTTGTCTTTGCTCTTATGTGTTATTGTTGTGTTGTTTTTTTTGAGTAACATAACCTATAAGTCTCGTGTTTTGTGGAGTAAAAGATGGCACAATTCTAGCTCCTTCTCGAGGTGAATAATGCATTTATGTTCAGTAATATGTGCTTAACTTAATGAAACTAATTATTTTTACGCATTTTTGCGCGTTTGTTAAATATTTGATGATATTGCAGACACGTTCGAAACTAGTCGCGAGGAAATGCTTGAGATTTGGATTCAAGGTGGTCGCAAAACTGAGGTTATTTCCAATTGTTTGTTTGGAAAGCTTATTTCAAATTTACAGCAAGACAAGAAAGAGAATATTATGAGACAAATATCCAATTTCATCTCATACATTAACAAATATTTGCCAAAATGCCAGAGGAAAATAACAAGATTTAAAGAAGAACATCCAAAGTGGCTTGCTGGACAAATGATATTGCAAATTGATAAAGACGATTTGATAAGATATTCAAAAGGACGTCCACGCTTAACTTATGATGAAGGCGGTATACGTTTGAAGCGCAAATTAGCTTCCGAACTCGCCACTAATCAAGATCATAATATTGATTTACTCACTCATGCAGCTGCAATATCTGCTAAAAAATGTAAAGGAAATAAAATTATTGATTGTACATTAAAGGAAAATATGCCCAAAGTCCCAAAAAAAACGGATAACATACCAAAGCCCGTTCCAATTTCCGAAGATGAAGCTTTAGCATTTTTACTGGAGAATTCCTTTACTAAAAGGCAATACAACAGCATTAGGACTTTAATACGGAAACAAGGATGTGATATATTGCCAAGCTATGATAAAGTCTACAAAGCTAAGTTGCAATGTAGACCCATCGATATTGAAGTAACGGAAACCATGGCCCAAGTTTCATTGCAAAATATGGTAAATCACACTGCAAAAAGGATCTTAACATTTCAAAAAGAAGTTTTTAATCAATTTCAAGAAATAAATAATGTTAATTTGATTGCAAGCTATGGCTTCGACGGATCGACCGGACAAAGCTTATACAAACAGGGATTTCTTGGAAAGGAGCCAGAAACATTTGACCAATCCTTATTCGTAACTTCCTTCATACCAATTAAATTAGTCGATTCCTTAGAAAAATTTCTGTGGCTAAATGCAAAAACTCAGTCAGTGAAATTTTGTAGACCATTTAAAATAGAATTTATCAAGGAAAGTAAAGAACACATTTTAAAAGGAAACGATAGAGTAAAGGAAGAAGTTCAAAATTTATCACCATACATATTTAATGAAATTGCTGATAGAAATATTACGATTTCATTTGATCTCAATTTAACGCTTATTGACGGTAAGGTTTTAAATGTTTTAACGGGGATGAACCCCACTCAATCATGTCCAATATGTGGTGCAACTCTAAAAAATGTTTTAATGACTAAGGACACAAATGCAGAAATTTTTAAGCCTAAGTCTAATACTCATCAATATGGAGTGAGTCCATTACATTCATGGATAAGATTTTTATACTTTTCACGTATGTGAAATAGTATAATAACTTTGTGCTGAAGTTTGTAACAGATCGAAATATTCATTTCCGACTATATAAAGTATATATATTCTTGATCAGTACGACAAGACGAGTTGATTTAGCCATGTCCGTCTGTCCGTCCGTCTGTCTGTTTATATACAATCTCAATGAAGATATTGAGCTGAAATTTTGCACAGAGACTGCTTATTTGTGCGATCAACTCATTTGTCGGATCCAGCCATATCGGACCACTGGAACTGGTAGCCCCCATACGAAAAGAAGAAGAAAAATGAACAAAACTTGAGTCGTTGTATGGAAAAGTTTTTTGTTTTGTATGATAGAGTGCTGAAATTTTAAACATAGTAGTTCTACATAGTCCGACTACATGCCTGAAAGTTTCAATGAGATTGGACATCTGGAACTGGTAGCTCCCATACAAAATGAAGAAGAGGAAGAGAAGCAATATTCACGTCGTTGTATGGACAACTTTTTTGTTTTTCAACCAATTGACTTGAAATTTTAAAGTTATGTTCTTATGGAGGAATGAAAACTATTTTGACCAAAAGTGGGCGTAGCCACGCCCACTTATAGCAAAAATTGACCCGTTGTATGGAAAACTTTTGTGTTTTTTAACCAATTGACTTGAAACTTTACTGTTATGTTCTTAGGGAGGAATGAAAACAATTTTGACCAAAAGTGGGCGCGGCCACGCCCTTTTATAGCGAAATTTGACCCGTTGTATGGAAAACTTTTTTGTTTTTTAACCAATTGACTTGAAACTTTACAGTTATGTTCTTAGGGAGGAATGAAAACAATGTTGACCAAAAGTGGGCGTAGCCACGCCCACTTATAGCAAAAATTGACCCGTTGTATGGAAAACTTTTTTGTTTTTCAACGAATTGACTTGAAACTTTACAGTTATGTTCTTAGGGAGGAATGAAAACTATTTTGACCAAAAGTGGGCGTGGCCACGCCCTTTTATAGCGAAATTTGACCCGTTGTATGGAAAACTTTTGTGTTTTTTAACCAATTGACTTGAAACTTTACTGTTATGTTCTTAGGGAGGAATGAAAACAATTTTGACCAAAAGTGGGCGTGGCCACGCCCTTTTATAGCAAAAATTGACCCTTTGTATGGAAAACTTTTTTGTTTCTTAACCAATTGACTTGAAATTTTAAAGTTATGTTCTTAGGGAGGAATGAAATCTATTTTGACCAAAAGTGGGCGTAACCACGCGTAGCCACGCCCACTTATAGCGAAAATTTACCCGTTGTATGGAAAACTTTTTTGTTTTTTAACCAATTGACTTGAAACTTTACAGTTATGTTCTTAGAGAGGAATGAAAACTATTTTGACCAAAAGTGGGCGTAGCCACGCCCACTTATAGCGAAAATTGACCCATTGTATGGAAAACTTTTTTGTTTTTTAACCAATTGACTTGAAACTTTGCAGTTATGCTCTTAGGGAGGAATGAAAACTATTTTAACCAAAAGTGGGCGTAGCCACGCCTACTTATAGCGAAAATTGACCGGTTGTATGGAAAACTTTTTTGTTTTTTAACCAATTGACTTAAAACTTCACAGTTATGTTCCTAGAGAGGAATGAAAACTATTTTGACCAAAAGTGGGCGTAGCCACGCCTACTTATAGCAAAAATTGACCCGTTGTATGGAAAACTTTTTTGTTTTTTAACCAATTGACTTGAAACTTTGCAGTTATGCTCTTAGGGAGGAATGAAAACTATTTTGATCAAAAGTGGGCGTGGCCACGCCCTTTTATAGCAAAAATTGACCCTTTGTATGGAAAACTTTTTTGTTTTTTAACCAATTGACTTGAAACTTTACTGTTATGTTCTTAGGGAGGAATAAAAACTATTTTGACCAAATGTGGGCATGGCTACGCCCACTTATCGCAAAACTTGAACCGTTGTATGAAATTTTTTTTGTTTTTTAACGAATTGACTTGAAACATTACAGTTATGTTGTTAGGGAGGCATGAAAACTATTCATTTAGTTTTTTTTATAGTGACACAAAGTGAAAAGTATTATAGCTTCAGCCTTGCTGAAGATAGCGTCCTTACTGGTTTTCATTGATTTTTTTGCATTTTTATCAAATTTACTGAACAAAAGTGAATATTGCTTGGCGCAAAACTAACGAACGGTTAGACAAATTTCAACGAAATGTTCAAGCAATCTTCAGATGGACCTATAGTGTGGTTTTATAAAGTTTGGTATCGATCGGACCACTTGAACTGTTAGCCCCCATACAAAAATATAAAGAACCAGTAAAGGCGGTAAAGTTGAGTATTCTCAACTATATAATACCCTGTACACACACCTATGTTGATAACACGTTAAACATTCGCCGACAGCAAAAGCAGTGTACCACGATATGGTTTGAGTATTTGCTAAGGTCAGGCAGGGCTCACAGTGCAATGTTGCCATTAGATGGCGCTTTAGTACGGATTTTGTTACAAAGCATTGCTGCAAAATTTTAGTGTGTTGGTCTTTGCGCGGAAAGTGGTAGTTTGTTGTATGCAGTTTTAAAAAGCTATGTTATCTGAGTTTGCATACAAAATTTCAGCATTGTATTCTTTATACTTTAGGAGACACAGCAATTTTAAGAAAAAAATGACCTTTTGTTGTGCTCGATCGGCGGGAAGGAATGGGCGTGGCAAAAATTCCTTCAAACTTGATCTAGTGTTCGACCACACGAGTCTATCTTCCAAATTTCAAGTCTCTAGCTTTAATAGTTTTCGCAGTGTTAAGTACGGTTTTTGTTACAAATAGGATAAAGCAGTGTTCAAGGCGCAATTTATGCCAAATTTCAACTTGTTTGTCTTTGCGTTGTCACACAGCGTTAAAAATGAAAGTTTGTGGTATGCAGTTTTATAAAGGTATGCTTACTGAGTTTGCATACAAAATTTCAGCATTGTACATTTTATAGTTTAGGAGATACAACAATTTTAAGAAAACAACGAATGGGAGGCGGAAAAAATGTGGTATGCAGTTTTGTAAAGCTATACATACTTAGTCTACATACTCATTTTCACGTTTCTAACTCATCATGTTTTCGAGCTACAGCCTTTTGAAAAAATGGGTGGTGCTCGATGGGCGAAAATTCCTTCAAACTTGATCTAGCGTTTGACCTCACGAGTCTATCCACCAAATTTCAAGTCTCTAGCTCTTATTGTTTTCGAGAACCATTGGTGAGGACGGACGGACGGACGGACAGACAGGGCTATATCAATTCGTCTTGTCATCCTGATCAAGAATATATACACTTTATAGGGTCCCCCTCCCCTCCTTCTATGCGTTACATACAAACCGTCTCAAACAAACTTAATATACCCTCATACACAGTGTGTGTTCAGGGTATAAAAGTGAACAAAATTAATTAATTTTTCGTTTTTTCAAGGCTTTGAAAAAAAGGCATAAAGTCTTTTAGGGCCGTCGTTAATGTTATTTTGGGCAATAAGAGAAGTGAAAATTATGTTGAACATATGAACAATCACCTACAAAAATATCAACAGCTAGGTTGCAACATGTCTCTGAAAATACATTTCCTTCAATCACATCTTGATTTTTTTCTTCTATCTGAGGAGATGTAAGCGAGGAACATGGTAAGCGTTTCCACCAAGATATTTCGACGATGGAAAAAAGGTATCAGGGTCGATGGAATGCGGCAATGTTAGCTGATTACTGTTGGAACTTGAGAAGGGATACTCAAGAATGTTTTTAGAAAAAACAAGCGAAAGAAATTAAAATAAAATTAATTAAACAGGCCAAGCCTCTTGTAAATATATCTAAATCATCAATTTCATTTCAATAATTAAAGAAAAAAAACAGAAAGCAACGATTTTCTTTCATAAATAGACTTTTTCTTTAAATTTTACATTAAACTATTTATGCGCATATCTTTTGAATGGGAGCTAAGTTTTTAAATTTTTTTTTTGTTTTCGTGACCAGTGACCCTTCAAGAGTATAAAAATATAGAATTTAATCAAAAGGCATTCAAAAAGCCTTATTTTGTAGACCTGTGTAATATAATGAGGAAATCGAAAAGTTTGTTTGGTGAGTTTGGAATATATGAGTTGGAGATAATTAAATGTGTCAGATAGAGGAACAAATGTGATAAAAGCATTGGAAAACAACATACGTTTAAACTGTAGCAGCCATTTATTTGCAAATATATTGGATAAGTCATTTGACGAAACTGTTGAGTTGTCGGAATTGCTAGAGGCGTGCAGGAAAATTGTAAAATATTTCAAAAAGGCAAATTTGCAACATATACTTCAAACGTCGTTGAAAAGTCCATGTCCCAAACGCTGGAATTCCAATTATTATATGTTTAAGTCAATTGTAGACAATTGGTTCCATATCAATGAAATATTAAATGAAAAGGAGGAAGGCCAACGGTTGCTACTCACAAATATTTCGACACTAAAGATACTAGTTGAACTTTGGAATGACTTCGAAATTGTTTTCAAGAAAATGCAAACTTGCAGCTTCCCTTCTTTGTGTTTCGTCATTCCATCGATTAATAAAATCAAAAGCCGTTGTATATCTAACAACTTATAACTGCTATAAAAAAATTAAAAGAAAAAATCCGCAATAAAATTTATGGAATTTGGTTAAAAAATCTGAATGTATGGCATAAGATTTCATTTTTTTTATATCCACCAGCTGCCAATATGCAACCAAATGATTTGGATGAAATAAAGAGTTTTTGCATTTCTCAAATGAATAACCACAACAACGTGACTTCAGCCATTTCTCAGCAGTCCGTTTTACCAAATTCATTTACTCCACCTTCTGACTCAGTTAGGCAATTTTCATTTACTGAACACAGTATTTTAAGTGAATCAACTGCGACTTCTTCATGCCAATCTTCGCTCAAAAAGGACATTGCATTTATTGCAAGACTCAACATTGAACTTCACGGAAACAGCTAGACAAGAATTAGACAAATATTGTGTGGAAATTGTCAAAATAACCGAAGACTTCGATGCAATGAAATGGTGGAAAATGCATCGAAATAATTATGCACGCTTATCAAAACTTGCTCTACAAGTGCATTCTATACCTTCTAGCAGTGCTGCTGCTGAACGAGTTTTTTCATTGGCGGGCAATATTATAACTGAAAAGGGGACAGGCTAGGTCCAAAATCAGTAGACAGCTTAATTTTTCTATACTCATATTATAAACATTTTGAACATTAAATGTAGTTTAAAATTAAAAAATGTATGAGTTCTATCTCATTTTATTTAAATTTTTTGAAAATCAAAAAGCTTTTGATAAAAACGTATTATTTTCTTTTTACTTGATATGCAATAAGATATACACATTGAATTATTGACTTTTCAGTTTGAGTATGAGATGTTTGCTATCACTTCGTATTACGTAGTCGGTCAAAGCAAGCTTTGTGTAAAACAAGTATGTGCTAATACCGGTGTCGAACATTCATAGATTCTGACCGATGCAAACTCAAAACCAGTAAGGACGCTATAGTCGAGTATACTCGACAATATAATACCCTGCACACACAGTAGGCAGTGCATCACCCCAAATCTGCAAAAAAAATGTTGATTTGACATCGCCCGATCAAATAGTGTTCAAAATATCAAGTAAATCGGTCAAAAAATGTGGAATTCACGAAAAATTTGAGTTTGTAGGTCATTGAGGGGTAACCATCAAAAAAAAGGGAATTTTGTGGTGTGCAGTTTTAAAGATACGTATTTACTGAGCTTGTCTACAAAATTTCAGGTTCATACCTTTGTTAATTTTGGAGATATAGCAATTTACAGAAAATAGCTGGGGGAGGGGAAATGAAAAAGAGAGGGGAATTTTGTGGTATGCAGTTTTGTAGAGCAACTCACACTGAGTCTACATACCGACTTTCATGATTCTATCTCTTTGGATGTTTGAGTTATAGCGATTTAAAAAAGTCGGTGGGGCTGGATGGGCGGGAAGGAGTGGGCGTGGCACAAAAAAACATAAACTTTATCTGCTGCCAAGCATCAGGAGTCTACCCTCCAAATTTCAAGTCTCTAGCTCTTTCAGTTTCCGAGATCCATTGGCGAATACAGACGGACGGACGGACAGACGGACGGACATGGCTCAATCAATTTCTCTAGACGTCCTGATCAAGAATATATACATATACTTTACGGGGTCCCCTTCCCTTCCTTCCCTGCGTTACATACATTTCGTTCAAACAAACTTTATATACCCTGACACACTGTATGTGCAGGGTATAAAAAATTTTTTTTGACATGCACTTAATTTATTTTGAAAAATTGATTTTTGATACTTTTATGTAAAATTTATTTTGAAATATACGTTGAATGACCTATGTAACCTATGTATGTGGCAAATATGAATGTGTTCATGCAGACCTTTAGTATGTATGCATCATTATACCCTGTACCCATACTGTGTATCAGGGTATATTGTGTTTGTTTGAACGATATTTATGTAACGCAGAGAAGGAGGGGAGGGGGACCCCATAAAGTACATATATTATTGATCAGGACGACAAGAAAAATTGATTGAGCCATGTTCGTCCGTCCTCACCAACGGTTCTCGGAACTATACGATAGAGACTTGAAATTTGGAGGGTAGACTCGTGATGCTCGGCAGCAGATCAAGTAAAATTTTTTTTTTTTGCCACGCCCATCCAGCCCCACCCAATTTTTTAAATCGCTACAACTCAAACATCCAAAAAGAAAGAAACATGAAAGTATGTAGACTCAGTATGTATAGCCCTACAAAACTGCATACCACAAACTTTCCCCCTTTATGAAGGCTACCCCTCAGAGGCCGACAAACTTAAATTTTTCGTAAAATCCACATTTTTGACCGATTTTCTTGATATTTTGACCACTATTTGATTAGGCGACGTCAGATTTATATGTTTTTGTAGATTGATGGTGTGGCGTCGCCTACCATGTGTGCAGGGTATTATATTGTCGAGTATACTCGACTATACCGTCCTTACTGGTTTTGTTCTATCTTTCTTTGCGCACACGAAGAAATACACTGCGCGTCATCAGATTAGCGCCCCCTTAATGACTCTTATTTCATATTTAATATTATCTAAACCATTTGATCCAGAGTCTTCCAATTTTTATTCATTTGACTCTTGTCTATTCTCTTAAAAAAAACAAGAACAGTAACTGTAATATTCAAAATAATATTTTAACAAATTTTAAAAAAAAAGTGTATACAAAACACTTAATGAAAATTTCTGTTTTGTATTTTGATCCTTTTTTAGTAAAATTAGTAATGTGTAGGCCCGCCTTTGTTAACAATCACTTCGTAAATTCGATTGGGAGCTGAATTGTAAAGTTGCTCAATATAGTTTAAGGAAATGGTGGACCAAGCGTATTTTATGCCTTCGATTAACTGTTCTTTTGTGGTATACTGCTTCCCAGACTCGTACACTTTTCCAGCCAACCATCCCCAAACGTTTTCGATGATATTTAGGTCAGGAGAGTGTGGTGGCCACTCAAGAACATTGACTTTTTGCCTCTGAATCCAGGATTTCACCGACCGGGCTGTGTGAATGGGAGCATTATCTTGCTGGAAATGCCATTTTAGATTTCCAAACAAGTTTTGGAAGTGGGGAAATGCTGTTTTCAAAACGCTTTTGTAGCTCTCTGCATTCATACGTGATGTTAAAAACTGCAACTCGCAGGTACCATAGTACGAGATCGCTCCCCACACCATTACACCCCCCGCTCGGCTGTGTAAACGATCTAAATAATGTTCCTCTTTACGCATGTCGTGAAAATAATAATTGTATCCATCTGGTCCTTCCAAATTAAATTTCTTTTCATCAAAAAAGACCACGGTATGCCACTCAGAAGACCACGACATGTGCTTTCGAGCAAAACTTAAGCGAGTTTCTTTTCTGACCGCATTAAGTGGTAGTTATACCCTGTACACACACTGTGTATCAGGGTATATTAAGTTTGTTTGAGACGATTTGTATGTAACGCATAGAAGGAGGGGAGGGGGACCCTATAAAGTATATATATTCTTGATCAGGATGACAAGACGAATTGATATAGCCCTGTCTGTCCGTCCGTCCGTCCTCACCAATGGTTCTCGAAAACTATAAGAGCTAGAGACTTGAAATTTGGTGGATAGACTCGTGAGGTCAAACGCTAGATCAAGTTTGAAGGATTTTTCGCCACGCCCACTCCTTCCCGCCCATCGAGCACCATCCATTTTTTCAAAAGGCTGTAGCTCGAAAACCTGATGAGTTAGAAACATGAAAATGAGTATGTAGACTCAGTATGTATAGCTTTACAAAACTGCATACCACATTTTTTCCCCCTCCCCTTCGTTTCCCCTCAAAAAGTTGTTTTCTTAAAATTGCTGTATCTCCTAAACTATAATAGATACAATGCATGCAAACTCAGTAAACATACCTTTTTAAAACTGCATACCACAAACTTCCATTTTTAACGCTGTGTGACAACGCAAAGACAAACAATTTGAAATTTGGCATAAATTGCGCTTTGAACACTGCTTTATCCTATTTGTAACAAAAACCGTACTTAACACTGCGAAAACTATTAAAGCTAGAGACTTGAAATTTGGAAGATAGACTCGTGTGGTCGAACACTAGATCAAGTTTGAAGGAATTTTTGCCACGCCCATTCCTTCCCGCCCATCGAGCACAACAAAAGGTCATTTTTTTCTCAAAATTGCTGTATCTCCTAAAGTATAAAGAATACAATGCTGAAATTTTGTATGCAAACTCAGATAACATACCTTTTTAAATCTGCATATAACAAACTACCACTTTCCGCGCAAAGACCAACACACTAAAATTTTGCAGCAATGCTTTGTAACAAAATCCGTACTAAAGCGCCATCTAATGGCAACATTGCACTGTGAGCCCTACCTGACCTTAGCAAATACACAAACCATATCGTGGTACACTGCTTTTGCTGTCGGCGAATGTTTAACGTGTTATCAACATAGGTGTGTGTACAGGGTTGAGAATACTCAACTATACCGCCCTTACTGGTTTTTTTTTTAGTTTTTGTCTCTGCAAGTGTGCTGCTTTCCTAATTACCCTTTGTACTGTTGATAAACTCGCTTTAACACCACTACCTACCTTAATTTTGGAAGACGAGTCGTGCGAATTTGATGCTGCTCTCAATATAGCTCTTCTGTCTGCCTGGGAAACAACTCGATTATTACCGCCTTTGAAGTGTTTCCCATAGTTTTCCTTATTCCGAAGAAAATTTGCAATCGTTTTCCTGTATCTTCCAGTCTTAGCAGCAATTTGATGGAAAGATAGCCCACACTCGAAGTATCCCTCAATCTTTGATTTTTCTTCCAAAGATAAAACTGTTCCTCTTCCCATATTTAGTGTTAATATTAATAAATTGAATAGTTAAGCTGCACAAAAAATTTTGGTGACCGTGATTGCCAAACTAAGCGTAATAATTTTTTTTTTTTTTTTTTTTTATTAAAACTTTGCTTTATTTATTGAATCTTCTCTTTATGAGACTAACAATAAGTTTGCAGATCTTATGCCTATATATTAACTAGCAGTTCTTTTGAACTGCAGATAGGTTGCGGGGCCCTAGGGTCTATCGCTGGGTTGGAAGGTCATTTCGACGAAGACGGGATTGGCTGCTCAACCTTGTTAATCTTCTGGCGAGATGGTTAGGGTGCGTAGAAAGCTTGCTGTAGTATTGTTCCTTGAGTTCTGCTATTACATCTCTGACTGGTTGAATATTTAAATCTTTTTGTATGTTTTCGTTTCGAACATACCACGGTGCCCCGGTGATGGTTCTCAATATCTTTGACTGGGTTCTCTGAATGATTTCAATGTTGCTACTGCTAGCGTTTCCCCATAACTGGGAGCCGTAGGTCCAGATAGGTTTGAGAACAGAATTGTAGAGCAGGACTTTGTAGTCAAGACTAAGGGAAGAGCGAGCGTTGATAAGCCAAGGGAGGCTATTTGCTTTTAGTTTTAAATGCGTTCTCTTGACCTCGATGTGCCTGCGCCATGTGAGTCTTCTATCGAGGTGTACTCCGAGGTATGTCACTTCGTTTGCTTGCGGGAGCGTAGTGTTGTTTAACATGAGCGGTGGGCAATCTTGCATGTTTAGAGTGAACGTAACGTGCTTGCATTTTTGTACGTTGACTTTTATTCGCCAGTTAGCTAGCCATTTTTCTATGTCGACCAGGTGAAGTGCTAACTGTGCTGTTGCTTGCATAGGGCATCTGGAACGGCTGAGAATAGCTGTATCGTCAGCAAAGGTGGATGTTGTTAGACGTCTGCTTGTTGGGATGTCTGATGTGTCGTAGAGGTATGACTTTAGTAGCTTGTGCGTGTTGTTTGGAAGCATTGTTTTAATTTTATGCATTAAACCGTCTAACCAAACTCTGTCGAATGCTTGTGAGACATCCAAAAATATTGCTGTGCAGTATTCTCGATTTTCAAACGCGCTTCGTATTTCTGATGTTATGCGGTTAACCTGCTCAATAGTTCCGTGTTTTTCACGAAAGCCGAACTGGTGTGAAGGGATTTTGTTGTGTGTTCTCAGGAATGAGTTGATCCGAGTTAGCACGCATTTTTCGAAGAGTTTTGATAGACACGATAATAAACTTATAGGTCTGTACGACGAGGGAATCGTGTGGTCTTTTCCTGGCTTTGGTATCATTATGATGATAGACTTTTTCCATCTTTCTGGAAAATAGCCAAGTTTAGTGATGGCATTGAAGAGCTTCGCGATAGTGCAAACAGCACAATATGGGAGCTCAATAATCATTTTTGGGGTTATTAAATCGCAGCCCGGTGATTTTTTTGGGTTCAGTTCCTTTTTGATAATATTAGCGATTTCGTTTGGTCGAAACTCGATTGGGTCACGTTGAAGCTCGGCGTCGTTTGTTAATGCTGGTAGTGTAGTCGCATTTGTGCAAGGATTTGGTTGAAACACATTTTCAAGGTGGGCGGCAAATGTTCTTGCTCTATCTTCGTCGCTGCGGGCCCAGCCGCCTGCAGGGTTTCTGATAGGCATCACGGTTTCTGTCGGTGAGCTTAGGGTTGGGTGAGCTGTCCACAGTGAGTTTCTTGTACTGGATGTGGATAGTTGTTCTATGTACCGGCGTTGGGTATATGCTTCTTCTTGCTTTAACGCTTTAGAGAGGTTGCGTGCGGCGCTCTTAAGCCTATGTCGTGCAGATGGCGATCTGGTTGATTGCCATTCTCGACGTAAGCGTCGCTTTTCGATAACGAGCTGCTCGATTTGTAGATTCGTCTTCTTTTGGTTACGTGGAGCTTGCGCCGTTTGAGGTGTTGAGATACGAGCTGCGGTAACGAAGACTGATTCTAGATTGTTTACGAAGCTGTCGATCTCAGCTTCAACGGTTAGGGAAGGATCTAGCTCAATGTGTGAGCTAAAATATTTTTTGTAACTGACCCAGTTGGTTTTATGCGAGGTCAATCTAATTGGTTGATCTACGGTTTTTGGATGTCGAAGTAGGTTAATTAATACAGGCGAGTGATCAGACGAGAGATCTGAAAGACTTTCGGCGCTTAGCAGGGTTCGGGGAATATTTTTTGTTATTGCAAAGTCAATTAGGTCGGGTAGTTAATTGGGGTCAGCCGGCCAGTATGTTGGTCTGCCGGGAGAGAGATGGTCGAGCTTATTGCTGGCTTTTATAATTGCATTGTATAATTGTTTTCCTTTTGGGGTCACTAGACGAGATCCCCAGTGAGTGTGCTTGGCATTGTAATCTCCTGCTGCTATGAAGTGTTCTCCGAGTGTGTTAAAGAACTGCATGAACTCAGTTTCAGATATATTGAAGCGAGGTGGGCAGTATACGGCGGCTAGTGTTAGATGGTTACCACTATCTAATTGTATGTTTATAGATGTGGCCTGTAGATAGTTTTCTGCAAATCTTCTATGGCAGTGGTGTTTGAGACGGTTTCTAATCAGAATACCAGTCCCCCCATGTGCTTTACCATCAGGATGGTTTGTTCCATAAAATACGTAGCCTCGTATGTTAAAATTATATTTGTTTGTAAGGTGTTTTTCTGAGAGTAGCATTACGTCAATGTGTTTGTCAAGTAGAAATTGAGCTAGCTCAAGTTTGTGCTGTGAGACGCCATTAGCATTCCACGTAGATATGCGTAGGGAAGGCATGGTTTATTTGGACTGTTGTGAAATCAGCATTTGTATCAGTAGATTTTGGTTACGCATTAAATCCTGCATAGTTGTCCGCATAAAAGACATAAACTCCATTAGACTTTGCTGCATGGTTGATAACATTGCTTCAAAGTTGCTTTGTTGCTGCCCCGGCATTTGGTGGTGTTGAGTCGCGTTTAAATCTGCTGTGTGGTTACCACCACAGTTGGCGCATTTTTTTGTGCTGGCGTCGTCTTTGCTCGCTGGGCAGTGTGTAATGTCGTGAAGCTCTCCACAAGCTACACACACGGGGCGCAGAGTACAATACGACCTTGTATGGCCATATTCTTGGCAATTCGTACATTGTAAGGGACCATTGCGTTTGTGCGGTTCTTCTACGGTGATTCTGCGGTGCAGTAGAAATTGAAGTTTGTATATCGGGTGCACTTCGTTTTTCTTTAGCGGCTTGCTTTCTGGATTAAGTTCTACCTTAAAGAGTGGTTGCGGCTTTCTATCCTTACTTTGGATGTTGAAAACAGTTTTGGCACTGAATCCTTTCTCTTGTAACGCGTTGATTACTTCCGCAGGAGTGACTTCAGGCTCTATGCCCTTTAGTACGACTTGCAGGCCTTTGCTGCTTTTTAGCTGGTACGTATAGAAGTTCTTTTTGTTGTCGCTCAGGTACTTCGACAGTACTCTGTAGTTATCTTCGGACTTAGTTTGTACCTTTGTTTCATGTATATTTCCCTTTACAAGGGGGATTATATGAAAGTTGTCCTTTCCAATAAGCTCGATAAGTTTGCTGACTAAGGCGTTGCAGCTTTTTTCACGGATGTAAATTGGTGGTGGCTTTGGCATTCTTTTAACGCTTTCTGTTTCGGGGGCCAGATCAGAAGTGTTATCTGCCAGAATTTTGAACCTGTTGGTATTATCAGGCGTTTCGCTTGGTGGTAGGCTGAAGCTAACACGGGTAATTTTCGGCTTCGAGTTTAGGGGGCTCAACTTTCTTTTAAATCGAATGTAGCGATCCATTCCAGTCTGTACGGCCGGCCTTTTTGTTTCTTTGTTTGCGTTTTCTTTAGGTAATGTTGCGCCAGTTATATTTGCATTGGCAATTGGACTGGCAGTTGATACCGTTGAAGTTGTTGTTGTACTTACTGTTGAGGTAGTTAGTGACATTGTTGTACTAGTCGTCGTAGATGGGCACAGGTCTCTCTGGCCAGTACATATCTGCTGATGAGCGGACACGGCGCTCTGTGGCGTTTGAGACGTGGACGGTAGCGACGGAGAGCAAGAACGCGCTCTTCCGCTCGCTACGTGCAATAGTTCGTGCGCTACATTGGTCATTGCCCTCGATCGCTCTAGAGCTGTAGTATTTTCGGTTGACGCGGCGTTATAGGTGAAATACGCGTTGTTCCGTTGCAAAGAGAGCCGACGCTCGTCTTGCTTACGCTGCAGTTCACTGCGAGTTTCGATTTCTTTTGAACTCATTGTATTAATAGAGATTTGGTTTTAATTGCTTTTTATTGTTTATTGTGGCTAATCAATTGATTGATTAGTTGATAGATTTGTGCGAATTTATCGCACTAAGCGTCTTTTCGCGATATACACTAATTATTATTAGATCTTTCACTGCACTGATGGGTTTTAAGTTAATTTTCCGGAGCACAAGAAAAACACGTCCGTACTTGACGGAATTCGCACGAAATGAGCGAATAATTAAAATTCTATTTGGAGGCGCTAATCTGATGAAGCATAATAAGTTCACGTTTTTTCGTCGAAAATAAAACAAAATTGCAAAAATATATAACGGTTAAATTGTCGAACTTTGTTTTCTGTTCAGAAATTAACAAAAGAATTGTGTAAAAGAGGGAGCGCTAATCTGATGACGCGCAGTGTAAGTAAATGTGTTTGTGTTTACATTTTTTATTAAGAAACCAAAAACAAAAAACACAAGCAATGTGTATGTACGCATAATTTTTTGTCAAAACTTTACTTTGACTCATATTGGTATCATTTTTCGGCTTCTTTGCCTGAAAATTCTGATCGCCTAGTTGACTAAATCAATTTGCTTAGTAAAATTGCTTTTGATCTGCAAAGAAATTATATTTCGCTTAGAAATTATTTAATTCGTTGGAAAATCAAATTAAACGCAAGTTTTTTTCTATCCTTTTCCTCGCAAAGAAATATAATCAAATTTTGTTCAGTCAATCAAACTCAAACTAAAGTCAAACTAATGTCTGTATTATCTTAGCTTGAGTAAAATGTATTTTTTTTTAAATAAGCATGAACCAGTAAGGGAGCTATTTTCAGCTTTGACGAAACTTATATACTCTTGCAAGCATTTTCTCAAGTGTTCTTATTGGAAAATATGTCTTATAGTTTTTCCACTAAGAATCATATACTTTTGTAAAGATAAAGGGGCGTCGCCCCGCCCATTTTCTAATTTTTTTTTAGAAATACATTGCAATCATTGTACACTTTATTTTGCGATCTTATATCTTATCGGCTTACAGAGAAATCACATTTTTAAGTTTTTCTCTATATGGGCGGTGCCACGCCCTTATGTCCCATTTTTACGAAATTTTGGAATATGGTCAAGGATTCATAAAAACGCGTAACTGCAAAGTTTTATCCGTTTATATTTAAGAACAAAAAAGTTTTTCTAACAAAAACCGAATTTTTGACCGATTGTTCCTATGGGAGCTATATGCTCTTTACCAATTTTGCAGTGTGTCTTAATTTACGTTTAAGATGTTCTTGTGCAATTGAAGCAATAGCTTGAAAACCAAAGAGTTTATTGAGCAAAAACCTAATTTTTACCGATCGTTCCTATGGCAGCTATATGCAATAGTTATCCGATCATGCTGGATTTTACATACAAACTGCGTGCAAGGAAACGAAAATTTTCTGCATTTAAATTTTTTTGATCATTAGTAGAAATTATTTTTTGAATGCTTAGCGTGAGAGGCTTTCGGTCTCTTGTTATATTTTAATACTCTCTGACTTAACCTAAATATGAAATTTCGGCTTCCTATGTCAATTTTAAACCGTGCCGACTGAGCCCTTAAGTTTGATGAAAGAAGATTTTAGATGTTTTTACATCCTGTACACACACTGTGTATCACGAAATATTAAGATTGTTTGAAACGGTTTTTATGTAACGCATAGAAGGAGGGGAGGGGGACCCTATAAAGTATATATATTCTTGATCAGGATGACAAGACGAATTGATATAGCCCTGTCTGTCCTCACCAATGGTTCTCGAAAACTATAAGAGCTAGAGACTTGAAATTTGGAGGATAGACTCGTGAGGTCAACGTTAGATCAAAAACTTTCACTTTCCTCGCTGTGTGACAACGCATACAGAAAAATTAAAATTTGATATAAGTTGAGCTTGGAACACTGCTTTATCCTATTTGTAACAAAAACCGTAATTAACACTGCGAAAACTATTAATGCTAGAGACTTGAAATTTGGAAAGAAGACTCCAGTGGTCGAACACTAGATCAAGTTTGAAGAAATTTCCGCCACGCATTAAATTACTGTATTTCTAAAGTATAATAGATACAATGCTGAGATTTGGTATTCAAACTCAGTTAACTTACCTTTTTAAAACTGCATACAACAAACTACCACTTTCCCTGCAAAGACCTGAAACTAAAACTTTGCAGCAATGCTTTGTAACAAAATCCGTACTAAAGCGCCTTCTAATGGCAAAATTGCATTGTGAGCCCTGCCTTACCTTAGCAAATGCACAAACCATATCGTGGTACACTGCTTTTGCTGTCGGCGAAAGTTTAACGTGTTATAAACATAGTTGTGTGTACAGGGTTTTATATAGTTTAGAATACTCAATTAAATTTTAAATTTTAATTGAATACTATTGAAAAGACAAATTTAAGTATTGCGTTTTGTTGCCAAAAAGATAAACGTTATTTAATACTAATCAGGATGGTTCCCTTTAAAGGTTTCTTTTTTACAATTTGATTGGAGCTTTAATTCATTTATTTTTACTTCGTGGATATTAAAAAAAAAAATCGCGTGGAACACAGTACACGTGTTTGAAGTGAAACTTTGTTTAAAATAAACAAAAAACCTGTAAGGAAAAAACCTTCGGTCTTGCCATGTCCATTTCTTGAATTGAATTTCTTTTTATCTTAATATCCTATATACTAAGTTTCATTGTTTTAGCTCATTGCATCCTGAGATATGCAAATTATTAATTTTTGCTATAAGTAAGCAAAATAGTTTTTATGTCTCTCTAAGACAATAAGTGTGAAGTTTCAATTGATTAAGAAACAAAAAACGTTTTCCATACAATGAAATTTGCTTTTTTTCCTCTTATCAACGATTTATTGGAAGATCTTTCCAACATTTCAGGTCGATGATTTCAAAACAATCAAAAGGAAAAACCAGTAAGGACGCTATCTTCAGCAAGGCGGAAGCTATAATACTTTTCACGTTGTGTCACTATAAAAAATAGAAAATGAATAGTTTTCAAGCTTCCCTAACAACATAACTGTAAGGATTCAAGTCAATTGGTTAAAAAACAAAGTTTCAATTGATTAAGAAACAAAAAACGTTTTCCATACAATGAAATTTGCTTTTTTTCCTCTTATCAATGATTTATTGGAAGATCTTTGCAACATTTCAGGTCGATGATTTCAAAACAATCAAAAGGAAAAACCAGTAAGGACGCTATCTTCAGCAAGGCTGAAGCTATAATACTTTTCACGTTGTGTCACTATAAAAAATAGTAAATGAATAGTTTTCATGCCTCCCTAACAACATAATTGTAAGGATTCAAGTCAATTGGTTAAAAAACAAAAAAGTTTTCCGTACAACGGTTCAAGTTTCGCTATAAGTGGTCGTAGCCATACCCACTTTTGGTCAAAATAGTTTTCATTCCTTCCTAAGAACATAACTGTAAAGTTTCAAGTCAATTGGTTAAAAAACAAAAAAGTTTTACATACAAAGGGTCAATTTGCGCTATAAAAAGGCGTGGCCACGCCCACTTTTGGTCAAAATAGTTTTCATTCCTCCCTAAGAACATAACTGTAGGGTTTCAAGTCAATTGGTTAAAAAACAAAAAAGTTTTCCATACAACGGGTCGATTTTCGCTAGAAGTGGGCGTGGCTACGACCACTTTTGGTCAAAATAGTTTTCATTCCTCCCTAAGAACATAACTTTAAAATTTCAAGTCAATTGGTTAAAAAACAAAAAAGTTTTCCATACAACGATTCAAGTTTTGTTCATTTTTCTTCTTCTTTTCGTATGGGGGCTACCAGTTCCAGTGGTCCGATATGTCTGATCCGACAAATGAGTTGACTGCACGAATAAGAAGTCTCTCTGCAAAATTTCAGCTCGATATCTTCAAAACTGTGGGAGGAGATTGTATATATACAGACAGACGGACAGACGGACATGGCTAAATCAACTCGTCTTGTCGTCCTGATCAAGAATATATATACTTTATATAGTCGGAAATGAATATTTCGATCTGTTACAAACTTCAGCACAAAGTTATTATACTATTTCACATACGTGAAAAGTATAATTAGGTGTCTGAGAAATATATTTCAGAAATTTTCACACCTTTCTAATATGTCAGACAATTTTCTCAGAGATTTTATTAAATCCAGCCTTCTTTTAAGTTGTTAGAAATATTTAAGTACCAGAAATAAACTTTATGGTTTCCCCATTAATCTGCATTAAAACAATTCGATATTTTACATGTTTTCATTAATAAATCTGCTCGTAAAAATAGTACAATTTAAGAAAATATGTACATACATACATATGTATGTACCAACCATGTACAATTTGGAATGTGTACATTTTTAAAAGCATAAATGCGAAGAAGAAGAATTAATTCAAATGTGCAGAGTGACTCCCGAAGAACAGAGTCAAGTTAACTACCAATGCTCCAATATGTGGAATCTACTTGACTTTATTCATTGCATATATAATTTATTGTTAGTGTTCACTTTTGAAATATTTTGAATTTGTAAATTAATTGTTTTTATTTGTTAATTACAGCAATGGAAAGGGTATTATTGTCAATTGCAAAATTGAACGCGCTTCAACATAATTAACTGCAGATGATTTCGCGGCTCATATATGTATATATTATAAAGCCGATTAGCGACGTTGATTAGCAACGTTAAGAAGCGGGCAACAACAAGCACAATGCATACGCTCAGACAGTGTCACAGGTAGCAACAACCACACTGATCGACCTAACGCAGCATGCTTATGACGAAAATGACAACAACAAGAGTTGTTGTAATATTGGGAGTAAATGTGCCAGGTTAGTTGTTGTTGCATATCCGCCAGATGGCGAAAGTGACGGTTGAAGAGGAATGTCAAAATTACAACAAAGCATGTTGTTGTTACTTTTTTTTATGACTACTCACTTTATGACTACAGACCGTCATTCTATATTCTGTTTCATTCTCTCGCAGGCTAAATCATATAAATGTATAGTCTGCCTCTTTTTCATGTCGTTTCATCGAGTTTCAAATCACACCCATGCTAAAGAAGTTTCACTTCAAAATAAAACTGCTAAAACTTGGCGAATAGATGGTAACTTTACACTATTTGGTAATTTGTCTCACCAATCAAAAATATAACTTTAGTATCGCTTTTAAGTTCCACAGACATTGTGCGATTTGTTTGTCCAACAAATTCGAAACGAAATGACAACAAATTGAAGTACTCGTATGTTATACTAAAGCTGCCAGTGTAACTTGCTTGAGAAAGTGTTCCAATGTTACATTAAAGGCGCAGGAGCAACTTGCATGTTTTGAACTAAAGTCGGCACGTGTTCCTGTGGTCCACAAAAAAAAAAAAACCAGTAAGGACGCTATCTTCAGCAAGGCTGAAGCTATAATACTTTTCACTTTGTGTCACTATAAAAAAAACTAAATGAATAGTTTTCATGCCTCCCTAACAACATAACTGTAATGTTTCAAGTCAATTCGTTAAAAAACAAAAAATTTTTCCATACAACGGTTCAAGTTTTGCGATAAGTGGGCGTAGCCATGCCCAAATTTGGTCAAAATAGTTTTCATTCCTCCCTAAGAACATAACTGTAAAGTTTCAAGTCAATTGGTTAAAAAACAAAAAAGTTTTCCATACAACGGGTCAATTTTTGCTATAAGTAGGCGTGGCTACGCCCACTTTTGGTCAAAATAGTTTTCATTCCTCTCTAGGAACATAACTGTAAAGTTTCAAGTCAATTGATTAAAAAACCAAAAAGTTTTCCATACAAAGGGTCAAGTTAAGCTATAAGTGGGCGTGGCCATGCCCACTTTTGATCAAAATAGTTTTCATTCCTCCCTAAGAGCATAACTGCAAAGTTTCAAGTCAATTGGTTAAAAAACAAAAAAGTTTTCCATACAACGGGTCAATTTTTGCTATAAGTAGGCGTGGCTACGCCCACTTTTGGTCAAAATAGTTTTCATTCCTCTCTAGGAACATAACTGTAAAGTTTTAAGTCAATTGGTTAAAAAACAAAAAAGTTTTCCATACAAAGGGTCAATTTTCGCTATAAAAGGGCGTGGCTACGCCCACTTTTCGTCAAAATAGTTTTCATTCCTCCCTAAGAACATAACTGCAAAGTTTCAAGTCAATTGGTTAAGAAACAAAAAAGTTTTCCATACAACGGGTCAATTTTCGCTATAAGTGGGCGTGGCTACGCCCACTTTTGGTCAAAATAGTTTTCATTCCTCCCTAAGAGCATAACTGCAAAGTTTCAAGTCAATTGGTTAAAAAACAAAAAAGTTTTCCATACAACGGGTCAATTTTCGCTATAAGTAGGCGTGGCTACGCCCACTTTTGGTTAAAATAGTTTTCATTCCTCAATAAGAACATAACTGTAAAGTTTCAAGTCAATTGGTTGAAAAACAAAAAAGTTTTCCATACAAAGGGTCAAGTTAAGCTATAAGTGGGCGTGGCCACGCCCACTTTTGATCAAAATAGTTTTCATTCCTCCCTAAGAGCATAACTGCAAAGTTTCAAGTCAATTGGTTAAGAAACAAAAAAGTTTTCCATACAACGGGTCAATTTTCGCTATAAGTGGGCGTGGCTACGCCTGGCTACGCCCACTTTTGGTCAAAATAGTTTTCATTCCTCTCTAAGAACATAACTGTAAAGTTTCAAGTCAATTGGTTAAAAAACAAAAAAGTTTTCCATACAACGGGTCAATTTTCGCTATAAGTGGGCGTGGCTACGCCTGGCTACGCCCACTTTTGGTCAAAATAGTTTTCATTCCTCTCTAAGAACATAACTGTAAAGTTTCAAGTCAATTGGTTAAAAAACAAAAAAGTTTTCCATACAACGGGTAAATTTTCGCTATAAGTGGGCGTGGCTACGCGTGGTTACGCCCACATTTGGTCAAAATAGATTTCATTCCTCCCTAAGAACATAACTTTAAAATTTCAAGTCAATTGGTTAAGAAACAAAAAAGTTTTCCATACAACGACGTGAATATGGCTTCTCTTCCTCTTCTTCATTTTGTATGGGAGCTACCAGTTCCAGATGTCCAATCTCAATGAAACTTTCAGGCATGTAGTCGGACCATGTAAAACTACTATGTTTAAAATTTCAGCACTCTATTGTACAAAACAAAAAAGTTTTCCATACAACGATTCAAGTTTTGTTCACTTTTCTTCTTCTTTTCGTATGGGAGCTACCTGTTCCAATAATCCGATCATGCTGGTTCCGACGAATGATTCATCGTAATAAATTCTAAGACTCTGTGCAAAGTTTCAGCTCGATAGCTTCAAAACTGAGGGACTAGTTTGCATACATACAGACAGACAGACAGACAGACAGACAGACAGACAGACAGACAGACAGACAGACGGACAGACGGACAGACGGACAGACGGACATGGCTAAATCAACTCGTCTTGTCGTCCTGATCAAGAATATATATACTTTATATAGTCGGAAATTAATATTTCGATCTGTTACAAACTCCGTGACAAAGTTATTATACTATTTCACATAAGTGAAAAGTATAAAAACCAGTAAGGGCGGTATAGTCGAGTATACTCGACAATATAATACCCTGCACACATGGTAGGCGGTGCCACACCCTCAATCTACAAAAACATATTGATCTGACGTCGCCTATTCAAATAGTGTTTAAAATATCAAGAAAACCGGGCAAAAAATGTTGATTTTACGAAAAATTTAAGTTTGTAGGCCTCTGAGGGGTAGCCATCAAAGGGAGGGGAAATTTGTGGTATGCAGTTTTTAAGATGTATTATCACTGAGTATACAAAATTTCAGGTTCATACCTTTGGTAGTTTTGGAGATATTGCTTTTTATAGAAAACAACTGGGGGAGGGGAAATGAAGAGGAGGGGGAAAAATTGTGGTATGCAGTTTTGTAGTGCTACTTATACTGAGTCTACATACCGACTTTAATGTTTCTATCTCTTTGGATGTTCGAGTTATAGCGTTTTAAAAAAGTGGGCGGTGCTGGATGGGCGGGAAGGAGTGGGCGTGGCACAAAACCGTTCAAACTTGATCTGCTGCCGAGCATCACGAGTCTACCCTCCAAATTTCAAGTCTCTAGCTATTATAGTTTCTGAGAACCATTGGTGAATACGGACGGACGGACGGACGGACGGACAGACGGACGGACATGGCTTAATCAATTTCTCTTGTAATCCTGATCAAGAATATATATACTTTATATAGTCGCAAGTGAATATTTCTGTGCGTTACATACATTTCGCTCAAACAAACACAATATACCCCGATACACAGTATGTGTACAGGGTATAAAAATCATGGGAGTATTTTAGAGTAGACTGAACAAAACTAACCTATATGCGTTATAAAATAAGAACCTTCTAAAATAAGGGACACCCTGATGTACATATGTATATATGTATGAGAGAGAGTATATGAGAATGTATGTTTGTGTGTTCCTAGAGTCCAAAACGGCTTGACCGATTTCAACTTCAGTTTCAGGCAATGTTCAGATGTGTCTACAGATTGTTTATATATGTATGTTTGGTATCGATCAGACTACTACGACTGTATAGCAATATTTTGGCTAAACGTGGGCGTATCCGTGCCCATTTTTGTCAAAATAGTTTTCATGCCTTCCTAAGAACATAAGTGTGAAGTTTCAAGTCAATTGATTAAGAAACAAAAAAGAGTTCTATACAACGATGTTAAATCTTAATTTCTCTTCCTCTTCTTCATTTTGTATGACGGGTACCAGTTCCAGTTGTTCATTCTCAATGAAACTTTCAGGTATTTTGTTGGACCACAAATTTGTTTTTCTTCCTATTTCGAATGGGGGCTACCAGTTCCAGTAACCTGATAAGGCCGGTTCCGACGAATGATTCATCCTAAAAAATTCTTAGACTCTGTGCAAAATATCAGCTCGATAGCTTCAAAACTGAGGAACTAGTTTGCATTCATACAGACAGACAGATGCACATGGCTAAATCATTTCGTCTTATCGTCATGATCAAGAATATATACACTTTATATAGTCGGAAATGAATATTTCGATCTGTTACAAACTCCGTGACAACGTTATAATACTATTCACATACGTGAAGAGTATAAAAATGAACAAAATTAATATTTTGAGGTCGCAAGCACAACAAGTGCAGAAAACTTTTGTATTGGTATGTGTGTGTGTTGTTTGTAAAGAGAACTCAAAAACAATGAGAGAACGGGGGATCGATAGAAAAGAACGAAAGGCGTAGCCGCAAGTTGGCAATTCCATTTTTGCCGCCCCAACTTACATATGAAATTCAATACGCTAGTTTATTCATATTAATTAAATTATTTAATAACCTGTTAACAATCAGGTTAATGGTGACAACGGAAACAATTAAGTTTTAAATAATCTTTTTGCGAGATTTTTAATTCGCAAAATCATTTATTATATCGTCGTATGGAATATTGTTCATTAGTTCTGACTCGTGCACAAAAGAAATAAGACGTTCAGCTTTTTTTGAATTAAAGTAGATAGTAGATAGTTTTTTACCCGCTTCAATACGATACGCTTCGATACGCTTAATTCCTTCGCCTTTTTTTCGAAATATTTGAAATTCTCTCGTTCAGCTACGAAAAACTTACGAAATGATTCGTAAAGATCGGTAACGGCGATCAAATCTGCGGTGGAAGCCTGAATTTGAACATTCACTTTGTTTATTTTTTTAAAAAACATTCCACATAACAACCATTACCGCTGTTTCCAGTTTCTCCAAATTCAAAAGTATTTCAAAGTCTTAAGAACTTCGTGCCAAGAATCTCTCAAACTTTTAGACGCGTCCTCTCTCGCAAACTAACGTGTCAGATCCACGTGCAGAGTTTTCATGCTGAGCTACTCGGTGTTCTGCGATTTTCAAGTCATTAAATCGTTCGTTCTCGAAATGAGTCTCATACTTCAATGGGTCGAATGCTAAACAGGGTCCGCAATATACAAATCTTTTACTTCCAGAATAAACAAGTCAATTTCGGTCTTTCACATCAGTATTTTTATCCCCTGTACGCATACTGTGTATTAGGGTTTATGAGATTTGTTTCAGACAAAATGTATGTAACACCAAGAGGGAGGGGAGTGGGGCCCTAAAAAGTATATATATTCTTGATCAGGATGACGAGACGAGTTGATATAGCCATGTCAGTCCGTCCGTTTGTCCTCACCAATGGTTCTCGGAAACTATAATAGTTAGAAACTTGCAATTTGGAAGTTAGACTCGTGTGGTCATGCGCTACTTCAAGTTTGAAGGATCTTTTGGCACGCCAAATCCTTCCTGCCCACATTTTTAAAGTGCTATAACTTGAATACCCGAAAGGATAGAAACATTAAAGTCGGTATGTAGATTCAGTATGTATAGATCTACAAAACTGAATACCAAATTTTTTCCCTAACCCGTTCATTTCTTCTCCCACAGTTGTTTTCATCTCCAAAAATATTAAAGGTACAAACCTGAAATTTTGTATACAAGTTCAATAAATATACATCTTTAAAATTCATACAACAAATTTTCCTTCTCTTTGATCGTTATTCCCGGAGACTTCGTTTTGATCAAAGCTGGACCTTGCAATAATCTTCCTTAAGGTATGGTTAATTTTCTATAATGCTGGAACCATGTTTAAATTTATTGTTATTAGCACTTGGTCATTACTTGTATTTGTTGTCTGCTTCGGAGCCGCATCTCCAATTGCTATACAAATACACATACTGTGTATCAGGGTATATTGTGTTTGTGCAAAAGCCAAATGTATGTAACGCACAGAAGAAGGGGAGGGGGACCCCATAAAGAATAGATATTCTTGATCGGGACGACAATGGTTCTTGGAAACCAAAAGATCTAGGGACTTGAAATTTGGAGAGTAGACTCGTGATGATCGGCATCAGATCAAGTTTGAACGGTTTTGTGTCACGCCCACTCTTTCCCGCCTAACCAGCACCGCCCACTTTTTTAAAACGCTATCACTCCAACACCGGAAAAGATAGAAACATGAAAGTCGATATGACTTCCAGTATGTGAATAATACTACAACTTTGTCACGGAGCTTGTAACAGATCGAAATATTCATTTCCGACTATACAAAGTAGATATATTCTTGATCAGGACGACAAGGCGGGTTGATTAAGCTATCCGTAATTCGTCTGTCGGTTTGCCTGAATGTAAGCAAACTAGTCCCTCAGTTTTGAAGCTTTCGAGCTGAAATTTTGCACAGAGTCTAAAAGTCAATAGTCTTAGTAAGAGGTGCTCGATGGGCGGGAAAGAGTGGGCGTGGCAAAAAATCCTTCAAACTTGAAGTAGCGCATGACCACACGAGTCTATCTTCCAAATTTCAAGTCTCTAGCTACTATAGTTTCCGAGAACCATTGGTGAGGACATACGGACAGACAGACGGACGGACAGACAATGCAATATCAACTCGCCTTGTCGTCCTGATCAAGACTATATGTACTTTTTAAGGTCCCCCTCTCCTCCTTCTTGATGTTACATGCATTTGGTCTGAAAAAAACCTAATATACCCCGATACACAGAGTATAAAAAAAAACAGTGAGGCCGGTATAGGTAAGTATTCTCGACTTTATAATACCCAGTACACACCAAATCCAAAAAAAAGTCAAATTAAATTTGAAAAGGATTTTCTTTTTTAAAATTTTTTTCGTCTTTAATTACACTGGTCAACACTGTTTTTGTCACACGAACTTTGTGATGATTTTTATTTTTGTTGATGTACCCTATATTTATAACATATGTTAAACTTTCGCCGACAGCAAAAGCAATGTTACCACAATATGAATTCTGTTATTGTTTAAAATCGTCGGTAAGGTAAGGTAGGGCTTACATTGCAATGTTGCCATTAGACACTACTGTGTGTCGCTTCAGTACGGTTTTTGTTACAAAGCATTGCTGCAAAATTTACGTTTGTTGGTCTTTGCGGAGAAAATGGTAGTTTGTTGGAAGCAGTTTTGATAAGGTATTCTTACTGAGTTTGCATACAAAATTTCTGTATTGTCTCTTTTATAGTTTAGGGGATACATCAATTTTTAGAAAACAATAAACTCTGTGGGAAATTGAAGGAAAGAGGGAAAAGATGTGGTATGCAGTTTTGTAGAGCTATACGTACTGAGTCTACGTACTCATTTTCATGATTCTAACTCATCATGTTTTCGAGCTACAGCTTTTTGAAAAATTCGTTCAAACTTGATCTAGCGTTTGACCACACGAGTCTATCCTCCAAATTTCATGTCTCTTATAGTTTCCGAGAACCATTGGTGAGGACTGTCGGATGGACAGACTGACCCTGTCTGTCATGCCGTCCTGATCAAGAATATATATACTTTGTTGGAATCCCCTCCCCTCCTTCTAGGCGTTACATACAAACTGGCTCAAACAAACTTAATATATGGTACACTGATACACAGTATGTTTACAGGGTATAAAC
Source organism: Phortica okadai (assembly GCA_034638295.1). NCBI lineage: Eukaryota > Metazoa > Arthropoda > Insecta > Diptera > Drosophilidae > Phortica > Phortica okadai. The sequence continues at coordinate 34,942,119 of CM067848.1, read as the reverse complement.
AGTAAGGGAGCTATTTTCAGCTTTGCTAAAACTTATTTACTCTTGCAAGCGATTTCTCAGTTGTTCTCTTTTTGAAAATCCGCCTTATAGTTTTTCCAATAAGAATCATATAACTTTATAAAGTTAAAAGGGCGTAAGCCCGCAAATTTTATAATTTTTTGTGTAAACAATACGTCGGCTTAAAGAGAAATCACATTTTTAAGTTTTTCTCTATATGGGCGGTGCCACGCCCTTGAGTCCGATTCTTTTGAAACTGTGGAATGTGGTCAAGGATGTATACAAACAATTAATTGCGAAGTTTCATCTGTTTATATTTAAGAATATATTTTTCCAACAAAAACCTCATTTTAAACCGATTGTTCCAATAGGAGCTATATGCTGTAATTTTCCGATCATTACCAAACCTACAGTGTTTTTTAATTGATGTCTTAGATGCTTTTGTGCAAGATTTCGTGTCGGTATCTCCAAAAACAAAGCCATTTTTAACGCAAAAACCTAATTTTCGACTGATCATTCCTATGGCGGCTATATGATATACTGGTCCGATCCAAATAGCTCTGAGATATACAATTCCTGGTTATATTCGAAAATTTTCTGCGTTTAAAGTTTTTCGATATCTTTATCACACTAGGAGGAGTTTGCACTGCAGCAGACAGACAAACATGGCTATAGGAACTCGTCTCGTCGTTCTGATTAAGAATGTATATACTTTATATAGTTGGAGATGTCCCCTTCTCTGCGTTGCAAACTTCATGAAAAAAAGTTAATATATTTACTCTTTTTGCAAGAATGTAAAAAGTTTCGCCAAATTTGTCGGCCCCTAAAATCTGCCGCTTAAGGCTCCAGCCTACTTAGCCTACTGGTAAATCCACCACTGAGCTAGTTGAAAATAAAATGAAAATTTATAATTTACAACAGTTTACAATCCTGAAAATCCCGGTATTGGTAAATCTTCTAAAATTGTCTATACTAACTCTGACTGTGCAGTGTATAAAAAATAATAAGTTAGAAGGCCCTTAGTTCGTTTTCGTTCTTAATTTCGATCTCATATCAGATGTCATTGACCACAGAATGCAAAAGTGGACACCGAACACGATTGTACGAAGAAACAAAACGCAAACAATCACCCTGATCCCTCACAACCAGAGAAACCCCACGCCACGCCCCGCCACTGCAAGAATTCAATACAGTTGTTATAACATCCCGGAGTGTTAACTTTTTCTTATAGAGTCGTCGTTGTTGGACACCGGACTTTCTGGAGCGGCAGCGTGAAAGGCAGTAAGTGGCAAAGAGCATGACAGAAGTTACCGTAAGCATTCCTGATAATATATGGCGGATTACATTTTTTTGTCTGACTGCCTGTATGTGTAAGTGTGTTTATCTAACTTTTGATGTCGATGTTGCTTTGAAGCTGAGTAAATTGAGCGCTGGCATTATTTGGCTCACAGTTTTTGTCTCTCTGGATATGGGCAGTCACCATAAACAACTCGAACTGTTTGACACATGTGTGGAAAATTATTTGATTGGTTGCAAGTGCAGCAAAAAACGACGTCACATCTTTGTATCAACAGTTACTCTCTCTCATTTGTTCACTCCATTCGCTCAGCCTTCAGCTGCAGGAAAAAATGCTAAATACGCTTTAAACAATTCCCTGGGGTATATTTTACACCTAAAATGAAGTCCAGATGCTTGTTAATGTACACAAATCCATTGGATTCGATTAGATGCAAAGCGACTCAACTCGTTTTGACTCGTTAATGCACTTAATATGAAGAGCAGACGTGCTCAGCTTTCTGTCGGTCCACGTTCTGACTTCAACGTCGAGTCTGACGGCAATTTTGATGTCATGGCACACACTTACACATACACAAACATACAGATGCATGCAGTGCACATCACAGATCAGATCAGTTGTCGACTGGACTTTATGAATGCTTCGAACACGTGCTGTCACTTAAAATGCAACATTCGATTTTGTTTTCGTTGCATGTGCCGTAGGCTTGGCATGAAATACAGCCTCGCAGGTAGTGTAGGTACATGGCATATGGGTGCTTCGTCTGTCCGCGTTGTGTGCCACAAGAAATGTTGGCATTGCATGAATTACTTTAACAAGTGCCAGGCATGCAAGACGTGCTGAGGCGTTTGATGGCTTTGATTGACATAATTACATTCATCCCCAAGCATATGTAGGGTTGTGTGCGTTTTATATGTGCATGTGTACGTTTGTATGCGGCTTTTGTTGCTACTAACACAATTACAACAAATTTAATGCCTTATATAACATTGTTGTAGGTGTTGCCACTTGAAAATTGTTTCGTTCGTTTGGTCGTTCGGTTGTCCAATCATTTAACCACTCACATTGCTTTTAACTCTTTATCAATGCTGCTATTTTGTGCTACATTTTGTGTCAAAATTTGCGTGTGTTCATGTATGAATTAATGTGTATGTATAAGTCAGTTCATGTTTGAGCACCTCATTCATCAGTTGTTGTCAAATTAGTTCAACGCTATGCCTTTTTGAAACGTTCATTTTGATACATTCAACACAAACGTCAACTCCCAAAAGTTTCGACCGATCTTACTTTATTTTGCCGCAAATTTCTATTTTCCACTTTTTTCCACAATTACTCGCCAACACACTGAAATATACCCAACGGGACGCAGAATACTTTCTAACTGCCTTATGGCATATAATCTTCCACATTCGCTTCTAAAAGAAGCAACATTGTATTCTAAAAGAAGCGACACTCACGGTAAAAAGAAGCAAGAGAGCGTAAGTTGTTGTTGTAAAACCGTTGTGGATAAACGTATTTGTTCGCTGTTACACTAATGTTTGCATTCACTGTTATGCATTTAAGTTCAGACACTTAATGTTATATTTTGCTTGTATTTGAGGACGCAAGTTCGAGTCCCAGCCGTGTCAACAGAAATATATGCATTTAGTTATTTTTATACTCTGCACAGACTTGCCTCGTTTATGCGAGAGTCTTAAAGAGCTTTAACTCAATGCGCACAAACTCAAAACGCATGCAAAAACAGCATAATGCGCATTAACGTAGAGCACTTTTTAAAAGCGTCGTAATAGAGTTAAACCGCTTTAAGAGTATTGCATAAACGCGACATTCGTTAGTGCACATTGAAAATCAGCTGGTACTGAATGTGTATAGTTGGTCAGTGATGCCATATGGATGAATTAAGTTTGTAACACACAGAAATATTCACTTGTGACTATATAAAGTATATATATTCTTGATCAGGACGACAAGACGAGTTGATTTAGCCATGTCCGTCTGTCTGTATATATACAATCTCCTCCCACAGTTTTAAAGATATCGAGCTGAAATTTTGCACATAGACTTCTTATTCGTGCAGTCAACTCATTTGTCGGATGCAGCCATATCGGACCACTGGAACTGGTAGCCCCCATACGAAAAGAAAAAGAAAAGTGAACAAAACTTGAATCGTTGTATGGAAAACTTTTTTGTTTTGTATGATGGAGTGCTGAAATTTTAAACATAGTAGTTCTACATAGTCCGACTACATGCCTGAAAGTTTCATTGAGATTGGACATCTGGAACTGGTAGCTCCCATACAAAATGAAGAAGAGGAAGAGAAGCAATATTCACGTCGTTGTATGGACAACTTTTTTGTTTTTCAACCAATTGACTTGAAACTTCGTAGTTATGTTCTTGGGGAAGCATTAAAACTATTTTGACCAAAAGTGGGCGTAGCCACGCCCACTTATAGAAAATTGACACGTTGTATGGAAAACTTTTTTGTTTTTGAACCAATTGACTTGAAACTCTACAGTTATGTTCTTTGGGAGGAATGAAAACTATTTTGATCAAAAGTAGGCGTAGACACGCCCACTAATAGCGAAAATTGACCCGTTGTATGGAAAACTTTTTTGTTTTTTAACCTATTGACTTGAAACCCTACAGTTATGTTTTTAGGGAGGAATGAAAACTATTTTGACCAAAAATGGGCATGGCTACGTCCACTTATCGCAAAACTTGAACCGTTGTATGGAAAACTTTTTTGTTTTTTAACCAATTGACTTGAAACCTTACAGTTATGTTGTTAGGGAGGCATGAAAACTATTCATTTAGTTTTTTAGTGACACAACGTGAAAAGTATTATAGCTTCAGCCTTGCTGAAGATAGCATCCTTACTGGTTATTTATTTAGATTATTTAATTTGATTTTAAAGCTGTTTTGCTAATTATGTTCTGAAAAAACCATTGTAAATGCCAATTTGCATTATGCTTAATATTTTATAACGCAAATGTGCTTTCAAAACATAATGTGATCTTATTGAAAAGCAATGTATAATTTTATTCATATGGGAACACTGATCTGTGAAAGGCAAATGGATAACCAGTAAGGACGCTAACTTCAGCAAGGCTGAAGCTTATATATCTTCACGCACATTTCTTGTGCCACGTCCACTTTATTGACTGAATATATTTTCTCTTCATCTAATTAGCCTATATACAAATTTTCATTGTTTTTTTTCATTGGGTACCGGAGATATGCAAATTATTGATTCGGGCGAAACCATGCCCATTTTTGTCAAAATAGTTCTAATGCTTCGCTAAGAACATAACTGTGAAGTTTCAAGTCAATTGGTTAAGAAACAAAAATGTTTTCCATACAACGAAGTTAATTTTGCTTCTCTTCCTCTGCTTCATTTTGTATAGTAGGTACCAGTTCCAGTTGCCCGATCGCAATGAAACTTTGAGGCATTATATAGAACTACTATGTTTAAAATTTCAGCCCTCTATCATACAAAACAAAAAAGTTTTCCATACAACGATTCAAATTTTCTGGATCTTTCTATATGGAAGCTACCAGTTCCAGTTGTCCAATCTAAATTGGTCGGACTATATAGAACTACTATGTTTAAAATTTCAGCACTCTATCGTACAAAACAAAAAAGTTTTCCATACAGCGATTCAAGTTTTGTTCAATTTTCTTCTTCATTTCGTATGGGGGCTACTAGTTCCAGTGGTCAGATATGGCTGGATCCGACAAATGAGTTGATCCTACAAATAAAAAGTTCCTGTGCAAAATTTCAGCTCGATAGTTTCAAAACTGTGGGACTGCCATGGCTAAATCAACTCGTCTTGTCGTCCTGATCAAGAATATATATACTTTATATAGTCGCAAGTGAATATTTCTGTGTGTTACAAACTTCAGCACAAACTTATAATACTATTCACTAACGTGAAGAGAATAAAACCAGTAAGGGCGGTATAGTCGAGTATACTCGACAATAAAATACCCTGCACACATGGTAGGTGGTGCCACACCCTCAATCTACAAAAACTTATTGATCTGACGTCGCCTATTCAAATAGTGTTAAAAATATCAAGAAAATCGGTCCAAAAATGTGGATTTTACTAAAAATTTAAGTTTGTCGGGCTCTGAAGGGTAGCCATCAAAGAGAGAGGAAATTTGTGGTATGCAGTTTAAAGATGTATTTTCACTGAGCTTGTATATTTCAGGTTCATACCTTTGTTAGTTTTGGAGATATAGCTTTTTTAAAAAGAATACTAGGGGTGGGGAAATTAAGGGGAGGGGGTAAAATTGTGGTATGCAGTTTTGTAGAGTTACTCATACTGAGTCCACATACCGACTTTCATGTTTCTATCTCTTTGGATGTTCGAGTTATAGCGTTGTCAAAAAGCGGGCGGTGCTGGTTGGGAGGGAAGGAGTGGGCGTGGCACGAAACCGTTTAAACTTGATGTAGTGCCAAGCATCACGAGTCTACCCTCCAAATTTCAAGTCTCTAGCTTTCACAGTTTCCGGGGTAAACCATATTAAGTTCGTTTGGACGAAATGTATGTAACGCACAAAAGGAGGGGAGGGGGACCCCATAAAGTATAGATATTCTTGATCGGGACGACAAGAGAAATTGATGAAGCCATCCGTTCGTCCTTATCGATGGTTCTTGGAAACTATAAGAGCTAGAGTCTTGAGATTTGGAGGGTAGACCCGTGATACTCGGCAGCAGATGAAGTTTGAACGGTCTTGTGCCACGCCCACTCTTTCCTGCCCAACCAGTACCATCCACTTTTTTAAAACATCCAAAGAGATAGAAACATGAAAGTATGTAAACTCAATATGAGTAGCTCTACAAAACTGCATAAGACAATTTTTCCGTTCCCCTTTATGCTCCCTCTATATTGTTTTTTTTTTTTTTTTACTCATTATTTGTCCAGACTTGCACTTTCGCTCATAGCCGACACGCCTGCTCTGGCTTCACTTCGTACACGTACTCACTCAAACAAACGCACATGCACACGAAGTCACATCATTTGCATAGTCATCGTTGAAGCTCTTGGGATTTACACTTTGCATGTCTTTCATTTTGGCTCATGGTTAGCGTCATTTCTTCTTTTACCTTCAAACGTAAACCCTTAACCGTTACAACACACACACTTACACACATTGAGGAAGTGCTGTTGTTTTGTAATTAATGTTGTTCAATGGGCTCAGTCGATGTCAGCACACTTTAACCCAAATTAGTTGACTGCCATCGATAATATTAAAACAATATTATTGCACCCGCCCATCCCTATCATCGATCTTTGTCGCATTAACATGCTCACAACTATCGAGCTAATCAACTCTCATGTATGCATTCAATAATTAGTTGGTTGTTCCCTAACCCACAAAGACATTTAAAAGCTAAAAACGCACTGACTATAAAGCCAAATACATATGCGTTAATGGATGTCTATTAATGGCGGGTGGCTTAGCAAAATCTTACTACAAATCTTACTAACAACATCAAAATTTCATGTCAATTTATCAGAGCTCGTAAAATACGGTCAATCAATTTTTTCAAAGCTGTCTTGTGACGACGAAAACAGAAAAACATGAAGTAGGCTTGCTCACTCTCAGAACAGAACACTTTTTTTTGTTTCGTTCGTGTTCTCTGTCTACTGTTTCTGATTGAGCAAAACACATGAATGTGTTTTGCTATGGCAGCTCAAACAAAGACACATCGTCTTGCTTTCATGAAATATGTGTCTTTTAATGAGCATAACGACTAAAGTGTTAACAAAAAGTGTCTTTCTATATATAATGTGAAACAAGTGTATGCAGCTATGTAAGGTGTTTGACCGTCAAATGGCGCCTCTTATTTGTAATATGCTTGCCGGTCAACTCCACACCTTATACGTTGCATATCGACATGTTTCTATCTGCGTCGTATTTAAAAAGTACATGCACTTTTTTATTGCAGACCCGATTCATATCACACAATATTTTGTATTTGATCCAAACGAAAACGTATTGCTTGTTAGTATAATTTATTTTCAGTTTTCACACAAAAACACACATACACAGGCAAAAGACACTTTTTTTGTTTGTGCTCAGAAAATCTGTCTTTGGAAGACACGAGAAAAATTAAAAAAAAACAAAGGGTTAATGCTTGATCATTCCATTCATTAATCAAAAACAGAATTGAGTGTGTTTTCTCTCTCCCTCTTTTCATTGTGTCCGAATGAAACAGTTTTTTTTTGACAGTTTGAAAATGTTGACAGTTTTTTACATGCTCTGCAATTTATAATTAAATTAAAATTACAAAATAAATTTCTAAAAGAACAGAAATGGAAAAATACTTCATATCTCCTTAAAAATCTGTAATATCATTGAAGCTAAAAGAGATTTCTCAAAGATTTTAATTTCGATTTCTATGAGTCAATACTTCAGATTTGAAAGTTTACTTTTGTAAGATACTGAAACAATAAAAAAATACTTAAACCGCTTTGATTTCTTGTTGTGGCGGCAGAATTTTTCTTGCTGTCACAACATTTAATTATAAAATTTGACAGCTCTATTGAAATTTTTTCTTTTAATTTTTAATAGTAATTTTTAATGTGTTGCCTAACGACTCTTAACACTGCTAATGGCGTTGTCATTATCCTTTGTCATCTATCTCTCTCTCTCTTTCCCCCGCTTATGTAAAATATAATTTCAGTGATCGCTTGAGCTTAACAATTTAAGTGCGTTATTGTAAGCACATAATTAGGCATATTAGGGGCTTTAATGAACCGCTAAAATCTAAAAAAATAAAAAAGTTGACAAGAATGCCCAATGGGCGGCGGTTGGATTGAAGGTGTGTTGTGTCAATGCGGAATGGGGTAACAAACAATAAATATAAGCGAATGTTTGCTATGAATTGAATCAGGTTAAGCACGAACAATTAACACAACCGGACACAAATTTACAAATACATACACACAGGCACTTACACAAAAAAACCGAAACCAGAATTAGATAAAGAATGACAGTTGCCAACGACTGCCTCTGACTGCTGCTATTAAGCAGTGCTTTTTATGCACTTTGCCGACCCTGCAAAATGTTCAATGGATTAAACGCTCACGCTCTTATGCCCGACCTCCTACATAGACATTGCGAGAAGGTTTGTGTTAATTCAGGAAATCACTTAATCCTTTAAATTGTGCATTTGTCGGCGGGGGTGACAGCTTCACCAACGTACACACAAACCTATAGACAGACTCACTCCCACGCAAGCACACACATACAAACATTCATGACACCGACAATGAAGAAAGCATTTTTTAGCAGACAGGACATTTGCATCAATTTGAAGTAAGGAAAGTACAACAGTCTCGCATTAGTAATGCTCCATAGAATATTTACCTAAGAATGCGTAACCGTAACACGGCCAACCCCAATGACGACCGACAGATAAGCTGGCTGACTGACTGACAGCCGGTTGGACGGCCCGCAGACCATAGCAATCGACCTGCATCCTTCAGCTTCATTGCCCGTACATTGCTCCTGGCTCGCTCCTACTCACACTCACTCACTCTTGCTACTGTTGCTCTATTAAATTTAAATTAAGAATTTATTAAAATTAAACGGAACGCACTTCACCCCGTGCGCCAACGTCTGAAGCTGTAAGCAAAAAAAAAAAAACAACAGTAAGGACGCTAACTTCAGCAAGGCTGAAGCTTAGATACTCTTCACGCACTTTCTTTTGCCACGCTCTTTTTTTTTGACAGAATCTTTTTGCTTATTAGTCTATATACCAATTTTCATTGTTTTTGCGCACTGGGTACCGGAGATATGCATATTATTGATTTTTGCTAGAAGTGGGCGTAACCATGCCCATTTTTTTGTCAACATAGTTTTCATGCCTCCCCTAAGAATATAAGTGTGAAGTTTCAAGCCAATTGATTAAGAAACAAAAAAGTTTTCCATACAACGACGAGAATCTTGGTTCTCTTCCTCTTCTTCATTTTATATGGCAGGTACGAGTTCCAATTGCCTGAGCTCAATGAAACTTTCAGGCATTTAGTCGGACTATGTAAAACTACTATGTTTGAACAAAAACATACAAAAACCATTAAGGGCGGTATAGTTGAGTATTCTCAACTATATAATACCCTGTACACACACCTATGTTGATAACACGTTAAACATTCGCCGACAGCAAAAGCAGTGTACCACGATATGGTTTGTGTATTTGCTAAGGTGAGGCAGGACTCACAGTACAATGTTGCTATTAGATGGCGCTTTAGTACGGATTTTGTTACAAAGCATTGCTTCAAAATTTTAGTGTGTTGGTCTTTGCGGGGAAAGTGGTATTTTGTTGTATGCTGTTTTAAAAAGGTATGTTATCTGAGTTTGCATACAAAATTTCAGCATTGTATTCTTTATACTTTAGGGGATACAGCAATTTTAAGAAAAAAATTTCCTTTTGTTGTGCTCGATGGGCGGGAAGGAATGGGCGTGGCAAAAATTGCTTCAAACTTGATCTAGTGTTCGACCACACGAGTCTATCTTCCAAATTTCAAGTCTATAGATTTAATAGTTTTCGCAGTGTTAAGTACGGTTTTTGTTACAAATAGGATAAAGCAGTGTTCAAGGCGCAATTTATGCCAAATTTCAACTTGTTTGTCTTTGCGTTGTCACATAGCGTTAAAAATGAAAGTTTGTGGTATGCAGTTTTATAAAGGTATGCTTACTGAGTTTGCATACAAAATTTCGGGTTCATACCTTTGTTAGTTTTGGAGACATAGCTTTTTTAAGAAAAATACAAGGGTGGGAAAATTAAGGGGAGGGGGAAAAATTGTGGTATGCAGTTTTGTAGAGTTACTCATACTGAGTGTACATACCGACTTTCATGTTTCTATCTCAAAAAGTGGCCGCTGCTGGTTGGGCGGGAAGGAGTGGGCGTGGCACAGAACCGTTCAAACTTGTTGTAGTGCCAAGCATCACGAGTCTATCCACCAAATTTCAAGTCTCTAACTATTAAAGTTTCTGAGAACCATTGGTGAATACGGACGGACGGACGGACGGACATGGCTTAATCAATTTCTCTTGTCGTCCTGATCAAGAATATATATTTTATAGGGTCCCCCTGCCCTCCTTCTGTGCGTTACATACATTTCGCTCAAACAAACACAATATACCCTGATACACAGTATGTGTACAGGGTGTAAAAACTAATTGAATAGTTTTCATGCCTCCCTAACAACATAACTGTAAGGTTTCAAGTCAATTGGTTAAAAACCAAAACAGTTTTCCATGCAACGGTTCAAGTTCGGTATAAGCGGGCGCAGCCATGCCCACTTTTGGTCAAAAAAGTTTTCATACCTCCCTCAGAACATAACTGTAAAGTTTCAAGTGAATTCATTAAAAAACAAAAAAGTTCTCCATACAACGACGTTAATATTGCTTCTCTTCCTCTTCTTCATTTTGTATGGGAGCTACCAGTTCCAGATGTCCAATCTCATTGAAACTTTCAGGCATGTAGTCGGACTATGTAGAACTACTATGTTAAAAATTCCAGAACTCTATCATACAAAACTAAAAAGTTTTCCATACAACGATTCAAGTTTTGTTCACTTTTCTTTTTCTTTTCGTATGGGGGCTACCAGTTCCAGTGGTGCGATATGGCTGGATCCGACAAATGAGTTGACTACACAAATAGGAAGTTTCTGTGCAAAATTTCAGCTCGATATCTTCAAAACTGTTGGAGTAGATTGTGTATATACAGACAGACGGACATGGCTAAATCAACTCGTCTTGTCGTCCTGATCAAGAATATATATACTTTATACAGTCGCAAGTGAATATTTCTGTGTGTTACAAACCTCAGCACAAAGTTAATATACTATTTCACATACGTGAAAATATTGTAATAACACGTGTGCACAGTTTTAAGGTGAAGCAAGAAGTGTTTTTAATAAGTAAAAGGAACAATGATGAGCAAATATTCATAAGTAGAGTATCAACTAAATTAACATATCTAGTGTGGAGTTGCCAGATTTGAATTACATTTCAACATTCCACCTTAATTAAATATCTGGCAAACAATTACATTTTGAATTGGTAACAAGATTATTTTAATCCTAACTTTAAGTTCATTGAATTGATTTTACAAGCTGGTATAGCTTTAGTGAAGCCATCTGCTGCCATGTCGTCTGTAGGCACATACTCTAGACCAATAGCTCCACTCTTCAATTTCTCTTGTATGAATTTCATCTTTATGTCAACATGTTTGGTTCTGGGTGAGTGTGAGTTGTTGTTAACGATGTGTATGGCACTTTTATTGTCGCAGTAGAGCCCAACTGGATTTGGTAAACCTAAACGAAGTTCTTCGTGTAGTCGCATCAGCCATATACATTCCTGTAGGCCACTGACTATGGACATGAACTCCGCTTCTGTTGACGACAAGGCTATTGTTTGTTGTCGCCGCGAGCACCATGAGATGGCACCCCCTTGTGTGATAAATACATATCCGGATGTTGATCGCCTGTCATCCAGGTCTCCTGCCCAGTCAGCATCGCAATATCCGGCAAGGTTGTCATTTTTCACATGATACGTTATACCTTTGTCCACTGTTCCTTTCAGATAGCGCATAACACGTTTTACGGCTATCCAGTGTGCCTGTCCTGGATTCGATGAAAAACGACTCAGTAGACTAACCGCAAAGCTTATGTCTGGACGTGTGTTCTGCGCCGCATAAAGCAAACTGCCAATTGCCTCTATATATGGTACTTTCCGTATGTCTTCAATATATTTATCATCCTTTGGGCACATCTCAGAAGTGAGTTTCTGATTAAGGTCTAGTGGTGTCGTCACTGGATTGCAATCCTCCATACCAAATTGCTTTAGGATTGCTGTAATATAATTTGACTGATTAATAGTAATGCTGCCTGTTACCTTGTCTCGCTGAACGTTAATTCCCAATATGGAGGATACTTCGCCCATGCCTTTCATTTCAATGCTGTTTGAAAGTTTGCGTTTGATTTCTGAAGCCAGGGTTTTATCATTTCCAAAAATTAGTATGTCATCAACATATATTGCCTCATATACTATAGAAGCTTCTTCAACATGCCAGTAGACTCACTGATCAACACGACTTCGTTCAAGCCCAAATTCCATTAGAACTTGATTTAATTTTTGGTTCCAGACTCTGCTGGCCTGCTTCAATCCATACAAGGATTTTTTTAATCGGCAAACTCTTCCAGACTGGTCATTGAAGTTTTCTGGTTGAACCATGTATACTTCTTCTTCTAACTCGCCATTTAGAAAGGCCGTCACGGCGTCCAGTTGATGAATGAACAAGTTGTGTTTTACAGCCGCAGCAAACAGAAGTCTAATCGAAGTGTATCGAACTACGGGTGCAAATGTCTCATTGTAGTCGACACCTTGCTTTTGGGAAAAGCCTTTTGCTACAAGTCTAGCTTTATGTCGCACAATTTCGCCCCGATCATTACGTTTTGTTTTGAAGACCCATTTTGATTTGATGGCCGTCTTTCCAGCAGGAAGTTCAGTTAGCTCCCATGTTTTGTTCAATTCATGTGCATGCATTTTCACCTTCATAGCGTCTTTCCATTCTTCGGACTCGTTAGACTCGAGGGCCTCAGTAATAGTTGACGGGTCGTCTCCATCAAGCATCATGCAGAACAAATGGCCTGTCACTCTGTTAGCAATTCTTTCAGAACGCCGTAACTCCTCTATATTACTTCCATTATCGTTAACGGTGCTCTGTACAGTTGCTTCAACAACATTCGAAGTAGTTGGTACATCGAAACTCTGTATTTCGTTTGTACAGCATTCAAGGCTAGGCTCCTTAGTAGATGCAGATTCTGCTGAATGTGTTCCCCCTGAATCTGTCATCTGGGGTTCGTATACCAGAACGTTGACGATGTTATTTGATGTCTGTGCTGAGTCGATGGTACCGCCTTCTATGAACTTGACGTCCTTGCTGAACAAAAACTTATGATCTGCCTTACGATAAAGGCGAAACGCTTTTGACGAATCACAATATCCAACGAAGACGCATTCAACCGATTTGCCATCCAACTTTCCTCGTTTCTCTTTCGGAATGTGAACCATTGCCGTGCAACCAAATATGCGTAAATGCGACAGATTTGGCTTTACACATGACCAAATCTCTTTAGGTGTTTTATGATTGCCACGACAAGGTACTCTGTTTATCAAATAAGTCGCTGTATTTGCTGCTTCAGCCCAATATATGTTTGGCAATTTGGAATCCAGTAACATGCAACGTACACGTTCAATGATGGTGCGGTTCATTCGTTCCGCAACGCCATTCTGCTCTGGAGTGTACGGTGCAGTTGTCTGATGTATGTATAATTTCGGCCTTTTGCAAAATATGCTTAAATTCGTTGTTACTAAATTCTCTACCATTGTCAGACCTAAGAATTCGTATTTTTTGCCCGGTTTGATTTTCTACCAGATTTTTGAACAACTCAAATTTGTTAACTACGTCCGACTTTTCTCGAATTGTATATGCGAACGTTTTGCGAGAGTAATCATCTACAAAAATTAGCATGAACCTGGCACCACTGAACGACTTGACTTTTAATGGTCCAAGAACATCTGAATGAACTAATTCTAATAGTCCATTAGCGCGGCTTCCACTTTGTCTGCTCACTTCTCGTGTTTGCTTTCCTTGTAAACAAACAATGCACTTATTTTGACTTGAGTCTGCAGAATTGTAGGCCATTCCAATTGCAGCATTTTTTGCCAGCTGTAAATTTTCGTCACAAATGTGGCCCATGCGGCGGTGCCATAGATTAAAACTGCTTACTGCTGCTAAAACTCGTTCACTTTCATTGTCCAACAGCTTACAATTCAGTCTATATAATCCATCTTGCACATATCCAGTGGCAATTAGCTTTCCATCTCCATAGATGTTGCAAATATCATTTTCAAATACAACCTTTTTTCCTTTTTTTGTCAACTGCCGTACAAACAACAAATTCGCACATAAATTTGGCACATATTCAACTTCACGAATATCACCTTTTATTATGTCTTGATTTACCTTAAGTAGAACATCGACATCGCCTCTACATTCTACACGCATTTTCTCTTTGTTTGCCAAGACTACACTCTTGTTATTTATAAGACACTCTCTTTTAAAATGCTTCGATCATTCGTCATGTGTGTTGCGGCGCCAGAATCGATATACCACACAGTATCCGATTTGCATGGTTTCGTGTTAGAGTTTGTAAAAAGTGAAGCGCTTGAAGCAGCTATTGCACTTTTTTTTACTCTTATCTTCATTATTTCTCTCTTTCTTCAAACTTGGGCATACCTTCTGTACATGCCCCTGACCACCACACGTATAGCAAATAACTGTTTTATTAAAATTTTTGAAGTTTGCATTGTTCCTTTTCGCTTTGTACGTACCGTTTGAAAATAGAGCATTCGGAGCATTTACGTTGTCGTTGTCAAACTTAACATCTTGCAATAACAAGTTCTTTACAGAATCTACAGTTAGTTTTGTTTTGGAATTTTCCACTGCCATGACCAGCGCCTGATATTCGTTTGGTAGCCCGGCAAGCAACAGCGACGCTGTCACTTCATCGTCGATGTTTAGTTCAGCATTGTTTACCTTTATAGATGTCATCACCAATTCGTTGATGTACTCCTGGACTGAAGAAAACTGTTCTAACTTAAGCTGTACCAGCTTCTTAAGTAGTTCTACTTTCCGTGTTAAACCACTGTCTGCGAAAGCAGACTCCAATGCATCCCAAGCCTGTTTCGAGTTTTTTGCTTTAGCAATATGTGCGTAGTTAGTACTCTCAATCATAAGAGTTATCTCAGCCAATGCACGTTCATCGGCGTCTCCTTGTCAGACGCACCACTGCTTACTACTTTCCAGCAACCTTTAATTACGAGATATGACTTCGCTTGACACTTCCACACATCGTAATTTTCACGGCCACGCAACTTTTCAAACGGGTAACTAATTGCAGACGACATTGTGTTATCTGGGCCCATAACCTATTGTAATAACACGTGTGCACAGTTGTAAGGTGAAGCAAGAAGTGTTTTTAATAAGTAAAAGGAACAATGATGAGCAAATATTCATAAGTAGAGTATCAACTAAATTAACATATCTAGTGTGAAGTTGCCAGATTTGAATTACATTTCAACAGAAAAGTATAAAAAAAGTTTTCCATACAACGACCTTAAATATTGATTTCTCTTCCCCTGATTAAATTTGTATAAGAGCTACCAGTTCCAGTTGACCGATCTCAATGAAACTTTCAGGCATTGTGTCGGACTATGTTTGAAATTTCAGCCGTCTATCTTTCAAAACAAAAAAGTTTTCCATTCAATGACTCAAATTTGTTTTTCTTCTTCATTTCGTATGGGAGCTACCAGTTCTAGTAATCCGATATAGCTGGTTCCGACCAATGATTCATCGTAATAAATTCTAAGACTCTGTGAAAAATTTCAGCTCCATAGCTTCAAAACTGAGGGACTAGCTTGCCTACATACAGACAGACATAGGGACATGGCTAAATCAACTCGTCGCAAGTTAATATTTCTGTGTGTTACAAACATCAGCACAAACTTATAATTCTTTTCACTGTGTGAAGAGTATTATTAGTAAAAGCTAAACGCTAAGGCTGAGGGTGAGGGTGACACTGAGACCTGTGGAACGGGGGATGGGATATGGGCCATTTATGATGATAATATGCGTTTTGTTGACGGAAGGAAGCAGCAATAGTATGGCAACTCCAAATTGAATGCCATGGGTGAGAATGTGAGCAGTGTTTTGTCTTAGTCGGATGGTCGATAACAACGATGTCAGTGACGACCATAAAACTGCCTGACTTTCAATGTGGCAGTAAATAGTTGCATAAATGCATTGCGGGTAAAGGAACGAACAACCGATTGAATGAACGTTCATTCTAAACACTCAGCTCAGTGACTCTTGATTTGAGCTCGGTCGCGTTTTATTAAATTAAATTGATGCATTACGCAAATGACCATACACATAGAAAGTTAAGCGAACCAAAGTTGTTGGAAAAAAAAGATGTTTGTGTAGTAACACTCAACAGATGACTTCTTAGTGCATTCTGTCTCTCTCTTCATCTTGTTGTCTGTTTTACTTCCCGTAATCCATTTTATTGTAAGTTTTGTTCATACAAAATGATTTCCAAAAGACTTCATATTTATGTAGTTAATCGAAATTGAGTGACTTTAAAGAAAAACTAAATTGTACTCATGTCGTTCGCAAGAAGCTTGCCTAATGATCCCTGCCTGTTGTGTGATTATATTTTCATCGTCGTCTTTGCCATTTTGCTTTGCTGTCACTTATTCTCACAGTCTCTTCTTCTTCTTCTCAAGATGGATCCCATTGTCAGCCATGCACTCTTGTAGTTGCTATTTGATTGAATTTTTGTGGTCAATAGGAAGCGCTCATTTACCCACATTGTCTTTTATTTAAATCCATTTCGTTAAGCTAAACTTCTTGTTGCTGCCGCTGCTCCTGCCGGCGCTACTGGTGATACTGCTTAGATATTATTTTTGTTGTTGTTTCTCGTATCCTTCACAAACCATCGATGCTGTGGCTCTTCGCCGACTGCGACGCGTCTTGATCTTTATAAGCGACAACGTCATCTTCGACGCATTCACTTTCATCACTGTTGGCGAGGATATCAACGACTCGGGGTGTGTTTGATTTAGCAGCAGCTTTTCTTTCGCAGCGATTCTGCTTTTATATCCTGTGTACACTGTGTGTCCGGGTGTCTTAAGTTTACTTGAAACCAAATGTACGTAATACCAAAAATGAAGAGGGGAGGACCCTTCGAAGTATATATATTCTTGATCAGGACGACAAGACGAGTTCATATAGCCATGTCCATCCGTACGTCCGTCCGTTTGTCCTCACCAATGATTCTCCGAAACTATAAGAGCTAAAGACTTGAAATTTGCAAGACAGACTCGTATGGTCATGTGCTACTTCAAGTTTGAATTGAAGTTTGAACGATTTTTTGCCATGCCCACTCTTTCCCGCCCATACAGCACCGACAACTTTTTAAAAATCTGTAGCTCGAACACCAGAGGAAATAGAAACATTAAAATTGGTATGTAGACTCTGTATTCATAGCCCTATAAAACTGCTCTCAACAATTTCAGCTTAATCCACCCCCACAATTTTAAAACCGCTTACCACCAAATACCATAAAAATAAATTTATCGTAAATTACATTTTTTACCGTTTTCTTGATATTTTAAAAGAATTTAAATGGGCAATGTGAAAAATAAAAGTTTTTGTTATTAAGGGCATTGCACCGCCTACCGACCAATGTAGCAGTGGCCCGTTAAGACTCCTGTCAACATCCTTATCCTGTTCTTTGTTGAGTGTAGGAGCTCGGAAGTGCGCTTCGAATTGTATCTTGGCCATAATGACTTGGACACCTCGCAGCCCAGTTCTGCTGTCCAGTGTTCGGCAGCCGCAGTCCTCATGGTACCCACAACTTCCGCTAGGACGTACTGGACTGGCCTTTTAATGTCGGCCACCACATGACTTGTTGACAACGCTGAACCGGGTCTAGCGCGCTCATCAGCTGCCTCGTTACCAGGCACACCCATGTGTCCTGCTGCCGAACACTGGACAGCAGAACTGGGCTGCGAGGTGTCCAAGTCATTATGGCCAAGATACAATTCGAAGCGCACTTCCGAGCTCCTACACTCAACAAAGAACAGGATAAGGATGTTGACAGGAGTCTTAACGGGCCACTGCTACATTGGTCGGTAGGCGGTGCAATGCCCTTAATAACAAAAACTTTTATTTTTCACATTGCCCATTTAAATTCTTTTAAAATATCAAGAAAACGGTAAAAAATGTAATTTACGATAAATTTATTTTTATGGTATTTGGTGGTAAGCGGTTTTAAAATTGTGGGGGTGGATTAAGCTGAAATTGTTGAGAGCAGTTTTATAGGGCTATGAATACAGAGTCTACATACCAATTTTAATGTTTCTATTTCCTCTGGTGTTCGAGCTACAGATTTTTAAAAAGTTGTCGGTGCTGTATGGGCGGGAAAGAGTGGGCATGGCAAAAAATCGTTCAAACTTCAATTCAAACTTGAAGTAGCACATGACCATACGAGTCTGTCTTGCAAATTTCAAGTCTTTAGCTCTTATAGTTTCGGAGAATCATTGGTGAGGACAAACGGACGGACGTACGGTTGGACATGGCTATATGAACTCGTCTTGTCGTCCTGATCAAGAATATATATACTTCGAAGGGTCCTCCCCTCTTCATTTTTGGTATTACGTACATTTGGTTTCAAGTAAACTTAAGACACCCGGACACACAGTGTACACAGGATATAAAAGCAGAATCGCTGCGAAAGAAAAGCTGCTGCTAAATCAAACACACCCCGAGTCGTTGATATCCTCGCCAACAGTGATGAAAGTGAATGCGTCGAAGATGACGTTGTCGCTTATAAAGATCAAGACGCGTCGCAGTCGGCGAAGAGCCACAGCATCGATGGTTTGTGAAGGATACGAGAAACAACAACAAAAATAATATCTAAGCAGTATCACCAGTAGCGCCGGCAGGAGCAGCGGCAGCAACAAGAAGTTTAGCTTAACGAAATGGATTTAAATAAAAGACAATGTGGGTAAATGAGCGCTTCCTATTGACCACAAAAATTCAATCAAATAGCAACTACAAGAGTGCATGGCTGACAATGGGATCCATCTTGAGAAGAAGAAGAAGAGACTGTGAGAATAAGTGACAGCAAAGCAAAATGGCAAAGACGACGATGAAAATATAATCACACAACAGGCAGGGATCATTAGGCAAGCTTCTTGCGAACGACATGAGTACAATTTAGTTTTTCTTTAAAGTCACTCAATTTCGATTAACTACATAAATATGAAGTCTTTTGGAAATCATTTTGTATGAACAAAACTTACAATAAAATGGATTACGGGAAGTAAAACAGACAACAAGATGAAGAGAGAGACAGAATGCACTAAGAAGTCATCTGTTGAGTGTTACTACACAAACATCTTTTTTTTTCGAACAACTTTGGTTCGCTTAACTTTCTATGTGTATGGTCATTTGCGTAATGCATCAATTTAATTTAATAAAACGCGACCGAGCTCAAATCAAGAGTCACTGAGCTGAGAGTTTAGAATGAACGTTCATTCAATCGGTTGTTCGTTCCTTTACCCGCAACGCATTTATGCAACTATTTACTGCCACATTGAAAGTCAGGCAGTTTTATGGTCGTCACTGACATCGTTGTTATCGACCATCCGACTAAGACAAAACACTGCTCACATTCTCACCCATGGCATTCAATTTGGAGTTGCCATACTATTGCTGCTTCCTTCCGTCAACAATACGCATATTATCATCATTAATGGCCCATATCCCATCCCCCTTCCCATCCAGCCTTAGCATTTAGCTTTTACTAATAATACTCTTCACGAAGTTTGTGCTGAAATTTGTAACACATAGAAATATTAACTTGCGACTCAGGCAAGTCTGATTAAGTGCGGTTGACTTCGATTCAGTGCCATAACTGTGTCTCGTTACGTTCCTCGGGCTCTCACTCAAGGTGTGTATCAATTTAGTCGCCTGCCAAACGACACAGATCTCCGCTTGGAACACGCTACAAAGGTCAGGAAGACGATAGGAGAATTGAACCGAAAGGTCATCAGAGTAGACCCCCGATCCAATTCCTTCCTTCGTCTTCGAACCATCAGTATAGATTGACAGCTCGTTCTGCCTCAAGGGAGTGTCGAGTTGCCAATCTGCTCTGTTGGGAAATTCGACTGTGAATTCGTCATCCCATTTGAGATTTGAAACACAGTAGTCGTTCTCATCTGCAACAGAGGTTCCTACTGAGGGTAGAATGCTACTGTGGCCCGTTGCACCAGGCTTGAGCAGCCTGACCGCACTCCTTGCTGCCACGTGCTTGAGGGAGACTCAAATTGGTTCCAGATTCAACATCACATCAAGCGCTGCTTGGGGGGTAGAACGAATTCATTCTGTTACACACAAGCAAGCGAGTCTTTGTACTTTGCGGAGGTTTTTTATATGGGAACTGATGCGACGCAAGGTACTTGGCCTTCTTTGAAAGCACAAGCTCTGTTCCGCCCAGTGTCGGGAGTTTGAAGCTTAGGATCTTATATTTTCGGGTGAACAGAACCAGCTCAGTCTTTTGTGGGTTGGTCCCCAGACCGTACTGCTCTGCCCATCGGAGAGTTAGGCTCAATGCACCGTTTAAGAGCTCACTGATGGTAGGCAGCAATCTGCCTGTTACCATGAGCACCAGGTCGTCTGCATAGGCCGTCACTCTACATCCCCTATTTTCCAGTTTAAGGAGAAGATCATTAATAACAAGGTTCCACAGCAAGGGAGATATGACACCCCCATGCGGAGTTCCCTTGGTCACCTTTCTCCTGATTGTCGAGGTGCAGAGTTAGGCGTTTATCACTGATTGTAGGGTGTAAGCTGTATCCCGTGAGGAGACATCCCCTGAAGATTTCCAGTAGCCAGTGCGACAGGTGCTCACTCACCGCTTGCAGCATGGCTGGTCTGATATCATCCGGTCCAGCTGATTTGTTGGGATGGAACGACTTGATAGCCCAGATTATCTCTTCTTTGGTAAGGATTTCCCTTACTACGACATCACTCTCCAGGTCCACTGCCTGTTCCGGCTCTCCGCTGATGATAAACCCAAGTTTATCATCAGCTTCCAAGCATCCCGGAAAGTGTGTATTCATCAGGAGTTGTAGAGATTCCTGACTGTCATTAGCGAATTTGCCATCCAGATCGCAAAGCAAGCCAGGTGTGGCTGGATCATTCGCTAGCAACCTTCGAACTCTGGACGCTTCTGTAGTGCTGGTTATATCCTCGCAGAAAGCGGCCTTCCTACATTTTTTCTTGAAGACTTTGAAATTGAGGTGGTAGGCGTCCCAGTCTACCTGGCAGTTTCTGTCTTTCGCTCTGTTGCTCTCGTTTCCGTCCGTGCCTTTTCGAGCTCCGACCCACGACAACGGTCACTTCACCTTCATCTGTGCTCGATGACTTATCGTCTAGCGGCGGCTCCGACCCCATAAAGCATATATATTCTTGATTGGGTCGACAACAGAAATTGATTAAGCCATGTCCGTCCGTCTGACCGTCCCCACCAATGGTTCTCGGAAACTTTAAGAGCTAGAGACTTGAAATTTGAAAGGTTCACTCGTGATGCCCGGCAGCAGATCAAGTTTGAACTGTTTTGTGCCACGCCCACTCCTCTTCGCCCATCCAGCACCACCCACTTTTCCAAAACTCGAACATCCAAAGAGATAGAAACATGAAACATGAAAGTCAGTATGAGTAACTCTACAAACCTGCATACCACAATTTTACCCCCTTCCCATAATTTCCCCTATCTTTGATAGTTAACCCTCAATGACCAACAAACTCAAATTTTTAGTAAATTCCACATTTTTTGACCGATTTACTTGATATTTTGAACACTTTTTGATTGGGCGATGTCAAATCAAAATTTTGTTTTTGTAAATTTGGGGTGTTGGACCGCCTACTATGTGTGCAGGGTATTATATTGTCGAATATACTCGACTATAGCATCCTTACTGGTTTGTTTTGTTATGTTGGTACACTCTTCCCAATCATCTGTACCAAGTTTCAAGTGTATAGCATTTTTCGTTTGGTTGTGAGAGGCGTAAGAGTTATATGTGTTTTGCGTGCTCGGCGATTTTTGGCTATCGAAAAATATGTATCATTTTGTGTAAAAAAATAAAATGGTCGAACGCTAGATCACGGTTGAACGAATTTTTGCCACCACCACTCCTTCCCGCCCATTTTTTCAAAAAGCTGTAGCTCTAAAACCTTATGAGTTCGAATATTGAAAATGAGTACGTACACTCAGTATGTATAGCTTTACCAAACTGCATACCACATTTTTCCTCTATCCCTTTCATTTCCTCTCAAAAAGTATGCAAACTCAGTAAACATACCTTTTTAAAACTGCATAGCAGAAACTATATTTTTTTAAGGCTGTGTGACCACGCAAAGACAAACAAATTGAAATTTAGCGTTAATAGCGCTACAACAACAGCAATGCTTTGTAACAAAAACCGTACTAAGGCGCCATCTAATGGCAACATTGCACTATGAGCCCTGCCTTATCTTACCAACGATTTTGATTCATATAACTGCATTCATATAACAGAATTCATATCGTGATAACATTGCTTTTGCTGTCGGCGAAAGTTTAACATGATATTTATGTAGTTAATTGCACACGAAAAAATTTTGAACCAGTAAGGGCGGTATAGTTGAGTATTCTCAACTATATAATACCCTGTACACACACCTATGTTGATAACACGTTAAACATTCGCCGACAGCAAAAGCAGCGTACCACGATATGGTTTGGGTATTTGCTAAGGTCAGGCAAGGCTCACAGTGCAATGTTGCCATTAGATGGCGCTTTAGTACGGATTTTGTTACAAAGCATTGCTGCAAAATTTTAGTGTGTTGGTCTTTGCGGGGAAAGTGGTAGTTTGTTGTATGCAGTTTTAAAAAGGTATGTTATCTGAGTTTGCATACAAAATTTCAGCATTGTATTCTTTATACTTTAGGAGATACAGCAATTTTAAGAAAAAAATTACCTTTTGTTGTGCTCGATGGGCGGGAAGGAATGGGCGTGGCAAAAATTCCTTCAAACTTCATCTAGTGTTCGACCACACGAGACTATCTTCCAAATTTCAAGTCTCTAGCTTTAATAGTTTTCGCAGTGTTAAGTACGGTTTTTGTTACAAATAGGATAAAGCAGTGTTCAAAGCGCAATTTATGCCAAATTTCAACTTGTTTGTCTTTGCGTTGTCACACAGCGTTAAAAATTAAAGTTTGTGGTATGCAGTTTTAAACAGGTATGTTTACTGAGTTTGCACACAAATTTTCAGCATTGTATCTATTATAGTTTAGGAGATACAGCAATTTTAAGAAAACAACTTTTTGAGAGGAAACGAAGGGGAGGGGGAAAAAATGTGGTATGCAGTTTTGTAGAGCTATACATACTGAGTCTACATACTCATTTTCATGTTTCTAACTCATCAGGTTTTCGAGCTACAGCCTTTTGAAAAAATGGGTGGTGCTCGATGGGCGGGAAGGAGTGGGCGTGGCAAAAAATCCTTCAAACTTGATCTAGCGTTTGACCTCACGAGTCTATCCACCAAATTTCAAGTCTCTAGCTCTTATAGTTTTCGAGAACCATTGGTGAGGACGGACGGACGGGCGGACGGACAGACAGGGCTATATCAATTCGTCTTGTCATCCTGATCAAGAATATAGATACTTCATAGGGTCCCCCTCCCCTCCTTCTATGCGTTACATACAAACCGTCTCAAACAAACTTAATATACCCTGATACACAGTGTGTGTACAGGGTATAAAAAGGAACACGTTTTCAAAATTAATTTGACAATTTTTTTTTTGGATTTTGTGTGTAAATGGTATTATATAGTCGAGAATACTCGACTATATAGCCCTTACTGATTTATTTATAATTTATTACGATGAATCATTCGTTGGAACCAGCATGATCGGATTATTGGAACAGGTAGCTCCCATACGAAAAGAAGAAGAAAAGTGAACAAAACTTGAATCGTTGTACGGAAAACTTTTTTGTTTTGTATGATAGAGTGCTGAAATTTTAAACATAGTAGTTTTAAATAGTACGACTAAATGCCTTCATTAAGATCGGGAAACTGGAACTGGTACCTGCCATACAAACTGAAGAAGAGGAAGAGAAGCAAGATTCACATCGTTGTATGGAAAACTTTTTATACTCTTGCAAGAATATATTAACTTTGTCGTGAAGTTTGCAACGCAGAGAAGGAGCCATCTCCGACTGTATAAAGTATATATATTCTTGATCAGCACGACGAGACGGGTTCATATAGCTAAAACCGTCTGTTTGTCCGTCCGTCTGTCTGTCTGTCTGTCTGTTTTAATGCGAACTCCTCCCAGAGTTTTGAAGTTAGGAAAAAAATTTAAACGCAGAAAATCTTCTTTTCCTTGCAAGCAGTTTATATGTAGAAACCTGATCGGAATACTATAGTATATAGCTGCCATAGGAACGATCGGATAAAATTGAGGTTTTTGCTCAATAAACTCTTTGATTTTAAAGCTAACGGCTCGATTTTTTGCACAAGAACATATTGGACGTAAATTAAGGCACACTGCAAAATTGGTGAAGATCGGATAAATATAGCATATAGCTCCCATAGGAACAATCGGTCAAAACTCGGTTTTTGTTAGAAATTTTTTTTTGTTTTCAACTGTAAACAGATGAATCCTTGCAGTGACGTGTTTTTAAGAATCCTTGACCATATCTTAAAGTTTCATAAGGGTGTGGCACCACCCATATAGAGAAAAACTTAAAAATTTGATTTATCTATAAGCAGACAAGATAGAAAATCGTAAAATGAAGTGTGTATTCTGTAAGAAAAAATTAGAAAATGGGCGGGGTAACGCCCGTTTATCTTTATAAACTTATAAGATTCTTATTAACCAATTGACTTGAAACTTCACAGTCATGTTCTTGGGAGGGCATTTAAACTATTTTGACAAAAATGGGCATGGTTACGCCCACTTTAAGCCGGTACCCAATGGACAAAAACAATGAAAATATGAGTATAGGCTAGTTAGATGAAGAGAAAATATATTCAGTCAAAAAAAATGGGCGTGGCATAAGAAAGTGCGTAAAAAGTATATAAGCTTCAGCCTTGCTGAAGATGGCGTCCTTACTGGTTTTTATTTTACTATAACCTAAATAACTGAAATTCGTTATTAAAATAACCAGTAAGGACGCTATAGTCGAGTATACTCTACAATACAATACCCTGCACACATAGTGGGTGGTGCCACACCCTAAATCTACAACAAAATGTTGGTTTGACATCGCCCGATCAAATGGTGTTCAATATGTCAAAAATATCGGTCAAAAAATGTGGATTTTACGAAAAATTTGAGTTTGTGGGTCTTTGAGTGGTAACTATAAATGAGAGGGGAAATTTGTGGTATGCAGTTTTAAAGATATATATTTACTGAGTTCGTTTACAAAATTTGAGGTTCGTACCTTCAATAGTTTTGGAGATATATGTAACAATTTTAAGACATTAACCGGGGAGGGGAAATAAAGAGGAGGGGGAAAAATTGTGGTATGCAGTTTTGTAGAGTTACTCATACTGAGTCTTCATACCGACTTTCATGTTTCTATCTCTTTGGATGTTCGAGTTATAGCGTTTTCAAAAAGTGGTCGGTGCTGGATGGGCGGGAAGGAGTGGGCATGGCACAAAACCATTCAAACTTGATCTGCTGCCGAGCATCACGAGTCTACCCACAAAATTTCAAGTCTCTAGCTATTATAGTTTCCGAGTACCATTTGTGAGGACGGACGGACGGGCAGACGGACGGACATGGCTTAATCAATTTCTCTTGTCGTCCTGATCAAGAATATATATACTTTATAGGGTCTCCCTGCCCTCTTTTTGTTCGTTACATACATTTCGTTCAAACAAACACAATATACCCCGATACACAGTATGTGTACAGGGTATAATAAATTAATAAATATATGGCGGTATACAACATAATTCGCTCAACATTCAGACCTTGTATGAGTCAGCTCTGACCACTTGCCTTTCATTATCCAGCTCAAATCACCTACTTTAATTTATCCTAAAAAGCAAAGATTTCTCCAAAAAAAGTATAATATCGGTTTTATCCAGAAACGTCTCCAAAATAAAATAAATCTCAACCTACCTGAAGAGATAGATGTTGCGCTAACATTTTTCAATCGCAATATTTACGAGGCCGCCAACTATGCTACACAATCAATCGTCAAGCCTCAGACGCCGCAAGCACGTCCACCGCTGGACCCACAAATCGAACAGCTGATTAGAAACAATAAGGCAGCTTCGTTAAGAGTTGATAAGAACGCACGATCCTGTCATCAAAGCTCTGATGACAAGGGCGGCGAACAAGCTCAAAAGGGAACTAAAAATCAAAAACGACAGCCATTTAATAACTTGCTTTCACGAGTTGATTCATCTTCCAAGACCCTGAAAGCCTCATTGAGATCGGACAAGTGGAACTGGTTCCTGCCATACAAAATGAAGGAGAGGAAGAGAAGTAAGATTCACGTCGTTGTATGCAAAACTTTTTTGTTTCTGAATCAATTGAAACTTCACACTTATGTTCTTAGGGAAGTATAGTTCGCGATTAGTTCTCACCGAGTGCTTACCTACTTGTGCAGAATTCTCGTCAATTATTCTCTTAGTGCAAATATAAATTGAGTAATTAAAGCATAAGCATCCACACACAAACGTGTTGTGGTTGTGCTACAAATACAAGTTTTGTTTAACATAATAACCACATAAGTGACTCGTATAAATCTATGTGATACCAATAAATAATTTAAAATAAAACTAGAAAAAGTACAATATTGTGTAATCCACTACAGACCAGTAAGGGGGGTATAGTCGAGTATACTCGACAATATAAAACCGGTGGCAAAAAATTTTTCAAACTTGAATAACCACACGACCATAACCACACGAGTCCTTTTTCCAAATTTCAAGCTAGAATAGTTTCCGGGAGCCATTGGTAAGGACAGACGGGCGGACGGACGGACATGGCTATATAAACTTCTGATCAAGAATATATATACTTTGTAGGGAACTGAGTCATCTGACCGTGCTCGTAAGAATCAAGATTTGATAACAAATGTAAGTTTTGAAAATATTATGAAATACTGCAAGTTGACAATGAGACGTATAATGCCGAAGAATTCGACACCGGCCAGGTCTCAACCTTAACCACCACCGATTCTTATTCCAAGAATAATCAACGTCAACAAATTCTGGGAATTATTAGACGCGACTACAAGCGAAAACAAGTACACGTGTAGGATGAGTTCTGGTGGACAAATGAGACTACTATGTAAGGATTGTGATACATACAGGCATACTCTCACTGCAAAGAATGTTATATTTCATTGCTACCAACTGAAGGAAGACCGACCACCCCAATGGAACACAACAAACAACAGCTCCATAAGTAAGGTCATGTTGTTAAATCTGTACACAACCCACGCAGTCGGGAAAATAAAGCTTCCATGAACATTTTCTTTATGAATCTTGGGCAAAAGGTCAATAATAAAGAAATCTTTTAGCTGAAAGACTTGTGCAGGCAGAGAGTTCTCATTGAAATACCAAGGCTATTCAATGATCTAGCGCAATGCTATTACTGCCAAGAATTTGAACACACAAAACACTATTGCTAAGAACCATTTGAATGCGTGAAATGTGGAGGCCTACATGCCACATCTGACTGCTTGAAATTAAACGATCGGCCTGCAACATGTGCACATTGCAAAGTGACTCATACTTCCAATTATAAGGGTTGTCGGGTCTACCAGCAGCTGTTGAGGAAAAATGAGGTTGTGAGAACTGTTTCTAACGTAGAACATAAACTTACACGACCTATCTCCAAAAACCACACCACTCATAGCAGCCAAGCTGCAGCACCGCAGCTTGAACATCTCAATTAAGCAGGTACTGCCAGAAGTATCTGATTACGCCCAGAAATTTTCGGTCCACGACAACATCAATAAAATATAAGATGCAACCAACAACAAAGACCCCAGCTCACGTATGCTGATATTGCAAGGATCCAACCGAGCTCACACGCTTCGAAACGACAGCAAGAACTACCACAGCTCCATAGCTAGCAGCCCGAACAAAGAGACCAGACAATCAACTCGGCTCGGTAATATCATACCCTGCACACTTGGTAGGCGGTGCCACACCCTCAATCTACAAAAACATATTTATCTGACGTCGCTTATTCAAATAGTGTTCAAAATATTAAGAAAATCGGTCAAAAAATGTCGATTTTACGAAAAATTTAAGTTTGTCGGCCTCTGAGGGATAGCCATCAAAGAGGAAGGAAGTTTGTGGTATGCAGTTTTGAAGATGTATTATCACTGAGCTTGTATACAAATTTTCAGTGTCGTACCTTTGTTAATTTTGGAGATATAGCAATTTATAGAAAATAACTGGGGGAGGGAAAATGAAAAGGGGGTTTTGTGGTATGCAGTTTTGTAGGGCTGTACATACTGAGTCTACATACCGACTTTCATGTTTCTATCTCTTTGGATGTTCGAGTTATAGCGTTTTAAAAAAGTGGGCGGTGCTGGATGGGCAGGAAGGAGTGGGCGTGGCACAAAACCGTTCAAACTTGATCTGCTGCCGAGCATCCCGAGTCTACCCTCCAAATTTCAAGTCTCTAGCTCTTATAGTTTCCGATAACCTTAGGTAAGGAAGAACAGACGGACGGACATAGCTCAATCAATTTTTTCTTGTCGTCCTGATCGAGAATATAAATACTTTATGGGGTCCCCCTCCCCTCCTTCTGTGCGTTACATACATTTCGCTCAAACAAACACAATATACCCTGTTACACAGTATGTGTACAGGGTATAAAAATTTAAGCTCGAGGTATTTCTCAGTTTGTAAAGCGAGATTTTGAACAAACAAAAGCAAATGTTAGGGATTCCTACCGTTATTATTGGTCAAAAATGTCCACGAACATCTCGAGAGGTATCTAGAATGCCGCATAGCCAACAAAGCTCTCGAGCTAAAAGTGTTTATCGCTTCCCATCAATTTGGCGTGATATTGTTGTCGGAATCCCATTTCTGTTCACGCACTACGTTCAAACTGCAGGGCTAAGATCTATATGTAGCCAATCACTCATCTGACAGGTACAAAGGAGGCGCAGCCATCCTTGTGAAAAGCACTATCAAGCATCACCCAATCGACCAAATAGCAGAAACTCATATGCAATCTGCCGGCGTTAAACTCCAGTCCAGAAGTTCCTAGCAGCGGGTGATTGGAATGCTAAGCACTTGTACCCGTTCATGCCACAGAGGGCGAGAACTATTGGACTGCATTATAAACACTAATTTCGATATCCTTGCAACTGGATAAGCTTCTCACTACCCATGTGATTATAATAGAACCCCAAGCGCTCTGGACCTTGCAATATATGGCGGTGTACAACATAATTCGCTCAACATTAAGATCTTGTATGAAAAAGTCACCTGCTGTAATTTATCCTAAAAAGCAAAGACATCTCCAAATCGGTAAGGACGCTATCTTCAGCAAGGCTGAAGCTTATATACTCTTCACGCACTTTCTTGTGCCACGCCCATTTTTTTGACTGATTCTATTTTCTATTCATCTTAATTAGTCTATATACAAATTTCCATTGTTTTTGCTCATTGCGTAACGGAGATATGCAAATCATTGATTTTGGCTATAAGTGGGCGTAGCCATGCCCATTTTTCGGTCAAAATAGTTTTCATGCCTCCCTAAGAACATAAGTGGGAAGTTTAAAATCTATTGGTTAAGAAACAAAAAATTTTGCTTACAACGATATGAATCTTGCTTCTCTTCCTCTTCTTCATTTTGTATTAAAAATAATTTAAATTTTAGTAATTTAAAATTTTCGCCTTCCATCTTCCAAAACAAAAAAGTTTTCCATATAACGACTCAATGATCCGATCATACAGGATCCGACGAATGATTTATCGTAATAAATTCCAAGACTCTGTGTGATTTCAAGTGAGACGGATGTCTTTGCTCTTAGCTCTGAGACAATTAAATTAATTTCCTTTTTCTATCCTATATAAAATTATTAATATATTAATTACACTGTGCCCAATGTTAGCTGTGCTAAATCTGGGTTTGGTTAATTTTTAATTTCACAAATTCAATTGTTTTGAGTGGCGTCAGTGTATCAATTTTTATACCCTGTACACATACTGTGTATCAAGGTATATTGTGTTTGTTTGAGCGAAATGTATGTAACGCACAGAAGGAGGGGAGGGGGACCCCATAAAGTATATATATTCTTGATCAGGACGACAAGAGAAATTGATTGAGCCATGACCGTCCGTCTGTCCGTCCGTCTGTCCGTCCGTCCGTCCTCACCAACGGTTCTCGGAAACTATAACAGCTAGAGACTTGAAATTTGGAGGGTAGACTCGTGATGCTCGGCAGCAGATCAAGTTTATTTTTATACTTTTCACGTATGTGAAATAGTATAATAACTTTGTGCTGAAGTTTGTAACACACAGAAATATTCACTTGCGACTATATAAAGTATATATATTCTTGATCAGGACGACAAGACGAGTTGATTTAGCCATGTCCGTCTGTCCGTCTGACCGTCTATCCGTCTGTCTGTATATATACAATCTCCTCCCACAGTTTTGAAGATATCGAGCTGAAACTTTGCACAGAGACTTCTTATTCGTGCAGTCAACTCATTTGTCGGATCCAGCCATATCGGACCACTGGAACTGGTAGCCCCCATACGAAAAGAAGAAGAAAAGTGAACAAAACTTGAATCGTTGTATGGAAAACTTTTTTGTTTTGTACGATAGAGTGCTGAAATTTTAAACATAGTAGTTTTACATAGTCCGACTATATGCCTGAAAGTTTCATTGACATTGGACATCTGGAACTGGTAGCTCCCATACAAAATGAAGAAGAAGAAGAGATGCAATATTCACGTCGTTGTATGGACAACTTTTTTGTTTCTGAACCAATTGACTTGAAATTTTAAAGTTATGTTCTTAGGGAGGAATGAAAACTATTTTGACCAAAAGTGGGCGTAGCCACGCGTAGCCACGCCCACTTATAGGGAAAATTGACCCGTTGTATGAAAAACTTTTTTGTTTTTTAACCAATTGACTTGAAACTTTACAGTTATGTTCTTAGGGAGGAATGAAAACAGTTTTGACCAAAAGTGGGCGTGGCCACGCTCTTTTATAGCGAAAATTGACCCGTTGTATGGAAAACTTTTTTTGTTTTTTAACTAATTGACTTGAAACTTTACAGTTATGTTCTTAGGGAGGAATGAAAACTATTTTGACCAAAAGTGGGCATGGCCACGCCCACTTATCGCAAAACTTGAACCGCTGTATGGAAAACTTTTTTGATTTTTAACCGATTGACTTGAAACTTTACAGTTATGTTCTTAGGGAGGAATGAAAACTATTTTGACCAAAAGTGGGCGGAGCTACGCCCACTTATATCGAAAATTGACCCGTTGTATAGAACACTTTTTTGTTTTTTAACCAATTGACTTGAAAGTTTGCAGTTTTGCTCTTAGGGAGGAATTAAAACTATTTTGATCAAAAGTGGGCATGGCCACGCCCACTTATAGCTAAACTTGACCCGTTGTATGGAAAACTTTTTTGTTTTTTAACCAATTGACTTGAAACTTTACAGTTATGTTGTTAGGGAGGCATGAAAACTGTTCATTTACTTTTTGTTATACTCTTCACGCAGGTGAATAGTATTATAACTTTGTCCTGAAGTTTGTAACAGCAAGAAGGAGGGGAGGGGGACCCCATAAAGTACATATATTCTAGATCAGCTTGGAGGGTAGACTCGTGATGCTCGGCAGTAGATAAAGTTTGAATAGTGTTGTGCCACGCCCACTCCTTCCCGCCCATCCAGCACCACCCACTTTTTTAAAACGCTGTAGCTTGTACATCCAAAGAGATAGAAACATGAAGGTCGGTATGTAGTTTCAGTATAAATAGGTCTACAAAGTTGCATGCCACAATTTTTCCCCCTCCTCTTTATTTCCCCTCTCCCATTTGTTTTCTTAAAATTGCTGTAAAAAACTATTACAGATGCGAACCTGAAATTTTGTAGACAAGCTCACTAAATATGTATCTTTATAACTGCATACCAAAAATTCCACTCATTTTGATAGTTACCCCTCAATGACTTACACACTCAAATTTTGCGTAAATTCCCCATTTTTGACCGATTTACTTGAAATTTTAAACACTATTTGATCGGGCGATGTCAAATCAAATTTTTTTTGATTTAAGACTGAACATAGGACCACCTACAGAGTGTAGTTACGACTAGTAATAATAATTAAAGATATGTAAAATGTTGTTGTAGTCCTAAGCAAATGCTAGAACTAAGATAAAGAACAAACGCATGATACACGTTGTGGGAAAATATAGATAAGGATAAGTGCAGCATGCAGATAGCTAGCAAGCATCTGGCGACCATATGGTGACATATATGATAGGGCAAACCAGATAACGGGGTGAAGTGGGTTTGGATTGATTGGCACTATTACCACCATTACTTCCTCCACCAGATGTAGCAAGATCCGATGGTATTGTAGGATCGGGAATAGAATGGATAGGATCATTAATAGGATGAACAGGAGATAAAGGAGCTGGAAGTATAAGCTGTGGAGGAGCAAGTTGGGAAAAGGTGGAAGGTGATAAGGACACAAGAGGCGGCTCAAAGTCGTCATTGCTGAGAAGTTCTGAACAAGCGTCAAACTCAGAGGCTAATTCAGAAAACAATTTGTGCAGGTTCAAAAATTTCTCACACACCCGCCGATACATGATCGAGAAATCCGTTTGCCGCATTAATCAGGCCGGGCATGACCATTTACGGCCACCGCAGAAAGTCTTTGGACCACTATAAAGCCGGTCGTAATCACGGCCTGTAATGCCAGCACATTTAAAATGGCAAACAATCTCACAAAGCCAGCAAAGAATGGCACGCTTATTGTCCCCATCGAATGAGTTTTTGTTTTTGCGCGAATTATTGCAACAACTCATGGTCGACTTAGAGATAAACGACGAAAATGTAAATGATAATACAAAAGGCAGGATATGTATAAACGTGTGAACACCCTAACAAAAAAATGTTGTCTAAACGGGGTTTTCGAAAGTAAAGTGAGCAATGAAAGGACGCTATAGTCGAGTATACTCGACAATATAATACCCTGCACACACAGTGTATAGGCAACGGAGTAAAAAAGTACCACGACGCGATCTTTACAGACTCTTTATTAGTACTGACTCCGCTCTGACGAGCGATCCTTATTTTTATAACAGTTCTTACAACTAGCGCTGTGATTGTAAGGGCACAGCGGGTGTTCCTTAATTTCTATTGGTTAATATTATTTATTTCTATCTCATTCTAACACTGTGTTTGTAAGACAGCAGTGTGGTCCTAAGTCTACATTGGTCCGTTATCTGGTTTGCCCTATCATAAATGTTACCATATGGTCGCCAGATGCTTGCTAACTATCTGCATGCTGCACTTATCGTTATATGTATTTTCGCACAACGTGTATCATGCGTTTGTTCTTTATCTTAGTTCAAACATTTGCTAAGGACTACAACTACATTTTACATATCTTTATTACTTATTACTAGTGTAACTACACTCTGTAGGTGGTCCTATGTTCAGTCCTGAACATTCTCCCGGGCGTCAGAAAATGTCATGGCCAATAGCTGCCTTCTTTGTATGCATTTCATCCTTGCATACACCACCAGGACGACGATTACAATTGTGACCAAAAAGAGCGATGAATGTCCACTCACGGTGTAAAACAGCAGACTTCCTAGATTCAACTTACAATTTGTCTCGCCATTTCCTCCAGCGGTCATACCGGTAGTGGCTCCATTTTTCCTCAATGATTAGTTTAACTGACCTCAAACATGCTAGAGGATTAACGCCGATATTACGTTTTACCAACTTTCCGACGTTTTTCCATACACCTCCAGATTGTGGCCTTCTTGGGGGGGGTAATATGTTCGCTAACGTCGTTTCCCATTGGTGTCACGCTATCTTGGTTATCTAGTATTCTTGCAGCTAGTTCTTCTTTCTGATTAATAGGCCATTGCTGATTTTTGACGCTGGCTTGAAACGTTTTGTAGCAATAAATTGACGGCGTATGGTTTCCATTTTTGACTTTTACACCCATGTCGTCAACGCCATTATCTTTTGCCATAGTCATAAATTCGACTTGTTGTGCTGCTTCTATTTTAGCCAGTTCTGTTTGGAGTTCCGACGCCTGAGTTTCTACAACAGCCAGATCCTTTGCCTTTCTCATAGAATCTCTCCTCAGCTGTTCTATTTGTATCTGAGCATTATTGCTGAGGATGAGCAAGTTTCTGGACTTGGCTTGCTCTTCTTCGAGCTTTCTTTCTAGCATTGCAATGTGCTCTTCAAGGCAACGGTTTTCGACGACTATCAGGTAGTCGTTGCTGGCCAACTTTTGGATCAACTCGTTTCGCTGTGACTCTGGTGCTAGGCGTTTATTTTTTGAGTTAGCCAATTGCTTGAATAGCTCTCTGAATTCTGCTTGAAGTTGATTACTAGCAGCAATCGCTGTCGTACGAGCTTGAGTGTCATCTCGTTCATTTGCTTTGCAAAGTAACATTGAATTTCTAATGTTTCGATTTCCTCAGCCAGCAAGACCCTTTTTTCTTGTGAGCGAACTGCTCGCATCTCCAACTGCAGCTGCAAGTTGCAATACTCTGCGACTTTCAAACCATCTCTAAGTTCATCCTGAGCTCTGCTACGTTCTCTCAGATCTTTGGTGAGCTGCAACACTCTACCCTCTAACGTTTTTTATATGGCGTCCGACATCTTTTCTTGATTCCGCAAATTCTTCTCTCAACGCCTAAGCATCATTAGGTTCCTCTCCATAGAACCTTACTGCTTGTAATTGTGCGTAGAGTTTTTGCTGTTTAGCATCCTCGACTCGTTGGAGCTCTTCTCTGAACTCTTTGTTCATTGTTTCCCTCTGAGACACCAAAATTGAATTGAAATTTTCCATTTCATTTATATATTTCTTCCTGTTGCTGACTCCAGACTGAACAGAAGTTCGGCTTCTTGCCAATTCCCCCATTTCATTAACGCGGAAGTTATGGTGGTAATAGTGCCAATCAATCCAAACCCACTTCCCCACAATCTTCAATTGGTGTTCAACCAAAGCGTAAAAATCTAAGGCCAAGACTGTGCTTCAGCCTGCATTATCGTTGAGTCCACTTCCGCCGAGTTTGCCTGGTTTACCAGCTGCTGAGTCCATCTCAACTGCCGAGTCTGAGCCTGTTCCTGAGTGTTCCTTCGAGACACAGTCCGCGGTCGTTGAGGGCACGCCTCAACTTGAACCCCTTTCTGTCGTTGCCCCTCGGAAACAGGTTTTCATCTCACGGCTTTCTTCGGATACCACCTGTGAGGTGATTGCAAAATACATCGCAAGAAAGGCAAATGTTGATGTACAAATTTTAAAATTTTCATTCTCTCAACCAAGAGAGATATCATCTTTTAAAATCATTGTACCAAATAACGCATATGATTTACTGTGTACATGGTAGCCCATGAATACAAGCCAAAGAGGAGATCTCGACCTGTAGTTATTGGTGCTTCATTGAAATTTATTTGAATAAATGTAAAGCCCAATTCAAGCGCGATCCTAAACGGTTTTACAGTTTTGTTAATTCTAAGCGTAGATCAGGGCTGTACCCGTCGTCACTTCATCTTGGAGATAAGCAGGCTAGTAACGATCTTGGAATTGCTAATTTATTTGGAGAGTTCTTCCAAACGACGTACTCTTCCGCAGAATTTCCGCATTCCTCATACCCATATCCTATTCATCGTATTAATAATTTTGTTCTCCCTCTACTTGAGGAGGAGCATATTCTCCAAAGTTTGAGTTCTTATTCCCCTGGTGCTGACAACGTTCCTAGTTGTGTGCTTAAAATGTGTGCAAACTCTTTATGCAAGCCCTTACATAATCTTTTTAACCTTTCGCTTCTATGCGGTTCATTTCCGCCGATTTGGTAGGAATCTTTTATCATTCCACTTCACAAAAAAGGTAACAAATCGGATGTCGCTAATTATCGAGGTATTTCCAAATTGTCGGCTATACCCAAATTACTTGAAAAAAATTGTCGTAGGTAGTACTGCAAATCCGTCATTTCACCATCTTAACATGGATTTCTTAAAAGGAGGTGTGCGGTCACTAACCTACTAGAATTCACTTGCTTTGTTAATTATGGTTTCGTTAAGCGATTTCAAACCGATGTCATATATTCTGATTTCAGTAAAGCTTTTGACTCGGTTAATCATGATCTCCTTCTGTTGAAATTATACCTTCTGGGGCTTCTTCCATCACTTTTAAGATGGATTAAATCTTACTTAAAAAACAGATTTCAACGTGTCTTGTTTCGATCTTCTCTATCTAATCTTGTTCAAGTCACATCTGGTGTTCCCCAAGGTAGTCTTCTTGGACCACTTTTATTCAATCTCTTTATTAATGATCTCCCACTTGCGTTGTCGTATTCTCGCGTTCTAATGTATGCTGATGACGTCAAAGTGTTTTTTATAAGTTACTATATCTCAACTGTTCCAAGTGCAAGTTCATGACTTATCATCGAAGTACTCCCCACTTGTTTACTTATACGATAGATAATGTCGAATTAGAGCGTGTTTCCAAATTTAACGACCTTGGTGTTATTTTCGACCCAAAACTTAACTTCAGTCTTCAAATTTCTACTGTTGTTAATAAGGCGAAAGGGGTTTTTGGATTCGTTAAACGTTGGTCTAAAGAATTCAATGACCCTTACATCACAAAAGTCCTTTTCACGTCACTTGTACGCCCACTTCTGGAATATTGCTGCTGTGTTTGGACCCCACAGTATAAAATCCACCAAAATCGTATTGAGTCAATTCAGAAGCAGTTCCTCTTATTTGCTCTCCGTGACCTAAACTGGGATCCCAGCAGAAGAATGCCTCCATACCATGATAGGCTCCTTCTTATAGACCTTCCATCAATGGCACATCGCAGAATTGTTTTAAGATCCGTTTTTCTTCATAAACTTGTTGTTGGCCTAATTGATTCTACCGACCTTCGTAGTCAGCTTAGTTTTTGTGTGCCAAGGAATACAACTACGAATTTCGTTCCATTAGCCTTAGAGAGACCCACAACTTACTTTGCCCTTAATGATCCTTTTCGCGTCTTATGCGCAAATTACAATAAATTGCATGAAATCGTCTCACCTGAAATCACACCGACTTCTCTTAGCATACTAGTTCGTCGGTACCGTCGAGGTTCCAAAAACTCTATTTCTGGTTGACGATTCCCTACAACGGTTGGACCTTTACAAATTTCATTTCTCTGACCACACATGGCTGTGAATAGGGGCATAGCTCGTGTATCGTAAATAAATTCCCTCCAACGGGTCAGAGAGTGATTATACTTGAGATTATTTATAAAATATTTATTTATTAGTTTTAATACTACTTACTACGTTTAGTGCATAGTTTACTTTGTATATTTCTATTAGCAGTAATTTGTTAATATTTTTTGTCAATAAATAAATGAGTAAACCAGTAAGGGCGGTATAGTCGAGTATACTCGACAATATAATACACTGCACACATGGTAGGCGGTGCCACACCCTCAACCTACAAAAACATATTGATCTGACGTCGCTTATTCAAATAGTGTTCAAAATATCAAGAAAATCGGTCAAAAAATGTGGATCTTACGAAAAATTTAAGTTTGTAGGCCTCTGAAGGGCAGCCATCAAAGAGAGGGGAAATTTGTGGTATGCAGTTTTAAAGATGTCTTATCACTGAGCTTGTATACAAAATTTCAGGTTCATACCTTTGTTAGTTTTGGAGATATAGCTTTTTTAAAAAAAATACTAGGGGAGGGGAAATTAAGGGGAGGGGGAAAAATTGTGGTATGCAGTTTTATAGAGCTCTTCATGCTGAGTCTACATACCGACTTTCATGTTTCTATCTCTTCGGGTGTTCGAGTTATAACGTTTTAAAAAAGTGGGCGGTGCTGGTTGGGTAGGAAGGAGTGGGCGTGGCAAAAAACCGTTCAAACTTGATGTAGTGCCAACCATCACAAGTCTTGCCTCCAAATTTCAAGTCTCTAGCTTTTACAGTTCCCGAGAACCATTGGTGAATACAGACGGACAGACGGACAGGACTCAATCGATTTCTCTTGTCGTCCTGATCAAGAATATATATACTTTATTGGGTCCCCCTCCCCACCTTCTATGCGTTACATACATTTCGTTCAAACAAACTTAATATACCCTGACACACTGTACGTGCAGGGTATAAAAAATCAATCAACTCGTCTCTTCGTCCTGATCAAGAATATAGGTATATACCTTATATTGTCGGAAATGAATGTTTCGATCCGTTACAAACTCCTTGACGAAATTATAATACTATTCACATACGTGAAGAGTATAAAAAACCAGTAAGGCCGCTATTTTCAGCTTGGCTGAAACTAAGATACTCTCGCCAGTATTTTCTCAACTATTATACTTTTCACGTATGTGACTTGACTTTGTCACGGAGTTTGTAACAGATCGAAATATTAATTTCCGACTATATAAAGTATATATATTTTTGATCTGGACGACAAGACGAGTTGATTTAGCCATGGCCGTCTGTCAGTCTGTTGGTCCGTCTGTATGTATGCAAACTAGTCCCTCAGTTTTAAAGTTATCGAACTGAACCTTTGCACAGAGACATGAATCATTCGTCGGAACCAGCATGATCGGAATATTGGAACAGGTAGCTCCCATACGAAAAGAAGAAGAAAAGTGAACAAAACTTGAATCGTTCTTTTGTACGATAGAGTGCTGAAATTTTAAACATAGTAGTTCTATATAGTCCGACTAAATGCTTGAAAGTTTCATTGAGATTGGACAACTGGAACTGGTAGCTCCCATATAGAAAGATGAATAAATTTGAATCGTTGTATGGAAAACTTTTTGTTTTGTATGATAGAAATTTCAAACATGGTAGTTTTACAGGGTCCGACTAAATGCCTGAAAGTTACGTTGAGTTTGGGCAACTGGAATTGGTACCTGCCACACAAAATGAAGAAGAGGAAGAGAACCAACATTCACATCTATGTATGTATAGAAAACTTTTTTGTTTCTTATCAATTGACTTGAAACTTCGCAGTTATGTTCTTGGGGAGACATTAAAACGATTTTGACCAAAAAATGCATATGGTTACGCCCACTTCTCGCAAAAATCAATAATTTGCATATCTCCAGTACCCAATGAGCAAAACCAATGATAATTGGTAAAAAGGCTAATAACATGAAAGGAAAGTATATTCAGTCAAAAAAGTGGGCATGGCACAAGAAAGTGCGTGAAAAGTATATAAGCTTCAGCCTTGCTGAAGATAGGGTCCTTACTGGTTCTTATTGGAAAATCCGTCTTATAGTTTTTCCAATAAGCATCATTTTAATTTATAAAGAAAAAGGGGCGTAACCCCGACCATTTTCGAATTTTTTTTTAAAAGAATAGAATGCAATCATTCTACACTTCATTTCGCGATCTTTTATCTCGTCTACTTACGGTGTTACGGTGGTGCCACACCCTAATGACCGATTCTTATGAAATTTTGGTATATGATCGAGGATGTATAAAAACGCGTAAATGCAATACTTTATCTGTTTATGTTTAAAAACCAATTTTCGGCCGATTGTTCTTATGTGAGCTATATTCTATATTGGTCCGATTTTCACCAAATTTACAGTGTGTCTTAATTGACACGCAAGATGATTGTGTTCAAAAAATTGAGATGTAAGCTATAAAATCAAAGCGTTTTTTAAGCAAAAACCACAATTTTAACCGATCGTTCCTATGACAGCTATATACTATAGTTATCCGATCAAACTGATTTTTACATACAAACTACCTGCAATACTAAAAAAATTTTCTGCGTTTCAATTTTTTCGCAGTCTTGCTCGTAGTTTATATTGAAACGGACAGACAGATGGACAGACAGACGTACGTGGCTACATGTACTCGTCTCGTCATGCTGATCAAGAATATATATACTTTATATAGTCGGAAATGTCTCCTTCTCTGCGTTACAAATTTAATACACTCTTACAAGAGTATAAAAACTCTAACATCGAACTTATCCAGAAACGACTCCAAAATAAACCCGTAAGGACACTATCTTCAGCAAGACTGAACCTTATATACTTTGCACGCACTTTCTTGTTCCACGCCTATTTTTTTGACTGAATATATTTTCTCCTCATCTAATTAGCCTATATACGAATTTTAATTGTTTTTGCTCATTGGGTACCGAAGGTATGCAAATTATTGATTTTGGCTAAAAGTGGGCGTAACCATGCCAATTTTTGTTAAAATAGTTTAAATGCCCTCCCCAAGAAAATAAATGTGTAGTTTCAAGTCAATTGATTAAGAAACAAAAAAATAACATACGTGAAGAGTATAAAACCAGTAAGGGCGGTATAGTTGAGTATTCTCAACTATATAATACCCTGTACACACACCTATGTTGATAACACGTTAAACATTCGCCGACAGCAAAAGCAGTGTACCACGATATGGTTTGTGTATTTGCTAATAGTGAGGCAGGGCTCACAGTGCAATGTTGCCATTAGATGGCGCTTTAGTACGGATTTTGTTACAAAGCATTGCTGCAAAATTTTAGTGTGTTGGTCTTTGCGGGGAAAGTGGTAGTTTGTTGTATGCAGTTTTAAAAAGGTATGTTATCTGAGTTTGCATACAAAATTTCAGCATTGTATTCTTTATACTTTAGGAGATACAGCAATTTTAAGAAAAAAATTACCTTTTGTTGTGCTCGATGGGCGGGAAGGAATGGGCGTGGCAAAAATTCCTTCAAACTTGATTCAGTGTTCGGAAACGGAGGGGAGGAGGAAAAAATGTGGTATGCAGTTTTGTTGAGCTATACATACTGAGTCTACTTACTCATTTTCATGTTTCTAACTCATCAGGTTTTCGAGCTACAGCCTTTTGAAAAAATGGATGGTGCTCGATGGGCGGGAAGGAGTGGGCGTGGCAAAAGATCCTTCAAACTTGATCTAGCGTTTGACCTCACGAGTCTATCCACCAAATTTCAAGTCTCTAGCTCTTATAGTTTTCGAGAACCATTTGTGAGGACGGACGGACAGACAGGGCTATATCGATTCGTCTTGTCATCCTGATCAAGAATATATATACTTTATAGGGTCCCCCTCCCCTCCTTCTATGCGTTACATACAAACCGTCTCAAAGAAACTTAATATACCCTGATACACAGTGTGTGTACAGGGTATAAA
The DNA here is from genome assembly GCA_034638295.1 of Phortica okadai. NCBI lineage: Eukaryota > Metazoa > Arthropoda > Insecta > Diptera > Drosophilidae > Phortica > Phortica okadai. The sequence continues at coordinate 34,900,769 of CM067848.1, read as the reverse complement.
AAAAGTAAGGAGGCTATCTTCACCAAGGCTAATATAGTCTTCACGCACATTTTGTGTGCCATGCCCACTTTTTTTGATTGAATATTATCTCTCGTTGTCTTAATAGCCTACATTACAACTCTCATTTTTTTTTTGCTCATTTAGGACTGGAGATATGCAAATTATTGATTTTTATAAATAGTGGGCCATGCTCATTTTTTGGTCAAAATAGTTTTCATGCCTCCCTTAAAAAAAAAGTGTAAAGTTTCAAGTCAATTGATTAAGAAGCATCAGATTAAGCAAATATGAAAGCCCTTGAGTTTGTGTTGGCTTTAAGTTTTGAACGTGCCTTAAGGTGTTCTGTCTATTTTTTGTAGACATGGTTGTTGCTTTAATAGTATCTATGGCTGTTGAAACGAACTGTTCTGTGTTGATTTGGGCTAGTTTATGGGTGTTGTAATTACTGACCTCATCGTTTGAACAAAACAAATGAATTGCATCAGATGGGACATCGCTAGCTGCAACAACTCTTTGATTAAAGAGCCTTATGTCTGCCTCCGTCATATTGGCTTCGGACATATTGCTAAGAGCTAAAGCGAAATCACGATCTCCACGTTGCCGCATAATTTCAGTCAGTTCGAAAAACTTAAAATTGCTCCAAAGTTGAGTTCCAGCTAAAACACCATAAGGATTGTTGGTTCTATGCGAAAATATCCAACTGTCACCAACTGGGGAAAGCTGCTTTAAGTCGCCAAACACTATTACTGATACACCTCCAAAGCAATCGTTATTTCTGAAAATTTGTCGTAGTCTTTGATCTATATACGAAAGCATCTTAGATCCGACCATTGAAATTTCATCAATAATTATAAGCTTAACATCTGAGAACTTACAATGCATGGTATTAAGTACATCGCTGCTTAATGGTCTCAGAGTGCCGGATGATTGATTCATTGGTAGCGAAAATAGTGAGTGCAAAGTGAGTCCTCCAATGCCAAACGCTGCTTTTCCAATAAAAGCACATAGGAGAACTTTTGCAGATTCACTGCTACCATACATTGTGTTTGCACGCAATGTCACTGACTGATAAAGTGTGGTTATCAATCGACTTTTTCCTACTCCAGCACCGCCACCAACATACTCGTAAAATGTTTGGTTCGACTTAATATTATGTAAAACATGAGCATAATACTGACGTTGCTTAAAATTAAGAGAGCTTACTAAAGAATGTAAATCAGGTTCAGATACCAATGGGGGTAGCCTAATAAGGTTAATTTGGCCTTCTTGTTCAGTGTTATTCTCAATGTTGTTGTCCTGCAACACATTAACATTGGGATTAACTTCTGGCACTGCTAGAGCCATGAACTCCTCATCCAGGAATTGTGTAGCTGCCACATCCTGAGGGTTGGCTTCCGCATTATTTTCTTCATGCAGACCCTCAAGAACGCTTTCCAATTCCAAGTCTTCGAACACATCGTATTGTCGCTTATTTTCCCTTATTAGAGCTTCATGTGTTCTATACGTGTGTTCGTTGTCATTTGAGTTTAGCTCATTCTGTTCCTTGCGCCAGGGGAAGAATAGCATTACGTTTTCCCTAAAGAAGTCTGATCGAGAAGTATTGATACTGAAGCGTCTCCATCTTAAAATGAGTGGGTGCGTGCGTTTTTTGACAAATCCGCTTCCATCCAAAAGAGGATAATTTCGTCCAGTAGCAACAGCTTCATTCTCTGGCTCTACTTCAAGTTCATCGTATTCTTCCGTTGGCTGTGCTGTTCGTGCATTCTGCTGTTTAGAATACCTATAAAAAGCCGCAAATTCCGCCAAACATATTTCATTCAATTCATGAGCCCTTTGAACATAGTGGTCAAGTAAATTCGGTACAAAAATATCTGTTGAATCGGCAGGCAGTTGGTCCAAATCTCTCTTCGATTTTACCATTCTGATTCGTTTTTCAGGATGGGAAGTGTTTACAAAAACTTCTCCATTACTCGATTCGGACATATGCAGTCCCAAAATATTGTACACTGCCTCCTGTGCTGATATTTCTGTTGCGTTTATGAATTTATTGTCAAGATGTTGCAGTTTCCGTTTAACAGGAATGTTTCCATGACTTATTTCATTCATGGCTTCACGCAACAATTGAGATACGCCCCTGTTGGATTTGTTTATGCAATTAATAATATAACTACAACAGGCATACGCATCCAGAATGAATTGAATATCCATGTTGGCTCTATACAACTGCAAGATATCCCGATTTTACGCATTAAGCATTTTGTCGGCATACCGTCTACGAAGAAACCCTTGCGGCTTTTTTAGGCTGGAACGCAGTGCAAGCTTGTAACCCTCAACATTGGTACCTAAAACGGAAATAAAATATTCAAAATCATTAAGTCTAGTAGCTTCATCCTCTGGAACTATTTAAGTGATCTTTGATTTTCTTAAACAACATTTTATGTCTTAAACAACTATTTAAGTGATCTTTGATTTTCTTAAAAAACATTTTATGTCGTACAAGATTGGCCTCGGTATCTTCTAAAGGATACAAAATTTCAGTCTGAGGCATAGGCGGATAAGGCATATTGAATCGGCAAAACTTGGTGCCCCGAAGCTCTCTTTGACAGGATGCAGTATGTCTGTGTCGCTGATATTGGATGACATCTTGCAAATCTGAGTCATCCCCGTTTGTGGTTATGAATCTGTCAATAAAATTCACAACTTGCTCAGTATTAGGCGCAGATCCACTAACTTCGAGCTTCGGGGCACCCGTTAACCAATACATTCCATGGGAATGTGGCGACCCTCGGTGCTGAAACTCAATTCTCCAATAATAATGAGAAAGATGAAATTCCCCAAAAATATCACTTTTGAATAGTTTCAACAATTGCCGAAATCTATAATCAAAGTAACGGGAGCACGTCACTGGGTCAGACCGAATTAACCTAGCCTTTTCAGCGCTTGAAAGATTTGCCGCTTCCTCTTCACTGATTACTCTGTTGTCAAGAAGAAGTGACAAAATAACTAATAGTTCGTTCCATTTGGATTCAGCTGCGGAAAGAGTTATGAAAAATGTAGGCAACCCAAATTGTCTGATCATGGCAAGTACTTTTTTTTTCTCAGATTCCCAATGAGCCGGAGAAGATCGGATGTCTTTGAGAAAATGGTATCCATCGTCATGTTGAACTAAGTTGTTGACAAAGGATTCATCTCTCATATTGGCTACCGTTATATTTTCGGATCGTGATTTTTTCGCAGACAGACGGAAATGGCATTTTTGATACGACTGAGTTCGTATCGTTTATACATATAGAGCACTTTTGGTACTTTAGCACAACGACGGTCATAAAATCGAATCTGAGATCTCGCTTTTCTGACGTAAGTTGCGCTGCTCTTGAATATTTCGCCACATGAAATTGTAGGAAATGAAAGCTCTTCAGAGTCCTCATCTAGCATCATATCCGCTGGTCGCCGACCTTCCCCGGGAGCCAATGCAATCCGACCAATGATTGCATTATGTTGAATTGCTTCACTTTCCAGTAAAGTTTCATCGCCTCCGGGGATTCAAATTTTCTTCTTGGACCGAGGACTCTTGGTTTTCGTCATCGGTGTCCATGCGTTGGCGAATAAGTTGGTCTATAGTTGGCCGGTCAGCTGGATCAGCAATAAAAGGGACTTCTTGAACGTTGCCAATTTGACATAGCCAGTCGGGTGAAACCGAGATGTTTTGCTTCTGGTATAATTCAGTATTAACCAAGAAACGAAGTGCTTCTAACACACGAGCAGGTCTAATTGTCTCTGTCATGAAGTTGTGCGCGTACTCCAGTCTACGTTTCAAATGAACTTGAACCACGTGAATATTTTGGAAACTACGCGGAAGAGCTGTTACAGTTTCCGAAACGGAAACAGGCACATTGACCACAGCTCCTCTTACCGCGCACTGCCTTTCATAGCCGAGAGAAATGATCCGCATAAACGGAATTCTCGGTGAAATCCGTCGCTCTTCGAGACAAGTCAGCCCGCTGAGGCATTCAGGCACTTCGGGGAACTCAAAGCCTTCTGAAAGGCAAAGGTTAGGTATTTTACCTGAAGAAATAGCTCTACGACATGTAGAGCAGAACAGATAAGTGCCGGACGGACTTGGAAATTTTTCAGATAGATAAAAAGCGTTGTCTACATTTAAATTAGGAAATTTAGAAGAGATAGCCAATTTGTTCAATCCACTTACCTGGTATGGAAACCATGTTCCTCCACAACATGAGCAGCGTTCTGTCGGTCCTTCCTTCAGTTTTCGTTGATATAGTTCCCTCGCTGTTTCCCTTCTCCGCTGGCGTTGTTGCTCTCGTTGTTCTTTCTGTCCTTCTGGAGATAAATTTCTTCTGTTCTGAGTGTTCCTCTGCGATTGTCTTCTTGAGTGGTTTTCTCGGTGAATTGGGTCCTCCCTGAATGTAATTAAGCGTTCCTCGGCCATTAGTTGAATTTCCTGTTGTCGTTGGCGAGCTTGAAGTCGCGTGAGTCGTCTCTGCGATGTGTTTATGCCTTGTTCCTGATTCCTTGCGATTGGGTCATGTCTTCTGTTTCGACGAGTTATTGCGTCCCTCTGTCGTTCCTGTAGTCGATACTCCGGATTCTGTCGGCGTTAAGTGTGTTCGGCGGTATTACGCATCTGCTCTTGTTCTCTTATTTCTTCATCTGCTCTTCGCATTGCATGAAATTCCGCATCTCGATAGCGTTCAGCTTGTCGGTACTCCGGATCTCGACGACGAAGATTATGGGCGGCAGTATTTTCCATCTGCTCTTGTCTCCTTATTTCTGGATCCTCTCTACGCTGCGTATGAGCTTCCGCATCTCGGTTGCGTTCGACTTGTCGGTACTCCGGATCTCGACGACGAAGATTATGGGCGGCAGTATCTTGCAACTGCTCAAGCCTCCTTGCTTCTGGGTTTTCTCGGCGTTGTGAAAGAGATTCCGAATCTCGGATGCGTTCTTGAAGGCGATATGGTTGGCTTCGCCTCCTCTGTGCATGACTGTCAGCATCACGTTGCCGTTCATCTTCACGAGTTTCGGGATTTGCATCCCGAACTGTGGCCAAATGACGAGCATTGCGTACCCTAAGTTGAGTTTCATTTTGCTCGTAATATACTGCCGTAATGTGCTGCCTCTGGCGACGTTGCTCTTGAGAAAGTCGTGATATACGTGGCATTTTGCTTAAATGAGTCTGTTAGAAAAAAATCTGTAAAAAAGAAACAATTAATGTTAAAAAAAAATTTAAAAGGGGTTCAGATTGAACCAATGAGTCCATAAAAATGTGTTCAGAAAATATTTATTAACTTACCTTAACTTTTGTATATTGACGCACACTGTTCACTTTTAAATTTGTTGGTTTAATTTCACTTTTTATATTCACTACATTCTAAAATTGTTCCTCTATATTTTTGAAGTGAAACTTCTTTAGCATGGGTGTGATTTGAAACTTGATGAAACGACATGAGAAAGAGACAAACTATATATTTATATGATTTAGCCTGCGAGAAAATGAAATAGAATATAGAATGACAGTTTGTAGTCATAAACTGAGTAGTCATAAAAAATACTAACAAAAACATCATGCTTAGTTGTAATTTTCGCATTCCTCTTCAATCTCATTTTCGCCATCTGGCGCATATGCAACAACAACTTACCTGGCTTGTTTACTCCAAGTATTACAACAACTCTTGTTGTTGTCATTTTCGGCATAAGCATGCACCGTTTGGTCGGACAGTGTGGTTGTTGCTACCTATGACACTGTCTGAGCGTATACATTGTGTTTGTGCCCGCTACTTAGCGTCAACGTCACTAATCAGCTTCATAATTTGTATATGAGCCGCGAATTCATCTCCAATTCGCTATTATGTTGAAGCCCGTTCAATTTTGCAATTGACAATTACCCTTTCCTGTGCTGTGCTTAGCAAATGAAAACATTTAACTTACAAATTCAAAATAAGTACTCCAAAAGTGAACAGTAATAATAAATTATATGTGGAATAAATAAAGTCAAGTAGATTCTACACATTGGAGCGTTCGTAGTTAATTTTCCCCTGTTCTTCGTGAGACCCTCTGCACATTTGAATTAATTCTCCTTTTTCGCACTTATGCATTCAAAACTGTACACATTCCAACTTGCCCAAATAACATGGTTGGTACATTTATATTTTTGTAAAATTTACTATTTTTACGAGTTTTTTTTAAACATTTCAAATACAACTTTAGAATTTTATTTAAAGTTATTTCAAGAATTTGATTCGAATTAGAGTGTTGCATGAATGTATTTGAAACCAAAATCTTCCAAATAAATTTGAAAATTCATTTCATTTGTATTTGAAAAAAAACAAAGCAAACGAATGAAACAAATGCTTGTCACTTTTAAATTTCTAGAAATGTAAATGAAATGAAAAACAAAAACAAACAAATAAAATAGAATGCTTTGCATTCGTTTCATTTGGAGTACTTCCAAATGTTTCAGATACTTCCAAATTTGAAAATTTTTTTCTCAAAGTCGCGTTGTATATAAATTTTTATAAAAATTTATTGAACATTCGAAAAACTTTTTGATAGATGGGAAATTAAAACCAGTAAGGACGCTATCTTCAGCAAGGCTGAAGCTATAATACTTTTCACTTTGTGTCACTATAAAAAAAACTAAATGAATAGTTTTCATGCATCCCTTACAACATAACTGTAATGTTTCAAGTCAATTCGTTAAAAAACAAAAAATTTTTCCATACAACGGTTCAAGTTTTGCGATAAGTGGGCGTAGCCATGCCCACATTTGGTTAAAATAGTTTTTATTCCTCCCTAAGAACATAACTGTAAAGTTTCAAGTCAATTGGTTAAAAAACAAAAAAGTTTTCCATACAAAAGGTCAATTTTCGCTATAAAAGGGCGTGGCCACGCCCACTTTTGATCAAAATAGTTTTCATTCCTCCCTAAGAGCATAACTGCAAAGTTTCAAATCAATTGGCTAAAAAACAAAAAAGTTTTCCATACAACGGGTCAACTTTCGCTATAAGTAGGCGTGGCTACGCCCACTTTTGGTCAAAATAGTTTTCATTCCTCCCTAGGAACATAACTGTAAAGTTTTAAGTCAATTGGTTAAAAAACAAAAAAGTTTTCCATACAAAGCGTCAAGTTAAGCTATAAGTGGGCGTGGCGATGCCCACTTTTGATCAAAATAGTTTTCATTCCTCCCTAAGAGCACAACTGCAAAGTTTCAAGTCAATTGGTTAAAAAACAAAAAAGTTTTCAATACAACAGATAAATTTCCGCTATAAGTGGGCGTGGCTACGCCCACTTTTGGTCAAAATAGTTTTCATTCCTCCCTAAGAGCATAACTGCAAAGTTTCAAATCAATTGGTTAAAAAACAAAAAAGTTTTCCATACAACGGGTCAATTTTCGCTATAAGTAGGCGTGGCTACGCCCACTTTTGGTCAAAATAGTTTTCATTCCTCCCTAGGAACATAACTGTAAAGTTTTAAGTCAATTGGTTAAAAAACAAAAAAGTTTTCCATACAAAGCGTCAAGTTAAGCTATAAGTGGGCGTGGCCATGCCCACTTTTGATCAAAATAGTTTTCATTCCTCCCTAAGAGCACAACTGCAAAGTTTCGAGTCAATTGGTTAAAAAACAAAAAAGTTTTCCATACAACGGATAAATTTTCGCTATAAGTGGGCGTGGCTACGCCCACTTTTGGTCAAAATAGTTTTCATTCCTCTCTAAGAACATAACTGTAAAGTTTCAAGTCAATTGGTTAAAAAACAAAAAAGTTTTCCATACAAAGTGTCAATTTTCGCTTTAAGTGGGCGTGGCTACGCCCACTTTTGGTCAAAATAGTTTTCATTCCTCCCTAAGAACATAACTGTAAAGTTTCAAGTCAATTGGTTAAAAAACAAGAAAGTTTTCCATACAAAGGGTCAAGTTAAGCTATAAGTGGGCGTGGCCACGCCCACTTTTGATCAAAATAGTTTTCATTCCTCCCTAAGAGCATAACTGCAAAGTTTCAAGTCAATTGGTTAAAAAACAAAAAAGTTTTCCATACAACGGGTAAATTTTCGCTATAAGTGGGCGTGGCTACGCGTGGTTACGCCCACTTTTGGTCAAAATAGTTTTCATTCCTCCCTAAGAACATAACTTTAAAATTTCAAGTCAATTGGTTAAGAAACAAAAAAGTTTTCCATACAACGACGTGAATATGGCTTCTCTTCCTCTTCTTCATTTTGTATGGGAGCTACCAGTTCCAGATGTCCAATCTCAATGAAACTTTCAGCCATGTAGTCGGACCATGTAAAACTACTATGTTTAAAATTTCAGCACTCTATTGTACAAAACAAAAAAGTTTTCCATACAACGATTCAAGTTTTGTTCACTTTTCTTCTTCTTTTCGTATGGGAGCTACCTGTTCCAATAATCCGATCATGCTGGTTCCGACGAATGATTCATCGTAATAAATTCTAAGACTCTGTGCAAAGTTTCAGCTCGATAGCTTCAAAACTGAGGGACTAGTTTGCATACATACAGACAGACAGACAGACAGACAGACAGACAGACAGACAGACGGACAGACGGACAGACGGACATGGCTAAATCAACTCGTCTTGTCGTCCTGATCAAGAATATATATACTTTATATAGTCGGAAATTAATATTTCGATCTGTTACAAACTCCGTGACAAAGTTAATATACTATTTCACATAAGTGAAAAGTATAAAAAAAGTAAGGGGTGGGAGTAGCAAAAATTTCACCAATCTTAAAGTAGCGACTCACCACACTCGTCTGTCTTTCGAATTTCAAGTCTCTAGCTCTTATAGTTTCTGAGAACCATTGGTGAGGCCGGTCTGAAGGATAGACATGGCTACATCGATTTATTTTGGCGCCCAGATCAAGAATATACATATGTACACTATGAGCAACGCAGAGCATAAGCAAACAAATAATAATTAGCTTTATTGAGAAAAGACAAAGAAGAAGAACGTCACTTACAAATACCCGAATGATTTCCATTCATTCATTTGGTTTGAAACTCATTCCATTTGTTTTTAGTAGGCATTTGCTTCTGTGAGCAAGTACTTGGAATTTGTAAATGATGACGTAAAACTCTATTCATTCTATTTGGATGATCGAATACTTGAAACTTGCTTAACTTACAATAAAACAAATGCCTTGTTTGTCGTTTCAAATGTATTCATGCAACACTCTAATTCGAATGTACTTCTCAATCTTCGAAAATAGATAAAAGCAGATTGATTGTTTTCCACCTAAAAAAATGGGGTTGATTTGGGAAGGGTTCTTTTTTAATGCAGATTTATTAATGAAAACATGTAAAATATTGAATTGTTTTAGTGCAGATTAATGGGGAAACCATAAAGTTTATTTCTTGGTACCCCATTGGACAAAAAAACGATAAATTTTTGAACGTCCACAAAACGTCCAAAAAGGAGCTCGAAAACGAATGTTTTACGGATAAAAATCGGAAATATCAGAAAATGTCCGCAAAATGCTCGCACTCGGACTTACAAACGAACCTAAAACGGATAAAATTCGGATGAAAAAGTATTCGCAAAACATTCGCATATAGTTCGTAAACGGATACAAACGAAAGTTTTGCGGACAAAAAACGATCATTCACAAAACAATCGGAAAATGTTCGTAAACGGATTGCAAACGAAAGGTTTTCGGTTAAAAAACGAGTATTCTCAAAGTATTCGCAAAATGTTCGTAAAAGAACTCGAAAACGAATATTTTGCGGACAAAAAGCGAGCACTCGTAAAATTCTCATAAAATGTTCGGAATCAGATTCTGAAACGAACGTATTGCGGACAAAAGACGAGTTTGAACAAAAATGTTTCAAATAAATAAAATTTATCAAATATCAAATGTTTCTATGTCGCCTGCTGTAGCTCTGAGTTTAGTGTGTTGGACTATGAAACCGAAGGTATGAGGTTCAAACCCAACGGCACCAGAATTTAAAAGTTTATTATATTAATGTTTACGAATTTAATTGTTGTTAATAATAAACCAGTAAGGGCGGTATAGTCGAGTATACTCGACAATATAATACCCTGCACACATGGTAGGCGGTGCCACACCCTCAATCTACAAAAACATATTGATCTGACGTCGCCTTTTCAAATAGTGTTCAAAATACAAAGAAAATCGGTCAAAAAATGTCGATTTTACGAAAAATTTAAGTTTGTTTGCCTCTGAGGGGTAACCATCAAAGAGAGGGGAAATTTGTGGTATGCAGTTTTTAAGATGTATTATCACTGTGCTTGTATACAAAATTTAAGGTTCATACCTTTGTTAGTTTTGGAGATATAGCAATTTAGAGAAAGTTACTGGGGGAGGGGAAATGAATATGAGGGGGGGATTTTGTGGTATGCAGTTTTGTAGAGCCACTCATACTGAGTCTACATACCGACTTTCATGTTCTATCTCTTTGGATGTTTGAGTTATAGCGATTTAAAAAAGAGGGTAGGGCTGGATGGGCGGGAAGGAGTGGGCGTGGCACAAAAAAAAAAATAAACTTGATCTACTGCCAAGCATCACGAGTCTAACCTCTAAATTTCAAGTCTCTAGCTCTTACAGCTTCCGAGATCCATTGGTGAATACAGACGGACGGACGGACAGACGGACGGACATGGCTCAATCAATTTCTCTTGTCGTCCTGATCAAGAATATATATACTTTATGGGGTCCCCCTCCCTTCCTTCTGTGCGTTACATACATTTCGTTCAAACAAACTTAATATACCCTGACACACTGTATGTGCAGGGTATAAAAATAAAGATATTAAATAAGCAAAATTATAAAAAAAAGTTAACTGCATTGGTAATAAAAAAAAAACAACAATATATTCTGTTCCTTAAAATTGTTTCTATTTTTTAATTTTACAATTTTTTATTGGGGGAATAAACTGGGATTGAAACGAAAAAAACTGTTATTAATCAACCCGAAAAAGGTTCGTAAACGAGTCCGCAATCGGCTCTCAAAAGATTCGCAAAATGGTCGCAAAAGATTCCGAAACAATACAAAAACGAGTTCGGAAACGATACGAAAACGAGTCCTAAAACGATACGAAAATGATTCCCAATTGTCCGTTTTCGACTACCGTAAACGAAATTTTCGTGCACACAAACTGAACGACTGATGATTAATTTTCGTATCGTTTTCGGATCCATTTACGATAGTTTTGTCCGGTTGAGTTTCGCAAAACTTTCGTTTACGATATCGTTAACGAGAATTTTGTCCACTTGGACATAATTATTTACAACCACTTAAAATAAGGCTGAATTTAATAAAATCTCTGAGAAAATTGTCAGAGATTTTGTAACGGTGTGAAAATATCTATAAAAGATTTCCCAGACACTTAAATTTCCCTTTTGACTATTTTGAAATTATCGACCTGAAATGTTGCACAGTTCCTCCAATTTAATTACCATAAATCATTAATGAGAGGATAAAAAGCAAATTTACGTCGTTGTATGGAAAACTTTTTTGTGTCTTAATTAATTGACTAGAAACTTCACACTTAGAGAGGCATAAAAAATATTTTCATCAAAAATTGGGAATGGCAACGCCCATTTATAGCAAAAATTGATAATTTGCATATCTCAGGTACGCAATGAGCTAAAATAATGAAAATTAGTGTATAGGATATTAAGATAAAGAGAAATTCAATCCAGAAAATGGGCGTGGCTTAACAAAGCGGTATCGACGTGTCGTTAGTCAAAATGGCAATGACGATCAAGACCAAAGAGTCCTTAATATATACGATGTATTGAACATCTGTCCCTTTCTGATAAAAGAAAAACAGGTAAACCCATTTCGGGTGAATTTCAATGCCATGAAAAAGTCATCTACCTGTTCACAAAATTATGAAACTCTCATATGTTGATTTCCATATTGCGTAAAAAAGGGATCATAATTTTATGATGTCATAAAATTAAACATCTGTGCCTTTCCAACCGAAACAAGCATATAGTTTTATGATCTTCAGCTGTGAAATTATTCGAATGTAATGTACCTGTTCCAATAATATGCAATTTTCAACTAATGTTATTGATCTGTTATGTGATAATGCAGAATAGAGATCGATGAAACGAGCTTTATGGTACCATAAAATTATAATATTGATCTCAACATTGCATGCAAAGTCCAATTTATATGAACTGATGTACGCTACCTTTGGCATTGCACAATCTTTAACAATGTTTGTTATAATAGATTTAGAAGTACTGAGATAGTTATTATTAAGTTTATTAACTGATGTCAGCATTATTCAAATTATTTAATGTTATGCTGAAATTCAAATTATTGCTCAATTTTGTATATTGCGCAATAATACTTGTTTCATTTATGTACCAGACCCAAAATATTGAAATCGAAATATCTTTTTTATACATACATATATTCTTATAATGCTTGCAAGAGTATATAAGCTTCGGCAAAGCCATGCTGGTTTTTTTCTTAATTAATTGACTTACAACTTCACAAGCTAATATCAATAAATTCCAAATTTCCATATTAGCTTAAACAATGAAAATTGGTATATAGGCTATTAAAGCAAAGAGAAAGCAGATTCAATCCAAAAAATTGGCGTGGCATAAAAAGAGCGTGAAAAGTAAATAGTCTCAGCAAGGCTGAAAAGCGTTTTTTATACTCCTGCAAAAAAAATATATATTTGCGATGCCATGAAGTTCGCTACGCAGAGAAGGAGATATCGCCGACCACATAAAGCATATATTATCTTCACAAGACGAGTTAACACAGACATGTCCATATGTCTGCTTCAATACCAACTGCGAGCTCAGTTTTAACGATTTCAAAAAAAATAAAACGCAGAAAATTTTCTTATCCTTTCAGGCAGTTTGTACGTAAAAAATCTGCATGATTAGATTATTATTACATTTAGCTGCCGGTTAAAAATGAGGTTTAGGCATCAAAAACGGTTTGATTTTAAAACTATCACCTTAATTTTTTGCACAAAAACATTTTAGACGTCAAAAAAGGCACTTTGCGAGATTTGTGAATAGACAACTATAGCAAAAAGCTCTCATAGAAACAATCGGTCAAAATGATTTTTGTTAGAAAAATATTTTATTAATTTTTAACTATTTTCCAAAATTTTATTAGAATCGAACATAAAGGCGTGGCCCCGACCATATAGCCGCGGCTTTGTTGATCATTTTCAAACCGCTGTCATATACACTGACTTCAGTAAAGCTTTCGACTCGGTTAACCACCACTTGCTTTTATTGAAATTGAATCTTTTGGGCTTCCCATTGGCTCTTCTAAATTGGATTAAATCGTATTTAACAAATAGATCTCAACGTGTGTTGTTTAAATCTGCTACATCTGACCTTGTGCAAGTAACGTCTGGCGTCACCCAAGGCAGTCATCCTGGTCCTCTTTTGTTTAATCTCTTCATTAATGACCTTCCCTTATCGATATCACATTCTCGGGTACTTATGTGTGCCGATGATGTCTTTCGTACAATGAGCCTGATTCGCATGTCCAATTGCAAGCTGATCTAAACTCATTGTATTCTTGGTGTTCACAGAATTTGCTTTTACTGAATTGTTCTAAATGTAAGTTTATGACTTATCATCGTAGTAAACCTCACTTGTTTATTTATTCGATAGATAATGTCCAACTAGAACGTGTCTCTATGTTTAACGACCTAGGTGTGCTCTTTGACCCCAAGCTTTGCTTCATCCAACAAGTCTCAACTGTCGTTAACAAGGCGAGAGGTGTTTTTGGATTTATTAAACGTTGGTCTAAAGAATTCAATGACCCTTATATCACCAAACTTCTTTTCACGTCACTTGTACGTCCTCTTCTTGAATACTGTTGTTGCGTATGGTCTCCACAGTACATAAAACACCAAGACCGCATTGAGTCGATTCAGAAGCAATTTCTCCTATTTGCGCTTCGTGGTCTCAATTGGAATCCCAACACTAGGTTACCGTCATACCATGAAAGGCTCCTTCTGATTGACCTTCCATCTTTAGCTCATCGCAGGACTGTTTTAGGGACTGTTTTTCTTCACAAACTTATTAATGATTTAATTGATTCGTCAGACTTACTCAGACGCATTAGTTTCAGCGTCCCACGACGCACTACCAGAAACTTTGTCCCTTTAGCTTTGCATAGATGCACAACTAACTATGCCCTTCACGATCCGTTTCGCGTATTATGTATAAATTATAATAATCTGTATCACGTCCTCTCACCTGAAGTCTCTCTCACGACACTTAATTCAACTATTCTGAGCTACCTAAGAGAAGCAAATGGTGTACAACGGATTGGATAATCGCTTCTTGGATTGATGAGCGGACGGAAGAGTTCGCCCACTCTTTGGAACCGAAGTCTCTGACCACATGTGGCTGTGAGTTGGGGCATAGCTAGCATAGTGAAAATAAATTTCCCCCACCGGGTCAGAGACTTCTTAGAGCTAAATTTATTTATTTTGCTTACAAATTCAAAATACTCCAAAAGTGAACAGTAATAATAAATTATATGTGGAATAAATAAAGTCAAGTAGATTCTACACATTGGAGCGTTCGTAGTTAATTTTCCCCTGTTCTTCGTGAGACCCTCTGCACATTTGAATTAATTCTCCTTTTTCGCACTTATGCATTCAAAACTGTACACATTCCAACTTGCCCAAATAACATGGTTGGTACATTTATATTTTTGTAAAATTTACTATTTTTACGAGTTTTTTTTAAACATTTCAAATACAACTTTAGAATTTTATTTAAAGTTATTTCAAGAATTTGATTCGAATTAGAGTGTTGCATGAATGTATTTGAAACCAAAATCTTCCAAATAAATTTGAAAATTCATTTCATTTGTATTTGAAAACCAGTAAGGGCGGTATAGTCGAGTATACTCGACAATATAATACCCTGCACACATGGTGGGCGGTGCCACACCCTCAATCTACAAAAACGTATTGATCTGACGTCGCCTATTCAAATAGTGTTCAATATATCAAGAAAATCGGTCAAAAAATGTGGATTTTACGAAAAATTTACGTTTGTGGGTCTCTGAGGGGAAGCCATCAAAGAGAGGGGAAATTTGTGGTATGCAGTTTTTAAGATGTATTATCACTGAGCTTGTATACAAAATTTCAGGTTCATACCTTTGTTAGTTTTGGAGATATAGCTTTTTTAAGAACAATACTAGGGGAGGGGAAATTAAGGGGAGGGGGTAAAATTGTGGTATGCAGTTTTGTAGAGTTACTCATACTGAGTCTACATACCGACTTTCACGTTTCTATCTCTTTGGATGCTCGACTTATAGCGTTTTCAAAAAGTGGGCGGTGCTGGATGGGCGGGAAGGAGTGGGCGTGGCACAAAACCATTCAAACTTGATCTGCTGCTGAGCATCACGAGTCTACCCACCAAATTTCAAGTCTCTAGCTCTTATAGTTTCCGAGAACCATTGGTGAGGACGGACGGACGGACGGACAGACGGACGGACATGGCTTAATCAACTTCTCTTGTCGTCCCGATCAAGAATATATATACTTTATGGGGTCCCCCGACCCTCCTTCTGTGCGTTACATACATTTGGCTTTTGCACAAACACAATATACCCTGATACACAGTATGTGTACAGGAGATAAAAACAAAGCAAACGAATGAAACAAATGCTTGTCACTTTTAAATTTCTAGAAATGTAAATGAAATGAAAAACAAAAACAAACAAATAAAATAGAATGCTTTGCATTCGTTTCATTTGGAGTACTTCCAAATGTTTCAGATACTTCCAAATTTGAAAATTTTTTTCTCAAAGTCGCGTTGTATATAAATTTTTATAAAAATTTATTGAACATTCGAAAAACTTTTTGATAGATGGGAAATTAAAAAAAAAGTAAGGGGTGGGAGTAGCAAAAATTTCACCAATCTTAAAGTAGCGACTCACCACACTCGTCTGTCTTTCGAATTTCAAGTCTCTAGCTCTTATAGTTTCTGAGAACCATTGGTGAGGCCGGTCTGAAGGATAGACATGGCTACATCGATTTATTTTGGCGCCCAGATCAAGAATATACATATGTACACTATGAGCAACGCAGAGCATAAGCAAACAAATAATAATTAGCTTTATTGAGAAAAGACAAAGAAAAAGAACGTCACTTACAAATGCCCGAATGATTTCCATTCATTCATTTGGTTTGAAACTCATTCCATTTGTTTTTAGTAGGCATTTGCTTCTGTGAGCAAGCACTTGGAATTTGTAAATGATGACGTAAAACTCTATTCATTCTATTTGGATGATCGAATACTTGAAACTTGCTTAACTTACAATAAAACAAATGCCTTGTTTGTCGTTTCAAATGTATTCATGCAACACTCTAATTCGAATGTACTTCTCAATCTTCGAAAATAGATAAAAGCAGATTGATTGTTTTCCACCTAAAAAAATGGGGTTGATTTGGGAAGGGTTCTTTTTTAATGCAGATTTATTAATGAAAACATGTAAAATATTGAATTGTTTTAGTGCAGATTAATGGGGAAACCATAAAGTTTATTTCTTGGTACCCCATTGGACAAAAAAACGATAAATTTTTGAACGTCCACAAAACGTCCAAAAACGAGCTCGAAAACGAATGTTTTACGGATAAAAATCGGAAATATCAGAAAATGTCCGCAAAATGCTCGCACTCGGACTTACAAACGAACCTAAAACGGATAAAATTCGGATGAAAAAGTATTCGCAAAACATTCGCATATAGTTCGTAAACGGATTACAAACGAAAGTTTTGCGGACAAAAAACGATCATTCACAAAACAATCGGAAAATGTTCGTAAACGGATTGCAAACGAAAGGTTTTCGGTTAAAAAACGAGTATTCTCAAAGTATTCGCAAAATGTTCGTAAAAGAACTCGAAAACGAATATTTTGCGGACAAAAAGCGAGCACTCGTAAAATTCTCATAAAATGTTCGGAATCAGATTCTGAAACGAACGTATTGCGGACAAAAGACGAGTTTGAACAAAAATGTTTCAAATAAATAAAATTTATCAAATATCAAATGTTTCTATGTCGCCTGCTGTAGCTCTGAGTTTAGTGTGTTGGACTATGAAACCGAAGGTATGAGGTTCAAACCCAACGGCACCAGAATTTAAAAGTTTATTATATTAATGTTTACGAATTTAATTGTTGTTAATAATAAACCAGTAAGGGCGGTATAGTCGAGTATACTCGACAATATAATACCCTGCACACATGGTAGGCGGTGCCACACCCTCAATCTACAAAAACATATTGATCTGACGTCGCCTTTTCAAATAGTGTTCAAAATACAAAGAAAATAGGTCAAAAAATGTCGATTTTACGAAAAATTGAAGTTTGTTTGCCTCTGAGGGGTAGCCATCAAAGAGAGGGGAAATTTGTGGTATGAAGTTTTTAAGATGTATTATCACTGTGCTTGTATACAAAATTTAAGGTTCATACCTTTGTTAGTTTTGGAGATATAGCAATTTAGAGAAAGTTACTGGGGGAGGGGAAATGAATATGAGGGGGGGATTTTGTGGTATGCAGTTTTGTAGAGCCACTCATACTGAGTCTACATACCGACTTTCATGTTCTATCTCTTTGGATGTTTGAGTTATAGCGATTTAAAAAAGAGGGTAGGGCTGGATGGGCGGGAAGGAGTGGGCGTGGCACAAAAAAAAAAATAAACTTGATCTACTGCCAAGCATCACGAGTCTACCCTCTAAATTTCAAGTCTCTAGCTCTTACAGCTTCCGAGATCCATTGGTGAATACAGACGGACGGACGGACAGACGGACGGACATGGCTCAATCAATTTCTCTTGTCGTCCTGATCAAGAATATATATACTTTATGGGGTCCCCCTCCCTTCCTTCTGTGCGTTACATACATTTCGTTCAAACAAACTTAATATACCCTGACACACTGTATGTGCAGGGTATAAAAATAAAGATATTAAATAAGCAAAATTATAAAAAAAAGTTAACTGCATTGGTAATAAAAAAAAAACAACAATATATTCTGTTCCTTAAAATTGTTTCTATTTTTTAATTTTACAATTTTTTATTGGGGGAATAAACTGGGATTGAAACGAAAAAAACTGTTATTAATCAACCCGAAAAAGGTTCGTAAACGAGTCCGCAATCGGCTCTCAAAAGATTCGCAAAATGGTCGCAAAAGATTCCGAAACAATACAAAAACGAGTTCGGAAACGATACGAAAACGAGTCCTAAAACGATACGAAAATGATTCCCAATTGTCCGTTTTCGACTACCGTAAACGAAATTTTCGTGCACACAAACTGAACGACTGATGATTAATTTTCGTATCGTTTTCGGATCCATTTACGATAGTTTTGTCCGGTTGAGTTTCGCAAAACTTTCGTTTACGATATCGTTAACGAGAATTTTGTCCACTTGGACATAATTATTTATAACCACTTAAAATAAGACTGAATTTAATAAAATCTCTGAGAAAATTGTCAGAGATTTTGTAACGGTGTGAAAATATCTATAAAAGATTTCCCAGACACTTAAATTTCCCTTTTGATTATTTTGAAATTATCGACCTGAAATGTTGCACAGTTCCTCCAATTTAATTACCATAAAACATTAATGAGAGGATAAAAAGCAAATTTACGTCGTTGTATGGAAAACTTTTTTGTGTCTTAATTAATTGACTAGAAACTTCACACTTAGAGAGGCATAAAAAATATTTTCATCAAAAATTGGGAATGGCAACGCCCATTTATAGCAAAAATTGATAATTTGCATATCTCAGGTACGCAATGAGCTAAAATAATGAAAATTAGTGTATAGGATATTAAGATAAAGAGAAATTCAATCCAGAAAATGGGCGTGGCGAGGCTGAAGATAGCGTCCTTACTAGTTTTTTGGTTCTTTTAAAGAAAGTTTCACTTCGAACACGTGTACTGTGTTGCACGCGATTTTTTTTAAACATCCACTTGATAAAACGGTCGCTTAACAAAGCGGTATCGACGTGTCGTTAGTCAAAATGGCAATGACGATCAAGACCAAAGAGTCCTTAATATATACGATGTATTGAACATCTGTCCCTTTCTGATAAAAGAAAAACAGGTAAGCCCATTTCGGGTGAATTTCAATGCCATGAAAAAGTCATCTAGCTGTTCACAAAATTATGAAACTCTCATATGTTGATTTCCATATTGCGTAAAAAAGGGATCATAATTTTATGATGTCATAAAATTAAACATCTGTGCCTTTCCAACCGAAACAAGCATATAGTTTTATGATCTTCAGCTGTGAAATTATTCGAATGTAATGTACCTGTTCCAATAATATGCAATTTTCAACTAATGTTATTGATCTGTTGTGTGATAATGCAGAATAGAGATCGATGAAACGAGCTTTATGGTACCATAAAATTATTATATTGATCTCAACATTACATGCAAAGTCCAATTTATATGAACTGATGTACGCTACCTTTGGCATTGCACAATCTTTAACAATGTTTGTTATAATAGATTTAGAAGTACTGAGATAGTTATTATTAAGTTTATTAACTGATGTCAGCATTATTCAAATTATTTAATGTTATGCTGAAATTCAAATTATTGCTCAATTTTGTATATTGCGCAATAATACTTGTTTCATTTATGTACCAGACCCAAAATATTGAAATCGAAATATCTTTTTTATACATACATATATTCTTATAATGCTTGCAAGAGTATATAAGCTTCGGCAAAGCCATGCTGGTTTTTTTCTTAATTAATTGACTTACAACTTCACAAGCTAATATCAATAAATTCCAAATTTCCATATTAGCTTAAACAATGAAAATTGGTATATAGGCTATTAAAGCAAAGAGAAAGCAGATTCAATCCAAAAAATTGGCGCGGCATAAAAAGAGCGTGAAAAGTAAATAGTCTCAGCAAGGCTGAATAGCGTTTTTTATACTCCTGCAAAAAAAATTTATATTTGCGATGCCATGAAGTTCGCTACGCAGAGAAGGAGATAGCGCCGACCACATAAAGCATATATTATCTTCACAAGACGAGTTAACACAGACATGTCCATATGTCTGCTTCAATACCAACTGCGAGCTCAGTTTTAACGATTTCAAAAAAAATAAAACGCAGAAAATTTTCTTATCCTTTCAGGCAGTTTGTACGTAAAAAATCTGCATGATTAGATTATTATTACATTTAGCTGCCGGTTAAAAATGAGGTTTAGGCATCAAAAACGGTTTGATTTTAAAACTATCACCTTAATTTTTTGCACAAAAACATTTTAGACGTCAAAAAAGGCACTTTGCGAGATTTGTGAATAGACAACTATAGCAAAAAGCTCTCATAGAAACAATCGGTCAAAATGATTTTTGTTAGAAAAATATTTTATTAATTTTTAACTATTTTCCAAAATTTTATTAGAATCGAACATAAAGGCGTGGCCCCGACCATATAGCCGCGGCTTTGTTGATCATTTTCAAACCGCTGTCATATACACTGACTTCAGTAAAGCTTTCGACTCGGTTAACCACCACTTGCTTTTATTGAAATTGAATCTTTTGGGCTTCCCATTGGCTCTTCTAAATTGGATTAAATCGTATTTAACAAATAGATCTCAACGTGTGTTGTTTAAATCTGCTACATCTGACCTTGTGCAAGTAACGTCTGGCGTCACCCAAGGCAGTCATCCTGGTCCTCTTTTGTTTAATCTCTTCATTAATGACCTTCCCTTATCGATATCACATTCTCGGGTACTTATGTGTGCCGATGATGTCTTTCGTACAATGAGCCTGATTCGCATGTCCAATTGCAAGCTGATCTAAACTCATTGTATTCTTGGTGTTCACAGAATTTGCTTTTACTGAATTGTTCTAAATGTAAGTTTATGACTTATCATCGTAGTAAACCTCACTTGTTTATTTATTCGATAGATAATGTCCAACTAGAACGTGTCTCTATGTTTAACGACCTAGGTGTGCTCTTTGACCCCAAGCTTTGCTTCATCCAACAAGTCTCAACTGTCGTTAACAAGGCGAGAGGTGTTTTTGGATTTATTAAACGTTGGTCTAAAGAATTCAATGACCCTTATATCACCAAACTTCTTTTCACGTCACTTGTACGTCCTCTTCTTGAATACTGTTGTTGCGTATGGTCTCCACAGTACATAAAACACCAAGACCGCATTGAGTCGATTCAGAAGCAATTTCTCCTATTTGCGCTTCGTGGTCTCAATTGGAATCCCAACACTAGGTTACCGTCATACCATGAAAGGCTCCTTCTGATTGACCTTCCATCTTTAGCTCATCGCAGGACTGTTTTAGGGACTGTTTTTCTTCACAAACTTATTAATGGTTTAATTGATTCGTCAGACTTACTCAGACGCATTAGTTTCAGCGTCCCACGACGCACTACCAGAAACTTTGTCCCTTTAGCTTTGCATAGATGCACAACTAACTATGCCCTTCACGATCCGTTTCGCGTATTATGTATAAATTATAATAATCTGTATCACGTCCTCTCACCTGAAGTCTCTCTCACGACACTTAATTCAACTATTCTGAGCTACCTAAGAGAAGCAAATGGTGTACAACGGATTGGATAATCGCTTCTTGGATTGATGAGCGGACGGAAGAGTTCGCCCACTCTTTGGAACCGAAGTCTCTGACCACATGTGGCTGTGAGTTGGGGCATAGCTAGCATAGTGAAAATAAATTTCCCCCACCGGGTCAGAGACTTCTTAGAACTAAATTTATTTATTTTTGCTTACCAAAAATTTGTTTTTTCTCACCTTGTATTTATACTCTTCACGCAAGTGAATAGTATTATAACTTTGTCCTGAAGTTTGTAACAGCAAGAAGGAGGGGAGGGGGACCCCATAAAGTATATATATTCTTGATCAGCTCGACAAGACGAGTTGATATAGCCATGTCCGTCTGTCTGTGAATATGCTATCTCCTCCCACAGTTTTGAAGATATCGAGCTGAAATTTTGCAGGGAGTCTTCTCTAATGTGTGGTCAAATCATTGGTCGGAACCGGCCATATCGGATTATTGGAACTGGTAGCCCCCATACGAAATGAAGAAGAAAAACAAATTTTAATCGTTATATGGAAAACTTTTTTGTTTTGAAAGATAGAGAGCTGAAATTTCAAACATAGTTGTTTAACATAATCCGACATAATGCCTGAAAGTTTCATTGAGATCGGGGAACTGGTAGCTGATATACAAAATGAAGAATAGGAAGAGAAGCAATATTCACGTCGTTGTATGGAAAACTTTTTTGTTTCTTAACCAATGGACGTGAAACTTCACAGTTATGTTCTTGGGGAGGCATTAAAACTATTTTGACAAAAATGGGCATGGTTACGCCCACTTTTACCAAAAATCAATAATTTGCATATCTCCGGCATCCAATGAGCAAAAACAATGAAAATTTGTATATAGGCTAATTAGATTAAGAAAAAATATATTCAGTAAAAAAATGGGCGTGGCACAAGAGTAGTAGCTTCAGCCGTGAA
Source organism: Phortica okadai (assembly GCA_034638295.1). NCBI lineage: Eukaryota > Metazoa > Arthropoda > Insecta > Diptera > Drosophilidae > Phortica > Phortica okadai. Next base: position 34,878,244 of record CM067848.1, on the reverse strand, counting down.
GAGTATTTAAGCTTCAGCATTGCTGAAGTTAGCGTCCTTACTGTTTTTTTTTTTTTGTTTTTTATATTTTATATTATATTATTTTATATTTACTATTACTTTTATTTATTAGTTTTATTATATTATTATACTTTTTTATGTTGTATTATCTGATAGATTAAGTCTTTCATCAATTCTACTAAAATAACAGTTAATTGTTATTAATTATATAAATAAAAAAATCGCGTGCAACACAGTACACGTGTTCGAAGTTAAACTTTCTTTAAAAGAACCAAAAAACCAGTAAGGACGCTATCTTCAGCCTCGCCACGCCCATTTTCTGGATTGAATTTCTCTTTATCTTAATATCCTATACACTAATTTTCATTATTTTAGCTCATTGCGTACCTGAGATATGCAAATTATCAATTTTTGCTATAAATGGGCGTTGCCATTCCCAATTTTTGATGAAAATATTTTTTATGCCTCTCTAAGTGTGAAGTTTCTAGTCAATTAATTAAGACACAAAAAAGTTTTCCATACAACGACGTAAATTTGCTTTTTATCCTCTCATTAATGATTTATGGTAAATAAATTGGAGGAACTGTGCAACATTTCAGGTCGATAATTTCAAAATAATCAAAAGGGAAATTTAAGTGTCTGGGAAATCTTTTATAGATATTTTCGCACCGTTACAAAATCTCTGACAATTTTCTCAGAGATTTTATTAAATTCAGCCTTCTTCTAAGTTGTTATAAATAATTATGTACCAAGAAATAAACTTTATGGTTTCCCCATTAATCTGCACTAAAACAATTCAATATTTTATATGTTTTAATTAATAAATCTGCATTAAAAAAACCTTTCCAAATCAACCCCATTGTTTTAGGTGGAAAACAATCAATCTGCTTTTATCTATTTTCGAAGATTGAGAAGCACATTCGAATCAAATTCTTGAAATAACTTTAAATAAAATTCTAAAGTTGTATTTGAAATGTTTAAAAAAAACTCGTAAAAATAGTAAATTTTACAAAAATATAAATGTACCAACCATGTTATTTGGGCAAGTTGGAATGTGTACAGTTTTGAATGCATAAGTGCGAAAAAGGAGAATTAATTCAAATGTGCAGAGGGTCTCACGAAGAACAGGGGAAAATTAACTACGAACGCTCCAATGTGTAGAATCTACTTGACTTTATTTATTCCACATATAATTTATTATTACTGTTCACTTTTGGAGTATTTTGAATTTGTAAGTTAAATGTTTTCATTTGCTAAGCACAGCACAGGAAAGGGTAATTGTCAATTGCAAAATTGAACGGGCTCCAACATAATAGCGAATTGGAGATGAATTCGCTGCTCATATACAAATTATGAAGCTGATTAGTGACGTTGACGCTAAGTAGCGGGCACAAACACAATGTATACGCTCAGACAGTGTCATAGGTAGCAACAACCACACTGTCCGACCAAACGGTGCATGCTTATGCCGAAAATGACAACAACAAGAGTTGTTGTAATACTTGGAGTAAACAAGCCAGGTAAGTTGTTGTTGCATATGCGCCAGATGGCGAAAATGAGATTGAAGAGGAATGCGAAAATTACAACTAAGCATGATGTTGTTGTTAGTTTTTTTTTATGACTACTCAGTTTATGACTACAAACTGTCATTCTATATTCTATTTCATTTTCTCGCAGGCTAAATCATATAAATATATAGTTTGTCTCTTTCTCATGTCGTTTCATCAAGTTTCAAATCACACCCATGCTAAAGAAGTTTCACTTCAATAAATAAATAAATATAGAGAAGCATCTTCAAAATAACATTTTGCTGTAAGCAGAGTCGCCAGAAGGCTGTAAATTGGAGAGTATTTATACCCTGTACACATACTGTGTATCAGGGTATATTGTGTTTGTGCAAAAGCCAAATGTATGTAACGCATAGAAGGAGGGTCGGGGGACCCCATAAAGTATATATATTCTTGATCGGGATGACAAGAGAAGTTGATTAAGCCATGTCCGTCCGTCCGTCCATCCTCACCAATGGTTCTCGGAAACTATAAGAGCTAGAGACTTGAAATTTGGTGGGTAGACTCGTGATGCTCGGCAGCAGATCAAGTTTGAATGGTTTTGTGCCACGCCCACTCCTTCCCGCCCATCCAGCACCACCCACTTTTTGAAAACGCTATAACTCGAACATCCAAAGAGATAGAATCATGAAAGTCGGTATGTAGACTCAGTATAAGTAACTCTACAAAACTGCATACCAAAAATTTCCCCCCTCCCCTTGATTTCCCCTCCCCCAGTTGTTTTCTATAAAAAGCAATATCTCCAAAACTAACAAAGGTATGAACCTGAAATTTTGTATACAAGCTCAGTGATAATACATCTTAAAAACTGCATACCACAAATTTCCCCTCTCTTTGATGGCTACCCCTCAGAGGCCAACAAACTTAAATTTTTCGTAAAATCCATATTTTTTGACCGATTTTCTTAATATTTTGAACACTATTTGAATAGGCGACGTCAGATCAATATGTTTTTGTAGATTGAGGGTGTGGCACCGCCTATCATGTGTGCAGGGTATTATATTGTCGAGTATACTCGACTATACCGCCCTTACTGGTTCATTGTGCGAAAATGGAACAAAGGAACAATTAGTCAAAAATATGGTTTTGTTGTTCTTAAATATAAACAGATGGAATTTTGCAATCACATGTTTGTAAAGGTAATTATATATCGACACTGCAAATTAAGAAATTTGCCATAATTACAAGACATTAAGAATTCTGCAACTCATTAACGGTAGAGTTTCAAAACGCTGGAAAAATTATTTAAAAAAATTTTTATTAATCTACGAAAACAAAATCTGGAAATAATATTGATGACTTCGAACCCAACAAGAATTGATAAATGAACGTGGCTGCTGCAACATATAAAAAAATTTAAAACGCCTATATACCTGTATCTATAAGTCTGACAAGAAGAAAATTTAGAAACTAATTGTGATAGAGGGTTAAAAGATTCAATCCTGAGCTATATGCAACATTTCATCATACTTTGAGGGCGTAGCAAAGCGCGCCGGGTCAGCTAGTACATATATGAGTCGCGAATTCATCTGCAATTCGCGTCCTCCCAATTATGTTGAAGCCCATTCAATTTTGCAATTTACAATAATACCCTTTTCATTGCTATGATTAGCAAATGAAAACAATTAATTTACAAATTCAAAATATTCCGATAGTGAACGCTTATAATTAATCATATATGCAATAAATAAAGTCAACTAGATTCCACACATTGGAGCATTGGTAGTTAACTTGACTTTGTTCTTCGGGAGACGCTCTGTACATTTGAATTAATTCTTCTTCTTCGCATTTATGCATTCATAAATGTACACATTACAAGTTCCCCAAATAACATGGTTGGTTTCATAACATTTACCATTTTTACCAGTTTTTTGTAACCATTTTAAATGCAACTTTACATTAATTATAATTTTAAAATTATTTCAACAATTTAATTCGAATGTACTTTTCAATCTTTGAAAAAAGATACAAGCAGATTGATTGTTTTCCAGCTCAAAAAATTTGGTTGATTTGGGAAAGGTTTTTTAAACGCAGATTTATTAATGAAAACATGTAAACTATTGAATTGTTTTTATGCAGATTAATGGAAAAACCATAAAGTTTATTTCTTAGCACATAATTATTTATAACAACTTAGAAGAAGGCTGAATTTAATAAAATCTCTGAGAAAATTGTCACAGACTTTGCAAGGGTATAAAAATATCTACAATAGATTTCTCATACACCTATATTTCCCTTTTGATTGTTTTGAAACTATCGACCAGAAAGGTTGCACAGGTCCTTCAAGTTTATTACCATAAATCATTGATGAGAGGAAGAATAGCAAATTTGGAAAACGTTTTTGTTTCTTAATCAATTGACTTGAAACTTAACACTTATTGTCTTAGAGAGGCATAAAAACGGGTGCATGCAATAACGCCCAAGGGCATTATTTCACACTCAAAAGTGCAATAACGCCCACGGGTCTTATTGCACTCTCAAAAGTGAAATAACGCCCACGAGAAATGTGAAATAAGGCCCGTTGCCTAAATGTAGATGGCTTTGGGAAATGTGTCAAACTGACTTAATCAACTCGAGCCTTTTTATACTCATTCTGTGCTGAAACCTGAAATCGAAAACATCTGCCAGGCTTCTGTAGCTTTCGTCCTAGCAAGGCGTGAAACGATTCCAAAGAACTAGTTGTTCTCATGTTTTGGCCATATACAGAAAATGCTTGAGGTGTGGTCTGAAAATATTTAATAAGTATCTATAATAAGAATTTTGAGCCAGTAAATGGTCTAAAAATATATATAATCGGCGCCGATTTTAAAATTGAAAATAATTTAACAAAACAAATATCACACATTTTAAAATGACTTTATTTATTATAGACACTTATTAAATATTTTCAGACCACCCCTCAAGCCATTTCTGTATATAGCCAAAACATGAGAACAACTAGTTCCTTGGAATCATATGTAATGATAATCCACGGAATGTGGCATTGATGCCATGCAGTCATTTAAAAATATGTTCAAATTGTCTGATTAAAATTATAAAAAGAAAACCTAAAAACAATAACGCTACTTTGCTCTACCCATAGTAGAAATAAAATAGTAAACGGACGTCATTTTACTATTGGGCGTTATTACACTCTGGAAAGTGAAGTAACGCCCACGAGTAAAATTATATGAGATCCGATGTCTAAATCTAGATGGCTTTGGATAATGTGTCAAATTAATCAAATTTACTTAGTTTTACATGAAAAAAAGTGAAATAACGCCCGCTTGGCGTTATTTTACTTTTGAGAGTGCAATAAGGCCCTTGGGACTTATTGTATGTACCCAAAATACTATTTTGATCGAAAATTGGGCATGGCAACGCCCACTTATAGAAAAATTCATAATTTGCATATCTAAGGACGCAATGGACTAAAAAAATGAAACTTAGTATATATGACATTAAGATAAAGAGAAATTCAATACAGAAAATGGGCATTACAAGACCGAATATAGCGTCCTTACAGGTTTTTTGTTTCTTTTAAGGGGTTAGGCCACTCTAGAGCAGCAAAAAATAGGCTGTTTTTGAATTTTTTTTCTAGAAAAACTACAAAATAAATTGAAATTCTAATTATGAACATTTATTGTACGTCTTATTAGCTATTTACAAAAATTTTTGTAGGAGTGATTAATTTAAAAATGGCGGCTGCACAGAAGTTTTCCTGACCACGTTTTCACTTTTAGAGGTCCACGGCCGGATCAACAGCTCACGTAATTTTTTAATTAGAACCATCAAGTTTGTTTTTTTGTAATCTATACACCCACAGCTAGAGAAGTACGTAGGGGTTTTTTGATATTTTAATTTTAAACAAAATGGCGCACTTTCAAAGCGAAAAATTCAAAATTTGCCTTAAAAATCATCAAACAATTGTTAATAAAAAATGAACTATTCAATTTAAAAAAAAAATCCTACGTACTTCTCTAGGTAATGGCTTTCCCAAGTTATGTACAAAATTTCAGGTAAATCGAATGAAAATTGTACGAGTTATGCTTCCGGCCAACTGAAAAAATACAGTTTTGAGATAAACGCGTTTGAAGTTTTGAGTTTACTTGTACTAGTACTAGTAGGCTTTGTACTAAAATTGAAAAATCGTGTACTTAGAAATTTTTTCCGGCTTTGATCTTTTGACACATCATTTTTAAGGTCTTAAGGGACAGATTAAACAAAAAAAAAAAAAAAAGATTTTTCAATATTTCTAGAGTGGCCTAACCCCTTAAAGAAAGTTTCACTTCAAGCACGTGTACTGTGTTGCACGAGTTATTATAACATAAGCCACAATGAATGTTATGTTTCTTTTCGATTAAGATCATTGTATAAAAGCTTGCTTTGTAGATCATAAGCTCCGAGTAAAAATAAGCTTTGAGCGTAGATAAAAATAAGCATTCTCTTATGTTCTTATATGAGCATACTGATGCCACGCTAAATTTAAGAATACATAATAGATAAAGAAATGTAACGGAATCATAAGCTAGCTTTAAGAAATTTGGCAAAAACATTGTTTTCGAGACAAACAAGACGCCACTTGCTTTGGTACAGTCAAAGTAAACGCAAGTAGAACCAGTAAGGACGCTATAGTCGAGTATACTCGACAATATAATACCCTGCACACACAGTAGGCGGTGCAACAACCCAAATCTACAAAAAAATGTTGATTTGACATCGCCCGAACAAGTAGTGTTCAAAATATCAAGTAAATCGGTCAAAAAATGTGAAATTTACAAAAAATTTGAGTTTGTAGGTCATTGAGGGGTAACTTTCAAAAAGAGGGGAATTTTGTGGTATGCAGTTCTAAAGATACATATTTAGTGAGCTTGTCTACAAAATTTCAGGTTCGTACCTATAATAGTTTTGAAGACACAGCAATTTCAAAAAAACAACCGGGGCAGGGAAAATGAAGAGAAGGGGGAAAAATTGTAGTATGCAGTTTTGTAGAGCTACTTATACTGAGTTTACATACCGACTTTAATGTTTCTATCTCTTTGGATGTTCGAGTTATAGCGTTTTAAAAAAGTGGGCGGTGCTGGATGGGCGGGAAGGAGTGGGCGTGGCAAAAAAAAAAAATAAACTTGATCTGCTGCCGAGCATCACGAGTCTACCCTCCAAATTTCAAGTCTCTAACTCTTATAGTTTCCGATAACCGTTGGTGAGGACGGACGGTCGAGAGTATGCCGCGCAGTGGCAGTCCAAAGAAGCTTCCCCGTAGGGACATCTCCTACATCCGCAATGAAATAAGCAAAAACCCCAAGGTACAGTACTCCTCGAAAGAAGCCTCTTATAAGCGAGAAAAACTGTGGACTTCGTTTGGAGTTCGCAAAAAAAAAAAAATCGCGTGCAACAGAGTACACGTGTATGAAGTGAAACTTTCTTTAAAAGAAACAAAAATCCAGTAAGGACGCTATCTTCGGTCTTGCCATGCCCATTTTCTGGATTGAATTTCTCTTTATCTTAATATTCTATATACTAATTTTCATTGTTTTAGCTCATTGCAATTTTTGCTTTAAGTAGGCGTAGCAATGCTCAATTTTTGATCAAAATAGATTTTATGTCTCTGTAAGATAAAAAGTGTGAAGTTTCAAGTCAATTGATTAAAAAACAAAAAACGTTTTACATACAATGACGTAAATTTGCTTTTTTCCTCTAATCAATGATTTATGGTAATAAAATTGAAAGATCTTTGCAACATTTCAGGTCGATGATTTCAAAACAATAACAAGGAAAATTTGAGTGTCTGAGATATATGTATATTACCAACCAAATTTTTTGAGCTGGAAAACAATCAATCTGCTTGCATCTATTTTCAAAGATTGAAAAGTAAATACACTCGAATTAAATTGTTGAAATAATCTTCAAATTATAATTAATGTGAAGTTGCATTTAAAATGGTTAAAAAAACTCGTAAAAATTGTAATTTTTATGAAAATATGTATGTGTCACCATGTTATTTGGGCAAGTTGGAATGCGTACGTTTTTGAATGCATAAATGCGAAGAAGAAGATTTAATTTTGTCTCCCGAAGAACAGAGTCAAGTTAACTACCAATGCTCCAATGTGTGGAATCTACTTGACTTTATTTATTGCATATCTAATTTATTATAAATGTTCACATTTGGAATATTTTGAATTTGTAAATTAATTGTTTTCATTTCCTAATAGGCTTGTTGATAATATATCAAAATATCAATATATCGATATTTTTACAAAGAAAATAAATATTTATATCGAAATATTTTTCTCTCTGATATATCGCATATCGATATTATTTGGTAATATATTTTTTATACCCTGCACATACAGTGTGTCAGGGTATATTAAGTTTGTTTGAACGAAATGTATGTAACGCATAGAAGGAGGGGAGGGGGACCCCATAAAGTATATATATTCTTGATCAGGATGACAAGAGAAATCGATTGAGCCCTGTCCGTCTGTCCGTCCGTCCGTCCGTCTGTATTCACCAATGGTTCTCGGAAACTGTAAAAGCTAGAGACTTGAAATTTGGAGGGTAGACTCGTAATGCTTGGCACTTCATCAAGTTTGAATGGTTTAGTGCTACGCCCACTCCTTCCCGCCCAACCAGCACCGCCCACTTTTTGAAAACGTTATAACTCGAACACCCGAAGAGATAGAAACATGAAAGTCGGTATGTAGACTCAGCATGAAGAGTTCTACAAAACTGCATACCACAATTTTTCCCCCTCCCCTTGATTTCCCCTCCCCCAGTTGTTTTCTATAAAAAGCAATATCTCCAAAACTAATAAAGGTATGAACATGAAATTTTGTATACAAGCTCAGTAAATACATATCTTTAAAACTGCATACCACAAAATTCCCCCCTGTTCGAAAGTTACCCCTCAATGACCTACAAACTCAAATTTTTCGTAAATTCCACTTTTTTTGACCAATTTACTTGATATTTTGAACAATATTCGATCGGGCGATGTCAAATCAAAATTTTTTTGTAGATTTAGGGTGTTGCACCACCTACTGTGAATGCAGGGTATTATATTGTCGAGTATACTCGACTATAGCGTCCTTACTGGTTGATATTGTGTTTGGCAACACTTCACTTCGAAATCTTAAAACGAGAAGATGAACGCGGCAAAGAGCTTTTACGGAAACATAAACGGCCAGGATGCAACCTGCAGCCTTTGTGCAAAAGTGATTAAAACAAGCGGTAACACCACTAATCTCATGTCACATTTGAGGAACAAGCACTCGGAAGCGTATTCAACATGTGTTAAGGTAAGAAAAAATCTAATGCCAGAAAATTCTTTAGAATTTTCCCGCGCAATTTTTTTACAGCGTGTGTGTGCGCGTCACTAAGCCTTTTTTGTCTTATGTATGTGTGTGTACGTGTACATGTATGTTTCGCCAATTACAAACTTTTCGCTTACAAATAAATTATATTCAAAAACCAACATCCAACTTTGGAATAATATTTGTACATACAAATTTTCTAATTTTCTTATTCAGAAACCGAATAAACCTGATGAGTTGAAACAAAATTCTGGACAAATATCTATTGAGAACGCGTTTAAGTGTTCGGCGTCTGCTAAAGGTAAATATACTCTTATTTAATATTTTGAATATAGTTTTATTTAAACCTTTTTTTTAATTTTAGATAAGCATAATGACATTACGGCAGCAATAGTATATATGATTTGTAAAGATAACCTGCCTGTACGTAGTGTTGAAAAGGAAGGCCTATGCAATTTGTTACAAATTTGTGTACCAAAATACAAAATTCCAAGCCGTTTCAAGGTAAGTGCTTTGGATTTAATTATAAATTTGAATATATTTATTTACTTTTTAATTTACAGGTAACCGATCTCATTGAAGAGAAATATAACACATGTGTGGCTAGGATTATAACAATTTTTCAAGGTGTTGAGGACATAGCGTTCACCTGTGACAGTGTCACTATAACTAATTCAACTCGGTCGTATCTCACCGTAACCGCACATTTTATAAAGGATAATTCTCTTCACGCGGTTTGCTTGCAAGCAGCAAGAATGTCACAGGTTAGCTTTTTTTAAATTTATTCAATTTTTGTCTATGTGTTCTGTTCTGTGAAGTCTACGTGTTTAAATGTTCTTTTTTATTTTTGTTAGATGTGTCTTGTGTTCTATTTCGTCATGTCATATGTTTTTTTTATTTTAAGAAAATCCCTAACTTAAATCTTTGATTTTATTTAGTCACACACTAGCGACTATATATGTAGTTTAATGAAAACTGCTTGCCGCGAATTTCAAATAGATGAGTATAAGTGGAGAACACTTACAACGGACAATGCTAACAACATGAAAGCAGCGTCACGTCTATTTTTAGGAAACGGCAAACATATCTCTTGTTTTGCTCACACAATACACCTGGTTGTCGACGATGTGGTAAAAAATATTGCATCTTTCTCAAACGTTTTGGATAAGGTGAAGAAAATTGTTACCAATTTCAAACACAGTCCTGCAGCCATGGACATGCTGCGAAAGTTACAGACTGACGAAGGCATAGCAGAAGGTCGAACAAAAACTCTTGTTCAAAGTGTAGACACAAGGTGGAATTCGTGTTTCGACATGCTTGTTTCTTTTCTCGAACTTTCAAATAAAGTCGCATTGGTTTTAATAAAACGATCAACTTCAATTAAGGGATTGCCAGACATGCTAACAGGTCACGAAATTAATATATGCAAAGACTTTTGTGATTTACTAAGGCCGTATAAAGACGCAACAGAAAAAATAAGCGGTGAAAACTACGTCACAGTTAGCATGGTAATTCCTTTAATATCCTTACTGATAAATAAAATACGTACATTGACTGTAGAATCGTCTGAAGGAAAACTTACTAAAGAAACTCTCCTAAAAGTTTCTGAAGACCGTTTTCAATCTTTTAAAAACAACAAAACACTGGTGAAGTCGACACTGCTAGACCCGCGCTTCAAAAAATTATATTTAGCGCCACTCAATGCTCAAGAAGCTATTCAAGACATTATCTCCGAGGTATCGACAGACAGCACTGAAAAACGAGTATGTGAAATTATGTTAAAAACATTATTAACACCACTTTGAATTAACTTTAAAGTACCAGTTTTCATAAAATATTAATTAATCTTAACGTAATATACTTGATTATAATAATAACTATCTTTGTTTTAACACAACATTAAATTAAACTTTCTTTTTCTCTGTAGAACTCAATTGTCAATGGTCCAAACGGAAGCCAACTCGATGAGGAGAGGGAAGTAGATAAAAACGAAAGCTTCCTAGAGGCCCACAATCGATCTATTGCCATAAAGCCAATTACAGATGCCAAGGAAAACGCAGAAATAAAACTATTTTTAAATTTACCACTCGCTGGCTGGGAGACAGATCCCTTAGAGTTTTGGAAGTCCCAGGAAAAAACTTTACCTAAGCTATCAAAATTGGTTCCTTCAGAGCGGCTGGCCTCCGCCATAAAATGCGTTGTCTGCGACACGCGAAGCCGCATGACGGATATACACATAAAACAAAGAGTTTTTTTAAAATCCCTAAATAACGAATTTTGGAAATAAGATATGTTAGTAACTTTTTTAGTTTAACCTTTCTTAAAATATTCAACTTTATGATCTCTGTACTTTAATGGAAAAGTTTATTCTTTTATTTTTAATTAATAAAAAGCTTAAGAAAATTATAATGCACTTAAAGTTAATGTTATTTTGGGGGGTTTGAGATTTTTATACTGAAATGTAAAAATATCAAAAATATCAGATATATCGATATTTGTTGGTGATAAATAATGAAAAAACCTGATGATATTTTTAAAAAATGATAATCATCGATACGATATTTTTTACATATTTTCACAACCCTATTTCCTAATCACAGCAATGGAAAGGGTATTATTGTCAATTGCAAATTGAACGGCCTTCAACATAATTGGGAGGACGTGAATTGCAGATGAATTCACGGCTCATATATAATGAAGCTGATTAGCGACGCTAAGTAGCGGGCAACAACCAACACAATGCATACGCTTAGACAAATTCATAGGTAGCAACAACAACACTGTCCGTATTAAAAGTGCTTGTTTACGCCGAAAATAACAACAACAAGAGTTTTTATAATATTTGGAGTAAACATGCCAGGTAAGTTGTTGTTGCATATGCGCCAGATGGCGAAAGTGATGGTTGAAGAGGAATGCCAAAATTACAACTAAGCATGTTGTTGTTGTTAATTTTTTTATGACTTCTCAGTTTATGAATACAGACTGTCATTCTATATTCTATTTCATTCTCCCGCAGGCTAAATCATATAAATGTATAGTCTGTCTCTTTTTCATGTCGTTTCATCGAGTTTCAAATCGCACCCATGCTAAAGAAGTTTCACTTCAAAAACTTCTAAACAAGAAAAAGGTTGTGGAAAAAGGTATTATTTACAGATGAGTCCAAATATAACAAATTTGGATACGATTGGGGAGCTTTGGAGAAAACCCAACAGTGCAATGGATCCCATGCACCTTATTTCGATAGCAAAGCTGGCGGTGGGAGTATCATGGTTTGGGTTCATTGAGGGAAATATGGATCGCTTCCAATATAAGACCATATTGGAAAACAACTTGAAGTCATCTGTGGACAAATTATGCCTTGGCCTGAACTGAATTTTCCTTTACCCCAAAGTCCAGACTTGAATTTAATAGAGCTCGTTTTAAAAATTTTGGAACAGAAAATTCCAAAACACCTTATAGTCAGGAAACTGACAATGCTAAAACGTGATTTACTCCTGCGCCGCACAGTGAGGCCTTCTGAGTTTTTCCATTGCAAAAATCATATCTTCTGAACAAATAGAGATAATTGCATGAAATAAGTTTTATTTAAAAGGGAATTCCTTAGGCTTTAAAACGAGCCAGTACTCTACGATATCTAGTGGCGTAGTAGGTTGTCAAAGTCAGAATTTGTTTTCGGTGCAGCTTTAGCGTCAGAAAATGGCTAGTTTTGCATTTTATAAACTTAGGAATTTGCGACTGTACACAGTATATATATTCTTCATCAGTATGACAAGACGAGTTGATATAGCCATGTCCGTCTGTCCGTCTGTATGTCTATCAGTATTTATGCAATATCTCCCACAATTTTGAAGTTATCGACCTGAAATTTTGCACAGAGTCTTATTTTCTGTGCGATCAACACATCGACATGATCGGACTATTGGAACTGGTAGCCCCCATACGAAAAGAAGAAGAAAAATGAACAAAACTTGATTTGTTGTATGAAAAACTTTTTTATTTTTGAAGATAGAGGGCTGAAATTTCACAACTAGAAGTGTAAGGTAACCAGACCAAATGTCTGAAAGTTTCATTGAGCTCGAACTACTGGAACTGGTACCTGCCATACGAAATGAAGAAGAGGAAGAGAAGCAAATTGAAGTCGTTGTATGAAAAACTTCTTTTTTTTCTCAACATAGAAGGCTGAAATTTGAAATGTAGTCTTTTTACGTACCCAAGTAATATGCACATTAGTATCATTGAGATCGGACCACTGAAACTGCCACCTGTCATACAAAATGAAGAAAATTAAGCCATTTTACCCCCCTTTTGTACCGCCCACGATCCATTTTACAACCATCTGCTTTGCATAATATAACTAGTTGCTTCCAACAACAAAATATATTCATTTTATTAAAATATTAAAGCTGTAACAGCGAATCTATCTACTGTGTATTCTTCTTCTTATACCTGCGGCAGCGCCTTTTTCACTGATTTTTTGTGTGAGGTTACGGCCGTTTTTTTGCTTTAAAAACTAAACAGGCAAATAAAGGCAGCTGAAATTTTGAACATAGGTTAAGGAATGTTCAATAAACATAATTGCAAAATTTGGCGGTTGTCATATTTTAACGTTTTTTTTAATTGTCCACCAAACTTCAAAAATACCCAAAAAAAAGATAGTTCGAAAAACAGCTTCCTCTAGTAAACTATAAATGCTAAAGACTTGGTATTTATTGTATAACACTGTAATATGGCGAATTTTCAAAAAAATGAGTATGTCATTGACAGTTGAAGAAAAGGTCCACTTTGATTGCGCATATCTTGCAAACTAAAATTCCGATTTCGTTAAGGTTAATATTTCCTTAATCTCTGGAAAATTCCTTATCAGACACATAAATTTGTTTTATCGAAAGCGTTCATGAAATTTTTGATTTTTGCCAGCTGAATGTATCTAAGGCCCCTCTGTGCGTCGTTGGGAGTAGTTGCATTTTGAAGATTAAATAATTTAAAGTAGAAAAGATTCTATGAACTCAGAGTTTTTCAAGCAGTAATCGATGCCGGTGGTGGCCCAATTAAATATTTACTTTGTTAAATATGTAAATATATCTTCAGAAGCGCTAAGTAACCAATCGTATGTTCTATTTTGTCAGTGCCTTTTTATACTCTTGCAAGAGTATATTAACTTTGTCATGAAGTTTGCAACGCAGAGAAGGAGACATCTCGGACTATATAAAACCAGTAAGGGAGCTATTTTCAGCTTTGCTGAAACTTATACAGTGAACCAATAAAAAACTGGGACACCCAATGAAATTTAGCATTTTTTGATATATCTTCGTAACGAAGTATAGGAATACAATAACCTGCATACCAAATGAAAGAGCTAAGTTTGTAGAATAAAAAAATTCTGTACCCTTTAAATCTTTTAATTAATATGATGGATTATGAGCGAGAACAAAAATGTACTTAATTTTTCATGCCCAAAAAAAAAGTGGGACACTTTCAGTTTTTTGATATTATTGCAAACATTTTTACAAAATGTTTATTGTTAACGTTTTGTTTGTTAACCTGTAGCTTCGACAAAGCCTTGGAGTCAAATGTTCATGAAGATTATAAGATTATTTGTGAGTTTTTTAGTGATATTTGACCAAATGTCTTAAATTGATGTTTTTAAGTCACACTTGCTATGAATGGATATTTTTCTCAATTCTGTTGCAATATGAGCCCACAAACGTTCAACAGCAATAATATCCAGGCATAGGTCAACACATTTTCAACGTTATTTAGTAGCCACTCCTTAACAAACTTAGCGGAGTGCATAGTAGTGTTTTCGCTTACCAAAAAAAAATTAATTGGAAGGTACAATTTTACAAATCCATTTGTGCTTAATGTTAGGTATAATGTTGTACTAACTGTCCATAATCAAATAAAACGCCGAGTAAAAGCCTTATCAGGTTCAAAAGGCCATACACAAACTTTTTGCTCAAAAACGAGACTTTTCCATACAAAATTGCTTGAGCCACAATACTACTGGCTTTTTTAACTTTTAATCCTTCACCCCGTGTTCTATTCTTATTATAGACAGTTAGTATAACATTATACCTAACATTAAGCACAAATGGATTTGTAAAATTGTACCTTCCAATTAATTTTTTTTTGGTAAGCGAAAACACTACTATGCACTCCGCTAAGTTTGTTAAGGAGTGGCTACTAAATAACGTTGAAAATGTGTTGACCTATGCCTGGATATTATTGCTGTTGAACGTTTGTGGGCTCATATTGCAACAGAATTGAGAAAAATATCCATTCATAGCAAGTGTGACTTAAAAACATCAATTTAAGACATTTGGTCAAATATCACTAAAAAACTCACAAATAATCTTATAATCTTCATGAACATTTGACTCCAAGGCTTTGTCGAAGCTACAGGTTAACAAACAAAACGTTAACAATAAACATTTTGTAAAAATGTTTGCAATAATATCAAAAAACTGAAAGTGTCCCACTTTTTTTTTGGGCATGAAAAATTAAGTACATTTTTGTTCTCGCTCATAATCCATCATATTAATTAAAAGATTTAAAGGGTACAGAATTTTTTTATTCTATAAACTTAGCTCTTTCATTTGGTATGCAGGTTATTGTATTCCTATACTTCGTTACGAAGATATATCAAAAAATGCTAAATTTCATTGGGTGTCCCAGTTTTTTTTTGGTTCACTGTATACTCTTGCAAGCATTTTGAAAATACGTTTCATAGTTTTTCCAATAAGAATCTTATAAGTTTATAAAGATAAAGGGGCGTAACCCCGCCCATTTTCTACTTTTTTTAAAGAATACAATGCAATCATTCTACACTTCATTTTACGATTTTCTATCTCGTCTGCTTATAGATAAATCCCATTTTTAAGTTTCTCTCTATATGGGCGGTGCCACGCCCTTATGTCCGATTCTTATGAAACTTTGTAATATGGTCAAGGATTCCTAAAAACGCGTAACTGCAAGGTTTCATCTGTTTATAGTTGAAAACAAAAAAGTTTTTCTAACAAAAACCGAGTTTTTAACCGATTGTTCCTATGGGAGCTATATGCTATATTTATCCGATCTTCACCAATTTTGCAGTGAGCCTTAATTTACGTCCGAGATATTCTTGTGGAAAAAATTGGGGCGATAACTTGAAAAACAAAGAGTTTATTGAGCAAAAACCTCATTTTTGACCGATCGTTCCTATGGCAGCTATATGATATAGTATTCCGATCAGGCTGGTTTCTACATATAAGCTGCCTGCAAGGAAAAGAAAATTTTCTGCATTTAAATTTTTGTGATATCTTAAAAACTCTAGGAGGAGTTCGCATCGCAACAGACAGACGGACGGACGGACAGACGGACATGGCTATCTGAACTCGTCTCGTCGAGCTGATCAAGAATATATATACTTTATATAGTCGGAGATGTCTCCTTCTCTGCGTTGCAAATTTCACGACAAAGTTAATATACTCTTGCAAGAGTATAAAAATATGTATTCTTGATCAGCACGACGAAACGAGTTCATATAGCCATATCCGTCTGTCTGTCCGTCTGCCTGTTTCAATGCGAACTCCTCCCAGAGTTTTGAAGTTAGCAAAAAATATTAACGCAGAAAATTTTCTTTTCCTTGCAGGCAGCTAATATGTAGAAACCAGCTTGATCGGAATACTATAGAATATAGCTGCCATAGAAACGATCGGTTAAAATTGAGATTTTTGTTCAAAAACGCTAGGACATTTTGGACGTCTATAAAGAGACACTGCAAATATGGGGAGAAGATCGACAATTATAGCATATAGTCAAAAATTCAGTCAAATTCGGTCAAAAATTCAGTTTATGTTAGAAAAACTTTTTTGTTCTTAAATATAAACAGATGAAACTTTGCAGTTACCCGTTTTTATACATCCTTGACCATATAACGAAGTTTCATAAGAATCGTACATAATACCGCTCATATAGAGAAAAACTTAAAAATTCAATTTCTCGGTAAGCCGACGAAATAGAATATCGCAAAATGAAGTGTGTGCATTGTATACTTGAAAAAAATTAGAAAATGGGAAGTGTTACGCCCCTTCATCATTATAAACTTATAGGATTCTTATTGGAAAAAATATAAGACGGATTTTCCAAAAAGAATAATTGAGAAAATGATTGCAAGAGTATATAAGGTTCAGCAAAGCTGAAAATAGCTGGTTGTACCCTGTACCTTATGGTACAAGGGTATATTAGTTTTGTGCGTATTGACAATGTATGTAACACCTTAAAGGAAAATCTCCGACTTTTGTATAGTATGTATATAAGGGTGTCCCTTATTTGGTCGATTTTTATACCCTGTACACATAGTGTATCAGGGAATATTGGGTTTGTTTGAACGAAATGTATGTAACGCTCAGAAGGAGGGGAGGGGGACCCCAAAAAGTATATATATTCTTGATCAGGACGACAAGAGAAATTGATTGAGCCATGTCCGTCCGTCTGTCCGTATGTCCGTCCGTCCTGACCAACGGTTCTCGGAAACTATAAGAGCTAGAGACTTGAAATTTGGAAGGTAGACTCGTGATGCTCGGCAGCTCGGATGCTCTCGCCCATTCAGCGCCACCCACTTTTTCAAAACGCTCTAACTCGAACATCCAAAGAGTTAGAAACATGAAAGTCGGTATGTAGTCTCAGTATAAGTAGCTCTACAAAACTGCATACCACAATTTTTACCCCTCCCCGTCATTTCCCGTCACCCAGTTGTTTTCTTAAAAATGCTATACCTCCGAAACTATTGAAGGTACAAGGTCAGTAAATATATACATATCTTAAAACTGCATACCACAAAATCCCCCTCTTCTTGATGGTTACCCCTCAATCACCCACAAACTCAAAACTTTTGTAAATTCCACATTTTTTGACCGTTTTTCTTGATATTTTGAACGATATTTGATAGGGTGTGTCAAATCAATATGTGTTTGTAGATTGAGAGTGTGGCACCGCCTACTATGTGTACAGGGTATTATATAGTTGAGAATACTCAACTATACCACCCTTACTGTTTTTTTTTGCATTTTTGAAAACGCATACACTTAACTACACCTAAATACAAAATTTCAGATTCCTAAGTTAATTTTTACCCGTGCCGACTGAGCCCTGAAGTTTTATGAAAGAAGATTTTTGATGTTTTTTTAAATACAACTGGAGGACGCCAAATAAATAAATTTGAATGGAATATTATTGAAAAGACAAATCTAAGTATTGCGCTTTATTACCAAAAAGATAAACTTTATATTATACTTATCAGAATTCTTCCTTTTCAAGGTTTCTTTTTTACAATTTGATTTGAGCTTTAACTCATTTAATTTCACTTCACGGATATTAAAAAATTACACTGCGAGATTTTGGCGGATAGCTGGTAACTTAACACCCGTTATTTGGTGGTTTATCTCAACAATCAAAAATATAGTTATACCCTGCACATAGTTTGTTTGAACGAAATGTATGTAACGCACAGAAGGAAGGGAGGGGGACCCCATAAAGTATATATATTCTTGATCAGGACGACAAGAGAAATTGATTGAGCCATGTCCGTCCGTCTGTCCGTCCGTCCGTCTGTCCGTCCGTCCGTCTGTATTCACCAATGGATCTCGGAAACTGTAAGAGCTAGAGACTTGAAATTTGGAGGGTAGACTCGTGATGCTTGGCAGCAGATCAAGTTTATTTTTTTTTTGTGCCACGCCCACTCCTTCCCGCCCATCCAGCCCTACCCACTTTTTTAAATCGCTATAACTCAAACATCCAAAGAGATAGAAACATGAAAGTCGGTATGTAGACTCAGTATGAGTGGCTCTACAAAACTGCATACCACAAAATCCCCCCCTCATTTTCATTTCCCCTCCCCTAGTAATTTTCTCTAAATTGCTATATCTCCAAAATTAACAAAGGTATGAACCTGAAATTTTGTATACAAGCTCAGTGATAATACATCTTAAAAACTGCATACCACAAATTTCCCCTCTCTTTGATGGCTACCCCTCAGAGACCTACAAACATAAATTTTTCGTAAAATCCACATTTTTTGACCGATTTACTTGATATTTTGAACACTATTTGAAAAGGCGACGTCAGATCAATATGTTTTTGTAGATTGAGGGTGTGGCACCGCCTACCATGTGTGCAGGGTATTATATTGTCGAGTATACTCGACTATACCGCCCTAACTGGTTTTTCTTAAAATTGCTGTATCTCCTAAAGTATAAAGAATACAATGCTGAAATTTTGTATGCAAACTCAGATAACATACCTTTTTTAAACTGCATACAACAAACTACCACTTTCCCCGCAAAGACCAACACACTAAAATTTTGCAGCAATGCTTTGTAACAAAACCCGTACTAAAGCGCCATCTAATGGCAACATTGCACTGTGAGCCCTGCCTCACTATTAGCAAATACACAAACCATATCGTGGTACACTGCTTTTGCTGTCGGCGAATATTTAACGTGTTATCAACATAGGTGTGTGTACAGGGTATTATATAGTTGAGAATACTCAACTATACCGCCCTTACTGGTTTTTATTTTAAAACGATATATAACCAGTAAGGACGCTAACTTCAGCAAGGCTGAAGCTTAAATACTCTTCACGCTTATTTCTTGTGCCACGCCTATTTTTTTTACTGAATATATTTTTTCTTCATCTAATTAGCCTATATACAAATTTTCATTGTTTTTGCTCATTGGGTGTCGGAGATATGCAAATTATTGATTTTTGGTAAAAGTGGGCGTAACCACGCCTTTTTTTGTCAAAATAGTTTTAATGCCTCCCCAAGAACATAACTGTGAAGTTTCATGTCAATTGGTTAAGAAACAAAAAAGTTTTCCATACAACGACGTGAATATTGCTTCTCTTCCTCTTCTTCATTTTGTATGGCAGGTACCAGTTCCAGTTGCCCGATCTCAATGAAACTTTTAGGAATTATGTCGGACTATGTTAAACTACTATGGTTGAAATTTCAGCTCTCTATCTTTCAAAACAAAAAAGTTTTTCATATAACGATTGAAATTTGTTTTTCTTCTTCATTTCGTATGGGAGCTACCAGTTCCAATAATCCGATATGGCCGGTTCCGACCAATGATTTGACCACACATTAGAGAAGACTCCCTGCAAAATTTCAGCTCGATATCTTCAAAACTGTGGGAGGAGATAGCATATTCACAGACAGACGGACAGACGGACATGGCTATATCAACTCGTCTTGTCGAGCTGATCAAGAATATATATACTTTATGGGGTCCCCCTCCCCTCCTTCTTGCTGTTACAAACTTCAGGACAAAGTTATTATACTATTCACTTGCGTGAAGAGTATAAAAATTAACTGTATCGGACTACTATATCATGTAGCTGCCATAGGAACGAACGGTCAAAAATGAGGTTTTCGCTTTAAATACGTTCTAATTTTAAAGATATCACTTATATTTTTGCTCAAGTACATCTTTGACATCAATAACGACACTTTGAGAATTTGGTGAAGATCGGACAAGTATAGTATATAGCTCCCATAGGAATAGTCGGTCAAAAACATGGTTTTTGTCAGAAAATTCGACATTATTTACTTCTAGTACTGAAGATTTTTTCCAAAATTCTGCAAAATTGTAATAAGTAACAAAACAGATATAAGAGGTACCTAAGCAACACCCACCCTCCCACGTTCGAACATTCGCATAATAGAATAAAACGCGTTAGTTACCAGTCGGGCCGTGGTAACGAGTGTTGATCTTCAGTTGCAGTCGTTGTTGGATATTTTATATGTTTAAATAGTTTTAAAGGTTTTTATAATTCAAGAAAGAACATCATCGCTGGTTGGTTGCGACTCTTAGAATGAATTTATTGGCGTTCGACTAACGAACGGAAGCTTGAAACTTAGTGTATATACATTCTTATGTACTTATTTATAATATTGGGTCTTACGATTATACAGTCCACTCGGCACTTTTGGCTTTGCCGGACGTTGCGACGTCTCTTATTATTTAGTTCATGCTGTGCCGGACGTTGGCATAGCACTTGCTTTTTGTTTACATTAATTGCTACATTGTCGCGAGTATGAGCGACTATCGGTGCGGGGTACCGCATCGGTAACTCGTTTTTATATTGCTTTTAAGTTCCATAGACATTGTGCGTATTGTTTGTCCAACAAATACGAAACGAAATGACAACAAAATGAAGTACTCGTATGTTACACCATAGCACAGTGGTTGATCTTGTATGGAAAAAGCGGCCAAAAATACTTCCAGTTGGAATTTAGATCTGAAAATTTCTGTACTGCTATAAAGACCAAATAACATAAAGAAAATTATAAAACAAATGCAAAAACCATACGTTTAAACCCGAAAATATTATAAAATAACATTTTAAAACATAAATTCAATTGCATACTTTCAGGGTAAGGAAATCCCTTATTAATAAATTATATTTTATTATCTTTATACAAAATAAAATAAAAATAGGATGTTCAAAAATATAGTAGCTTTTATAATACATTATACTAAATTAAATAAATCAATGCAAAAATATATATTACACAAAAAAATTATTCTAAGAAATCAAAAACACGTTTCGAAAGTATTGTTTTACATTTGTTGGGTAAATTTCGGTGCCCGGTTATGAAAGGATCGGGAGTTAATAACAACCGATTTATAAGATCTTTATTCGTGGCTAATCGTGAGATTTTACGTGTATGATTGAGTCGGTATTTCTTAACGTCCTTGTTCCTTGACTCCGCAGCTTCTTCTGAGAGCTCTCCAATTAAAACTAATGCATATTGAATAAATTCTGGGGCATGAATTAATATTTTATGAACTGAAGAAGGCAAATAATACCAGGAATACAAAAATAAAACGAATACGACGAACAAAACAAAGCACAAAGTATGCACGAAAACAAAAAAACCTAAAATATGGACGAACACAAAAAAGCGAATAAGTCAGAAAGTTGCAAAAAGTTGCAGCTCAAATTTAAAACATTGACTAAGAAAACATGTACTAGTATTAATAAATAAGTTTCATTAAAGGGTCAGACAGGTATCACAACTTTTTCTTTCTCTGAAATCTATGTATATACAAAAATACACCACTCGGCAGGTCACTGATGAAACACTAACTTTAACCAGTAAGGGCGGTATAGTCGAGTATACTCGACAATATAATACCCTGCACACATGGTAGGCGGTGCCACACCCTCAATCTACAAAAACATATTGATCTGACGTCGCCTTTTCAAATAGTGTTCAAAATATCAAGAAAATCGGTCAAAAAATGTGGATTTTACGAAAAATTTAAGTTTGTCGGCCTCTGCGGGGTAGCCATCAAAGATAGGAGAAAATTGTGGTATGCAGTTTTTAAGATGTATTATCACTGAGCTTGTATACAAAATTTCAGGTTCATACCTTTGTTAATTTTGGAGATATAGCAATTTAGAGAAAATTACTAGGGGAGGGGAAACGAAAATGAGGGGGGGATTTTGTGGTATGCAGTTTTGTAGAGCCACTCATACTGAGTCTACATACCGACTTTCATGTTTCTATCTCTTTGGATGTTTGAGTTATAGCGATTTAAAAAAGTGGGTAGGGCTGGATGGGCGGGAAGGAGTGGGCGTGGCACAAAAAAAAAATAAACTTGATCTGCTGCCAAGCATCACGAGTCTACCCTCCAAATTTCAAGTCTCTAGCTCTTACAGTTTCCGAGATCCATTGGTGAATACAGACGGACGGACGGACAGACGGACGGACGGACAGACGGACGGACATGGCTCAATCAATTTCTCTTGTCGTCCTGATCAAGAATATATATACTTTATGGGGTCCCCCTCCCTTCCTTCTGTGCGTTACATACATTTCGTTCAAACAAACTTAATATACCCTGACACACTGTATGTGCAGGGTATAAAAATATAACACAACACATAATGACATAAAAACTACTCAGTTTTATAGTACATACCTTTATTTTCAATATTCATTTTAATTGACGATGATTCGACACGATTTAATATTAAAATTTAATTTTTTTGTGAAAGCTAATTTTCAATCTGCATTCACAGCAACGTCTACGTGTTTTTTTTTTCTCTCTTCTCTCGCTATTCGTAGCGCGTACGAATAAGAGAGACCAAAAATTAAATTACAGTTAGTTTTATTGCTATGTTAAGCAGTATTTTTAAGACAAAGAGTGACCAATTTCAAACTCTTGTGTTTTTATTTATGGCCTATGAAATCAACCACTGTGCATAGGTGCCTGAGAAAGTGTTCCATTGTTACATTAAAGACTCAGGTGTTTTGAACTCAAGTCGGCACGGGTTCCCGTGCTCCAAAAAAAAAAAATATATATATAATTTGAGTGTCTTAGAGTAGACTGAACAAAAATAGCCCAAATGCGTTAAAAAATAACAACCTTGCAAAATAAGGGACACCCTAATATATATTCTTGATCAGTATCGAAAGATAAGTCGATTTAGGCATGTCCGTATGTCCGTTTGTCTGAGGAGATCGTATTCCTCCCACAGTTTTGAAGATATTGAGCTGAAATTTAGCATAGAGACTTTTTATTTGTAGGATCAACTCATTTGTCGGATCCAGCCATATCGGACCACTAAGCAGAAGAAAAGTGAACAAAACTTGAATCGTTGAATGGAAATTTTTTTTTGGTTTGTTTGATAGAGTGCTGAAATTTTAAAGGTACTTTTAAGTAGTCCTACTGAATGCCTGAAAGTTTCATTGAGATCGGACAACTAGAACTGGTATCTGCCATACAAAATGAAGAAGAGTAACGGAACCCAGATTCACGTCGTTGTATGGAAAACTTTTTAGCTTCTTAATCAATTGACTTAAAACTTACCAGTTATGTTCTTGGGGAGGAATGAAATTTTGACCAAAAATGGGCATGGTTACGCCCTCTTCTAGCAAAAACAATAATTTGCATATCTCAGGTACCCAATGAGCAAAAACAATGATAATTAGTTTATAGGCTAATAAGATAAATAGAAAATAGATTCAGTCAAAAAAATGGGCGTAGCACAAGAAATTGCGTGAAGAGTATCTAAACTTCAGCCTTGCTGAAGTTAACGTCCTTACTGATTTTTTTTGTTTTTCTTTTATAACACAGGTCAACAGCAAAATTGCCTATTATTCGAAACCATACTAGCGTTATAGTGTTTGAGTCCCAGAATCTAAATATACAACTTATATGTGACAGTTAGCTCTCATTGGTCTGTTATGTCATATTAAAGATTAAGAGTTTTATTCGATAATTTTATTGCGCCAATTTAAACTGTATAGTGATATGCCGCGTAAATTTTGCTATTGCCTTTTGAATGGTCATGTCTAAGGCTCCCCATACTATTTTTGACGATAAAACGTTTTTATACTTTTCACTTATGAGAAATAGTATAATAACTTTGTCACGGAGTTTGTAACAGATCGAAATATTAATTTCCGACTATATAAAGTATATATATTCTTGATCAGGACGACAAGACGAGTGGATTTAGCCATGTCCGTCTGTCCGTCTGTCTGTCTGTCTGTCTGTCTGTATGTATGCAAACTAGTCCCTCAGTTTTGAAGCTATCGAGCTGAAACTTTGCACAGAGTCTTAGAATTTATTACGATGAATCATTCGTTGGAACCAGCATGATCGGATTATTGGAACAGGTAGCTCCCATACGAAAAGAAGAAGAAAAGTGAACAAAACTTGAATCGTTGTATGGAAGACTTTTTTGTTTTGTACAATAGAGTCCTGAAATTTTAAACATAGTAGTTTTACATAGTCCGACTACATGCCTGAAAGTTTCATTGAGATTGGATATCTGGAACTGGTAGCTCCCATACAAAATGAAGAAGAGGAAGAGAAGGAATATTCACGTCTTTGTATGGAAAACTTTTTTGTTTCTTAACCAATTGACTTGAAATTTTAAAGTTATGTTCTTAGGGAGGAATGAAAACTATTTTGACCAAAAGTGGGCGTAGCCACGCGTAGCCACGCCCACTTATAGCGAAAATTTACCCGTTGTATGGAAAACTTTTTTGTTTTTTAACCAATTGACTTGAAACTTTGCAGTTATGCTCTTAGGGAGGAATGAAAACTATTTTGATCAAAAGTGGGCGTGGCCATACCCACTTATAGCTTAACTTGATGCTTTGTATGGAAAACTTTTTTGTTTTTTAACCAATTGACTTGAAACTTTACAGTTATGTTCTTAGAGAGGAATGAAAACTATTTTGACCAAAAGTGGGCGTAGCCATGCCCTTTTATAGCGAAAATTGACCCGTTGTATGGAAAACTTTTTTGTTTTTTAACCAATTGACTTGAAACTTTACAGTTATGTTCTTAGGGAGGAATGAAAACTATTTTGACCAAAAGTGGGCATGGCTACGACCACTTATCGAAAAACTTGAACCGTTGTATGGAAAACTTTTTTGTTTTTTGACTTGAAACATTACAGTTATGTCGTTAGGGAGGCATGAAAACTATTCATTTAGATTTTTTTATAGTGACACAAAGTGAAAAGTATTATAGCTTCAGCCTTGCTGAAGATAGCGTCCTTACTGGTTTTCATTGATTTTTTTGCATCTTTATAAAATTTATTGAATAACCAGTAAGGGCGGTATAGTCGAGTTTACTCGACAATATAATACCCTGCACACATGGTAGGCAGTGCCACACCCTCAATATAAAAAAACATATTGATCTGACGTCGCCTATTCAAATAGTGTTCAAAATATCAAGAAAATCGGTCAAAAAACGTAGATTTTACGAAAAATTTAAGTTTGTTGGCGTCTGAGGGGTAGTCATCAAAGAGAGGGGAAATTTGTGGTATGCAGATTTTAAGATGTATTATCACTGAGATTGTATACGAAATTTCAGGTTCATACCTTTGTTAGTTTTGGAGATATAGCTTTTTAAAGAAAAATACTAGGGGATGGGAAATTAAGGGGAGGGATAAAATTGTGGTATGCAGTTTTGTAGAGTTACCCATACTGAGTCTACCTACCGATTTTCATGTTTCTATCTCTTTGGATGTGCGAGTTATAGCGTTTTCAAAAAGTGGGTGGTGCTGGATGGGCGGGAAGGAGTGGGCGTGGCACAAAACCATTCAAACTTGATCTGCTGCCGAGCATCACGAGTCTACCCACCAAATTTCAAGTATCTAGCTCTTATAGTTTCCGAGAACCATTGGTGTGGTCGGACGGGTAGACGAACAGACGGAGAGACGGGCAGACGGAGAGACGGACAGACGGACGGACATGGCTTAATCAATTTCTCTTGTCGTCCCGATCAAGAATATATATACTTTATGGGGTCCCGCTCCCCTTCTTTGCAGCGTTACATACATTTGGCTTTTGCACAAACACAATATTCCCTGATACACAGTATGTGAACAGGGTACAAAAATGAATATTGCTAAGCGCAAAACTAACGAACAGCTAGACAAATTTTAACGAAATATTCAAGCAATCTTCAGATGGACCTGCAGTGTGTTTTTGTAAAGTTTGGTATCGATCGGACCACTTGAACTGGTAGCCCCCATACAAAAATATGAAGACAAACCAGTAAGGGCGGTATAGTTGA
Source organism: Phortica okadai (assembly GCA_034638295.1). Lineage (NCBI taxonomy): Eukaryota > Metazoa > Arthropoda > Insecta > Diptera > Drosophilidae > Phortica > Phortica okadai. The sequence continues at coordinate 34,851,790 of CM067848.1, read as the reverse complement.
GTATTCTCAACTATATAATACCCTGATAACACGTTAAACATTCGCCGATAGCAAAAGCAGTGTACCACGATATGGTTTGTGTATTTGCTAAGGTGAGGCAGGGCTCACAGTGCAATGTTGCCATTAGATGGCGCTTTAGTACGGATTTTATTACAACGCATTGCTGCAAAATTTTAGTGTGTTGGTCTTTGCGGGGAAAGTGGTAGTTTGTTGTATGCAGTTTTAAAAAGGTATGATATCTGAGTTTGCATACAAAATTTCAGCATTGTATTCTTGATACTTTAGGAGATACAGCAATTTTAAGAAAAAAATGACCTTTTGTTGTGCTCAATGGGCGGGAAGGAATGGGCGTGGCAAAAATTCCTTCAAACTTGATCTAGTGTTCGACCACACAAGTCTATCTTCCAAATTTCAAGTCTCTAGCTTTAAGCGCAATTTATGCCAAATTTCAATTTGTTTGTCTTTGCGTTGTCACACAGCATTGTATCTATTATAGTTTAGGAGATACAGCAATTTTAAGAAAACAACTTTTTGAGGGGAAACGAAGGGGAGGGGGAAAAAATGTGGTATGCAGTTTTGTAAAGCTATACATACTGAGTCTACATACTCATTTTCATGTTTTTAACTCTTAAGGTTTTCGAGCTACAGCTTTTTGAAAAAATGGGTGGTGCTCGATGGATGGGAAGGAGTGGGCGTGGCAAAAAATCCTTCAAACTTGATCTAGCGTTTGACCTCACGAGTCTATCCACCAAATTTCAAGACTTTAGCTCTTATAGTTTTCGAGAACCATTGGTGAGGACGGACGGACGGATGGACGGACGGACGGACGGACAGACAGGGCCATATCAATTCGTCTTGTCATCCTGATTAAGAATATATATACTTTATAGGGTCCCCCTCCCCTCCTTCTATGCGTTACATACAAACTGTCTCAAACAAACTTAATATACCCTGATACACAATGTGTGTACAGGGTATAATGAACAAAATGAATTAATTTTTCATTTTTGCAAGGCTCTGAAAAAGAGGCATAGAGTCTTTTAGGGCCGTCGGTAATGGTTTTTTGGTCAATAAGAGAAGTGAAAATTATGTTGAACATGTAAACAATCTCCTACAAAAATATCAACAACTAGGTTGCAAAATGTCTCGGAAAATACATTTCCTTCAATCCCATCTCGATTTTTTTCTTCTAACTGTGGTGACGAAAGCGAGGAACATGGTGAACGTTTCCACCAAGAAATATCGACGATGGAAAAAAGGTATGAGGGTCGATGGAATGCGGCAATGTTAGCTGAATACTTTCGGAACTTGGGAAGGGATACTCAAAAATGTTTTTACAAAAAACAAGCGAAAAAATGAAAAAAAAATTAATTAAACAGGCCAAGTCTCTTGTAAATATATCTAAATCACCAATTTCATTTCAATAACACAGGCCGACAAAAATACCGTTTATAAAAACTTTTTTAAAAATTGCAACTAATTCCTATGTATTTTGGTGTGCTGATTCCGAAAATAGTAGACATAAAGTCGTATCACCCTCCAATTTCTTGCATTTCACGGAATTGTAAAAAACACGAAATTACTGTTTTTCAAACTTGTGTACGAGATATCTCAGAAACTACTGGACCGATCTTAATGAAATTTAACTAAGATATTCTTAGGAATCCAATCTATCATGTACAAAAGGAGTTTTTTGATTGAGGGCCCTCTTCGAAAGTTATACAGTTTTAAACTTCAATAAATCAATAAAAAAAAGTTTAGTCTTTAAATAGCTGTAAATTTTACAAAAAAAAAACTTTTAATTTTTTCCCTTATGCTATTCCAATTGTAGTTATTTCCTGCATGAAATGACGGTCCGTTAGTATTTTTCCGTCGATTCCGTCGAAAAAAAAACCAGTAAGGAAGCTATCTTCAGCAAGGCTGAAGCTATAATACTTTTCACTTTGTGTCACTATAAAAAAAACTAAATGAATAGTTTTCATGCCTCCCTAACGACATAACTGTAATGTTTCAAGTCAATTCATTAAAAAACAAAAAATTTTTGCATACAACGGTTCAAGTTTTGCGATAAGTGGGCGTAGCCATGCCCACATTTGGTCAAAATAGTTTTTATTCCTCCCTAAGAACATAACTGTAAAGTTTCAAGTCAATTGTTTAAAAAACAAAAAAGTTTTCCATACAAAGGGTCAATTTTCGCTATAAAAGGGCGTGGCCACGCCCACTTTTAATCAAAATAGTTTTCATTCCTCCCTAAGAGCATAACTGTAAAGTTTCAAGTCAATTGGTGGCTACGCCTACTTTTGGTCAAAATAGTTTTCATTCCTCCCTAAGAACATAACTGTAAAGTTTTAAGTCAATTGGTTAAAAAACAAAAAAGTTTTCCATACAAAGCATCAAGTTAAGCTATAAGTGGGCGTGGCCACGCCCACTTTTGATCAAAATAGTTTTCATTCCTCCCTAAGAGCATAACTGCAAAGTTTCAAGTCAATTGGTTAAAAAACAAAAAAGTTTTCCATGCAACGGGTCAATTTTCGCTATAAGTGGGCGTGGCTACGCCTGGCTACGCCCACTTTTGGTCAAAATAGTTTTCATTCCTCCCTAAGAACATAACTGTAAAGTTTTAAGTCAATTGGTTAAAAAACAAAAAAGTTTTCCACACAAAGCATCAAGTTAAGCTATAAGTGGGCGTGGCCACGCCCACTTTTGATCAAAATAGTTTTCATTCCTCCCTAAGAGCATAACTGCAAAGTTTCAAGTCAATTGGTTAAAAAACAAAAAAGTTTTCCATGCAACGGGTCAATTTTCGCTATAAGTGGGCGTGGCCACGCCCACTTTTGATCAAAATAGTTTTCATTCCTCCCTAAGAGCATAACTGCAAAGTTTCAAGTCAATTGGTTAAAAAACAAAAAAGTTTTCCATGCAACGGGTCAATTTTCGCTATAAGTGGGCGTGGCTACGCCCACTTTTGATCAAAATAGTTTTCATTCCTCCCTGAGAGCATAACTGCAAAGTTTCAAGTCAATTGGTTAAAAAGCAAAAAAGTTTTCCATGCAACGGGTCAATTTTCGCTATAAGTGGGCGTGGCTACGCCCACTTTTGGTCAAAATAGTTTTCATTCCTCCCTAAGAACATAACTTTAAAATTTCAAGTCAATTGGTTAAGAAACAAAAAAGTTTTCCATACAACGACGAGAATATTCCTTCTCTTCCTCTTCTTCATTTTGTATGGGAGCTACCAGTTCCAGATGTCCAATCTCAATGAAACTTTCAGGCATGTAGTCGGACTATGTAAAACTACTATGTTTAAAATTTCAGCACTGTATTGTACAAAACAAAAAAGTTTTCCATACAACGATTCAAGTTTTGTTCACTTTTCTTCTTCTTTTCGTATGGGAGCTACCTGTTCCAATAATCCGATCATGCTGGTTCCGACGAATGATTCATCGTAATAAATTCTAAGACTCTGTGCAAAGTTTCAGCTCGATAGCTTCAAAACTGAGGGACTAGTTTGCATACATACAGACAGACAGACAGACAGACCGACAGACAGACGGACGGGCTAAATCAACTCGTCTTGTCGTCCTGATCAAGAATATATATACTTTATATAGTCGGAAATTAATATTTCGATCTGTTACAAACTCCGTGACAAAGTTATTATACTATTTCACATACCATAAGTGAAAAGTATAAAAACAACATTGACTCGGATTACGTTTTGTTGCTTTAATATTAAGCTTAGACTGTTCTTCAAAATGTAACAAAACTTACTCAATTCAAGATTTTTTGTACTTAAAAATAGTGCTTGAATTGAGAACATTATACTTGATTTGACAATATTCGTGCTTGACGGACTTTCAACACCGAATTGTGTCAATTTAAGTACAATGTACTTGAATTTTTTTCTCTGTGTATATATCTTCTGAGTTTCATTACAAAATTCAAGTTTGCACCTTTTATAGTTTTGGAGTTATTGCAATTTAAATAAAACTACTGGATTAGGGTAAATGAAGGGGAGGGGAAAAATTTTAGTTGTGTGGGGCTGCTCATATTAAAACTACGTACAAACTTTTATGTTTCCATCTCTTCGGGTGTTTGAGTTATAGAACTTTAAAAAAGTGGAGAAAAACCGTTCAAACTTGAACTGCTTCCAAGTAACACGAGTCTACGCTCCAAATTTAAAATCTCTAGCTCTTGTAGTTTCCGAGAACTATGAGTGAATACAGACGGACGAATATGGCTCAATAAATTTCTCTTTTCGCCCTGATCCCCCCTCCACACCTTGTGAGCGTTACATACATTCCGTCTCAAACAAACTTTATACACCCTGACACACTGTGTGTACAGGGTATAAGAACATAACATTAATGAAACTTTAAATTGCATCAAAAACAGCGTAAGGAAGGTAGAAGGATGATTCGTCGAAGATGAGAAATGTATTAAAGGATAGAGAAATGAGAAGACAACTGCTAAGGAAGAAGACGAAGAAAAATCAGAAGGCTGCACGCATGGACGTCTAAACGCTCAAGAAGATAATGATTTCGACAATAATGGTGATGAACAAGAAGTGCGAACGAGAGGTTGAGAACAACGACGAACAAGTGAGCTTGACAAAACGCAAAAAGAGACAATTAGAAGCAACAACAACATGAACATAGCGACGAAGCAAGCACAAACAAAATAGTGAATGGCAAGCAGCCAGTAAGCAGATAGGAAGAACGAAAGAAAGAAACGAAGGAAGCATAAAACATACCATGTACCTTCAATTTGTATCAACTGTTTGAAGGCGTTGCCGCGCTCACTTTAGAATCGAAACAGAGATATAACGGCTTATTACCATAGTTTTATGTGGGCGTGGTTACGCCCATTTCAGTATTGAATCTTCTTATACTCCATTCCAATATCATACATGCAAAGTTTCATTCTTGTAGGTAGTATGGTTCTTGAGATATAAGCGTTTCAAATTCTTACTATATAGGGGCGTGGCCACGCCTATTTTTATTGAATCTTCTTATACTCCATTCTAATATCATACATGCAAAGTTTCATTCTTGTAGGTAGTACGGTTCTTCAGATATAAGCGTTTCAACTTCTTACTATATAGGGGCGTGGCCACGCCCATTTTTTTAATGTAGCTTTTTTAGGTTAGAGTCAGCTATATACACTCCAAATTTGGTGTTCCTATCTCAAAAGACAACCGGAGATAAAACGAATTTTGTAAGTTTTTTCCCGAGGTTGCTCCAGTTATTTGCCCCTCACCATTAAACTAAGTCCAAAATGGGGAATACAAAATAAACTTGATCTGCGTAATGAAAAACTGAATCGAACTGCTAAGAGCTTTTGGTGCTATCTATTATAGTTTCCGAGATCGACGCGTTCATACAGACAGACGGACGGACGGACAGACGGACATGGCTAAATCGACTTCTCTTTCGATACTGATCAAGAATATATATACTTTGTATAGTCGGAGATGTCTCCTTTAAGGTGTTACATTTATTGTCGACGTGCACAAAACTAATATACCCTTGCACCATAAGGTACAGGGTATAAAAATGGAGGAAGGAAGACAGCATTCCCTGGAAAAACGGAAGGATACATGTGTAAGAGTAAAGCATAATGGAAACATTTTGTTTCATAAAAAATGTATGCATCCTTAAAAGCTTTTGCTGTTGTTATATTTGTTGTTGCCTCTTTTGGCCCCTGCATTACTTCTCCATCATTACTTACATCGTCACTTTAATATCGCTCTTATTTTCTGCTCCGTTTTTATACCCTGCACAAACTGTTTACAAGGTTATATTAACTTTGTTAGAGAGCAAAAGTATGCAACGCATAGAAGGAGGGGAGGGCAACCCCATAAGGTGCACATATTCACGATCCGGACGACAAACTATTCGATTGAGCCCTGTCCGTTCGTTCGTTCTTTTTCACCAATGGTTCTTGGAAACGCAACAGCCTTGAAATTCGGAGGGTAGATCCGCAATGCTAGGTAGCAGATCAAGTTTGAACGGTTTCGTGCCACGCCTACTCCTTACCACCAAACCGGCATCACCAACTTTTTTCAAAGGCTATAACTCGAACACCAGAAGCGATAGAAACCGTTTGCAGACTCAGTAAGTTAGGTAAATACACAAAAATCTATACCACGATTTTCTCCCCTTCCCCTGCACAGTGGTCGACGTTCTATGGGAGAGCGGCTATAAATACTTCCAGTTAAGACAGAGACTTGAAACTTAGCACACAATTTTCTTATTATACCCTGTACACACACTGTGTATCAGGGTATATTAAGTTTGTTTGAGACGGTTTGTATGTAACGCATAGAAGGAGGGGAGGGGGACCCTATAAAGTATATATATTCTTGATCAGGATGACAAGACGAATTGATATAGCCCTGTCTGTCCGTCCGTCCGTCCGTCCGTCCGTCCTCACCAATGGTTCTCGAAAACTATAAGAGCTAGAGACTTGAAATTTGGTGGATAGACTCATGAGGTCAAACGCTAGATCAAGTTTGAAGGATTTTTTGCCACGCCCACTCCTTCCCATCCATCGAGCACCACCCATTTTTTCAAAAAGCTGTAGCTCGAAAACCTTAAGAGTTAAAAACATGAAAATGAGTATGTAGACTCAGTATGTATAGCTCTACAAAACTGCATACCACATTTTTTCCCCCTCCCCTTCGTTTCCCCTCAAAAAGTTGTTTTCTTAAAATTGCTGTATCTCCTAAACTATAATAGATACAATGCTGAAATATTGTATGCAAACTCAGTAAACATACCTTTTTAAAACTGCATACCACAAACTTTCATTTTTAATGTTGTATGACAACGCAAAGACAAACAAGTTGAAATTTTGCATAAATTGCGCTTTGAACACTGCTTTATCCTATTTGTAACAAAAACCGTACTTAACACTGCGAAAACTATTAAAGCTAGAGACTTGAAATTTGGAAGATAGTCTCGTGTGGTCGAACACTAGATGAAGTTTGAAGGAATTTTTGCCACGCCCAATCCTTCCCGCCCATCGAGCACAACAAGACGACGAGCACGACAAGAGAAATTGATTGAGCCATGTCCGTCCGTCTGTCCGTCCGTCTGTCCGTCCGTCCGTCTGTCCGTCCGTCTGTATTCACCAATGGATCTCGGAAACTGTAAGAGCTAGAGACTTGAAATTTGGAGGGTAGACTCGTGATGCTTGGCAGCAGATCAAGTTTATTTTTTTTTTGTGCCACGCCCACTCCTTCCCGTCCATCCAGCCCTACACACTTTTTTAAATCGCTATAACTCAAACATCCAAAGAGATAGAAACATGAAAGTCGGTATGTAGACTCAGTATGAGTGGCTCTACAAAACTGCATACCACAAAATCCCCCCCTCATTTTCATTTCCCCTCCCCTAGTAATTTTCTCTAAATTGCTATATCTCCAAAATTAACAAAGGTATGAACCTGAAATTTTGTATACAAGCTCAGTGATAATACATCTTAAAAACTGCATACCACAAATTTCCCCTCTCTTTGATGGCTACCCCTCAGAGACCAACAAACTTAAATTTTTCGTAAAATCCACATTTTTTGACCGATTTACTTGATATTTTGAACACTATTTGAAAAGGCGACGTCAGATCAATATGTTTTTGTAGATTGAGGGTGTGGCACCGCCTACCATGTGTGCAGGGTATTATATTGTCGAGTATACTCGACTATACCGCCCTTACTGGTTTTTCTTAAAATTGCTGTATCTCCTAAAGTATAAAGAATACAATGCTGAAATTTTGTATGCAAACTCAGATAACATACCTTTTTAAAACTGCATACAACAAACTACCACTTTCCCCGCAAAGACCAACACACTAAAATTTTGCAGCAATGCTTTGTAACAAAACCCGTACTAAAGCGCCATCTAATGGCAACATTGCACTGTGAGCCCTGCCTCACTATTAGCAAATACACAAACCATATCGTGGTACACTGCTTTTGCTGTCGGCGAATATTTAACGTGTTATCAACATAGGTGTGTGTACAGGGTATTATATAGTTGAGAATACTCAACTATACCGCCCTTACTGGTTTTTATTTTAAAACGATATATAACCAGTAAGGACGCTAACTTCAGCAAGGCTGAAGCTTAAATACTCTTCACGCTTATTTCTTGTGCCACGCCTATTTTTTTTACTGAATATATTTTTTCTTCATCTAATTAGCCTATATACAAATTTTCATTGTTTTTGCTCATTGGGTGTCGGAGATATGCAAATTATTGATTTTTGGTAAAAGTGGGCGTAACCACGCCTTTTTTTGTCAAAATAGTTTTAATGCCTCCCCAAGAACATAACTGTGAAGTTTCACGTCCATTGGTTAAGAAACAAAAAAGTTTTCCATACAACGACGTGAATATTGCTTCTCTTCCTATTCTTCATTTTGTATATCAGCTACCAGTTCCCCGATCTCAATGAAACTTTCAGGCATTATGTCGGATTATGTTAAACAACTATGTTTGAAATTTCAGCTCTCTATCTTTCAAAACAAAAAAGTTTTCCATATAACGATTAAAATTTGTTTTTCTTCTTCATTTCGTATGGGGGCTACCAGTTCCAATAATCCGATATGGCCGGTTCCGACCAATGTATAGTATATAGCTCCCATAGGAATAGTCGGTCAAAAACATGGTTTTTGTCAGAAAATTCGACATTATTTACTTCTAGTACTGAAGATTTTTTCCAAAATTCTGCAAAATTGTAATAAGTAACAAAACAGATATAAGAGGTACCTAAGCAACACCCACCCTCCCACGTTCGAACATTCGCATAATAGAATAAAACGCGTTAGTTACCAGTCGGGCCGTGGTAACGAGTGTTGATCTTCAGTTGCAGTCGTTGTTGGATATTTTATATGTTTAAATAGTTTTAAAGGTTTTTATAATTCAAGAAAGAACATCATCGCTGGTTGGTTGCGACTCTTAGAATGAATTTATTGGCGTTCGACTAACGAACGGAAGCTTGAAACTTAGTGTATATACATTCTTATGTACTTATTTATAATATTGGGTCTTACGATTATACAGTCCACTCGGCACTTTTGGCTTTGCCGGACGTTGCGACGTCTCTTATTATTTAGTTCATGCTGTGCCGGACGTTGGCTTTTTGTTTACATTAATGGCTACATTGTCGCGAGTATGAGCGACTATCGGTGCGGGGTACCGCATCGGTAACTCGTTCTCATAATAGAAGTATAATAAGTGCATGTGATATTCTTTTATAGTTTGCGCTATATTATTCTATGAGATCAAAAATAGATTTATTTAAAATTCATTTGTGCTTTAGTGGTAATTTTCATTGTACAGTTATAAACGGATCTGATGTAAGGAAAAGACGGTTGAACAAATCTTCATTTGATGCCTTACGAGGACTCTTACGTGTCTGTTGCAGACGACATTTTTTATATCTGTACTTCTCAACTCAGGAGTTTCTTCAGACAGTTCCCCAATCGATACGAGAGCATTTTCTATAGTAAAAACCAGTAAGGACGCTAACTTCAGCAAGGCTGAAGCTTAAATACTCTTCTAGCCCCTTGTTGAGCCACTCCCATTTTTGACTGAATCTATTTTCTATTCATTTTATTAGCCTATATACAAACTTTCATTGTTTTTGCTCATTGGGTACCGGAGATATGCAAATTATTGATTTTTGCTATAAGTGGGCGTAATCATGCCCATTTTTTTTGTCAAATAGTTTCCCTAAGAACATTAGTGTGAAGTTTCAAGCCAACTGATTAAGTAACAAAAAAGTTTTCAATGCAACGCCGTGAATAGGAGAATAGGATGGCGCTTAATGGGAAACATCGTGCTGGCTGTGGTTTAACACCCAAATGCGGGTAAAGTTTTTCAACGTGACAGGTTAGCTGCGTTTGCTCAGTAATCTGAGCTCAGCTAGGACTCTGTTATCCAGAAAACAGAAGGTGTGTTTGGATGCATGCCGGTCCTTACCCGGACGATGTATGTATGTGACCCTAGCCCAACAAAACTTCAAAAGAAACTTGCTAGCAATTTGCTATGCAAGGATGCTGATTTGGCACAAAATCCAGATCCAGTGATGTATGCTTCGCCATTAGACATCAGTGGGTTTAAACCACATAGTAGTACATCTCACGTTAAACAACCATCGGAGAGATCCGAGCACTTGTGTGTGTCCGTCCGTCTGTCTATATACACACGATCTCCTCACGCAGGTTTGAAAATAACGAGCTGAAATTTTGCACAGAGACTTCTTTTCTATGCGATCAACTAATTTGTCGGAACCGGCCATATCGGATTACTGGAACTGGTAGCCCCCATACGAAATGAAGAAGAACCAGTAAGGACGCTATTGTCGAGCATACTCGACATTATAATACCCTGCACACACGGTAGGCGATGCCACACCCCAAATCTCCAAAAAAAATATTTAACTGGCATCGTTCATTCATATAATGTTCGCAATATATAAAAAAAAAATCGGTCAGAAAATATGAAATTTTCGAAAAAATTTATATTGTTAATCTGTGAGGGGAAACCATCAAAAAACCAGTAAGGGTGCAACTTCAGCAAGGCTGAAGCTTATATACTTTTCACGCACTTTCTTGTGCCACGCCCACTTTTGGACTGAATATATTTTCTCTTCATCTTATTAGCCTATAAACCGATTTTCATTGTTTTTGCTCATTGGGTACCGGAGATATGCAAATTTTTTATTTAAACCAGTAAGGGCGGTATAGTTGAGTATTCTCAACTATATAATACCCTGTACACACACCTATGTTGATAACACGTTAAACATTCGCCGACAGCAAAAGCAGTGTACCACGATATGGTTTGTGTATTTGCTAATAGTGAGGCAGGGCTCACAGTGCAATGGTGCCATTAGATGGCGCTTTAGTACGGATTTTGTTACAAAGCATTGCTGCAAAATTTTAGTGTGTTGGTCTTTGCGGGGAAAGTGGTAGTTTGTTGTATGCAGTTTTAAAAAGGTATGTTATCTGAGTTTGCATACAAAATTTCAGCATTGTATTCTTTATACTTTAGGATATACAGCAATTTTAAGAAAAAATGACCTTTTGTTGTGCTCGATGGGAGGGAAGGAATGGGCGTGGCGAAAATTCCTTCAAACTTCATCTAGTGTTCGACCACACGAGACTATCTTCCAAATTTCAAGTCTCTAGCTTTAATAGTTTTCGCAGTGTTAAGTACGGTTTTTGTTACAAATAGGATAAAGCAGTGTTCAAAGCGCAATTTATGCCAAATTTCAACTTGTTTGTCTTTGCGTTGTCACACAGCGTTAAAAATGAAAGTTTGTGGTATGCAGTTTTAAAAAGGTATGTTTACTGAGTTTGCATACAAAATCAGCATTGTATCTATTATAGTTTAGGAGATACAGCAATTTTAAGAAAACAACTTTTTGAGGGGAAACGAAGGGGAGGGGGAAAAAATGTGGTATGCAGTTTTGTAGAGCTATACATACTGAGTCTACATACTCATTTTCATGTTTTTAACTCTTAAGGTTTTCGAGCTACAGCTTTTTGAAAAAATGGGTGGTGCTCGATGGATGGGAAGGAGTGGGCGTGGCAAAAAATCCTTCAAACTTGATCTAGCGTTTGACCTCACGAGTCTATCCACCAAATTTCAAGTCTCTAGCTCTTATAGTTTTCGAGAACCATTGGTGAGGACGGACGGACGGACGGACGGACGGACAGACAGGGCTATATCAATTCGTCTTGTCATCCTGATCAAGAATATATATACTTTATAGGGTCCCCCTCCCCTCCTTCTATGCGTTACATACAAACCGTCTCAAACAAACTTAATATACCCTGATACACAGTGTGTGTACAGGGTATAAAAAGTGGCTAAAAGGCTAAAAGTGGGCGTAACCATGCCAATTTTTGTCAAACTAGTCTTAATGCCTCCCCAAGAACATAACTGTGAAGTTTCAAGTCAATTGGTTCATTTTGTATGGCAGGTACCAGTTCCAGTTGCCCGATCTCAATGAAACTTTCAGGCATTTAGTCGGACCATGTAAAACTACTATGTTTAAAATTGCAGCACTCTATCATACAAAAAAACCACTAAGGACGCTATCTTCAGGAAGGCTGAAGCTATAATACTTTTCACGTTGTGTCACTATAAAAAAACTAAATGAATAGCTTTCATGCCTCCCTAACAACATAACTGTAAGGTTTCAAGTCAATTGGTTAAAAAACGAAAAAGTTTTCCATACAACGGTTCAAGTTTTACGATAAATGGGCGTAGCCATGCCCATTTTTGATCAAAATAGTTTTCATTCCTCCCTAAGAACATAACTGTAAAGTTTCAAGTCAATTGGTTAAAAAACAAAAAAGTTTTCCATACAACGGGTCAATTTTTGCTATAAGTGGGCGTGGCTACGCCCACTTTTGGTCAGAGTAGTTTTGATTCCTCCCTAAGAACATAACTGTAAAGTTTCAAGTCAATTGGTTAAAAAACCAAAAAGTTTTCCACACAACCGTTCAAGTTTCACTATAAGTGGGCGTGGCTACGCCCACTTTTGGTCAAAATAGTTTTCATTCCTTCCTAAGAACATAACTGTAAAGTTTCAAGTCAATTGGTTAAAAAACCAAAAAGTTTTCCACACAACCGTTCAAGTTTCACTATAAGTGGGCGTGGCTACGCCCACTTTTGGTCAAAATAGTTTTCATTCCTCTCAAGAACATAACTGTAAAGTTTGATGTCAATTGGTGAAAAAATAAAAAAGTTGTCCATACAACGACGTGAATATTGCTTCTCTTCCTCTTCTTCCTTTTGTATGGGAGCTACCAGTTCAAGTTTCCCGATCTCAATGAAACTTTCAGGCATTCAGTCGGACTATGTAAAACTACTATGTTTTAAATTTCAGCACTCTATCGTACAAAACAAAAAAGTTTTCCATACAACGATTCAAGTTTTGTTCACTTTTCTTCTTCTTTTCGTATGGGAGCTACCTGTTCCAATAATCCGATCAGGCTGGTTCCGACGAATGATTCATCGTAATAAATTCTAAGACTCTATGCAAAGTTTCAGCGCGATAGCTTCAAAACTGAGGGACTAGTTTGCATACATACAGACAGACAGACAGACGGACATGGCTAAATCCACTCGTCTTGTCGTCCTGATCAAGAATATATATACTTTATATAGTCGGAAATTAATATTTCGATCTGTTACAAACTCCGTGACACAGGTAATATACTATTTCACATAAGTGAAAAGTATAAAAAGTTTTCCATACAACGATTCAAGTTTTGTTCACTTTTCTTCTTCTTTTCGAATGGGAGCTTCCTCTTCCAATAATGCGATCATGCTGGTTCCGACGAATGATTCATCGTAATAAATTCTAAGACTCTGTGCAAAGTTTCAGCTCGATAGCTTCAAAACTAAGGGACTAGTTTGCATATATATAGACAGACCGACCGACAGACAGACAGACGGACATGGCTAAATCAACTCGTCTTGTCGTCAAGAACAACGTCGTCTGATCAAGAATATATATACTTTATGTAGTCGCAAGTGAATATTTCTATGTGTTACAAACTCCGTGAAAAAGTTATAATACTATTCACATACATGAAGAGATTATTCAAACTATGCAGAAGTTCGCTAAAGATTCACTTTTAGTAACAAAAGAAATTATGATTCATATTTAGTTAAATTAAAATCCAATATAGGTAAGGTTACATGCGTCCGGTCGACCTGCAGGGGTCACACATAGACCTAATGGTCCTTAGTGGTACCGGGTATGTTGGAGATGACGGACTCATTCTCATTGCGGTTGTTCGAGGTCTAGCAAGATCTTCGCGCGTTTTACAACTGCTAGAAAATCCTTGAGTTATTTGGCGGCTGCGTCCTCTAGAGACGCTAGTAGATGAGCACTTAGATGTGCATTTCTGATGTTCATGATGGCTGGAAATATGCAGATGAGGTGTTCCAACGTCTCTACGACACTTGGTTCCTTACACTTTCTGCATGTATTGTCATGTGTGAGGCGTAGTTTGCATTTAGTTGCCGTTAGACAGTGCCCCGTGAGCAGCCCCACCATTAGTCTACAGTCTATCTTTTGTAGCTATAGTAGGAATGGCACCAGTTCTTTTGTGTCGTGTCTTCTACACATAGTTTTAATGGTTCTGCAGTCTGTTGCCGTCTGCCACCTTGTTTTGTTCTCGAGCATGGCTGCGTCCAACACTATGCCATATAGGGCTTGTAAGGATATCTTGATACCTCCGCTCTGTCATTAGATAGTCTTGTGCCAGCTTTGGCAAGACAGTCTGCCATTTCTTTACCCTCTATGCCTTGGTGGCTTGGAATCCAGTAGATGCGTACCTGTTTTGAGGCACAAAGAACATCTTATGCCTCTCTGTTTGCCAGGACTGCATGGCTTTAGTTGTCGCTTGGCTATCTACGAATATGTATGTCAATTCTGTTGTAGAGCTAATTGCTTGGGCTTCTTCCGCATGGCGAACACCTCTGCTTGGAAAATGCTGCAAAAGCCTGGTAGTTTGAATGCCTTCTCTATGCTCGGTGTCATGCAGTAAACCGCGGCACCCACCCCTGATTGCATCTTAGAGCCATCTGTATAAATGTTTATCGCATTCTGTGCTAGACCCTCACGCCAGTCATCCGTATCTAGTTTGACTGATTCTTGGGCCATGTGCATGTGTGGTGCTATGTAGTCGGTGACACATCCGAGTTCCATGAGTAGTTTGCTATACCCAAAGGAACGTTTTTTTACAGGCCTGCAGCAGAGAGACGGTGCGCAGCCTTCCGTGCTTGTAGGCGTGCTTGTATATCCAGTGGGGAGATACCTGTTAGTCTTTCCAATGCTTTAGTAGGAGTGGATCTAAACGCTCCCGTCTCGCACAGAAGGTCCTGTCGTTGTGTGCGCTCTAGCTTCGATAGGTATGTGGGTTGGGTGGATGCTCGCCACAAAACCAAAATGCCGTTGAGAAGTATTGGTTGCACGACTGAGATGTACATCCAATACATTAATCGACCCAGCATCTTCTGGGATGCGTAGATCGCGTTTTTTGCCTTTGTTACATTTTCTTCGACATTGAGCTTACAGCTCAGCTTACTATCCAATATAACTCCGAGATACTTGACCTTGCTTTTTGGCTCAAGACTTATATCTCCAACTCTGGGGGGTGTCCAACCCGGAACCTTGTATCTCTTGGTAAAGAGAATGAGGTCCGTTTTGTCTGCATTAATACTGAGTCCGACCCCCTGCCGATCTCAGTATTCTTTTTAGTGCGCCGTCTATGATTGAGCTGATAGTTGATGGACATTTCCCTTTGATAATTACGCTTATGTCATCCGCATAGGCGGTTATCTTGGGAGCTTCGTTCTTAAATTGTTTGAGAATTTCATTAACCACTAGGTTCCATAGTATTGGTGAGAGGACACCTCCCTGTGGTGTTCCCCTGTGTGATTCCTTAGTTATTCGGGATATACCCTATTCGGCGCAAAGTATTCTGCAGTTTAGAAATATACTGATCCACAAATTTATCGCTATGTGGATGCTGTTAGCACCTAAACATTTTATTATCGCTGTTGTTGTCACGTTGTTAAATGCCCCAGAAATATCAAGGAAAGCGCCTAGCGCGTATTCTTTGCGCTGTAGTGCACTTTCTATGTTGGTAACCAAACTGTGGAGTGCGGTTTCCACTGATTTACTCTTAATGTAGGCATGTTGATTCTTTTGTATGTTTAAATTTGAACTCTCTTTTATGTGGAGGTCTTGCAGCTTTTCGAGTGTCTTTAGCAGGAAAGAGGTGAGGCTTATGGGTCTAAAATCCTTAGACAGCATGTGACTGCACTTACCAGCTTTAGGTAAGAACAATACACGGGCCGTTCTCCAGGCGACAGGTACATACGAGCCCCGACCACTATTAATTCGTACGGCATGCTTTTTTGTGTGCAATGTTTAACAAACGCTATTTCCAATGCTAATGCAGATATCACACTCAAATATATTTCTTTCTGATATATAATTGTATTCTCTTTACTATAGAAAAAAAAAACAACTTGTTGTAATTTCAACAACAACAATAACATTAAGGGGTTACGCCTCCCTGGCACTCGAAAAAATAGTCACATAAGTAATAAATTTTTTTGACACAAGTATTAATTTTTTTTAATATGTTTAAATGTGCATATATACACATTAAGATGTTGGTTTAAAAAAAAAAAAACCGTATACAACAAAATTAAATATAACCGAAGTTATGAGCCAACAAGTAGAGCCCTTTTTGAAAATCCATTTTGTTGGTGTACACGATATCTCGATCTGCAATCATCTTAAAAATGTGGAATGAATTTTATATACTTTATTAATAATTGATACAAGAGGAAAAAAAATAAAATTTTTTTTTTTTAAATTACAGGTGTTCAAAAAAAATTATTTTTATTTTCGTGATATTTTTTTATAATCTATACAATAACTTTTGAATAAAGTCCTGAATTGAAAAACCCCCTCGTATCGCCTTAGGTATTGTCCCTAAGAATATATCCTCCAAATTTTAGCAAGATCGGTCAAGTAGTTTTTGAGATATGATGTATACCAGTTTGAAAAAAGTAGTATCGAGAAAAACGCAAAAGAAGAATCAAAACGCCGTATGGGCCGTTCTGTGTGTCGGGCTTATAATTGCTTCTGCAAAAAATTCGAATTCGAAAACTGGTAAAGCCTTAATATGTTCTTGAAAGCGTAAACAATTTATTAAGCCAAAAAAAAAAAAATTTGATATTTGGAAAATCTCAGGGTGGCCCTTAATTTGAAGAAGTGCATTGCTTAACGAAAATAAATCTTTTTTGTATCGATTATAACTAGATACTGATTGTGTTACCCTGTTTGCTTTTGTTTTGATTTTTTTACGATTTAAAGCTAGGCTTAAGCAGCGTACGAATTAATAGTGGTCACATATATTTTATCAGTTAGTTTTTCAAATTAATGTTATTATTGTTGTTGTTGAAATTACAACAAGTTGTTTTATTCTATAGTACAGAGACTAAAATTATATTTCAGAAAAAAATTTATTTAAGTGAGATATCTGCATTAGCATTGGAAATATCGTCTGTTAAACATTGCATATGGGTAAAAAAGCTTGCCGTACGAATTAATAGTGGTCGGGGCTCGTAGCCCCAACTCAGTCATGCTTCGTACACTAGTTTCAGCCATGGGATCGTTTCTCGTTTGGTCTTCTGCATTGCTGGGAAGATGCCATCTGGTCCTGGGGACTTATAACCCTCGAAGGAGTCAATAGCTCATTGGATTTTTTTCACCGTTATCATGTCGGTGGGTATCGTATTGTAGGATCTTCCGTCCACCTTCCATCTTCTTTTTATACCCTGTACACATACTGTGTATCAGGGTATATTGTGTTTGTGCAAAAGCCAAATGTATGTAACGTAGTAAAGGAGGGAAGGGGGACCCCATAAAGTGTATATATTTTTGATCGGGACGACAAGAGAAATTGATTTAGCCATGTCCGTCCGTCTGTCCGTTCGTCCGTCCTCACCAATGGTTCTCGGAAACTATAAGAGCTAGAGACTTGAAATTTGGTGGGTAGACTCGTGATGCTCGGCAGCAGATCAAGTTTGAATGGTTTTGTGCCACGCCCACTCCTTCCCGCCCATCCAGCACCACCCACTTTTTGAAAACGCTATAGCTCGAACATCCAAAGAGATAGAAACATGAAAATCGGTATGTAGACTCAGTATGAGTAACTCTACAAAGCTGCATACTCCCTCCCCTTAATTTCCCCTCCCCTAGCATTTTTCTATCTCCATCTTTTCGTATATTTCGTATACATGCTCAGTGATATTAGAAAAACTGCATACCACAAATTTTCCTTCTCTTTGATGGTTACCCCTCAGAGGCCTACAAACTAAAATTTTTCGAAGAATCCACATTTTTTGACCGATTTTCTTGATATTTTGAACACTATTTGAATAGGCGACGTCAGATCAATATGTTTTTGTAGATTGAGGGTGTGGCACCGCCTACCATGTGTGCAGGGTATTATATTGTCGAGTATACTCGACTATACCGCCCTTACTGGTTTGATTTGGCTTTGGATGGCTGGTTTACTTGCAAGCAGTTTCCTGAGCCTAGCGGTTTCGGTGATCTTCTTTAACCATGCACAGAAGGTCTTCCAAGATTCTCGCTTTGATTTCCGTACTTCTTTTTTGAAGTTACGTAACCTGATCTTATATTGTTCCAGGCCATGTAATCATTTGCCTGTTTAGCCAGTTTAAAAACCTCTTTGAGATCTGATCTTTGTGGTTTCTGCTTTGGATTCCACCACCGTGGGGTGGCTCTCTGCCTCGGTTTCATCGGTCTACAGGACCTTCGGTACGCATCATTTAAGTTTCCCGTTAGAATCTCATGGGATCGTTCGATGTGTCCTGTCGATCCTAAATTTGTGGGAGCACGTAGTATATTATCGACTACTTCAGTGAACTTTTCCGGCTTGTGTTCCGGGGGCTTCTATAAATGCATTCGGGGATTTTATGGCTGATGCTAATTTTAAAACTCAAGTATTTATGACCTGAGAAGGAGGCTCTGCTGAGAACTTTCCAATCTTCTGGTCTACTTTCGTAGTTATTTAACAATGTGAGGTCAAGAACGTTAGCCGAAGTGGGCCCTACATACGTTGGCTTCTCACCTCTATTCGCTATGTCTATGTTATTTTGTGGAATAAATTGTAATAGTGACTGAATATGAAGTAAGAATGCATACCTTTTCTTGTTAGAATGGCCGATCTGATCTTACTTTTTGCAGTCGGGTAGAAGAGGTTGTAGTTGGGTGACCTTAGCCCAGAAACCTTGTTCCCCGAGGACAGCCAAGGTTCCTGGACCAAAGCTACGTCAGTGGGCCCTTCCTCCAGGGTTGGAAGGAGCTCCGCCGACGCCAGTTTGCTTTTATGTAAGTTTTTTTAGAGGACCCTAAGCATCATCTATTGGTCCATCCCTCTGAAGCGGCTCGACAACCAGTGTCTTGTTGTCTTCTTCGTCTTCTTCCATTTCGATGGAAAGACCCATGGCGGCTTCGGACACGGCTTCTAGACCGAGGTCTCGTTCCACCTCCCCAGTTTGTAGTGTGTAATCGTTTTTGTCGTCTAGGTGGCGTTTTTTTAGGCGAAGAAATACGTTTCCTACCCCCCATGCCATTTCCACCACTTTTCTTACAGCATGTCTTCTACCTTGTTATTAAGCTGCAGAATCATGCATTGTCCCTTGTCTTTTAGTTTGAACGCGGAACTTTCCAGCTGTCGGTTGGCACGTCTGGATCTTGCCATCTGAGCAGCTTCATCGCTTGCTCTTGTGGAACGACTCTTTGGAAGAGAACCTTGGCATTCGGCACTAGTATACTATAATATACTGGTTATATATATAATACTAGTTACAGCAGCTCCCGCTGTGACGGAGGTGTGACCGCTGGCGAGACGCATAGAGGATTTCTCCTCTCCGTGCCCGCCGGTGGTAGCAGTCACGCATTCCACCGATGTCTGGACTGACATACCAGTCCCTGTTTGACAATCCGTTGCATCCATTTCAAATTATTTATTAGGGGATTCACCTTATAGCGTGTTGTCCGCCCGACTACCAGTAGCCAGCACTCCATAGGAGCCTGTTACTCAAGCAACACTTCTAGCAGTGTATACAGTTACGGCTCGCCCACGTATGTGTTGCCCTGAGGTGCAGGGTGTAAATCCTTCCCCCACGACTTCGGAAGATTCCAGAAAACTTTGCTAAAAATAGCTAAGACGAAGCTAAAGAAGTCTAAAAATGAACATCCACCGCCTGCTCCTTCCGTGTCCTCTCCGCCTTTATCTGCAGCTTTAAGATCTGCAGAACCTCTTGCTTTTGTGAATCTCATTTCACAGCATGGCTTCCTCAAGAAACGGTCAACGGTTACTAACCTGTTAGAATTTACTTCAATTGTCAATCGAGATTTTTCCCCTGGTTGCCAAACCGATATTGTGTACACAGACTTTAGTAAAACATTTGATTGTGTTTGTCACTCTCTATCTTAAAACACGAACTCAATTTGTTCTTTTCAAAACATTGGTATCGAGACGAATTTTGGCTTGTTCCGGGGTTCCTCAAGGTAGTCACCTTGGCCCCTTATTGTTTAATATATTAATTATTGACTTGCGTACTGTGGTCAAGCAGTGTCATGATTTAATGTATGCTGATGATGTGAAGTTATGTCATCACCGCCCACTTTTTTAAAACGCTGTAACTCGAACATCTAAAGAGATAGAAACATGACAGTCGGTATATATGCTCAGTATAAGTAGCTCTACAAAACTGCATACCACAATTTTTCCCTATTCCCCTCCCCCGGTTGTTTTCATAAATTGCTGTATCAAAACTATTGAAGATACGAACCTGAAATTTTGTAGACAAGCTCAGTAAATATGTATCTTTAAAACTGCATACCAAAAAATTCCTCTCTTTTTGATAGTTGCCCCTCAATCAGAAATAAACTCAAATTTTTCGTAAATTCTAAATTTTATTGACCGATTTACTTAGTATTTTGAACACTATTTGATCGGGCGATGTCAAATCAACATTTTTTTTTTTGTAGATTGAGGGTGTGGCTCCGCCTACCATGTGTGCAGGGTATTATATAGTCGACAATATTCGACTTTAACACCCTTACTGGTTTTTCCCTGAGATATTCAAAGTTGAACCAAAAAGGTCCTTCTGACTTTAACCATCCATATCTCGCCACGAATAAACATGAAGCAATGACGAATACAGTTCTGAAAACAAGAGAAAATTTCCTTAAAGAACCAGTTAAGACATTTGGAGAACAACATTTTTTAACATTTTTAACTTCAAGTTGAAACCAGTAAGGTCGGTATAGTCGAATATACTCGACAATATAATACCCTGCACACATGGTAGGCGGTGCCACACCCTCAACCTACAAAAACATATTGATCTGACATCGCCTATTCAAATAGTGATCAAAATATCAAGAAAATCGGTCCAAAAATGTGAATTTTACGAAAAATTTAAGTTTATCAGCCTCTGAAGGGTAGCCATCAAACTGGGGGGAAGTTTGTGGTATGCGGTTTTTAAGATGTATTATCACTGAGCTTGAAAACAAATTTTCAGTGTCGTACCTTTGTTAATTTTGGAGTTATGGCAATTTATAGAAAATTACTGGGGGAGGGGAAATGAAAAGGAGGGGCGATTTTGTGGATTCATGTTTCTATCTCTTTGGATGTTTGAGTTATAGTGATTTAAAAAAGTGGGTGGGGCTGAATGGGCGGGAAGGAGTGGGCGTGGCCAAAAAAAAAATTGATCTGCTGTTGAGCATCACGAGTCTATCCTCCAAATTTCAAGTCCCTAGCTCTTATAGTTTCCGAGAACCGTTGGTGACCGTTGGGCGTTGCCCCGCCCACTTTTCAATCGAAACCGATCTCAATTTAATTTAATGTTATACATATCAATTTTTACTCTTAGATCAATTTGTTCCAAATGTCTAAGGTTTTCCTATTTTGCCAATATGTGGGCGTGGCCACGCCTATATTATGATTGAATCTTGTTACACTATATCGCAATATCATACACACCAAAGTACATTTCTGTAAGTTGTATGGTTCACGAGATATAAGCATTTAAAATTTGTACCATATGTGGGGGTGGCCACGCCTATCTTTTTATCTATTTGTTTGGGATTCAAGTCAGCTATATACAATCTAAATTTTGTGATCCTGCCAAAAAAGGCAACCCAGAAAATACGACTTTTGTAATTTTTTACCCGAGGTAGTTTCAGTTATTTGCCCCTCACCCCTAAACTAATTAAAAAGGGAAAAACAAAAAAAAAATTGATCTGCGCAATGAATCACAGAAACGAATCGCCAAGATTTTCGTTCTATCTATAACAGTTTCGAGATCGACGCGTTCATACAGACAAACGGTCAGACGGTCAGACGCACATGGCTAAATCGATTTCCCCTTCGATACTGATCAAGAATATATATGCTTTGTATAGTCGGAGATGTCTCCTTTAAGGTGTTACATGCATTGTCGACTGCACAAAACTGATATACCCTTGTACCATAAGGTACAAGGTATAATAATATCAGTAAGGAAGCTATCTTCAGCTATGCTGAAGCTTAGATACTTTTTTTTTTTTTTTTTTTTTTTATTAAAACTTTGCTTTATTTATTGAATCTTCTCTTTATGAGACTAACAATAAGTTTGCAGATCTTATGCCTATATATTAACTAGCAGTTCTTTTGAACTGCAGATAGGTTGCGGGGCCCTAGGGTCTATCGCTGGGTTGGAAGGTCATTTCGACGAAGACGGGATTGGCTGCTCAACCTTGTTAATCTTCTGGCGAGATGGTTAGGGTGCGAAGAAAGCTTGCTGTAGTATTGTTCCTTGAGTTCTGCTATTACATCTCTGACTGGTTGAATATTTAAATCTTTTTGTATGTTTTCGTTTCGAACATACCACGGTGCCCCGGTGATGGTTCTCAATATCTTTGACTGGGTTCTCTGAATGATTTCAATGTTGCTACTGCTAGCGTTTCCCCATAACTGGGAGCCGTAGGTCCAGATAGGTTTGAGAACAGAATTGTAGAGCAGGACTTTGTAGTCAAGACTAAGGGAAGAGCGAGCGTTGATAAGCCAATGGAGGCTATTTGCTTTTAGTTTTAAATGCGTTCTCTTGGCCTCGATGTGCCTGCGCCATGTGAGTCTTCTATCGAGATGTACTCCGAGGTATGTCACTTCGTTTGTTTGCGGAAGCGTAGTGTTGTTTAACATCAGCGGTGGGCAATCTTGCCTGTTTAGAGTGAACGTAACGTGTTTGCATTTTTGTTCGTTGACTTTTATTCGCCAGTCAGCTAGCCATTTTTCTATGTCGACCAGGTGAAGAGCTAACTGCGCTGTTGCTTGCATAGGGCATCTGGAACGGCTGAGAATAGCTGTATCGTCAGCAAAGGTGGATGTTGTTAGACGTCTGCTTGTTGGGATGTCTGATGTGTAGAGGACATATAACGTAGGACCGAGTACGCTACCTTGAGGAACTCCAGCTCTAATGGTGTGGTCGTCGGACATATCACTATTACATCTCACTGTAAACTTCCTGTCGTAGAGGTATGACTTTAGTAGCTTGTGCGTGTTGTTTGGAAGCATTGTTTTAATTTTATGCATTAAACCGTCTAACCAAACTCTGTCGAATGCTTGTGAGACATCCAAAAAAATATTGCTGTGCAGTATTCTCGATTTTCAAACGCGCTTCGTATTTCTGATGTTATGCGATTAACCTGCTCAATAGTTCCGTGTTTTTCACGAAAGCCGAACTGGTGTGAAGGGATTTTGTTGTGTGTTCTCAGGAATGAGTTGATCCGAGTTAGCACGCATTTTTCGAAAAGTTTTGATAGACACGATAATAAACTTATAGGTCTGTACGACGAGGGAATAGTGTGGTCTTTTCCTGGCTTTGGTATCATTATGATGATAGACTTTTTCCATCTTTCTGGAAAATAGCCAAGTTTAGTGATGGCATTGAAGAGCTTCGCGATAGTGCAAACAGCACAATACTCTTCACGCCATTTCTTGTGCCACGATGATTTTTTTGATTGAATGTATTTTGTATTCATCTTATTAGCCTATATACCAATTTTCATTGTTTTTGCTCGTGGGGTACCAGAGATATGCGAATTATTGATTTTTGCTGGAAGTGAGCATAACCATGCCCTTTCAGCACCTTCCCTTCAGTTTTTTTAGAAGCGAGAAGAGAAAGGCAACCTGATTTCGAAAGGTTCTAGAAGCGAGATGGAAAGCAGTCGCTGATGACTGAAAATCACGAAGTTATACTCGGCATTCGGAATTTCAGATCATTACACAACCCTTCATTTAAAAGCGAGAAGGGAAGGTCCACTTGATTTTGGAAGGCTTGAGAAGCGAGATGGGAAGAAGAAGCCGATGATGTAAAATACAAAGTAACTTTGTTTTTCGGCTCAAGTTTTTAGGAAACTAAAATATTATTTTATAGCAAAATAAAATAGTTGTAGTTTATGTAATATTGAATTTACGAAGCTTCAATGATACCTATAGTCAAGTTGGTTGAGTGCCGGCTTTCAATCCAACGACGCTAGGTTCGAACCCCCTAAGGCCGGTGTATATCTCATAAAATTAATTTGTAGTTTTGAATTTAAAAATAAAATAACAAAGTGTTAGATGAAGACAGAATAAAATTAATATTGCCATGGTACTGAAAATGACTCAAGAATATTTCGCTGGATCTCCCTCTTTTTTTTTTTTTTTTGCACTACTTTTTATTTTTGTGTTCTTCCTTGAATGGGATTTGAACCCATGACGACTGGCTGATAAAAATGCACGTTTTTAGTGAACATATTAACATAATTTTATTTAAAGAACTGTACAGATTTCGAACAGTACACGATGTATGAAAAAACTAAAATGTTCGTTCGCGCTTCGTGTAACAACAAAGACCTTCCCAACAACATTTTCGGGAAACCAGGTTAGCATGCTTTAGGCCTTCAAAAACCGGCCACCCCTGTGTAAAAGGAAATTAGACTGGTAAGGTTTGAGCAAGGTCTGAAACATTACAAAAGAGTCTTATAGAATGCCTTGTGAAGCAATGCAATTTCCTTCTGGGAAGTTTGTTTTGTAAGATAGAGTGCTAAAATTTTAAACATAGTAGTTTTACATAGTCCGAAAGTTTTATTGAGTTCGGGCAACTGGAACTGGTTCGGGCAACTGGAACCGGTGACATGGCAGTTGGTTTCGGGAGACTAAGACGGCAACACGTGCGATTGGAAAAAAGTACCTCGTCGGATGTTGGTGTACGGAATTGATAATACGTTTTGAAATCAACGACGTGTGACCGTGGACAAGTAAAGTTTGCATCAGGCGTTTAGCAAAGTGCGTGTAGTAAAACCGTGCTTAGCATATGCAAAACGGTCGCCGTACGAGGCGACATATAAAATCGCAAGCAGCATCATTAACAACAAGTGCGACATGAGACCACCAAAGTGCAATATATCGGCAGGATCGGCCGCGACGAAGACAGCTCCTCAACGAATCCAACCGCAGACACATACAGCGTAAGTAAACAGCAGCAGGCACCGCGACGGCATATGGATATCGGCCGGCAGCCGCCGCCAGGATAAAGCTAAGGCTATTTGTTAAGTTCTGTCTTGTAACGTAGATTGTAATGTAGGTTTGGGTATCCAGTGCAGGAGTCAGGGACTAGTGAGTAGCTTCAAGTGGTATCTGTTTTCTTTTCATCCGAATTATATCCTACATATGTTTAGCTAAAACCGTTTTCTCCTTCTTTAAAGCATTCTAAGCCAAAGTTACCGATTCACGCAGGGTCTTTTATATAAATCAATTAAATTGATGTAAAAACGGACCCTGTCGGTGAGCTATTCCCATCCTTTGAACCGGGTAGAACCGGGAGTCCTTTACAGTATTTTTACATGGTCCGACTAAATGCCCGAAAGTTTCATTGAGATCGGGAAATTGGAACTGGTACCTGCCATACAAAATGAAGAAGAGGAAGAGAAGCAAGATTCACGTCGTTGTATGGAAAACTTTTTTGTTTCTTAAACAATTGATTTGAAACTTCACACTTATGTTCTTGGGGAGGCATTTAAAATATTTTGATAAAAATGGGAATGGTTACGCCCACTTTTAGCCCAAATCAAAAATTTGCATATCTCCGGTACCCTATGAGCAAAAACAATGAAAATTGGTATATAGGCTTATCTTGAATCTCGAACACAATTTGTTCTTATTAAAACATCAGTTTCGAGACGAATTTTTGGCCCCTTAGCCCCTTATCTATAATATAAAAATGAATCGCAAAATGTGTTGGTAAGCGCATAACTCAACAACGCCTGGACCAATTTGGCCAATTCTTTTTTTTAAATGTTCGTTGAAGTTCAAAGATGGTTTTTACGGCGAGAAAAATTCAAATAATTGCCGGAAAAACCCTAAAAACAGACCTTTTCTTCTTATACGTCAGTATTGTTATGTGTTTGTTGATTGAAAGAGAACAAGAAAACTTTGAGACAACGTACAAGCCAGAGAGTATTAAAATTAATTAATACTCTTTGCAAATTACACGCACTAATGTGTAAACAATGCAGGTATGTACGGCTTGAAGGATTTGATTCCAAGTCTTGTCAAATTAAAAAAAAGTTGAAACAACAACAAACTGTCAATGTCAGTGTTGTTTTTCTTGGATTTTTATACTTTTCACTTATGTGAAATAGTATAATAACTTTGTCACGGAGTTTGTAACAGATCGAAATATTAATTTCCGACTATATAAAGTATATATATTCTTGATCAGGACGACAAGACGAGTTGATTTAGCCATGTCCGTCTGTCCGTCTGTCCGTCTGTCTGTCTGTCTGTCTGTCTGTCTGTCTGTATGTATGCAAACTAGTCCCTCAGTTTTGAAGCTATCGAGCTGAAACTTTGCACAGAGTCTTAGAATTTATTACGATGAATCATTCGTCGGAACCAGCATGATCGGATTATTGGAACAGGTAGCTCCCATACGAAAAGAAGAAGAAAAGTGAACAAAACTTGAATCGTTGTATGGAAAACTTTTTTGTTTTGTACAATAGAGTGCTGAAATTTTAAACATAGTAGTTTTACATGGTCCGACTACATGCCTAAAAGTTTCATTGAGATTGGACATCTGGAACTGGTAGCTCCCATACAAAATGAAGAAGAGGAAGAGAAGCCATATTCACGTCGTTGTATGGAAAACGTTTTTGTTTCTTAACCAATTGACTTGAAATTTTAAAGTTATGTTCTTAGGGAGGAATGAAATCTATTTTGACCAAATGTGGGCGTAACCACGCATAGCCACGCCCACTTATAGCGAAAATATACCCGTTGTATGGAAAACTTTTTTGTTTTTTAACCAATTGACTTGAAACTTTGCAGTTATGCTCTTAGGGAGGAATGAAAACTATTTTGATCAAAAGTGGGCGTGGCCACGCCCTTTTATAGCGAAAATTGACCCGTTGTATGGAAAACTTTTTTGTTTTTTAACCAATTGACTTGAAACTTTGCAGTTATGCTCTTAGGGAGGAATGAAAACTATTTTGACCAAAAGTGGGCGTAGCCACGCCTACTTATAGCAAAAATTGACCCGTTGTATGGAAAACTTTTTTGTTTTTTAACCAATTGACTTGAAACTTTGCAGTTATGCTCTTAGGGAGGAATGAAAACTATTTTGACCAAAAGTGGGCGTAGCCAGGCGTAGCCACGCCCACTTATAGCGAAAATTGACCCGTTGTATGGAAAACTTTTTTGTTTCTTAACCAATTGACTTGAAACTTTGCAGTTATGCTCTTAGGGAGGAATGAAAACTATTTTGATCAAAAGTGGGCGTGGCCACGCCCACTTATAGCTTAACTTGACCCTTTGTATGGAAAACTTTTTTGTTTTTTAACCAATTGACTTGAAACTTTACAGTTATGTTCTTAGGGAGGAATGAAAACTATTTTAACCAAAAGTGGGCGTAGCCACGCCTACTTATAGCGAAAATTGTCCCGTTGTATGGAAAACTTTTTTGTTTTTTAACCAATTGACTTGAAACTTTGCAGTTATGCTCTTAAGGAGTAATGAAAACTATTTTGATCAAAAGTAGGCGTGGTCACGCCCTTTTATAGCGAAAATTGACCCGTTGTATGGAAAACTTTTTTGTTTTTTAACCAATTGACTTGAAACTTTGCAGTTATGCTCTTAGGGAGGAATGAAAACTATTTTGACCAAAAGTGGGCGTAGCCACGCCTACTTATAGCAAAAATTGACCCGTTGTATGGAAAACTTTTTTGTTTTTTTACCAATTGACTTGAAACTTTGCAGTTATGCTCTTAGGGAGGAATGAAAACTATTTTGATCAAAAGTAGGCGTGGTCACGCCCTTTTATAGCGAAAATTGACCCTTTGTATGGAAAACTTTTTTGTTTTTTAACCAATTGACTTGAAACTTTACAGTTATGTTCTTAGGGAGGAATGAAAACTATTTTGACCAAAAGTGGGCATGGCTACGCCCACTTATCGCAAAACTTGAACCGTTGTATGGAAAAATTTTTTGTTTTTTAACGAATTGACTTGAAACATTACAGGTATGTTGTTAGGGATGCATGAAAACTATTCAGTTAGTTTTTTTTATAGTGACACAAAGTGAAAAGTATTATAGCTTCAGCCTTGCTGAAGATAGCGTCCTTACTGGTCACTACTGAGTTTGCTTTTGTCAACTGATACACGAAACAAACCGTAGCTATGTATATCGTGTTTAGTGCAGTGTTTAGTTACCTATGATCACTTATTATTGAATGTGAGACAATAATCTATAGTATAATAAAAATGAATCGAAAAATATGTTGATAAGCGCATAACTCAAAAACAGCTTCCGATTCAATGAAATTTTCAGTTAATCTTTAGATGGACCTCCTGAAGGTTGTTATAATGTTTTGGTATCAATCCGACCATTTTAACTGGTAGCCTCCATACGGAAAGAAGAAGAAAAATAAACAATATTAAGATTTTGTGGACGCAAGCACGTACCATTCTTTGCTTCTTCTTACACTTTTGTATTGGTATGAGTGTGTTGTTTGCAAAGAGAACAAGAGAACGGTGAGAAAACGGAGGAGCATTACTTTCGAAATTGTGCTTCACTTCTTCTTCATCTTTTACATACAGCCACTTATGTACACATATTAGTGTTTTTATACTCTTCACGTATGTAAATATTATTATGACTTTGTCACGGAGTTTGTAACCCCCAGAAGGAGAAATCTCCGACTATTGACCTGAAATTTTACAGCTTTACCACCATAAATCATTTGTCGGAACTGCAATGATCAGACCATTAGAACTGGTAGCACCCATACAGAATGAAGAAGAAAAATGAACAGAACTTAAGTCGTTGAATGGAAAACTTTTTCGTTTTGAAAGATAGAGGGATGAAAAAAACATAAACAAACATAGTAACTTTACGTACCCAGACTAAATTTCTGGAATTGTCATTAAGATCGGACCACTGAAACTCGTACTTATCATACAAAGTGAAGAAGAGGAAAAGACAGAAAATTTACGGCGTTGAAAGGAAAACTTTTTTTTTCTTAATTAATTGACTTACAACTTCACAAGCTAATATCAATAAACTGCAAGTTTCCATATTAGCTTAAACAATGAAAATTGGTATATAGGCTATTAAAGTAAAGAGAAAGCAGATTCAATCCAAAAAATTGGCGTGGCATAAAAAGAGCGTGAAAAGTAAATAGTCTTCAGCAAGGCTGTATAGCGTTTTTTATACTCCTGCAAAAATAATATATATTTGCGATGCCATGAAGTTCGCTACGCAGAGAAGGAGATATCGCCGACCACATAAAGCATATATTATCTTCACAAGACGAGTTAACACAGTCATGTCCATATGTCTGCTTCAATACCAACTGCGAGCTCAGTTTTAACGATTTCAAAAAAAATAAAACGCAGAAAATTATCTTATCCTTTCAGGCAGTTTGTATGTAAAAAATCTGCATGATTGGATTGCTATTACATTTAGCTGCCGGTTAAAAATTAGGTTTTTTAAAACTACCACCTTAGTTTTTTGTACAAAAACGTTTAAGACGTCAAAAAAGGCACTTTGCGAAAGAAACAATCGGTCAAAACAAGATTTTTGTTAGAAAAATGTTTTATTAATTTTTAACTATTTTCCAAAATTTTATTAGAATCGAACATAAAGGCGTGGCCCCGACCATATAGAGAAACATCTTCAAAATAACATTTTGCTGTAAGCATAATCGCCAGGAGGCTGTAAAGTGGAGAGTAGTTTTCATTTTGCTAAAATGGAACAAAGGAACAATTAGTCAAAAATATGGTTTTGTTGTTCTTAAATATAAACAGATGGAATTTTGCAATCACATGTTTGTAAAGGTAATTATATATCACTGCAAAGTAAGAAATTTGCCATAATTACAAGGCATTAAGAATTCTGAAACGCATTAACGGTAATTAGATTTTCGAAACGCTGGAATATTTTTTTTTTTAAATTTAATTAATCTACGAAAACAAAATCTGGAAATAATATTGATGACTTCGAACCCAACAAGAATTGATAAATGAACGTGGCTGCTGCAACATATAATAAAAATTTTAAACGCCTATGTACCTGTATCTATAAGTCTGACAAGAAGAAAACTTAGGAACTAATTGTGATAAAGTGTTAAAAGATTCAATCCTGGGCTATATGCAACAGTTCATCATACTTTGAGGGCGTAGCAAAGCGCGCCGGGTCAGCTAGTACTTTATATAGTCGGACATTAATATTTCGATCTGTTACAAACTCCGTCACAAAGTTAATATACTATTTCACATAAGTGAAAAGTATAATGACGGTCTGTAGTCATGAAGTGAATAGTCATAAAAAGTAACAACAACATCATGCTTTGTTGTAATTTTGGCATTCCTCTTCAACCGTCACTTACGCCATCTGGCACATATGCAACAACAACTTACCTGGCATGTTTACTCTAAATATTACAAAAACTCTTGTTGTTATTATTTTCGGCATAAGCATGCTCCGTAAGGTCGGACAGTGTGGTTGTTGCTACCTATGACACTGTCTGAGCGTATGCATTGTGCTTGTTGTTGCCCGCTACTTAACGTTGCTAATCAACGTCGCTAATCGGCTTCATAATATACATATAAGCCGCGAAATCATCTGCAGTTAATAACGTTGAAGCCCGTTCAATTTTGCAATTGACAATAATACCCTTTCCATTGCTGTGATT
This sequence comes from Phortica okadai, assembly GCA_034638295.1. Taxonomy (NCBI): domain Eukaryota; kingdom Metazoa; phylum Arthropoda; class Insecta; order Diptera; family Drosophilidae; genus Phortica; species Phortica okadai. Next base: position 34,820,932 of record CM067848.1, on the reverse strand, counting down.
AGCAAATAAAAACCATTAATTTACAAATTAAAAAAATTCCGAAATTGAAGACTAATAATTTATTTATTTATTTATGTATTTATTCTGTGATAACAATTTACTGTCATTAAGCATAGTAATATAATATTGTATGTTTACAAAAAGAAATGTAAAAAATATATTAAAATAAAAATAATAAATATAATACAAAAGCAAAAAGAAAAAAGAAAATAATAATATAAATGTACTTATAAAGTAAAAGTAAGTATAATATTTGAAAAAATACAAAATAATTCAATTGATAAAAAATAAAAAATAATACTAGTAGTTAAATTAATTCTAAGAAGTCTCTGACCCGGTGGGGGAAATTTATTTGCAATATGCCAGCTATGCCCCTACTCACAGCCATATATGGCCAGAGACTTAAATTGCAGAGAGCGCCACCATTCCAACCACAAAACAATACATCAAGCCGCTAATCCGTTCCAGACTCACGTAGATAGCGTAGAATGGTAGAGTTAAGTGTCGTAAGAGAGATCTCAGGTGAGAGGACGTTATATAGTATGTTATAATTCCTACATAATACGCGAAACGGATCATGATGGGCGTAGTTAGTTGTGCATCTTTGCAAAACTAAAGGAACAAAGTTTCTAGTAGTGCGTCGTGGGACGCTGAAGCTTATCTGACTGAGAAGGTCTGAAGAATCAATTAAACCAAGAATCATTTTATGAAGAAAAACAGCCCCTAGAACAATCCTGCGATGAGTTAGAGATGGAAGATCAATGAGAAGGAGCCTGTCATGGTATGATGGTAACCTGATGTTAGGATTCCAATTAAGGCCAGGAAGCGCGAAAAGGAGAAATTGCTTCTGAACTGACTCGATGCGATCTTGATGTTTTTTGTATTGTGGAGACCAAACGCTCGAGAATAGGACGTACAAGTGACGTAAAAAGAAGTTTGGTGGTAAAGGGGTCATTGAACTCTTTAGACCAGCGTTTAATGAATCCAAAAACCCCTTTCGCCTTATTAACGACAGTTGAGACTTGTTGAATGAAGCTGAGTTTAGGATCAAAGAGAATACCTAGGTCGTTAAAAGTAGAGATTCGTTCTTATTGGACGCTATCAATCGAGTAAGTAAACAAGTGAGGTCTGCTACGACGATAAGTCATAAACTTACACTTAGAACAATTAAGCAAAAGCAAATTCAGTGAACACCAAGAATGCAATGAGTTCAGATCAGCCTGTAACAGGCCATGATGATCAGGTTTCTTGTTCGATAGGCACAATTTAACATCATCGGCATACATAAGTACCCGAGAGTTTGATATCGACATGGGGAGGTCATTAATGAGAAGATTAAACAATAGAGGACCAATATGACTACCTTGAGGGACACCAGAAGTGACTTGAACAGGGTCAGACTTGGTGGATCTAAACAACACCCTTTGAGTTCTGTTTGTTAAATAGGACTTTATCCAATTCAGAAGATTCGGCGGGAAGCCCAATAGATTCAATTTCAATAAAAGTAAAGCATGGTTAACCGAGTCAAAGGCCTTACTGAAATCAGTATATATAACATCGGTTTGAGAATGATTGACAAAACCATGGTTTACTAAGCCAGTAAATTCAAGGAGATATGTACAAGCTGACCTCATTTTTAAAAACCCATGTTGAGAAGGTGACATAATCGATTTGCAGAAATGTTGCATAGTTGAAACAATGATCTTCTCAAAAAGCTTGGGAATCGCAGATAGTTTAGCTATGCCCCTATAATTGGTGACATCTGATTTATTTCCTTTTTTGTGGAGAGGAATAATAAAAGATTCCTTCCAAATAGGTGGAAACGAAGAATTAAGAAGCGAGAGCTGAAAAAGCTTCAATAAAGGCTTACACAGCGATTTTGAACATCCTTTCAGGATACAGCCAGGGACATTATCAGGGCCAGGAGAAGACGAATTTTTGACAGTAAGTAAATTATTTAGGACATACTCTTCATTTAATACAGAGGAAACAAAGCCGTTAATAGGGCATATCGGATATGGATATGAGGTTCCCGAAAATATTGTGGAAGAGTAAGTCGTGTTGAAGAACTTTGCAAACAAATTAGCAATTCCCGAATCATCGCTAGCTTCATTGACATCAAGAAAAAATGAAGAAGGATATAAAGCCGTTTTACGCTTGGAATTGACAAACCTATAAAATGATTTTGGGTCACGCGAGAATTGATTTTTACATCGGCTCAAGTAATTATTATAATAGGTGGTGTTAAGCGAAAAAAATCAGACAGCAACCCAGACTTTTTAAAATTTTTATAGAGTCTAAACTTTATATTCTTAAGATTCGATAACTGGCGGGAAAACCACGGTGGTTTCAGAGACAGATTTGGAGAAGTAGAAGTTGGGACGCACATATTGAGGATACCATATAAAGTTTCGTAAAAGATATAAAACAGACCAGTCAGTCTGATCTATTAATGAATTCAGTAGGTCGAAATTACATTTTCGAAAACAAAGTCTACGCTGAGAAGATTTTTTCGGCGGAAATGAGGAGGGGGAAATTAAAGATAGTGCAATTTCCAACGTGGGGTGAAAATTATCTTCAGGTAAAGACAATGGGTCACATCTTGACACGACAATGCCGTTACTATCATTAACCAACACAAGGTCGAGAGATCTACCAATTGAGTTCACGACCCAGTTTTTCTGAAATAGAGGTGCATCTAGCAGATTATCGAGGAATTCATGTTTTTTTTTTTTTTTTTTTTTTTTTTTAACAAACTACAGGCGCAAGACGTTGTGGTAGCGCACTACCCTCAAGTGGACTTGCGACACCAGGTCAGCCTGTTCCGCGAGTACAGACAAAGTCAACAGTCGCTTTACTACTTACTCTACACACAATAAGAATACTAATAAACTAATTTTTAAACAATTTCTTTAATACTACTAAGTTACGCAATTAGTTATGTTATGTAGTTTTAATGAACAAAATTTTACTTATTTAAATATGTTAGAATACTACGTTTTATAAGGTTATTAGAGGAGCAGTCCTCCATTAAACTAAAATATTTGTTATAATACCTACATAAAACACGAAACGAGTCATGATCTAAATATGTCGATCTGCAGGTACTGAGACAGATCGGACTAAAATTTCTGGTTACTCTAGCGGGAACATTGAACTCTATATACGCCAACAATGTAGGAGAGAATATCATGCCATTTATTAGGTTATGCAAAAACAAAGTACCAAGCATAGTTCTACGACTAGATAATGATGGCAAATTAATAAGCTTCAACTGACTACTATAGGGAGGAAGGTGAACACAGGGGTCCCAGTGTAGATTCCTAAGAGCAAACAGAAGGAACTGTTTCTGAACAGACTCAATTTGGTTCTTATACTTTTCACACTGAGGATCCCAAACACACGATGCATATTCCAAGATGGGCCGTACTAAAGAAGTGTAAAGCAATTTAGTTGTGTACGGGTCATTAAATTCCTTGGACCATCTTTTGATGAAACCCAGTACGCCTCTAGCCTTATTAACAGACAGCGAAATATGTGAAGCGAAATGAAGTTTTGGATCCATCAAAACACCAAGGTCATTAAACTGAGAGATACGCTCCAGGTACAGATTATTTAACTTGTACGTGCAAACAATTAGTTTTTTTCTATAAAAAGACATTAACTTGCATTTCTCACTGTTCAACAATAAATTGTTTACAGCACACCATTGTGAGAGAGAGTCAAGATCAGACTGGAGCAGATTCTGCTGATCTATAGAATTAACGGTTGGACATAATTTCACGTCATCAGCATACATTAAAACATGACAGTGTTTGATCACAGTAGGCAAGTCATTAATAAATATATTAAACAATAAGGGGCCAAGGTGACTACCTTGAGGAACCCCAGAAGTAACAAGAATTCGTCTCGAAACCGATGTTTTAAAAAGAACACATTGAGTTCGAGATTCAAGATAGGACGACAGCCAACGGACTAATGATGGTGGAAAACCATAAGTTTCGAGTTTTGCTAAAAGCAGAGAGTGACAAACACAATCAAATGCTTTACTGAAATCTGTGTACACAACATCGGTTTGGAAGCCGGAGGAAAAATTTCGATTGATAATTGAAGTGAATTCCAATAAGTTAGTTACCGTCGAACGTTTCTTGAGAAAGCCATGCTGAGACAAATTTAGAAGTGATGGCACAAAGTGCTGTAGCTGTTCCGTAATGATCTGTTCAAACAGTTTTGGAATGGCACACAGTTTAGCAATGCCTCTGTAATTAGAAATGTCAACCTTACTGCCTTTTTTGTAAAGGGGTATAATGTAAGACTCTTTCCAAATGGTGGGCACAATAGAGTTTTTAAGCGACATGTTGAAAAGCGTACATAATGGATAAAACAACATTTCAGCGCAGTGCTTTAAAACGCAACTAGGAATATTATCTGGACCAGCAGTAAAAGATGACTTAATTAATTTCAAGTGTCTAAGAACTGTTTCATTTTCAATAACTGGCACATTGATATGAGTCCTATCATTGATGAAGTATGGATAAGTTACGTTTTGGTATGAATAGTTATTATAGGTGCTTTGGAAAAATTCAGCAAAGAGGTTGGATATCGTTGCATCATCATTTCCTTCCACACCATTGAATTTCATACATGACGGAAATGAGTTAGAGTTAGACTTGTATTTAATTATATTAAAAAAATTTTTAGGATCGCGATATATATTGGATTTTAATTTAATTAGGTAAAAATCGTAATCTCGTTTATTACATAAAGTGAATTTATAACGGGCTTTTGCATAGTTTACATAATCAACAAGAGATCCGGTTCTCTTATATTTTTTAAATAATCTATTTTTTAAGTTCTTTAGACGAGATAATTCTTTTGAAAACCACGGCGGTTTATTTACGTGTGATATCATCTTAACTCTTGGTACGCACAATTTAAACAGTTTATACATAGTTGCGTTAAAAAACTTTACTACCTGTTCAATGTTGGGCGTGTTATGAATGTACGACCAATCAGTGTTAGAAAGCAAAAGACCAAGTCGTTCAAAATCGGTTTTTCTAAAACAAAAAACAAGGTTACGTTTGGCATCTAGAGGATTTTGTCGAGGATTTGTTAGTGAGTTTAGTGTAATTGTAAGCTCCAACGTTGGATGGTAAGAGTCTTCAGGTTGTGATACTGGAGGGCATCTGCAAAGTGATGCGAACTCAATGTTGTTTATAAAAACAAGATCTAAAATTCGATCTTTAGAATTTTTTATGCTGTTTATTTGGTTAAATGATGATTCAAGCAAAGAATCAATAAAATCATTACTAGACAAAGGAGATACTATATTTGAATTGTCGGATGCAATCCAAGAAATGTGAGGGAGGTTGAAGTCTCCAAAGATAAGCATTGTATCTGAATCCTTAACCAAGTCTAGTACAGATTGAATAGCCTTTATATGTGCAGAATAAACAGATGGTTCTGATTTTGGTGGAATGTAAGAGCACGTAAGGAAAACGTGAGTCTTTGCAAGAGTTATTTTAACGCATATTAGCTCAATGTCGTCAGTACCTATCACACAAATTTGTTCCGATGTGTGTTGAACAGCAACAGAGATCATAACTCCACCACCAATTTTGCCAAGACGATCTTTGCGAAAAGTAATAAAGCTGTCACAGAAAAGTTCAGAGTTTAAAACATCAGGGCGAAGCCATGTTTCAACAAAGACAATGATATCAGAAGATAATGAAAAACTTTTTAAATAAAGAGAAGTTAGTTTTGAGTTTAACCCTCTGACATTTTGAAAGCTTAGTGTCAAAACTGAAGGGGTACTAGAAGAATTAATCAGTTTTTTGACCCAGAAGGCTTGACCGTATTTCCCGTATTAGTACGGTCTTTAAATTTGAACTCATGCACAACGCAACCATCAGGCCAGAAATTTGAGTCAACTAAAGCGTTGAAGAAAGATTCTGGCACTGAGATTTTGAAGGATGAAATAGATCGCGCTGAGTTAAATTTAAATTTAGAAATTGTTAAATTTGTGACAGATTTTATCTTGGAAGTGATAAAATGATTTATATCACTTTCAGAAGTGTCCGCAGCTAAGCGGGATAGAAAAATGAATTTCTTTTGTGGCGCAGGTGGCACAACAACAAGCTTTATGGGCTGTTGATCCCCTTGAGGAATATGTACTTCAGAAGCGGTTTGAGTAAGTTCGGGAGGAACGATATTGTTGGTTTTGGCAACTGAAGCATAAGAACTTTCTGATGCTGTGACAACAATAGGCGGAACAATAGGCGAAGGAAGCGGGGAAAAGAATTCCATGGTCTCATCCGGCAGACAAAGAGTTGTCGGAATGGGAATGTTTAGTGCCGGATGGGGCTTCTTTCGCTTAGGTGAAGGTTCAACGGACTTGAGGTTGGAGAGAGACTTATCAAACGACTTAAATTTTTCGTTAAGTCGTTCGAAATCACTCGAAATATCTTTGTAAGCATTATGCATAAGATTGACCCACTTGCGTAACTCAATCTCTGACGAGCGACATTTTGGACAGCACCAGTGAAGGCCGATGTTTTTCTCCAAAATGTCAGCAATGCGGCCGTTTAGTTCGGCACATTTTAGGTGAGCAGTAGACTCACACATCCAACAAGCCACTAAGAGTTCTTTTTCACTCTTAATTGGGCACTTAGGCAAACAGCAATGCATATTTTATTTTAATAATAATAAAAAATAAAAATATAAATAAAAAAAACAACAAGAATATTAATAAACCAGTAAGGGCGGTATAGTCGAGTATACTCGACAATATAATACCCTGCACACATGGTGGGCGGTGCCACACCCTCAATCTACAAAAACATATTGATCTGACGTCGCCTTTTCAAATAGTGTTCAAAATACAAAGAAAATCGGTCAAAAAATGTGGATTTTACGAAAAATTTACGTTTGTGGGTCTCTGAGGGGAAGCCATCAAAGAGAGGGGAAATTTGTGGTAAGCAGTTTTTAAGATGTATTATCACTGAGCTTGTATACAAAATTTCAGGTTCATACCTTCGTTAGTTTTGGAGATATAGATTTTTTAAGAATAATACTAGGGGAGGGGAAATTAAGGGGAGGGGGTAAAATTGTGGTATGCAGTTTTGTAGAGTTACTCTTACTGAGTCTACATACCGACTTTCATGTTTCTATCTCTTTGGATGCTCGACTTATAGCGTTTTCAAAAAGTGGGCGGTGCTGGATGGGCGGGAAGGAGTGGGCGTGGCACAAAACCATTCAAACTTGATCTGCTGCCGAGCATCACGAGTCTACCCACCAAATTTCAAGTCTCTAGCTCTTATAGTTTCCGAGAACCATTGGTGAGGACGGACGGACGGACGGACGGACGGACATGGCTTAATCAACTTCTCTTGTCGTCCCGATCAAGAATATATATACTTTATGGGGTCCCCCGACCCTCCTTCTGTGCGTTACATACATTTGGCTTTTGCACAAACACAATATACCCTGATACACAGTATGTGTACAGGGTATAAAAATGAAGTGTTGAAATTTGCTTGCTTGACGTTAACGGGTTAACGATTAAGAGTGTAGGATTTTACTTCAAGAGAAACAATCACGACTCTTATAAGAACAAGCAGAACAGAGCGAATCACAACACAAAAGAAACTCTCACCAGATGTTCGATGAAACAACAATTTCAACGCAAGTGTTATTTTACAAAAACAAAAACACTTGTAATTATTTAAAATAGTGAAATCTAATTAAGTTTTGATTAAAAACATAAACAAATTTTCAAAAAACACAATCAAAACAATAATTAATTTTTTAAATCAAATTTCACAACGTTTTAAACAAAAATAAGTGAGAGGTTAATAAAAAACACAGGACAAATTTGACATGCGACCGACCACACCGAACACTTGACTTGTTGTCCGGAAGGTATTAAGTAATTCGAATCAGTGAAGTATGACCAAGAAATTTGTGAAAGGTTAAAGTCACCAAGCACGATGAGATAGTCTCTGTCGTGCGTAAGATCATATATCAGATTTATCGCTTCTACATGCTTCAGATAGACCTCCTGTCCAGAGGCAGGTGGAATATATGAGCATGTAACAAAGACAGCATATTGAAGTAAACTGATCTTGACTCCAACAAATTCTATATCATTAAACTTATCACTTTGGAGAACCTCAGATCGAAGACATGAATCTACTGCAATCAGTACACCGCGCCGAGCAGGGCGGTCACGTCTGTAAGAAACAAATATATTACAGAAGATTTCTCTGCTCAGAATAGAAGGATTTAACCACGTTTCGGAAAAAGCAATAAGGTCAACGTCAAATAAAAAGCTATCTCTATACAAATTACTGAGTTTAGATAAAAGACCCCTTACATTTTGGTAGACAAAAGTAAGGCGTTCAGAATCCAAACTCAGTTTTTTGGGGACGTGTTAGGGGCAGCTAAAGAGGAGTCAAGGACCAATGCTACAGGACTGGATCTCTTTTTTGGTTTAAACTCATGAACCACCATATGCGCAGGCCAGAATGAAGGATTGCATATTAAATCAAATGCATAATTTTCGACACTTAATTTAAATGACGCAATCTCTCTTGGCTGCGCAAATGAGAACTTATGAATCTGAACCACAACACCAGTTTTAGATTTAATATATTTTGCTACAGCTTCGCATGTTGTATCCGAGGACAATCGGGAAATAAAAATTTGTTTCCTAGGGGCAACAACCGTAAGTGCTTCGGGAGGAGGTGCACTTTCAACAACAGTGGGATGGACCACTGAGGAGTTCACTGAAACTGGCACAGTGATAAGATCAACAGCAGTGTCGATAGTATGGACTAGCGGAAGAATTGTAGAAGAAGAGGATGCAGGTGATGGGGGCAATGGTGGGCAAGAGGCGGGCTTCGCTTTAGATTTCTTGCACTTGGATTGAGCACCATTTTACCCAGGGGAGGAAGTAGCCCTAGTTCGCTTAGTAGATTTACTAGCTTGACTTGCTTCTTGGGTTTCTTGAAGAACCGACTCAGATGGTGCAGTAATATTAGGATCAGGAATAGGATGAGGTGGAGGGATATTGGTACTGACGGGGGCCAATGGTGCAGGGAGTAAGAGCTGGGGCAGCGCAAGTTGCGAAAAGGGAGAAGGTGACAACGAGACAAGTGGAGGTTCGAAGTCATAGCTACCGAGAACATCGGAGCTTGACTCAAATTCCGAAGCCAACTCATTAACCAATTTGTTGAGCTTCAGAAACTTGTCACGAACCCGCCGATACATTGCTGCGAATTCCGTTTGCCGTTTAAAACAGACTGGGCAGGACCATTTATAGCCTCCACAACCAGACTTAGAGTCGCTGTACAGTCTATCATAATCGCGGCCGGTGATTCCAGCACAAGTGAAGTGGCAAATATTTTCGCATAACCAGCAATGTATGGCACGCTTTTTATCTGCATCGAACGAATCTTTTGCATTGCATGAAACGTTACAACAACTCATGGCAAAAAATCCCAAAAGAACTTCAATGAAAACAATCAAGCAAAACGACAAGGTTAGCAACTAACGAAATGCAGTGAGAACGCCTTATATAAAAACTGTTTAGTGGAAACAGGGTACTGCACTGAATGCAAAAAAAAAAAAAAAACAAAGACCGCTACAGAAATAAAAACAACAAATGCACTTGTTACCGAAGTAAGTTAACAACAACAAAACTTCAGTGAAGAACAAAACGTAACAGATGTTCAAAATAAAATAAATCTAAAAATAGATTTCGCGCAAAAAAATACAAAACCAGTAAGGACGCTATAGTCGAGTATATTCGACAATATAATACCCTGCACACACAGTAGGTGGTGCAACACTTAAATCTACAAAAAAATGTTGATTTGACATCGCCCGATCGAATAGTGTTCAAAATATCAAGTAAATTGGTCAAAAAAAGTGGAATTTACAAAAAATTTGAGTTTGTTGGTCATTGAGGGGTAACTTTCGAATAGGGGGGAATTTTGTGGTATGCAGTTTTAAAGATATATATTTACTGAGCTTGTATACAAAATTTCATGTTCATACCTTTATTAGTTTTGGAGATATTGCTTTTTATAGAAAACAACAGGGGGAGGAGAAATGAAGGGGAGGGGGAAAAATTGTCGTATGTGGAGCTCCTCATGCTGAGCCTACATACCGACTTTCATGTTTCTATCTCTTCGGGTGTTGGAGTAATAACGTTTTCAAAAAGTGGGCGGTGCTGGTTGGGCGGGAAGGAGTGGGCGTGGCACAAAACCGTTCAAACTTGATCTGCTGCCAAGCATCACGAGTCTACCCTCCAAATTTCAAGTCTCCAGCTTTTACAGTTTCCGAGAACCATTGGTGAATACAGACGGACGGACGAACGGACGGACAGACGGACAGGGCTCAATCGATTTCTCTTGTCATCCTGATCAAGAATATATATACTTTATGGGGTCCCCCTCCCCTCCTTCTATGCGTTACATACATTTCGTTCAAACAAACTTAATATACCCTGACACACTGTATGTGCAGGGTATAAAAACAAAAATGGGCAATTCGGCATGCGAAAGAACAACAACAAAGTGAGTGAGCAAATGAGCTTACCGAACAACAACAAAACGAGAAGAAAACCAGTAAGGGCGGTATAGTCGAGTATACTCGACAATATAATACCCTGCACACATGGTAGGCGGTGCCACACCCTCAATCTACAAAAACATATTGATCTGACGTCGCCTATTCAAATAGTGTTCAAAATATCAAGAAAATCGGTCAAAAAATATGGATTTTACGAAAAATTTAAGTTTGTAGGCCTCTGAGGGGTAGCCATCAAAGAGAGGGGAAATTTGTGGTATGCAGTTTTTAAGATGTATTATCACTGAGCTTGTATACAAAATTTCAGGTTCATACCTTTGTTAGTTTTGGAGATATTGCTTTTTATAGAAAACAACTGGGGGAGGGGAAATCAAGGGGAGGGGGGGATTTTGTGGTATGCAGTTTTGTAGAGTTACTTATACTGAGTCTACATACCGACTTTCATGATTCTATCTCTTTGGATGTTCGAGTTATAGCGTTTTCAAAAAGTGGGTGGTGCTGGATGGGCGGGAAGGAGTGGGCGTGGCACAAAACCATTCAAACTTGATCTGCTGCCGAGCATCACGAGTCTACCCACCATATTTCAAGTCTCTAGCTCTTATAGTTTCCGAGAACCATTGGTGAGGACGGACGGACGGACGGACAGACGGACGGACATGGCTTAATCAACTTCTCTTGTCATCCCGATCAAGAATATATATACTTTATGGGGTCCCCCGACCCTCCTTCTATGCGTTACATACATTTGGCTTTTGCACAAACACAATATACCCTGATACACAGTATGTGTACAGGGTATAACGAGAGTATCACTACAGTAACAAAATATGTTAATGTTCACTGACGCAAACACAAAAAAAATTACACAAATGTTTGAAATTTAAAACAATATAAAATTATGGTGATGCACAACTAACTAACACTTAACAATTATGCACAGTAAATTAGTATGCAAGAAAATAAATATTGCTTCAAGTAAAAAGTATTAAAATATTAAAAATTGAATAAAAGCGCGGAGCAAAGAGAACAACGTCTTACTCACTTGAAATCTCGACTCAAAATATAATATATAATAAAGTATATTTGCAATGAATAAAATCAAGTAGATTCCACATATTGGAGCATTGGTAGTTAACTTGGCTCGGTTCTTCGGGAGACACTCTGCACATTTGAATTAATTCTTTTTCTTCGCATTTATGCATTCAAAAATGTACACATTCCAAATTGTGCATGGTTGGTACATACCTACGTATGTATGTACATATTTCCATAAAATGTACTATTTTTACGAGCAGATTTATTAATGAACACATGTAAAATATTGAATTGTTTTAATGCAGATTAATGAGGAAACAATAAAGTTTATTTCTTACGTACATAATTATTTATAACAACTTAAAATAAGGCAGAATTTAATAAAATCTTCGAGGAAATTGTCAGAGATTTTGCAACGGTGTTAAAATATCTATAAAATAGATATTTTATTTTTTACCTAAATTTCCCATTTGATTATTTTGAAATCATCGACGTGAAATGTTGCACAGATCCTCCAATTTTATAATAATAAACCATTAATAAGAGGAAAAAAAGCAAATTTACGTCGTTGTATGGCAAACTTTTTTGTTTCTTGATAAATTGACTTGAAACTTCACACTTATTGTCTTAGAGAGCCATAAAAAATATTTTCATCAAAAATTGGGTATAGCAACGCTCACTTATAGCAAAAATTTATAATTTGCATAGCTCAGGAACGCAATGAGCTAAAATAATGAAAATTAGTGTATAGGATACTAAGATAAAGAGAAATTATATCCAGAAAATGGAAGTGGCAAGGCTGATGATAGCGTCCTTACTGGTTTTTGGTTCTTTTAAAGAAAGTTTCACTTCGAACACGTGTACTGTGTTGCAAATCCAACATGCCACCAAAAGTTCTTTATCAACCTTTATTGGGCATTTCTCAAAACAGCAAGGCATATTGACACAAGAACAATTATTAATAAAAAAAGACAAAAAAGAAAATCACACCGATTTTATTTGCTGAAACTAATTAAGAGTATTTATCTCTCTTACAAATGAGAGCAATAATCAAATCTCTTGTAAGAGCAAAAAAAAAACCAGTAAGGACGCTATCTTCAGCAAGGCTGAAGCTATAATACTTTTCACGTTGTGCCACTAAAAAACTAAATGAATAGTTTTCATGCCTCCCTAACAACATAACTGTAAGGTTTCAAGTCAATTGGTTAAAAAACAAAAAAGTTTTCCATACAACGGGTCAATTTTCGCTAGAAGTGGGCGTGGCTACGCGTGGCTACGCCCACTTTTGGTCAAAATAGTTTTCATTCCTCCCTAAGAACATAACTGTAAAGTTTCAAGTCAATTGGTTAAAAAACTAAAAAGTTTTCCATACAACGGGTCAATTTTCGCTATAAAAGGGCGTGGCCACGCCCACTTTTGGTCAAAATTGTTTTCATTCCTTCGTAAGAACATAACTGTAAAGTTTCATGTCAATTGGTTTAAAAAAAAAAAGTTTTCCATACAACGGGTCAATTTTCGCTATAAGTGGGAATGGCTACGCCCACTTTTGGTCAAAATAGTTTTCATTCCTCCCTAAGAACATAACTGTAAAGTTTCAAGTCAATTGGTTAAAAAACAAAAAAGTTTTCCATACAACGGGTCAATTTTCGCTATAAGTGGGCGTGGCTACGCGTGGTTACGCCCACTTTTGTTCAAAATAGTTTTCATTCCTCCCTAAGAACATAACTTTCAAATTTCAAGTCAATTGGTTAAAAAACAAAAAAGTTTTCCATACAACCACGTGAATATTGCTTCACTTCCTCTTCTTCATTTTGTATGGGAGCTACCAGTTCCAGATGTCCAATCTCAATGAAACTTTCAGGCATGTAGTCGGACTATGTAAAACTACTATGTTTAAAATTTCAGCCCTCTATCATACAAAACAAAAAAGTTTTCCATACAACGATTCAAGTTTTGTTCATTTTTCTTCTTCTTTTCGTATGGGGGCTACCAGTTCCAGTTGTCCGATATGGCTGGATCCGACAAATGAGTTGATCGCACAAATAAGAAGTCTCTGTGCAAAATTTCAGCTCGATACCTTTAAATTTGTGGTAGGAGATTGTATATATACAGACAGACGGATGGACAGACGGACATGGCTTAATCAACTCGTCTTGTCGTCCTGATCAAGAATATATATACTTTATATAGTCGAAAATGAATATTTCGATCTGTTACAAACTTCAGCACAAAGTTATTATACTATTTCACATACGTGAAAAGTATAATAATAAATCAAAGCTGATTAGAAGACTGGTGTAAAGCACAGACGCAAAAAAACCCTCACCAAATATTTGTTAAAGCAAAAATTACATACGAAGTTAGTGACCGCACAATTGTGAAATTACAATAACAAGACACTTGAGGTTATTTAAAATGAACAAAAGCTCGCTTTTTTTTGTTTAGACTCTAATAAAAATTATCAAACTACACATGCAGAACAATTAAAAATTTATTAACACACTTTTCAATACGTTCCAAACAAAAATAAGCGAGAAATTAATTAAATAGCACGGGACAAAATTATTAATGCGACCGACCACACCGACACTTGACACTCTCTGTGTCATACTGCTGCTCACCGTATAATCAGATCTGTCGACAATATTACTCCGATTCCGCATGCATCGGTACGTATTCACCGCACATATCGAGGAGATCTACTCCGTACTCAGCAACAGAATGTCTATAATATCTGGTGACGCAAGAAAAGACGTCGAATCTTTTGGGGTCGCAGAAGCTTCACGACAACTTTTATGTGGATGACTGTGACGCAGACATCATGAATGAGGCATTGCTGACACGGAATCAGCAGGTTGTATTGCTTAGCAGCTTCCTTCAACTTAAGGAAGTGGTGTGCTAACAAGCAGCAACTACTCGAAGGGATCCCATCAGACGATCAAGCAGTGGACCTAAGTCTTAGCGGATCTACTGTTAAAGCACTAGGGATATTATGGAAACTTGAGACGGATCACTTATGTGGAAGAATTCGATTGTAGCCACGAACGATATTGACAAAGCGAACCGTTAGCTGAAATCCTGCGAGAATATTTGACCCGAATTTGTCGGTTGGCACTGCAGCAAAAATATGCAGCAGCTTAAGACCGTCTGGGACGACCTGCTTCCAGAAGCTTTGCAATTTTAATGAAACCGGCTTCGCAGCAAGGTTGAGAAGTTGCGTACCTGAGTGCAATTGTCAGAGTTGGTACATTAGTGGTCCGAATACTGTGTACAAAGTCACGTGTTGTCCTACTTGCGAAATAGACGCTGCCAAGGTTAGAATTATGCGCCACGACGCTCGCGGCGGAACTGGCTCACCGTATCAAGATAGATCTGATATTAACCAAGACCACACCTCACCTATGCACATTGGGCCAGCGAGTCGATTTTGCGACGAAAATTAAAGTTTTAAAGCTAGGTTCTTCAAATTTGGTACATATGTTAGTGTCGATGCACATAAAAATATATCTAAGTTTGAGACCGATCTGACCACGCCTTCCCTAACCGCCCATATGAGATAGGCTTCCTCTTATTAATACTTGTACGGTAATAAATAATGCTAGTACTCGTTAAATTCAACAAATATTTTTAATTCATTTTTTTAACACTTAACCTTAATATTAATAAGTAAAAAATATCAATGCATTCAAAATGACTATAAATAAGTATTTTACATTTAAAAATGTACCTAACAGTCGTCTTCTACATCAATTTCAATTGAAAACGGATTTTCAGAGTCAGAATCTGAATCACTATCACTATTGCTAACATCAAAATCGGGAACATTGTTATTATTGTTCATTTTACTAGAATATAGCAAGTTTGGTGATTCCAAAAGTTCGATTACGTCTGCTGGTAGGGGTAGTTTATTTTGGGATTCATACATATCGGTGCAAAATGAAGCAAAAAAGCTTAATAAAATTCGTTTATATACACTTTGCACTTTAATGACACATAGTTAGTTTTTGGCACAAGTTGGCACAAAATTTGTTATAATCCACAACAGACGGGTTAGCAGGTTAGCTTTTTTCTACTTTTGGACAACACCAATAAACGCACACAAAGAACACATTATCAAACATGGACAAAGTCTTTTTTAATACAAATATTCTACATACCTTTGTCTTTCTTTTCTATAATTTCAGTCAAAATTGCTTAAACCACAACAATTTTGGCACGCTCGCAAGTAAACAAAATCTTTCCCGCGCTTATTAGTTTCGCACTCATGCAATCAAACAGCTCACTTTGAAGGACTGCCAAAATTTCAGAGATGCATCAAAATAATTAAAATCTTTTGATTCATTTTAGTCAAAGTATATACTATTCAAATTTAATTATAAAAATAGGTTTACTTTCTATGAAAAATTTGAATTTTCGTCGAAAAATCGGCTCGCTGGCCCAATGTGCTATGGTCAGATTCAGAAATTGTTCGCTACTACAAGAATGTCCGACGAAAACAGGGTGTACTTCCAAAGAATCTGGAGTTGTGGAGCTTGATGACGGGCTTCAGGTAATCACCAAAGATATGCAACACTCCAATTTCAGCAACGAAATCGGACAACTACGAGGAAATGAGCCATTAGGTAAAGGAAGTCATCTAAACCAATAGATGCCGTATTTGGACTAAAGGTGGACGCACCGACAATGCCTGGCTTATCGCCTATGATACACATCATCCGATGTTACTACCATAAAAAGTTCCACTGGTGAAGCTACTGGTACGACACGAGTCCTGGAAAAAAAGCAGTGAATATCATTTTGCGACAGCATTATCAAAGCAAAAATCATGGTTCGTAATGTGATTCATTAGTGCGAACGATGCGCTCGAGTCAAATCAAAGATGAAACAATTCATGGGGAACTTGCCAGCAGACAGGATAACGCCTGCCCGACCATTTCCCATATTATATGTTGATTACGCTGGACCATTCTGGGCCCATTACAAAATACCTGGCTATGTTTTGCTGCTTCACTACGAAAGCCGCGCATCTAGAGGTTGTGACCGACTTATTTTTAACCACGCGACGAACTTTGTAGGTGCTAGCAATCAGCTTCGCGAATTGCAAAATGCTATTTATGCAGATAAAGCACAGCATCAAATCATGAGAAGCTGCTGCGACAAAAGATGGAATTCGTGTTCATTGCTCCAGGGTTTCCTCATTTTGGAGGGCGGCTGTGAAGTCAGCATAGCAATTAATGATAAAGATAATTGAGTCGATGAATAATTTGACCCAATACGCCTGTGTCAACTGATCCGAACTCAAGAACTTAATGTTCGCATTAGTTGCAATGCTGCCACCATTGACATTACGATATTTGACTCTAAGCCTCTAATTTTATTCGAGGGAATTGGGATGACTTGGTTTGTCGCCTCAACATTGAATATGATCGGGTATTTTGATCTCGAGCCATATCGGCAGGGAATGGCGACATTGAAGAATGGGATAGAAACTATGCGAAATCCAACTATGAAATGGTAATAACTCTCTTCGAGCACGTGTACAATGAACTCATAGATGAAAATGAGATAATCAAGCCAAGTCGATAGCGAGGTGCTGACACATCATTGGGAACGTTGGACTTCATTGTTTGGCATGTTGGACTCAGAATATTCTGACGACACATCCACCACAATTTCCTGCTTTGTCTGATATGGAATCAGACTACAGTCATTATCTCAACGCTCAATGTCCTTTTAAAGGACCTTATAGTACAAGGGTATATTAGTTTTGTGCCCGTTGACAATGTATGTAACACCTTCAAGGAAACATCTCCGACTATACAAAGTATATATATGTTTGATCAGTATCAAAAGAGAAATCGATTTAGCCATGTCCATGTGTCCGTCCGTTCGTCTGTCTGTATGAACGCGTCGATCTTGGAAACTATAATAAATAGAACCAAAATTGAATCGCAGTTCGATTTTGAGATTCAATTAGCAGATCAAGTTTATTTTGTTTTTCCCCTTTTTGACTCAGTTTAGGGGTGAGGGGAAAATAACTGAAATTACCTCGGGTAAAATATTACAAAAGTCGTATCTTCTGGATTGTCTTTTGAGATAGAAACACCAAACTTGGAGTGTATATAGCTGACTTGAAGCCCAAAAAAATAGAATAAAAACCAGTAAGGACGCTATAGTCGCGTATACTCGACAATATAATACCCTGCACACATGGTAGGCGGTGCCACATCCTCAATCTACAAAAACATATTGATCTGACGTCGCATATTCAAATAGTGTTCAAAATATCAAGCAAATCGGTCAAAAAATGTGGAATTCACAAAAAATTTAAGTTTGTAGGTCATTGAGGGGTAACCATCAAAAAAAGGGGAATTTTGTGGTATGCAGTTTTAAAGATAAATATTGACTGAGCTTGTCTACATTCAGATTCGTATCTTTAATAGTTTTGAAGATACAGAAAATTTAAGAAAACAGCCGCGGGAGGGGGTAAAATTGTGGTATGCAGTTTTGTAGAGTTACTCATACTGAGTCTACATACCAACTTTCATGTTTCTATCTCTTTAGATGTTCGAGTTATAGCGTTTTCAAAAAGTGGGTGGTGCTGGATGGGCGGGAAAGAGTGGGCGTGGCACAAAACCATTCAAACTTGATCTGCTGCCGAGCATCACGAGTCTACCCACCAAATTTCAAGTCTCTAGCTCTTATAGTTTCCGAGAACCATTGGTGAGGACGGACTGACGGACGGACATGGCTCAATCAACTTCTCTTGTCGTCCCGATCAACAATATATATACTTTATGGGGTCCCCCTCCCCTCCTTTACTGCGTTACATACATTTGGCTTTTGCACAAACACAATATACCGTGATACACAGTATGTGTACAGGGTATAAAAACAGCTCTCTTCAGAAAAGTACTAGAGTAAAAGACTTGATATTTATAATATAGCACTATAATATGGGTACCTAAAAATAGAAATTGATTTGATAATGATTCGTTTTATAATTGCGTTGTTGTTCCAACTCAAAACTGAGGAATTTTCAAAAAATTCAGTATGTGTTTGAAAGTTGAAGAAAAAGTCAACTTTGAGTGCGTTTACGTATTTTTTGTTTTTTGCAAGCTGGATGTATCTAAGGTTTCTCTGTGCGTCGTTTGTTATACGGGTCTGTTAGCTGTTTGATTGGCACATCAACCTAATGCGTCCCACCGACACCACCATCACCATTGCCGTTCTTCATTTGTGCCTTGCAGATAAGCTTCATAACAATTTTTTATACGCTGACTGGTCCATTTTTTTCGTCATCATGAGCTGTCATTTGGCGTTTGTTAAATTCTGTTTTCACTTCTTATTCTTCTTTTCACATTCTTCATTCGTCATTTGTTGTTTGTCATTAAGAACTAACAAACGAAGAAATAAATTGTAATGAAAACTAGTATACTCGACAAGACCATACCCTGCACACACGGTAGGCGGTGTCACACCCCAAATCTACATCAAATATTTATCTAGCGTCCCTCATTTAACATTATTTGATAATCGGTCAAAAAATGTGGAATTTACGAATAATTTGAGTTTTGAGGTGTAACCATCAAAGATATGGGATATTTTGTGGTATGCAGTACATCTTTAATGTATGTTTACTGAGCCTGTGTACAATTTTAGGTTCGTACCTTTTATAAGAAGTTTGAAAAATGGCAGTTTTTAGAAATCTTCTTTAAGAGGGAAATGAGGGGGAGGAATTAAAATTGTGGTATGTTGTTTTGTATAGCTACACATATCGAGTTTCCACACCGATTTTCATGTTTCGATTACTTCTGGTCTTTAAGTTGCAGCTTATTAAAAGAGTGGGCGGTGCTGGTTGTGCAGGAAGGTGAGGGCGTGGCACAAAAACTTGATCTGCTACCAAGCATCACAAATGTGGCCTCCAAATTTCGAGTCTCTAGCTCTTATAGTTTCTGTGAACCATTGGTGAATACAGACGGACGGACAGAGTTTTATGGATTTCTCTTGTCATCATGATCCAAAATATGTATACTTTTGGGTCCCACACCCCACCTTATACATCAAACAAACTTAATATATCCTTATGCACCGTGTGTACAGAGTGTAAAAAGAGAAAAAAAAAGACATAATGAACCAGTAAGGGCGCTATCTTCAGCAAGGCTGAAGCTTATATACTATTTACGCACATTTGTTGTGCCACGCCCATTTTTTGGATTGAAAGGTTTTTCTCGTTGTCTTAATAGCCTACATACCAATTTTCATAGTGTTTGCTCATTGGGTACCGGAGATATGCAAATTATTAATTTTGGCTACAAGTGGGCGTAACCATGCCCATTTTTGTCAAAATAGTTTTCAATATAGTCAGAAATGAATATTTCGATCTGTACAAACTCCGTGACATAGTTATAATACTATTCACATACGTGAAGAGTATAGATATTATCAATCTTTGAGTGAATCGTCAATTCAGCAATCATTCGATTGCCAATTTTTTTGCTGGTCATTAAATGCTTGTCTCACACAATACACGCAACGACAGCCCACTCAGACCCACACCGCCACTCGAAGCGCTTATCGTTTACCGCTTTGGCGCATTCATTAGCTTTGCATTATCTGAAGGGCAACAGCGCCGGAAGGATGGTTAAACGTTTCCAAGCAGCTTTACATCAGTGGCAGCTGACAGATATATTGCTAATGATGGTGATGATGATTTTAATGGTCGCACTGCCTTCTTGCCTGACATTTACACAAAGTGTTATACAACTGAATATTGTAAATTACAGCCAATCATCAATTTACGTATAATAAATGAATAAATGAATGAATAAATGAACGATGAAATGACGGTGCAAAATTAATTAAATTTAAATTTCACTAACAATTATGAAACAAAAACCAGTAAGGGCGGTATAATCGAGTATTCTCGACAATATAACACCCTGTTCCAACCAAATCCAAAACCAGTAAGGACGCTATCTTCGGCAAGGCTGAAGCTTATATACTTTTCACGCACTTTCTTGTGCAACGCCCATTTTTATACCCTGTACACGTACTGTGTATCAGGGTATATTAAGTTTGCTTGACACGATTTGTATGTAACGCATAGAAGGAGGGGAGGGGGACCCTATAAAGTATATATATTCTTGATCAGGATGACAAGAAAAATCGATTGAGCACTGTCCGTCTGTCCGTCCGTCCGTCTGTATTCACCAATGGTTCTCGGAAACTGTAAAAGCTAGAGACTTGAAATTTGGAGGCTAGACTCGTGATGCTTGGCACTACATCAAGTTTAAACGATTTTGTGCCACGCCCACTCCTCCCCGCCCATCAAGCACCACCCATTTTTTCAAAAGGCTGTAGCTCGAAAACCTAATGAGTTAGAAACATGAAAATGTGTATGTAGACTCAGTATGTACAGCTCTACAAAACTGCATACCACATTTTTCCGTCTCCCCTTCGTTTCCCCTCAAAAAGTTGTTTTCTTAAAATTGCTGTATCTCCTAAACTATAAGAGATACAACGCTGAAATTTTGTATGCAAACTCAGTAAATATACCTTTATAAAACTGCATTCGCTGTGTGACAACGCAAAGACAAACAAATTGAAATTTGGCATAAATTGCGCTTTGAACACTGCTTTATCCTATTTGTAACAAAAACCGTACATATCACTGCGAAAACTATTAAGGCTGGCGACTTGAAATTTGGAAGATAGACTCGTTTGGTCGAACACTAGATTAAGTTGGAAGGAATTTTCGACACGCCCTTTCTTTCCCGCCCATCGAGCACAACCAAAGGTAATTTTTTTCTTAAAATTGCTGTATCTCCTAAACTATAAAAAATACATTGCTGAAATTTTGTATGCAAGCTCAGTTAACATACCTTGTTAAAACTGCACACAAAAAAGTACCACTTTCCCCGCAAAGACCAACAAACTAAAATTTTTCAGCAATGCTTTGTAACAAAATCCGTACTAAAGCTCCATCTAATGGCAACATTGCCATTGCCCTGCCTTACCTTAGCAAAAACACAAACCATATCGTGGTACACAGCTTTTGCTGTCGGCGAATGTTTAACGTGTTATCAACTTAGGTGTGTGTATAGGGTATTATATAGTTGAGAATACTCAACTATACCGCTCTTACTGGTTTTTATTTTAGTTTTGTTCGTATTTTTTACTCACAATATAACATGAGCTGTTGTAACAAGTCGTGCAAAGATAAAAGCTCGTTCGATTGCGATAAAAAACGTGCCACACATTGCTGGCTTTGCGAGAACATTTGCCATTTTATATGTGGTGGTATCGCCGGCCGGGACTATGACCGACTTTATGATAAGTCTAGGCCTGCCTGTGGTGGCTATAAGTGTCTTGCCCGGTCTGCTTTAAACGGCAAACTGATTTTGCGGCAATGTACCGGGGGGTACGTGACAAATTCCTGAAATTTAGCAAATTGTCGAAGGAACTTGCGTCGGAGTTCGAGTCGAGTTCTGACATACTTGGAAACTTCGATTTTGAACCTCCACTTGTTTCTTTATCGCCTTCTTCATTTGCCCATCTTTGTCTTCCCCAGCTGGCGCTTCCTGTACCACTGGCCCTTATAATTTCTGTTATCTCCTCCCTTGGACCTGTTCCCGATCCTAGTACCTCTGCGCCATCGGAACCGGTTGCAATTGGAGAAGTTAGTCAACCTAAAGTTACCAAGCGAACTAGGGCTGCTTCTTCTCCAGGTTCCAATGGTGCTTAATCTAAACGTAAGAAACCTAAAGCTAAAACCGCCTCCTACCCAGAGTCGTCCCCGGCTCAGCTCCTTTCACCTCCTTCATCTTCCAATATCGTTCCGCCGAATTTAACTGGTGGTCTAGCTGTGCCAGCTTCTGCGAGCTCTGTTGAGACGCAGCCTATTGCTGTTGATGTTTCTCCACCTCTTGAACTGCTTTCTGTTATTGCTCCACGCAAACAGGTCATTATATCCCGTCTATCCTCGGATACCACCCGTGAGGCTATAGCCCGATATATAGGAGCTAAGACTGATGTCGAGGTTCAAATTCAAAAATTCAATTTCTCTCAACCGAGGGAAATCTCGTCATTCAAAATAAGTGTACCAAATGATGCATTTTCTTTATTGTGTAGTCCATCATTTTGGCTGGCTAACATGGTGGTCCATGAATGCCAAATGCTCCTCGTCAGCGTCGACTTTGTTTCCGGAAAACGGATTTCGATCTTCTAAATTCCTTAATTGCTCAAACCGATTGGTCCAATTTGTATCGATGTGATGTCATAATATTGGCTACAAAGTTTTTTTATGAGACTCTAAATTGCATTTTCAATACTTGTGTCCCAATTCTTCCGTCACCTAGGCTGACTGCAAGACCAGCATGGTTTTCCCGCCAATTGTCTAACCTAAAAAATGTCAAATCTAGACTTTATAAGAAATTTAGATTATCTGGTTCAATGTCTGATTTTTCTAGATATTCTGTTGCTTGGTCCCAATTTGTCACTCTCAACAGCATCTGTTATAAAAACTACCTTAACAGATGCAAAAGTCAATTTTTTCGTGACATTTTATAGCTTTGTCAATTCTAAGAGTAGATCTGGGTTATACCCTCCTTTGTTCTGTCTTGACGTAAAGCTGGCAGATGATGACAGTATATTTCAAATTTGTTCGCTGATTTTTTTCAGATGACCTATTGAACTACTTGTTTTTCCGCAACCTCATATCCAAATCCAATTAAAACTGTCAATGTTTATGGTTCCCCGGAACTCAATGAAGATCATATTTTTAAAAATTTAATCGCGGTGAAGGATTCGTGTTCCCCTGGTCCTGACAACGTGCCTGGCTGTGTGAAAAAAGGTGCGCGAAGTCGTTGTGTAAACCTTTACTTAAGCTTTTCAATCTTTCGCTTCTTAACGCTTCGTTCCCTCCTGTTTGGAAGGAATCTTTTATAAGTCCTCTCCACAAAAAAGGCATCAGGTCGGATATTACAAACTATAAATCGCTAAATTATCTGCAATTCCCAAATTATTGGAGAAAATTATTATTGGCAGCATACAGCATTTTTGCAAGTCCATGATGTCACCCTTTCAACATGGATTCATAAAAATGAGGTCAGCGAATACTAATCTTCTTGAACTCACGAGTTTTGTGAACAGTGGTTTTGCACAGCAGTCTCAAACCGATGTCATTTATACTGATTTCAGTAAGGCTCTTGATTCGGTTAATCATGAGTTGCTTTTATTGAAATTAGATCTTTTAGGCATCCCATCGAATCTTCTAAATTGGATCAAATCCTATTTAACTAATAGATCTCAAAGAGTGTTGATTAGATCATCTTTGTCTGACCTAGTTCGAGTAACTTCTGGTGTTCCCCAGGGCAGTCATCTTGGTCCACTTTTGTTTAATCTCTTTATTAATGATCTCCCTTCATCTATAACAAATTCTAAGGTACTTATGTATGCCGATGATGTAAAACTATGTCTTTCTTACAAGGAACCTACTTGCCATGGTTTATTGCAGGCTGATCTGAACGCTCTGCACTCTTGGTGCTCATATAATTTGCTAAAGCTTAATTGTTCTAAATGCAAATTTATGACTTATCATCGTAGAAAACCTCATTTGTTTACTTAATCGATTGATAACATTCAATTAGAACGTGTCTCTATTTTTAACGATTTTAACGAACCATTCTACGTTACCTACGCGAAGCTGATCGCTTACGGTGGCTTGGATAACCATTTTTGGATGGACTGGCCGCGCTTTTTGCATTTTAAATCTCTGGCCACACATGGCTGTGCGTTGAGACATAGCTGGCATAGCGCAAATAAATTTCCCCCACCGGGTCAGAGACTTCTTAGAATTTATTTAAACATTATTTTTGTTGTTTTTTTCAATGTAGTTTTAATATTATATTTTGTTTTTTTTACTATATTTTATAATTTTGCTGATTACACTGGTTAACAGCAAAATTGCTTTTTATTCGAAACCATACTAGCGTTATAGAGTTTGACTCCCAGAATCTCAATATACAAGTTATATGTCAAAGTTAGCTCTCATTGGTCTGTTATGTTATATTAAAAATAAAGAGTTTAATTCGATGTTTTTATTGCGCCAGCTCAAACTGTATAGTGATAAGCCGCGTAAATTTTGCTATTAACTTTTGAATGGCCATGTCTAAGGTTGTATGCAGTTTTAAAAAGGTATGTTATCTGAGTTTGCATACAAAATTTCAGCATTGTATTCTTTATACTTTAGGAGATACAGCAATTTTAAGAAAAAAATGACCTTTTGTTGCGCTCGATGGGCGGGAAGGAATGGGCGAGGCAAAAATTCCTTCAAACTTGATCTAGTGTTCGACCACACGAGTCTATCTTCCAAATTTCAAGTCTCTAGCTTTAATAGTTTTCGCAGTGTTAAGTACGGTTTGTGTTACAAATAGGATAAAGCAGTGTTCAAAGCGCAATTTATGCCAAATTTCAACTTGTTTGTATTTGCGTTGTCACACAGCGTTAAAAATGAATGTTTGTGGTAAGTAATTTTAAAAAGGTATGTTTACTGAGTTTCCATACAAAATTTCAGCATTGTATCTATTATAGTTTAGGAGATACAGCAATTTTAAGAAAACAACTTTTTGAGGGGAAACGAAGGGGAGGGGGAAAAATGTGGTATGCAGTTTTGTAGAGCTATACATACTGAGTCTACATACTCATTTTCATGTTTCTAACTCATCAGGTTTTCGAGCTACAGCCTTTTGAAAAAATGGGTGGTGCTCGATGGGCGAGAAGGAGTGGGCGTGGAAAAAAATCTTTCAAACTTGATCTAGCGTTTGACCTCACGAGTCTATCCACCAAATTTCAAGTCTCTAGCTCTTATAGTTTTCGAGAACCATTGGTGAGGACGGACGGACGGACAGACAGGGCTATATCAATTCGTCTTGTCATCCTGATCAAGAATATATATACTTTATAGGGTCCCCCTCCCCTCCTTCAATGCGTTACATACAAACTGTCTCAAACAAACTTAATATACCCTGATACACAGTGTGTGTACAGGGTATAAAAATGAACAAAATTAATTAATTTTTCGTTTTTGCAAAGCTTTGAAAATGAGGCATAAAGTCTTTTAGGGCCGTCGTTAATGGTTTTTTGGGCAATAAGAGAAATAAAAATTATGTTGAACATGTGAACAATCTCCAACAAATATATCAACAACTACATTGCAACATGTCTCTGAAAATACATTTCCTTCAATCTCATCTTGATTTTTTTTTCTTCTAACTGTGGAGATGTGAGTGACGAACATGGTGAGCGATTCCACCAAGACACACGGATGATGGAAAAAAGGTATCAGGGTCGATGGAATGCGGCAATGTTGGCTGATTACTGTTGGAACTTGAGAAGGGATACTCAAGAATGTTTTTACAAAAAACAAACGAAAACCAGTAAGGATTGGAGTCGACAGTACTCGACTCCGACATACCCTGTACCTTCAATTTGTACCAACTGTTTGAAGGCGCTGCCCCGCCCACTGTTTAATCGAAACAGAATTCATTTTCATTCAATTTCATATATACCAATTTTTACTATTTAAGACCAATTTGTTCAAGAGATATAACGGCATTCTACCATGGCTATATGTGGGTGGGTCACGCCCATTTCACAATACAATCTTGTTATACTCCATTCCAATACCATATATGCAAAGTTTCATTCTTGTAGGTAGATATGGGCGTGGTCACGCGCATTTTTTTAATGTATCTTCTTGGGGCCTGAGTCAGCTATATACACTCCAAGTTTGGTGTTCCTATCTCTAAAGACAACCGAGATAAAACGACTTTTGTATGTTTTTTCCCGAGGTTGCTCCAGTCATTTGCCCCTCACCCTTAAACTAAGTCAAAAAAGGGGAAACACAAAATAAACTTGATCTGCTGAAGGAATAACAGAATCGAACTGCGAAGAGCTTTTGGTCCTATATATTATAGTTTCCGAGATCGACGCGTTCATACAGACGGACGGACGGACAGAAGGACATGGCTAAATCGACTTCTCTTTCGATACAGATCAGGAATATATATACTTTGTATAGTCGGAAATGTCTCCTTTAAGGTGTAACATACATTGTCGATGCGCCCAAAACTAATATACCCTTGTACCATAAGGTACAGGGTCTAAAAAAAACCAGTAAGGACGCTATCTTCAGCAAGGCTGAAGCTATAATACTTTTCACTTTGTGTCACTATAAAAAAAACTAAATGAATAGTTTTCATGCCTCCCTAACAACATAACTGTAATGTTTCAAGTCAATTCGTTAAAAAACAAAAAATTTTTCCATACAACGGTTCAAGTTTTGCGATAAGTGGGCGTAGCCATGCCCAAATTTGGTCAAAATAGTTTTCATTCCTCCCTAAGAACATAACTGTAAAGTTTCAAGTCAATTGGTTAAAAAACAAAAAAGTTTTCCATACAACGGGTCAATTTTTGCTATAAGTAGGCGTGACTACGCCCACTTTTGGTCAAAATAGTTTTCATTCCTCTCTAGGAACATAACTGTAAAGTTTCAAGTCAATTGATTAAAAAACCAAAAAGTTTTCCATACAAAGGGTCAAGTTAAGCTATAAGTGGGCGTGGCCATGCCCACTTTTGATCAAAATAGTTTTCATTCCTCCCTAAGAGCATAACTGCAAAGTTTCAAGTCAATTGGTTAAAAAACAAAAAAGTTTTCCATACAACGGGTCAATTTTTGCTATAAGTAGGCGTGGCGTGGCTACGCCCACTTTTGGTCAAAATAGTTTTCATTCCTCCCTAAAAACATAACTGTAAAGTTTCAAGTCAATTGGTTAAAAAACAAAATAGTTTTCCATACAACGGTTCAAGATTCGGTATAAGTGGGCGTAGCCATGCCCACTTTTGATCAAAATAGTTTTCATTCCTCCCTAACAGCATAACTGTAAAGTTTCAAGTCAATTGGTTAAAAAACAAAAAAGTTTTTCATACGACGGGTCAATTTTCGCTAAAAAACGGCGTGGCCACGCCCACTTTTGGTCAAAATTATTTTCATTCCTCCCTAAGAACATAACTGTAAAGTTTCAAGTCAATTGGTTAAAAAACAAAAAATTTTTCCATACAACGGGACAATTTTCACTATAAAAGGGCGTGGCCACGCCTTTTGTGGTCAAAATAGTTTTTATTCCTCACTAAGAACATAACTGTAAAGTTTCAAGTCAATTAATTAAAAAACAAAAAAGTTTTCCTTACAACGGGTCAATTTTCGCTATAAAAGGGCGTGGCCACGCCCACTTTTGGTCAAAATAGTTTTCATTCCTCCCTAAGAACATTACTTAAAAATTTCAAGTCAATAGGTTAAAAAACAAAAAAACATTTTCCATACAACGGTAAAATTTTCGCTATAAGTGGGCGTGGCTACGCCCACTTTTGGTCAAAATAGTTTTCATTGCTCCCTAAGAACATAACTGTAAAGTTTCAAGTCAATTGGTTAAAAAAAATCATTTGTTTACTTAATCGATTGATAACATTCAATTAGAACGTGTCTCTATTTTTAACGATCTAGGGGTTCTCTTCGATCCAATACTCTGCTTCGTCCAATAAAAATTTCTCCTTTTTGCACTTCTTGGTCTGAATTGGAATCCTAATACCAGATTACCGTCATACCATGACGGGCTCCTTCTTGTTGACCTTCCGTCTCTAGCAAATCGCAGGATTGTTTTAGGGGCTTTTTATACCCTGTACACATACTGTGTATCAGGGTATATTGTGTTTGTTTGAGCGAAATGTATGTAACGCACAGAAGGAGGGCAGGGGGACCCTATAAAGTATATATATTCTTGATCAGGACGACAAGAGAAATTGATTAAGCTATGTCCGTCCGTCTGTCCGTCCGTCCGTATTCACCAATAGTTCTCAGAAACTACAATAGCTAGAGACTTGAAATTTGGAGGGTAGACTCGTGATGCTCGGCAGCAGATCAAGTTTGAATGGTTTTGTGCCACGCCCACTCCTTCCCGCCCATCCAGCACCGTCCACTTTTTTAAAACGCTATAAATCGAACACCGAATGAGATAGAAACATGAAAATCGGTATGTAGACTCAGTATAAGTAGCTTTACAAATCTGCATACCACAATTTTTCTCCCTCCCCTTCATTTCCCCTCCAACGGTTGTTTTCTTAAAATTGCTGTATTTTCAAAACTATTAAAGATACGAACCTGAAATAGACAAGCTCAGTTAATACGTATCTTTAAAACTACATACCACAAAATTCCCCTCTTTTTGATAGTTACCCCTCAATGACCTACAAACTCAAATTTTTCGTGAATTCCACATTTTTTGACCGATTTACTTGATATTTTGAACACTATTTGATCGGGCGATGTCAAATCAACATTTTTTTTTTATAGATTTGGGGTGTTGCACTGCCTACTGTGTGTGCAGGGTATTATATTGTCGAGTATACTCAACTATAGCGTCCTTACTGGTTTTCTCCATAAATTGGTTATTGGTTTAGTTGATTCCTCAGATCTACTCAGTCGGAAAAGGTTTAGCGTCCCGCGGCGCACATCTAGAAACATTGTGCCTATATTCTTGCACATATGTACAAGTAACTTTGCTCTTCATTATCCGTTTAATATTAATAATATATGCCACGTCCTGTCACCTGAAATCTCTCTCATGACAATTAACGCAACCATTCTACGTTACCTACGCGAAGCTGATCGCTTACGGTGGCTTGGATAACCATTTTTGGATGGACTGGCCGCGCTTTTTGCATTTTAAGTCTCTGGCCACACATGGCTGTGCGTTGGGACATAGCTGGCATAGCGCAAATAAATTTCCCCACCGGGTCAGAGACTTCTTAGAATTTATTTAAACATTATTTTTGTTGTTTTTTTCAATGTAGTTTTAATATTATATTTTGTTTTTTTTTACTATATTTTATAATTTTGCTGATTACACTGGTTAACAGCAAAATTGCTTTTTATTCGAAACCATTCTAGCGTTATAGAGTTTGACTCCCAGAATCTCAATATACAAGTTATATGTCAAAGTTAGCTCTCATTGGTCTGTTATGTTATATTAAAAATAAAGAGTTTAATTCGATGTTTTTATTGCGCCAGCTCAAACTGTATAGTGATAAGCCGCGTAAATTTTGCTATTAACTTTTGAATGGCCATGTCTTGTTCTTGTTGTATGCAGTTTTAAAAAGGTATGTTATCTGAGTTTGCATACAAAATTTCAGCATTGTATTCTTTATACTTTAGGAGATACAGCAATTTTAAGAAAAAAACCAGTAAGGACGGTATAGTTGAGTATTCTCAACTATATAATACCCTGTACACATAGTAGGCGGTGCCACACCTTCAATCTACAAACACATATTGATTTGACACCCCCGATCAAATATCGTTCAAAATATCAAGAAAAACGGTCAAAAAATGTGGAATTTACAAAAGTTTTGAGTTTGTTGGTGATTGAGGGGTAACCATCAAAAAGAGGGGGATTTTGTCGTATGCAGTTTTAAAGATATATATTTACTGAGCTTGTATACGAAATATCAGGCTTGTACCTTCAATAGTTTCGGAGATATAGCATTTCTAAGAAAACAACTGGGGAAGGGGAAATGAAGGGGAAGGGTAAAAAATGGGGAATGCAGTTTTGTAGACCTATACATACTGAGTCTACGTACCGACTTTCATGTTTGTACCTATTATAGTTTGGAAGATGTAGTAATTTTAAGTAAAATAAAGTGGAATATATTAAAAATTTCAATTTGTAGGTCTCTGAGGGGTAACAATCAATGAGAGGGGAAATTTGTGGTACGCAGTTTTAAAGATATATATTTGCTGAGCTTGTATACAAAACATCAGGGTTGTAACTTCAATAGTTACGGAGATATAGCATTTTTAAGAAAACAACAGGGGGAGGGGAAATGAAGTGGAGGGGGAAAAATTGTGGTTTGCAGTTTTGTAGAGCTACTTATACTGAGACTACATACCGACTTTCATGTTTCTAACTCTTTGGATGTTCGAGTTATAGCGTTTTGAAAAAGTGGGCAGTGCTGAATGGGCGGGAAGGAGTGGGCGTGGCAAAAAAAAAAAATAAACTTGATCTGCTGCCGAGCATCACGAGTCTACCCTCCAAATTTCAAGTCTCTAGCTCTTATAGTTTCCGAGAACCGTTGGTGAGGACGGACGGACAGACGGACAGACGGACAGACGGACAGACAGACAGACAGACAGACGGACAGACGGACGGACATGGCTCAATCAATTTCTCTTGTCGTCCTGATCAAGAATATATATACTTTTTGGGGTCCCCCTCCCCTCCTTCTGTGCGTTACATACATTTCGTTCAAACAAACCCAATATACCCTGATACACTATGTGTACAGGGTATAATGACCTTTTGTTGCGCTCGATGGGCGGGAAGGAATGGGCGAGGCAAAAATTCCTTCAAACTTGATCTAGTGTTCGACCACACGAGTCTATCTTCCAAATTTCAAGTCTCTAGCTTTAATAGTTTTCGCAGTGTTAAGTACGGTTTGTGTTACAAATAGGATAAAGCAGTGTTCAAAGCGCAATTTATGCCAAATTTCAACTTGTTTGTATTTGCGTTGTCACACAGCGTTAAAAATGAATGTTTGTGGTATGTAATTTTAAAAAGGTATGTTTACTGAGTTTCCATACAAAATTTCAGCATTGTATCTATTATAGTTAAGGAGATACAGCAATTTTAAGAAAACAACTTTTTGAGGGGAAACGAAGGGGAGGGGGAAAAATGTGGTATGCAGTTTTGTAGAGCTATACATACTGAGTCTACATACTCATTTTCATGTTTCTAACTCATCAGGTTTTCGAGCTACAGCCTTTTGAAAAAATGGGTGGTGCTCGATGGGCGAGAAGGAGTGGGCGTGGAAAAAAATCTTTCAAACTTGATCTAGCGTTTGACCTCACGAGTCTATCCACCAAATTTCAAGTCTCTAGCTCTTATAGTTTTCGAGAACCATTGGTGAGGACGGACGGACGGACGGACGGACAGACAGGGCTATATCAATTCGTCTTGTCATCCTGATCAAGAATATATATACTTTATAGGGTCCCCCTCCCCTCCTTCAATGCGTTACATACAAACTGTCTCAAACAAACTTAATATACCCTGATACACAGTGTGTGTACAGGGTATAAAAATGAACAAAATTAATTAATTTTTCGTTTTTGCAAAGCTTTGAAAATGAGGCATTAAGTCTTTTAGGGCCGTCGTTAATGGTTTTTTGGGCAATAAGAGAAATAAAAATTATGTTGAACATGTGAACAATCTCCAACAAATATATCAACAACTACATTGCAACATGTCTCTGAAAATACATTTCCTTCAATCTCATCTTGATTTTTTTTTCTTCTAACTGTGGAGATGTGAGTGACGAACATGGTGAGCGATTCCACCAAGACATACGGACGATGGAAAAAAGGTATCAGGGTCGATGGAATGCGGCAATGTTGGCTGATTACTGTTGGAACTTGAGAAGGGATACTCAAGAATGTTTTTACAAAAAACAAACGAAAACCAGTAAGGGCGGTATAGTCGAGTATACTCGACAATATAATACCCTGTACACATGGTAGGCGGTGCCACACCCTCAATCTACAAAAACATATTGATCTGACATTGCCTATTCAAAAAGTGTTCAAAATATCAAGAAATTCGGTCAAAAAATGTGGATTTTACGAAAAATTTAAGTTTGTAGGCCTCTGAGGGGTAGCCATCAAAAAGGGGGGAAATTTATGGTATGCAGTTTTTAAGATGTATTATCACTGAGCTTGTATACAAAATTGCAGGTTCATACCTTTGTTAGTTTTGGAGATATAGCGTTTTTAAGAAAAATACTAGGGGCGGGGAAATTAAGGGGAGGGGGTAAAATTGTGGTATGCAGTTTTGTAGAGTTACTCATACTGAGTCTACATACCGACTTTCATGTTTCTATCTCTTTGGATGTTCGAGTTATAGCGTTTTCAAAGAGAGGGTGGTGCTGGATGGGCGGGAAGGAGTGGGCGTGGCACAAAACCATTCAAACTTGATCTGCTGCCGAGCATCTCGAGTCCACCCTCCAAATTTCAAGTCTTTAGCTATTATAGTTTCCGAGAACCATTGGTGAGGACGGACGGACGGACGGACAGACGGACAGACATGGCTTAATCAACTTCTCTTGTCGTCACGATAAAGAATATATATACTTTATGGGGTCCCCCGACCCACCTTCTGTGCGTTACATACATTTGGCTTTTGCACAAACACAATATACCCTGATACACAGTATGTGTACAGGGTATAACCAGTAAGGATTGGAGTCGACAGTACTCGACTCCGACATACCCTGTACCTTCAATTTGTACCAACTGTTTGAAGGCGCTGCCCCGCCCATTTTTTAATCGAAACAGAATTCATTTTCATTCAATTTCATATATACCAATTTTTACTATCTTAGACCAATTTGTTCAAGAGATATAACGGCATTCTACCATGGCTATATGTGGGCGTGGTTACGCCCATTTCACAATTGAATCTTGTTATACTCCATCCCAATATCATATATGCAAAGTTTCATTCTTGTAGGTTTTATGGTTCTTGAGATATAAGCGTTTCAAATTATTACTATATATGGGCGTGGCTACGCCCATTTTTTTAATGTATCTTCTTAAGGCTTGAGTCAGCTATATACACTCCAAATTTGGTGTGCCTATCTCTAAAGACAACCGAGATAAAACAACTTTTGTATGTTTTTTCCCGAGGTTGCTCCAGTCATTTGCCCCTCACCCTTAAACTAAGTCAAAAAAGGGGAAACACAAAATAAACTTGATCTGCTGAAGGAATAACAGAATCGAACTGCGAAGAGCTTTTGGTCCTATATATTATAGTTTCCGAGATCGACGCGTTCATACAGACGGACGGACGGACAGAAGGACATGGCTAAATCGACTTCTCTTTCGATACTGATCAGGAATATATATACTTTGTATAGTCGGAAATGTCTCCTTTAAGGTGTTACATACATTGTCGATGCGCCCAAAACTAATATACCCTTGTACCATAAGGTACAGGGTCTAAAAAAAAAAAATTAATTAAATAGGCCAAGCCTCTTGTAAATATATCTAAATCATCAATTTCATTTATGTAATTAAAAAAAAAACCAGTAAGGACGCTATCTTCAGCAAGGCTGAAGCTATAATACTTTTCACGATGTGTCACTATAAAAAAAAGTAAATGAATAGTTTTCATGCCTCCCTAACAACATAAAAGTTGTCCATACAACGGTTCAAGTTTTGCGATAAGTGGGCGTAGCCATGCCCATTTTTGATCAAAATAGTTTCCATTCCTCCCTAAGAACATAACTGCAAAGTTTCAAGTCAATTCGTAAAAAAACAAAAAAGTTTTTCATACGACGGGTCAATTTTCGCTAAAAAACGGCGTGGCCACGCCCACTTTTGGTCAAAATAGTTTTCATTCCTCCCTAGGAACATAACTGTAAAGTTTCAAGTCAATTGGTTAAAAAACAAAAAATTTTTCCATACAACGGGTCAATTTTCGCTATAAAAGGGCGTAGCCATGCCCATTTTTGATCAAAATAGTTTCCATTCCTCCCTAAGAACATAACTGCAAAGTTTCAAGTCAATTGGTTAAAAAACAAAAAAGTTTTGCATACAACGGTTCAAGTTTGGGTATAAGTGGGCGTAGCCATGCCCACTTTTGGTCAAAATAGTTTTCATTCCTCCCTAAGAACATAACTGTAATGTTTCAAGTCAATTGGTTAAAAAATAAAAAAGTTTTCCATACAACGGGTCAATTTTCGCTATAAGTGGACATGGCTACGCGTGGCTACGCCCACTTTTGGTCATTATAAGAACATTACTTTAAAATTTCAAGTCAATTGGTTAAAAAACAAAAAAGTTTTGCATACAACGGGTCAATTTTCGCTATAAGTGGGCCAAGCCATTCCCACTTTTGGTCAAAATAGTTTTCATTCCTCCCTATGAACATTACTGTAAAGTTTCAATTCAATTCGTTAAAAAACAAAAAAGTTTTCCATACAACGGGTCAATTTTCGCTATAAGTGGGCGTGGCTACGACCACTTTTGGTCAAAATAGTTTTCATTCCTCCCTAAAAACATAACTGTAAAGTTTCAAGTCAATTGGTTAAAAAACAAAAAAGTTTTCCATGCAACCGTTCAAGTTTCACTATAAGTGGGCGTGGCTACGCCCACTTTTGGTCAAAATAGTTTTCATTCTTCCCTTAGAACATAACTTTAAAATTTCAGGTCAATTGGTTAAAAAACAAAAAAGTTTTCCATACAACGACGTGAATATTGCTTCTCTTAATCTTCTTCATTTTGTATGGGAGCTACCAGTTCCAGATGTCCAATCTCAATGAAACTTTCAGGCATGTAGTCGGACTATGTAAAACTACTAAGTTTAAAATTTCAGCACTCTATTGTACAAAACAATAAAGTTTTCCATACATCGATTCAAGTTTTGTTCACTTTTCTTCTTCTTTTCGTATGGGGCTACCAGTTCCAGTGGTCCGATATGGCTGGATCCGACAAATAAGTTGACTGCACTCTGCAAAATTTCAGCTCGATGTCTTCAAAACTGTGGGAGGAGATTTTATATATACAGACAGACGGACAGACGGGCATGGCTAAATCAACTCGTCTAGTCGTCCTGATCAGGAATATATATACTTTATATAGTCGCAAGTGAATATTTCTGTGTGTTAGAAACTTCAGCACAAAGTTAATATACTATTTCACATACGTGAAAAGTATAAAAATTACCAAAAAAGTGACTTTTTCACTTGTTTTCGTTATTTTGCCGCGTCTTAGCAAACACTAATTGGTAAGATGAGGACTTAG
Organism: Phortica okadai; assembly: GCA_034638295.1. Classification (NCBI taxonomy): domain Eukaryota; kingdom Metazoa; phylum Arthropoda; class Insecta; order Diptera; family Drosophilidae; genus Phortica; species Phortica okadai. The sequence continues at coordinate 34,785,390 of CM067848.1, read as the reverse complement.
GATATTTTTATACCTCTAAGTAATCATAATAACCATGTAACTTGAAATTAAAAATGTTAAACATTTTTGTTCTCCACATGTCTTAACTGGTCCTTTTAGGAAATTTTCACCAGTTTCCAAAACTGTCTTCTATATTGCTGTGCGTTCATTCATTGGTAAGATATTGATTGTTACGGTCCACAGCCCCCACTCCATGCCCCCTTTTCGCTTCACCACTGTGATCTTACTTGATGGAAAAGTGGACTTGGTCTCGTCAAAATTGTTATACTCTTCACGTATATGAACAGTACTATAACTTTGACACAAAGTCTGTAACAGTTCGAAATATTCATTTCCGACTACGTAAAGCTTATATATTCTTGATGAGGACGACAAGACGGCGTCTGTCGGTCTGTCTGTATGCATGCAAACTTGACCCTCAGATTTGAAGCTATCGAGCTGAAATTTTGCACAGAGTCTTGAAATTTATGATGATCGGATTATTGGAACTGGTAGGCCTCACACGAAAAGCAGAAGAACCAGTAAGGACGCTAGCTTCAGCAAGGCTTACATACATATTTGTACCTCTAATATTTTTGGAGATATAGGGTTTTTTTTTTTAAAAAACAACTGGGTGAAGGGAAATGAAGGGGTTGGGGAAAAAATGTTGTATGCTGTTTTGTAGATCTATACATACTGAGTCTATATACCGACTTTCATGTTTGGGTGTTCAAGTCATAGCTCTTTAAATAAGTGGGAGGTGCTCGATGGGCGGGAAGGAGTGGGCGTGGCAGAAAATCCTCAATCAAATTTCAAGTTTCTAGCTATTATAGTTTCCGAGAACCATTGGTGGGGACAGACGGACGGACGGACGGACATGGCTATATCAACTCGTCTTGTCGTCCTGATCAAGAATATATATACTTTGTAGGGTCGCCCTTCCCTCCGTGTTGATGTTACATACATTTGGTCTGAATCAAATCTAATATACCCTGATACACAGTATGTGTACAGGGTATAATGAAGAAAACTTAATCGTTGTATGGAAAACTTTTTTGTTTTAGTAGATAGAGGGCTGAAATTTAACAAAGTAGTTTTACCTAGTCCGACTAAATGCCTTAAAGTTTCATTGAGATCGAACTTCTGGAATTGGTACCTGCCATACAAAATGATGAAGAGGAAGAGAAGCAAGATTCACGTCGTTGTTTGGAAAACTTTTTTGGTTCTTAATCAATTGATTTGAAACTTCACATTGTAGTAGGCGAAGAGACATACATGATCACCCATCCGTCTCATACATGCATGATCTAGTCAGGCACACTCTCAATAAGAGCAAGCCGAGATAAAGCACAAAAACATGGAATAAGCGTAAAGTAGAATTAAGAAACTCAACATTGCATGCGAGCAACAAGAGTTAGTCGTAAGCAAGCCTTGGAAGAATAAAGGTGAAAATAAAAGTGCGCGGATAATTAATTACCACCACAACATCAGAAGTGGATAAGATAAAAACCAGTAAGGGAGCTATTTTCAGCTTTGCTGAAACTTATATACTCTTGCAAGCATTTGGAAAATCCGTTTTATAGTTTTTCCAATAAGAATCTTATCAGTTTATAAAGATAAAGGGGCGTAACCCCGCCCATTTTGTAATTTTTCTAACAAATACATTGCAATCATTCTACACTTCATTTTACGATTTTCTATCTCGTCTGCTTAAAAATAAATCAAATTTTTTAGTTTTTATCTATATGGGCGGTGCCACGCCCTTATGTCCGATTCTTATGAAACTTTGTTATATGGTCAAGGATTCTTAAAAACGCGCAACTGCAAAGTTTCATCTGTTTATAGTTGAGAATAAAAAAGTTTTTCTAACAAATGGTAGCTATATTCTATAGTTATCCGCTCTTCACCAATTTTGCAGTGTGCCTTAATTTACGTCTAAGATTTTCTTGTGCAAAAAATCGAGGCGATAGCTTTAAAATCAAAGAGTTTATTGAGCAAAAACCTCATTTTTAACCGATCGTTCCTATGGCAGCTATATGCTATTGTATTCTGATCAGGCTGGTTTCCACAGATAAACTGCCTGCAAAGAAAAAAAAATTTTCTGCGTTTAAATTTTTTTGTTAACTTCATAACTCTAGAAGGAGTTTGCATTGAAACAGACGGACAGACAGACAGACGGACATGGCTATATGAACTCGTCTCGTCGTGCTGATCAAGAATATATATACTTTATATAGTCGGAGATGGCTCCTTCTCTGCATTGCAAACTTCACGCCAAAGTTAAAATACTCTTGCAAGAGTATAAAAAATACAAGAAAACTTTTGTTTCTCCAGCAAATACATACATAATTCTGTTTAATAAAACAATTTTTATGACAGACGATAGCCTTGGATTATCAACGCTCGCTCTTCCCTTAGCCTTGACTACAAAGTCCTGCTCTACAACTCTGTTCTCAAACCTACCTGGACCTACGGCTCCCAGTTATGGGGAAACGCTAGCAGTAGCAACATTGAAACCATCCAGAGAACCCAGTTAAAGATATTGAGAACCATCACCGGGGCACCGTGGTATGTTAGAACCGAAAACATACAAAACCAGTAAGGGCGGTATAGTTGAGTATTCTCAACTATATAATACCCTGTACACACACCTATGTTGATAACACGTTAAACATTCGCCGACAGCAAAAGCAGTGTACCACGATATGGTTTGTGTATTTGCTAATAGTGAGGCAGGGCTCACAGTGCAATGTTGCCATTAGATGGCGCTTTAGTACGGGTTTTGTTACAAAGCATTGCTGCAAAATTTTAGTGTGTTGGTCTTTGCGGGGAAAGTGGTAGTTTGTTGTATGCAGTTTAAAAAAGGTATGTTATCTGAGTTTGCATACAAAATTTCAGCATTGTATTCTTTATACTTTAGGAGATACAGCAATTTTAAGAAAAAAAATGACCTTTTGTTGAGCTCGATGGGCGGGAAGGAATGGGCGTGGCAAAAATTCCTTCAAACTTCATCTAGTGTTCGACCACACGAGACTATCTTCCAAATTTCAAGTCTCTAGCTTTAATAGTTTTCGCAGTGTTAAGTACGGTTTTTGTTACAAATAGGATAAAGCAGTGTTCAAAGCGCAATTTATGCCAAATTTCAACTTGTTTGTCTTTGCGTTGTCACACAGCGTTAAAAATGAAAGTTTGTGGTATGCAGTTTTAAAAAGGTATGTTTACTGAGTTTGCATGCAAAATTTCAGCATTGTATCTATTATAGTTTAGGAGATACAGCAATTTTAAGAAAACAACTTTTTGAGGGAAAACGAAGGGGAGGGGGAAAAAATGTGGTATGCAGTTTTGTAGAGCTATACATACTGAGTCTACATACTCATTTTCATATTTCTAACTCATCAGGTTTTCGAGCTACAGCCTTTTGAAAAAATGGGTGGTGCTCGATGGGTGGGAAGGAGTGGGCGTGGCAAAAAATCCTTCAAACTTGATCTAGCGTTTGACCTCACGAGTCTATCCACCAAATTTCAAGTCTCTAGCTCTTATAGTTTTCGAGAACCATTGGTGAGGACGGACGGACGGACAGACAGGGCTATATCAATTCGTCTTGTCATCCTGATCAAGAATATATATACTTTATAGGGTCCCCCTCCCCTCCTTCTATGCGTTACATACAAACCGTCTCAAACAAACTTAATATACCCTGATACACAGTGTGTGTACAGGGTATAACCAGTAAGGACGCTATCTTCAGCAGGGCAGAAACTTATATATTTTTCATGCACTTTCTTGTGCCGCGCCCACTTTTTTGACAGAAAATACTTTCTATTCATGTTATTAGCCTATATAGAAATTTTGATTGTTTTTGCTCATTGAGTACCGGAGATTTGCAAATTATTGATTTTTGCGAGAAGTGGGCGTAACCATGCCGATTTTTTGACAAAATAGTTTTAATGCCTCCCCAAGAACATTACTGTAAAGTTTCAAGTCAATTGGTTAAGAAACAAAAAAGTTTTCCATACAACGACGTGAATCTTGGTTCCTTTCCTTTTGTATGGCAGGTACCAGTTCCAGTTGCCCGATCTCAATGAAACTTTCAGGCATTTAGGACCTTGTATAACTACTATGTTTAAAATTTCAGCCCTCTATCATACAAAACAAAAAAGTTTTCCATACAACGATTAAAGTTTTCTTGATCTTTCTATATGGGAGCTACCAGTTCCAGTTTCCCGATCTCAATGAAACTTTGAGGCATTAAGTCGGACTATGTAAAACTACTATGTTCAGCTTTCTATCTTATAAAAAAAAAAAGTTTTCCATACAACGATTCAAGTTTTGTTCACTTTTCTTCTTCTTTTCTCATGGGAGCTATCTGTTCCAATAATCCGATTATGCTGGTTCCAACGAATGATTCATCGTAATAAATTCTAAGACTCTGTACAAAGTTTCAGCTCGATAGCTTCAAAACTGAGGGATTAGTTTGCATACATACAGACAGACCGACAGACAGACGGAAATGGCTAAATCAACTCGTCTTGTCGTCCTGATCAAGAAAATATTTACTTTATATAGTCGGAAATTAATATTTCGATCTGTAACAAACTCCATGGTAAAGTTAATATACTACTTCCCATACGTGAAAAGTATAAAAAGGAGAGTCAGTTACAGATAATCTACTTTATGTGGATCATATTATAACTAAGAGCCTTACCTCAAAAAACAATGTTTCTAAGTATCACTTGACTTTATAAAAGCTTTTGACAAAATCGGTTTGCATGCAATTATTGACCAGCTGTATGAATGGAAGATTGGACCAAAAATGATCAATTACGTTAAAAACTTTATGCTTAACAGGAATATGAAAGTAAGGATCGGAAAATATTTTTCAACTACTTTACCCTCTCACAATGGAATACCACAAGGCTCACCCCTTTCAGTTATACTCTTTTCTATTGCCTACAACAAACTAACCAACATAAATTGATAACATAAAGAAATTAATGTTTGTGCTTATGCTGATGATTACAACTTAATTATTAAATTAGGAAACCAAAAAAATATTCAAATACCTATGCAGAGCATTTTTACAAATATTAATAACTGGTGTAACTACTCTGGAGCACTCCTCTCATCCTCAAAATGTAAGCATATACACATTTGTAAAAAACACGGATGTAACTGTAGTATTTTCGCCAATAACTTGAATATAATTGATACAAAAACACTAAAGATTTTAGGACTAACAATTACAAGTAACTACAAATAGAATAAAAATGTACAAATCTTAGCCAACTCCCTTACAAAGCAACTCAATATTTTGCAATGCCTTGAGTCTAATAAATTAAATTGTTCAACACACACATTGATATCAATCCTTAAGACACTTTTAATCTCAAAAATAGAATTTGCATTGCCTATTTACAAAGTCGTGAATCTTGCTTCTCTTCCTCTTCTTCATTTTGTATGGGAGCCACCAGTTCCACTTGTCCAATCTCAATGAAACTTTCAGGCATTTAGTCGGACTATGTAAAACTACTCGAAGCTCAATAGCTTCAAAACTGACGGACTAGTTTGCATACATACAGACAGACCGACAGATAGACGGACATGGCTAAATCAACTCGTCTTGTCGTCCTGATCAAAAATATATAGAGATTTTATAAATGTGTGTGTCAAAATTGATAACAAGTAGCAACGGAAAAAAGTGAAAGAAATAAATTACGTCGACATATACAAGAATGAAACAGTATGCAACATCAATGAAGCTCTAAGTCACCAAACGCGATGCAAGATAACTTTACTATTAGAAAGAAAGTTCTCACAGGCAAAGAAACCAGAGCAGCCAAAGATAAACTACGAAATGAGCATATCTTTAGAAAAACCGAAACGATTTATTAGACAAATAAGGCAACAAGAAGATCTTCTCAAAGTTAGATTTAAACCAGTAAGGACGCTACGTTCAGCAAGACTTATGCTTATATACTCTTCACGCCCTTTCTTGTGCCGCGCCCACTTTTTTGACTGAAAATACTTTATATTCATCTTATTAGCCTATATACAAATTTTAATTGTTTTTGCTCATTAAGTACCGGAGATATGCAAATTATCGATTTTTGCTATAAGTGGGCGTAACCATGCCCATTTCTTGGTGAAAATAAATTTCATGCCTCCCTAAGAATATAAGTGTGAAGTTTCAACTTAATTGATGTAGAAATAAAAAAGTTTTCCATACAACGATTTAATTTAGCTTCTCTTCCTCTTCTTCATTTTGTATGGCAGGTACCAGTTCCAGCTGTCCAATCTCCAATTTAGGCAGGACTACGTAAAACTTCTATGTTTGAAATTTCAACCCTTTATCTTCCAAAACAAAAAAGTTCTTCATAGAACAATTGAATTTTTGTTTTCTTCTTCTTTTCGTATGGGAGCTACCACTTCCAATGTTCCGATGTTACCGGTTCCGAAAAGTAAGTTGATCGCACAAAAAAGAAGATTGTGTGCAAAGTTTCATCTCGATATCTTCAAAACTGTGGGAGGATATCGTGTATATAGAGACAGACGGACATGGCTAAGTCAACTCGTCTTGTCGTCCTGATCAAGAATTTATATACTTAATATAGTCGCAAGTGAATATTTCTATCTGTTTCAAACTTTAGCACAAACAGATAATATTATTCACTTGCGTGAAGAGTGTAAAAACGGGTACTTTCTTGTATCCGTCAATGAAAGCTTAATCAACTACACGTCATTTGTTACAACACTAGGACAATTTGAATTCATGAAAATGCCAATAGGACTACAATATGCAACGAACCTGTTGCAGAGATTTGTAAACAATGTATTCGCAGACATGATCAGGGATGAAAAAGTGATAATTAACATAGATGATACAATGATTGCAACCAAGAATGAAGAAGAATACTTAGACGTGTTAAGCCAGTAAGGACGCTATAGTCGAGTATACTCGACAATATAATACCCTGCACACATGGTAGGCGGTGCCACACCCTCAATCTACAAAAACATATTGATCTGACGTCGCCTATTAAAATAGTGTTCAAAATATCAAGAAAATCGGTTCAAAAATGTAGATTTCACTGAGCTTGTATACAAAATTTGAGGTTCATACCTTTGTTAGTTTTGGAGATATAGCATTTTTCAGAAAAATACTAGGGGAGGGGGAATTAAGGAGAGGGGTATTCAGTTTTGTAGAGTTACTCATACTGAGTCTACATACCGATTTTCATGTTTCTATCTTTTTGGATGTTCGAGTTATAGCGTTTTCAAAAAGTGGAAGGTGCTGGATGGGCGAGAAGGAGTAGGCGTGGCACAAAACCATTCAAACTTGATCTGCTGCCGAGCATCACGAGTCTACCCACCAAATTTCAAGTCTCTAGCTATTATAGTTTCTGAGAACCATTGGTGAATACGGACGGACAGACGGACGGACATGGCTTAATCAATTTCTCTTGTCGTCTTGATCAAGAATATATATACTTTATAGGGTCCCCCTGCCCTCCTTCTGACAAACACAATATACTCCGATACACAGTATGTGTACAGGGTATAAAAATGTTGATTTGACATCGCCCGATCAAATTATGTTCAAAATATCAAGTAAATCAGTCAAAAAATGTGTAATTCTTGGCTTAATCAATTTCTCTTGACGTCCTGATCAAGAATATATATACTTTATAGGGTCCCCCTGCCCTCCTTCTGTGCGTTACATACATTTCGGTCAAACAAACACAATATACCCCGATAAACAGTACGTGTACAGGGTATAAAAAGGTGTTAGAAAGACTGCTATAAAACAAATTGGAGTTGAAAATGAACAAATGTGAGTTCTTTCAAAACAAAGTAAAATAGCAGATGAAAACGGAATAGACGCGATAGGCGTCTAGGCGTTTATACGTATTTTAGGAGATTTATTAAAGATTTTTCTACCCTAGCCAAGACGTTACACGATCTGCTGAAAAAAGACAAAAAATTTCGATTCGAATTATTAGATTGCTTTACAAACCTTCAAGAAAAACTGCTACAAGTACCTGTTTTGGCCATTTACAATTACAAAGATGAGATAGAATTTCATGGCGACGCCAGTTCACTAGGATTCGATGCAGTGTTTATGCAGAAAAAAGACGACAACAAATGGAATCCTAAATTTTATTTTTCAAAGCGCACGACAGACACCGAATCAAGATATCACAGTTTCGAAATAGAGGCGTTAGGAATAATTTATGCATTACGATGATTCAGGATATACTTGTAAGGCAAGCGATTCAAGATCATGACTGACTGCAAGTCACTAAAGCTGAACAAAGTAGAGCTAAATCCTGGTGGTAGAAGCTAATAGATTCAAAAGCAATTAAGTCATTTTTCAAAACAGAGAGCCGACAATACAAAACTTAAACCAGTAAGGGCGGTATAGTTGAGTATTCTCAACTATATAATACCCTGTACACACACCTATGTTTATAACACGTTAAACTTTCGCCGACAGCAAAAGCAGTGTACCACGATATGGTTTGTGTATTTGGTAAGGTAAGGCAGGGCTCACAGTGCAATGTTGCCATTAGATGGCGCTTTAGTACGGATTCTGTTACAAAGCGGTAGTTTGATGTATACAGTTTTAAAAAGGTATGTTAACTGAGTTTGCATACAAAATTTCAGCATTGTATTTTTTATAGTTTAGGAGATACAGCAATTTTAAGAAAAAAATTTTTTAGGGGAAACGAAAGGGAGGGGGAATAAATTTGGTATGCAGTTTTGTAGAGCTATACATACTGAGTCTACATACTCATTTTCATGTTTCTAACACATCAGGTTTTCGAGCTACAGCCTTTTGAGTAAATGGCAGAAATTCCTTCAAACTTGATCTAGCGTTTGACCTCACGAGTCTATCCTCCAAATTTTAAGTCTCTAGCTCTTATAGTTTTCGAGAACCATTGGTGAGGACGAATGGACGGACGGACAGACAGGGCTATATCAACTCGTCTTGTCATCCTGATCAAGAATATATATACTTTATAGGGTCCCCCTCCCCTCCTTCTATGCGTTACATACAAACCGTCTCAAACAAACTTAATATACCCTGATACACAGTGTGTGAACAGGGTATAAAAAGATACTAGAAACCAGTAAGGATTGGATTCGACAGTACTCGACTCCGACATACCCTGTACCTTCAATTTGTACCAACTGTTTGAAGGCGTTGCCCCGCCCATTTTTTAATCGAAACAGATTTCATTTTCATTCAATTTCATATATACCAATTTTTACTCTTTTAGACCAATTCGTTCAAGAGATATAACGGCATTCTACCATGGCTATATGTGGGCGTGGTCACGCCCATTTCACAATACAATCTTGTAATACTCCATTCCAATATCATATATGGAAAGTTTCATTCTTGTAAGTTTTATGGTTCTTGAGATATAAGCGTTACAAATTATTACTAGATATGGGAGTGGCCACGCCCATTTTTTTAATGTATCGTCTTGGGGCCGGAGTCAGCTATATACACTCCAAGTTTGGTGTTCCTATCTCAAAAGACAAACGATATAAAACGACTTTTGTAAGTTTTTTCCCGAGGTTACTCCAGTCTTTTGCCCCTCACCCCTAAACTAAGTCAAACCAGTAAGGGCGGTATAGTTGAGTATTCTCAACTATATAATACCCTGTGCCACACCCTCAATCTACAAACACATATTGATTTGACACCCCCTATCACATATCGTTCAAAATATCAAGAAAAACGGTAAAAAAATGTGGAATTTACAAAAGTTTTCAGTTTGTGGGTGATTGAGGGGAAATTGTGGTATGCAGTATTGTAGAGCTACTTATACTGAGACGACATACCGACTTTCATGTTTCTAACTCTTTGGATGTTCGAGTTATAGCGTTTTGAAAAAGTGGGTGGTGCTGAATGGGCGGGAAGGAGTGGGCGTGGCAAAAAAAAAAAAAAATCGCGTGCAACACAGTACACGTGTTCGAAGTGAAACTTTCTTTAAAAGAACCAAAAAACCAGTAAGGACGCTATCATCAGCCTTGCCACGCCCATTTTCTGGATATAATTTCTCTTTATCTCAGTATCATATACACTAATTATACTCTTCACGCAAGTGAATAGTATTATAACTTTGTCCTGAAGTTTGTAACAGCAAGAAGGAGGGGAGGGGGACCCCATAAAGTATATATATTCTTGATCAGCTCGACAAGACGAGTTGATATAGCCATGTCCGTCTGTCCGTCTGTCCGTCTGTCCGTCTGTCTGTGAATATGCTATCTCCTCCCACAGTTTTGAAGATATCGAGCTGAAATTTTGCGGGAAGTCTTCTCTAATGTGTGGTCAAATCATTGGTCGGAACCGGCCATATCGGATTATTGGAACTGGTAGCCCCCATACGAAATGAAGAAGAAAAACAAATTTTAATCGTTATATGGAAAACTTTTTTGTTTTGAAAGATAGAGAGCTGAAATTTCAAACATAGTAGTTTAACATAGTCCGACATAATGCCTGAAAGTTTCATTGAGATCGGGCAACTAGAACTGGTAGCTGCCATACAAAATGAAGAAGAGGAAGAGAAATTAAGATTTAACGTCGTTGTATGGAAAACTTTTTTGTTTTGTATGATAGAGGGCTGAAATTTTCAACTTAGTAGTTCTACATAATCCGACATAATGCCTGAAAGTTTCATTGAGATTGGACATCTGCAACTGGTAGCTCCCATACAAAATGAAGAAGAGGAAGAGAAGCAATATTCACGTCGTTCTATGGAAAACTTTTTTGTTTCTTAACCAATTGACATGAAACTTCACAGTTATGTTCTTGGGGAGGCATTAAAACTATTTAGACAAAAATGGGCATGGTTACGCCCACTTTTACCAAAAATCAATAATTTGCATATCTCCGGCACCCAATGAGCAAAAACAATGAAAATTTGTATGTAGACTAATTAGATGAAGAAAAAATATATTCAGTAAAAAAAATAGGCGTGGCACAAGAAATAAGCGTGAAGAGTATTTAAGCTTCAGCCCTGCTGAAGTTAGCGTCCTTACTGGTTTTCATTATTTTAGCTCATTGCGTACCTGAGATATGCAAATTATAAATTTTTGCTATAAGTGGGCGTTGCCTTACCCAATTTTTGATGAAAATATTTTTTATGGCTCTCTAAGACAATAATTGTGAAGTTTCAAGTCAATTGATCAAGAAACAAAAAAGTTTTCCATACAACGACGTAAATTTGCTTTTTATCCTCTTATTAATGATTTATGGTAATAAAATTGGGGGATCTGTGGAACATTTCAGGTCGATGATTTTAAAATAATCAAAAAGGAAATTTAGTTATCTGGGAAATATTTTATAGATATTTTCACACCGTTGCAAAATCTCTGACAATTTTCTCGAAGATTTTATTAAATTCAGCCTTATTTTAAGTTGTTATAAATAATTATGTACCAAGAAATAAACTTTATGGTTTCCTCATTAATCTGCATTAAATAAATCCAATATTTAACATGATTTCATTAATAAATCTGCTCGTAAAAATAGTACATTTTATGAAAATATGTACAGACATAGGTACATATATACTAACCATGCACAATTTGGAATGTGTACATTTTTGAATGCATAAATGCGAAGAAGAAGAATTAATTCAAATGTGCAGAGTGTCTCCCGAAGAACAGAGTCAAGTTAACTACCAATGCTCCAATATGTGGAATCTACTTGACTTTATTCATTGCATATATAATTTATTATTAGTGTTCACTTTCGGAATTTTTTGAATTTGTAAATTAATTGTTTTTAATTGCTAATCACAGCAATGGAAAGGGTATTATTGTCAATTGCAAAATTGAACGAGCTTCAACATTATTAACTGCAGATGATTTCGCGGCTCATATGTATATTATGAAGCCGATTAGCGACGTTGATTAGCAACGTTAAGTAGCGGGCAACAACAAGCACAATGCATACGCTCAGACAGTGTCATAGGTAGCAACAACCACACTGTCCGACCTAACGGAGAATGGTTATGACGAAAATAACAACAACAAGAGTTGTTGTAATATTTGGAGTAAATGTGCCAGGTTAGTTGTTGTTGCATATGTGCCAGATGGCGAAAGTGACGGTTGAAGGGGAATGCCAAAATTACAACAAAGCATGTTGTTGTTTATGACTACAGACCGTCATTCTATATTCTGTTTCATTCTCTCGCAGGCTAAATCATTTAAATGTATAGTCTGTCTCTTTTTCATGTCGTTTCATCGAGTTTCAAATCACACCCATGCTAAAGAAGTTTCACTTCAAAAATAAACTTGATCTGCTGCCGAGCATCACGAGTCTACCCTCCAAATTTCAAGTCTCTATCTCTTATAGTTTCCGAGAACCGTTGGTGAGGACGGACGGACATGGCTCAATCAATTTCTCTTGTTGTCCTGATCAAGAATATATATTCTTTTTGGGGTCCCCCTCCCCTCCTTCTGTGCGTTACATACATTTCGTTCAAACAAACCCAATATACCCTGATACACTATGTGTACAGGGTATAAAAAGGGGGAAACAAAATAAACTTGATCTGCTGAAGGAATAACAGAATCGAACAGCGAAGAGCTTTTGGTCCTATATATTATAGTTTCCGAGATCGACGCATTCATACATACGGACGGACGGACAGACAGACGGACATGGGTAAATCGACTTCTCTTTCGATACTAATCAAGAATATATATACTTTGTATAGTCGGAAATGTCTCCTTTAAGGTGTTACATACATTGTCGATGCGCACAAAACTAATATACCCTTGTACCATAAGGTACAGGATATTAAAACGGAACATACATAAGTTATTGGAGATGAGATATGGAGTAGTGTACTGAAAAACAAATCAACTATGACAGGTTATTATTTTATGTACCAAGGATATGGAAGAAGACGTGTTATATACGTATCACGACGAGTTGGGACACGTAGGAAGGGATAAAATATTAGACGCAATACGATGAAATTACTGGTTTCCGAATTTAAAAGAAAAAGCGACTATACATATAAACACCAAAGACAGGAAAAAGGGAAGGATTGCTACACAGTATTCCAAAAGGCATCAAACCATTCGAATCGATTCACATCGACCATTACGGCCCGATAAACGCAGTAGTGAGAACAAATATATATTTGCAATAGGTGACGAGTTCACTAAGTTCGCCAGGCTATACACAACCAAACAACGAATACAAAGGAGGTGGTGAAAGCACTGAAAGATTATTTCAGGGCATACAGCAAGCCAAGGTGCATAATATCAGACCGCGGGAGCTGTTTCACATCAGCAGAATTCGAACAGTTTACTAAAGATTATAGCATCAAACACATAAAAATAGCAACAGGGTCGCCACAAGCAAACGGTCAAGTAAAACGGATAAACAGGACTTTAGGGCCAATGATAGCCAAATTAACAGAATTAGAAAATGGTCAGCATTGGGACGTAGTAGTTGAGCAAGTAGAACACGCGTTGAATAATGCGTTACACCGCAGTACTAAACAGCTTTCAAGCGAAATGTTATTCGGATTAAGTCAAGAAGGCAAAGTGTGTGACGAGTAAAAAAACAGTCTGAATGACGAGTTAAAAAACCGTCTGAATGATGTAGGAGAGTCAGAACCAGTAGACTCGCAGAAGTTAAAAGCAATAAGAAGTAAAGCTGTTAAAAATCAAGAAATAGCGCAAAGATCGAACGTAAAATATTATAAGAAGAAGAGAAAAGAAGCCACAAAGTACAAAGCAGGAGTCTTCGTAATGGTCAAAAACTTTGACTCACTTTGTGTGAGGTACTTGGTTAAAGACATCGAAGGATTCCAATTATCACGCAATGCATATCAAGGGGTATGGAGCGCACAAAATATTAGGCATTGGATACGAAAAACGAAGTAACTGATTAGAAAACCAGTAAGGACGCTTTAGTCGAGTATACTCGACAATATAATACCCTGCACACACAGTAGGCGGTGCAACAACCCAAATCTACAAAAAAAAATGTTGATTTGACATCGCCCGAACAAGTAGTGTTCAAAATATCAAGTAAATCGGTCAAAAAATGTGAAATTTACGAAAAATTTGAGTTTGTAGGTCATTGAGGGGTAACTTTCAAAAAGAGGGGAATTTTGTGGTATGCAGTTTTAAAGATACATATTTACCGAGCTTGTCTACAAAATTTCAGGATCGTACCTATAATAGTTTTGAAGATACGGCAATTTCCAAAAAACAACCGGGGGAGGGGAAATGAAGAGGAGGGGGAAAAATTGTGGTATGCAGTTTTGTAGAGCTACTTATACTGAGTCTACATAACCGACTTTCATGTTTCTATCTTTTTGGATGTTCGAGTTATAGCGTTTTGAAAAAGTGGGTGGTGCTGGATGGGCGGGAAGGAGTGGGCGTGGCACAAAACCATTCAAACTTGATCTGCTGCCGAGCATCACGAGTCTACTCTCCAAATTTCAAGTCTCTAGTTGTTATAGTTTCTGAGAACCATTGGTGAATACGGACGGACAGACGGACGGACAGACGGACGGACAGACAGACGGACGGACATGGCTCAATCAATTTCTCTTGTCGTCCTGATCAAGAATATATATACTTTATAGGGTCCCCTTCCCCTCTTTCTGTGCGTTTCATACATTTCGCCCAAACAAATACGACATACCCTGATACACAGTATGTGTACGTGCTTGACGGACTTTCAACACCGCGTTGTGCTGATTTAAGTACAATGTACTTGGATTTTTTTCTCTGTGTAGCAAAGACAGTTATTATATGTACGAGTGTATGTTTGTATATGAAAGTATACATGTGGGTGTAAGTGAAAAGCAGCTGTCACTGACAAGTCACAAAGAAACACACTCACACACATAAAGATACGAAATGTACACGTACGCGTTTTGTTATTTCGTTGTTTATGATTTTCGTATTCGATTGAAGATTTTCTTGTACTTCAATCTTTAGCCATTTCGCATAATGCGCCACACTGTTGTCCACCATAGCCTCACCACAGTCACGCTTTCATCTCCCAAACACACAGACACATATGGGCAATGTACATGTGGATACCATGTAAGAAGTAGTCCAAGTTTGCCAGTAATGTTCAATCGTTTCGTTTCGGTTCCTCTTATTGCCATTGAGACCATCCATGAGAAATTTCTGGGTTTGACTCGACTCTACTCAATTGGATCGGCAGTGTAACGGGGCATGATGCGGTTTGTGCTAGTTAAGCACACCACAATGAGCTCCCTTGTGGCCATCATCTCATTTTTATAGCGCACTTAATGGACGTGCGATACCACCAATTGCAAATCGAGTGTAAGACAAAGACGACAACAACGTACACAAAACGACAAGCGAGGGGAAGGAAAATGTGTCAATCTATGACAGAAAAGTGCGATAGAAACGGGACATGTGAGCATAACAGCTGCGAAACAATAAATGATTTCTTAAATCGACGGTACAGAACTCACCAACACAACGCCAAATCTCTGACGGTTTCTTTAGTGATTCAGAGCCTTATTTCGAGATACTATTAATAACTACTAAATACATCAAGAACTAGTAAGGACGCTATAGTCGAGTATACTCAACAATTTAATACCCTGCATACACGGTAGGCGGTGCCACACCCTAAATCTACAAAAAAATATTTATCAGGCATCGTCCATTCATATAATGTTCAAAATATCATGAAAATAGGTCTTTGAGGGGTAACCATCAAAATGATGGGAAGTTTGTGGCATGCAGTCTTAAAGGTATATATGTATTTACTTGGTTTGTATATAAAAATTCGTATCGTAGCTTTAATAGTTTTGGAGATAGAGCAACTTTAAGATAACAACTGGGGGAGGGGGAAAAATTTTTGTATGCAGTTTTGTAGAGCTACTAATACTAGGTCTACATACCGACTTTTATGTTTCTATATCATCAGCTGCTCGAGCTACAGCCGTTTAAAAAATGAGACGGTGTTGGTTGGGCAGGAAGGAGTGGGCGTAGCACAAAACAAAAACTAGTAAGAACGTAATCTTAAGCAAGGCTGGAGTTATAATACTTTTCACGTTGTGTCACTATAAAAAAAAAAAGTAAATTAATAGTTTTCATGCCTCCCTAACAACATTACTCTAAGGTTTCAAGTCAATTGGTTAAAAAACAAAAAAGTTTCCTATACAACGGTTCAAGATTTGTGATAAGTGGGCGTAGCCATGCCCATGTTTGATCAAAATAGTTTTCATGCCTCCCTAACAACATAACTGTAAGGTTTCAAGTCAATTGGTTAAAAAACAAAAAAAGTTTTCCATACAACGGTTCAAGTTTCGCTATAATTGGGCCAAGCCATGCCCACTTTTGGTCAAAATAGTTTTCATTCCTCCCTAAGAACATTACTGTAAAGTTTCAATTCAATTCGTTAAAAAACAAAAATGTTTTCCATACAACCGTTCAAGTTTCAGTAAAAGTGGGCGTAGCCATGCCCACTCTTGGTCAAAATAGTTCTCATTCCTCCCTAAGACCATAACTGTAAAGTTTCAAGTCCATTGGTTACACCAGTAAGGGCGGTATAGTTGAGTATTCTCAACTATATAATACCCTGTACACACACCTATGTTGATAACACGTTAAACATTCGCCGACAGCAAAAGCAGTTTACCACGATATGGTTTGTGTATTTGCTAGTAGTGAGGCAGGGCTCACAGTGCAATGTTGCCATTAGATGGCGCTTTAGTACGGGTTTTGTTACAAAGCATTGCTGCAAAATTTTAGTGTGTTGGTCTTTGCGGGGAAAGTGGTAGTTTGTTGTATGCAGTTTTAAAAAGGTATGTTATCTGAGTTTGCATACAAAATTTCAGCATTGTATTCTTTATACTTTAGGAGATACAGCAATTTTAAGAAAAAAATGACCTTTTGTTGTGCTCGATGGGCGGGAAGGATTGGGCGTGGCAAAAATTCCTTCAAACTTCATCTAGTGTTCGACCACACGAGACTATCTTCCAAATTTCAAGTCTCTAGCTTTAATAGTTTTCGCAGTGTTAAGTACGGTTTTTGTTACAAATAGGATAAAGCAGTGTTCAAATTTTAACTTGTTTGTCTTTGCGTTGTCACACAGCGTTAAAAATGAAAATTTCAGCATTGTATCTATTATAGTTTAGGAGATATAGCAATTTTAAGAAAACAACTTTTTGAGGGGAAACGAAGGGGAGGGGGAAAAAATGTGGTATGCAGTTTTGTAGAGCTATACATACTGAGTCTACATACTCATTTTCATGTTTCTAACTCATCAGGTTTTCGAGCTACAGCCTTTTGAAAAAATGGGTGGTGCTCGATGGGCGGGAAGGAGTGGGCGTGGCAAAAAATCCTTCAAACTTAATCTAGCGTTTGACCTCACGAGTCTATCCATTTCAAGTCTCTAGCTCTTATAGTTTTCGAGAACCATTGGTGAGGACGGACGGACGGACAGACAGACAGGGCTATATCAATTCGTCTTGTCATCCTGATCAAGGATATATATACTTTATAGGGTCCCCCTCCCCTCCTTCTATGCGTTACATACAAACCGTCTCAAACAAACTTAATATACCCTGATACACAGTGTGTGTACAGGGTATAAAGAGTTAATTCAAATGTGCACAGACTCTCCCGAGGAAAAGAGACAAGTTAGCAACCTATGCTCCAATGTTGTAGTGGCTCTCGGAGTCACCATGTGTCGGCAAACAGCTGATATTGTCCTTAGTATTGTATCTTGATACAAATCCCGATATGTAATTGCTGACGGGATTAAGTATATGGTTATGGTTATCGGTCGTTAGAAGTACATATGTCACCATTACGACTTTTTTACGAGTGTTCGACAGATCATTGGCAATCTCTATAGAGTTTGTGATTTTCATTGGAATAATTTTGCAGGTTGTGAGAACTGATTAGGAGAAAAACATGGCTTCTTTCTGTCTTCTCTGATTGAGACGCGTCCATTTTCAGTTCGTCAAATTCTTAACTCGTTTCCTTTATAAAATAAATTTTTTTAAGCAATTTTTGCATAACCTTAATGGTAGTGAGCAAATATAGTGTGAGCAGTGAAAATTTTAAACCTCATCAGGCAAATTTACATTCTATTCAAGTGTCGTTTCGTTTCACACACTTCCAAAGTCAAAATCAACATCCGTCCGTTTTTACTAAGTTTTCTACCAAGGTAAGAGTGTTTTCCTCGCAAAATGTTGCGATTCAACATAAACGTCACATTTTTGGTTTTTGTTCTTATTATTGGCAATTTTTTTTTGATGTGCACAGAACGACACACAGTACAGGGCCGCCATTGTGATCAGCGCTTGTGGGGATCCACGAGGTTGAATATCATCCAGACTATAACCAGTAAGGATTGGAGTCGACAGTACTCGACTCTGACATACCCTGTACCTTCAATTAGTAACGACTGTTTGAAGGCGTGGCCCCGCCCACTTTTTAATCGAAACAGATTTCATTCAATTTCATATATACCAATTTTTACTCCTTCAGACCAATTCGTTCAACAGATATAACGGAATTCTACCATGGCTATATGTGAGCGTTGTCACGCCCATTTTACAATTGAATCTTGTTATACTCCATTCCAATATCATACATGCAAAGTTTCATTCTTGTAGGTTTTATGGTTCTTCAGATATAAGCGTTTCAAATTATTACTATGTATATATGGGCGTGCTCAATATCTTCGTGGGGTTTGAGTCCGCTATATACACTCCAAATTTGGTGTTCCTATCTCAAAAGATAACCGAGATAAAACGACTTTTGTAAGTTTTTTCCCGAGGTTGCTTCAGTCATTTGCCCCTCACCCTAAACTAAGTCAAAAATGGGGGATACAAAATAAACTTGATATGCGTAATGAATAACAGAATCGAACTGCGAAAAGATTTTGGTTCTATCTATTATAGTTTCCGAGATCGACGCGTTCCTACAGACGGACGGACAGACGGACGGACAGACGGACATGGCTAAATCGACTTCTCTTTCGATACTGATCAAGAATAACAGAATCGAACTGCGAAAAGATTTTGGTTCTATCTATTATAGTTTCCGAGATCGACGCGTTCCTACAGACGGACGGACAGACGGACGGACAGACGGACGGACAGACGGACATGGCTAAATCGACTTCTCTTTCGATACTGATCAAGAATATATATAAATTGTATAGTCGGAAATGTCTCCTTTAAGGTGTTACATACATTGTAGATACGCACAAAACTAATATACCCTTGTACCATAAGGTACATTGTATAACCAGTAAGGGAGCTATTTTCAGCTTTGCTGAAACTTATATACTCTTACAAGTATTTGGAAAATCCGTTTTATAGTTTTTCCAAAAAGAATCTTATAAATTTATAAAGATAAATGGGCGTAACCCCGCCCAGTTTCCATTTTTATACCCTGCACATACAGTGTGTCAGGGTATATTAAGTTTGTTTGAACGAAATGTATGTAACGCACAGAAGGAAGTGAGGGGGATCCCATAAAGTATATATATTCTTGATCAGGATGACAAGAGAAATTGATTGAGCCATGTCCGTCCGTCTGTCCGTCTGTCCGTCCGTCCGTCCGTCCGTCTGTCCGTCTGTATTCACCAATGGATCTCGGAAACTGTAAGAGCTAGAGACTTGAAATTTGGAGGGTAGACTCGTGATGCTTGGCAGCAGATCAAGTTTATTTTTTTTTTGTGCCACGCCCACTCCTTCCCGCCCATCCAGCCCCACCCACTTTTTTAAATCGCTATAACTCAAACATCCAAAGAGATAGAAACATGAAAGTCGGTATGTAGACTCAGTATGAGTGGCTCTACAAAACTGCATACCACAAAATCCCCCCCTCTATTTCATTTCCCCTCCCCCTGTTATTTTCTGTTAATTGCTATATCTCCAAAATTAACAAAGGTATGAACCTGAAATTTTGTGTACAAACTCAGTGATAATGCATCTTAAAAACTGCATACCACAAATTTCCCCTCTTTTTGTTGACTACCCCTCAGAGGTCAACAAACTTCAATTTTTCGTAAAATCCCCATTTTTTGACCAATTTTCTTGATATTTTGAACACTATTTGAATAGGCGACGTCAGATCAATACGTTTTTGTAGATTGAGGGTGTGGCACCGCCCACCATGTGTGCAGGGTATTATATTGTCGAGTATACTCGACTATACCGCCCTTACTGGTTTTTTTTAAGTTACAATGCAATCATTCTGCACTTCATTTTACGATTTTCTATCTCGTCAGCTTATAGATAAATCACATTTTTAGGTTTTTCTCTATGTGAGCGGTGCCACGCCCTTATGTCCGATTCTTATGAAACTTTGTAATATGGATAAGGATTCTTAAAAACGCATAACTGCAAAGTTTCATCTATTTATATTTAAGAACAAAACTAACTAAAACCGAATTTTTGACCGATTGTCTCTTTGGGAGCTATTTGCTATAGTTATCCGATCTTCACCAAATTTACAGTGTGTCTAAATTGACGTCCAATATGTTATTGTGCCAAAAATTGTGGCAATAATTTTAAAATCAAAGCGTTTATTGAGCAAAAAACAAATTTTTGACCGATTGTTCCTATGGGAGCTATATGCTATAGTTATCCGGTCTTCACCAAATTTTCAGTGTATCTCTATTGATTTCCAAGATGTTCACATTCAAAAAATTGAGTCGATAACTTGGAAACCAAAGAATTTTTTGAGCAAAAACCTAATTTTTGACCGATCGTTCCTAAGGCAGCTATATGCTATAGTTATCCTGGATTTTACATACAAACTGCGTGCAAACAAAAGAAAATTTTCTGCATTTAAATTTTTTGGATGCATTTAAAACTCTAGGAGGAGTTCGCATAGCAACAGACGGACAGACGGATGGTCAGACAGTATCCTTGGTCCGTCTCCAGGCTCTAAGCTACCTACCCACCGATTTTCAGCCATATCGGTATGGCCGTTCTTGAGTTATAAATAGTGTAACTAACACGACTTTCTTTTATACATAAAGATATTAATATTAAAATAATATCCATCTTCTCCTTGCCAAAACATCAGCGGGTATGCGTCATATGATCGATGAGTTTCAGATATTGGTTGCAGTTGCCCAGTATCGCGACGTGTACGCACAATATCGCGTTTTTCCAATTGTTCACCAACAATCAGGATGGTAACTTCGTCTACTGTTGGAGCATTAAATGTCCTTTCGTGTGTTCCAGATGGTCGTTTATCTGCTTTGATGACAACTTTATAGTCATCACTTGGCATGCGCTCTAAAGCACTCTTAAACAACCTGACCAACGCATGATGTTCATGAAGCAGACACTGCAAGTCTTGAAGAATTGCTCGCTTCATTCCTGCATTGATCCCTAGGCGTCGATCAAGTTGTTCTTCCATGTTGCCCATGAAATATATTTGTAAAAACTTATTCTGTGTATCTTCGAAAGGTAGTAATGATCCAATTCGATGGTGAATCTGTCCTTGTATCTACAAAATAAAAACCAGACAGTATTAACTGGGTTACACTTTTTTCGGTGGGAGAGTAGAGTTCAGAATTATCAAATATAATACTACCAATAGATAAAGTAAGTTATTCTTTAACTACATTCTATTTAAAAACAAAAATAAATACCTTAAATGTCGGATTAAATCCTCGCTTCACCTTAATATCTGCCCCAAATGACGTCATTTGGAAACAACCATTGTATTTTTGAGTATTTGCAAGAAAGTGGCGTGATTCTTGTGTTTCGCCACAAAGCAATGAATACAATGGCTCATGTGGCGCAGTCAACAATCGCAATTTCACTTTACCGTTAAGGCAGCATAGTCCAGACGTTTCTGCGGAAAACTTTAATGCACCACAATACTCGCAAACAACGTCCATTTGCCCAATGCAAACGATAGGATGCAAGCTGTAATCATTGCTGCAATCGTATTGAAACGCTTCTCGATTCAAATCAGCACTCGGTAAATATCTTGTTCTGCGTCGCAAATTATCTATTTGTTGATCTCTGTTGTTCGCTCGACGATTCTGTATTGCCAACCGAGCTGTTTCATGGGCTGCTTCACTTTGCTCTCGTGATTGAGAAGCACGAAGTCGAGCCATACTATCGCGGCGCTGTTCACGTGCAATTCCTTGTTCTTCTTCAGTCCTTTCATTTGCAGTATTTCGTATTCTTCTTGCATTACGGCTTTGTCGGGAAAGATTCGATCGTCTTGGTCGTGGCATTATTAAGAATGTTATAGTCGGATATGTCTCCTTCTGAAGATTTATACTGTTAACCACTAATATTTGTATGTGGCTGTATGTAAAAAATGAAGAAGAAGCGAAGAAACGTTCACCGTACTTGTGTTCTCTCAAACAACACACATATAGCATTACAAAATTTTAAGAAGAAGCAAAGCATGTTACGTTTCTGTACGTTTTGTGCTTGCGTCCACAAAATTTTAATTTTGTTCATTTTTCTTCTTCTTTATTTATGGGGCTACCAGTTAGAGTGGTCCAATCGGGGAAGACAGTATCCTATGTCCATCTCCTGGCTCTAAGCTACCTACCCACCAATTTTCAGCCATATCGGTATGGCCGTTCTTGAGTTATAAATAGTGTAACTAACACGACTTTCTTTTATATATATAGATATTATCTGACAAGGTTCAGGGGCGGTATATAAAATACAGCCCAAGAATAAAATAAAATTTTGTCTGACAAAGGTCAGGGGCGGTATATGGAATACAGCCGAAGAATAAGAATAAATACGATCTGACAAAGGTCAGGGGTTGTATATGCAATACAACTAAAAAATGAAAATATTATCTGATATAGGATCAGGGGACAGTACTTT
This sequence comes from Phortica okadai, assembly GCA_034638295.1. Lineage (NCBI taxonomy): Eukaryota > Metazoa > Arthropoda > Insecta > Diptera > Drosophilidae > Phortica > Phortica okadai. The sequence goes on along the minus strand of CM067848.1, from coordinate 34,762,540 downwards.
AAGTGCTGGCCGACTTAAATATGTATGTATGTATGTATGAACTGACTGGGTCAGAGGCAGTTGCCAATCCGAAAATACGATTTTGGATCCAATAAAGATGAAGATGAAATATTTTTGAAAGACAAAATCATGGACACCTGGGCTGGTTTCAATCTGAAAAGAAAACTATTAGAAAACCAGTAAGGGCGGTATAGTCGAGTATACTCGACAATATAATACCCTGCACACATGGTAGGCGTTGCCACACCCTCAATCTACAAAAACATATTGATCTGACGTCGCCTATTCAAATAGTGTTCAAAATATCAAGAAAATCGGTCAAAAAATGTGGATTTTACAAAAAATTTAAGTTTGTAGGCCTCTGAGGGGTAGCCATTAAAGAGAGGGGAAATTTGTGGTATGCAGTTTTTAAGATGTATTATCACTGAGCTTGTATACAAAATTTCAGGTTCATACCTTTGTTAGTTTTGGAGATACAGCAAATTTAAGAAAAGAACTGGGGGAGGGGAAATGAAGAGGAGGGGGAAAAATTGTGGTATGCAGTTTTGTAGAGCTACTTATACTGAGACTACATACCGACTTTCATTTTTCTATCTCTTTGAATGTTCGAGTTATAGCATTTTAAAAAAGTGGGTGGTGCTGGATGGGCGGGAAGGAGTGGGCGTGGCACAAAACCGTTCAAACTTGATCTGCTGCCGAGCATCACGAGTCTACCCACCAAATTTCAAGTCTCTAGCTATTATAGTTTCTGAGAACCATTGGTGAATACGGACGGACAGACGGACGGACGGACGGACGGACAGACGGACGGACATGGCTTAATCAATTTCTCTTGTCGTCCTGATCAAGAATATATATACTTTATAGGGTCCCCCTGCCCTCCTTCTGTGCGTTACATACATTTCGCTCAAACAAACACAATATACCCTGATACACAGTATGTGTACAGGGTATAAAGAGTACACATTATCCGAAATGATTGATGCTTGTCAGGTGGAGGAAGAAATAAGTAAGCAATCAGAAGTAATGCGGCCTATGTTAGATACAGAAAGAATCGGGAAGATAACATCGGGGAACGGAAAATCATTCAAGCAGTTTGAGTGTAGTAGGTGTGTCTGCAAGGGTCATATGAGTATGAGTTTTTCATGGCCAGCTTTAAAACAAAAATGCAAGGAGTGCACACGTATTGGCCAAAAATGTGCAAAACGAATTTAAAGAGTAAAGGAACTCAAAGTAACACCGTTGCCATGAAACGGCAACGTATTGACGTGCGTTTGGTGGAGGGGGAAAGTGATACAAAACCCGAAGCTCATTGTTTTCGAATTCGAAGTGATAAGGAGGACGATATGATCAAATGCCGAATAGGGGGCCAAGAACTTTCTTTGATAATTGATACTGAATCTCGATTTAACTTGATAAGTTCAAAAGATTGGAATATTCTTCACAATAAAAAGGTAACAATATTCAATGTCAGGCCAAACTCTTGCAATCAATTCAGAGGATATTCTTCGGAAAAATTGCTGCACGTAATTTGTGTATTTGAAACGGCTATCAGACTAAAGGTACTGAGACTCGGACTGGAAATAAACCAAATAACAAAGGCGTCTTCGTTTCCAAAATGGAAAGGTTTACCAGTTAAATTATCGATTGATTCTGCTGTGAAACCAGTTCAGCAGCCAATGAAACGTATACTGACAGCGCTGAAAGGGACATCAGGATGTGTGTAGATATGAGATTAGCCAAAAAAGCAATTTTAACAGAGAGCTACCCTTTGCCAGTTTTTGAAACATTTATGGCCAAGCTAAGGGATGGAAAATGCTTCTCACGATTGGACCTTAAAGACGCCTATCATCAATTAGAACTGGATAAATCTAGTAGAGGTATTACAACATTCATAACGCCCCAGGGCCTTTTCCGCTACAAAAGATTAATGTTTGGAGTAAACTCTGCTCCCGAAATTTTTCAAAGACGGCTGGAAAAACTATTGGCATCATGTTCCAATGTATTAAATTATATCGATAATATAATTATATTTGGCATCAATGAAACTGATCACGATGAGTCTGTGAGAAAAGTGGAAAAAATACTTGAGGAAAACAACGTGGTTTTAAATGAAGAGAAATGTGTTTGGAAAACACAGAAAGTTAAATCCCTTGGCCATATGTTATCGGACAAAGGCATTGAAGTAGATCCGGAAAAAGTTACAACGATTCTCTCATTTATAGACCCCAAAAACAAGGAAGAAACTCGAAGCTTCCTAGGTCTAATTACTTAAGTAGGTAAATTCATTCCAAATCTTGCTGATCGCACTGAACGTCACGTCTGTTAAGGAAAGATTCCAAGTTCGTTTGGAGTGAAACCGAAAAGAAAGCTTTTGAGAACCTTAAACAACGTTTAGCTAAAATACCGAGACTCTCATACTTTAACCTAAATAAGAGAACACAAGTAATTGCCGATGCCAGTCCTGTTGCTTTAGGAGCTGTATTGCTACAATTTAGTGAGGATAATGAACCCAAGATCATCACGTTTGTCTGACAGACAAGTTTCTCTGGTAGACAATATGTAAGTGAAATGTTTGTGCAGTATTGCAACATAAACGGTATTAAACTGATAAGAACCCCACCATACTGGCCTCAGGTTAAAAATTACGTATATAAACAAAAACAATTTTGAAAAGGAAATTCAGGAGTTTATATACATAAATGCACAATGTTAAGCCTCACGGCATCAATGGGGCAGCTCCTTCAGAGTTAATGTTCAATCCTTTGATTCGCGATAAAATTCCATGTATACAAGATTTAGTGGGGGGAATACACAGATATAGTGGAAAAGGATAATGATTGCGTTCGGAAACAAAAAGGGAAAGTAAATGCAGATGAGAGAAGAGGGGCAGAGGAGATAGGTATTCAGGTTGGAGATCATGTTTTTATGAAGAATGTAGTGTTTCCAAATAAATTGACACCGAATTTTGATACCACTAGTTATGAAGTGTTAGAACGAAAAGAGAATATTGTAAAAGTGTGTGGGGGAGGAAGAACGCTTCTACGGAATGTTAGCCATCTAAAGAAAATTCCAGCCATCGACGCCACATTGGCTGATCCAGCTCCAGCACCTAGTTCAGAGAACTGGGTCAAAGTAAGCCAACGCCCTGTGGAGGAGTCATCGGAAGAAAATAGCACTTCACTGAAACCCGGGTTGAAGCTCAGCCTGATGAAAAAAGGATGTGGCAACCGGTGCGAGAGCGAGACGACAGTGGCTCTACCGAGGCTACTGAGGCAGGCGAGTGTTCGTCAACTGCCATGCAGACAGGAGGGAGTCAGTCGACACTGGACCAGGAGAGAGCTTAGTTGATATTTTAAGACTAGTGTAGATTGTAAGTGTTTGACTAAGAATTAATAAATAAATGTAGAATATAAAGACACTGATATAGAGAGTTGTTACAATAATAAGCAAAACAGCGCTAAAATCATACTAAACTACCACAATAATCAGAATAATTCTTCCATAAGGCATCACTGACCACTCATACACATTCGGTACCAGCTGATTTTCAATGCGCATTAACAAAAGTCGCGTTTATGCGATACTCTTAACGCGGTTTAACTCTGCTAAGTCGCTTTTAAAAGCGCTCTACGCTAATGTGCATTAAGGCGTTTATGCATGCGGTTTTAGTAAGTGCGCATTGAGTTAAAGCGCTTTAAGGCTCTCGCATAAACGCGGTATATAATTTCAAAGTTGTCACGAGTTCCCTACAAAATCTCTTTATATTTCGAACTAAATCCGTACATTTTTACGCATTTGCTAATTCGAACAAAAAAATTATTGCTACATAACAAAATGACGCGTTAATTCGAATTCATCGACGTCCAACACTCCACAATTCAAAGTTGCAGAAAAAAAGAGGCGGAAAGATTGTTTGTAAGCACAGTTTGCTTCATGTTCAAACTTGTATCTAAGTACACGAGCCTTTGTTCTTATACTCTTGTTCAAATTATATAGTATTACCAAAGATTTATTAACAGTTTTTGTAGTTTAAACTTTTCAGCAAAGCTAATACTGATAAGTAAAAGCTAGTGCTAGTAGTATGTAGTAAAAACTATTTTTTTATTCACTCGGCCCAATGCTTGCAAGATTATATAATTACAGCAAAGCCGAATATACATAGCTCCCTTACTGTTTTTTTATACCCTGTACACAAGGTTGTCCCTTACTTTGCAAGGTTCTTATTTTTTAACGTATGTATATGGGCTAATTTTGTTCAGTCTACTCTAAAATACTCTCATGATTTTATTTATTTTTTTTTTGGAGTACGGGAACCCGTGCCGACTTGCGTTCAAAACATGCCAGTTACACCTGCACCTTTAATGTAAGATTGGAACACTTTCTCTAGCAAGTTAGATCGGCACCCATGGTGTTAAATACGAGTACTTCATTTTTATACCCTGCACATACAGTGTGTCAGGGTGTATTAAGTTTGTTTGAAGGAAATGTATGTATCGCATAGAAGGAGGGGAGGGGGACCCTATAAAGTACATATATTCTTGATCAGGATGACAAGAGAAATCGATTGGGCCCTGTCCGTCCGTCTGTATTCACCAATGGTTCTCGGAAACTTTAAAAGCTAGAGACTTGAAATTTGGAGGGTAGACTCGTGATGCTTGGCAGTACATCAAGTTTGAACGGTTTTGTGCCACGCCCTCTCCTTCCTGCCCAACCAGCACCGCTCACTTTTTTAAAACGTTATAACTCGAACACCTCAAGAGATAGAAACATGAAAGTCGGTATGTAGACTCCCGTTCCCCTTGATTTCCCCTCCCCCAATTGTTTTCTATAAAAAGCAATATCTCCAAAACTAACAAATGTATGAATATGAAATTTTGTACACATGCTCAGTAAATATATATCTTTGAAACTGCATACCTACAAACTCAAATTTTTCGTAAATTCTACTTTTTTTGACCAATTTACTTGATATGTTGATCACTATTTGATCGGGCGATGTCAAATCAACCTTTTTTTGTAGATTAAGGGTGTTGCACCACCTACTGTGTGTGCAGGGTATTATATTGTCGAGTATACTCGACTATAGCGTCCTTACTGGTTTTGTTGTCATTTCGTTTCGAATTTGTTGGACAAACAATACGCACAATGTCTGTGGAACTTAAAAGCAATACAAAAACTATATTTTTGATTGGTGAGACAAATCACCAAATAACGGGTGTTAAGTTACCATCTATCCACCAAGTTCTAGCGGTCTCATTTTTTAATATCCGCGAAGTGAAATTAAATGAGTTAAAGCTCAAATCAAATCGTAAAAAAGAACCCATGAAAAGGAAGTATCCTGATTAGTATTATATAAAGTTTATCTTTTTATACCCTGCACATACAGTGTGTCAGGGTATATTAAGTTTGTTCAAACGAAATGTATGTAACGCACAGAATGAGGGGGGGGGGGATAGAGAAATCGATTGAGCCCTGTCCGTCCGTCTTAACTATATAATACCTCGTACACACAACTATGTTTATAACAGATTAAATTTTCGTCGACAGCAAAAGCAGTGTACCACAATATGAATTCACAACACACAACAAAATCTTTTCACACCAGTTCGGCTTTCGTGAAAAACACGGAACTATTGAGCAGGTTAATCGCATAACATCAGAAATACGAAGCGCGTTCGAAAATCGAGAATACTGCACAGCAATATTTTTGGAAGTCTCACAAGCATTCGACAGAGTTTGGTTGAACGGTTTAATGCATAAAATTAAAACCAGTAAGGGAGCTATTTTCACCTTTGCTGAAACTTATGTATATACTCTTGCAAGTATTTGGAAAATCCATTTTATAATTTTATCTTATAAGTTTAAAAAGTTAAAGAGGCGTAACCCCGCCCATTTTCTACTTTTTTTTTAAGAATACAATGCAATCATTCTACACTTCATTTTATGATTTTCTATCTCGTCTGCTTATAGATAAACCACATTTTAAAGTTTTTCTCTATATTCTTATGAAACTTTGTAATATGGTCAAGGATTCCTAAAAACGTGCAACTGCAAGGTTTCATCTGTTTATAGTAGAAAACAAAAAAGTTTTTCTAACAAAAACCGAGTTTTTGACCAATTGTTCTTATGGGAGCTATATGCTACAGTTTTCCGATCTTCACCAATTTTGCGTTTAAATTTTTTTGCTAACTTCAAAACTCTGGGAGGATTTCGCATTGAAACAGACAGACAGACGGACAGACGGACATGGCTATATGAACTCGTCTCGTCGAGCTGATCAAGAATATATATACTTTATATAGTCGGAGATGCCTCCTTCTCTGCGTTGCAAACTTCACGTCAAAGTTAATATACTCTTGCAAGAGTATAACAATGCTTCCAAACAACACACACAAACTACTAAAGTCATGCCTCTACGACGGCACCTTATCTTTTATACTTTAGGAGAAACAGGAATTTTACAAAAAAAAACAGTAAGGATTGGAGTCGACAGTATTCGACTCCGACATACCCTGTACCTTCCATTTGTATCAACTGTTTGAAAGCGTTGCCTCGCCCACTTTATAATCGAAACAGATTCCATTTTCATTCAATTTCATAAATACCAATTTTTACTCTTTTAGATTTATTTGTTCTACCATGGCTATATGTGGGCGTGGTCACGCCCATTTCACTATTGAATATTGTTATACTCCATTCCAATATCATACATGCAAAGTTTCATTCTTGTAGGTAGTATGGTTCTTGAAATATAAGCGTTTCAAATTATTACTATATAGGGGCGTGGCCACGCTCATTTTTTTAATGTAGCTCCTTGAGGTTTGAGTCAGCTATATACACTCCGAATTTGGTGTTCCTATCTCAAAAGACAACCGAGATAAAACGACTTTTGTAAGTTTTTTCCCGAGGTTGCTTTAGTCATTTGCCCCTCACAAATGGGGGATACAAAATAAACTTGATATGCGTAATGAATAACAGAATCGAACTGCGAAAAGATTTTCTTCTATCTTCCAATTTCATGTCTCTAGCTCTAATAGGTTTCGCAGTGTTAAGTACGGTTTTTGTTACAAATAGGATAAAGCAGTGTTCAAAGGGCAATTTATGCCAAATTTCAACTTGATTGTCTTTGCGTAGGCACACAGCGTTGAAAATGAAAATTTGTGGTATGCAGTTTTAAAAAGGTATGTTTACTGAGTTTGCATACAGCATTGTATTGATACAGCAATTTCAATAAAACAACATTTTGAGGGGAAACGAAGGGGAGGGGGAGAAATGTGGTATGCACTTTTGTAGAGCTGTACATACTGACTCTACATACTCATTTTCATGTTTCAAACTCATCAGGCTTTCGAGCTATAGCCTTTTTAAAAAATGGGTGGTGCTCGATGGGCGGGAAGGAGTGGGCGTGGCAAAAATTCCTTCAAACTTGATCTAGCGTTTGACTTCACGAGTCTTTCCTCTAAATTTCAATCTCTAGCTCTTATAGTTTTCGAGAACTATTGGTGAGGACGGACGGACAGACGGACTTGGCTAAATCGATTTCGCTTTCCATACTGATCAAGAATATATATGTACTTTTGAGATGCGATGGTTTTTCCGAGCGTTAGGCGTGGTTTAAAAGATATAGTGTAGTTTATTATTACAAAATTAATAAGAGTATAAAGTTAATGAAAATGGAATATATATGTAGTGTTCGGAGTTGCGTTGTCCGTCGCACACACGTTTAGTTCGTTGACCTCACGAAGAAGTCCGTTTAAAGTAACACGAAGTTCTGATCGCTGCTTCACGTAGAAGTCGCTCTTACTAGCACAGTGTTGCTAGTCCTTCGGTTTGGAGAAGTGTTGCCACTGGGGGATTTATTCGCAGGGAGGCGAGCTCTCACAGTCGGCCTTTCCTTACCTTTCGATGTGTCCTCGCTCGAATCGGTTGGTAATCGTTGATTGGAGTCGTCGTCGTCTTCGTCAGATTCGTTTGGGTTCTTGGGCGGTAATTTACACCAGGCCTTCAGCATGTCTGAGGCGAACACAGATCGGTAGTGTCGTTGAGTTCGTTGTGCATAGGGTAAGTCTTCGATGACGTATCGTTCTTTTGGCAAGACTTTGGTGATGATGAAAGGACCCTTAAAACGTGGTTCGAGTTTACGTGACGTGCCAGTGCTGGTTGGTTCGTTTTCGTCTAATACCAAATCTCCTTCTGCGGTTTAGCATGTTGGTTTAGCATGCTTTCTGTCGTAGCTTTCTTAAGCTTTCGCTCGTTGATCGTTTATAGAAACTGTGGCGTCTTCTCGTAGTTGTTGACCTAAATGGTCGATATCAATCGTATCGTATTTTGGTAAAAGTGGGCGTAACCATGCCCATTTTTTATACTTTTCACGTATGTGAAATGTGCTGAAGTTTGTAACAGATCGAAATATTCATTTCCGACTATATAAAGTATATATATTCTTGATCAAGACGACAAGACGAGTTGATTTAGCCATGTCCGTCTGTCCGTCCGTCTGTCTGTATATATACAATCTCCTCCCACAGTTTTGAAGATATCGAGCTGAAATTTTGCACAGAAACTTCTTATTTGTGCAATCAACTCATTTGTCGGATCCAGCCATATCGGACCACTGGAACTGGTAGCCCCCATACGAAAGGAAGAAGAAAAGTGAACAAAACTTGAATCGTTGTATGGAAAACTTTTTTGTTTTGTATGATAGAGTGCTGAAATTTTAAACATAGTAGTTCTACATAGTCCGACTACATGCCTGAAAGTTTCACTGAGATCGATAAACTGGAACTGGTAGCTCCCATACAAAATTAAGAAGACGAGGAGAAGCAATATTCACGTCGTTGTATGGAGAACTTTTTTGTTTTTTAACCAATTGACTTGAAACTTTACAGTTATGATTTTTGGGAGGAATGAAAACTATTTTGACCAAAAGTGGGCGTAGCCACACCCACTTATAGCTAAACTTGACCCGTTGTATGGAATTTTTTTTGGTTTTTTAACCAATTGACTTGAAACTTTACAGTTATGTTCTTAGGGAGGAATGAAAACTATTTTGACCAAAAGTGGGCGTAGCCAGGCCCACTTATAGCTAAACCTGACCCGCTGTATGGAAAACTTTTTTTGTTTTTAAACCAATTGACTTGAAACTTTACAGTTATGTTCTTAGGGAGGAATGAAAACTATTTTGACCAAAAGTGGGCGTAGCCACACCCACTTATAGCTAAACTTGACCCGTTGTATGGAAAACTTTTTTGTTTTTTAACCAATTGACTTGAAACTTTACAGTTATGTTCTTAGGGAGGAATGAAAACTATTTTGACCAAAAGTGGGCGTAGCCAGGCCCACTTATAGCTAAACTTGACCCGTTGTATGGAAAACTTTTTTTGTTTTTAAACCAATTGACTTGAAACTTTACAGTTATGTTCTTAGGGAGGAATGAAAACTATTTTGACCAAAAGTGGGCGTAGCCACACCCACTTATAGCTAAACTTGACCCGTTGTATGGAAAACTTTTTTGTTTTTTAACCAATTGACTTGAAACTTTACAGTTATGTTCTTGGGGAGGAATGAAAACTATTTTGACCAAAAGTGGGCAAGGCCACGCCCACTTATAGCTAAACTTGACCCGTTGTATGGAAAACTTTTTTGTTTTTTAACCAATTGACTTGAAACTTTACAGTTATGTTCTTAGGGAGGAATGAAAACTATTTTGACCAAAAGTGGGCGTAGCCACACCCACTTATAGCTAAACTTGACCCGTTGTATGGAAATTTTTTTTGTTTTTTAATCAATTGACTTGAAACTTTACAGTTATGTTCTTAGGGAGGAATGAAAACTATTTTGACCAAAAGTGGGCGTAGCCACACCCACTTATAGCTAAACTTGACCCGTTGTATGGAAAACTTTTTTGTTTTTTAACCAATTAACTTGAAACTTTACAGTTATGTTCTTGGGGAGGAATGAAAACTATTTTGACCAAAAGTGGGCGTAGCCACGCCTACTTATAGTGAAACTTGACCCGTTGTATGGAAAACTTTTTTGTTTTTAAACCAATTGATTTGAAACTTTACAGTTTTGTTCTTAGGGAGGAATGAAAACTATTTTGACCAAAAGTGGGCGTAGCCAGGCCCACTTATAGCTAAACTTGACCCGTTGTATGGAAAACTTTTTTGTTTTTTAACCAATTGACTTGAAACTTTACAGTTATGTTCTTGGGGAGGAATGAAAACTATTTTGATCAAAAGTGGGCGTAGCCAGGCCCACTTATAGCTAAACTTGACCCGTTGTATGGAAAACTTTTTTTGTTTTTAAACCAATTGACTTGAAACTTTACAGTTATGTTCTTAGGGAGGAATGAAAACTATTTTGACCAAAAGTGAGCATGGTTTCACCCACTTATATCGAAACTTGAAATGTGGAATGGAAAACTTTTTTGTTTTTTAATCAATTGACTTGAAACATTACAGTTATGTTCTTAGGGAGGAATGAAAACTATTTTGACCAAAAGTGGGCAAGGCCACGCCCACTTATAGCTAAACTTGACCCGTTGTATGGAAAACTTTTTTGTTTTTTAACCAATTGACTTGAAACTTTACAGTTATGTTCTTAGGGAGGAATGAAAACTATTTTGACCAAAAATGGGCGTAGCCACACCCACTTATAGCTAAACTTGACCCGTTGTATGGAAATTTTTTTTGTTTTTTAACCAATTGACTTGAAACTTTACAGTTATGTTCTTAGGGAGGAATGAAAACTATTTTGTTCAAAAGTGGGCGTAGCCACACCCACTTATAGCTAAACTTGACCCGTTGTATGGAAAACTTTTTTGTTTTTTAACCAATTAACTTGAAACTTTACAGTTATGTTCTTGGGGAGGAATGAAAACTATTTTGACCAAAAGTGGGCGTAGCCACACCTACTTATAGCGAAACTTGACCCGTTGTATTGAAAACTTTTTTGTTTTTAAACCAATTGATTTGAAACGTTACAGTTATTTTCTTAGGGAGGAATGAAAACTATTTTGACCAAAAGTGGGCGTAGCCACGCCTACTTATAGCGAAACTTGACCCGTTGTATGGAAAACTTTTTTGTTTTTAAACCAATTGACTTGAAACGTTACAGTTATTTTCTTAGGGAGGAATGAAAACTATTTTGACCAAAAGTGGGCGTAGCCAGGCCCACTTATAGCTAAACTTGACCCGTTGTATGGAAAACTTTTTTTGTTTTTAAACCAATTGACTTGAAACTTTACAGTTATGTTCTTAGGGAGGAATGAAAACTATTTTGACCAAAAGTGGGCGTAGCCACACCCACTTATAGCTAAACTTGACCCGTTGTATGGAAAACTTTTTTGTTTTTTAACCAATTGACTTGAAACTTTACAGTTTTGTTCTGAGGGAGGAATGAAAACTATTTTGACCAAAAGTGGGCGTAGCCACACCCACTTATAGCTAAACTTGACCCGTTGTATGGAAAACTTTTTTGTTTTTTAACCAATTGACTTGAAACTTTACAGTTTTGTTCTTAGGGAGGAATGAAAACTATTTTGACCAAAAGTGGGCGTAGCCAGGCCCACCTATAGCTAAACTTGACCCGTTGTATGGAAAACTTTTTTGTTTTTTAACCAATTGACTTGAAACTTTACAGTTTTGTTCTTAGGGAGGAATGAAAACTATTTTGACCAAAAGTGGGCGTAGCCACACCCACTTATAGCTAAACTTGACCCGTTGTATGGAAAACTTTTTTGTTTTTAAACCAATTGACTTGAAACGTTACAGTTATTTTCTTAGGGAGGAATGAAAACTATTTTGATCAAAAGTGGGCGTAGCCAGGCCCACTTATAGCTAAACTTGACCCGTTGTATGGAAAACTTTTTTTGTTTTTAAACCAATTGACTTGAAACTTTACAGTTATGTTCTTAGGGAGGAATGAAAACTATTTTGACCAAAAGTGGGCGTAGCCACACCCACTTATAACTAAACTTGACCCGTTGTATGGAAAACTTTTTTGTTTTTTAACCAATTGACTTGAAACTTTACAGTTTTGTTCTTAGGGAGGAATGAAAACTATTTTGACCAAAAGTGGGCGTAGCCAGGCCCACTTATAGCTAAACTTGACCCGTTGTATGGAAAACTTTTTTGTTTTTTAACCAATTGACTTGAAACTTTACAGTTTTGTTCTTAGGGAGGAATGAAAACTATTTTGACCAAAAGTGGGCGTAGCCACGCCTACTTATAGCGAAACTTGACCCGTTGTATGGAAAACTTTTTTGTTTTTAAACCAATTGACTTGAAACGTTACAGTTATTTTCTTAGGGAGGAATGAAAACTATTTTGACCAAAAGTGGGCGTAGCCAGGCCCACTTATAGCTAAACTTGACCCGTTGTATGGAAAACTTTTTTTGTTTTTAAACCAATTGACTTGAAACTTTACAGTTATGTTCTTAGGGAGGAATGAAAACTATTTTGACCAAAAGTGGGCGTAGCCACACCCACTTATAGCTAAACTTGACCCGTTGTATGGAAAACTTTTTTGTTTTTTAACCAATTGACTTGAAACGTTACAGTTATTTTCTTAGGGAGGAATGAAAACTATTTTGACCAAAAGTGGGCGTAGCCAGGCCCACTTATAGCTAAACTTGACCCGTTGTATGGAAAACTTTTTTTGTTTTTAAACCAATTGACTTGAAACTTTACAGTTATGTTCTTAGGGAGGAATGAAAACTATTTTGACCAAAAGTGGGCGTAGCCAGGCCCACTTATAGCTAAACTTGACCCGTTGTATGGAAAACTTTTTTGTTTTTTAACCAATTGACTTGAAACTTTACAGTTTTGTTCTTAGGGAGGAATGAAAACTATTTTGACCAAAAGTGGGCGTAGCCACACCCACTTATAGCTAAACTTGACCCGTTGTATGGAAAACTTTTTTGTTTTTTAACCAATTGACTTGAAACTTTACAGTTATGTTCTTAGGGAGGAATGAAAACCATTTTGACCAAAAGTGGGCAAGGCCACGCCCACTTATAGCTAAACTTGACCCGGTGTATGGAAAACTTTTTTGTTTTTTAACCAATTGACTTGAAACCTTACAGTTATGTTGTTAGGGAGGCTTGAAAACTATTCATTTACTTTTTTTTTATAGTGACACATTGTGAAAAGTATTATAGCTTCAGCCTTGCTGAAGATAGCGTCCTTACTGGTTTCAAAATAGTTGTAATGCCTCTCCAAGAACATAACTGTGAAGTTTCATGTCAATTGGTTAAGAAACAAAAAAGTTTTCCTTACAACGACGTTAATATTGCTTCTCTTCTTCCTCTTCATTGTGTATGGTAGTTACCAGTTCCAGTTGCCCGATCTCAATGAAACTTTCAGGCATTTCATCGAACCATGTAAAACTACTATGTTTAAAATTTCAGCCCTCTATCTTTCAAAACAAAAAAGTTTTCCATATAACGATTCAAATTTGTTTTTCTTTTTCATTTCGTATGGGGGCTACCAGTTCCAATAATCCGATATGGCCGGTTCCGACCAATGATTTGACCACACATTAGAGAAGACTCCCTGCAAAATTTTAGCTCGATGTCTTCAAAACTGTGGGAGGATATTCACAGACAGACGGACAGACGGACATGGCTATATCAACTCGTCTTGTCGAGCTGATCAAGAATATATATATTTTATGGGGTCCCCCTCCCCTCCTTCTTGCTGTTACAAACTTCAGGACGAAGTTATAATACTTTTCACTTGCGTGAAGAGTATAAAAAATCATCTAAAATCTTATATCATAAAAGTTCAGGGCTCAGTCGGCACGGGTTAGAATTAACTTAAAAAGCAGAAAATTTGTATTTAGGTTAAGTTAAGGATACTGAACAGAAATAGCGGGTATGCGTTTTCAAAAATGCAAGAAAAAAAAAATCTACCAAATAAGGGACACCCAAGTGTACAGGGTATAATGATTTAGCAAGTGAAAACATTTTATTTTTCGTTTTGTGTAATAGTCGGGGAGCCGACGATGTTAAAACGTGATTTACTCCTGCGTCGTTGGGAGTGGTTGCATTTTGAAGATTAAATAATTTAAAGTGGAAAAAATTCTATAAATTTTTTTCATTTATTTATTGTTCAACGCGCAATAAAAAAGGCTCCTCCATATTACTGTTGGATTATGGAACAGTACGACAAGGAGATCATGCTGAGCCACCTGTATGAAAAACTGACGCACAGTACTAACCAAATTTGACGGTTTTAGTTCGCAAGTTTGAAACCCTCCCATTCCCTCACGTCTGACTCAAAATGGCTGATCAGCGAAATGGAGACTTATAAGCATGTAATAAGCCCACCTTATCATAATCTGCCACGCTGGAGTAAAACAGCCGTTTTTACAGAATCAATGGTCCGCCCTAAAGCGCGTCACAACTTAGAAATCTTATACTTGTGGAATCTACTCAATAGAGTATAAGCTATCTCTCATATTCTAATCTGCCACGCAGGAGTAACTACGAGAATCCCCGCTTGGGCTCCCTTACTATTAACGATCTTATTCAACTTTGTATATAATTTAAGTAATTTCCGAAAAAAAAGGAATTTTCATCGGTCCGGGCCGGTCCGGGCCTTTTTGAAAATATATCGGGCCGGGCCGGGTCTCAAAAATTAGGCCCGCGCCCATCTCTACCCTGTACCTTATGGTACAAGGGTATATTAGTCAGCATCGACAATGAATGTAAGACCTTAAGGGAGACATTTCCGACTATACAAAGTATATATATTCTTGATCTGTATCGAAAGAGAAGTCGTAGGTAGAACAAAAATTTCTTTGCAGGTCGATTCTGTGATTAATTACGCAGACCAAGTTTATTTTTTTTTTCCCCCTTTTTGTCTTAGTTTAGGGGTGATGGGAAATAACTGGAGCAACATCCGGTAACAAAATAAAAAAGTGTTATTTTCTCGGTTGTCTTTTGAGATAGAAACACCAAATTTGAAGTGTATATAGGTGACTCGAACCCTAAGAAGATACAAGGAAAAAATGGGCGTGGCCGCGCCCCTATATAGTAATAATTTGAAAGGCTTGTATATCAAGAACCATATAACCTATAAAGCTCTGTTTACATTAGAGATTTTTTGTGTAGATATCTCAACACAAAGTGTAGATAAATTACGTTTTATGTTTACACTGAATTGAAAATCTACGAAATTTTTCTTTCGAGTAGATAAATTTGGAAAATATCTACATTGCTATTTACAAGGTGTTTACACTGACTACACTTTCGAGCAGAATGTAGATAAACATAGAGGGCGCTAATGTTCCGCTTTTGACATAACTGATTTTTGACATTAAAAAATTATTCCCAAAAATAAATTAACAAAAAAAATTAGAAAAGTTGGAAATGCGCCAGAAATAATATGCATCAACAAAATCGATGATGGAAGAAATCATAGATCACAAAAATAAATGCTAGGAATGCTGAGAACGTTGGATTTTACCAGCAGTTATTGTAGGAGTTGAAGGAAGGAGTCGCAGCTGTGTGCCAACATTTTTTGAAGAATGGCATTGTCAAATTATTGATATTATTGAGTATGGGTACACCATACATTCAAAAACAGTACACTCGCATCCGTCATTTGATATAATAATATTGATATAATATTTATATATACACATAATCGCATTTCCCACGCATTTTTTTTTTTTGGTGAAGGGGCCATTTTATTCTTTGTTTTTGTTCTTCCTTTGATTCTTTTTCCCAAATTGGGACGAATTTTTGGAAGTGTCAAACGTGACAAATGAATCATCGATATTATTATTATGTGAAAATAACAATGTAGAGAAAAAAATTTGTTCTGTTGCTCAACAAACTTGTAGACACAAATCGAGGCTGTTTATGTACTCTGAAAGATGTTTACACACACTACTCATTGTGTAGATAAAAATTTGTTGTAGAGACAGTGTAGATAAATCTACAGGGTGTTTACACTTGTAGACATGAGATTTTTGTCTAAATCTACACAAAAAATCTCTAGTGTAAACAGAGCTTTAGAATGAAACTTTGCATGCATGTTATTGGGATGTATAACAAAGTTCTTTCACAAAATTGGCGTGGCCTCTCCCACACTTAACCAAAATAGAAAAACATCAAACGCACCCTTACTCAAATTCAAAATTGCTTAATAACTTTTATTTTAAAAACAATCGGAAAAAAGTTGATATGCAAAAACATTGGTTATTCATTGATCATTCAAGGATACTTTTCGAAAGACTTAAAAAATTTAACAAAATTTTGTTTTTCAAACATTTTCTTAACGTTACTCAAAATAAAGTACTTTTTTTTTGGTCACTTGATTCGACACACTTAAGCTAATTAATTTTTTGGGTGAAAGGTAACTTATTTTAAACTTTTAGTTTTATACGCTGTACATATACTGTGTATCGGGGTGTATTGTGTTTGTTTGAGCGAAATGTATGTAACGCACAGAAGGAGGGCAGGGCGACCCTATAAAGTATATATATTCTTGATCAGGACGTCAAGAGAAATTGATTAAGCTATGTCCGTCCGTCTGTCCGTTCGTCCGTCCGTCCGTATTCACCAATGGTTCTCAGAAACTATAATAGCTAGACACTTGAAATTTGGAGGGTAGACTCGTGATGCTCGGCAGCAGATCAAGTTTGAACGGTTTGGTGCCACGCCCACTCCTTCCCGCCCATCCAGCACCACCACTTTCTTAAAACGCTATAACTCGAACATCGAAAGAAATAGAAACATGAAAGTCGGTATGTAGAATCAGTATAAGAAGCTTTACAAAACTGCATACCACAATTTTCCCCCTCCTCTTCATTACCCCTCCACCAGTTGTTTTCTTAAATTTGCTGTATCCTCAAAACTATTAAAGATACGAACCTGAAATTTTGTAGACAAGCTCAGTAAACACGTATCTTTAAGACTGCATACCACAAAATTCCCCTCTTTTTGATGGTTACCCCTCAACGACCAACAAACTCAAATTTTTCGTGAATTCGACATTTTTTGACCGATTTACTTGATATTTTTAACATTATTTGATCGTGCGATATCAAATCAACATTTTTTTTAGATTTGGGGTGTTGCACTGCCTACTGTGTGTGCAGGGTATTATATTGTCGAGTATACTCGACTATAGCGTCCTTACTGGTTAATTAGTGTAAATATTTGACATATTAGAAAACAAAATAAAATAATTTAAGTAATGAGTGCAGCCTCCGTTGTTGAGAATAACTTTATATATATGGTCCTTTTTCGAATAATGTAGGGATTATGTTTCCTTATCTTCGTATTGCTTTCCGTCTTTTTATACTATCACACACTACCACACCCTCAATCTATAAAAACATATTGATCTGACGTCGCCTTTTCAAATAGTGTTCAAAATACAAAGAAAATCGGTCAAAAAATGTGGATTTTACGAAAAATTTAAGTTTGTAGGTCTCTGAGGGGTAGCCACCAAAGAGAGGGGAAATTTGTGGTATGCAGTTTTTAAGATGTATTATCACTGAGCTTGTATACAAAATTTCATACCTTTCATACCTTTGTTAATTTTGGAGATATAGCAATTTAGAGAAAATTACTGGGGGAGGGGAAATGAAAATGAGGGCGGGATTTTGTGGTATGCAGTTTTGTAGAGCCACTCATACTGAGTCTACATACCGACTTTCATGTTTCTATCTCTTTGGATGTTTGAGTTATAGCGAATTAAAAAAGTGGGTAGGGCTGGATGGGCGGGAAGGAGTGGGCGTGGCACAAAAAAAAAATAAACTTGATCTGCTGCCAAGCATCACGAGTCTACCCTCCAAATTTCAAGTCTCTAGCTCTTACAGTTTCCGAGATCCATTGGTGAATACAGACGGACGGACGGACAGACGGACGGACATGGCTCAATCAATTTCTCTAGTCGTCCTGATCAAGAATATATATACTTTATGGGGTCCCCCTCCCTTCCTTCTGTGCGTTACATACGTTTCGTTGAAACAAACTTAATATACCCTGACACACTGTATGTGCAGGGTATAAAAATTAAATCAATTGTTCCATAAAACGTGATAGCTACCCACACCACAACTCCACCTTCTCGGCTTAAATACACCTCACTTTTTTGCAAATTGTGAAAATAGCATTGAAAGTCATCAAGATCATCTAAATTGAAATTAAATTAAATAAAGTGCCTTATTTTGAGTAACGTTAAGAATTGTTTTTAAAATAAAAGTTATTAAACAATTTTGGATTTGAGTAAGGGTGCGTCTAACTTTTTGACCAGCAGTGTACTTTGCATAGTTGATGATGTATACTTTTGGGTGTTACATACATTTTCGACGTACACAAAACTAATATACCCTTGTACCATAATGTACAGAGTATAAAAACGGAAACAATCGTTGCGCTGCTTTGAGCAATGTTACATTGCGTTACGATACGTAATGTTAAATTGCCTTGCGTTGAGTTACGTTGCCTTGTAACCGCTTCGCAGAAAAATGTCAGCTTGATCCTGACAAAGCACTTTGTGTTTTACCAAACATTTGTCGTGGCCTTTGTCCGTATGTGTATCTGTCGGTCTAACAGTCTGATTTGCGTTGTGTCCTCAGCCTTAAAATTGACCGTACACTCACACACAAGTCCATCGATGCTGAATGAAATATACTAATCACTGCGATACAATATTTTGGTCATTTATCGCAATCTCATTGTCGCCGACATATGTGCTGTCATTTTTATACCCTGTTCATAGTGGGTACCAGCGTATATTGTGTTTGTTTGAAACCAAATGTATGTAACGTATAGACGGTGGGGAAGGTGACACTAGACTAAGTTTAAATGGTTCTGTGACACACCCACTTCTTCCCACCCAACCAGCTCAGCCCACTTTTTTAAAAAAGCTATATCTCGAACACCATAAGTGATAACCCAATAAAACTGCACAAAATTTTTCTTCTCCCTCTCATTTCCCTTTAAAAAGCGGTTTACTTGAAATGTCTATATCTCTAACCGCTCATATAGAGAAAAACTTTAAAATTAAATTTGTCTTTAAGAAGACAAGATAGATGATTGCAAAATAAAGTATAGAATGATTGCATCGCTTTCTTTAAATCTAATTAGAAATGGGCGTGGCTACGCCTCTTTATCTTTATAAACTTATATGATTCTTTTTGGAGAAACTATGAGACGGATTTTGCAATAATAAAATTTGGTCAAATGCCTGCAAGGCGGCATAACACATAACTTTGGAACATAACTTTCAAAGTGGCTTAAAATTGCTATTAAAATGAAATGGAAATTCCTTAAAACCTCCCGGTCAAAGCCAGGTATCTTCGCAAATGTGTCGGTGTTGAAAAATGCTCTCCTGACTGTGTTCCCGCCATTAGTATTGCCGTTTCCATTTGCCATGGGCTTATCGACATGAAGTCCAAGCTCTGCCTATAATTTGCCTTAAATTTCTGTTTTGCTTGCAGTTTTTATACTTTTCACTTATGTGAAATAGTATATTAACTTTGTCACAGAGTTTGTAACAGACCGAAATATTAATTTCCGACTATATAAAGTATATATATTCTTGATCAGGACGACAAGACGAGTTGATTTAGCCATGTCCGTCTGTCCGTCTGTCTGTCGGTCTGTCTGTCTGTCTGTCTGTCTGTATGTATGCAAACTAGTCCCTCAGTTTTGAAGCTATCGAGCTGAAACTTTGCACAGAGTCTTAGAATTTATTACGATGAATCATTCGTCGGATCCAGCATGATCGAATTATTGGAACAGGTAGCTCCCATACGAAAAGAAGAAGAAAAGTGAACAAAACTTGAATCGTTGTATGGAAAACTTTTTTGTTTTGTACAATAGAGTGCTGAAATTTTAAACATAGTAGTTTTACATAGACCGAATACATGCCTGAAAGTTTCATTGAGATGGGACATCTGGAACTGGTAGCTCCCATACAAAATGAAGAAGAGGAAGAGAAGGAATATTCTCGTCGTTGTATGCCCACTTATAGCGAAAATTGACCCGTTGCATGGAAAACTTTTTTGTTTTTTAACCAATTGACTTGAAACTTTACAGTTATGTTCTTAGGGAGGAATGAAAACTATTTTGACCAAAAGTGGGCGTAGCCACGCCTACTTATAGCGAAAATTGACCCTGTGTATGGAAAACTTTTTTGTTTTTTAACCAATTGACTTGAAACTTTGCAGTTATGCTCTTAGGGAGGAATGAAAACTATTTTGATCAACAGTGGGCGTGGCCACGCCCTTTTATAGCGAAAATTTACCCGTTGTATGGAAAACTTTGTTGTTTTTTAACCAATTGACTTGAAACTTTACAGTTATGTTCTTAGGGAGGAATGAAAACTATTTTGACCAAAAGTGGGCGTAGCCACGCCTACTTATAGCGAAAATTGACCCTTTGTATGGAAAACTTTTTTGTTTTTTAACCAATTGACTTAAAACTTTACAGTTATGTTCTTAGGGAGGAATGAAAACAGTTTTGAGCAAAAGTGGGCGTGGCCACTTTTATAGCGAAAATTGACCCGTTGTATTGAAAATGTTTTTGTTTTTTAACCAATTGACTTGAAACTTCACAGTTATGTTCTTAGGGAGGAATGAAAACAGTTTTGAGCAAAAGTGGGCGTGGCCACTTTTATAGCGAAAATTGACCCGTTGTATGGAAAACTTTTTTGTTTTTTAACCAATTGACTTGAAACTTTGCAGTTATGCTCTTAGGGAGGAATGAAAACTATTTTGATCAAAAGTGGGCGTGGCCACACCCTTTTATAGCGAAAATTGACCCTTTGTATGGACAACTTTTTTGTTTTTTAACCAATTGACTTGAAGCTTTACAGTTATGTTCTTAGGGAGGAATAAAAACTATTTTGACCAAATGTGGGCATGGCTACGCCCACTTATCGCAAAATTTAAACCGTTGTATTGAAAACTTTTTCGTTTTTTAACCAATTGACTTGAAACCTTACAGTTATGTTGTTAGGGAGGCATGAAAACTATTCATTTAGTTTTTTTATAGTGACACAACGTGGAAAGTATTATAGCTTCAGCCTTGCTGAAGATAGCGTCCTTACTGTTTTTTTTTTTTTTTATGTGAAACTTCTTTAGCATGGGTGTGATTTGAAACTCGATGAAACGACATGAAAAAGAGACAGACTTTACATTTATATGATTTATCCTGCGAGAGAATGAAACAGAATATAGAATTACAGTCTGTAGTCATAAACTGAGTAGTCATAAAGAAACCAACAACAACAACATGTTTAGTTGTAATGTTGGCATTCCTCTTCAACCGTCACTTTCACCATCTGGCGCATATGCAACAACAACTAACCTGGCACATTTACTCCAAATATTACAAAAACTCTTGTTGTTGTTATTTTTGTCATAAGCATTTTCCGTTACGTCGGACAGTGTGGTTGTTGCTACCTATGACGCTGTCTGAGCGTATGCATTGTGCTTGTTAATAATGAAGCCCGTTCAATTTTGCAATTGACAATAATACCCTTTCCATTGCTGTGATTAGCAAATAAAAACAATTAATTTACTAATTCAAAAAAATTCCGAAAGTGAAGACTAATAATAAAGTATATTTGCAATGAATAAAGTCAAGTAGATTACACATATTAGAGCATTGGTAGTTAAATTGACTCGGTTCTTCGGGAGACACTCTGTACATTTGAATTAATTCTTCTTCTTCGCATTTATGCATTCAAAAATGTACACATTGCAAATTGTGCATGGTTGGTACATACCTACAGCTATGGACAGCTAATTGGAAACGACAGTATGGTATGTGGTTTCCTTCATTTCTTTCAAAAAATTTCCTTTAATCATACAGCAATATGCTTATAAAATAAATGTAAGACCTCTAATCTAAAAGAAAAACCTTTGCTGAATTCAGAAAATAAGTTAAATATATTTTATGGACGGTTTTCTGGTCGAACCTCAAATTTGAACGAGACAACTAATTGGAAACACGATCGATTTACTCTAAAATCTCTAAAGTTTTTTAATACTTTGCAAAACTTTGTTTGAGTTTTTAATGGTTTTTGATTGTTAAAACATTTTAACACAAAATAGCTTTCATGAAATACCATAAAGAGTAGTGAGAAGCAGAATTTGAACACTAGCTTTGAGAACGTGAATTGTTCAGCTCTGAGGCATAAAAATGTCATGTCTTGAGATGGCAATCCATCTGAAATGCTCTGTATAGTTGGTATTTGATTAAATAAACGATAAATGATAGCAAATCTCTGAATAAAATGATCAACAAAACCAGTAAGGGCGGTATAGTCGAGTATACTCGACAATATAATACCCTGCACACATGATAGGCGGTTCCACACCCTCAATCTACAAAAACATATTGATCTGACGTCGCCTATTCAAATAGTGTTCAAAATATCAAGAAAACCGGGCAAAAAATGTGGATTTTACGAAAAATTTAAAATTGTAGGCCTCTGAGGGGTAGCCATCAAAGGGAGGGGAAATTTGTGGTATGCAGTTTTTAAGATGTATTATCACTGAGCTTGTATACAAAATTTCAGGTTCATACCTTTGTTAGTTTTGGAGATATTGCTTTTTATAGAAAAAAACTGGGGGAGGGGAAATGAAGAGGAGGGGGAAAAATTGTGGTATGCAGTTTTGTAGTGCTACTTATACTGAGTCTACATACCGACTTTAATGTTTCTATCTCTTTGGATGTTCGAGTTATAGCGTTTTCAAAAAGTGGGTGGTGCTGGATGGGCGGGAAGGAGTGGGCGTGGCACAAAACCATTCAAACTTGATCTGCTGCCGAGCATCACGAGTCTACCCTCCAAATTTCAAGTCTCTAGCTATTATAGTTTCTGAGAACCATTGGTGAATACGGACGGACAGACGGACGGACGGACGGACGGACGGACATGGATTAATCAATTTCTCTTGTCATCCTGATCAAGAATATATATACTTTATATAGTCGCAAGTGAATATTTCTGTGCGTTACATACATTTCGCTCAAACAAACACAATATACCCCGATACACAGTATGTGTACAGGGTATAAAAAATCGCGTGCAACACAGTACACGTGTTCGAAGTGAAACTTTCTTTAAAAGAACCAATAAACCAGTAAGGACGCTATCTTCAGCCTTGCCACGCCCATTTTCTGGATTGAATTTCTTTTTATCTTAATATCCTATACACTAATTTTCATTATTTTAGCTTATTGCCTACCTGAGATATGCAAATTATCAATTTTTGCTATACGTGGGCGTTGCCGTAACAAAATCTCTGACTATTTGCTCAGAGATTTTATTGAATTCAGCTTCATTTTAAGTTATTATAAACAATTATGTACCAAGAAATAAACTTTATGGTTTCTGCATCAAAACTATTCAATATTTTATATATTTTCATTAATAAACCAGTAAGGGCGGTATAGTCGAGTATACTCGACAATATATTACCCTGCACACACAGTAGGCGGTGCAACACCCCAAATCTACAAAAAAAAATTTTGATTTGACATCGCCTGATCAAATAGTGTTCAAAATTTCAAGTAAATCGGTCAAAAAATGAGGAATTTACGAAAAATTTGAGTTTGTAGGTCATTGAGGGGTAACTATCAAAAAGAGGGGAATTTTGTGGTATGCAGTTTTGAAGATACGTATGTATATACTGAGCTTGTCTACAAAATTTCAGGTTCGTATCTTTAATAGTTTTGAAGATACAGCCATTTTAAGAAAACTACTGGGGGAGGGGAAATGAAGAGGAGGGGGAAAAATTGTGGTATGCAGTTTTGTAGTGCTACTTATACTGAGTTAACATACCGACTTTAATGTTTCTATCTCTTTGGATGTTCGAGTTATAGCGTTTTAAAAAAGTGGGTGGTGCTGGATGGGCGGGAAGGAGTGGGCGTGGCACAAAACCGTTCAAACTTGATCTGCTGCCGAGCATCACGAGTCTACCCTCCAAATTTCAAGTCTCTAGCTATTTTAGTTTCTGAGAACCATTGGTGAATACGGACGGACAGACAGACGGACGGGCGGACGGACAGACGGACGGACATGGCTTAATCAATTTCTCTTGTCATCCTGATCAAGAATATATATACATTATATAGTCGCAAGTGAATATTTCTGTGCGTTACATACATTTCGCTCAAACAAACACAATATACCCCGATACACAGTATGTGTACAGGGTATAAAAACGCTTTCCAAATCAACCCAATGTTTTGAGCTGGAAAAAAATCAGTGTATAGCCTCACCATCCTGCTTGTGTCTATTTTCGAAGATTGAGAAGTTCATTCGAATTAAATAATTTTAAAATTATAAAGTTGTATTTGAAATGGTTAAAAAAAAACTTGTAAAAATAGTAAATTTTATGAAAAAATGTACACATGTATAAACTATGATATTTGGGCAAATTGAAATGTGTTCAGTTTTTAATGCATAAGTGCGAAAAAGAAGAATTAATTTAAATGTGCAGAGGGTCCCCCGAACAACAAAGGCAAGTTAACTACCAAAGCTCCAATGTGTAGAATCTACCTGACTTTATTTATTGCATACATATGTATATAATTTATTATTAGTGTTCACTTTTGGATTAATTTGAATTTGTAAGTTAATTGTTTTCATTTGCTAAGCACAGCAAAGGAAAGGTTAATTGGCAATTGCAAAATTAAACGGGCTTCAACATAATTGTGAGGACGCGAATTGGAGATGAATTCGCGGCTCGTATATTATGAAGCTGATTAGTGACGTTGATTAGCAATGTTAAGTAGCAGGCAACAACAAACAAAATGTATACGCCCAGACAGTGTCATAGGTAGCAGCAACCACACTGACCGACCTAACGGTTCATGTTTATGCCGAAAATAACAACAACCAGAATTGTTGTAATATTTGGAGTAAACAAGCCAGGTTAGTTGTTGTTGCAAATTTTTCTTTTGGATACTTCTGCAACATAATGATCCATTATTGAACGCTATTCGGCTGCAAAATGGTTAAGGTATTGATCCGATAAAAACTCACGAAGATAGAGCGTTTTCAGTTTCAGTCTTCCTATGCGGCTTATAGCGCAGAGCAAAAGTTTAATTTCATTTTCCCACAACTTGCTTTTGCAAAGTCGGTGACCACTCTCACTCGAAAACAAACAAACCGATTCTTTTGAAATTTGACAGGCATTTTCTAGACATAATTAGCCGTGTCCTGACGTCGAGGTTTTTTTATACTTTTCACTTATGTGAAATAGTATATTAACTTTGTCACGGAGTTTGTAACAGATCGAAATATTAATTTCCGACTATATAAAGTATATATATTCTTGATCAGGACGACAAGACGAGTTGATTTAGCCATGTCCGTCTGTCTGTCGGTCTGTCTGTCTGTCTGTCTGTCTGTCTGTCTGTATGTATGCAAACAAGTCCCTCAGTTTTGAAGCTATCGAGCTGAAACTTTGCACAGAGTCTTAGAATTTATTACGATGAATCATTCGTCGGAACCAGCATGATCGGATTATTGGAACAGGTAGCTCCCATACGAAAAGAAGAAGAAAAGTGAACAAAACTTGAATCGTTGTATGGAAAACTTTTTTGTTTTGTACAATAGAGTGCTGAAATTTTAAACATAGTAGTTTTACATGGTCCGACTACATGCCTGAAAGTTTCATTGAGATTGGACATCTGGAACTGGTAGCTCCCATACAAAATGAAGAAGAGGAAGAGAAGCAATATTCACGTCGTTGTATGGAAAACTTTTTTGTTTCTTAACCAATTGACTTGAAATTTTAAAGTTATGTTCTTAGGGAGGAATGAAATCTATTTTGACCAAAAGTGGGCGTCACCACGCGTAGCCACGCCCACTTATAGCGAAAATTTACCCGTTGTATGGAAAACTTTTTTGTTCTTTAACCAATTGACTTGAAACTTTACAGTTATGTTCTTAGAGAGGAATGAAAACTATTTTGACCAAAAGTGGGCGTAGCCAGGCGTAGCCACGCCCACTTATAGCGAAAATTGACCCATTGTATGGAAAACTTTTTTGTTTTTTAACCAATTGACTTGAAACTTTGCAGTTATGCTCTTAGGGAAGAATGAAAACTATTTTGATCAAAAGTGGGCGTGGCCACGCCCACTTATAGCTTAACTTGACCCTTTGTATGGAAAACTTTTTTGTTTTTTAACCAATTGACTTGAAACTTTACAGTTATGTTCTTAGGGAGGAATGAAAACTATTTTAACCAAAAGTGGGCGTAGCCACGCCTACTTATAGCGAAAATTTACCCGTTGTATGGAAAACTTTTTTGTTTTTTAACCAATTGACTTGAAACTTTACAGTTATGTTCCTAGAGAGGAATGAAAACTATTTTGACCAAAAGTGGGCGTAGCCACGCCTACTTATAGCAAAAATTGACCCGTTGTATGGAAAACTTTTTTGTTTTTTAACCAATTGACTTGAAACTTTGCAGTTATGCTTTTAGGGAGGAATGAAAACTATTTTGATCAAAAGTGGGCATGGCCACACCCACTTATAGCTTAACTTGACCCTTTGTATGGAAAACTTTTTGGTTTTTTAATCAATTGACTTGAAACTTTACAGTTATGTTCTTAGGGAGGAATGAAAGCTATTTTGACGAAAAGTGGGCGTAGCCACGCCCTTTTTAGCGAAAACTGACCCTTTGTATGGAAAATTTTTTTGTTTTTTAACCAATTGACTTAAAACTTCACAGTTATGTTCGTAGAGAGGAATGAAAACTATTTTGACCAAAAGTGGGCGTAGCCACGCCTACTTATAGCAAAAATTGACCCGTTGTATGGAAAACTTTTTTGTTTTTTAACCAATTGACTTGAAACTTTGCAGTTATGCTCTTAGGGAGGAATGAAAACTATTTTGATCAAAAGTGGGCGTGGCCACGCCCTTTTATAGCGAAAATTGACCCTTTGTATGGAAAACTTTTTTGTTTTTTAACCAATTGACTTGAAACTTTACTGTTATGTTCTTAGGGAGGAATAAAAACTATTTTGACCAAATGTGGGCATGGCTACGCCCACTTATCGCAAAACTTGAACCGTTGTATGGAAAATTTTTTTGTTTTTTAACGAATTGACTTGAAACATTACAGTTATGTTGTTAGGGAGGCATGAAAACTATTCATTTAGTTTTTTTTATAGTGACACAAAGTGAAAAGTATTATAGCTTCAGCCTTGCTGAAGATAGCGTCCTTACTGGTTTTTTTTAGTCTTAAGTATTTTTTTCAGCAGCTTGAACGTTGATTTTTTTTTGTCAAAAATCGCTATATTGTGACTTCAAGATGCTAAAAAAAAATGAAAAAAATTTTTTAAAAAAACCTCGACGTCAGGACACTGCAAATTTCATCAGCTAAAATCCTTTATTTTGTCTTGAGTTTGCGATGATTCAGTAGTTTGTAATCGTGGTCACCGCAAGACACCTTTTTTCAATGGCGTTAATTAAAAACTGCTGCCATCGTCTCAAACTTTTTTTAATTTTAAGGAAATTTTCAGGAAATATGCTTAAAATATTACTTATTAACTTCCCATACAAACAACTGAACAAATGCTTATCGTTTTCCTTAATAAAAATCACAAAAATGTGCTTTTTTTCAACGAATTTACAACGGTGTGAAAATATCTATAAAACATTTCCCAGATACCTAAATTTCCCTTTTGATTATTTTGAAATCATCGACTTGAAATGTTGCAGAGATCCTCCAATTTTATTACTATAAATCATTAATAAGAGGATAAAAAGTAAATTTACGTCGTTGTATGGAAAACTTTTTTGTTTCTTGATCAATTGACTTGAAACTTCACACTTATTGTCTTAGAGAGCCATAAAACAAATTGACTATGGCAACGCCCACTTATAATTTGCATATCTCAGGTACGCAATGAGCTAAAATAATGGAAATCAGTGTATAGGTCACTAAGATAAAGAGAAATTATATCCAGAAAATGGGCGTGGCAAGGCTGATGATAACATCCTTACTGGTTTTTTGGTTCTTTTAAAGAAAGTTTCACTTCGAACACGTGTACTGTGTTGCACGCGATTATATTAACTTTGTCACGGAGTTTGTAACAGATCGAAATATTAATTTCCGACTATATAAAGTATATATATTCTTGATCAGGACGACAAGAGTTGATTTAGCCATGTCCGTCTGTCTGTGTGTCTGTCTGTCTGTCTGTATGTATGCAAACTAGTCCCTCAGTTTTGAAGCTATCGAGCTGAAACTTTGCACAGAGTCTTAGAATTTATTACGATGAATCATTCGTCGGAACCAGCATGATCGGATTATTGGAACAGGTAGCTCCCATACGAAAAGAAGAAGAAAAGTGAACAAAAATTGAATCGTTGTATGGAAAACTTTTTTATTTTGTACAATAAACATAGTAGTTTTACATAGTCCGACTACATGCCTGAAAGTTTCATTGAGATTGGACATCTGGAACTGGTAGCTCCCATACAAAATAAAGAAGAGGAAGAGAAGGAATATTCACGTCGTTGTATGGAAAACTTTTTTGTTTCTTAACCAATTGACTTGAAATGTTAAAGTTATGTTCTTAGGGAGGAATGAAAACTATTTTGACCAAAAGTGGGCGTCGCCAGGCGTAGCCACGCCCACTTATAGCGAAAATTGACCCGTTGTATGGAAAACTTTTTTGTTTTTTAACCAATTGACTTGAAACTTCACAGTTATGTTCTTAGGAAGCAATGAAAACTATTTTGACCAAAAGTGGGCGTGGCCATGCCCTTTTATAGCGAAAATTGACCCTTTGTATGGAAAATTTTTTGTTTTTTAACCAATTGACTTGAAACTTTACAGTTATGCTTAGGGAGGAATGAAAACTATTTTGATCAAAAGTGGGCATGGCCACGCCCACTTATAGCTAAACTTGAACCGTTGTATGCAAAACTTTTTTGTTTTTTAACGAATTGACTTGAAACTTTGCAGTTATGTTCTTAGGAAGGAATGGAAACTATTTTGATCAAAAATGGGCATGGCTACGCCCACTTATCGCAAAACTTGAACCGTTGTATGGAAAACTTTTTTGTTTCTTAACCAATTGACTTGAAACTTTACAGTTATGTTCTTAGGGAGGAATGAAAACTATGTTGACCAAAAGTGGGCATGGCTACGCCCACTTATAGCTAAACTTGACCCTTTGTATGGAAAACTTTTTTGTTTTTTAACCAATTGACTTGAAACTTCACAGTTATGTTCTTAGGTGGAATGAAAACAGTTTTGAGCAAAAGTGGGCGTTGCCACGCCCTTTTATAGCGAAAATTTACCCGTTGTATGGAAAACTTTTTTGTTTTTTAACCAATTGTCTTGAAACTTTACAGTTATGTTCTTAGGGAGGAATGAAAACTATTTTAACCAAAAGTGGGAGTAGCCACGCCTACTTATAGCGAAAATAAACGCGTTGTATAGAAAAGTTTTTTGTTTTTTAACCAATTGACTTGAAACTTTGCAGTTATGCTGTTAGGGAGGAATGAAAACTATTTTGATCTAAAGTGGGCATGGCCACGCCCACTTATAGCTTAACTTGACACTTTGTATAGAAAACTTTTTTGTTTTTTAACCAATTGACTTGAAACTTTACAGTTATGTTCTTAGGGAGGAATGAAAACTATGTTGACCGAAAGTGGGCATGGCTACGCCCACTTATCGCAAAATTTGAACCGTTGTATGGAAAACTTTTTTGTTTTTTAACGAATTGACTTGAAACATTACAGTTATGTTGTAAGGGAGGCATGAAAACTATTCATTCAGTTTTTTTTATAGTGACACAACGTGAAGAGTATTATAGCTTCAGCCTTGCTGAAGATAGCGTCCTTACTGGATTTATTTTATATTATTTTTTAGTCTGTGATTTTTATATCACTTTTAGAATTTTGTGTTTTTATACTCTTGCAAGAGTATATTAACTTTGTCGTAAAGTTTGCAACGCAGAGAAGGAGACATCTCCGACTATATAAATTGTATATATTCTTGATCAGCTCGACGAGACGAGTTCATGTAGCCACGACCGTCTGTCTGTCTATTGCGTTGCGAACTCCTCCTAGAGTTTTAAAGATATCAAAAAAATTTAAATGCAGAAAATTTTCTTTTCCTTGCACGCAGTTTGTATGTAGAATCCATCATGATCGAATAACTTTAGCATGTAGCTGCCATTGGAACGATCGGTCAAAAATGAAGTTATTATGCTCAATAATTTCTTTAATTTTTAAGCTATCACCGCAGTTTTTTGTACAAGAACATCTTGGACGTAAATTAAGGCACACTGCAAAATTGGTGAAGATATAGAGCATATAGCTCCCATAAGAACAATCAGTCAAAAATTCGGTTTTTGTTAGAAAAACTTTTTTGTTCTTAAATATAAACAGATAAAACTTTGCAGTTACGCGTTTTTATGAATCCTTGACCATATTCCAAAGTTTCGTAGAAATTGGATATAAGGGCGTGGCACCGCCCATATAGAGAAAAACTTAAAAATGTCATTTCTCTGTAAGCCGATGAGATATAAGATCGCAAAATAAAGTGTACAATGATTGCAATGTATTTGTTAAAAAAATTAGAAAATGGGCGGGGCCACGCCCCTTTATCTTTATAAAAGAATATGATTCTTTTTGGAAAAACTATAAAATATATTTTCCAATAAGAATACTTAACACAATGCTTGCAAGAGTATATAAGTTTTAGCAAAGCTGAAAATAGCTCCCTTACTGGTTAATTATTTTTAAGAATATTTTAATACTAGTTTCGGCTATGAGGACATTACAAATTGAACACTATTTATCTTCTATTCAGTGGTAGAGCACAAGGCTAGCAATCGAGGTGTTCTGTGTTCAATTCACTTGAAACTTAATACATATGTTTTTAGGGAGGCATGAAAACTATTTTGACAAAAAAATGGGCATTGTGATGCCCACTTATAGCAATAATTGATAATTTGCATATCTCCGGTACCTAATGAGCTGAAAAAATTAAAATTAGTTGATTGGCTAATAAGAAAAATAGAAAATAGATTCAGTCAAAAAAGTGGGCGTGGCTCAAGAAAGTGTGTGAATAGTATGTAAGCTTCAGCTTCGCTGAAGACAATGTCCTTACTGGTTTTTATTACATTTTATTTTCTACTAGCTGACCCGGCGCGCTTTGCTAAATTTTCTTCTTGTCAGACTTATAGATACAGGTACATAGGCGTTTAAAATTTTTATTATATGTTGCAGCAGCCACGTTCATTTATCAATTCTTGTTGGGTTCGAAGTCATCAATATTATTTCCAGATTTTGTTTTCGTAGATTAATTAAATTTAAAAAAAACCAGTAAGGGCGGTATAGTCGAGTATACTCGACAATATAATACCCTGCACACATGGTAGGCGGTGCCCATCCTTCAAGTTACAAAAACATATTGATCTGACGTCGCATATTCAAATAGTGTTCAAAATATCAAGAAAATCGGTCAAAAAATGTGGATTTTACGAAAAATTTAAGTTTGTCGGCCTCTGAGGGGTAGCCATCAAAGAGGGGGGAAGTTTGTGGTATGCAGTTTTTAAGATGTGTTATCACTGAGCTTGTATACAAATTTTCAGGGTCGTACCTTTGTTAATTTTGGAGATATAGCAATTTTTAGAAACTAACTGGGGGAGGGGAAATAAAAAGCAGGGGGGGATTTTGTGGTATGCAGTTTTGTAGGGCTATACATACTGAGTCTACATACCGATTTTCATGTTTCTATCTCTTTGGATGTTTGAGTTATAGGTATTTAAAAAAGTGGGTGTGGCTGGATGGGCGGGAAGGAGTGGGCGTGGCAAAAAAAAAAAATAAACTTGATCTGCTGCCGAGCATCACGAGTCTACCCTCCAAATTTTAAGTCTCTAGCTCTTATAGTTTCCGAGAACCGTTGGTAAGGACGTACGGACGGACAGACGGACAGACGGACGGACATGGCTCAATCAATTTCTCTTGTCGTACTGATCAAGAATATATATACTTTATGGGGTCCCCCTCCCCTCCTTCTGTGCGTTACATACATTTCGCTCAAACAAACACAATATACCCTGATACACAGTATGTGTACAGGGTATAAAAATATTCCAGCGTTTTGAAACTCTAATTACCGTTAATGCGTTTCAGAATTCTTAATGCCTTGTAATTATGGCAAATTTCTTACTTTGCAGTGATATATAATTACCTTTACAAACATGTGATTGCAAAATTCCATCTGTTTATATTTAAGAACAACAAAACCATATTTTTGACTAATTGTTCCTTTGTTCCATTTTAGCAAAATGAAAACTACTCTCCACTTTACAGCCTCCTGGCGATTATGCTTACAGCAAAATGTTATTTTGAAGATGTTTCTCTATATGGTCGGGGCCACGCCTTTATGTTCGATTCTAATAAAATTTTGGAAAATAGTTAAAAATTAATAAAACATTTTTCTAACAAAAATCTTGTTTTGACCGATTGTTTCTTTCGCAAAGTGCCTTTTTTGACGTCTTAAACGTTTTTGTACAAAAAACTAAGGTGGTAGTTTTAAAAAACCTAATTTTTAACCGGCAGCTAAATGTAATAGCAATCCAATCATGCAGATTTTTTACATACAAACTGCCTGAAAGGATAAGATAATTTTCTGCGTTTTATTTTTTTTGAAATCGTTAAAACTGAGCTCGCAGTTGGTATTGAAGCAGACATATGGACATGACTGTGTTAACTCGTCTTGTGAAGATAATATATGCTTTATGTGGTCGGCGATATCTCCTTCTCTGCGTAGCGAACTTCATGGCATCGCAAATATATATTATTTTTGCAGGAGTATAAAAAACGCTATTCAGCCTTGCTGAAGACTATTTACTTTTCACGCTCTTTTTATGCCACGCCAGTTTTTTGGATTGAATCTGCTTTCTCTTTACTTTAATAGGCTATATACCAATTTTCATTGTTTAAGCTAATATGGAAACTTGCAATTTATTGATATTAGCTTGTGAAGTTGTAAGTCAATTAATTAAGAAAAAAAAAGTTTTCCTTTCAACGCCGTAAATTTTCTGTCTTTTCCTCTTCTTCACTTTGTATGATAAGTACGAGTTTCAGTGGTCCGATCTTAATGACAATTCCAGAAATTTAGTCTGCGTACGTAAAGTTACTATGTTTGTTTATGTTTTTTTCATCCCTCTATCTTTCAAAACGAAAAAGTTTTCCATTCAACGACTTAAGTTCTGTTCATTTTTCTTCTTCATTCTGTATGGGTGCTACCAGTTCTAATGGTCTGATCATTGCAGTTCCGACAAATGATTTATGGTGGTAAAGCTGTAAAATTTCAGGTCAATAGTCGGAGATTTCTCCTTCTGGGGGTTACAAACTCCGTGACAAAGTCATAATAATATTTACATACGTGAAGAGTATAAAAACACTAATATGTGTACATATGTGGCTGTATGTAAAAGATGAAGAAGAAGTGAAGCACAATTTCGAAAGTAATGCTCCTCCGTTTTCTCACCGTTCTCTTGTTCTCTTTGCAAACAACACACTCATACCAATACAAAAGTGTAAGAAGAAGCAAAGAATGGTACGTGCTTGCGTCCACAAAATCTTAATATTGTTTATTTTTCTTCTTCTTTCCGTATGGAGGCTACCAGTTAAAATGGTCGGATTGATACCAAAACATTATAACAACCTTCAGGAGGTCCATCTAAAGATTAACTGAAAATTTCATTGAATCGGAAGCTGTTTTTGAGTTATGCGCTTATCAACATATTTTTCGATTCATTTTTATTATACTATAGATTATTGTCTCACATTCAATAATAAGTGATCATAGGTAACTAAACACTGCACTAAACACGATATACATAGCTACGGTTTGTTTCGTGTATCAGTTGACAAAAGCAAACTCAGTAGTGAAAATCCAAGAAAAACAACACTGACATTGACAGTTTGTTGTTGTTTCAACTTTTTTTTAATTTGACATGACTTGGAATCAAATCCTTCAAGCCGTACATACCTGCATTGTCTACACATTAGTGCGTGTAATTTGCAAAGAGTATTAATTAATTTTAATACTCTCTGGCTTGTACATTGTCTCAAAGTTTTCTTGTTCTCTTTCAATCAACAAACACATAACAATACTGACGTATAAGAAGAAGCATAGCATGTTACGTTTAATGCTTGCGACGTCGCAAGTTTGTATGGGAAAAAGAAAAGGTCTGTTTTTAGGGTTTTTCCGGCAATTATTTGAATTTTTCTCGCCGTAAAAACCATCTTTGAACTTCAACGAACATTTAAAAAAAAGAATTGGCCAAATTGGTCCAGGCGTTGTTGAGTTATGCGCTTACCAACACATTTTGCGATTCATTTTTATACCCTGTACACACACTGTGTATCAGGGTATATTAAGTTTGTTTGAGACGGTTTTTATGTAACGCATAGAAGGAGGGGAGGGGGACCCTATAAAGTATATATATTCTTGATCAGGATGACAAGACGAATTGATATAGCCCTGTCTGACGGTCCGTCCGTCCGTCCGTCCTCACCAATGGTTCTCGAAAACTATAAGAGCTAGAGACTTGAAATTTGGGGGATAGACTCGTGAGGTCAAACGCTAGATCAAGTTTGAAGGATTTTTTGCCACGCCCACTCCTTCCCGCCCATCGAGCACCACCCATTTTTTCAAAAGGCTGTAGCTCGCAAACCTGATGAGTTAGAAACATGAAAATAAGTATGTAGACTCAGTATGTATAGCTCTACAAAACTGCATACCACATTTTTCCCCCTCCCCTTCGTTTCCTCTCAAAAAGTTGTTTTCTTAAAATTGCTTTATCTCCTAAACTATAATAGATACAATGCTGAAATTTTGTATGCAAACTCAGTAAACATACCTTTTTAAAACTGCATACCACAAACTTTCATTTTTAACGGTGTGTGACAACGCAAAGACAAACCAGTAAGGGCGGTATAGTCGAGTATACTCGACAATATAATACCCTGCACACATGGTAGGCGGTGCCACACCCTCAATATACAAAAACATATTGATCTGACGTCGCCTATTCAAATAGTGTTCAAAATATCAAGAAAATCGGTCAAAAAATGTGTATTTTACGAAAAATTTAAGTTTGTAGGCCTCTGAGGGGTAGCCATCAAAGAGAGGGGAAATTTGTGGTTCAAGTCTCTAGCTCTTATAGTTTCCGAGAACCATTGGTGAGGACGGACGGACGGACGGACGGACAGACGGACGGTTATGGCTTAATCAACTTCTCTTGTCGTCCCGATCAAGAATATATATACTTTATGGGGTCCCCCGACCCTCCTTCTGTGCGTTACATACATTTGGCTTTTGCACAAACACAATATACCCTGTACACATACTGTGTACACATACTGTGTATCAGGGTATAAAAAGTTGAAATTTGGCAAAAATTGCGCTTTGAACACTGCCTTATCCTATTTGTAACAAAAACCGTACTTAACACTGCGAAAACTATTAAAGCTAGAGACTTGAAATTTGGAAGATAGACTCGTGTGGTCGAACACCAGATCAAGTTTGAAGGAATTTTTGCCACGCCCATTCCTTCCCGCCCATCGAGCACAACAAAAGGTCATTTTTTTCTTAAAATTGCTGTATCTCCTAAAGTATAAAGAATACAATGCTGAAATTTTGTATGCAAACTCAGATAACATACCTTTTTAAAACTGCATACAACAAACTACCACTTTCCCCACAAAGACCAACACACTGAAATTTTGCAGCAATGCTTTGTAACAAACCCCGTACTAAAGCGCCATCTAATGGCAACAGTGCACTGTGAACCCTGCCTCACTATTAGCAAATACACAAACCATATCGTAGTACACTGCTTTTGCTGTCGGCGAATGTTTAACGTGTTATCAACATAGGTGTGTGTACAGGGTATTATATAGTTGAGAATACTCAACTATACCGCCCTTACTGGTTATATTATAGATTTAATTGAAGTGAAACTTCCTATTCGACTTACAAAACGTTCAACATTTATGTCGTGATTAACAAAACATCAATACTGTCACACAAAAACGAGGAAGTCAATGGTCAACGGGTAGAGCGCAGAGCTGGCAACCGAGATGTCTCGGGTACGATGCCCGGTCGCTGCAAAACTTTTTCATACAACGACGTTAATCTTGATTTCTCTTCCTCTTGTTCATTTTGTATGGCAGGTACCAGTTCCAGTTGTCCAACTATGAAAACTATTCATTTAATTTTTTTTATAGTGACACAACGTGAAAAGTATTATAGCTTCAGCCTTGCTGAAGATAGCGTCCTTACTGGTTTTTTCTTCTTCATTTCGTATGAAGGCTACCAGTTCCAGTAATCCGATATGGCCGTTTCCGACAAATGAGTTGATCGCAAAATTTCAGCTCGATATCTTCAAAACTGTGGGAGGAGATCGTATATATAGACAGACGGACATGGCTAAATCAACTCCTGATCAAGAATATATATACTTTATACAGTCGGAAATTAATATTTCGATCTGTTACAAAGTTATAATACTTTTTACATACGTGAAGAGTATAACCAGTAAGGGCAGTATAGTCGAGTATACTCGACAATATAATACCCTGCACACACAGTATGCGGAGCCATACCCCAAATCTACAAAAAAATGTTGATTTGACGTGGCCCCAAAGGGGTCCCCGTCCTTTATGCGTTACATACATTTGGCTTTTTCACAAACACAATATACCCTGATACACAGAATGTATACAGGGTATCAAAATGAACTGAACTTGAATCGTTGCACAGTGGCCGGTTTAGCAAAAGTTGGGGCATAAAATAAAATACAGTTCCCAGGGACTTCAAATTTTGAAGTTGATTATACTAACTTATAAAAAATGTATACAAATTTTGAGATTGATCGGACCACGCCCACTCTTACCTCCCATATTAACCATATTGAAATGCATTGAATTTGATTCTAATGTATGTTAATTATTTTTCATTTTTTACATTGTTAAACGGAAAACGATATTTTTTATTAACTCTCTTCAGCCTCTATCTCAAATGAAGAGGAATAAATGTTTTCATTATCAGAATCCGAATCAGATTCAATATTGTCCTCGTTTACTATAACGGCCGGCTCAGCGAAAAGGGCAATCACTTCTGACGGCATCTTGTTTTTATTTTTCTTGAGCTTTTTATTTAAATAAAGGCTCGATATTAAGGGATCCGAAGAATTCATTGCTCGATGAAACATATCCTCTATATTATTAATACGACTATTTTTTGGTGCGTGGAATATTCTGTCGCGTTTGTAATATTTATTCCGAGCCTCGGATGCATTTTCGCCTAAACATCCGACGGGAACTGCAGAAGCAGAAATAATTTGCGAACCATGGACCAAGATCTTGTGAATGGTCGGTGACATGGGATACCATGGATACTTTTCCATATATAAGAAAGCAGTTTCATTACAAAAGCTTTGAAACTTTTCCGGACTTATTTCAAACTCGCAAGATATGGCAATTAAAATTGTTTTGAAGCATTGAAGAATTTTAAAATCGAACTCTAATATAGAGGCAAACAATTCATTATTTGCGAACGCCCTCCTCGCAGTATTGCCATCATTTGTATTGCCGCTTCCATTTTGTTTTGGTCGATCTACATGCAATCCCATTTGTTTCCATAGTTCACCTTGAATATTTTTTTTTCGGCAATTTAACAAAACTTTGTCGTTTGCATCTCGTACTTGCCATTTATTCAGACCAATCCGATATGAAACATGCAATACGAATTCAAACCAGTAAGGACGCTATCTTCAGCAAGGCTGAAGCTATAATACTTTTCACGTTGTGTCACTAAAAAACTAAATGAATAGTTTTCATGCCTCCCTAACAACATAACTGTAAGGTTTCAAGTCAATTGGTTAAAAAACAAAAAAGTTTTCCATACGGCGGTACAAGTTTTGCGATAAGTGGGCGTAGCCATGCCCACTTTTGGTCAAAATAGTTTTCATTCCTCCCTAAGAAGATAACTGTAAGGTTTCAAGTCAATTGGTTAAAAAACAAAAAAGTTTTCCATACGGCGGTACAAGTTTTGCGATAAGTGGGCGTAGCCATGCCCACTTTTGGTCAAAATTGTTTTCATTCCTCCCTAAGAACATAACTGTAAAGTTTCAAGTCAATTCGTTGAAAAACAAAAAAGTTTTCTATACAACGGGTCAATTTTTGCTATAAGTGGGCGTGGCTACGCCCACTTTTGGTCAACATTGTTTTCATTCCTCCCTAAGAACATAACTGTAAAGTTTCAAGTCAATTGGTTGAAAAACAAAAAAGTTTTCCATACAACGGGTCAAATTTCGCTATAAAAGGGCGTGGCCACGCCCACTTTTGGTCAAAATAGTTTTCATTCCTCCCTAAGAACATAACTGTAAAGTTTCAAGTCAATTCGTTGAAAAACAAAAAAGTTTTCCATACAACGGGTCAATTTTTGCTATAAGTGGGCGTGGCTACGCCCATTTTTGGTCAAAATAGTTTTCATTCCTCCCCAAGAACATAACTTTAAAATTTCAAGTCAATTGGTTGAAAAACAAAAAAGTTGTCTATACAACGACGTGAATATTGCTTCTCTTCCTCTTCTTCATTTTGTATGGGAGCTACCAGTTCCAGATGTCCAATCTCATTGAAACTTTCAGGCATGTAGTCGGACTATGTAGAACTACTATGTTTAAAATTTCAGCACTCTATCATACAAAACAAAAAACTTTTCCATACAACGACTCAAGTTTTGTTCATTTTTCTTCTTCTTTTCGTATTGGGCTACCAGTTCCAGTGGTCCGATATGGCTGGATCCGACAAATGAGTTGATCGCACAAATAAGCAGTCTCTGTGCAAAATTTCAGCTCAATATCTTCAAAACTGTGGGAGGAGATTGTATATATACAGACAGACGGACGGAGAGACGGACATGGCTAAATCAACTCGTCTTGTCGTCCTGATCAAGAATATATATACTTTATATAGTCGGAAATGAATATTTCGATCTGTTACAAACTTCAGCACTAAGTTATTATACTATTTCACATACGTGAAAAGTATAAAAATCTTATCCATGAATGTAATGGACTCACTCCATATTGATGAGTATTAGACTTAGGCTTAAAAATTTCTGCATTTGTGTCCTTAGTCATTAAAACATTTTTTAGAGTTGCACCACATATTGGACATGATTGAGTGGGGTTCATCCCCGTTAAAACATTTAAAACCTTACCGTCAATAAGCGTTAAATTGAGATCAAATGAAATCGTAATATTTCTATCAGCAATTTCATTAAATATGTATGGTGATAAATTTTGAACTTCTTCCTTTACTCTATCGTTTCCTTTTAAAATGTGTTCTTTACTTTCCTTGATAAATTCTATTTTAAATGGTCTACAAAATTTCACTGACTGAGTTTTTGCATTTAGCCACAGAACTCTTCCTAAGGAATCGACTAATTTAATTGGTATGAAAGAAGTTACGAATAAGGATTGGTCAAATGTTTCTGGCTCCTTTCCCAGAAATCCCTGTTTGTATAAGCTTTGTCCGGTCGATCCGTCGAAGCCATAGCTTGCAATCAAATTAACATTATTTATTTCTTGAAATTGATTAAAAACTTCTTTTTGAAATGTTAAGATCCTTTTTGCAGTGTGATTTACCATATTTTGCAATGAAACTTGGGCCATGGTTTCCGTTACTTCAATATCAATGGGTCTACATTGCAACTTAGCTTTGTAGACTTTATCATAGCTTGGCAATATATCACATCCTTGTTTCCGTATTAAAGTCCTAATGCTGTTGTATTGCCTTTTAGTAAAGGAATTCTCCAGTAAAAATGCTAAAGCTTCATCTTCGGAAATTGGAACGGGCTTTGGTATGTTATCCGTTTTTTTTGGGACTTTGGGCATATTTTCCTTTAATGTACAATAAATAATTTTATTTCCTTTACATTTTTTAGCAGATATTGCAGCTGCATGAGTGAGTAAATCAATATTATGATCTTGATTAGTGGCGAGTTCGGAAGCTAATTTGCGCTTCAAACGTATACCGCCTTCATCATAAGTTAAGCGTGGACGTCCTTTTGAATATCTTATCAAATCGTCTTTATCAATTTGCAATATCATTTGTCCAGCAAGCCACTTTGGATGTTCTTCTTTAAATCTTGTTATTTTCCTCTGGCATTTTGGCAAATATTTGTTAATGTATGAGATGAAATTGGATATTTGTCTCATAATATTCTCTTTCTTGTCTTGCTGTAAATTTGAAATAAGCTTTCCAAACAAACAATTGGAAATAACCTCAGTTTTGCGACCACCTTGAATCCAAATCTCAAGCATTTCCTCGCGACTAGTTTCGAACGTGTCTGCAATATCATCAAATATTTAACAAACGCGCAAAAATGCGTAAAAATAATTAGTTTCATTAAGTTAAGCACATATTACTGAACATAAATGCATTATTCACCTCGAGAAGGAGCTAGAATTGTGCCATCTTTTACTCCACAAAACACGAGACTTATAGGTTATGTTACTCAAAAAAAACAACACAACAATAACACATAAGAGCAAAGACAAAACACAGCATAACACAAACATAGATCTACATTTAAAAATCAACATACCTTTATGGGTGTTTTCCATTTCAAAGGTATGTTTGTTGACAAAGAAAAAAGGTTTACAATTTAATGCAAACCAGTAAGGGCGGTATAGTCGAGTATACTCGACAATATAATACCCTGCACACATGGTAGGCGGTGCCACACCTTCAAGTTACAAAAACATATTGATTTGACGTCGCCTTTTCAAATAGTGTTCAAAATACAAAGAAAATCGGTCAAAAAATGTGGATTTTACGAAAAATTTAAGTTTGTTGGCCTCTGAGGGGAAGCCATCAAAGAGAGGGGAAATTTGTGGTATGCAGTTTTTAAGATGTATTATCACTCAGCTTGTATACAAAATTTAAGGTTCATACCTTTGTTAGTTTTGGAGATATAGCAATTTAGAGAAAATTACTGGGGGAGGGGAAATGAATATGAGGGGGGGATTTTGTGGTATGCCGTTTTGTAGAGCCACTCATACTGAGTCTACATACCGACTTTCATGTTTCTGTCTCTTTGGATGTTTGAGTTATAGCGATTTAAAAAAGTGGGTAGGGCTGGATGGGCGGGAAGGAGTGGGCGTGGCACAAAAAAAAAATAAACTTGATCTGCTGCCAAGCATCACGAGTCTACCCACCAAATTTCAAGTCTCTAGCTCTTACAGTTTCCGAGATCCATTGGTGAATACAGACGGACGGACAGACGGACGGACATGGCTCAATCAATTTCTCTTGTCGTCCTGATCAAGAATATATATACTTTATGGGGTCCCCCTCCCTTCGTTCTGTGCGTTACATACATTTCGTACAAACAAACTTAATATACCCTGACACACTGTATGTGCAGGGTATAAAAAAAAGTTTAGTAGCTGCAAAATGACTTTAAAGTAACGGAGATTAAAATCAGCTGACTTTGATGGTTTCGCTAAAACACCAGGGTAGCTCAAAAAATTTTTCAAAAATGTATTTTTATACCTATGTCTATGTTCTATTATAATACTAGGATCTTTTTTCTGTATTCAAAACTCTATCTTTTTGTGTTTCTGCCCCAACTTTGGTAAATCCGGCCATTGTGCGTTGTATGGAAAACTTTTTCGTTTTGGAAGATAAAGGGCTGAAGAAAACATAAGCAAACATAGTAGCCCAGACTAAATTTCTGCAATTGTCATTAAGATCGGACCACTGGAGTGTTCGTACCTACCTTACAAAATCAATAAGAGGAAGAGAAGCTAGATTTACGCCGTTAAAAGGAAAACTTTTTTTTCTTAATCGATTGAGTTGAAACGTCACAAGCATATATCAATAAGCTGCAAATCTCCATTTGAGCTAAAACAATAACCAGTAAGGATTGGAGTCGACAGTACTGGACTTCGACATACCCTGTACCTTCAATTAGTAACGGATGTATCAGGGCGTTGCCCCGCCCATTTTTTAATTGAAACATATTTCCTTTCCATTCAATATCATACATACCAATTTTTGCTCTTCTAGACCAATTCGTTACATAGATATAACGGTTTTACATTTTGGCTATATGTGGGCGTGGCTACGCCCATTTTATAATAGAACTTTGTTAAACTCCATCCCAATAACATGCATGCAAAGTTTTATTCTTGTAGGTTTTTTGGTTCTTCAGATACAAGCGTTTCAAATTATTACTTATTATTACTGTATCTTCTTGGGGTTCGAGTCAGCTATATACTCTCCAAATTTGGTGTTCCTATCTCAAAAGACAACCCAGAAAATACGACTTTTGTAATATTTTACCCGAGGTAGCATCAGTTATTTGCCCCTCACCCCTAATCTTACTCAAAAAGGGGGAAAACAAAATAAACTTGATCTGCGTAATGAATCGCAAAATCGAACTGTGAAGAGCTTTTGGTCCTATTATAGTTTCCGAGATCAACGCGTTCATACAGACGGACGGACGGACAGACGGACATGGCTAAATCGACTTCTCTTTCGATACTAATCAAGAATATATATACTTTGTATCAGTCTTTGACTAACTTCCAAATCGTACGGTCAAATCTTAGTACGCTCTTCAAAATATTTCGTTTTGTGTAATTTGATATTAAAATATTTTTTTTAATTTTTTCGTTTTTACGAACAATATAAAATTCTTGGATTGAGTTTTTTCAATAAGATACCGTAACCGCTTATTTCCCTATAATGGGGCAACCTCCTGATCCTCCGGATCGCTTCACAACTTACACTGATCATTCAGTGACTAATGTCGGACCGAAATATCTGATTGTTAAACGTATAAGCAGTAGTGACGAATCTCTTGCTAATGTCTCTCCGTTCCTTATCAAGAAAACAATTGACCACATTTGTGGAGGAGTAGTGGACTTATGTAAAAAAACAAGAAGAGGTACTATCCTCATCAAAACGTAGAACTCCACTCAAGCTAATAAACTGCTCAAGCTTACTGCTCTCTCTGACTCTTGCCTGTTACTGTATCGGAACATTCCACTCTCAACTTCAGTAAAGGAGTAATTTATTCAAATGAATTGAGGTCTATCGGCGAAGAAGAAATCCTGGCTGAACTGGAAAGTCAGTCTGTTTGTGAAATTCGCAAAATTAAAAAGAAATTCAATGACCAACTAATTGATACTGGACTCTTCATATTAACGTTTACCTCTCTCTCTCATCCTGATTACATCCTTGTAGGTTATGAAAAAACTAAGGTACGTCAATTTATTCCTCGACCCATGCGCTGCTCCAACTGGCTAAAATTTGGACACACATTCAAATTCTGCAAAAACCAAAAAGTTTGTAACATCTGTGGACAATTGCTACATACTGAAGCCAATGAAATGAATACCTGACAGAATGGACTTTGCTGTGTTAATTGTACTTCCAAAAATGTTGATGACAATAAACACTCTTCATTTGACAAGAAATGTCCTATCTTCGTAAAAGAACAAGAAATTCTAGCAATTAAAATTACACAAAAAGTAGATACTAAAACAGCTTACACTATCTACAACTCTACCCATAAATCCAATGAACTAACCTATGCATCAATCACGGCCCAGACGTCAACTTCACTTAAGAACAACTTTCATCTATTACCACCGAATCCGTCTCCTCCTAAAGTAATTCCATCTCTGGACCCTCCAAAAAGAACTACTATTTCGTACTCTGACATGGACGATCTCATCAGCACTCAGCCATCAACCTCAACTGCTCTTGTTTCGAAGCTTAATTGCTCTTCAAATGAAATACTTATCCTACCAAATAATATCTCTAAAAGAAGACAAACTCAGCTCAGAAGTAAATCATCAAGAGCCAAAAATAGTAAGAAGGAAATTCCAAAAAAAAAGGTGCTTCTGACTCTGATTTAGAACATTTAAGTGATATGACATAAATTTATAATTAAGCATTCGATGTGGTCTCGGCAGGGCTGACGGGGAACAGAGCTTTATGATAATCATGGTGGTTCTTAGTCTGACCTAATCAACTTATTATACTACCTCATACAAATAATTATATATGCATTTTTTATTTTGCTAAAT
Organism: Phortica okadai; assembly: GCA_034638295.1. NCBI lineage: Eukaryota > Metazoa > Arthropoda > Insecta > Diptera > Drosophilidae > Phortica > Phortica okadai. The sequence continues at coordinate 34,718,391 of CM067848.1, read as the reverse complement.
TTTCTTGTTTATAGTTGAATTTTTGTATTTTGATGAATGCAGTATGATTTCGTAAAATGTTGTGGTTGCTATGCGACGAAAATTCTTTCATTCTTTTCTCATTCGTTGTACCGTTACTTCAAAAATGTGTTGGAGCATTGGTAATTTCATAGTAAATATTTATATGTGCAAAATCAGTCCAGCCTATCTTTTTTGCTGACAAAGTCGCGGCAAAATCTTTCTTCGTAAAAGTTTTGCTGTTAAATTATTGTAAGTAAATGTACTTAATGAATTACGCCAAATTTGTAAATATTATTTAAGTTATTAGCCTAAAATGCCTCGTGGTACTAGTTTGTCCGCCAACGAGCAAGGAATTATCCTAGGAATGCATGAAAGCGGTTCCAAAATATCCGATATTGCAATTAGACTAGAGCGGCATAGGAACTGTATTTCAAATTTTCTAAAAAACCCATTGGAATATGGTACAGCGCGACGCAGTTGACGGAAAACTAACATTGACGATCGGTGCAAACGGCAGATTCGACGTCTAGCAGTGGAGGATTCGATGAGCAGCGGACAAATAAAGGCTCATTTGGGACTGCAAATAACAAGGAACAGAATCGTTCAAATTCTACATGAGAATAAGTTCCTGAAACATACTTCTATGGTACCTAAACCAAAGCTATTGGAGCGGCATATTAGAGCTCGTTGGGATTTTTCAAACAAATACCAATTCTGGTCCGAAGAGTGGCATAATATCGTCTTTAGTGACGAAAAAAAGTTTAATTTGGATGGCCCAGACAACTGCAAAAAATATTGGGGAGACTCGCGCCAGGAACGCCGGTCCTGCTACAAGCGAGGCTTTGGAGGTGGTACCTTGATGGTATGGGCCGCATTCTGCTTCAAAGCAAAGACGCCTATATGCTTCATATCCACTCGAATGAATGCCAGTATGTATGTAGACCTTCTGGACAGTGAACTGATAGAATTTGCTGGCAATATATATGGTGATAACTGGATCTATCAACAGGATAACGCTTCAATCCACACGGCACAGGTTACGAAGCACTTCTTTAATGATAGGAAAATTTCTGTCTTACAATGGCCAGCATTGAGTCCAGACCTAAATCCGATCGAGGATCTCTGGGGCATCCTCTCTGCTCGTGTTTTTAAAAACGGACGACAGTTTGAGACAGTACGTCACCTTAAATCAGCCATAGAACGAGAATGGGCTAATATTGACATAACCACTCTTCAGTCACTTATTAATTCAATGCCAAAGCGTCTTAATTTAGTTTTAAAAAAAAAAGGGGAAAAGTATTGACTATTAAATTGAAGATTCTATCCAGTTAAATAAAAGTAAATTAGATTCACCGGCAAAAATGGAAAAATGCACATATAAATATTTACTATGAATGTAAACTTTAATTTGGTTTTTTAGTTTCAAAAATTATTGAAATTAGTTAATATTTGTTTTTTTATATCTAACATAATAACAATTAAAAACCTGCATACCCAAATATATTTTAAAAATTTTGTAAACTTCTTTTGTTTTGCAAAAATGTGATGCACATATAATTATTTGTATGAGGTAACTGATCACTTAACCGTACTTTTCCTCTGTTTTCACTTTAAATTATTAATTATCCTTTTCACTTATGTGAAATAGTATAATAACTTTGTCACGGAGTTTGTAACAGATCGAAATATTCATTTCCGACTAAATAAAGTATATATATTCTTGATCAGGACGACAAGACGAGTTGATTTAGCCATGCCCGTCTGTCTGTCTGTCTGTCTGTCTGCATGTATGCAAACTAGTCCCTCAGTTTTGTAGCTATCGAGCTGAAACTTTGCACAGAGTCTTAGAATTCATTACGATGAATCATTCGTCGGAACCAGCATGATCGGATTATTGGAACAGGTAGCTCCCATACGAAAAGAAGAAGAAAAGTGAACAAAACTTGAATCGTTGTATGGAAAACTTTTTTGTTTTGTACAATAGAGTGCTGAAATTTTAAACATAGTAGTTTTACATAGTCCGACTACATGCCTGAAAGTTTCATAGAGATTGGACATCTGGAACTGGTAGCTCCCATACAAAATGAAGAAGAGGAAGAGAAGGAATATTCTCGTCGTTGTATGGAAAACTTTTTTGTTTCTTAACCAATTGACTTGAAATTTTAAAGGTATGTTCTTAGGGAGGAATGAAAACTATTTTGACCAAAAGTGGGCGTAGCCAAGCGTAGCCACGCCCACTTATAGCGAAAATTTACCCGTTGTATGGAAAACTTTTTTGTTTTTTAACCAATTGACTTGAAACTTTACAGTTATGTTCTTAGAGAGGAATGAAAACTATTTTGACCAAAAGTGGGCGTAGCCAGGCGTAGCCACGCCCACTTATAGCGAAAATTGACCCGTTGCATGGAAAACTTTTTTGTTTTTTAACCAATTGACTTGAAACTTTACAGTTATGTTCTTAGGGAGGAATGAAAACTATTTTGACCAAAAGTGGGCGTAGCCACGCCTACTTATAGCGAAAATTGACCCGTTGTATGGAAAACTTTTTTGTTTTTTAACCAATTGACTTGACACTCTGCAGTTATGCTCTTAGGGAGGAATGAAAACTATTTTGATCAAAAGTGGGCATGGCCACGCCCACTTATAGCTTAACTTGACCCTTTGTATGGAAAACTTTTTAGTTTTTTAACCAATTGACTTGAAACTTTACAGTTATGTTCTTAGGGAGGAATGAAAACTATTTTAACCAAAAGTGGGCGTAGCCACGCCTACTTATAGCGTAAATTGACCCGTTGTATGGAAAACTTTTTTGTTTTTTAACCAATTGACTTGAAACTTTGCAGTTATGCTCTTAGGGAGGAATGAAAACTATTTAGACCAAAAGTGGGCATAGCTACGCCCACTTATACCGAAACTTGAACCGACCAATTAATTAACCAATTGACTTGAAACATTTCAGTTATGTTCTTAGGGAGGAATGAAAACTATTCATTTAGTTTTTTTATAGTGACACAACGTGAAAAGTATTACATCTTCAGCCTTGCTGAAGATAGCTTCCTTACTGGTTTTTATTATTTTTCCGTTAATATTCAGACATAAGAGATACCGAAAAAGTAAAATTGGATTAACGGCAAAAAGTCATGTTGACCAGTGTATTCAGACATAAGAGATACCGAAAAAGTAAAATTGGATTAACGGCAAAAAGACGACTATAACAAAGGAACGATCAGTAATAATATGGTTTTGTTGTTCTTGAATATTAACAGATGAAATTTTGCAATCCCATGTTTGTAAAGGCATATATCTACACTGCAAGGTAAGAATCGAAAAATTGTAAAAAGGGCGTGGCACAGGCTTTTTCTGTTTAGAACATGTTTTTCAGTAGTAATAATTTAAGAACGGGTTTCCAATGAGAATCGTAAGAGCGTGGCACCAGAAAATGGGCGGGAAGAGTATTTAATGTTCAGCAAGGCCCAAAATAGTAATCTTATTAGTATTAGAGTGTTGCATGAATACATTTGAAACGACAAACAAGGCTTTTGCTTTATTGTAAGTTAAGCAAGTTTCGAGTATTCGATCAACCAAATTGAATGAATAGAGTTTTACGTCATCATTTACAAATTCCAAGTACTTGTTCACATATGGAAATGTTTTGTTTCAAATGCCTACTAAATACAAATGGAATGAGTTTCAAACCAAATGAATGAATGGAAATCATTCGAGTACTTGGAAATTATGCTCTTCTTCTTTTTCTTTCTCAATAAAAAACTTATTTTTATTTGTTTATATTGTTTTGCATAGTATTTAATGTTTATATCGACAAATGCTCTGCGATGCTCAAAGTGTGATAATATTCTTCATCAGGGCGCCAAAATAAATAGATTTAGCCATGTCCTTCTTTGGAAAAAATTTTTTCAAATATTTGGAAATCCCTGAAACATTTGGAAGTACTCCAAATGAAACGAATGCAGAGCATTCTATTTTATTTGTTTGTTTCAATTTTTCATTTCATTTACTTGTATTTCATTTTCAAATGAAAAGAGATCTAGAAACTTAAAAGTGACAACCATTTGTTTCATTCGTTTGCTTTGTTTTTGTCAAATACAAATGAAATGAATTTTCAAATTTATTTGGAAGTACTTGGTTTCAAATACAATCATGAAACACTCTAATTAGTATCATTAATTTATTTATTTATGTTATGCATGATGCTCATAAAGTAACAAAAACAATCTCATGTGAATTCGGCGCCAATAGTAATGAATTTGTTGCCAGAAAAGAAATATGAAAGAATTTTTTTTAGGAGCCGTACTGAAATTTGCCATAATTTTCAGGCATCAAGAATTGAAACTAATTAACATTAAATTTTTTTTAGAATTTTTCGGAAAATAGAATTGCCTAAAAAAAAAAGTGGTTCTAATTTCCGACCATCGACTGTATTATAAAAACCAGTAAGGGCGGTATAGTTGAGTATTCTCAACTATATAATACCCTGTACACACACCTATGTTGATAACACGTTAAACATTCGCCGACAGCAAAAGCAGTGTACCACGATATGGTTTGTGTATTTGCTAATAGTGAGGCAGGGCTCACAGTGCAATTTTGCCATTAGATGGCGCTTTAGTACGGATTTTGTTACAAAGCATTGCTGCAAAATTTTAGTGTGTTGGTCTTTGCGGGGAAAGTGGTAGTTTGTTGTATGCAGTTTTAAAAAGGTATGTTACCTGAGTTTGCATACCAAATTTCAGCATTGTATTCTTTATACTTTAGGAGATACAGCAATTTTAAGAAAAAAATGACCTTTTGTTGTGCTCGATGGGCGGGAAGGAATGGGCGTGGCAAAAATTCCTTCAAACTTGATCTGGTGTTCGACCACACGAGTCTATCTTCCAAATTTCAAGTCTCTAGCTTTAATAGTTTTCGCAGTGTTAAGTACGGTTTTTGTTACAAATAGGATAAAGCAGTGTTCAAAGCGCAATTTATGCCAAATTTCAACTTGTTTGCCTTTGCGTTGTCACACAGCGTTAAAAATTGCTGTATCTCCTAAAGTATAAAATATACAAGGCTGAAATTTTGTATGCAAGCTCAGTTAACATACCTTGTTAAAACTGCATACAAAAAAGTACCACTTTCTCCGCAAAGACCAACAAACTAAAATTTTGCAGCAATGCTTTGTAACAAAATCCATTCTAAAGCGGCACCTAATGGCGACATTGCACTCTGAGCCCTGCCTTACCTTACCAAATACAGAATTCATATCGTGGTACACTGCTTTTGCTGTCGGCGAAAGTTTAACGTGTTATAAATATAGGTGTGTGTACTGGGTATTATATAGTTGAGAATACTCAACTACAGCGCCCTTACTGGTCTGACTTAGTTTAGTGGTGAGGGGCAAATAACTGAAGCTACCTCGGGTAAAATATTACAAAAGTCGTATTTTCTGCGAGTGTATATAGCTGGCTTGAAGCCCAAACAAGTAAAATAAAAAATAGGCGTGGCCACGCCCACATATAGTACAAATTTGAAATGTTTATATCTCGTCTACCATATAACTTGCAGGAGTGTAATCTGGTGTGTATAAATTGGGATACAGTGTTACAAGATTCAATCATAATATTGGCGTGGCCACGCCCACATATGTATTTCCAAAATACGAAAACCTTAAATCTTTGGAACACTCTGGTCTACAAGAGTTAAAATTTCTATGTATGACATTAAATGGAAATGAGATCGGTTTTGATTGAAAAGTGGGCGGGGCAACGCCCTAATACATCCGTTACTAATTGAATGTACAGGGTATGTCGAAGTCGAGAACTGTCGACTACAATTCTTACTGGTTCTTCACAAACTTGTTGTTGGCTTAATTGATTCTACCGACATTGTTAGTAAGCTTAGTTTTTGTGTCCCAAGACGTACAACTAGGAATTTCGTTCCATTAGCCTTACAGAGACCCACAACTTACTTTGCCCTTAATGATCCTTTTCGCGTGTTATGCGCAAATTACAATCAATTGTATGAAATCGTCTCACCTGAAATTACACCGACTTCTCTTAGCATCCTGGTTCGTCGGTACCTTCGAGGTTCCGGAAATTCTTTTTCTAGTTAACGACTCCCTACAACGGTTGGACGTCTCCAAATTACACTTCTCTGACCATACATGGCTGTGAGTAGGAGCATAGCTCGCGTATCGCAAATAAATTCCCCTCAACGGGTCAGAGAGTGATTATACTTAAGATTATTTATGAGATATTTATACTTTTCACGTATGTGAAATAGTATATTAACCTTGTCACGGAGTTTGTAACAGATCGAAATATTAATTTCCGACTATATAAAGTATATATATTCTTGATCAGGACGACAAGACGAGTTGATTGTGCCATGTCCGTCTGTCTGTCGGTCTGTCTGTATGTATGCAAACTAGTCCCTCAGTTTTAAAGCGATCGAGCTGAAACTTTGCACAGAGTCTTAGAATTTATTACGATGAATCATTAGTCGGAACCAGCATGATCGAATTATTGGAACAGGTAGCTCCCATTCGAAAAGAAGAAGAAAATTGAACAAAACTTGAATCGTTGTATGGAAAACTTTTTTGTTTTGTAAGAATGCTGAAATTTTAAACATAGTAGTTTTACATAGTCATTGAGATTGGTAGCTCCCATATTGAAAGATGCAGAAAATTTCAGTCGTTGTATGGAAAACTTTTTTGTTTTGTATGATTGAGGGCTGACATTTTATATGTAGTAGTTCCGGTCCGACTGACTGCCTGAAAGTTTCATTGAGATCGGGCAACTGGAACTGGGACCTGCCATAGAGAATGAAGAAGAGGAAGAGAAGCAAGATTCACGTCATTGTATGGAAAACTTTTTTGTTTCTTAATCAATTGACTTGGAACTTCACACTTGTGTTGTTGGGGAGGCATTAAAACTATTTAGACAAAAATGGGCATGGTTACGCCCACTTTTAGACCAAATCAATAATTTGCATATCTCCGATACCCAATGAGCAAAAACAATGAAAATTGGTAAATAGGCTAATAAGATGAAGAAAAAATATATTCCGTCAAAAAATGGGTGCAGCACAAGAAAGTGCGTGAAAAGTATGTAAGCTTCAGCCTTGCTGAATACAGCTTCCTTACTGGTTGTATATTAGTTTAAATACAAAGTACTTACTACGTTTACTGCATAGTTTACTTTGTTTATTTCTATTAACAGTAATTATACCCTGTACCTTATGGTACAACGGTATGTTAGTTTTGTGCGCATCGACAATGTATGTAACACCTTAAAGGAGACATTTCCGACTATACAAACAATTTAGCCACATCCGTCTGTTCTTCCGTCTGTATGAACGCGTCGATCTCGGAAACTATAATAGGTAGAACAAAAATCTTTCCGCAGTACGATTCTGTTATTCATTGCGCAGATCAAGTTTATTTTGTATCCCCCCTTTTTGACTTAGTTTTAGGGGTGAGGGGCAAATGACTGAAGCAACCTCTGGAAAAAACCAGTAAGGGCGGTATTGTCGAGTATACTCGACAATATAATACCCTGCACACATGGTAGGCGGTGCCACACCCTCAATCTACAAAAACATATTGATCTGACGTCGCCTATTTAAATAGTATTCAAAATATCAAGAAAATCGGTCAAAAAATGTAGATTTTACGAAAAATTTAAGTTTGTAGTTCTCTGAGGGGTAGCCATCAAAGAGAGGGAAAATTTGTGGTATGCAGTTTTTATACCCTGCACATACAGTGTGTCAGGGTATATTAAGTTTGTTTGAACGAAATGTATGTAACGCATAGAAGGAGGGGAGGGGGACCCCATAAAGTATATATATTCTTGATCAGGATGACAAGAGAAATCGATTGAGCCCTGTCCGTCTGTCCGTCCGTCCGTCCGTCCGTCTGTATTCACCAATGGTTCTCGGAAACTGTAAAAGCTAGAGACTTGAAATTTGGAGGGTAGACTCGTAATGCTTGGCACTCCATCAAGTTTGAATGGTTTAGTGCCACGCCCACTCCTTCCCGCCCAACCAGCACCGCCCACTTTTTGAAAACGTTATAACTCGAACACCCGAAGAGATAGAAACATGAAAGTCGGTATGTAGACTCAGCATGAAGAGTTCTACAAAACTGCATACCACAATTTTTCCCCCTCCCCTTGATTTCCCCTCCCCCAGTTGTTTTCTATAAAAAGCAATATCTCCAAAACTAATAAAGGTATGAACATGAAATTTTGTATACAAGCTCAGTAAATACATATCTTTAAAACTGCATACCACAAAATTCCCCCCTGTTCGAAAGTTACCCCTCAATGACCTACAAACTCAAATTTTTCGTAAATTCCACTTTTTTTGACCAATTTATTTGATATTTTGAACAATATTCGATCGGGCGATGTCAAATCAACATTTTTTTGTAGATTTAGGGTGTTGCACCACCTACTGTGTATGCAGGGTATTATATTGTCGAGTATACTCGACTATAGCGTCCTTACTGGTTAAGATGTATTATCACTGAGCTTGTATACAAAATTTCAGGTTCATACCTTTGTTAGTTTTGGAGATATAGCTTTTTTCAGAAAAATACTAGGGGAGGGGAAATTAAGGGGAGGGGGAAAAATTGTGGTATGCAGTTTTGTAGAGTTACTCATACTGAGTCTACACACCGACTTTCATGTTTCTATCTCTTTGGATGTTCGGGTTATAGCGTTTTCAAAAAGTGGGTGGTGCTGGATGGGCGGGAAGGAGTGGGCGTGGCACAAAACCATTCAAACTTGATCTGCTGCCGAGCATCACGAGTCTACCCACCAAACTTCAAGTCTCTAGCTATTATAGTTTCTGAGAAGCATTGGTGAATACGGACGGATAGACGGACGGACGGACGGACATGGCTTGATTAATTTCTCTTGTCGTCCTGATCAAGAATATATATACTTTATAGGGTCCCCCTGCCCTCCTTCTGTGCGTTACATACATTTCGCTCACACTATGATACAGGGTATAAAAACGTACAAAAGTCTTTTTATCTCGGTTGTCTTTTGAGATAGGAACACCAATTTTGGAGTGTATATAGCTGACTCAACCCTCCAGAAGATACATCAAAAAATTGGCGTGGCCCCTATGCAGTAATAATATGAAACGCTTATATCTCAAAAACCAAACTACCTACAAGAATGAAACTTTGCATGTATGATATTGGAATGGAGTAGAACAAGACTCAATAGTGAAATGGGCGTGACCACGCCCACATATGGCCAAAGCCAGAAAGCCGTTATATCTCTGCAATGAATTGGTCTAAAAGAGTAAAAATTGGTACATATGAAATTGAATGAAAACGAAATCTGTTTCGATTAAAAAGTGGGCGGGGCAGCGCCTTCAAACAGTTGTTACAAATTTAGGTACAGGGTATGACGGAGTCGAATACCTTCGAGTCTAATCCTTACTGGTTTTTAAATATTTTTGGTCAATAAATAAATAAATAAATAAATTTCTCTTGTCGTCGTGATCAAGAATATATATAAGTTAACAAAAAGAAGACAAATGCTTTATATGCAGCTTAATTTGTCTTTACTTTTGTATTTAAGTTCGAGTATGTTGCTCTACAGGCAACAATACTTTTTCGTGCTTCAATAATAGACCAATTCTAGTTAAAGATTTTTCACTAAATTTTTACTACAAATTTCAAAATCTAACCAAGTGAGCAGGAGCACGAGTAGAATATGACTCAGCATTTTGCTGTAAAATTATATAAAATTATATAAAGAACGGAAATGGTACCAAAAAAATACATCTTGAAGTAATCTAGCTCTCAGATTCCAAATCCCTGAGCCCGGCATTATGTAAAATAACTGTTTTGTTTCCGTGACCGTTAACCACAGCTTTGTTGACTGTTATTGTCAACAGTGTTGAGCAACATTCACACAAGCTGTTAATCATGAATTCTGATTGCATTAACTTATGCTTTATGGGATCCCCCTCCCCTCCTTCTGTGCGTTACATACATTTCATTCAAACAAACTTAATATACCTTGACACACTGTATGTGCAGTGTATAAAAAGGGGGGCGTGGCACAAAAAAATGAGCGTGAAGAGCATATAAGCTTCAGCCTTGCTATAGCGTCCTTACTGGTTTTCAAATATAAAATATGTATAAATTGACATGTTGTTGTTGATTCAAATCTATTTTGATGTCGATTTTGATATTAAGTACAAATCTTACTTAGTTCGAGCATATTTAGACCAATTACAATTTGATTTGGTGTGTTGTTGATTCAAGTACAATCAGACCGGAATTTTTATACTCTGTACACATACTGTGTATCAGGGCGAGGGACCCCATAAACTATATACATTCCTGATCGGGACAACAAGAGAAATTGTTTAAGCCATGTCCATCCGTCTGTCCTTTTGTATCTTTAAAACTGCATACCACAAAATTCCCCTCTCTTTTAAAGTTACCCCTCAAACTTAAATTTTTCGTAAATTCCACTTATTTTGACAAATTTACTCGATATTTTGAGCACTATTGTCAAATCAAAATTTTCTTGTAGATTTATTATATTTTCGAGTATACTCGATTATACCGCCCTTAATAGTTTTCTCTGTGTACTATTCACTGCGTGAAAAGTATAAATAAGACGAAGGCTTTGGCGATGGGGACAAATATTTAGGAGATAAGGTAGGAAACACATACAAGCGCATTAATGCATATTTGGGCTTGAGTCCGTGCGTGTATCATCATGTCAAATTTGCATTTAGATTTAATGGCTTTGCTGTAGCTTTTTCTTACATCAATTCAGTTCAGCTAATCTCAATTCAGTTAAGCCCAAACTACTACTTCTTATTCTTTGCTTCGCTTGCATAATTGGTTTTTATTGTAACTATTGGCAGTCTCGAATATGCTTTAATATAATAAATTGCCTTTACACTTACAACTTTGCCCGCCGTCAGCAACCGCTCAGGTCCGTTAGTCAGTTTACTTCCTTGTTGGCTTTCTTTCATTTTGATTGCTTTCTTTAGTTCAGTTCAGCTCAGTTCAATTCAGTCTTAGTCCTAATAATGAAAAACGAAAATTCAATTAACAACAACACAATAAATAAATAAACGCGTTGTTTGTAGAATGCAATTGTACACAGAGAAAAAAAGTACGGTCTGAGAACAGCACAGATTGTACTTGAATCAACAACAGTCCAAATTAAGTTGTAATTGGTGTAAATGTTCTCGAAATAAGTAAGATTTGTACTTAACATCAAAATCGACACCAAAATGGATTTGAATCAACTACAAAATGTCAATTCATACACATTTTATACTTGAAAACAAAACAAGAACACAAAAATTTAAACCGAAACCAAACGAACTTGAAATGACAACGCTTTGTTCTTATACTTTCTTTCTCTCTTACTCCTTTGAACAAAAATTTTAAAACAATTCAAATTTATCAAATATCATATGTTTCTATGTTGCTTGCTGTAGCTCAGAGTTTAGTGTGTTTAACTATGGTACCAAAGATATGAGGTTCAATCCCCAGCAAGACCAAAGTTTTTTTTTGTTTTTTGTTCTCTTGGAACAAAAATGTTTTCAATAAATAAAATTTATGAAATATCATGTGTTCCTATGTCGCTTCCTGTGGCTCAGAGCTTAGTGTGTTGTCTTACGAAACGGAAGGTAAGAGGTTCAAATCCCCTGGTACACCAAAGTCTTAATGTTTTTTATATAAATAATCACCAATTACCATTTAATTATAATATTTATATGTTGTTTTAATTTTTATTAAATTAACTGTAACAATTACTTATATTAAATAAAATCAATCAAATTGAGATAATAACCGGAATAGTTTGCAAAACTACTGGGACTTGATTCAAGAACAATATAAACTTACTTGAACGAAAAAGTGGTCGTGGTCTCGCAAAATTTTTTTTTGTTGTAATTTAAGTTTAGTCGGTTCTTGATTCCAGTACAATATTCACTTGTTTTAAAAACAAAAAGGTCTCGGTGTAAGTTTTTTTTTGTTACAGTTTAAGTATGGTTGGTTCTTGATTCAAGTAAAATGTAAACTTATTTCGAAAACAACATTGACTCGGATTAAGTTTTGTTGGTATCATATTAAGCTTAAACTGTTCTTGAAAATGTAACAAAATTTGCTCAATTCAAGATTTTTTGTACTTAACCAGTAAGGGCGGTATAGTTGAGTATTCTCAACTATATAATACCCTGTACACTTAGAAGGCGGTGCCACATCCTCAATCTACAAACACATATTGATTTGACACCCCCGATCAAATATCGTTCAAAATATGAAGAAAAACGGTCAAAAAATGTGGAATTTACAAAAGTTTTGAGTTTGTGGGTGATTGAGGGGTAACCATCAAAAAGAGGGGGATTTTGAGGTATGCAGTTTTAAAGATATATATTTACTGAGCTTGTATACGAAATATCAGGCTTGTACCTTTAATAGTTTCGGAGATATAGCATTTCTAAGAAAACAACTGGGGGACGGGAAATGAAGGGGAGGGGTAAAAATTGAGGAATGCAGTTTTGTAGATCTATACATACTGAGTCTACGTACCGACTTTCATGTTTGTACCTATTATAGTTTGGAAGATGTAGTAATTTTAAGTAAAATAAAGTGGAACATATTAAAAATTTCAATTTGTAGGTCTCTGAGGGGTAACAATCAATGAGAGGGGAAATTTGTGGTACGCAGTTTTAAAGATATATATTTGCTGAGCTTGTATACAAAACATCAGGCTTGTACCTTCAATAGTTACGGAGATATAGCATTTTTAAGAAAACAACAGGGGGAGGGGAAATGAAGTGGAGGGGGGAAAATTGTGGTATACAGTTTTGTAGAGCTACTTATACTGAGACTACATACCGACTTTCATGTTGCTAACTCTTTGGATGTTTGAGTTATAGCGTTTTGAAAAAGGGGGCAGTGCTGAATGGGCGGGAAGGAGTGGGCGTGGCAAAAAAAAAATAAACTTGATCTGCTGCCGAGCATCACGAGTATATCCTCCAAATTTCAACTCTCTAGCTCTTATAGTTTCCGAGAACCGTTGGTGAGGACGGACGGACAGACGGACAGACAGACAGACGGACGGACATGGCTCAATCAATTTCTCTTGTCGTCCTGATCAAGAATATATATACTTTTTGGGGTCCCCCTCCCCTCCTTCTGTGCGTTACATACATTTCGTTCAAACAAACCCAAACTATGTGTACAGGGTATAAAAATAGTGCTTGAATTGAGAACATTTTACTTGATTTGACAACATTTGTGCTTGACGGACTTTCAACACCGAATTGTGTCAATTTCAGTACAATGTACTTGCATTTTTTTCTCTGTGTAGCAAAAGAACAGTTTTGGGTTTGTGTTCTAATACGAACAAAAGCAATAATTTTCTTGTAAATTAAAAGAAAATAGATTTATTTGCATGAATGCACCTTCAAGTGAATTCAAGTCGAAAAAGATAAATGGAAAATAGAGCATTCTAGATTTATGTATATATGTTGCTGATGGGGATAATGGCTTGCAGGTAGCGACAACGCATACAAAGTGCATTCAAAGCGTAGTATACTTAATTTCATTGCAAGCAAGGATGCAGTCAGGCGGCAGCCACATCGTGCATTTGCTGCATGCTGAAAGCTAAACATATAATTTACAATTGCACAACAGTGACTGAATGCGAGTGGAGCCGTAAAAACTCACTAACCAAACTACTACACTCACTCATTTGACTACACTCATTTGACACGCCCACTAATATTTTCGATGTGCATAAAACTGTTATACTCTTGTACCATTAGGTACAAAAAACAAAAGTTTAAATTGAAATTCAGGCACAAAGTAGTGCACATGCAGGCAGACAGACTAGTCCGGAAGAACGACGGCAGGTGGGCAAAGTAAATCTGTCATAATCACGAAATGAGCGCAGCGCCAATGAGAAGAATTGTTGAATCACAATGCCAGGAAATCAAACACAATGTTATGCCAAAAGCGTTAAAAATACCCTCAAAAGATGCGATGGGAACAGCGACGATGATTTCATTGCCAACACCAGAAGAGAAAAGAAAGAAGAGAAAAGTTTGTTTGAACGAAATGTATGTAACGCACAGAAGGAGGGGAGGGGGACCCCATAAAGTATATATATTCTTGATCAGGATGACAAGAGAAATCGATTGAGCCCTGTCCGTCTGTCCGTCCGTCCGTCTGTATTCACCAATGGTTCTCGGAAACTGTAAAAGCTAGAGACTTGAAATTTGGAGGGTAGACTCGTGATGCTTGGCACTACATCAAGTTTGAACGGTTTTGTGCCACGCCCACTCCTTCCCGCCCAACCAGCAACACCCACTTTTTTAAAACGTTATAACTCGAACACCCAAAGAGATACAAACATGAAAGTCGGTATGTAGACTCGGCATGAAGAGCTCTACAAAACTGCATACCACAATTTTTCTCCCTCCCCCAGTTGTTTTCTCTAAAAAGCAATATCTCCAAAACTAATAAAGGTATGAACATGAAATTTTGTATACAAGCTCAGTAAATATATATATTTAAAACTGCATACCACAAAATTCCCCTCAGTTCGAAAGTTACCCCTCAATGACCAACAAACTCGAATTTTTCGTAAATTCCCCTGTTTTTGACCAATTTACTTGATATTTTGAACACTATTCGATCGGGCGATGTCAAATCAACATTTTTTTTTTGTAGATTTAGGGTGTTGCACCGCCTACTGTATGTGCAGGGTATTAAATTGTCGAGTATACTCGACTATAGCGTCCTTACTGGTTTTTTTCTAAATATTTTTTGTTCTCTTGGAACAAAAATGTTTTCAAGAAATAAAATTTATGAAATATCAAGTGTTCCTATGTCGCTTCCTGTGGCTCAGATCTTAGTGTGTTGTGCTACGAAATGGATGGTAAGAGGCTTAAATCCCCAGGTACACCAAAGTCTTACTTGTTATTATATACATAATCACCAATTACCATTTAATTATAATATTTAGAAGTTGTTTAAATGTTTATTAAATTAACTGTCACAATTACTTATATAAAATAAAATTAATCAAATTGAGGTAATAACCGAAATAGTTTGCAAAACTACTGAGCCTTGATTCAAGAACAATGCAAACTTACTTGAACAAAAAGTGGTCGTGGTCTCGCAAAAAATTTTTTTAGTTGTAATTTAAGTTTAGTTGGTTCTTAATTCCAGTACAATATTCAATTGTTTTAAGAACAACCGGTAAGGGCGGTATAGTCGAGTATACTCGACAATATAATACCCTGCACACATGGTAGGCGGTGCCGCACCCTCAATCTACAAAAACCTATTGATCTGACGTCGCCTATTCAAATAGTGTTCAATATATCAAGAAAATCGGTCAAAAAATGTGTATTTTACGAAAAATTTAAGTTTGTAGGCCTCTGAGGGGTAGCCATCAAAGAGACGGGAAATTTGTGGTATGCAGTTTTTAAGATGTACTATCACTGAGCTTGTTCAGGTTCATACCTTTGTTAGTTTTGGAGATATAGCTTTTTTAAGAAAAATACTAGGGGAGGGGAAATTAAGGGGAGGGCGTAAAATTGTGGTATGCAGTTTTGTAGAGTTACTCATACTGAGTCTACATACCGACTTTCATGTTTCTATCTCATTGGATGTTCGAGTTATAGCGTTTTCAAAAAGTGGGTGGTGCTGGATGGGCGGGAAGGAGTGGGCGTGGCACAAAACCATTCAAACTTGATCTGCTGCCGAGCATCACGAGTCTACTCAGCAAATTTCGAGTCTGTAGCTCTTATAGTTTCCGAGAACCATTGGTGAGGACGGACGGACGGACGGACAGACGGACGGACATGGCCAAATCAACTTCTCTTGTCATCCCGATCAAGAATATATATACTTTATGGGGTCCCCCGACCCTCCTTCTGTGCGTTACATACATTTGGCTTTTGCACAAACACAATATACCCTGATACACAGTATGTGTACAGGGTATAAAAAGGTCCCGGTATAAGCTTTTTTTGTTACAGTCTAAGTATTGTTGATTCTTGATTCAAGTAAAATGTAAACTTATTTCCAAAACAACATTGACTCGGATTACGTTTTGTTGGTTTCGTATTAAGCTTAAACTGTTCTTGATCAGGACGACAAGA
Organism: Phortica okadai; assembly: GCA_034638295.1. Taxonomy (NCBI): domain Eukaryota; kingdom Metazoa; phylum Arthropoda; class Insecta; order Diptera; family Drosophilidae; genus Phortica; species Phortica okadai. The sequence goes on along the minus strand of CM067848.1, from coordinate 34,702,224 downwards.
CGAATTGATTTAGCCCAGTCTGTCCGTCCGTCCGTGCTCACCAATGGTTCTCGAAAACTATAAGAGCTAGAGACTTGAAATTTGGACTCGTGAGGTCAAACGCTAGATCAAGTTTGAAGGAATTTTTGCCACGCCTACTCCTTCCCGCCCATCGAGCACCACCCATTTTTTCAAACGGCTGTAGCTTGAACACCTGATGAGTTAGAAACATAAATATTAGTATTTAGGCTCAGCATGTACAGCTCTACAAAACTGCTTACCACATTTTTTCCCCCTCCCCTTCGTTTCGCCTCATAAAATTGCTGTATCTCCTAAACTATAAGAGATACAACGCTGAACGCTGTGTGACAACGCAAAGACAAACAAATTGAAATTTGGCATAAATTGCGCTTTGAACACTGCTTTATCCTATATGTAAGATAAACCGTACTTAACACTGCGAAAACTATTAAAGCTAGAGACTTGAAATTTGGAAGATAGACTCGTGTGGTCGAACACTAGATTAAGTTGGAAGGAATTTTCGCCAAGCCCATTCCTTCGCGCCCATCAAGCACAACAAAAAGTAATTTTTTTCTTAAAATTGCTGTATAAAGAATACAATGATGAAATTTTGTATGCAAACTCAGATAACATACCTTTTTAAAACTGCATACAACAAACTACCACTTTCCCCGCAAATACCAACAAACTAAAATTTTGCAGCAATGCTTTGTAACAAAATCCATTCTAAAGCGGCACCTAATGGCAACATTGCACTGTGAGCCCTGCCTTACCATACCAACGATTTTGATTCATATAACAGAATTCATATCACAGAATTCATAAAACAAAATTCATATAACAGAATTCATAAAACAAAATTCATATAACAGAATTCATACAACAAAATTATATCGTTATAACATTGCCAGTTCCAGACGAAACCGGTAAGGACGCTATCTTCAGCAAGGCTGAAGCTTGTCTTGTGCATGTGTTGTGCCAAGCCCATTTTTATATTCTTCACGTGTGTGAAATAGTATATTAACTTTGTGCTGAAGTTTGTAACACATAGAAATATTCACTTGCGACTATATAAAGTATATATATTCTTGATGAGGACGACAAGACGAGTTGATTTAGCCATGTCCGTCGGTCCGTCTGTCTGTATATATACAATCTCCTCTCACAGTTTTGAAGATATCGAGCTGAAATTTTGCACATAGACTTCTTATTTGTGCAACAACACACTTTTTCCGATCCAGCCATATCGGACAATTGGAACTGGTAGCCCCCATACGAAAAGAAGAAGAAAAGTGAACAAAACTTGAACCGTTGTATGGAAAACTCTTTTGTTTTGTATGATAGAGTGCTGAAATTTTAATCATAGTAGTTTAACATAGTCCGACTACATGCCTGAAAATTTTATTGACATTGGACAACTGGAACTGGTAGCCCCCATACAAAATGAAGAAGAGGAAGAGAAGCAATATTCACGTCGTCCTAAGGAAAACTTTTTTGTTTTTTAACCAATTGACTTGAAACTTTACAGTTATATTCTTAGGGAGGAATGAAAACTATTTTGACAAAAAGTGGGCATGGCTACGCCCACTTATACCGAAACGTGAACCGTTGTATGGAAAATTTTTTTGTTTCTTAACGAATTGACTTGAAACATTACAGTTATGTTCTTAGGAAGGCTTGAAAACTATTCATTTAATTTTTTTTTATAGTGAAAAGTATTATAGCTTCAGCCTTGCTGAAGATAGCGTCCTTTCAGGTTTTGATTGAATATACTTTCTTTTCATGTTATTAGCCTATTTACCAATTTTTATTGTTTTTGCTCATTGGGTACCGGAGATATGCAAATTATTGATTTTTGGTAAAAGTGGGCGTAACCATTCCCATTGTTTCAAAATAGTTTTAATGCCCCCCAAAAACATAAGTGTGAAGTTTCAAGTCAATTGATTAAAAAACAAAAAAAGGTTTTCCTTACAACGACGTGAATATTGCTTCTCTTCCTCTTCTTCATTTTGTATGGCAGGTACCAGTTCCAGTTGCCTGACCTCAATGAAACTTTCAGGCATTTAGGCGGACTATGTAAAACTATTATGTTTAAAATTTGAGCCCTCTATCATACAAAACAAAACCAGTAAGGACGCTATAGTCGAGTATACTCGACAATAAAATACCCTGCACACACAGTAAGCGGTGCAACACCCCAAATCTACAAATAAATATCGATTTGCTATCGCCCGAACAAATAGTGTTCAAAATATCAAGTAAATCGGTCCAAAAATGTGAAATTTACGAAAAATTTTAGTTTGTTGGTCATTGAGGGGTAACTATCACCAAGAGGGGAATTTTTTGGTATGCAGTTTTACAGATACATGTTTACTGAGCTTGTCTACAAAATTTCTGGTTCGTACCTATAATAGTTTTGAAGATACAGCAATTTTAAGAAAACAACCGGGGAAGGGGAAATAAAGAGGAGGGGGAAAAATTGTGGTATGCAGTTTTGTAGAGCTCTTTATGCTTAGTCTATATACCGACTTTCATGTTTCTATCTCTTTGGATGTTCGAGTTATAGCGTTTTAAAAAAGTGGGCGGTGCTGGTGGGCGGGAAGGAGTGGAAGTGGCACAAAACCATTCAAACCCATTTATTCACTTTTCTTCTTCTTTTCGTATGGGAGCTACCTGTTCCAATAATCCGATCATGCAGGTTCCGACGAATGATTCATCGTAATAAATTCTAAGACTCTGTGCAAAGTTTCAGCTCGATAGCTTCAAAACTGAGGGAGTAGTTTGCATACATACATAAAGACAGACAGACCGACATACAGACGGACAGACGGACATGGCTAAATCAACTCGTCTTGTCGTCCTGATCAATAATATATATACCAGAGATCTGCAGCGATCCACCGCAACTACTAGTACACCGCATTCGTACAATATCATTTTCACACATGAGTATTGTAGCACCGCATCAAAAATTGATGCGGTGTTTTTTTACTCGTTCCTTTTTCTGCTCTTTCGTATGCGGTGCCTGAAGTGTGCGTCACATTCTGTGTGGGTATATTTTCGACATACAATCAGCCACCGCACAAAAATTGTGTGCAGAAAAACAACTCACAAAATGATGCAGTGTTGTTGGTGCTTGGTGACTGAGTGACTAATTTTTTGTTTGTGTTTTTTTTGATTTGTTTCATATGCTTTTGCTGATGATGCGATTGTTTCATAGATATTGATTTTAATAAAATAGGTAATAAGAAATCTTCAATGAAATTTGTGTGTTTATTTAATATGTAATAACAATGATTAGAAAAATTAATTTAAAAAAAAAACAAACGATAACTTAAAAAAAAACAATAACTTCATAACGACTTAAATTAATATAAGTAGAAGGAACAAAAATTGTTATTTAAAATATTTATTTACATTTAGATTTTTATAAAATGAATGAAGAAATAGTAAGGAATCTTTAAAAAAAAGAAAAAAAATATTGCTGTAAAATAACTGATCCCGCACTCGCAATATTCATCAAATTTTGTCTACTTCATTTTGCTATCCTGTGTCAAAACATCGCAGTCAAAAAACCAGTAAGGGCGGTATAGTCGAGTATACTCGACAATATAATACCCTGCACACATGGTAGGCGGTGCCACACCTTCAAGTTACAAAAACATATTGATCTGACGTCGCATATTCAAATAGTGTTCAAAATATCAAGAAAATCGGTCAAAAAATGTGGATTTTACGAAAAATTTAAGTTTGTCGGCCTCTGAGGGGTAGCCATCAAAGAGGGGGGAAGTTTGTGGTATGCAGTTTTTAAGATGTGTTATCACTGAGCTTGTATACAAATTTTCAGGGTCGTACCTTTGTTAATTTTGGAGATATAGCAATTTTTAGAAACTAACTGGGGGAGGGGAAATAAAAAGCAGGGGGGATTTTGTGGTATGCAGTTTTGTAGGGCTATACATACTGAGTCTACATACCGATTTCATGTTTCTATCTCTTTGGATGTTTGAGTTATAGGTATTTAAAAAAGTGGGTGTGGCTGGATGGGCGGGAAGGAGTGGGCGTGGCAAAAAAAAAAAAATAAACTTGATCTGCTGCCGAGCATCACGAGTCTACCCTCCAAATTTCAAGTCTCTAGCTCTTATAGTTTCCGAGAACCGTTGGTGAGGACGGACGGACGGACAGACGGACGGACATGGCTCAATCAATTTCTCTTGTCGTCCTGATCAAGAATATATATACTTTATGGGGTCCCCCTCCCCTCCTTCTGTGCGTTACATACATTTCGCTCAAACAAACCCAGTGGACAAAAAAACGATAAATTTTTGAACGTCCACAAAATGTCCAAAAACGAGCTCGAAAACGAATGTTTTACGGATAAAAATCGGACATATCAGAAAATGTCCGCAAAATGCTCGCAATCGGTCTTACAAACGAACCTAAAACGGATAAATTTCGGCTGAAAAAATATTCGCAAAACACTCGCAAATTGTTCGTAAACGAATTACAAACGAAAGTTTTGCGGACAAAAAACGATCATTCTCAAAACAATCGGAAAATGTTCGTAAACGGATTACAAACAAAAGTTTTTCGGTTAAAAAACGAGTGTTCTCAAAGTATTCGCAAAATGTTCGTAGAAGAACTCGAAAACGAATATTTTGCGGACAAAAAGCGAGCACTCGCAAAATTCTCATAAAATGTTCGGAATCAGATTCAGAAACGAACGTATTGCGGAAAAAAGACGAGTTTGAACAAAAATGTTTCAAATAAATAAAATTTATCAAATATCAAATGTTTCTATGTCGCCGGCTGTAGCTCTGAGTTTAGTGTGTTGGACTATGAAACCGAAGGTATGAGGTTCAAACCCCAGCGGCACCAGAATTTAAAAGTTTATTATATTAATGTTTATGAATTTAATTGTTGTTAATAATAAAAAATAAAGATATTAAATAAGCAAAATTATAAAAAAAGTTAACGCCATTGGTAATAAAAAAAACAACAATATAATCTGTTCCTTAAGATTGTTTCTATTTTTGAATTTTACAATTTTTTTTTGGAGGCATAAACTGGGATTGAAACGAAAAAAAATTGTTATTAATCAACCCGAAAATGGTTTGTAAACGAGCCCGCAATAGGCTCTCAAAAATTCCGTAAAAGGGTCGCAAAAGATTCCGAAACAATACAAAAACGAGTTCGGAAACGATACGAAAACGAGTCCTAAAACGATACGAAAACGATTCCCAATTGTCCGTTTTCGACTATCGTAAACGAAATTTTCGTGCACACAAACTGAACGACTGATGATTAATTTTCGTATCGTTTTCGGATCCATTTGTCCGGTTGAGTTTCGCAAAACGTTCGTTTACGATATCTTTAACGAGAATTTTGTCCACTGGGAATATACCCTGATACACAGTATGTGTACAGGGTATAATGAAGCAATACAGAATAACGGAACTTGAGTTGTAAAAATTTGAGCAAGTAAATATTTGTGCTTGCGTTCAGGCACCGCATATTTTCTTGTTGCTTCATCCCCATATTCGTTTCTTATGCGGTGTTTGAACACCGCAACCGCATGCTATGCGGTGCTTGTATCACCGCCACCGCAAAAAAGATGAGTACACTACTACTGTCGGAAACAAGCACCGGTACAGATCTCTGATATATACTTTATATGAGCGGAAAATTAATATTTCGGTCTGTTACAAACTCCGTGACAAAGTTGATATGAAAAAGGAAAACGTTTTTTAAATTAATTTGACTATTTTTCTTGGATTTTGTGTGTACATGGTATTGTATAGTTGAGAATACTCGACTATAACACTCTTACTGGTTGTATCTTGGCTATATGTGGGCGTGGCCACAGGTATATCGGAGCCACGCCCAGTTTTCTGTTCCTTCTTGTTGGGGGCCGAGAAAGCTATTTGCTCTAAGTTTGGTGTTCCTATTTCAAAAGTCAACCGACCCACAGTGGGGCCTTCTGAGTTTTTCCATTGCAAAAATCATATCTTCTGAACAAATAAAGATAATTGCATGACATAAGTTTTATTTAAAAAGAAATTCCTTAGGCTTTAAAACGAGCTATCGCTCAATACGCTACGATATCTGGGAGCGGCATAGTAGGTTGTCAAAGTCAGAATTTGTTTCCGGTGCAGCTTTAGCGTCAGAAAATGGCTGGTTTTCCATTTTTTATAAACTTAGGAATTTGCGACTGCATGACAAGTATGACAAGACGAGTTGATATACCCATGTCCGTCCGTCCGTTTGTATGTCTATCAGTATTTATATAATATCTCCCACAATTTTGAATTAATCGACCTGAAATTTTCTTCTTCTTCTTTTCTGTGCGATCAACTCATATGGGGGAATAGGCATGATCGGACTGTTGGAACTGGTAGCCCCGATACGAATAGAAGAAGAAACATGAAAAAAACTTGATTTGTTGTATGAAAAACTTTTTTATTTTTGAAGATAGAGGGCTGAACTTTCACAACTAGCAGTTTAAAGTACCCAGACCAAATGTCTGAAAGTTTCATTGAGATCGAACTACTGGAACTAGTACCTGCCATACGAAATGAAGAAGAGGAAGAGAAGCAAATTAAAGTCGTTGTAGGAAAAACTTCTTTTTTTCTCAACATAGAAGGCTGAAATTTAAAATGTAATCTTTTTACGTACCCAAGTAATATGCACATTTGTATCATTGAGATCGGACCACTGAAACTGCCACCTGCCATACAAAATGACGAAAATTAAGCCATGTTAACCATGTACCGCCCCCGATCCATTTTACAACCACCTGCTTTGCATAATATAACTAGTTGGTACCAATAACAAAATGTGTTTATTTTTTATACCCTGTACACATACTGTGTATCGGGGTATATTGTGTTTGTTTGAGCGAAATGTATGTAACGCACAGAAAGAGGGCAGGGGGACCCTATAAAAAATATATATATTCTTGATCAGGACGACAAGAGAAGTTGATTAAGCCATGTCCGTCCGTCCGTCTGTCCGTCTGTCCGTCCGTATTCACCAATGGTTCTCAGAAACTATAATAGCTAGAGACTTGAAATTTGGTGGGTAGACTCGTGATGCTCGGCAGCAGATCAAGTTTAAATGGTTTTGTGCCACGCCCACTCCTTCCCACCCATCCAGCGCCACCCACTTTTTGAAAACGCTATAACACGAACATCCAAAGAGATAGAAACATGAAAGTCGGTATGTAGAACTCATACTGAGTCTACAAAACTGCATACCACAATTTTTCCCCCTCCCCTTAATTTCCCCACCACTAATATTTTTCTTAAAAAAGCTATATCTCCAAAACAAACAAAGGTATGAACCTGAAATTTTGTATAAAAGCTCAGTGATAACACATATTTAAAACTGCATACCAAAAATTTCCCCTCTCTTTGATGGCTACCCCTCCGAGGCCAACAAACTTAAATTTTTCGTAAAATCCACATTTTTTGACCGATTTTCTTGATATTTTGAAAACTATTTGAATAAGCGACGTCAGATCAATATGTTTTTGTAGATTGATGGTGTGGCACCGCCTACCATGTGTGCAGGGTATTATATTGTCGAGTATACTCGACTATACCGCCCTTACTGTATTTTTTTTTGCATTTTTGAAAACGCATACCCGCTATTTCTCTTTATTATCCTTTAATTAGCCTAAAAAACCAAATTTTAGCTTCCTATGTTAATTTTAACACGTGCCCACTGAGCCCTTAAGTTTTATGAAAGAAAATTTCAGATGTTTTTATACCCTGTACCTTATGGTACAAGGGTATATTAGTTTTGTGCATGCCGACAATGTATGTAACACCGTAAAGGAGACATCTCCGACTTTACAAAGTATATATATTCTTCATCAGTATCGAAAGAGAAGTCGATTTAGCCATGCCCGTTCGTCTGTCTGTATGAACCCGTCGATCTCGGAAACTATAATAGATATAACCAAAATCTTTTCGCAGTTCGATTCTGTGATTCATTGCGCAGATAAAGTTTATTTTGTGTTCCCCCTTTTTGACTTAGTTTAGAGGTGAGGGGCAAATTACTGAAGCTACCTCGGGTCTTGTCTTTTGAGATAGGAACACCAGATTTGGAGTGTATATAGCTGACTTGAAACCCAAACAAATAGAATAAAAAACCAGTAAGGGAGCTATTTTCAGCGTTGCTGAAACATATATGCTCTTGCAAGCATTTGAAAAATCCGTTTTATATTTTTTTCAATAAAAATCTTATAAGTTTATAAAGATAAAGGGGCGGTTCTCCGCCCATTTTCTAATTTTTTTTTACAGAATACAATGCAATCATTCCACTTTTCATTTTACGATTTTCTATCTCGTCTGCTGATTAGGGATGTCAATTTTTGGAGATTTGCCAATCCCGGGATTTTCGGGATTGCAAACTGAAATCCCGGGATTAGTCCCGGGACTAGTTAAGTCGTAGTAAATATTTTATAAACTTTCTTTTTATTCCTTTTTATTATTTAAAAAACAAAATACGAAGCAACAAACAAAAATAGACTATTTCATTTAGTCTTACAAAATGAGTTACCAAATATTTTTTAAGCTTAAACGTTTAACATATTATTTTAGTTAAGAAGTAAAGCTTTTAATATTGTATTCTCCAAACCTGCTGACGAAAAACACCTTTCACCTTCAAAGTTTGTTGGTTGGAGTTTCTGAAGACAGTAACCTTTACAAAAAAATATGGTTTTATAGAAGGACTCAGAAAAGCCGTACTACTCTCTTCGCAAAGATTTTTGTAAATTGCATTAAACAATTCTGGGCAACTTTTTTTTTCAAATTTTGAGCATCATTCTGCAGTCCCCCTACATCAGAATATCGATACTTTTAATCCTTGAAATAACTTTGGTGTTTGTAAAAAGCGCTAACATTTATGCACAAAGACTATTTCCGCCCCCCTTTTTGACAAGCTGGCTACGTTCTTCGTTACGAAACAATGAAATTTGTCGTATACGCTTTCTAACTTATTGATCAATAGAAATAATTCACATCAGAATAAAAAAATCTAAATCCCGAATATCCCGGGATTGGGCAAGTTAAATCCCGGGATTTTCAGGATTTCAAAAACATAGGCATCCCGGGATTTTGGGATCCCGGGATTGACATCCCTATACCTGATTCACAGTGTGTGTACAGGGGATAATAATCAAATTCAGATAGTAACCGAAATAATCTGCAAAACTACTGCGCCTTGATTCAAGAAAAATGTAAACTTACTTGAACGAAAAAGTGGTCGTGGTCTCGACAAAATTTTTTTAGTTGTAATTTAAGTTTAGTCGGTTCCTGATCCCAGTAAAATTTTCACTTGGTATAACTTTTTTACACTCTTCGCGTAGTGAATAGTATTCTAAGTTTGTGCTGAAGTTTGTAACACATCGAAATATTCGTTTCCGACTATATAAAGTGTATATATTCTTGATCAGGATGACAACACGAGTTGATTGAGCCATGTCTGTCTGTCCGTCTGTCTGTATACAGTACTGTGCAAAACCTAAGCAACTTTATTTTCTCTCATAAAGAAAGCTGTCTATAACTTTTAAAAATACTTCCCGGTGAACCATAAATGGATTTATTTATATATTGATACGTCCCATCAAAATCGACCACAACACTTCATTTGTTGACTTTATCAACAGTGAATAAATCACGAAAAAAAAAATCTTCTAAAACCAGTAAGGGCGGTATAGTCGAGTATACTCGACTATATAATACCCTGCACACATAGTAGGCTGTGCTACACCCCAAATCTACAAAAACATATTGACCTCACATCGGCCGTTCAAATAGTGTTCAAAATATCAAGAAAATCAGTCAAAAAATTTGGATTTTACAAAAAAATTGAGTTCGTTGGTCTCTGAGGGGTAACCATCAAAATGAGGGAAAAATTGTGGTATGCAGTTTTGTAGATCTATACATACAGAGTCTAAATACCGACTTTCATGTTTGTATCTCTTATAGTTAAGGAGATGCAGTAATTTTAAGTAAAATAAAGTAAAATATTTTAAAAATTTCAGTTTGTTGGTCTCTAAGGGGTTACCACCAAAAAGGGGAAACATTTGTGGTATGCAGTTCTAAAGATGTATACTTATTAGGGATGTCAATCCCCCCAAAATTTTTGAATGTAATTTACAAAAATTTTTGCGAAGAGATTAGTACGGTTTTTCTGAGACTTTCTCTAAAACCATATTTTTATACCCTGTACACACACTGTGTATCAGGGTATATTAAGTTTGTTTGAGACGGTTTTTATGTAACGCATAGAAGGAGGGGAGGGGGACCCTATAAAGTATATATATTCTTGATCAGGATGACAAGACGAATTGATATAGCCCTGTCTGACGGTCCGTCCGTCCGTCCGTCCTCACCAATGGTTCTCGAAAACTATAAGAGCTAGAGACTTGAAATTTGGTGGATAGACTCGTAAGGTCAAACGCTAGATCAAGTTTGAAGGATTTTTTGCCACGCCCACTCCTTCCCGCCCATCGAGCACAACCCATTTTTTCAAACGGCTGTGTCTCGAAAACCTGATGAGTTAGAAACATGAAAATGAGTAAGTAGACTCAGTATGTATAGCTCTACAAAACTGTATACCACATTTTTCCCCCTCCCATTCGTTTCCCATCAAAAAGTTGTTTTCTTAAAATTGCTGTATCTCCTAAACTATAATAGATACAATGCTGAAATTTTGTATGCAAACTCAATAAACATACCTTTATAAAACTGCTTACCACAAACTTTCATTTTTAACGCTGTGTGACAACGCAAAGACAAACAAATTGAAATTTGGCATAAATTGCGCTTTGAACACTGCTTTATCCTATTTGTAACAAAAACCGTACTTAACACTGCGAAAACTATTAAAACTAGAAACTTGAAATTTGGAAGATAGACTCGTGTGGTCGAACACTAGATCAAGTTTGAATGAATTTTTGCCACGCCCATTCCTTCCCGCCCATCGAGCACAACAAAAGGTCATTTTTTTCTTAAAATTGCTGTATCTCCTAAAGTATCAAGAATACAATGCTGAAATTTTGTATGCAAACTCAGATAACATACCTTTTTAAAACTGCATACAACAAACTACCACTTTCCCCGCACACTAAAATTTTGCAGCAATGCTTTGTAACAAAATCCGTACTAAAGCGCCATCTAATGGCAACATTGCACTGTGAGCCCTGCCTGACCTTAGCATATACACAAACCATATCGTGGTACACTGCTTTTTCTGTCGGCGAATGTTTAACGTGTTATCAACATAGGTGTGTGTACAGGGTATTCTATAGTTGAGAATACTCAACTATACCGCCCTTACTGGTTTGTAATGGTTACTGTCTTCAGAAACTCTTTAATTCTATTCTAACCGTCCAACCAACAAATTTTAAGGTGAAATGTGTTTTTCGTCAGCAGGTTTGAAGAATACAACATTAAATGCTTTACTATTTTTAAGGTTATATTTTAACCAACATGATCTGTAAAACGCTTTAACTAAAATAATATGTTAAACGTTTAAGCTTAAAAAATATTTGGTAACTCATTTTGTAAGACTGAATGAAATAGTCTATTTTTGTTTGTTTCTTCGTATTTCGTCTGTTCAAATAATAAAAAGGAATAAAATGAAAATTTATAAATTCAGGGGTGTGCTGAAAAACTCCCAAAATTAATTTAACTCTGAAAACAACACATTTTGAAATGTAGGTGTGCCAGAAAACGCCTTTTTCCTCTTTTGTTATTTGGTTGATTTTAGCCGAATCCGATGTTGTTATAGATAAATATGAGTCAATCAGTAAAGTTTTTTGTGTGCCAGAGCAATGTGCATTTAAACATTTTTACAATTTTAATGTTTTCATTAATAAATTTGCATTTAAAGTAAAATCACCCATTCTGGCAAAATAACGATTTTTTCCCATGCCAGCTATGCCAACCTGTTTGCATATATTTTCGAAGATTAAAAAGTACGTTTGGATTTTATTAGTTGAATTGCCAAAACAATCTAAAAATGCACATTAATATGCAGTAGTATTTGAAATGATTGGAAAGTCAGTAGAATTATTTTATTTTTAGGAAAATGTCTGCCAACAGTTTAATTAGTGCAAGTTGGCAGGTGAACATTTGTTAATGTGCGTTGTGAATACATAAATGTAATGAAGAAGAGTCAACTGTCAAAGAAATTAAGTTCAAATTCACAATTTGTTTTGAACTTGGGTTGGATTATGTAGTAGCATGCAAGCCGAAGGAGGGATTATCATTGTTAGTATTGCGTGGCAAATTAGTCTATGGGGGATAGCTTATACCCTGTTGAGAAGAGTCCCTAGGTATAATATTTCTAGTGTAGATAGTGCTCCGCATGTAGGGCAGACCGTTGATTGATTGAAAGTTGGTCATTTACCCCTGCGTGGCAGATTAAGATAAGATGGGTTCATACAGGCTTATAAGTCTCTATTTCAATAATCAGCCATTTTGAGTGAGACGTTAGGGAATGGTAGGGTCTAAAATTTGTAAACACAAAACTTCAAATTTAGTTTTATACGACGGTCAAACCCACCGCTAAATTCAAAAAATCGTTGCAACCTTTTCTTTTTTATTATATCTAATCTTCAAAACGCAACGATTTCCAATGACGCAGGAGAAAATCATATTTTAGCATTGTCAGCTCTCCGATTATAATAAAATTTAAGAAATACGCTTGCATTGATTGCGACAGAGGATACGATAATTACCTAAGACGCAGTCTTTTCTAATGATAATAGTCGTATCCTTTCCATTTCCAGGGCAATTATCAATGCAAGAGGCATGTTTTTGTATCGTCACATTTCTTGTTATTTTCTTTGCTCTTATCCAATTTCCAATTCGGTAGTAAATTATTTGTTGACAATTGTCATTTGTTTGCCAATCACACATCATAGGAAAGAGTATTGTTGTCATAACATTTGTTTAATTTGGCGCGCTGCACAATTTGAAATTATTGGTGTCTAAATTTAAAATGAATACCTAAATGACATTCAAGTTATCGATATTTGGAAGTGTAGGTGCATTATTGTTTAATATTTTGAGAAGAATAATCAAATTTGCGTAGTTTTCCAAATTCTCAATGTTTTTTTTTGTGTATGCAACTCTGCCTTTTTCGAAGACTGATGTTCGAATTCACAAAATCTGGGAGTTTTCTGGCACACCAACGATTGCTTTCAAAACAATTCACTTCGAAAACAACAGGAGTTTTTCAGCACACCCCTGATTATTTACTACGTCTAAACTATCCCCGGGACTAATCCCGGGATTGGTAAATCTCCAAAAATTGACATCCCTAATACTTATTGAGCTTGTATACAAAATTTTATTTGTACCTCTGATATTCTTGGAGATGTAGCGTTTTTTAAAAAACAACTGGAGGAGGGGGGTGGGGGAAAAATAGTGGTATGCAGTTTTGTTTGAGTCTACATACCGACTTGCATGTTTCCGATATGTCCTGGCTGGATCCGACAAATGAGTTGACTGCACGAATAAGAAGTCTCCCTGCAAAATTTCAGCTCGATATCTTCAAAACTGTGGGAGGAGATTGTATACATACAGACAGACGGACCGACTGACAGACAGACATGGCTATATAAACTCGTCTTGTCGTCCTGATCAAGAATATATATACTTTGCAGGGTCCCCCTCCCCTCCTTCTTGGTGTTACATACATTTGGTTTGAAACAAACTTCAGTTACAGACATAACTTTCGTATGCCCTTAAGATACAAGTTCTAATTATAAACTTCAATTAATATATTTTTACCAAAATTTTACCATGAACATGTTTATTGATCACTTAACAAGTGGAAACGTGTTTTTTTTTAATCGTAAAAGCAAGTTAAACTTTTACTTAAAACTTGCAAATTAAAGGGCATATAAAAGCTTAGGTCTGTAACTAATAGTAAAATAAATCGAGGTATCTGTAAAATGTCTTGGTGTATGGAGAAGGAATTTTTATCATAACGACATGTTTGAATCGTGATTTTGTTGGTCCTTTTCGTGAAATAGGATGGATAATACGGTGTAAGTACGATTCAAAATTGTCGAAAGAGGGGAAGTTATAGTGGGAAAGGATAACACCAACTTCTATTTCTAATATTATTGAGTCACTGTCTCGTAAAAATGCTAATATTATACAAAATAATGGATACAAAGCAAAATATTAAAAAAGTTGCTTAGGTTTTGCACAGGTAGTTTTTATACTCTTCACGTTAGTGAATAGTATTATAAGTTTGAGCCGAAGTTTGTAACACATAGAAATATTTATATGCGACTATATAAAGTAAATATATTCTTGATCAGGACGACAAGACGAATTGATTTGGCCATGTCCGTCTGTTTGTATATATACGATCTCCTCCCACAGTTTTGAAGATATCGAGCTGAAATTTTGCACCGAGGTTTCTTATTTGTGCGATCAACTCATTTGTCGGATCATATCGGACCATTGAAACTGGTAGCCCCCATACGAAAAGAAGAAGAAAAATGAAAAAAAATTTGAATCGTTGTATGGAAAACCTTTTTTCTTTGTAAGATAAAGGGCGGAAATTTTAAACATAGTAGTTTTAAGTAGTCCCACTAAATGCCTCAAACTTTCATTGATATTTGAAATTTGGAACTGATAGATTCCATATGAGAAGATGAAGAAAACTTAAACCGTTGTGTGGACAACTTTATTGTTTTTTAACCAATTGATTTAAAACTTTACAGTTATGTTCTTAGTGAGGAATGAATGCTATTCTGACCAAAAATGGGCATGGCTACGCCCACTTGTCGAAAAATTTCAACCGTTGTATGAACAACTTTTTTGTTTTTTATAGTGACACAACGTGAAGAGTATTATAGCTTCAGCCTTGCTGAAGATAGCGTCCTTACTGGTATTACTTGTTTTGGATTTTGTGATTTATTCTCTGTTGATAAAGTGAAGTTAATGAAGTGTTAAGGCGGATTTTGAGGGGACATATCAATAATTAAATTGATTTGTGGTTCACCGGCAACTATTTTTGAAGATATCGATCTGAAATTTTGCACACAGTCTTCTTTTTTGTGCGATCAATTCATTTGTCGGAACCGGCCATATCGGATTACTGGAACGGGTAGACAGACACTTTGACGTAATGCTACTCTCAGAAACACACCTTACAAACCAATATAATTTTAACATACGACGCTACGTATGTTACGGAACAAACCATCCTGATGGTAAAGTACATGGAGGGACTGGTATTCTGATTAGAAACTGTCTTAAACACCACTGCCATAGAAGATTTGCTGAAAACTATCTATAGGCCACATCTAGAAACATACAATTAGGTAAAGGTAACCATCTAACGCTAGCCGCCGTATACTGCCCCCCTCGTTTCAATACATCTGAAGCTGAGTTCATGCAGTTCTTTAACTCACTCGGATAACATTTCATAGCAGCAGGATATTACAATGCCAAGCACACTCACTGGGGATTTCGTCTAGTGACCCCAAAAGGAAAACAATTACACAATGCAATTACGAAAGCCAGCAATAAGCTCGACCGTCTCTCTCCCGGCAGACCAACATACTGGCCGGCTGACCCCAATTAACTTCCCGACCTAATTGACTTTGCAATAACAAAAAATATTCCCCGAACCCTGCTAAGCGCCGAAAGTCTTTCAGATTTTTCATCTGATCACTCGCCTCTAGGCCGTCAGTCAGCAGGTATACAGGGGGAACAACATGCAACACATACGTGAGCGTGTCGTAACTGTATACACTGTTGAAAGTGCGACTATACTCTCCTCGTGGGGGCGGCTGGTAACAGGCTCCTATGGAGTGCTGGCTAATGGTAGTCGGGCGGAGAAGGTACTCTGTAAACCGGCCTTGAGGTAGGCATAAAACGCTATAGGGTGAATCCCCGAATAAATAATTCAATATGGAGAAGAAAGACGGTCGAACAGGGACTGGGATGTCAGTCCAAACGTCGGTGGAATGCGTGACTGCTACCACCGGCGGGCACGGAGAGGAGAAATCCTCTATGCCTGTCGCCAGCGGTCACACCTCCGTCACAGCGGGAGCAGGCTATGACGGTTGCACAGCTACTGCCAGCACATCAAAAGCTGCATATGCAGCCAATGCCCAGGTATGGAGGGGCAGTACCAAAGTTCCAGTAGACTCGGACTGCGAATCCATATCGACGGAAGCAGAAGAGAAGCTTCTATCCTTCCCAGTCCGCGAGTGCACCAGCTCCCGTAGTAGGGAAGGGCCAAAACGGACGAAGGAGGGTATCAAAGCGAAAGCCCAATATAAAATGGCTCTAAAAATCAAAGACCGGTTCGGGAAAAGCGGCAACCTTTCCAATGAGGAAACGAGTAAGCTGCAGTGGGCCGATCGGCGAATTGAAGAAGGTAGCCCCCATACGAAAAGAAGAAAAAAATGAAAAAAAATTTGAATCGTTGTATGGAAAACTTTTTTTTTTGTAAGATAAAGGGTGGAAATTTTAAACATAGTAATTTTAAGTAGTCCCACTAAATGCCTCAAAGTTTCATTGATATTTGAAAACTGGAACTGATAGATTCCATATGAGAAGATGAAGAAAACTTAAACCGTTGTGTGGACAACTTTATTGTTTTTTAACCAATTGATTTAAAACTTTACAGTTATGTTCTTAGTGAGGAATGAATGCTATTCTGACCAAAAATGGGCATGGCTACGCCCACTTGTCGAAAAATTTCAACCGTTGTATGAACAACTTTTTTGTTTTTTATAGTGACACAACGTGAAGAGTATTATAGCTTCAGCCTTGCTGAAGATAGCGTCCTTACTGGTATTACTTGTTTTGGATTTTGTGATTTATTCTCTGTTGATAAAGTGAAGTTAATGAAGTGTTGTGGCGGATTTTGAGGGGACATATCAATAATTAAATTGATTTGTGGTTCACCGGCAACTATTTTTGAAGATATCGATCTGAAATTTTGCACACAGTCTTCTTTTTTGTGCGATCAATTCATTTGTCGGAACCGGCCATATCGGATTACTGGAACGGGTAGACAGACACATTGACGTAATGCTACTCTCAGAAACACACCTTACAAACCAATATAATATTAACATACGACGGTTCGTATGTTACGGAACAAACCATCCTGATGGTAAAGCACATGGAGGGACTGGTATTCTGATTAGAAACCGTCTTTAACACCACTGCCATAGAAGATTTGCTGAAAACTATCTATAGGCCACATCTAGAAACATACAATTAGGTAGAGGTAACCATCTAACGCTAGCCGCCGTATACTGCCCCCCTCGTTTCAATACATCTGAAGCTGAGTTCATGCAGTTCTTTAACTCACTCGGATAACATTTCATAGCAGCAGGATATTACAATGCCAAGCACACTCACTGGGGATTTCGTCTAGTGACCCCAAAAGGAAAACAATTACACAATGCAATTACGAAAGCCAGCAATAAGCTCGACCGTCTCTCTCCCGGCAGACCAACATACTGGCCGGCTGACCCCAATTAACTTCCCGACCTAATTGACTTTGCAATAACAAAAAATATTCCCCGAACCCTGCTAAGCGCCGAAAGTCTTTCAGATTTTTCATCTGATCACTCGCCTGTAGGCCGTCAGTCAGCAGGTACACAGGGGGAACAACATGCAACACATACGTGAGCGTGCCGTAACTGTATACACTGTTGAAAGTGCGACTATACTCTCCTCGTGGGGGCGGGTGGTAACAGGCTTCTATGGAGTGCTGGCTAATGGTAGTCGGGCGGAGAAGGTACTCTGTAAACCGGCCTTGCGGTAGGCATAAAACGCTATAGGGTGAATCCCCGAATAAATAATTCAATATGGAGAAGAAAGACGGTCAAACAGGGACTGGGATGTCAGTCCAAACGTCGGTGGAATGCGTGACTGCTACAACCGGCGGGCACGGAGAGGAGAAATCCTCTATGCCTGTCGCCAGCGGTCACACCTCCGTCACAGCGGGAGCAGGCTATGACGGTTGCACAGCTACTGCCAGCACATCAAAAGCTGCATATGCAGCCAATGCCCAGGTATGGAGGAGCAGTACCAAAGTTCCAGTAGACTCGGACTGCGAATCCATATCGACGGAAGCAGAAGAGAAGCTTCTATCCTTCCCAGTCCGCGAGTGCACCAGCTCCCGTAGTAGGGAAGGGCCGAAACGGACGAAGGAGGGTATCAAAGCGAAAGCCCAATATAAAATGGCTCTAAAAATCAAAGACCGGCTCGGGAAAAGCGGCAACCTTTCCAATGAGGAAACGAGTAAGCTGCAGTGGGCCGATCGGCGAATTGAAGAAGGGCGCCAATTCTTTGCGCAAAATAAGAATATGCGTGCGTCGAATGATAAATACGCCAACAAACTGGAGGAGCAGCTGGCCGAGAAACGCCAGCGCTCGAAAGAGAGTGCGAAGGCGGAGATGCCCGTGAGTAAACGGCCACGCCAACCGGAAGGCGCTAGGGTTAGTGATGTAGCGAGAAGCCACCTGACCGTAGCGCTAATCGATAAAAGCGAGCAGTTTGGCCGAATAACATCAGAGCAGTGGAAAGCTGTGGAGATGAAATTGCTAGACGAGCTGTTCAAGCGTATGGAGGAGCCCAACGCCCAGCCAATCACCTTTGATGGTGCAGGTTGGTTTTACGGGGTGAAGATCCTCAACTGCAGGGACGAACTCACCCTGAAGTGGGTCTCTCAGATGGTGGCGAACATGAGCGGCCTTTGGGAGGGAGCCAAGCTGGAGGTAGTGGACTGAACTTGTATTCCGTCCGTGCCGAAGGCAAAGGTCCTCTTCCCAAGGGTCGTTCCACAAGAGCAAGCGCTGAAGCTGCTCAGATGGCAAAATCCAGATGTGCCAACCGATAGCTGGAAGGTCCTGCGCGAATTCAAACCGGAAGACAAGGGACAGTGCATGATTCTGCAGCTGAATAAAGAGGCAGAAGACATGTTATATGAAAGGCGGGGGAAAATGGCATGGGAGGTAGGAAACGTATTCCTGCGCCTGAAAAAACGCCACCCCGACGACAACAATGAAAACACGCTCCAAACAGGGGAGGTGGAACGAGACCTCGGCCTAGAAGCCGTGTCCGAAGTCGCCAGGGGTCTGTCCATTGAAATGGAAGACGATGAAGAAGGCGACAAGACACTGGTAGTTGAGCCGCTAGTGAGGGAGGGGCCAACAGACGATGCTCAGGGTCCTCCAGCTAAATCTTCATAAGAGTAAATTGGCGTCGGCGGAGCTCCTTCTAACCCTGGAGGAAGGGCCCGCCGATGTGGCTTTGGTCCAGGAACCTTGGCTGGCCTCGGGGAACAAGGTTTCTGGCCTAAAGTCACCTAACTACAATCTCTTTTACCCGAATGCAAAAAGTAAGAACAGATCGGCCATTCTAACTAGAAAAGGTATGCATTCTTACTTAAAGTCCAATTACAGCACCGATGACCTCACAGTTGTTGCCATTGAAAACAGCAAGGACGAGAAATTGATTCTGGCATCCTGCTATATGGCACACGAAGTAGAGGCACCGCCAAATGAGTGGAGAAGGCTGGTGGCTGAAACAGGCAGCAAAGGCCAACCGCTCATCACAGGCACTGACGCCAACGCACATCATACTGTGAGGGGCAGTAAAGACATCAATGAAAGGGGTGAGTCGTTATTACAATATATTTTACAAAATAACATAGACATAGCGAACAGAGGTGAGGAGCCAACGTATGTTGGACCCACCTCGGCTAACGTCCTTGACCTTACATTGCTTAATAGCTACGAAAGTAGAGCAGAAGATTGGAAAGTTCTCAGCAGACACTCCTTCTCAGATCATAAATACCTGAGTTTCAATATTAACTTCAGCCACAAAGCCCCTGACCGCATTTATAGAAACCCCCGGAATACAAACTGGGAAAAGTTCATTAAAGTAGTCGTTAGTAAACTAACTGCTCCCATTAATTTAGAATCGACGGGAGACATCGAACGATCCCTTGAGATTCTAACGGGACACCTAAACGATGCGTACCGAAGGTCCTGTAGACCGACGAAACCGAGGCAAAGAGCCACCCCACCGTGGTGGAACCCAAAGCTGAAATCGCAAAGATTAGATCTAAAAGAGGTCTTTAAACTGGCCAAACAGGTGAATGATGACAAAAAAGAAGTACGCAAATCAAAGCGAGATTCTTGGAAGACCGTCTGTGAAGGGCTGGAGAAGATTACCGAAACTGCTAGGCTAAGGAAACTGCTTGCAAGTCAGCCAGCCATTCAAAGCCAAATTAAAAAAGATGACGGAAGGTGGACGGAAAGCAGCAGGGAAGCTACGAACACACTTTTGGATGCTCACCGATGTCGATGAACAGACTCCACTAGAAAATCCTACGCAAGAAAATATGATACCCACTGACATGATAACGGTGGATAAAATCAAATGGGCTATTGACTCCTTCGAGGGTTATAAGTCCCCTGGACCAGATGGCATCTTCCCAGCAATGCTGCAAAAGACTAAACAAACAGCAATCCCATGGCTGAAACTAGTGTACGAAGCATGGCTGAGGTGGAGCTATGTACCTGTAGCCTGGAGAACGGCTCGCGTAGTGTTCTTACCCAAAGCGGGTAAGTGCAGTCACATGCTGCCCAAGGATTTCAGGCCCATCAGCCTCACCTCTTTCCTGCTAAAGACGCTCGAGAAGCTTCTAGACCTCCATATCAAAGAGAGTTCAGATCTTAATATCGAAAAGAATCAACATGCCTACATTAAGGGCAAATCAGTCGAAACTGCACTCCACAGTCTGGTTACCAACATAGAAAGTGCACTCCAACACAAGGAATACGCGCTAGGCGCCTTCCTTGATATATCTGGGGCATTTAACAACGTGGCAACATCCGCGATAATAAGATGCTTAGGTGCCAACAGCACCCACATAGCGATAAATTCATGGATTAGTAGATTACTGAACTGCAGAAGAGTTTGCGCCGAATGGGGCATATCCCGTATAACCAAGGTAGCACACAGGGGAACACCGCAGGGAGGTGTCCTCTCACCACTATTATGGAACCTAGTGGTGGATGAAATGCTAAAACAATTTAAGAACGAAGCTCCCAAGATAACCGCCTATGCGGATGACATAAGCGTAATTATCACAGGGAAATGTCCATCAACTATCAGCTCGATTATGGACGTCACACTAAAAAGAATACTGAGATGGGCACAGGGGGTCGGACTTAGTATAAATGCAGACAAAACGGACCTCATTCTCTTTATCAAGAGATACAAGGTTCCGAATGGGACACCCCCTAGAATAGGAGATACAAGCCTCGAGCCAAAAAGCAAGGTCAAGTATCTCGGAGTGGTATTGGATAGCAAGCTGAGCTGGAGGCTCAATGCAGAGGAAAGGGTAGTAAAGGCAACGAATGCGCTCTATGCATCCCAGAAGATGCTGGGCCGCACTTGGGGCCTGTCGCCCAGACTAATGCATTGGATATACATCTCAGTCGTGCGACCAATATGGCATATTGGTCTGGTGGCAAGCAACCACCAAATCCACATACTTATCGAAGCTAGAGCGCACACAACGACAGGCACTTCTGTGCGTGACGGGGGCGCTAAGATCTACTCCCACCAAAGCATTGGAAAAATTAACAGGAATCTTCCCATTAGACATACAGGCACGCCTACTAGCACGGAAGACTGCGTACCGTCTCTCCGCTGTAGGTCTGCTAAAAGCCCGTCCCTTTGGGCACAGCAAAATACTCATGGGACTCGGATGCGCTACTGACTACATAGCACCACATATGCACATGGCTCAAGTAACAGTCAGACTAGACCCGGATGACTGACGAGAGGGCGTAGCACAGAATGCGATAAACATTTACACAGATGGCTCAAAGATGCAATCAGGGGTGGGTGCCGCAGTTTTCTGCGCGTCACCGACAATAGAAAAGGCATTCAAACTGCCAGATTTCTGCAGCATCTTCCAAGCGGAGGTGTTCGCCATTAGGAAAGCTGCGGAAGAAGCCCAAGCAATCAGCTCTACAACAGAACTAATCAACATATTCGTAGATAGCCAAGCGGCCATTAAGGCCATGCAGACTCCCATTATCAGATCCCAAAATGTCCTGGCAAGCAGGGTAGCATTAGATGTTCTTTGCGCCTCAAAACAAGTGTGCATCTACTGGATTCCAAACCACCGGGGCATAGAGGGTAACGAAATGGCAGACTGTCTTGCCAAATCTGGCACTATACTATCTAACAACCGAGTAGAGGCTATCAATATACCATTACAAGCCCTATACGGCAGAATGTTAGATGCAGCCATGCTTGAGAACAAAACAAGGTGGCAGACGGCAACAGACTGCAGAATCACGAAAACACGACAACACGACGCAAAAGAACTGGCGCCATTCCTACTAAGGCTACAAAGGAAAGACTGTAGACTAATGGTGGGGATGCTCACGGGACACTGTCTAACAGCCTCCTACGCATGCAAACTACGCCTCACTGACGACAATACGTGCAGGAAGTGTAAGGAACCAAATGTCGCAGAGACTTTGGAAAACCTCATCTGCAAATGTCCTGCCATCATAACATTAGAAATGCGCATTTAGGCGCCCACCTACTAGCGTCGTTAGAGGACGCAGCTGCCAAACCACTCAAGGATTTACTGGCATTTGTGAAACGAGCAAAGATCCTGCTAGACCTCGAGCAACCTCAATGAGAACAAGCCCGCCTTCTCCTACATACCCGGTACCACTAAGGACCACTAGGTCTATGTGTGACCTTAACAGGTCGACCGGACGAACCTAACCTAACCTAACTCGCCTGTATTAATTAACCTACTTCGACATCCAAAAACCGTAGATCAACCAAGTAGATTGATCTCGCATAAAACCAACTGGATCAGATTCGTAAACAATCTAGAATCAGTCTTCAATACCGCAGCTCGTATCTCAACACCTCAAACGGCACAAGCTCCACGTAACGTAACGAATCTACAAATCGAGCAGCTCGTTATCGAAAAGCGACGCTTACGTCGAGAATGGCAATCAACCAGATCGCCCGATGGCTATTTTCCAGAGAGATGGAAAAAGTATATCATCATAATCATTCCCTCGTCGTACAGACCTATAAGTTTATTATCGTGTCTATCAAAACTCTTCGAAAATTGCGTACTTACTCGGATCAACTCATTCCTGAGAACACACAACAAAATCCCTTCACACCATTTCGGATTTCGTAAAAAACGCGGAACTATTGAGCAGGCTAATCGCATAACATCAGAAATACGAAGCGCAAATGAAAGAATACCGCACAGCAATATTTTTGGATGTCTCACAAGCATTCGACAGAGTTTGGTTGGACGGTTTAAATTAAAATAATGCTTCCAATAAACACGCACAAACTACTAAAGTCATACCTCTACGACAGGAAATTTACAGTGAGATGTAACAGTAATATGTCCGATAACCACATCACTAGAGCTGGAGTTCCTCAAGGTAGCGTACTCGGTTCAACGCTATATGTCCTCTACACATCAGACATCCCAACAAGCAGACGACTAACAACATCCACCTTTGCTGACGATACAGCTTTTCTCAGCCGTTCCAGATGCCCAATACAAGCAACAGCACAGTTAACACTTCACATGGTCGACATAGAAAAATGGCTAGCTGATTGGCGAATAAAAGTCAATGAACAAAAATGCAAACACGTTACGTTCACTCTAAACAGGCAAGAATGCCCACCACTCATGTTAAACAACACTACGCTCCCGCAAGCAAACGAAGTGACATACTAAGGAGTACACCTCGATAGAAGACTCACATGGTGTAGGCACATCGAGGCCAAGAGAACGCATTTAAAACTAAAAGCAAATAGCCTCCATTGGCTTATCAACGCTCGCTCTTCCCTTAGTCTTGACTACAACGTCCTGCTCTACAATTCTGTTCTCAAACCTATCAGGACCTACGGCTCACAGTTATGGGGAAACGCTAGCAGTAGCAACATTGAAATCATACAGAGAACCCACTCAAAGATATTGAGAACCATCACCAGGGCACCGTGGTATGTTCGAAACGAAAACATACAAAAAGATTTAAATATTCAACCAGTCAGAGATGTAATAGCAGAACTCAAGGAGCAATACTGCAGCAAGCTTTCTTCGCACCCCAACCACTGTAAAGGACTCCCGGTTCACTCCCAGGTCTTTAGGCTGGGGTAACTTAGTCGTTACCAGGTAGCCGGCTCTACAATTATTTGTATTTGCCGGACCCTTGAGCGCTGTCAAAAATAATGACACACAACGATTTAAATTTGAATATAAAGGTTTTTATTGTAAATATATTTAGTTATTGACAAATACTGCTTAAATCCGATCCCGGGTTCCTGTGCCGTCTTTTGTGGGGAGTCACACACCTAGCTTCAGGTCGCACCCAGTCGCCCGTTGGGGTCGCCTAGGGTTGGCCGCTCGGAATACTACAAGGACTTGGTCCTTGGATTCCTACCAGTGTCAGCGTATCAACGCGCCACTGGCTATTTTTGTTATCCTTTGGAAGTAAATCCCGTATTGTATATCTAAGTACGTGTCGATCAGTGCCGATTGCAGTTGTATAAAGCGCTTCGACCCAAGAAATAAGAGAGCATAGTAAGTCAAGACTTGATAAGTCTAGTCGAATGCCGCGTGAACTGATTGTGAATTGTAAGTTCACCCAATGCTACTCTGCTGGCGCAAACACTAAACCTGCCAGTCCGGCGTCCGTCCGATGTGGTGGCTGCAACGCCAACTGTCGACTTGCCATCAGTAGGCGGCGTCAAACAGCGCGCAGCGTCCTGAAACAATAAAAAATACATTGTTTCATTGCTTTTCGCCAGCACTGTACCGACTGCAACCGGCCTGCAGCGACGTCGTCGCATCATACTGCCTATTGCCATTGGCTATGCGATGGACGGCAGCGGTTGCTTTCCCTTTTCACACACAACAACCGATTATCCACCGCTGCCGTCAAATGCATCAGTTTTCTCACGCGGGGTCGCTGACCTGCCTACACACAAAACAAACGCTGCCTGCACCCAACTGACGCATCGACGCTACGTCACACAGCCGTCCGTGTCGATTGTGACAATCGTCCCCGTTGTTGTCGTTTGCCGGCGAGCGAGTTATTCAAAATTCTGCCAGTATAACGTGCCCAAAACAACAACACCATACATGTGCTGAACTGACGCTTCGCTGAATCGACGCAACGTCGCCTGCGTCAGTGCCAGCGTTTTTTCCTAAACCTTGTCACTGTTTTTGCTATTACACACCAATTAACAACAACCACATGTATTGCCGGCGCACAAGTTATTATGACCTACGCATATTTATCGCCTCAAGCAACAACACAATTTACGTTCTGGACTGGCGATTCCACGAATTGTCGCAACGTCGCTTGCGTCGGTCACTAACGTTGTTACCACCTGCACGACAACCGATATGAGTTTGATGATCGCGAAACACACAGCAACAAGACGCATTGTTGCAATCTTCGGCATCTCCTTTTCACCGTCATCTTCGCCATCTGGCGCCCACCCATGAGCCGTTATACCTTTGTACTGAAACGCTAATCAGCACTGCATAGCGTACGCGATCGCTAATCAGGCCCACCGAACTTATGTGCTTGACAATCAGCCGCTAATCAGCGTCGTATGCGACCGCTACTCAGGCTCGCTGTACTTATTAGAACGCTAATCAGCCTCGCTAAGCTGCACGCACGCAAATCAGCGCCATGTCACATACGCGATCGCTAATCAGGTTCGCTAATCAGGCTCGCTGCACTTATGCGGACGCTAATCAGGGTCACTGTACTTATTTGAACGCTAATCAGCCTCGCTATGCTGCGCACATGCTAATCAGCGTCATGTCACATACGCGATCGCTAATCAGGCTGGCTATGCTTGCATGAACCGCCAATCAGCGTTGGCATCACTAACCTGTGAGCCGCGAATTATCCTGGAATTCGCGTCATCACACCACCTCGCCAGAAGTTTAACAAGGTTGTGCAGCCAATCCCATCTTTGTCGAAATGACCTTCTAGCCCAGCGATAGACCCTAGAGCCCCGCAACCTATCTGCAGTCCAAAAGAACTGCTAGTTAACA
The DNA here is from genome assembly GCA_034638295.1 of Phortica okadai. Classification (NCBI taxonomy): domain Eukaryota; kingdom Metazoa; phylum Arthropoda; class Insecta; order Diptera; family Drosophilidae; genus Phortica; species Phortica okadai. The sequence goes on along the minus strand of CM067848.1, from coordinate 34,676,070 downwards.
TATAGGCATAAGATCTGCAAAGTTTAAAAAGCTGTAGCTCGAAAACGTGATAAGTTAGAATCATGAAAATAAGTATGAAGACTCAGTATGTATAGCTCTACAAAACTGCATACCACATCTTTTCCCTCTCCCCTTCCTTTTGCCACAAATAGTTGTATTCTAAAAATTGCTGTATCTCCTAAACTATATAATACCACAAACCACAATTTTTTTTTCTTTGTGACCACGCAAAGACAAACAAATTGAAATTTGCCATAAATTGCGTTTGAACACTGCTTTATATTATTTTATACAACAGCAGCAAAAACCGTACTTAACACTGCGAAAACTATAAAAGCTAGAGACTTGCAATATGGAAGGAAGACTCGTATGGTCAAACACTAGATCATGTTTCAAGGAATTTTCGCCACGCTTAATCCTTCCCGCCTATCGAGCACAACCCATTTTTTAAAAGGCTATAACTCAAAAACCTGATGAGCTAGAAACATGAAATTTAGTATGTAGACTCAGGATGTGTAACTTTACCACATTTTCCCCCTCTTCCTCTTCAATTCCCAACAAAGTTCATTGTTTCTTAAAATTGATGTATCTCCTAAACTATAAAATAAACAATACTGAAATTTTGTATGCAACCTCTGTGAGCATACTTTTTCGAAACTGCTTACAACAAACTACCATTTTCCACGCACACACCAACAAACTAAAATTTTGCAACAATGCTTTGTAACAAAAACCTTACTTAAGCGACACCTAGTGGTATCTAATGGTAACATTGCACTGTAAGCCCTGCCTTACCTTACCAACGACCTTGACAAATAATAGCATTCATATTGTGTTAAAAAAAAAAAACTGCAACGCCTTAGTCAGCAAATTTATCGAGCTTATTGGAAAGGACAACTTTCATATAATGCCCCTTGTAAAGGGAAATATACATGAAACAAATGTACAAACTAAGTCCAAAGATAACTACAGAGTACTGTTGAAGTACCTGAGCGACAACAAAAATAACTTCTATACGTACCAGCTAAAAAGCTGCAAAGGCCTGCAAGTCGTACTAAAGGGCATAGAGCCTAAAGTTTCTCCTGGAGAAGTAATCAACGCTTTACAAGAGAAAGGATTCAGTGACCAAACTGTTTTCAACATCCAAAATAAGGATAGAAAGCCGCAACCACCCTTTAAGGTAGAACTTAATCCAGAAATCAAGCCGCTCAAGAAAATCCGCACAAACGCAATGGTCCCGTACAATGTACGAATTGCCAAGAATATGGCCATACAAGGTTGTATTGTACTATGCGCCCCGTGTGTGTAGCTTGTGGAGAGCTTCACGACATTATACACTGCCCAGCGAGCAAGGACGATGCCAGCACACAAAAATGCGCCAACTGTGGTGGTAACCACACAGCTAACTATAGAGGTTGCCCAATACACAAGGAGCTGAAAACACGAATCCACCAGCGAGTAACCACTACACGATCTCAAAACGCACAGCCTACCTTCACACTATCTAAATTAAACCCGTCTTCTTTTCGACCGCAGCCAGATCTTCACTTGGCCCCGGAATCACAACCAAAAACGTGTCATTTGCCAGTGATCTAAAATCAGGACTGGTCTTCCCTACCCCAAATACGCCAAACCCACAACTAACACATGCAGATTTAAACGCGACTCAACACCACCAAATGCAGGAGCAGCAACAAACCAACTTTGACGCAATGTTATCAACCATGCAGCAAATGCTGATTTCACAACAGGCCAAATAAACCATGCCTTCTCTACGCATATCTACGTGGAATGCTAATGGCGTCTCACAGCACAAACTTGAACTAGCTCAATTTCTACTTGACAAACACATTGACGTTATGCTACTCTCAGAAACACACCTTACAAGCAAATATAATTTGAACATATGAGTCTACGTATTTTTCGGAACAAACCATCCTGATGGTAAAGCACATGGGAGGACTGGTATTCTGATTAGAAACCGTCTCAAACACCACTGCCATAGAAAATTTGCTGAAAACTATCTACAGGCCAAATCTATAAACATACAATTAGATAGTGGTAAGCATCTAACACTAGCCGCCGTATACTGCCCCCCTTGTTTCAATATATCTGAAGCTGCAGTTCTTTAACACACTCGGAGAACATTTCATAGCAGCAGGAGACTAAAATGCCAATGGCAGACCAACATACTGGCCGGCTGACCCCAATAAACTACCCGACCTAATTGACTTTGCAATAACCAAAAATATTTATCGAAACCTGCTGGGCGCCGAAAGTCTTTCAAATCTCTGATCACTCGCCTGTTTTAATTAACCTACTTCGACATCCAAAAACCGTAGATCAACCGAGTGATTGACTTCGCATAAAACCAACTGGGTCAGATATAAAAAATATTTTAGCTCACACATTGAGCTAGATCCTCCCGTAACCGTTGAAGCTGAGATCGGCTGCTTCGTAAACAATCTATCTCAACACATCAAACGGCACAAGCTCTACGTATCCAAAAGAAGACGAATCTACAAATCGAGCAGCTCGTTATCGAAAAGCGAGAATGGCAATCAATCAGATTGCCATCTACACGACATAGGCTGAAAAGCGCCACACGTAACCTCACTGAAGCGTTAAAGCAAGAAGAAGAATACACCCAACGCCGTTACATAGAACAATTGTCAACATCCTGTACAAGAAACTCACTGTGGAGAGCTCACCCACTTCGAAACTCACCGACAGAAACCGTAATGCCTACAAGAAGCACCACAGGCGGCTGGGCCCGCAGCGATGAAAATAGAGCAAGAACATTTGCCGCTCCCCTTATAAATGTGTTTCAACCAAATCCTTCAATAAACGCGACTACACTACCAGCATTAACAAGTGACGCTCAGCTTCAACGTGATCCAAACGAAATTGCTAATATCATAAAAAAGAAACTGAACCCAAAACCAGTAAGGACGCTATCTTCAGCAGGGCTGAAGCTTATATACTTTTCACGCACTTTCTTGTGCCACGCCCATTTTTTTAACTGAATATATTTTCTCTTCTTCTTATTAGCCTATATATCAATTTTCATTGTTTTTGCTCATTGAGTACCGGAGGTATACAAATAATTGATTTTTGGTAAAAGTAGGCGTAACCATGCCCCATGTCAAAATAGTTTTAATTCCTCCTCAAGAACATACCTGTGAAGTTTCAAGTCAATTGGTGAAGAAATAAAAAAGTTTTCTATACAACGACGTGAATCTTGCTTCCCTTCCTCTTCTTCATTTTGTATGGCAGGTACCAGTTACAGTTGCCCGATCTCAATGACACTTTCAGGCATTTAGTGAGACTTCTTAAAACTACTATGTTTTAAATTTCAGCACTCTATCTTACAAAACAAAAAAGTTTTCCATACAACGATTCAAGTTTTGTTCACTTCTTCTTCTTTTCGTATGGGAGCTACTTGTTCCAATAATCCGATCATGCTGGTTCCGACGAATAATTCATCGTAATAAATTCTAAGACTCTGTGCGAAGTTTCAGCTCGATAGCTTCAAAACTGAGGGATTAGTTTGCATACATACAGACAGACCGACAGACAGACGGTCATGGCTAAATCAACTCGTCTTGCCGTCCTGATCAAGAATATATATACTTTATATTGTCGGAAATTAATATTTCGATCTGTTACAAACTCCGTGACAAAGTTAATATACTATTTCACATACGTGGAAAGTATAAAAATCACCGGGATGCGATTGATTAACCCCAAAAATTATTATTGAGCTCCCATATTGTGCTGTTTGCACTATCTCCCAGCTCTTTAATGCCATCACTAAGCTTGGCTATTTTCCAAAGAGATAGAAAAAATGTATCATTATAATGATACCAAAGACAGGAAAAGATCACACGATTCCCTCGTCGAACAGACCTATAAGTTTATTATCGTGTCTATCAAAACTCTTCGAAAAATGCGTGCTTACTCGGATCAACTCATTCCTTAGAACACACAACAAAATCCCTTCACACCAGTTCGGCTTTCGTGAAAAACACGGAACTATTGAGCAGGTTAATCGCATAACATCAGATATACGAAGCGCGTTCGAAAATCAAGAACTCTGCACAGCAATATTTTTGGATGTCTCACAAGCATTCGACAGAGTTTGGTTGGACGGTTTAATGCATAAAATTAAAACAATGCTTCCAAACAATAGCCACAAACTACTAAAGGCATACCTCTACGACAGGAAGTTTACAGTGAGATGTAACAGTGATATGTCCGATGACCACACCATTAGAGCTGGAGTTTTTCAAGGTAGCGTACTCGGTTCAACGCTTTATGTCCTCTACACATCAGACATCCCAACAAGCACACGACTAATAACATCCATCTTTGCTGACGATACAGCTATTGTCAGCCGTTCCAGATGCCCTATGCAAGCAACAGCACAGTTAGCACTTCACCTGGTCGACATAGAAAAATGGCTAGCTAACTGGCGAATAAAAGTCAACGTACAAAAATGCAAGCACGTTACGTTCACTCTAAACATGCAAGATTGCCCACCGCTCATGTTAAACAACACTACGCTCCCGCAAGCAAACGAAGTGACATACCTCGGAGTACACCTCGATAGAAGACTCACATGGCGCAGGCACATCGAGGTCAAGAGAACGCATTTAAAACTAAAAGCAAATAGCCTCCCTTGGCTTATCAACGCTCGCTCTTCCCTTAGTCTTGACTACAAAGTCCTGCTCTACAATTCTGTTCTCAAACCTATCTGGACCTACGGCTCCCAGTTATGGGGAAACGCTAGCAGTAGCATCATTGAAATCATACAGAAAACCCAGTCAAAGATATTGAGAACCATCAGCGGGGCACCGTGGTATTTTCGAAACGAAAATATACAAAAAGATTTAAATATTCAACCAGTCAGAGATGTAATAGCAGAACTCAAGGAACAATACTACAGCAAGCTTTCTATGCACCCTAACCATCTCGCCAGAAGATTACACAACCTTGTTAATCCAATCCCGTCTTCGTCGAAATGACCTTCCGATAGACCCTAGGGCCCCGCAACCTATCTGAAGTCCAAAAGGACTGCTAGTTAACATATAGGCATAAGATCTGAAAACTTATTGTTAGTCTCATAAAGAGAAGATTCAATAAATAAAGCAAAGTTTTAATAAAAAAAAACATCGCGTGTAACACAGTACACGTGTTTGAAGTAAAACTTTCTTTAATAGAACCAAAAAACCAGTAAGGACGCTATCTTCGGTCTTGCCATGATCATTTTTTGGATTGAATTTCTCGTTATCTTAATATCTTATATACTAAGTTTCATTGTTTTAGCTCATTGCATCCTGAGATATGCAAATTATCAATTTTTGCTATAAAAAGGCGTCGGCATGCCCAATTTTTTATCAAAATAGTTCTTATGCCTCTGTAAGAAAAAAACGTTTTGCGTATAATGACGTAAATTTGCTTTTCTTCCTCTCATCAATTATTTATGGTAATAAAATTGGAGGATCTGCGCAACATTTCAAGTCGATGATTTCAAAACAATTAAAAGGAAAAATTAGGTGTCTGAGAAATCTATTACAGGTATTTTCACACCCTTTCAAAATATCTCACAATTTTCTCAGAGATTTATTAAATCCAGCCTTCTTTTAAGTTGTTATAAATAATTATGTACCAAGAAATAAAGTTAATGGTTTCACCATTAATCTGCATTGAAGCAATTCAATATCTTACATGTTTTCATTAATAAATCGGCGTCAAAATAGTACATTTTATGAAAATAAGTACATACATATGTACCAACCATGTTATTTGGGCGAGTTGGAATGTGTACAGTTTTTTTTTTTTTTTTTTTTACAGGCGCAAGACGTTGTGGTAGCGCACTACCCTCAAGTGGACTTGCCACACCAGGTCAGCCTGTTCCGCGACTACAGACAAGTCAACAGTCGCTTTACTACTTACACTACACACAATAAACCAGTAAGGGCGGTATAGTTGAGTATTCTCAACTATATAATAACCTGTACACACACCTATGTTGATAACACGTTAAACATTCGCCGACAGCAAAAGCAGTGTACCACGATATGATTTGTGTATTTGCTAATAGTGAGGCAGGGCTCATAGTGCAATGTTGCCATTAGATGGCGATTTAGTACGGGTTTTGTTACAAAGCATTGCTGCAAAATTTTGGTGTGTTGGTCTTTGCAGGGAAAGCGGTAGTTTGTTGTATGCAGTTTTAAAAAGGTATGTTATCTGAGTTTGCATACAAAATTTCAGCATTGTATTCTTTATACTTTAGGAGATACAGCAATTTTGAGAAAAAAATTACCTTTTGTTGTGCTCGATGGGCGGGAAGGAATGGGCGTGGCAAAAATTCCTTCAAACTTGATCTAGTGTTCGACCATACGAGACTATCTTCCAAATTTCAAGTCTCTAGCTTTAATAGTTTTCGCAGTGTTAAGTACGGTTTTTGTTACAAATAGGATAAAGCAGTGTTCAAAGCGCAATTTATGCCAAATTTCAAATTGTTTGTCTTTGCGTTGTCACACAGCGTTAAAAATGAAAGTTTGTGGTATGCAGTTTTAAAAAGGTATGTTTACTGAGTTTGCATACAAAATTTCAGCATTGTATCTATTATAGTTAAGGAGATACAGCAATTTTAAGAAAACAACTTTTTGAGGGAAAACGAAGGGGAGGGGGAAAAAATGTGGTATGCAGTTTTGTAGAGCTATACATACTGAGTCTACATACTCATTTTCATGTTTCTAAATCATCAGGTTTTCGAGCTACAGCCTTTTGAAAAAATGGGTGGTGCTCGATGGGCGGGAAGGAGTGGGCGTGGCAAAAAATCCTTCAAACTTGATCTAGCGTTTGACCTCACGAGTCTATCCACCAAATTTCAATTCTCTAGCTCTTATAGTTTTCGAGAACCATTGGTGAGGACGGACGGACGGACGGACGAACGGACGGACGGACAGACAGGGCTATATCAATTCGTCTTGTCATCCTGATCAAGAATATATATACTTTATAGGGTCCCCCTCCCCTCCTTCTATGCGTTACATACAAACCGTCTCAAACAAACTTAATATACCCTGATACACAGTGTGTGTACAGGGTATAAAAATACTAATAAACTAATTTTTAAACAATTCCTTAAAACTACTACGTTAATTAATTAACGAAAACTTCATAAACAAAATTTTTACTTATTTAAATACGTAAGAATACTATGTTTTATAAGGTTAGTACAGGAGCAGTTCTCAATTAAACTTAAATATCTGTTATAATACCTACATAAAACACGAAACGAGTCATGCTCTAAATATGTCGATCTGCAGGTACTAAGACAGATCGGACTAAAATTTATAGTTACTCTAGCGGGGACACTGAACTGTATATACGCCAACAATGTGGGGGAGAATATAGAACCATTTATTAGGTTATGCAAAAACAAAGGACCAAGCAAAGTTCTACGACTAGGCAATGCTGGTAAATTAATAAGCTTCAACCGACCACTATAGGGAGGAAGGTGAATACAGGGGTCCCAGTGTAGATTCCTAAGTGCAAACAGAAGGAACTGTTTCTGTTCTTATACTGAGGATCCCAAAAACACGATGCATATTCCAAAATGGGCCGTACTAAAGAAGTGTAAAGCAATTCAGTTGTGTACGGGTCATTAAATTCCTCGGACCATCTTTTGATGAAACCCAGTACGTCTTTAGCCTTATTAACGGACAGCAAAAAATGTGAGGCGAAATGAAGTTTTGGATCCATCAAAACACCAAGGTCATTGAACTGAGAGATACGTTCAAGGTACAAATTATTTAACTTGTATGAGCAAACAATTAGTTTTTTTCTATAAAATTACATTAGCTTGTATTTATCACTGTTTAGCAATAAATTGTTTACAGCACACCATTGTCAGAGAGAGTCAAGATCAGACTGAAGCAGATTCTGCTGATCTATACAATTAACGGTTAGACATAATTTCACGTCATCAGCATACATTAAAACATGACAGTTCTTTATCACAGTAGTCATTTATTAATATATTAAACAATAAGGGACCAAGGTGACTTCCTTGCGGAACCCCAGAAGTAACAAAAATTCGTCTCGAAACTGATGTTTTAAAAAGAACACATTGTGTTCGAGATTCAAGATAAGACGACAGCCAACGGACTAACGATGGTGGAAAACCATAGGTATCGAGTTTTTTTAAAAGCAGAGAGTGACAAACACAATCAAATGCTTTACTGAAATCAGTGTACACAACATCGGTTTGGCAGCCGGACGAAAAATTTCGATTGACAATTGAAGTGAATTGTAATAAGTTAGTTACCGTTGACCGTTTCTTGAGAAAGCCGTGCTGAGACAAATTTAGAAGTGATGGCACAAAGTGCTGTAGCTGTTCCGTAATGATCTGTTCAAACAGTTTAGGAATAGCATTAAGCTTAGCAATGCCTCTGTAATTCGAGATGTCCACCTTACTGCCTTTTTTATAAAGGGAAATAATGTAAGACTCTTTCCAAATTTTGGGGACAACAGAAGAACTTAACGACATGTTAAAAAGCCTGCATAATGGAATAAACAACATCTCGGCACAGTGCCTTAGAACGCAACCAGGAATACTATCTGGACCAGCGGTAAAAGATGGTTTCATTAATTTTAAGAATCTAAGAACAGTTTCATTTTCAATAACCGGCACATTAATATAAAATATGGGTAAGTAACGTATTTATATGAGTAGTCATTATAGGTGCTTTGGAAAAATTCAGCAAAGAGGTTGGATATCGTTGCATCATCGTTTCCTTCCACACCATTGAATTTCATACATGACGGAAATGAGTTAGAGTTAGACTTGTATTTAATTATATTAAAAAAATTTTTAGGATCGCGATTTATGTTGGATTTTAATTTAATTAGGTAAAAATCGTAATCTCGTTTGTTACATAAAGTAAATTTATAACGAGCTTTTGCATAGTTTACGTAATCAACAAGAGATCCGGTTCTCTTATATTTTTTAAATAATCTATTTTTTAAGTTCTTTAGACGAGATAATTCTTTTGAAAACCACGGCGGTTTATTTTGTTGTGTAACTTAACTCTTGGAAAACACAATTTAAGCAGTTTATACATAGTCGCGTTAAAAAACTCTACTGCCCTTTCAATGTTGGACGTGTTATGAATGTTTGACCAATCAGTGTTAGAAAGCAAATGACCAAGACGTTCAAAATCGGTTTTTCTGAAGCAAAATACACGATTAGGTTTGGAACCAGTTGGATTTTGACGAGGATGTGTTAGTAAGTTTGGTGTAATTGTAAGCTCCAACGTTGGGTGGAAAGAGTCTTTAGGTTGTGAAATTGGAGGGGATCTGCAAAGTGATGCACCCTCAATGTTTTTTATGAAAACAAGATCTAGAATACGATTCTTAGAATTTTGTATGCTGTTTATTTGGTTAAACGATGATTCAAGTAAAGAATCAATAAATTCGTTACTAGACAAGGGAGTTACTATATATGAATTGTCAGATGCAATCCAAGAAATATGAGGGACGTTGAAGTCTCCACAGACCAGCATCATATCTGAGTCCTTAACCAAGACTCGAATAGATTGAATAGCGTTTATATGCGCTGAATATACTGATGCTTCTGATTGTGGTGGAATGTAGGAGCACGTAATGAAAACGCGAGTCTTTGCAAGAGTTATTTTAACGCATATTAGCTCAATATCGTCAGTACCTATCACACAAATTTGTTCCGATGTGTGTTGAACAGCGACAGAAATTAAGACTCCACAACCAATTTTGGCCAGACGATCTTTACGAAAAGTAATAAAGCTGTCAGAAAGTAGTTCCGAATTTAAAACATCAGGGCGAAGCCAAGTTTCGACAAAGACAATGATAGCAGAAGATAATGAAAAACTATTCAAATAAAGCGAAGTTAGTTTTGAGTTTAACCCTCGAACATTTTGAAAATTTACCGTCAAAACTGAAGGGCTACTAGAAGAATTAATTAGTTTTTTGAACCCGAAGGTATGACCGTGTTTACCGAATTAGAACGGTCTTTAAATTTAAACTCGGCACAACGCAACCATCAGGCCAGAAATTTGAGTCAACTAAAACGTTGAAGAACGATTCTGGCACTGAGATTTTAAAGGATGAAATAGATCGAGCTGAGCTTAGAAATTGTTAAATTAAATTTAGAAATTGTTAAATTCGTGACAGATTTTATCTGGGATGTAATAAAGTAATTTATATCACTTTCAGAAATATCCACAGCTAAGAGGGATATAAAAATAAACTTCTTTTGAGGCACAGGTGGCACAACAACAAGTTTTTTTTGGCTCTTGATCACCACGAGGGAGATTACTTCCAGAAGCGGTTTGAATAACTTCGGAAGGAACCGAATTGTTGTTTTTGGCAACGGAAGCATATAAACCTTCCGACGCTGTGACAACTATCGGAACAATAGGCGATGGAAGCGGCGAAAAGAAATTCGTGGTCTCATCCGGAAGACTTAAGGTTGTCGGAATAGAAATCTTGAGCGGCGGATGAGGCCTTTTTCGCTTAGGGGAAGGTTCAACTGACTTAAAGCTGAAAAAAGACTTATCAAACGACTTAAATTTTTCGTTAAGTCGCTCGAAATCTTTCGAAATATCTTTATATGCGTTATGCATAAGATTGAGGCACTTGCGTAACTCAATCTCTGATGAACGACATTTTGGACAGCACCAGTGAAGGCCGATGTTCTTCTCCAAAATGTCAGCAAAGCGGCCATTTTATTCGGAACATTTTACATGAGCAGTGGACTCGCAGATCCAACATGCTACCAATGCTTCCTTGTCACCATTTATTGGGCATTAGGCAAACAGCAAGGCATTGTGATTTTCTTTTTTTTTTTAATAAAAGAAACAATAAACCAGTAAGGGAGCTATTTTCAGCTTTGCTGAAACTTATATACTCTTGCAAGCATTTCGAAAATCCGTTTTATAGTTTTTCTAATAAGAATCTTATAAGTTTATAAAGATAAAGGGGCCCATTTTCTAACTCGTTTTCAAGAGTACAATGCAATCATTCTACACTTCATTTTACGATTTTCTATCCCGTCTGCTTATAGATAAATTACATTTTTAAGTTTTTCTCTATATGGGCGGTGCCACGCCCTTATGTCCGATTCTTATGAAACTTTGTAATAAGGTCAAGGATGCTTAAAAACGCGTAACTGCAAGGTTTCATTTGTTTATAGTTGAAAACAAAAAAGTTTTTCTAACAAAAACCGAATTTTTTTACCGATTGTTCCTATGGGAGCTATATGCTATATTTATCCGATCTTCACCAATTTTGCAGTGTGTCTTTATTTACGTCCAAGATGTTCTTGTGCAAAAAATCGAGGCGATAGCTTTAAAATCAAAAAGTTTATTGAGCAAAAACCTCATTTTTGACCGATCGTTCCTATGGCAGCTATATGCTATAATATTCCGATCAAGCTGGTTTCTACATATAAACTGCCTGCAAGGAAAAGAAAATTTTCTGCGTTTAAATTTTTTTGCTAACTTAAAAACTCTGGGAGGAGTTCGCATTGAAACAGACAGACAGACAGACAGACAGACAGACGGACAGACGGACATGGCTATTTGAACTCGTCTCGTCGTGCTGATCAAGAATATATATACTTTATATAGTCGCAGATGTCTCCTTCTCTGCGTTGCAAACTTCACGACAAAGTTAATATACTCTTGCAAGAGTATAAAAACCAGTAAGGGCGGTATAGTCGCGTATACTCGACAATATAATACCCTGCACACACAGTAGGCGGTGCCACACCATCAATCTACAAAAACATGTTGATCTGACGTCGCTTATTCAAATAGTGTTCAAAATTTCAGGAAAATCAGTCAAACAATGTGGATTTTACGAAAAATTTAAGTTTGTTGACCTCTGAGGGGAAGCCATCAAAGAGAGGGGAAATTTGTGGTATGCAGTTTTAAAGTTTTAATTTCAGGTTCATACCTTTGTTAGTCTTGGAGATATAGCTTTTTTATGAAAAATATTAGGGGAGGGGAAATTAAGGGGAGGGGGAAAAATTGTGGTATGCAGTTTTGTAGAGTTACTCATACTGAGTCTACATACCGACTTTCATGTTTCTATCTCTTTGGATGTTCGAGTTATAGTGTTTTCAAAAAGTGGGTGGTGCTGGATGGGTGGGAAGGAGTGGGCGTGCCACAAAACCATTTAAACTTGATCTGCTGCCGAGCATCACGAGTCTACCCACCAAATTTCAAGCCTCTAGCTATTATAGTTTCTGAGAACCATTGGTGAATACGGACGGACAGACGGACAGACGGACGGACGGACGGACATGGCTTAATCAACTTCTCTTGTCGTCCTGATCAAGAATATATATACTTTATAGGGTCCGCCTGCCCTCCTTCTGTGCGTTACATACATTTCGCTCAAACAAACACAATATACCCCGATACACAGTATGTGTACAGGGTATAAAAAGAAGTTATAAAAAACGAAAAAGAAATCACTTAAAAATTTTTGTTTTCAAAGAAACCCGTTTGTACTAAAGGGTTAAAGTACGAAACTCTCTATTAAATAAATGAAATAATCAAAGCTCTTGAAAGAGTAAAATTATTTAGCGCCAAGCAAAATTAGAGAGACGATGTAATGGAATACACAACAAATTACACGTGACAAGTAAACAACAAATGTTAAATTACAATAACAAAATTACTTGTAATTATTTAAAACTTGCAAAACTTACTTATTTTTGTTTGAAAAATAATACAAATTGTTAGTATACACAGGCAGAACAATATTAATACGTTAGTACACTTTTTTTCTTAGTTTCAAACAAAAACCACTGAGGAATTAATTTAATAGCACGGGACAAATTTTAATGCGATCGACCACACCGAACCCTTGACAAAACTTTTGAATGCAGAAGTTCGAAAAAGAAGAATTCAAAATGTGCTCAAATGTGCAGAGTGTCTCTCGAAGAACGGAGTCAACAACCAATGATCCAATGTGTGGAATCTACTTGACTTTATTGAATTTATAATTATTAACTATTGTTCAATTTTGGAGTATTTTGAGTTTGTAAGTTCATTGTTTTCATTTGGCAATCACAGTAAAGGGAAGATTATGATTGTCAACTGCAAAATGGAGCGGTCTTAAATATAATTGTGAGGACGCGAATGGCAGATGAATTCGCTGCTCATATATGTATTATGAAGCTGATTCGCGACGTTGATTAGCCACGCTAAGTACCAGGCAACAACAAACACAATGCATATGCTCAGAAAGTGCCATAGGTAGCAAAAACCACACTATCCGACCTAACGGAGCATGCTGTAATATTTGGAGTAAACATGCCAGGTTAGTTGTTGTTGCATATGCGCTAGATGGCGAAAGTGACGGTTGAAGAGGAATGCCAAAATTACAACTATGCATGCTGTTGTTGCTTTTTTTTCTAGACTAGTCAGTTTATGACTACAGACCGTCATTCTATATTCTATTTCATTCTCTCGCAGGCTAAATCATATAAATGTATAGTCTGTCTCTTTTTCATGTCGTTTCATCGAGTTTCAAATCACACCCATGCTAAAGAAGTTTCACTTCAAAAAAAAAAAAAAACAGTAAGGATTGGAGTCGACAGTACTCGACTCCGACATACCCTGTACCTTCAATTTGTACCAAATGTATGAAAGCGTTGCCCCGCCCACTGTTTAATCGAAACAGATTTCATTTTCATTCAATTTCATATATACCAATTTTTACTCTTTTAGACCAATTCGTTCAAGAGATATAACGGCATTCTACCATGGCTACATGTGGGCGTGGTCACGCCCATTTCACAATTGAATCTTGTTATACTCCATTCCAATATCATATATGCAAAGTTTCATTCTTGTAGGTTTCATAGTTCTTGAGATATAAGCGTTCAAATTATTCCTATATATGGGCGTGGCTACGCCCATTTTTTTAATGTATCTTCTTGCGGCTTGAGTCAGCTATATACACTCCAAATTTGGTGTTCCTATCTCAAAAGACAACCGAGATAAAACGACTTTTGTAAGTTTTTTCCCGAGGTTGCTCCAGTCATTTGCCCCTCACCCCTAAACTAAGTCAAAAAAGGGGGAAACAAAATAAACTTGATCTGCTGAAGGAATAACAGAATCGAACTGCGAAGAGATTTTGGTCCTATCTATTATAGTTTCCGAGATCGACGCGTTCATACAGACGGACGGACGGAGAGACGGACATGGTTAAATCGACTTCTCTTTCGATACTGATCAAGAATATATATACTTTGTATAGTCGGAAATGTCTCCTTTAAGGTGTTACATACATTGTTGATGCGCACAAAACTAATATACCCTTGTACCATAAGGTACAGGGTATAAAAATATTGTGTTAACATTGCTGTTGCTGTCGGCAAAAGTTTAACATGTTTTTAACATAAATAATTGCAGACAAAAACCAGTAAGGGAGTTATTTAAAGCGTTGCTGAGACTTATATACTCTTGCAAGCATTTGGAAAATCCGTTTTATAGTTTTGCCAATAAGAATCTTATAAGTTTATAAAGATAAAGGGGCGTAACCCTGCCCATTTTCTACTTTTTTTAAAGAATACAATGCAATCATTCTACACTTCATTTTACGATTTTCTATCTCGTCTTCTCATAGATAAATCACATTTTTAAGTTTTTCTCTATATGGGCGGTGCCACGCCCTTATGTCCGAACCTTATGAAACTTTGTGATATGGTCAAGGATTCATAAAAACGCATAACTGCAAGGTTTCATCTGTTTATTGTTGAGAATAAAAAAAGTTTTCAAACAAAACCAAATTTTTGACCGATTGTTCCTATGGGAGCTATATGCTATATTTATCCGTTCCTCACCAATTTTGCAGTGTGCCTTTATTTATGTATAAGATGTTCTTGTGCAAGAAATCGAGGCGATAGCTTTAAAATCAACGACTTTATTGAGAAAAAACCTAATTTTTAACCAATCGTTCCTATAGCAGATATATGCTATAGTATTCCAATCAGGCTGGTGTCTACATATAAACTGCCTGCAAGGAAAAGAAAATTTTCTGCGTTTAAATTTTTTTTTAAACAGACAGACAGACTGACAGACGGACATGGCTTTATGAACTCGTCTCGTCGTGCTGATCAAGAATATATATACTTTATATCGTTGGTAATGCCTTCTTCTCTGCGATGCAAACTTCATGACAAAGTTAATATACTCTTGCAAGAGTATAAAAATGTTGTAAAAGGAAAACGTTTTCAAATTTAATTTGATTATTTGTACGCTGTACCTTTAGACCAGTAAGTAGGTAGTTTTACCTGGAATGTTTTGCGGGAGTTTTGAAAATTGGCATCTATATGGATTTTGGGCTGCTCTTTCCGAATTTCCACTTTGAGACGTTCTACGACCGCCGCTCGAGCCGCCATTTTGAAAAATTTTTTACCATATCTCTATTTTGGCTCATTTAACGGCAAAAAATCTCTATTTTAAATTAGACTAGAGAAAATTTCCTACAAATTATGTTCTAAGCTTTTTTTTCGTATGACTAATAGTTTAGGCGTACGACCGCCGCAAAGTGTACAACTTTGGTACCATGGTTTCTTATCTACTATATAAAAATAAGTCGGGTTTTCCTTCCTGACGCTATAACTCCAGAACGCACGAATCGATTTCCACGGTTTTGCATTCGTTGGAAAGGTCGCGGGCTCCGTGTGGTTTATAGCAAAGAAAATTCAGGAAAAATTTCAACATAAAAGCTGGAAAAACTTTTTTTTTAATTACAGCGCATCTCTGATACATAGCATGTACTACAAACCAATATTTTAAGTAGATGGCGCCGGTGCGTGATACATTGTTTGACAGCTACTCATTGTTCTCTGCTCAGTTAATTTCATGTGACAAACCAGTATTGTGTTCACTGTGAAATTGTGAAAAAAAAATTTAAAAAAAAACCAGTAAGGACGCTAACTTCAGCAAGGCTGAAGCTTAAATACTCTTCACGCTTATTTCTTGTGCCACGCCTATTTTTTTGACTGAATATATTTTCTCTTCATCTAATTAGCCTAAATACAAGTAAAAGTGGGCGTAACCATGCCCATTTTTTTCAAAATAGCTTTAATGCCTCCCCAAGAACATAACTGCGAAGTTTCATGTCAATTGGTTAAGAAACAAAAAAGTTTTCCATACAACGACGTGAATGTTGCTTCTCTTCTTCTTCTTCATTTTGTATGGCAGGTACCAGTTCCAGTTGGCCGATTTCAATGAAACTTGCAGGCATTTAATCGAACCATGTAAAACTGCTATGTTTAAAATTTCAGTTATTCGTTTCCTAACATTTCAATTGGAAACCATCAAATCAATCATTATTCAATTTCAACAGCAGGCATTTTGTTGTGGATTATGTGGATCGTGCATTTGAGGTTAAAATCACCACTCTGTCAATAGTCCAAAATGCCTAAAGAACGACGTGCGAACATCGGCCGCCGCACAAGATATGCAAGACAGCAACAAGTCTATTCACAGAACTTAAACGAAGAAAGACAGAGTATAATAAGAGAAAATGCCCGATTGAGACAACGCGTGAGGACACTCATTGGCATCATACAGTCGCTTGGCATTCCAATATGGTCCCACTGCGAACTACAGTGATGATGAAAATTTAGATATTTGACCAATGACGACTATATGCCGATATTGCAATGCGTTAAAGTTCAAAAGAGAAACGGCTGGATTGTGCTGCGCAAGTGGAAATGTCAAACTGGATCCATTACTTACACCACCACAGCCACTGAAACCATTGTTCGATGGAAGTGATCCCGATTCCAGTCTGAATTTCACTATTCAATCAAAAATTGCTGGTGATTTGGTGATATACAAATCCGTTGATTCCATAACAAATCCCGATGATGTAGTAAATTATCCAACGGAGTTTTTGAACTCTCTGGAGTTTCCAGGATTTTCAATTTTATTGAGGCAACCATTATTAACGGAAAGTACGCAGGTAAAAATGTATGTATTCCTCGAATACCAATGATAATTTGCGGACACGTATAACGCTTCGATTCAGTATTTACTTTGGATTCACTTTCATTTACTTAGAGAAGTTCAACTAAATAACACTTCATTTTTGTAATCGAAATGAATTCATTACTGTTCTAAAATAAAATAAAATTTTTCCTTTTCAAATATAAAACAAAAAAAAAAGTTTTCTTCATCTTTTAATCACCAAACGAAATGTTACATTAAACGAAACCATCTGGTGGCGAAACGGAGTTCGCCGAGTTTGCTAGTTAGCCTATATATCAATTTTCATTGTTTTTGCTCATTGGGTACCGGAGATATATAATTTAATGATTTTTGCTTAAAGTGAGAATAACCATGCCCATTTTGATCAAAATAATTTTAATGCCTCCCCAAGAACATAACTGTGAAGTTTCATGTCAACTGGTTAAAAAACAAAAAAGTTTTCCATACAACGGGTTAATTTTGGTCAAAATAGTTTTCATTCCTCCCTGAGAACATAACTGTAAAATTTCAAGTCAATAGGTTAAAAAACAAAAAAGTTTTCCATACAACGACGTGAATTCTACTTCTCTTCCTCTTCTTCATTTTGTATGGCAGGTACCAGTTCCAGTAGCCTTATCTCAATAAAACTTTTAGGCTTTTAGTCGGACTCTGTAAAAGTACTATGTTTTAAGCTTCAGCACTCTATCTTACAAAACAAAAGAGTTTTCCATACAACGATTCAAGTTTTGTTCACGTTTCTTCTTCTTTTCGTATGGGAGCTACCTGTTCCAATAATCCGATCATGCTGGTTCCGACGAATGATTCATCGTAATAAATTCTAAGACTCTGTGCAAAGTTTCAGCTCGATAGCTTCAAAACTGAGGGACTAGTTTGCATACATACAGTCAGACAGATGGACAGACAGACGGACATGGCTAAATCAACTCGTCTTGTCGTCCTGATCAAGAATATATATACTTTATATAATCGGAAATTAATATTTCGATCAGTTACAAACTCCGTGACAAAGTTATTATACTATTTCACATAAGTGAAAAGTATAAAAATTACTGCCTCAACCAGGCATCGAACCCCGTACCTCTCGATTGCCGCCATTGTACTTTGCCTTTGGACTATTGATTTAAAAATTTTTCGGGATAATATCGAAGTCTTGATTGTCACAATATAATAAAACACCAAAAAAAGATTTTCTTGCATCGACCGAGCGTCGAACCTGCAACATCTTGATTAGCAGTTTAGTCAGCTCCCACTGAGCCATCCGCTTCGTTGTTTATTTCATGGCAATATCGATGTTTTAATTGTCACAATATAAAAATAGCGTTCAATATTTGACGTTTAATGCTTTGGAAGGCGAATAAGTTTCAATTCAAAAAAGTTTCGCCTTGACCGGGATTTGAACTTTTAGATTGCTGGTCATGTATTCTTCCACCTGACCATAGCACAGTGGTTGCTGCCATAGGCCAAAAATAAAAAAAATGATTTTGAGCTATTCCAGCGAAAACCGGGTTTTTGATCAGCAGATTTTCCAAAAAATAGAATAGATTTGCTAAAAATAGAATAAAACCAGTAAGGGCGGTATAGTCGAGTATACTCGACAATATAATACCCTGCACACATGGTAGGCAGTGATACACCCTCAATCTACAAAAACATATTGATCTGACGTCGCCTTTTCAAATAGTGTTCAAAATACAAAGAAAATCGGTCAAAAAATGTGGATTTTACGAAAAATTTAAGTTTGTAGGTCTCTGAGGGGTAGCCATCAAAGAGAGGGGAAATTTGTGGTATGCAATTTTTAAGATGTATTATCACTGAGCTTGTATACAAAATTTCAGGTTCATACCTTTGTTAATTTTGGAGATATAGCAATTTAGAGAAAATTACTGGGGGAGGGGAAATGAAAATGAGGGGGGGATTTTGTGGTATGCAGTTTTCTAGAGCCACTCATACTGAGTCTACATACCGACTTTCATGTTTCTATCTCTTTGGATGTTAGAGTTATAGCGATTTAAAAAAGTGGGTAGGGCTGAATGGGCGGGAAGGAGTGGGCGTGGCACAAAAAAAAATAAACTTGATCTGCTGCCAACCATCACGAGTCTACCCACAAAATTTCAAGTCTCTAGCTCTTACAGTTTCCGAGATCCATTGGTGAATACAGACGGACGGACGGACAGACAGACGGACGGACGGACGGACAGACGGACGGACATGGCTCAATCAATTTCTCTTGTCGTCCTGATCAAGAATATATATACTTTATGGGGTCACCCTCCCTTCTTTCTGTGCGTTACATACATTTCGTTCAAAAAAACTTAATATACCCTGACACACTGTATGTGCAGGGTATAAAGAGTGAGCACATATTTACGTATTTGCAATTTGACAGCAGTGCTGTGCAACACACCGAATTTAAAAACTTAAAATAAATTATAAAACACGGGTAAACCAAATACGATTGCAATGAATATTGTTCATAATGGTATATACTTTATTTATACAGATAAATACATAAATAATTTGTGCTGTGTCTTGTGTAGATTTTTTTTAAAGAAGTACGTCTTTTTATACCCTGTACACATACTGTGTATCGGGGTATATTGTGTTTGTTTGAGCGAAATGTATGTAACGCACAGAAATATGCACTTGCGACTATATAAAGTATATATATTCTTGATCAGGATGACAAGAGAAATTGATTAAGCCATGTCCGTCCGTCTGTCCGTCCGTCCGTATTCACCAATGGTTCTCAGAAACTATAATAGCTAGAGACTTAAATTTGGAGGGTAGACTCGTGATGCTCGGCAGCAGATCAAGTTTGAGCGGTTTTGTGCCACGCCCACTCCTTCCCGCCCATCCAGCACCGACCACTTTTTTAAAACGCTATAACTCGAACATCCAATGAGATAAAAATATGAAAGTTAGTATCTAGAGTCAGTATGAGTAGACTTATAAAACTGCATACCACAGTTTCCCCCCTCCCCTTCCTTTCCCAGCCACAAGTTCTTTTCTATAAATTGCTGTATCTTCAAGACTATGGAAGGTAAAACTCTCAAATTTTGTTTACAAACTCAGCAAATATATATCTTTAAAACTGCATACCATAAAATTCCCCTCTCTTTGATTTTTACCTCTCAAAGACCTATAAACTCAAAATTTTCGTAAATTCCACATTTTTTATCGATCGTTCCTATGGCAACTATACGCTTTAGTTGTCCGATCTTCACCGATCTTTGAAAGTGTCTTTATTGATATCTAAGATGTATTTGTTCAAAAAATTGAGACGATACCATTAGAATCAAAGCGCTTATTGAACAAAAACAATATTTTTGACTGCAAAATTTTAGTTTGTTGGTCTTTGCGGGGAAAGTGGTAGTTTGTTGTATTCAGTTTTAAAAAGGTATGTTATCTGAGTTTGCATACAAAATTTCAGCATTGTATTCATTATACTTTAGGAGATACAGCAATTTTAAGAAAAAAATGACCTTTTGTTGTGCTCGATGGGCGGGATGGAATGGGCGTGGCAAAAATTCCTTCAGACTTGATCTAGTGTTCGACCACACGAGTCTATCTTCTAAATTTCAAGTCTCTAGCTTTAATAGTTTTCGCAGTGTTAAGTACGGTTTTTGTTACAAATAGGATAAAGCAGTGTTCAAAGCGCAATTTATGCCAAATTTCAATTTGTTTGTCTTTGCGTTGTCACACAGCGATAAAAATGAAAGTTTGTGGTATGCAGTTTTATAAAGGTATGTTTACTGAGTTTGCAGACAAAATTTCAGCATTGTATCTCTTATAGTTTAGGAGATGCAGCAATTTTAAGAAAACAACTTTTTGAGGGGAAACGAAAGGGAGGGGGAAAAAATGTGGTATGTAGTTTTGTAGAGCTTTACATACTGAGTCTACATACTTATTTTCATGTTTCTAACTCATCAGGTTTTCGAGCTACAGCCTTTTGAAAAAATGGGTGGTGCTCGATGGGCGGGAAGGAGTGGGCATGGCGAAAATTCCTTCAAACTTGATCTAGCGTTTGACCTCACAAGTCTATCCTCCAAATTTGAAGTCTCTAGCTCTTATAGTTTTCGAGAACCATTGGTGAGGACGGACGGACGGACAAACAGGGCTATATCAATTCGTCTTGTCATCCTGATCAAGAAAATATATACTTTATAGGGTCCCCCACCCCTCCTTCTATGCGTTACATACTAACTGTCTCAAACAAACTTAATATACACAGTATGTGTACAGGGTATAAAAAACTAAAGTTGATGCCTATCATCGGTATAACTCTTAGGTGAGCGTTACCGTTTGATTTTTTTTGCGTATTAAGCCTTTTGCTCTTCGCCACTTTCCAACCGACTTCAAATGCATTTTCCTTCTATTCGCAATTAACTTGGCACATGCTCTCCACAAAAACAAAATATATTAACTAGAAAAGACAGGTCAATGACCTTTCGATTATCGCTTTTGCTTTGGCGTTTTATGGTCCTTTTCGCGCATCGAACATCTGTTTTGTACTTACTAATATTTGCAAGCTCTCCATAACGCCAGTTTTGGAGTTACCCATGCGCTTATAGTCTAAAGTAAGCTTCAATACTCATGCTTTAATGTAATCTTTAAATACTTAATAATATATTTCAATTTAACATTTGTTTTTGTATCATTATTTCTATATTAAAACCAGTCAGGACGCTATAGTCGAGTATACTCGACAATATAATACCCTGCACACACAGTAGGTGGTGCAACATCCTAAATCTACGAAAAAAATGTTGATTTGACATCGCCCGATCAAATAGTGATCAAAATATCAAGTAAATTGGTCAAAAAAAGTGGAATTTACGAAAAATTTGAGTTTGTTGGTCATTGAGGGGTAACTTTCGAACAGAGGGGAATTTTGTGGTATGCAGTTTTAAAGATATATATTTACTGAGCTTGTATACAAAATTTCATGTTCATATCTTTATTAGTTTTGGAGATATTGCTTTTTAGAGAAAACAACTCGGTGAGGGGAAATCAAGGGGAGGGGGAAAAATTGTGGTATGCAGTTTTGTAGAGTTCTTCATGCTGAGTCTACATACTGACTTTCATGTTTCTATCTCTTCGGGTGTTCGAGTTACAACGTTTTAAAAAAGTGGGTGGTGCTGGTTGGGCGGGAAGGAGTGGGCGTGGCACAAAACCGTTTAAACTTGATGTAGTGCCAAGCATCACGAGTCTACCCTCCAAATTTCAAGTCTCTAGCTTTTATAGTTTCCGAGAACCATTGGTGAATACAGACGGACGGACGGACGGACGGACAGACGGACAGGGCTCAATCGAATTCTCTTGTCATCCTGATCAAGAATATATATACTTTATGGGGTCCCCCTCCCCTCCTTCTGTGCGTTACATACATTTCGTTCAAACAAACTTAATATACCCTGACACACTGTATGTGCAGGGTATAACTAGCAAACCCGGCGAACTCCGTTTCGCCACCAGATGGTTTCGTTTAATGTAACATTTCGTTTGGTGATTAAAAGATGAAGAAAACTTTTTTTTTTGTTTTATATTTGAAAAGGAACCAGTAAGGACGCTATCTTCAGCAAGGCTGAAGCTATAATACTTTTCACTTTGTGTCACTATAAAAAAAACTAAATGAATAGTTTTCATGCCTCCCTAACAACATAACTGTAATGTTTCAAGTCAATTCGTTAAAAAACAAAAAATTTTTCCATACAACGGTTCAAGTTTTGCGATAAGTGGGCGTAGCCATGCCCAAATTTGGTCAAAATAGTTTTCATTCCTCCCTAAGAACATAACTGTAAAGTTTCAAGTCAATTGGTTAAAAAACAAAAAAGTTTTCCATACAACGGGTCAATTTTTGCTATAAGTAGGCGTGGCTACGCCCACTTTTGGTCAAAATAGTTTTCATTCCTCTCTAGGAACATAACTGTAAAGTTTCAAGTCAATTGATTAAAAAACCAAAAAGTTTTCCATACAAAGGGTCAAGTTAAGCTATAAGTGGGCGTGGCCATGCCCACTTTTGATCAAAATAGTTTTCATTCCTCCCTAAGAGCATAACTGCAAAGTTTCAAGTCAATTGGTTAAAAAACAAAAAAGTTTTCCATACAACGGGTCAATTTTTGCTATAAGTAGGCGTGGCTACGCCCACTTTTGGTCAAAATAGTTTTCATTCCTCTCTAGGAACATAACTGTAAAGTTTTAAGTCAATTGGTTAAAAAACAAAAAAGTTTTCCATACAAAGGGTCAATTTTCGCTATAAAAGGGCGTGGCTACGCCCACTTTTCGTCAAAATAGTTTTCATTCCTCCCTAAGAACATAACTGCAAAGTTTCAAGTCAATTGGTTAAGAAACAAAAAAGTTTTCCATACAACGGGTCAATTTTCGCTATAAGTGGGCGTGGCTACGCCCACTTTTGGTCAAAATAGTTTTCATTCCTCCCTAAGAGCATAACTGCAAAGTTTCAAGTCAATTGGTTAAAAAACAAAAAAGTTTTCCATACAACGGGTCAATTTTCGCTATAAGTAGGCGTGGCTACGCCCACTTTTGGTTAAAATAGTTTTCATTCCTCAATAAGAACATAACTGTAAAGTTTCAAGTCAATTGGTTGAAAAACAAAAAAGTTTTCCATACAAAGGGTCAAGTTAAGCTATAAGTGGGCGTGGCCACGCCCACTTTTGATCAAAATAGTTTTCATTCCTCCCTAAGAGCATAACTGCAAAGTTTCAAGTCAATTGGTTAAGAAACAAAAAAGTTTTCCATACAACGGGTCAATTTTCGCTATAAGTGGGCGTGGCTACGCCTGGCTACGCCCACTTTTGGTCAAAATAGTTTTCATTCCTCTCTAAGAACATAACTGTAAAGTTTCAAGTCAATTGGTTAAAAAACAAAAAAGTTTTCCATACAACGGGTCAATTTTCGCTATAAGTGGGCGTGGCTACGCCTGGCTACGCCCACTTTTGGTCAAAATAGTTTTCATTCCTCTCTAAGAACATAACTGTAAAGTTTCAAGTCAATTGGTTAAAAAACAAAAAAGTTTTCCATACAACGGGTAAATTTTCGCTATAAGTGGGCGTGGCTACGCGTGGTTACGCCCACATTTGGTCAAAATAGATTTCATTCCTCCCTAAGAACATAACTTTAAAATTTCAAGTCAATTGGTTAAGAAACAAAAAAGTTTTCCATACAACGACGTGAATATGGCTTCTCTTCCTCTTCTTCATTTTGTATGGGAGCTACCAGTTCCAGATGTCCAATCTCAATGAAACTTTCAGGCATGTAGTCGGACCATGTAAAACTACTATGTTTAAAATTTCAGCACTCTATTGTACAAAACAAAAAAGTTTTCCATACAACGATTCAAGTTTTGTTCACTTTTCTTCTTCTTTTCGTATGGGAGCTACCTGTTCCAATAATCCGATCATGCTGGTTCCGACGAATGATTCATCGTAATAAATTCTAAGACTCTGTGCAAAGTTTCAGCTCGATAGCTTCAAAACTGAGGGACTAGTTTGCATACATACAGACAGACAGACAGACAGACAGACAGACAGACAGACAGACAGACAGACGGACAGACGGACAGACGGACATGGCTAAATCAACTCGTCTTGTCGTCCTGATCAAGAATATATATACTTTATATAGTCGGAAATTAATATTTCGATCTGTTACAAACTCCGTGACAAAGTTATTATACTATTTCACATAAGTGAAAAGTATAAAAATTTTATTTCAGTTTACAACAGTAATGAATTCATTTCGATTACAAAAATGAAGTGTTATTTAGTTGAACTTCTCTAAGTAAATGAAAGTAAATCCAAAGTAAATACTGAATCGAAGCGTTATACGTGTCCGCAAATTATCCGTTTCCTTGAAGTGCTCTTTGGTAAACGAAATTTTTTGTTTTTTGGTCTGACGTTAACACAAACAAAGCGGATGGTTTCCCAACTCGTGAACACGCAACGTATAACTGCCCATGTGAAAAACAATGATTTTCTAAATTTATCTTTAACGCATTGCAATATCGGCATATAGTCGTCATTGCTCCAATATCTAAATTTTCATCATCACTGTAGTTCGCAGTGGGATCATATTGGAATGCCAAGCGATTGTATGATGCCAATGAGTGTCCTCACGCGTTGTCTCAATCGGGCATTTTCTCTTATTATACTCTGTCGTTCTTCGTTTAAGTTCTGTGAATACACTTGTTGCTGTCTTGCATATCTTGTGCGGCGGCCGATGTTCGCACGTCGTTCTTTAGGCATTTTGGACTATTGACAGAGTGGTGAATTTAACCTCAAATGCACGATCCACATAATTTTCACAGTTCAACATACCATCTGAAAGACAAATGCCTGCTGTTGAAATTTAATAATGATTGATTTGATGGTTTCCAATTGAAATGTTAGGAAACGAATAACTTATTTTTATACCCTGTACACATACTGTGTATCAGGGTATATTGTGTTTGTTTGAGCGAAATGTATGTAACGCACAGAAGGAGGGCAGGGGGACCCTATAAAGTATATATATTCTTGATCAGGACGACAAGAGAAATTGATTAAGCCATGTCCGTCCGTCCGTCCGTCCGTCTGTCCGTCCGTATTCACCAATGGTTCTCAGAAACTATAATAGCTAGAGACTTGAAATTTAGTGGGTAGACTCGTGATGCTCGGCAGCAGGTCAAGTTTGAACGGTTTTGTGCCACGCCCACTCCTTCCCGCCCATCCAGCACCACCCACTTTTTTAAAATGCTATAACTCGAACATTCAAAGAGATAGAAAAATGAAAGTCGGTATGTAGTCTCAGTATAAGTAGCTCTACAAAACTGCATACCACAATTTTTCCCCCTCCTCTTCATTTCCCCTCCGCCAGTTCTTTTCTTAAATTTGCTGTATCTCCAAAACTAACAAAGGTATGAACCTGAAATTTTGTATACAAGCTCAGTGATAATACATCTTAAAAACTGCATACCACAAATTTCCCCTCTCTTTAATGGCTACCCCTCAGAGGCCTACAAACTTAAATTTTTCGTAAAATCCACATTTTTTGACCGATTTTCTTGATATTTTGAACACTATTTGAATAGGCGACGTCAGATCAATATGTTTTTGTAGATTGAGGGTGTGGCAACGCCTACCATGTGTGCAGGGTATTATATTGTCGAGTATACTCGACTATACCGCCCTTACTGGTTATACTTTTCACTTATGTGAAATAGTATATTAACTTTGTCACGGAGTTTGTAACAGATCGAAATATTAATTTCCGACTATATAAAGTATATATATTCTTGATCAGGACGACAAGACGAGTTGATTTAGCCATGTCCGTCTGTCCGTCTGTCTGTCTGTCTGTCTGTCGGTCTGTCTGTATGTATGCAAACTAGTCCCTCAGTTTTGAAGCTATCGAGCTGAAACTTTGCACAGAGTCTTAGAATTTATTATGATGAATCATTCGTCGGAACCAGCATGATCGGATTATTGGAACAGGTAGCTCCCATACGAAAAGAAGAAGAAAAGTGAACAAAACTTGAATCGTTGTATGGAAAACTTTTTTGTTTTGTACAATAGAGTGCTGAAATTTTAAACATAGTAGTTTTACATGGTCCGACTACATGCCTGAAAGTTTCATTGAGATTGGACATCTGGAACTGGTAGCTCCCATACAAAATGAAGAAGAGGAAGAGAAGGAATATTCACGTCGTTGTATGGAAAACTTTTTTGTTTCTTAACCAATTGACTTGAAATTTTAAAGTTATGTTCTTAGGGAGGAATGAAATCTATTTTGACCAAAAGTGGGCGTAACCACGCGTAGCCACGCCCACTTATAGCGAAAATTTACCCGTTGTATGGAAAACTTTTTTGTTTTTTAAGCAATTGACTTGAAACTTTACAGTTATGTTCTTAGAGAGGAATGAAAACTATTTTGACCAAAAGTGGGCGTAGCCAAGCGTTGCCACGCCCACTTTTAGCGAAAATTTACCCGTTGTATGGAAAACTTTTTTGTTTTTTAACCAATTGACTTGAAACTTTGCAGTTATGCTCTTAGGGAGGAATGAAAACTATTTTGATCAAAAGTGGGCGTGGCCACGCCCATTTATAGCTTAACTTGACCCTTTGTATGGAAAACTTTTTTGTTTATTAACCAATTGACTTGAAACTTTACAGTTATGTTCTTAGGGAGGAATGAAAACTATTTTAACCAAAAGTGGGCGTAGCCACGCCTACTTATAGCGAAAATTGACCCGTTGAATGGAAAACTTTTTTGTTTTTTAACCAATTGACTTGAAACTTTGCAGTTATGCTCTTAGGGAGGAATGAAAACTATTTTGATCAACAGTGGGCATGGCCACACCCACTTATAGCTTAACTTGACCCTTTGTATGGAAAACTTTTTGGTTTTTTAATCAATTGACTTGAAACTTTTCAGTTATGTTCTTAGGGAGGAATGAAAACTATTTTGACGAAAAGTGGGCGTAGCCACGCCCTTTTATAACGAAAATTGACCCTTTGTTTGGAAAACTTTTTTGTTTTTTAACCATTTGACTTAAAACTTTACAGTTATCTTCCTAGAGAGGAATGAAAACTATTTTGACCAAAAGTGGGCGTAGCCACGCCCACTTATAGCAAAAATTGACCCGTTGTATGGAAAACTTTTTTGTTTTTTAACCAATTGACTTGAAACTTTGCAGTTATGCTCTTAGGGAGGAATGAAAACTATTTTGATCAAAAGTGGGCATGGCCACGCCCACTTATAGCCTAACTTGACCCTTTGTATGGAAAACTTTTTTGTTTTTTAACCAATTGACTTGAAACTTTGCAGTTATGCTCTTAGGGAGGAATGAAAACTATTTTGACCAAAAGTGGGCGTAGCCACGCCTACTTATAGCAAAAATTGACCCGTTGTATGGAAAACTTTTTTGTTTTTTAACCAATTGACTTGAAACTTTGCAGTTATGCTCTTAGGGAGGAATGAAAACTATTTTAATCAAAAGTTGGCGTGACCACGCCATTTTATAGCGAAAATTGACCCGTTGTATGGAAAACTTTTTTGCTTTTTAACCAACTGACGTGAAACTTTACAGGATTGTTCTTAGTGAATGAATGAAAACAGTTTTGACCAAAAGTGGGCGTGGCCACGCCCTTTTATAGCGAAAATTGACCCGTTGTATGGAAAACTTTTTTGCTTTTTAACCAACTGACTTGAAACTTTGCAGTTATGCTCTTAGGGAGGAATGAAAACTATTTTGATCAAAAGTGGGCATGGCTACGCCCACTTATAGCTTAACTTGAACCTTTGTATTGAAAACTTTTTTGTTTTTTAAGCAATTGACTTGAAACTTTACAGTTATGTTCTTAGGGAGGAATGAAAACTATTTTAACCAAAAGTGGGCGTAGCCACGCCTACTTATAGTGAAAATTGACCAGTTGTATGGAAAACTTTTTTGTTTTTTAACCAATTGACTTGAAACCTTGCAGTTATGCTCTTAGGGAGGAATGAAAACTATTTTGATCAAAAGTGGGCATGGCCACGCCCACTTATAGCCTAACTTGACCCTTTGTATGGAAAACTTTTTTGTTTTTTAACCAATTGACTTGAAACTTTACATTTATGTTCTTAGGGAGGAATGAAAACTATTTTGACCAAATGTGGGCATGGCTACGCCCACTTATCGCAAAACTTGAACCGTTGTATGGAAAATTTTTTTGTTTTTTAACGAATTGACTTGAAACATTACAGTTATGTTGTTAGGGAGGCATGAAAACTATTTATTTAGTTTCTTTTTATAGTGACACAAAGTGAAATGTATTATAGCTTCAGCCTTGCTGAAGATAGCGTCCCTACTGGTTTTAAATTTTTTTTCACAATTTCACAGTGAACACAATACCGGTTTGTCAAATAAAATCACTGAGCAGAGAAAAATGAGTAGCTGTCAAACAATGTATCACGCACCGGCGCCATCTACTTAAAATATTGGTTTATAGTACATGCTATGTATCAGAGATGCGCTGTAAATAAAAAAAAGTTTTTCCCGCTTTTCTGTTGAAATTTTTCCTGAATTTTCTTTGCTATAAACCTCACGGAGCCCGAGACCTTTCCAACGAATGCAGAACCGTGGAAATTGGTTCGTGCGTTCTGGAGTAATAGCGTCAGGAAGGAAAACCCGACTTATTTATATATGTTTATAAAATTTTGTATATCTAAGTTGTTTTATCATACATATTTATACCCTGCACGTACAGTGTGTCAGGGTATATTAAGTTTGTTTGAACGAAATGTATGTAACGCACAGAAGGAGGGGAGGGGGACCCTATAAAGTATATATCTTCTTGATCAGGATGACAAGAGAAATCGATTGAGCCCTGTCCGTCTGTCCGTCCGTCCGTCCCTCCGTCCGTCGTCCGTCCGTCCGTCCGTCCGTCTGTATTCACCAATGGTTCTCGGAAACTGTAAAAGCTAGAGACTTGAAATTTGGAGGGTAGACTCGTGATGCTTGGCACTACATCAAGTTTAAACGGTTTTGTGCCACGCCCACTCCTTCCCGCCCATCCAGCACCACCCACTTTTTTAAAATGCTATAACTCGAACATTCAAAGAGATAGAAAAATGAAAGTCGGTATGTAGTCTCAGTATAAGTAGCTCTACAAAACTGCATACCACAATTTTTCCCCCTCCTCTTCATTTCCCCTCCGCCAGTTCTTTTCTTAAATTTGCTGTATCTCCAAAACTAACAAAGGTATGAACCTGAAATTTTGTATACAAGCTCAGTGATAATACATCTTAAAAACTGCATACCACAAATTTCCCCTCTCTTTAATGGCTACCCCTCAGAGGCCTACAAACTTAAATTTTTCGTAAAATCCACATTTTTTGACCGATTTTCTTGATATTTTGAACACTATTTGAATAGGCGACGTCAGATCAATATGTTTTTGTAGATTGAGGGTGTGGCAACGCCTACCATGTGTGCAGGGTATTATATTGTCGAGTATACTCGACTATACCGCCCTTACTGGTTATACTTTTCACTTATGTGAAATAGTATATTAACTTTGTCACGGAGTTTGTAACAGATCGAAATATTAATTTCCGACTATATAAAGTATATATATTCTTGATCAGGACGACAAGACGAGTTGATTTAGCCATGTCCGTCTGTCCGTCTGTCTGTCTGTCTGTCTGTCGGTCTGTCTGTATGTATGCAAACTAGTCCCTCAGTTTTGAAGCTATCGAGCTGAAACTTTGCACAGAGTCTTAGAATTTATTACGATGAATCATTCGTCGGAACCAGCATGATCGGATTATTGGAACAGGTAGCTCCCATACGAAAAGAAGAAGAAAAGTGAACAAAACTTGAATCGTTGTATGGAAAACTTTTTTGTTTTGTACAATAGAGTGCTGAAATTTTAAACATAGTAGTTTTACATGGTCCGACTACATGCCTGAAAGTTTCATTGAGATTGGACATCTGGAACTGGTAGCTCCCATACAAAATGAAGAAGAGGAAGAGAAGGAATATTCACGTCGTTGTATGGAAAACTTTTTTGTTTCTTAACCAATTGACTTGAAATTTTAAAGTTATGTTCTTAGGGAGGAATGAAATCTATTTTGACCAAAAGTGGGCGTAACCACGCGTAGCCACGCCCACTTATAGCGAAAATTTACCCGTTGTATGGAAAACTTTTTTGTTTTTTAAGCAATTGACTTGAAACTTTACAGTTATGTTCTTAGAGAGGAATGAAAACTATTTTGACCAAAAGTGGGCGTAGCCAAGCGTTGCCACGCCCACTTTTAGCGAAAATTTACCCGTTGTATGGAAAACTTTTTTGTTTTTTAACCAATTGACTTGAAACTTTGCAGTTATGCTCTTAGGGAGGAATGAAAACTATTTTGATCACAAGTGGGCGTGGCCACGCCCATTTATAGCTTAACTTGACCCTTTGTATGGAAAACTTTTTTGTTTATTAACCAATTGACTTGAAACTTTACAGTTATGTTCTTAGGGAGGAATGAAAACTATTTTAACCAAAAGTGGGCGTAGCCACGCCTACTTATAGCGAAAATTGACCCGTTGAATGGAAAACTTTTTTGTTTTTTAACCAATTGACTTGAAACTTTGCAGTTATGCTCTTAGGGAGGAATGAAAACTATTTTGATCAACAGTGGGCATGGCCACACCCACTTATAGCTTAACTTGACCCTTTGTATGGAAAACTTTTTGGTTTTTTAATCAATTGACTTGAAACTTTTCAGTTATGTTCTTAGGGAGGAATGAAAACTATTTTGACGAAAAGTGGGCGTAGCCACGCCCTTTTATAACGAAAATTGACCCTTTGTTTGGAAAACTTTTTTGTTTTTTAACCAATTGACTTAAAACTTTACAGTTATCTTCCTAGAGAGGAATGAAAACTATTTTGACCAAAAGTGGGCGTAGCCACGCCCACTTATAGCAAAAATTGACCCGTTGTATGGAAAACTTTTTTGTTTTTTAACCAATTGACTTGAAACTTTGCAGTTATGCTCTTAGGGAGGAATGAAAACTATTTTGATCAAAAGTGGGCATGGCCACGCCCACTTATAGCCTAACTTGACCCTTTGTATGGAAAACTTTTTTGTTTTTTAACCAATTGACTTGAAACTTTGCAGTTATGCTCTTAGGGAGGAATGAAAACTATTTTGACCAAAAGTGGGCGTAGCCACGCCTACTTATAGCAAAAATTGACCCGTTGTATGGAAAACTTTTTTGTTTTTTAACCAATTGACTTGAAACTTTGCAGTTATGCTCTTAGGGAGGAATGAAAACTATTTTAATCAAAAGTTGGCGTGACCACGCCATTTTATAGCGAAAATTGACCCGTTGTATGGAAAACTTTTTTGCTTTTTAACCAACTGACGTGAAACTTTACAGGATTGTTCTTAGTGAATGAATGAAAACAGTTTTGACCAAAAGTGGGCGTGGCCACGCCCTTTTATAGCGAAAATTGACCCGTTGTATGGAAAACTTTTTTGCTTTTTAACCAACTGACTTGAAACTTTGCAGTTATGCTCTTAGGGAGGAATGAAAACTATTTTGATCAAAAGTGGGCATGGCCACGCCCACTTATAGCCTAACTTGACCCTTTGTATGGAAAACTTTTTTGTTTTTTAACCAATTGACTTGAAACTTTACATTTATGTTCTTAGGGAGGAATGAAAACTATTTTGACCAAATGTGGGCATGGCTACGCCCACTTATCGCAAAACTTGAACCGTTGTATGGAAAATTTTTTTGTTTTTTAACGAATTGACTTGAAACATTACAGTTATGTTGTTAGGGAGGCATGAAAACTATTTATTTAGTTTCTTTTTATAGTGACACAAAGTGAAATGTATTATAGCTTCAGCCTTGCTGAAGATAGCGTCCCTACTGGTTTTAAATTTTTTTTCACAATTTCACAGTGAACACAATACCGGTTTGTCAAATAAAATCACTGAGCAGAGAAAAATGAGTAGCTGTCAAACAATGTATCACGCACCGGCGCCATCTACTTAAAATATTGGTTTATAGTACATGCTATGTATCAGAGATGCGCTGTAAATAAAAAAAAGTTTTTCCCGCTTTTCTGTTGAAATTTTTCCTGAATTTTCTTTGCTATAAACCTCACGGAGCCCGAGACCTTTCCAACGAATGCAGAACCGTGGAAATTGGTTCGTGCGTTCTGGAGTAATAGCGTCAGGAAGGAAAACCCGACTTATTTATATGTATATGTTTATAAAATTTTGTATATCTAAGTTGTTTTATCATACATATTTATACCCTGCACGTACAGTGTGTCAGGGTATATTAAGTTTGTTTGAACGAAATGTATGTAACGCACAGAAGGAGGGGAGGGGGACCCTATAAAGTATATATATTCTTGATCAGGATGACAAGAGAAATCGATTGAGCCCTGTCCGTCTGTCCGTCCGTCCGTCCCTCCGTCCGTCGTCCGTCCGTCCGTCCGTCCGTCTGTATTCACCAATGGTTCTCGGAAACTGTAAAAGCTAGAGACTTGAAATTTGGAGGGTAGACTCGTGATGCTTGGCACTACATCAAGTTTAAACGGTTTTGTGCCACGCCCACTCCTTCCCGCCCAACCAGCACCACCCACTTTTTTAAAACGTTGTAACTCGAACACCCGAAGAGATAGAAACATGAAAGTCAGTATGTAGACTCAGCATGAAGAGTTCTACAAAACTGCATACCCCAATTTTTCTCCCTACCCTTGATTTCCCCTCCCCAAGTTGTTTTTTATAAAAAACAATATCTCCAAAACTAATAAAGGTATAAACATGAAATTTTGTATACAAGCTCAGTAAATATATATCTTTAAAACTGCATACCACAAAATTCCCCCCTGTTCGAAAGTTACCCCTCAATTACCAACAAACTCAAATTTTTCGTAAATTCCACATTTTTTGACCAATTTACTTGATATTTTGATCACTATTTGATCGGGCGATGTCAAATCAACATTTTTTTCGTAGATTAAGGGTGTTGCACTACCTACTGTGTATGCAGGGTATTATATAGTCGAGTATACTCGACTATGGCGTCCTTACTGGTTTTTTTTTTCATTTTGTACACATATTGAAGTCAGGCTAGTGTTTTAAGTTTAATCATCATTGTAATATTATTATGAATTATTTTAAATATAGCATTGAAATGAATTCTATTCTGATGCAGTAATTTTTTTCTAATTTTCTGATTCAATGCGGTACTATGCGGTGACGTTGTAGGCGTAAGCGTTACCATTAGGGATCGCGTAAGAATGCAGTTTTGTTTAGGACATCGTGATCATGGCAGGGTGGGCTTATGTTGGCGTAATACAATCTACATCCGACTTTAAATATTTTTTTTTCGTATGCCTGATATAGTCAATTTTCTCAATATACAACCCAACTTCATCCTTCTTCTCACTCTATCCCCTCCCTTAGCATGCAAAATAAAATAGTTAACGTGTAACCTCCCAGAGCATTGAGTATTCACGGTTTTCCCCTGCAACCCACGACTGAGCCGACGAGCCAGAGCTGGATAGCAAGTTGCGTGCCCGTGCTCTTGACTCACCCCTCAACCGCTCCCATTTTTGGCTCAGCCAATCCAACCGTTAATCGTTACAATTAATTATTTTTGGCGTCCAACGTGGGGCCCGATTGTATAGTTGATAATGCGCGAATGTCATCTTTGCGTACAAATATAATTGTGGTCCTCTTTAGTTTTTTTTTTTTTTTTTAGAAGCTGATAAGTGACCATTGCATTGAACAGATTTAAATTATCATGGAAATATTGGTCTGTGACTTAACTTTCAACCTGCACAGAGTCGATAGCGTCAGACTGATTTGATTTTCATGGATGTATGCTGTGAGTCAACATCTGATAGCTAGCGGCTATGCGATTTCAGCTTGTATTTTGACACCTTTCGTGAGCTTTGTTTAAATGATATTCACAGAATATTAGATACGGATTTTATGGTTTCGTGCTGTAATTCGTCTATCTATGTGGCCATCATAATCAAAGATTCACAGTGTGCATTTGTATGTTGGTGTGTGCAACCTAATTCGTTATCAGAGTGATTTGAACTTTTTCATGACGAATAGTCGTGGCTCAACGTCTAATTATGAGTTAGATTGTAGCACATCACATATTTATGCTTTCCAAAAGAACACCTATTATATCTTGTGTGTAGATCCAAATTACATGGCGGTCCGCTGTGACTTGGCACACATAGGCTATATATAGCAGTGGTCTTGAAATATTTATTTTCTTTTGTTGGTTTGTATAATGAGAATTAGTATCGACAAGGCAGTCGTTAAATTTACGGAATCAGGAATATAGTATATGAGATTTTAGTTTCTTTCGATTATTTGATAAATATTTTTTTTGTATTTAACTGGTTGTTTGGAGTTTTTTTTTTTTTTTTTTTTTTTTCTTTGTTGGGTTGACCAACGCTTTCAATATTGAAATAATATTATAAACATCAATTAATTTTTTGTTTATTAACGCCGCTTTGATTTGATTGATTTTGATTTTGTTATTTTTTTTTTTAACAACTTCGTTTGTTACTTTGCGTAGGGTCGTTCCTCAACCATTTTACAATGCCACTTGCACACAGTAATGAGAATCTGACAGCTGTCGGAAACAATGACGTGATCTGTTTAGTGTGTAACACAGCTATAACAAATTCGGCTCAACTACTCAACGCGTCATGTGGGCACTGTTTCCATAGGGGTTGCTTCGTGAAAGAGACTCCTAATGGCAAAGTTTGTCCTATTTGTGGTTCAGATTTAGGTGCACTGAGTGGAAGTGTAGGCTCGTTAATAAATGTAGCAACAAGTGCTGAAGGTCAAGGTACTTCCACGGGTAGAGTTACTAGATCCATTGCAAGGAAGCAAACTGCAAGGCAAGCTGCAATATCAGAGGTTGTAGGCAGTCAAAGAAGAGAGCAAGTTGCCTCAGACAGTACAGCAAATGCACAGAATGAGGTTTTAAGCACCTTGCTAGGGGTGATGCAACGCATGGCGGAGTCAATGGACAAAGGATTTGAGCGTTTAAGTCTACAAACGAGCACGGCAGGCGTTGCTGCTCAATGCCAGCCATCAGCTCCCTTAATTAATCCTTCCCCGGCTATGACAGCAACAGAGCAACAAGCTTTGCAACTATTGTTTGTAGGTAGGCAAAATAGCAGCAACCACAGCGATAGAATACCTTCTGTGGACCCCAATGGGCAAGTTGGGTTCGAGTTAGCGCCTCAGGCAGACAAAGTCAGCCATATAATCAATAATTGGAGGTTAAAGTTTAATGGCGGATCAAATGGAATGACCATATGCAATTTTATTTATTTATTTCATAACAATGAACTGTTAGATAGTAACTTAAGTTTAGTTGACGATAGTTCTAATTTACAATAATATTAATTAAAAAACCAGTAAGGACGCTATAGTCGAGTATACTCGACAATATAATACCCTGCATACACAGTAGGTAGTGCAACACCCTAAATCTACGAAAAAAATGTTGATTTGACATCGCCCGATCAAATAGGGATCAAAATATCAAGTAAATTGGTCAAAAAATGTGGAATTTACGAAAAATTTGAGTTTGTTGGTAATTGAGGGGTAACTTTCGAACAGGGGGGAATTTTGTGGTATGCAGTTTTAAAGATATATATTTACTGAGCTTGTATACAAAATTTCATGTTCATACCTTTATTAGTTTTGGAGATATTGCTTTATATAGAAAACAACTGGGGGAGGGGAAATCAAGGGGAGGGGGAAAAAATGTGGTATGCAGTTTTGTAGAACTCTTCATGCTGAGTCTACATACTGACTTTCATGTTTCTATCTCTTCGGGTGTTCGAGTTACAACGTTTTAAAAAAGTGGGTGGTGCTGGTTGGGCGGGAAGGAGTGGGCGTGGCACAAAACCGTTTAAACTTGATGTAGTGCCAAGCATCACGAGTCTACCCTCCAAATTTCAAGTCTCTAGCTTTTACAGTTTCTGAGAACCATTGGTGAATACAGACGGACGGACGGACGGACGGAGGGACGGACGGACGGACAGACGGACAGGGCTCAATCGATTTCTCTTGTCATCCTGATCAAGAATATATATACTTTATGGGGTCCCTCTCCCCTCCTTCTGTGCGTTACATACATTTCGTTCAAACAAACTTAATATACCCTGACACACTGTATGTGCAGGGTATAATAAGTCTATGTACGTATATGAACACAAACAGAACAATTAATAACAAAATATAGCGTAATTAAAATATGATAATTTAAATATGGAGAAAAATATAAAACAAAAACTCATATTACATATAGATACGAACACGCAGTGTATTTTAGTCTACGATCCGGTGGGGGAAATTTATTTGCAACATGCAAGCTATGCCCCTACTCACAGCCATGTGTGGTCAGAGACTTAGATGCCGAAGAGCACCATCAGTCCACCAAGAAACGATTATCCATGCACCATCAGTCCACCAAGAAATCATTATCCTGGTCTATTATCCACTAAAGGCGTTCAGCTTCCCGTAGATACCGAAGAATCGTTGCGTTAAGTGTTGTGAGAGAGATTTCAGGGGAGAGGACGCGATAAAGATTATTATAAATCATACATAACACGCGAAATGGATCGTGAAGTGCATAGTTAGTTGTACATCTGTGCAAAGTTATTGGGACAAAATATCTTGAATTGCGACGTGGGACGTTGAAATTAATCTGACTAAGTAGGTTTGAAGAATTTTGTTTATCGAGTCGAAGCGCTGACTTCCCAGACATTATGCGGAAACTTCGATGATTATGTAGATATGCAAGTTTACTATTTGAGGGTAAGGCCAGCGAATGGTTCTGGCGTTATCACAAAAGTGTAAGTGATGTACGTTGGATAGAGCTGCGCTCGGCACTTCTAATGTATTATCGCGACGCAAGAACAGATGTAGACTTCAGAGAATTGATAAGGGACAGGAAACAAAAGTCAAATGAACCATTTGATCGCTTTCATGAAGCCATTTTGGATCTTGCAGATCGTCTACAGAACCCTTTGGGTGAAAGAGAGTTGGTAGAGATTCTGAGAAGAAATCTTTTGCCAGAAATACAGCACGAGATACTTAATATTACAATCACAAATGTATCTCAACTTCGCGACATAGTCCGCAAAAGAGAACATTTTCTCCAAGATGGGAAGAAATCGTTGCAGGCAGGTCGGCCAAATTCAGTGAATTCAGTGAAGGAGACATTTGCTGAATTGTGCGAAGATTGAGAAGAGTCCGAGCAGGAGATAGACGATGTATCCGCGATATCTCTTAGGTGTTGGAATTGCAATAGCACAGGGCATCGATATCAAAAATGTGTAGGAGATAGGCGGATATTTTGCTACGGTTGTGGCACTCCAAATGTATTCAAACCTGCATGTAAAAAATGTATGGAAACAAAAAACGCGCAAAGTCGTGCACCGGCGAAGGGTGCACGCCAACAGATGCACAACAAAGCAACAAACATCGATTAGATACTTGTAATTCGTCTCAGATAGACGACTCACACTCCCAGACTAAAACAATTTTGTCATCGGATTCGATGGAATAAGATGAAAACATGAATGGGGACCTTTGTAGGAATCTAACAGATCCTACCATAACCGGATATAAATTGAGCGCAGATACTTTTCCAAGAATGAGAAAAAAATCGGTCAAGCGTTTGCGTAGTTATTTTCAGCAGGTGAAAATAGACAAAAAGAATTTTGTTAGTAGTATCTTCGGCAGGCGCAATGACAGTAGGATTTATTTGGAAGAAATTCTAGGCCATGTTTAGGTTTGTTAGATACTGGTGCTACGATAAGTTGCGTAGGAGGGAAGATTGCACGTCAGCTTTTAGATGCGAAGATACCTTTTAAAAAATAAATTCATCAGTTACAACGGCCTATGGGCAGGAACAAAAGGTAGTAGGAAACATAATGACAAGCGTGATTTACGATTATAATTTTGATGCAATATCTCTATTTTTAGTTCCATCTCTTGCACAGGACGTGTACTTGGGAATTGATTTTTGCGAGGCATTTGGGTTGTATGCAGAATTGAGGAGAAAAACCCAATTACGTATCGCGTCGTTGACCTCACCAGACATTCGTTCTTTATCCGTCGAACAGAAAAGACGTTTGCAATTCGCGATAAAAAAGTTTCCTTCGTTTGCATTGAAAGGGTTAGGTCGTACAACTTTGCTGTCGCACGTAATAGGTGTTGCAAGGCCAGTAAAACAACGTCATTTTC
The DNA here is from genome assembly GCA_034638295.1 of Phortica okadai. Taxonomy (NCBI): domain Eukaryota; kingdom Metazoa; phylum Arthropoda; class Insecta; order Diptera; family Drosophilidae; genus Phortica; species Phortica okadai. Next base: position 34,637,212 of record CM067848.1, on the reverse strand, counting down.
CAGTGTCACCGGCAATAGAGAAATTAATTTATGGGGAATTAGACCGGATGTTGGAGTCAACCAGTTCTTGGTCTTCGCCAGTAAAGTACGTCTTTGCTTAGACAGTCGTAAGGTGAACGAGCTTACGGTTAAAGATGCCTACTCCTTGCCAAATACATTCACGAATCTGGCTTAACAATAAATGTTGAAAAAAGCAAATTTTGTTTAGATGAGGTGAAGTACCTTGGGCACATCATAGGCAAAGGATCTATTAAAACTGATCCTGACAAGATTACAGGGATAATGGATTTTCCATCTCCCCGGTCTATACGACAGTTGCGTCGTTTTCTTGGGATGGCCGGCTGGTATTATAAATTTATTCGAAATTTTGCATCAATTGCGTCTCCATTGACGGATGCGCTCAAGTTGATAAAAAGGTATTTGTGGACAGAAGAAGCACAGACAGCATTTGAAAATTTAAAGTCTCGATTATGTGCAGCTCCAGTACTGCATAGCCTTGATTTTTCAAAACCGTTCTTTTGCAAGGTGTTGCAAGGCCAGTAAAACAACGTCATTTTCCAGTGTCACCGGCAATAGAGAAATTAATTTATGGGGAATTAGACCGGATGTTGGAGTCAACCAGTTCTTGGTCTTCGCCAGTAAAGTACGTCTTTGCTTAGACAGTCGTAAGGTGAACGAGCTTACGGTTAAAGATGCCTACTCCTTGCCAAATACATTCACGAATCTGGCTTAACAATAAATGTTGAAAAAAGCAAATTTTGTTTAGATGAGGTGAAGTACCTTGGGCACATCATAGGCAAAGGATCTATTAAAACTGATCCTGACAAGATTACAGGGATAATGGATTTTCCATCTCCCCGGTCTATACGACAGTTGCGTCGTTTTCTTGGGATGGCCGGCTGGTATTATAAATTTATTCGAAATTTTGCATCAATTGCGTCTCCATTGACGGATGCGCTCAAGTTGATAAAAAGGTATTTGTGGACAGAAGAAGCACAGACAGCATTTGAAAATTTAAAGTCTCGATTATGTGCAGCTCCAGTACTGCATAGCCTTGATTTTTCAAAACCGTTCTTTTTGCATTGCGACGCCAGTCATACAGGTGTTGGAGGAGTTCTGGTGCAATTGTCAGAGGAAGGCGACGAAATTGTGGATACCAAAAAGTTAGTGCTGAAATGGGCTCTCGACAGCACACTGTCCGCTCATTGCGGTATCACGAAGACGCTGGAGAAAATTCGCAGATACTATTTTTGGTCCAATCTAGTATCTGACGTGCGCTCTTATATCAATGCGTGCGAAATTTGTAAGTGTTCCAACACCCAAACAAAATTTTGCGTCCGTTTATTTCAAAAACGGTTCCAGGAAGCGTTGACTCGGATAATGGCGTGCGATTTAAATCAAAAGTATTTAATGAGCTTTTGCAGCATTACGGTGTAAAACACGTTTACACCGCATTTTAAGAGAGTCGCAATTGCTTGAAGATCGCGAAGTGCGATTTGGACGTACCGATTCATTTGAATTGATGCGCGATAGAGCTTTAAAGGTGATGAAAACCCAGCAGGAAAAAAATGAAAAAAACTTATAACCTTCGTAGTAGCGACGTTACATTCTCTGTTGGGCAGGAAGTTTACCGAAGAAACTTTCAGCAGAGCAATTTTGTGAAAGGGTTTAAAGCAAAATTGGCTCCAACTTTTGTCAAAGTTCGCATTCGAGCGAAGCTAGGCAAGAGTTATTACGAGGTAGAAGATATGAAAGGCAAGTTAATTGGTACGTATCACGCCAAGAATACAAAGCAGTAGGTTGGCTGCTCCAAGCTCGATCAGATGTTGGTGTGTCTGTTTCTTTCCACCCCAAATCTGATTTTAGCAGAAATGTAGTGTCAGCTCGTCGCATATAAGTTTTTCTTTGTTGATCGTGGGAATGTTTTTTTTTTTGTCTTAGTGTATTCGCTACATTTTGTGATTTTGAAAGCTGTTGAATTGACATTTGATTGAACCTATACGCTTTGTTGGAATTGTTATTGAAGTGAAACTTCTTTAGCATGGGTGTGATTTGAAACTCGATGAAACGACATGAAAAAGAGACAGACTGTACATTTATATGATTTAGCCTGCGAGAGAATGAAATAGAATATAGAATTACGGTCTGTAGTCATGAAGTGAATAGTCATAAATAAAAGTAACAACAACATCATGCTTTGTTGTAATTTTGCCATTCCTCTTCAACCGTCACTTACGCCATCTAGCACATATGCAACAACAACTTATCTGGTATGTTTACTCCAAATATTACAACAACTCTTGTGGTTGTTATTTTCGGCATAAGCATGCTCCGTAAGGTCGGACAGTGTGGTTTTTGCTACCTATGACACTGTTTGAGCGTATGCATTGTGCTTGTTGTTGCCCGCTACTTAACGTTCCTAATCAACGTCGCTAATCGGCTTCATAATATACATATATGTATGTATGCCGCGAAATCATCTGCAGTTAATAATGTTGAAGCCCGTTAAATTTGCAATTGACAATAATACCCTGTCCATTGCTGTGATTACCAAATGAAAACAATTAATTTACGAATTCAAAATATTCCAAAAGTGAACACTTACAATAAAATATATATGCAATAAATAAAGTCAAGTAGATTCCACACATTGGAGCATTGGTAGTTAACTTGACACTGTTCTTCGGGAGACAGAAATAATGCTTCTTCTGCGCATTTATGCATTCAAAAAAGTACGCATTCCAACAAGAGAGTATTAAAATATAACAAGAGACCGAAGGCCTCTCACGCTAAGCTTTCAAAAAATAATTTATACTAATGATCAGCGAAAAAGTTATGTCGCCACAGAGACAGCTGAACGAATGTATGTTTGGTTCGCTGTAACGACGACGGTTAGACAATTACTATAATTGGGAATTTAGTGGAGTTTATGAATGAACTTCCAGCCTGGTTGCCGAATTTCATAAGCATTATGCATTATGCATAGGTCGGACTATGTTAAACTACTATGTTCGAAATTTCAGCCGTCTATCTTCCAAAACAAAAAAGTTTTCCATATAACGATTCAAATTTGTTTTTCTTCTTCATTTCGTATGGGGGCTACCAGTTCCAATAATCCGATATGGTCGGTTCCGACCAATGATTTGACCACATGTTAGAGGAGACTCCCTGCAAAATTTCACCTCGATATCTTCAAAACTGTGGGAGGAGATAGCATATTCACGGACGGACGGACAGACGGACATGGCTATATCGACTCGTCTAGTCGAGCTGATCAAGAATATATATACCTTATGGGGTCCCCCTCTCCTTCAAAACTATTAAAGATACAAACCTGAAATTTTGTATACAAGCTCAGTAAATATGTATCTTTAAAACTGCATACCACAAAATTCCCCTTTTTTTGATAGTTACCCCTCAATGACCAACAAACTTAAATTTTTCGTAAATTTCACATTTTTTGACTGATTTACTTGATACTTTGAACAATATTTGTTCGGGCGATGTCAAATCAACATTTTTTTTGTAGATTTGGGTTGTTGCACCGCCTATTGTGTGTGCAGAGTATTATATTGTCGAGTATACTCGACTATAGCGTCCTTACTGGTTTTATTTAAGTTTGATATTTTTGTATGAGGACATTACAACCGACCGCGTCGCGGTTGGAGTTAAGCCTGCTCCCAAATTATTTGGGCTTATGTTTATATACTGATTTGCTTGAGCAAATAGTTTGCTCTTAGGAATTATGTAATATTATCAACTGTACCACACTTGAGTTCTAACTTGATGGACGCGTTAGTTTACACAATAGAAAGAAGGATTGAGAGAGCGCTTGATCGCGACTCAGCATATTTGAGAGCGCTTGCCCGCGACACGCTAATGGTTAAGTGTCAAAGCAATGTGTCAGCTACGCGGATCGCATTGCATTGTTTTGTAAACAAAGCGTGAGCTGGAATAGCCCTTTGATATCGGATCGCTTGGTCGCTGATCGCTAATAGGAAAGTGTTAGAGCAATGTGTCAGCTACGCGGATCGCATTTCTCAGATTTGTAAACAAGAGAAACTGTTCACCTTTTGTTGGCGAAGAAGTGTCCCATAGAAAGACTTACTTAGCTTCGAGCTCTTGAACTCATGATTTGAGCTTAAAGTGTTTGAGATACGGTGCGGCACCAAGAGGGTGGCACTGAAAGTGTGGCACCGAAGTGACAAAGAAATGTGTCAACTTTGGCGCGCTTGTGGCATACGTTAACTTGCATATGTTGGCAAATAAGTGTATATCTGTATACAGCCGAAAAAATACACCGTTTTCTTTGCTTTCGTTTCTTATTTGCTCTCTTCGGCCTTCGCATCAACACAAACTGCGCGTTGCCTGTGTGCCTCTTCGCCCTTCTGAACGACAAGTATTGTCAAAACACAGTCTTGTGTATTTCTTCGTGAGACCTCTTCGCCCTTCGCATCGACATATTGACACTTACATTTGATTCTTATGCGTGGCCATGTCACACACATGTACCTTTTTACCCGTCTCAACCATAAGCTAACAATTTAGCAAATGCAAAATTGTTCTGCTAAGGTAATCGTCTCAGTCATGGATCAGCTAAGGAAAAATGTAATTTCAATTCGTCACTTTAACCTGAAAAAACATACATTCACCATGTTTGTTTTTTTTATTTGGACATTTAGTCTTTTAAGAACAAGATACACATTCCACTATATTAATTATTATCCGTTTAATAAACAAATTTCGATTATTAATAATTCATTACTCAGGTTCATTCCTTTGTTAATTTTGGAGATATAGCAATTTAGAGAAAATTACTAGGGGAGGGAAAATGAAAATGAGGGGGGGATTTTGTGGTATGCAGTTTTGTAGAGCCACTCATACTGAGTCTACATACCGACTTTCATGTTTCTATCTCTTTGGATGTTTGAGTTATAGCGATTTAAAAAAGTGGGTAGGGCTGGATGGGCGGGAAGGAGTGGGCGTGGCACAAAAAAAAAAGAAACTTGATCTGCTGCCAAGCATCACGAGTCGACCCTCCAAATTTCAAGTCTCTAGCTCTTACAGTTTCCGAGATCCATTGGTGAATACAGACGGACGGACGGACGGACGGACAGACGGACATGGCTCAATCAATTTCTCTTGTCGTCCTGATCAAGAATATATATACTTTATGGGGTCCCCCTCCCTTCCTTCTGTGCGTTACATACATTTCGTTCAAACAAACTTAATATACCCTGACACACTGTATGTGCAGGGTATAAAAAGTGCGGTATGAAGAGGATAGTCACTGAAAAACTTTATGAAAATAATTATCAAAGTGTTTTTTGTTCTATTAATTTAAATCAAACAAAAAATTATAACAAAATGACACCATGACTCAGAGTGACACATATGTGTCAAAAAGATCCCGTTTGTGAAAGAATATGAAACTTGTTATTGTTCGATGTACTGATTCATAACTGGGACATGATCCATTATTGGGACGTTTACCTTACCTAGTTTCATGTTATGCTGATACCATCATTATAAAATTCGAATTGTTTGCCTATATTGAGACAACAAAAGCGAATGATCTTCATGATAAATTAGTTGATATTAATATGTTAAAATCAGGGACCGTAATCATTATAAGTTATTTTACAAAAAATTGCATGTCAATGATTATATTTTGATTTATAACGTTTTTCTTCAATCGTAATGATTAATTTTAAGTAATTTAATAAATTTTAGAACATAATTATTATTTTTGATCAAAAAAAAATAAAAATAAAAATCAAAAATAAAAATTATTTATGATTTTTATTTTTTTTGCTCAAAATAAAACTCAGTTGTGATTTACGGCTTCTCTATTAGAATTTTCGTCGATATTATTTCTTTTCCTTATAAAAGGATCCTTAACCACCCACGCAATGAATTTTTTTTGTTAAATAATTTTTTTTTTTGTTTTTAATTAATTCATTTATTTGTATACCTTGTACAAACTGTGTATTATGGTATATTGTGTTTGTTTAAAATGAGTGTATGTAACGCTTATAAGGAGAATTTTAGAACATAATTATAAGTTTTGATCAAAAAAAAATAAAAATCAAAAATAAAAATTATTTATGATTTTTTATGAAAATAAAAATTGCTTATGATTTTTATTTTTTTTTGCTCAAAATAAAACTCAGTTGTGATTTACGGCTTCTTTATTAGAATTTTCGTCGATATTATTTCTTTTCCTTATAAAAGGATCCTTAACCACCCCCGCAATGAATTTTTATTGTTAAATAATTTTTATACCCTGCACATACAGTGTGTCAGGGTATATTAAGTTTGTTTTAACGAAATGTATGTAACGCACAGAAGGAAGGGAGGGGGACCCCATAAAGTATATATATTCTTGATCAGGACGACAAGAGAAATTGATTGAGCCATGTCCGTCCGTCTGTCCGTCCGTCCGTCTGTATTCACCAATGGATCTCGGAAACTGTAAGAGCTGGAGACTTGAAATTTGGAGGGTCGACTCGTGATGCTTGGCAGCAGATCAAGTTTATTTTTTTTTTGTGCCACGCCCACTCCTTCCCGCCCATCCAGCCCTACCCACTTTTTTAAATCGCTATAACTCAAACATCCAAAGAGATAGAAACATGAAAGTCGGTATGTAGACTCAGTATGAGTGGCTCTACAAAACTGCATACCACAAAATCTCCCCCTCATATTCATTTCCCCTCCCCCAGTAATTTTCTCTAAATTGCTATATCCCCAAAACTAACAAAGGTATGAACCTTAAATTTTGTATACAAGCTCAGTGATAATACATCTTAAGAACTGCATACCACAAATTTCCCCTCTCTTTGATGGCTACCCCTCAGAGACCTACAAACTTAAATTTTTCGTAAAATCCACATTTTTTTACCGATTTTCTTTGTATTTTGAACACTATTTGAAAAGGCGACGTCAGATCAATATGTTTTTGTAGATTGAGGGTGTGGCACCGCCTACCATGTGTGCAGGGTATTATATTGTCGAGTATACTCGACTATACCGCCCTTACTGGTTTTTTTTTGTTTTTAATTAATTCATTTATTTGTATACCTTGTACACACTGTGTATTATGGTATATTGTGTTTGTTTAAAATGAGTGTATGTAACGCTTATAAGGAGAATTTTAGAACATAATTATAAGTTTTGATCAAAAAAAAATAAAAATCAAAAATAAAAATTATTTAACAAAAAAAATTCATTGCGGGGGTGGTTAAGGATCCTTTTATAAGGAAAAGAAATAATATCGACGAAAATTCTAATAAAGAAGCCGTAAATCACAACTGAGTTTTATTTTGAGCAAAAAAAAAAAATAAAAATCATAAGCAATTTTTATTTTCATAAAAAATCATAAATAATTTTTATTTTTTTTTTATCAAAACTTATAATTATGTTCTAAAATTCTCCTTATAAGCGTTACATACACTCATTTTAAACAAACACAATATACCATAATACACAGTGTGGACAAGGTATACAAATAAATGAATTAATTAAAAACAAAAAAAAACCAGTAAGGACGCTATCTTCAGCAAGGCTGAAGCTATAATACTTTTCACTTTGTGTCACTATAAAAAAAACTAAATGAATAGTTTTCATGCATCCCTAACAACATAACTGTAATGTTTCAAGTCAATTGGTTAAAAAACAAAAAAGTTTTCAATACAACGGGTCAATTTTCGCTATAAGTGGGCGTAGCCATGCCCACATTTGGTTAAAATAGTTTTTATTCCCCCCTAAGAACATAACTGTAAAGTTTCAAGTCAATTGGTTAAAAAACAAAAAAGTTTTCCATACAAAGGGTCAATTTTCGTTATAAAAGAGCGTGGCCACGCCCACTTTTGATCAAAATAGTTTTCATTCCTCCCTAAGAGCATAACTGCAAAGTTTCAAATCAATTGGTTAAAAAACAAAAAAGTTTTCCATACAACGGGTCAATTTTCGCTATAAGTAGGCGTGGCTACGCCCACTTTTGGTCAAAATAGTTTTCATTCCTCCCTAGGAACATAACTGTAAAGTTTCAAGTCAATTGGTTAAAAAACAAAAAAGTTTTCCATACAAAGCGTCAAGTTAAGCTATAAGTGGGCGTGGACATGCCCACTTTTGATCAAAATAGTTTTCATTCCTCCCTAAGAGCATAACTGCAAAGTTTCAAGGTAATTGGTTAAGAAACAAAAAAGTTTTCCATACAACGGATAAATTTTCGCTATAAGTGGGCGTGGCTACGCCCACTTTTGGTCAAAATAGTTTTCATTCCTCTCTAAGAACATAACTGTAAAGTTTCAAGTCAATTGGTTAAAAAACAAAAAAGTTTTCCATACAAAGTGTCAATTTTCGCTATAAGTGGGCGTGGCTACGCCCACTTTTGGTCAAAATAGTTTTCATTCCTCCCTAAGAACATAACTGTAAAGTTTCAAGTCAATTGGTTAAAAAACAAGAAAGTTTTCCATACAAAGGGTCAAGTTAAGCTATAAGTGGGCGTGGCCACGCCCACTTTTGATCAAAATAATTTTCATTCCTCCCTAAGAGCATAACTGCAAAGTTTCAAGTCAATTGGTTAAAAAACAAAAAAGTTTTCCATACAACGGGTAAATTTTCGCTATAAGTGGGCGTGGCTACGCGTGGTTACGCCCACTTTTGGTCAAAATGGTTTTCATTCCTCCCTAAGAACATAACTTTAAAATTTCAGGTCAATTGGTAAAGAAACAAAAAAGTTTTCCATACAACGACGTGAATATGGCTTCTCTTCCTCTTCTTCATTTTGTATGGGAGCTACCAGTTCCAGATGTCCAATCTCAATGAAACTTTCAGGCATGTAGTCGGACCATGTAAAACTACTATGTTTAAAATTTCAGCACTCTATTGTACAAAACAAAAAAGTTTTCCATACAGCGATTCAAGTTTTGTTCACTTTTCTTCTTCTTTTCGTATGGGAGCTACCTGTTCCAATAATCCGATCATGCTGGTTCCGACGAATGATTCATCGTAATAAATTCTAAGACTCTGTACAAAGTTTCAGCTCGATAGCTTCAAAACTGAGGGACTAGTTTGCATACATACAGACAGACAGACAGACAGACAGACGGACAGACGGACATGGCTAAATCAACTCGTCTTGTCGTCCTGATCAAGAATATATATACTTTATATAGTCGGAAATTAATATTTCGATCTGTAACAAACTCCGTGACAAAGTTAATATACTATTTCACATAAGTGAAAAGTATAAAAAATTATTTAACAAAAAAAATTCATTGCGGGGGTGGTTAAGGATCCTTTTATAAGGAAAAGAAATAATATCGACGAAAATTCTAATAGAGAAGCCGTAAATCACAACTGAGTTTTATTTTGAGCAAAAAAAATAAAAATCATAAATAATTTTTATTTTTGATTTTTATTTTTTTTTGATCAAAAGTAATAATTATGTTCTAAAATTTATTAAATTACTTAAAATTAATCATTACGATTGAAGAAAAAAGTATAAATCCATAATTTGAAATATCATCTTGTTAATGGATAGTTCGTTCAAAAAGATAAATTTTGGTGTAATTCATTTCATTATAGGTCTTTTCTAACTATGTGATTTTTTCATTTAAAAAAACAAAAATAATCATTTGCGGTGTTCACGCATTTGTTGTTAACCTATGAATGTATAGAAATATGAACTTTAACGACGAAAATGCGTGAACACTTTTTTTTGACCGTCTCTTTAAAGTTGTGAATTCTCTTCTTCTTATATAAACAAACGAAAAATGTAATTGCGCCAATTGAGCGAAATAATTGAAATAAATTTAAAATTACACGAAAAAGCGTTACAAATCATTTGACTGAATATTAAATAAATCAGTGTATGTGCGTAATTTAGTTTCTTGGAGGGAAATATTTTTATTTATGCATGAATATAGAATTAATTAACTAATTGTAGTAAAATTGTGCACAGATCTAGGTCTTGAGGGAGAAATTGAGTAAACATTGGATGAAGTTATAGACGACAATGTTGACATATAATTGTGCCATCCGTTGACGATGTCGAAGAGCCAAAATCTGCATTTTGATGCAAAAGTTGTATGTGTTGTGTGATTGCTTGAAACATAAGAGTATTCTTTACAAAGGTAGTTATATGGAGTGAAATTGGCAATGTAATGATTTATGTTAAGTAAGGTGACAGAATAACGTACGCCATTTCAAAATTTAATTCTTCCGAAAGTACAGCCACTTTTTCATAGAAAATAACTAAATATTGCCATTTGCATATTTTCATACTTCCATAGGTTAACTAACAACATGCCTCGGGGTCTATGAAACTCTATAAAAATTTGGCCTGTGTATTTTGTTGTTGGCAATTAAACTTTTCATAGACTTATAGGTTAACGACAAATGCGTGAACACCGCAATTATTTAGGGTCCCTGGTTAAAATGCTGATAATACTTTTGATTGCAAAAAATTCTATTTTGGGTTTTTTTAAATTTTATTTATATTGGCATGTTTGCAAAAATATGATGTTAGTTATAATATGTTGAAAAACTCATTATTTTCATGAATTATAAATATTGCTGAAATAATTGAATATAAAATGTCCGACCGGACTCGCAAAATACGAAAATCAAGACAAAAGTCCACGGCGCACAAGCAAATGAAACGTGGCAACATCTCAAAAGTAAACAAAAAAGAACCAGTAAGGACGCTATAGTCGAGTATACTCGACAATATAATACCCTGCACACACAGTAGGCAGTGCAACACCCCAAATCTATAAAAAAAATGTTGATTTGACATCGCCCGATCAAATAGTGTTCAAAATATCAAGTAAATCGGTCAAAAAATGTGTAATTCACGAAAAATTTGAGTTTGTTGGTCATTGAGGGGTAACTATCAAATAGAGGAGAATTTTGTGGTATGCAGTTTTAAAGATACGTATTTACTGAGCTTGTCTACAAAACTTCAGGTTCGTATCTTTAATAGTTTTGAAGATACAGCAATTTTAAGCCAACCGGTGGAGGGGAAATGAAGGGGAGGGGGAAAAATTGTGGTGTGCAGATTTGTAAAGCTACTTATACTGAGTCTACATACCGACTTTCATGTTTCTATCTCATTCGATGTTCGAGTTATAGCGTTTTAAAAAAGTGGGCGGTGATGGATGCGCGGGAAGGAGTGGGCGTGGCACAAAACTTTCATTTTACTGTCTGTGTCTTGCAAGAATTTTCCGCTGAACTTACTTGCACGATTTTAAAAACACGAAAGCTTAGCGTGAGAGGCCTTCGGTCTCTTGTTATGTTTTAATACTCTCTGATTCCAACTTGCCCAAAAAACATGGTGACACATGCATACTTTCATAAAATTTACCATTCTTACGAGTTTTTTTTTAACCATTTTAAATGCAACTTCACATTAATTATAATTTGAAGATTATTTCAACATATATTTACTTTTCAATCTTCGAAAACAGATAAAAGCAGATTGATTGTTTTCCAGCTCAAAAAATTTGGTTGGTAATATATTTCTTAGACACTCAAATTTTCCTTGTTATTGTTTTGAAATCATCGACCTGAAATGTTGCACAGATTTTCCAATTTAAAAAAAAAAAAAGCAAATTTATGTCATTGTCTGTAAAACGTTTTTTGTTTTTTAATCAATTGACCTGAAACTTCACACTTTTTGTCTTATAGAGACATAAAAACTATTTTGATCAAAAATTGGTCATTGCTACGCCTACTTATAGCAAAAATTGTTAATTTGCATATTTCAGGATGCAATGAGCCAAAGCAATGATCGCGGGATCGCGTAAGAATGCAGTTTTGTTTAGGACATCGTGATCATGGCACGGTGGGCTTATGTTGGCGTAATACAATCTACGTCCGACTTTAAATATTTTTTTTTTCGTAAGCCCGATATAGTAAATTTTCTCAATAAACAACCCAACTTCATCCTTCTTCTCACTCTAACCCCTCCCTAGGCATGCAAAATAAAATAGTTAACGTGTAACCTCCCAGAGCATTGAGTATTCACGGTTTTCTCCTGCAACCCACGACTTAGCCGATGAGCCAGAGCTGGATAGTAAGTTGGTTGGCCGTGCTCTTGACTCACCCCTCAACCTCTCCCATTTTTGGCTCAGCCAATCCAACCGTTAATCGTTACGTAAGCGACACTTAACAAAGTTAATATACTATTTCACATAAGTGAAAAGTATAAAAAAGAAACCAGTAAGGACGCTATCTTCAGCCACGCTGAAGCTATAATACTTTTCACGTTGTGTCACTTAAAAAAAAAGTAAATGAATTGTTTTCATGCCTCCCTAACAACATAACTGTAAGGTTTCAAGTCAATTGGTTAAAAAAAAAAAAGTTTTCCATACAACGGTTCAAGTTTCGCTATAAGTGGGCGTAGCTATGCCTACTTTTGGTCAAAATAGTTTTCATTCCTCCTTAAGAACATAACTGTAAAGTTTCAAGTCAATTGGTTAAACAACAAAAAAGTTTTCCATACAACCGATCAAGTTTTACTATAAGTAGACATGGCCACGCCCACTTTTCGTCAAAATAGTTTTCATTCCTCCCTAACATAACATAACATAAAGTTTCAATTCAATTGGTTAAAAAACCAAAAAAATTTCCATACAACGTTTCAAGTTTCGGTATAAGTAGGCGTAGCTATGCCTACTTTTGGTCAAAATAGTTTTCATTCCTCCCTAAGAACATAACTGTAAAGTTTCAAGTCATTTGGTTAAAAAACAAAAAAGTTCTTCATTTTCTATGGGAGCTACGAGTTCCAGTTGTCCAATCTCAATGAAACTTTCAGGCAGGTAGTCGGACTATGTAGAACTACTATGTTTAAAATTTCAGAAATCTATCATACAAAACAAAAAAAATCGCATGCAGTACAGTACACGTGTTCGAAGTGAAACTTTCTTTAAAAGAACCAAAAACCAGTAAGGACGCTATCATCAGCCTTGCCACTTCCATTTTTATACTTTTCACGTATGTGAAATAGTACATTAACTTTGTCACGGAGTTTGTAACAGATCGAAATATTAATTTCCGACTATATAAAGTATATATATTCTTGATCAGGACGACAAGACGAGTTGATTTAGCCATGTCAGTATGTCCGTCTGTCTGTATGTATGCAAACTAGTCCCTCAGTTTTGAAGCTATCGAGCTGAAACTTTGCACAGAGTCTTAAAATTTATTACGATGAATCATACGTCGGAACCAGCATGATCGGATTGTTGGAACAGGTAGCTCCCATACGAAAAGAAGAAGAAAAGTGAACAAAACTTGAATCGTTGTATGGAAAACTTTTTTGGTTTGTACAATAGAGTGCTGAAAATTTAAACATAGTAGTTTTACATAGTCCGACTACATGCCTGAAAGTTTCATTGAGATTGGACATCTGGAACTGGTAGCTCCCATACAAAATGAAGAAGAGGAAGAGAAGGAATATTCACGTCGTTGTATGGAGAACTTTTTTGTTTTTTAACCAATTGACTTGAAACTTTACAGTTATGTTCTTAGGGGGGAATGAAAACTATTTTGACCAAAAGTGGGCGTGGCCACGCCCTTTTATAGCGAAAATTGACCCGTTGTATGGAAAACTTTTTTGTTTTTTAACCAATTGACTTGAAACTTTACAGTTATGTTCTTAGAGAGGAATGAAAGCTATTTTGACAAAAAGTGGGCGTAGCCACGCCCACTTATAGCGAAAATTGACCCGTTGTATGGAAAACTTTGTTGTTTTTTAACCAATTGACTTGAAACTTTACAGTTATGTTCTTAGGGAGGCATGAAAACTATTTTGACCAAAAGTGGGCATGACCACGTCCACTTATAGCGAAAATTGACCCGTTGTATTGAAAACTTTTTTGTTTTTTAACCAATTGACTTGAAACTTTACAGTTATGTTCTTAGCGAGGAATGAAAACTATTTTGACCAAAAGTGGGCGTGGCCACGCCCTTTTATAGCGAAAATTGACCCGTTGTATGGAAAACTTTTTTGTTTTTTAACCAATTGACTTGAAACTTTACATTTATGTTCTTGGGGAGGCATGAAAACTACTTAGACCAAAAGTGGGCATGACCACGCCCACTTATAGCGAAAATTAACCCGTTGTATGGAAAACTTTTTTGTTTTTTAACCAATTGACTTGAAACCTTACAGTTATGTTCTTAGGGAGGAATGAAAACTATTTAGACTAAAAGTGGGCATGACCACGCCCACTTATAGCGAAAATTGACCCGTTGTATGGAAAAATTTTCGGTTTTTTAACCAATTGACTTGAAACTTTACAGTTATGTTCATAGGGAGGAATGAAAACTATTAAGACCAAAAGTGGGAAAGACCACGCCCACTTACAGCGAAAATTGACCCGTTGTATGGAAAACTTTTTTGTTTTTTAACCAATTGACTTGAAACCTTACAGTTATGTTCTTAGGGAGGCATGAAAACTATTCATTTAGTTTTTTTTATAGTGACACAACGTGAAAAGTATTATAGCTTCAGCCTTGCTGAAGATAGCGTCCTTACTGGTTTTTATTGTGACACAACGTGAAAAGTATTATAGCTTCAGCCTTGCTGAAGATAGCGTCCCTTCTGGTCTGGATATAATTTCTCTTTATCTTAGTATCCTATACACTAATTTTCATTATTTTAGCTCATTGCGTACCTGAGATATGCAAATTATAAATTTTTGCTATAAGTGGGCGTTTCCATACCCAATTTTTTATGAAAATATTTTTTATGGCTCTCTAAGATAATAAGTGTGAAGTTTCAAGTCAATTGATCAAGAAACAAAAAAGTTTTCCATACAACGAAATAAATTTGCTTTTTATCCGCTTATTTATGATTTATGTTAATAAAATTGGGGGATCTGTGGAACATTTCAGGTCAATGATTTCAAAATAATCAAAAGGGAAATTTAGGTATCTGGGAAATATTTTATAGATATTTTCACACCGTTGCAAAATCGTTGACAATTTTCTCGAAGATTTTATTAAATTCAGCCTTATTTTAAGTTGTTATAAATAATTATGTACTAATAAACTTTATGATTTCCTCATCAATCTGCATTAAATCAATTCAATATTTTACATATTTTCATTAATAAATCTGCTCGTAAAAATAGTACATTTTATGGAAATATGTACATATGTACATACATAGGTATGTACCAACCATGCACAATTTGGAATGTGTACATTTTTGAATGCATAAATGCGATGTGTGTTACAAACTTCAGCACAAAGTTAATATTATCACATACGTGAAAAGTATAAAAACATAAACAACTAACAGGGGAAAAATCCGCACACACAGCATATTTATACCCTGTACCTTATGGTACAAATCTAATATATAATGGTATATTAGTTTTGTGCGCATCGACAATGTATGTAACACCCAGAAGGAGACATCTCCGACTATAAAAAGTATATATATTCTTGATCAGCTCGATGAGACGAGTTGATATAGCCATGTCCGTCTGTCCGTCTGTATGAACGCCTAGATCTCGGAAACTATAATAAATAGAACCAAAAGCTCTTCGCACTTCGATTCTGTCATTTCTTAAGCAGATCAAGTTTATTTTGTTTTCCCCCTTTTTAACTTCGTTTAGGGGTGAGGGGCAAAACACTGGAGTAACCTCGGGTAAAAACTTACAAAAGTCGTATTTTCTGGGTTGTCTTTTGAGATAGGAACACCAAATTTGGTGTGTATATAGCTGACTCAAACCCCAAGAGGATAGAATAAAAAAATGGGCGTGGCCACGCCCCCCATATAGTAAAAATTTGAAACGCTTATATCTCAAGAACCATAAAACCTACAAGAATGAAATTTTGCATATATGCTATTGGAATATAATATAAAATGATTCAATTACAAAATGGGCGTTGCCACGCCCACAAATACAAAAACGTTGTATCTCTGGCACCAATTGGTCTAAAAGTGTAAAAAAAGGTATGTGTGATATTAAATGGAAATGAAATCTATTTTGATGAAAAAGTGGGCGGGGCCACGCCTTCAAACAGTCGTTACTAATTGAAGGTACAGGGTCTGTCGGAGTCAATTACTGTCGACTCCAATCCTTACTGGTTTTAAGTAGGCCACTTGAAGGGGTCACTGCACTTATAAGCAAGAAAAAGTGAGAGTAGATCAAATGGTCATGACCACATGATCGTCGAGGTTAAGCGAGCGAGTTAAGGAATCAGAGAGATGACTTGTTTGGTCTGAGGTTCGAACAGAACTAAATATTTTATTTTTACAATGTTGAAGGAAAACTGCCAAACTGCAGCTGCTTATACTTATGCTAAGGTAAAATCTCATGCGTATTACAATTCTCAGGAATTACTTCAATTCTTAGGAACTACACAAATAATAATACAAAGTATATGACTCCAAAATTAATACGCATTACAATACTTGAAATTTACAGTTTTTAAAAGTTGACAAAGCAGCAAAGTTGATGCGCAATATAATTCTCGAGAAGAAGCAGCAAAGTTGATGCGTATTATAATTCTCAAGAATTAGATCGCAGGATTGTTGCTGACCGGCCGGTTAATGCGCAGTTGGTAGGGGTGTTCGACGGTTAGTTAACTCCTCCCCCCCTAGGTCGGAGCAATGGCCAAAAAGGTGATGTTGTTGGCTGAGCGCCGACGACTGATGCTGATGATTTACATGCTTGCTTGATATTGGGTCGTCCCTGGAGTCAACTGTTATAAAGTAAAATCATGTTTATGGCTTCTGACAGGGCTGCAGATGATGATCCCTGTTAGTGTGAGTAGTTTACTATAAGGAGAACTTATTATTGTTTGCTTTTTGTTGAGAGATAGATTTTTGTAGCCAATGCGATCGCAGAAAGCAATGAAGTTCCTGATGCAGTTGGATTTCTCGCGTGTTGTATCTTACAGCGTTTTGTTGCAGACGTATTGGTGTCTAATGGTGATGCATGAATGCTCTAATACCCTAACTTATTAAATAAATAAGTGATTTCTGGAACTTTTAATATTGTGTAATTTTTTATAAGGTGGGTGGGTATAAGGTGGGATAATTGGAGTTGGGTTGAAGCCTGAATTTTGGCAAGATTGTTGTCCGTGACAAAATTTTACAGGATCTGATTATTATGTTTCAATTTCTAGTCTTTATTATTGTCAAGTATTATTGATCATTGATGTTTTGTAGTCTAGGGATTGTCATTTGATGTGGAATCAGTAGAAGAGTTCGGGTTTAGTATTACTTTACGTTTTACCTTTGCTTTGTGAATTTTTTGGTTCTTAAATGTTATTATTGTGTTTTTATTATCCTCTTTTATAGTCTGTTTAGAGAATCTTGGTGTAATCTTGTTACATCTATTTTCTTTTCTATAGACGATATCTCCTTGATCCAACAGTAATGGATCCGATTTGTCATTGTTTAACTTTGTGATTATTTTCTTTTTATTATTTTTCAATATTTTTTTGATTCGTGGGTACAATTCCTTCTGATAGTTATTTAGTTTGATGAGATAGTCATGTTCATTGTTGAATTTTACTTCCTTATTGAAATCTGACGTTTTTCCAAAGAATAATTCATAAGGCGTTAGTTTTGTTGCCGAGTGGATAGCATTGTTATATGTTATGAGGCACTCGGAGAATGTGTCATCGTGTGAAATAGGTAATTTGAGTTCTTTTTTCTTTGTTAATATTATTCTATATATTTCTGTTAATGACGAATGCAATCGTTCTACCGGTGCATTGCTAGAGGACTGTTGGAATGACGTTATGTGAAGGTTTATTCCGTATTGGTTGCAAAAGTCTTTAAAAATACTGGACGCGAATTCTGGGCCCTGGTCACATACGACTTTTCGCGGAATTCCGAAGTGCGCAATATATGTTTTAAGAGACTTTATAACATTTATGCTATCTCTATTTGGGATTGTGTATGCTGCCGCAAATTTCGAAAACTAATCTATTATTGTCAATATCTTCTGTTGATTGATAGCATACAAGTCTATGTGTATGATATCTAAAGGTTTTACTGGTGTTTTAGGGACAGCAAATTTGAGTTTTTGAGGATGTCTGTCGTATTTTTGAGTATGGCAGGTGTCGCAGTTATTTATAATTTGTTTAATTTTATTTTGCATGTACGGAAAATATATTTCTTGTTTCAAATGGAGTAGTGTTTCATTTATACCCCGATGGTTATTCTTAGTGTGATATTCTCGAATTGATTTTTCCTGCTGGTCGTTTTCTATAATATCTTTGAGAATATTTTTGCATCTAACAACCTTAAATTAAAAGATTATTTGAGAAATTGTTCGAAAAAATTTGTTGTATTTTCCTGAAAATCTCTTCTTCCGCGAATATAGCGGTGCTTTTCTTGGGTTGCAGGGTTTCCTTCAGTATCCCGAGAAGTTTTTTATCGTCGAAGTCTCTATCATTGAATAGGTAGCGTTTTCTATTTTTGAACGGAGTTTCCACTTTTGAATATTTTGGTCCCAATTTGATTAGTAATTGTAAGGGGAACTCGTTCAATGGTCTCTCCGATATGGGGATTCCATCCGAATTACTCTCCAGTGCTGAATGAACCGTAGTTCCCGCGGTGCCGAAGGTTGTGTGCACATGGTTAATGTTGATATCAATTCGGCTAAGTGCGGCAGCGTTAAGATTTGTTGTTCCCTTTTTATATACGATTTCATAGTCAAATTCTTCCAATCTAAGCCTCCATCGGATTAATTTTGAATTAGGGTCCTTCAGATTCATCAGCCAATTGAGAGGTTTGTTGTCTGTGACGATTTTAAATTTATTACCAAAAAGATATGGGCGAAAATATTTAGTTGCCCACACTATTGCTAGTAGCTCCTTTTCTATCGTAGAGTAATTTTTCTCCGTGTTTGTTAAGGTTCGGCTGGCGAAGCATACGGGTTTGTCATTACTGACACTTCCTTGAGAGAGAATTGCTCCCAAAGCGACGTTGCTAGCATCCGTTGTGAGGATAAAAGGCTTAGCGAAATCTGGTCTCTGTAGAATTGGATCGTTGCATAGAAAATTTTTGCAATGTTCAAATGCGTCTAAGTAGTCCTTTGTGTATATGATTTTACTTCCCTTTTTAAACATTGGGTGAGCGGTTTTGTTAGTTTGGCGAAATCTTGAATGAATTTGCGATAATAACCCATAAGTCCAAGAAAGGATTTTATTTGGGTGATAGTTTTTGGGACAGGGAATTTTTGGATTGCTTTGATTTTGTCCGGGTTTGGCTTTATTCCTTCAGGAGAGACAATATGCCCAAGGAATTCAATTCCTTTTTGTAGGATCTCGCATTTGTCCATTTGTATTTTAAAGTTTGCTTGCCTTAGTGCAGAGAAGACTTTCTTAAGGTTAATAATGTGGTCTTGCAAGGATGTGGAGAAAATTATTATATCGTCTAAATAGACTAAACATGTTTTTCCGATTAGGTCTTTTAGTACGTTATCCATTGCCCTTTGAAATGTTGATGACGCGTTTTTTAAACCAAACGGCATTCTAACAAATTCGTAGTGGCCGTTATCAACCGTAAATGCTGTCTTAGCTATATCTCTTCTATCCATTTCGATTTGGTGAAATCCACTCTTAAGGTCGAGTCGGGAGTAGTAAATTTATTTTCCCAGTTTGTCTAATATTTCGTTTATATTAGGAATTGGATACTTGTCGGATATGGTCTTCTCATTTAATTTTCGGTAATCGATGACGAGACGCCAATTACGTTTTCCATCAATGCCGGTCTTTTTGGGAACTACCCATATGGGTGAGCTCCATGGAGAGTAGCTATGTTTAATAATGCCCTGCTTGAGCATGCTATCTATTTGATGCTTCATCTCTTGCTTTTGTGCGTATGGGTATCTATACGACTTCGTATAAATAGGTGTATCGTCTGTTGTTATTATTCTATGTTTAATTTTGTTGCTGAATGTTAACGCATCATTGTCTTTGTAAAAAAGGTCAGTAAAGTCCTTACAAGTTTTTATGATTTCTCTTTTCTCTTCCGAGTTTAGATTGTCTGTTCTAATTTTAACCGGAAGGTCGTTAGCGTTATCGTAATGATTTTCTTCGCTCAATGAAAGATTATTTATATCTATATAATCTTGTTCTATGAATGGCTTAGTTTTAAGTGGTTGCTCTGCGTAGAGATTTTTTTCGTCTTCTGAGGTGTTCATGACTTCCATGTAAGCTACGTTATTTTTTGCTGAGTATAAGCCCGCTGGAATCAATAAACCTTCAGCTGTTGACGTGTTGGCATAAAGAAAGGATCCATTTTCTATATCTACTGGCAAAGGTACTATTACTTTAGTCATGGTAGGTATTATGTGCGGCTTACTGACTATACATGTTTTCGTGTGGATTGGTAAGTTGGCAGATTTGGTTTTTAAAAATCGGTTATCAAGATCAATAACTGCTTTTAGGGTGACAAGTGCGTCCACCCCTAGTAGCCCATCAAAAAATGGAATTTGAATAAACGAAATTGGAAATTTCGTTCGGTGTTGAATTCGTCGAAAATGGGTAAAACCACCTTCTTCGTTAGTTGATGTTCGCTTAGTATCGTTTTAATTGTGACTGGGTGTGCAAGATCTTGTTGAGCTTCAGGGGGAATTAGTTTCGGATTAATGAATGGTGCAGTTGCTTCTGTGTCAATTAAAAATTTCAGTGGGTGTTCTTTAAATTGGTGTATTATGATGAATGGTAAGGAGAAGCCGTGTTTTTCCGGATTCAAGTATCCCGTTGACTTCTCGAGGCTGGTATGTGAAAATTTGTATCATCATCAATATTACATAGCTCCTCCACGTCGTTCTGTTGATCGGGATAGATGTTGTTTAGTTCTTGGTTGTTGGAATAAGGGTTTCTTCCTGAACTTTTGGTCGACTGCTTCGTTAGAGTTGCGGATTTGTCAGTTCGTTCCTGTTTTGGTGGCATAATTGCCGGAATTTGTTGTTGGTTCATCTGGTTGTCGTTACGCCGGTATTGGTTTTGTGTGTAATGATTGCGTTGACTGTTTATATTGTTGCCGGATTGTCCTTAATTGGGTGGTCTATAGTTTTGTTGGTTTTGATTATACTGGTTTTGGTTAAGTGGTTTGTTGTTGTTAGCGTTGTTACGTCTGGCTATTTGATAATTGTTTCTATTATCGCCGTAGTTGTAAGGGGTGTACCTATTTTCTTGCCTTTTCTTTTCAAAATATATTTGTTGCTCTTGTCGGCAATATTCGAATGCTTGGTTTAAACTTTCAGGTTTCATTGACCTAATTATGACCCCCAGAGGGTCATTTAGTCCTCTAAGGAAAGCCTTTAAGCCTGCTGAGAAGTAAAGTTGTTTTTTTGCGCTAATTACTTCAAGATTTTCATTGTTTGTTACAACGCTATTATTAATAGTTGCCTGAAGCTCCGCAATTTCTTCGTGAAACCTTTTTACAGATTTGTTGCCTTGAGTTGCTCTATGCAGTTCTCGAAATAATTCGTCTTCCGATCTGCTGTTATTTGTTAGGAGGCACTTTTTTATGTCCCCGCAAATAATCGGAGTTCCTTGTAGCTTAAGGGTTCTACTTGCGTTGCCTATGATCTTGTTTCGTATGGTACGTTGTAGAAGTGCACCATATGGAGTTTTATCAGTATCTCGCACAAATTCAAGGACTTCTTCTACGTTCCCTATGAAGTCGTACAAATCTTCCGATGTGCCATCAAAGATCGGAAGTCTAAGTATTATGTCAGGTATTCTCATGGAGTCACATAACCTTTGAGGTGTAGGTGTTATAACCTGTCCGAGTGGGATGTTTACGTTTTCTGTAGACATATTGTCGTTATTTAGGGGCTCGTCTTGTAGTTGTAGTAATTGGTCACTGAGGTCATGTAAACTTTGGGGCTTGCCTCTACTTCTATATATTCTTGATCAGCTCGACGAGACGAGTTCAGATAGCCATGTCCGCCTGTCCGTCTGTCTGTTGCGATGCGAACTCCTCCTAGAGTTTTAAAGATATCAAAAAAATTTAAATGCAGAAAATTTACTTTTCCTTGCACGCAGTTTGTATGTAAAATCCAGCATGATCGGATAACTATAGCATATGGCTGCGATCGGTCAAAAATGAGGTTTTTGCTCAATAAACTCTTTGTTTTTCAAGTTATCGCCCCAATTTTTTGCACAAGAACATCTCGGACGTAAATTAAGGCTCACTACAAAATTGGTGAAGATCGGATAAATATAGCATATAGCTCCCATAGGAACAATCGATTAAAAATTCGGTTTTTGTTAGAAAAACTTTTTTGTTTTCAATTATAAACAGATGAAACATTGCAGTTGCGCGTTTTTACGAATCCTTGACCATATTACAAAGTTTCATAAGAATCGGACATAAGGGCGTGGCACCGCCCACATAGAGAAAAACTTAAAAATGTGATTTATCTATAAGCAGACGAGATAGAAAATCATAAAATGAAGTGTAGAATGATTGCATTGTATTCTTTAAAAAAAGTAGAAAATGGGCAGGGTTACGCCCCTTTATCTTTATAAACTTATAAGATTCTTATTGGCAAAACTATAAAACGTATTTTCCAAATGCTTGCAAGAGTATATAAATTTCAGCAAAGCTGAAAATAGCTCCCTTACTGTTTTTTTTTAAATATGTAATTTCTTTGAATTTTTAATACCGTTTATGCATGAGCGTTGTGGCTTGTAAAGAATGGAAGGTGAAGTTTTTATACCCTGTACACAGTATACATATATATTCTTGATAAGGACGACAAGAGAAATTGCTTGAGCCATGACCGTCCGTCTGTTCGTCTGTCCAACCATCCATCCTCACCAACGGTTCTCGGAAACTATAACAGCTAGAGACTTGAAATTTGGAGGGTAGACTCGTGATGCTCGGCAGCAGATCAAGTTTATTTGTATACTTTTCACGTATGTGAAATAGTATAATAACTTTGTGCTGAAGTTTGTAACACACAGAAATATTCACTTGCGACTATATAAAGTATATATATTCTTGATCAGGACGACAAGACGAGTTGATTTAGCCATGTCCGTCTGTCCGTCAGACCGTCTGTCTGTCTGTATATATACAATCTCCTCCCACAGTTTTGAAGATATCGAGCTGAAATTTTGCACAGAGACTTCTTATTCGTGCAGTCAACTCATTTGTCGGATCCAGCCATATCGGACCACTGGAACTGGTAGCCTCCATACGAAAAGAAGAAGAAAAGTGAACAAAACTTAAATCGTTGTATAGAAAACTTTTATGTTTTGTACGATAGTGCTGAAATTTTAAACATAGTAGTTTTACATAGTCCGACTATATGCCTGAAAGTTTCATTGAGATTGGACATCTGGAACTGGTAGCTCCCATACAAAATGAAGAAGAGGAAGAGAAGCAATATTCACGTCGTTGTATGGAAAACTTTTTTGTTTTTTAACTAATTGACTTGAAACTTTACAGTTATGTTCTTAGGGAGGAATGAAAACTATTTTGACCAAAAGTGGACATGGTCACGCCCACTTATACCGAAACTTGAACCGCTGTATGGAAAACTTTTTTGATTTTTAACCAATTGACTTGAAACTTTACAGTTATGTTCTTAGGGAGGAATGAAAACTATTTTGACCAAAAGTGGTCGGAGCCACGCCCACTTATACCGAAACTTGAACCGCTGTATGGAAAACTTTTTTGATTTTTAACCAATTGACTTGAAACTTTGCAGTTATGCTCTTAGGGAGGAATGAAAACTATTTTGATCAAAAGTGGGCATGGCCACGCCCACTTATCGCAAGACTTGAACCGCTGTATGGAAAACTTTTTTGATTTTTAACCAATTGACTGCATGAAAACTGTTCATTTACTTTTTTTTATAGTGACACAACGTGAAAAGTATTATAGCTTCAGCCTTGCTGAACTGGTTTTTTTTTGCCACACCCACTCCTTCCCGCCCATCCAGCCCCACCCACTTTTTTAAATTGCTATAACTCAAACATCCAAAGAGATAGAAACATCAAAGTCGGATGTAGACTCAGTATGTATAGCCCTACAAAACTGCATAACACAAAATTCCCCCCTCATTTTCATTTCGCCTCACCCAGTTATTTTCTATAAATTGCTATATCTTCAAAATTAACAAAGTTACGACCCTGAAAATTTGTATACAAGCTCAGTGATAATACATCTTAAAAACTGCATACCACAATTTTCCCCCCTCTTTGATGGCTACCCCTCAGAGGCCGACAAACTTAAATTTTTCGTAAAATCCACATTTTTTGACCGATTTTCTTTGTATTTTGAACACTATTTGAATAGGCGACATCAGATCAATATGTTTTTGTAGATTGAGGGTGTGGCACCACCTACCATGTGTGCAGGGTGTTATATTGTCGAGTATACTCGACTATACCGCCCTTACTGGTTTTTTTATAGAGTGTGCCAAATGAATTCTGATAAACCGTCACAACTCATTTGTCCACGTTTTGTAATTGTAAATGTATTTCTATAACTTGCTCATGCAAAATATAACACTATATGTCTACAGTAGCAACGTCAGAGTAGCCAGCAATGACGTAATGGCTTTTCTTCTTTTGAATTGAGTTTTTTATTGTGATAAACCGTCACAACTTACTCACTCAATTTTTATACCCTGTACACATACTGTGTATCAGGGTATATTGTGTTTGTGCAAAAGCCAAATGTATGTAACGCACAGAAGGAGGGTCGGGGGATCCCATAAAGTATATATATTCTTGATCAGGACAACAAGAGAGGTTGATTAAGCTATGTCCGTCCGTCTGTCCGTCTGTCCGTCCGTCCTCACCAATGGTTCTCGGAAACTATAAGAGCTAGAGACTTGAAATTTGGTGGGTAGACTCGTGATGGTCGGCAGCAGATCAAGTTTGAATGGTTTTGTGCCACGCCCACTCCTTCCCGCCCATCCAGCACCACCCACTTTTTGAAAACGCTATAAGTCGAGCATCCAAAGAGATAGAAACATGAAAGTCGGTATGTAGACTCAGTATGAGTAACTCTACAAAACTGCATACCACAATTTTACCCCCTCCCCTTAATTTCCCCTCCCCCAGTAATTTTCTCTAAATTGCTATATCCCCAAAACTAACAAAGGTATGAACCTTAAATTTTGTATACAAGCTCAGTGATAATACATCTTAAGAACTGCATACCACAAATTTCCCCTCTCTTTGATGGCTACCCCTCAGAGACCTACAAACTTAAATTTTTCGTAAAATCCACATTTTTTTACCGATTTTCTTTGTATTTTGAACACTATTTGAAAAGGCGACGTCAGATCAATATGTTTTTGTAGATTGAGGGTGTGGCACCGCCTACCATGTGTGCAGGGTATTATATTGTCGAGTATACTCGACTATACCGCCCTTACTGGTTTTATATAGTGTATTTTTTATACTTTTCACTTATGTGAAATAGTATATTAACTTTGTCACGGAGTTTGTAACAGATCGAAATATGAATTTCCGACTATATAAAGTATATATATTCTTGATCAGGACGACAAGACGAGTTGATTTAGCCATGTCCGTCTGTTCGTCTGTCTGTCTGTCTGTCTGTCTGTCTGTCTGTCGGTCTGTCTGTATGTATGAAAACTAGTCCCTCAGTTTTGAAGCTATCGAGCTGAAACTTCGCACAGAGTCTTAGAATTTATTACGATGAATCATTCGTCGGAACCAGCATGATCGGATTATTGGAACAGGTAGCTCCCATACGAAAAGAAGAAGAAAAGTGAACAAAACTTGAATCGTTGTATGGAAAACTTTTTTGCTTTTTAACCAACTGACTTGAAACTTTACAGGATTGTTCTTAGGGTGGAATGAAAACAGTTTTGACCAAAAGTGGGCGTGGCCACGCGCTTTTATAGCGAAAATTGACCCGTTGTATGGAAAACTTTTTTGTTTTTTAACCAATTGACTTGAAACTTTACATTTATGTTCTTAAAAGGGAATGAAAACTATTTTGACCAAAAGTGAGCGTAGCCACGCCCACTTCTAGCGAAATTTTACCCGTTGTATGGACAACTTTTTTGTTTTTCAACCAATTGACTTGAAACTGTGCAGTTATGTTTTTAGGGAGGAATGAAAACTATTTTGACCAAAAGTGGGCGTGGCCACGCACTTTTGTAGCGAAAATTGACCCGTTGTATGGAAAACTTTTTTGTTTTTTAACCAATTGACTTGAAACTTTGCAGTTATGCTCTTACGGAGGAATGAAAACTATTTTGATCAAAAGTGGACATGGCCACGCCCACATATAGCTTAACTTGACCCTTTGTATGGAAAACTTTTTTGCTTTTTAACCAACTGACTTGAAACTTTACATTTATGTTCTTAAAAGGGAATGAAAACTATTTTGACCAAAAGTGAGCGTAGCCACGCCCACTTCTAGCGAAATTTTACCCGTTGTATGGACAACTTTTTTGTTTTTCAACCAATTGACTTGAAACTGTGCAGTTATGTTTTTAGGGAGGAATGAAAACTATTTTGACCAAAAGTGGGCGTGGCCACGCACTTTTGTAGCGAAAATTGACCCGTTGTATGGAAAACTTTTTTGTTTTTTAACCAATTGACTTGAAACTTTGCAGTTATGCTCTTACGGAGGAATGAAAACTATTTTGATCAAAAGTGGACATGGCCACGCCCACTTATAGCTTAACTTGACCCTTTGTATGGAAAACTTTTTTGTTTTTTTACCAATTGACTTGAAACTTTACATTTATGTTCTTAAAAGGGAATGAAAACTATTTTGACCAAAAGTGAGCGTAGCCACGCCCACTTCTAGCGAAATTTTACCCGTTGTATGGACAACTTTTTTGTTTTTCAACCAATTGACTTGAAACTGTGCAGTTATGTTTTTAGGGAGGAATGAAAACTATTTTGACCAAAAGTGGGCGTGGCCACGCCCTTTTGTAGCGAAAATTGACCCGTTGTATGGAAAACTTTTTTGTTTTTTAACCAATTGACTTGAAACTTTATTTTTATAATCTTAGAAAGGATTGAAAACTATTTTGACCAAAAGTGAGCGTAGCCACGCCCACTTTTAGCGAAATTTTACCCGTTGTATGGACAACTTTTTTGTTTTTCAACCAATTGACTTGAAACTTTGCAGTTATATTCTTAGGGACTAATGAAAACTATTTTGACCAAAAGTGGGCGTAGCAACGCCCACTTATAGCGAAAATTGACCTGTTGTATGGAAAACTTTTTTGTTTTTTAACCAATTGACTTGAAACCTTACAGTTATGTTGTTAGGGAGGCATGAAAACTATTCATTTAGTTTTTTTATAGTGACACAACGTGAAAAGTATTATAGCTTCAGCCTTGCTGAAGATAGCGTCCTTACTTGTTATACCCTGCACATGCAGTGTGTCAGGGTATATTAAGTTTGTTTGAACGAAATGTATGTAACGCATAGAAGGAGGAGAGGGGGACCCCATAAAGTATATATATTCTTGATCAGGTTGACAAGAGAAATCGATTGAGCCCTGTCCGTCTGTCCATCCGTCCGTCTGTATTCACCAATGGTTCTCGGAAACTGTAAAAGCTAGAGGCTTGAAATTTGGAGGGTAGACTCATGATGCTTGGCACTACATCAAGTTTGAACGGTTTTGTGCCACGCCCACTCCTTCCCGCCCAACCAGTTCCGCCCACTTTTTGAAAACGTTATAACTCGAACACCCGAAGAGATAGAAACATGAAAGTCGGTATGCTCAGCATACTCAGCATGAAGAGCTCTACAAAACTGCATACCACAATTTTCCCCCATCCCTTGATTTCCCCTCCCCCAGTTGTTTTCTATAAACAGCAATATCTCCAAAACTAATAAAGTTATGAACATGAAATTTTGTATACAAGCTCAGTAAATATATATCTTTAAAACTGCATACCACAAAATTCCCCCCTGTTCGAAAGTTACCCCTCAATGACCAACAAACTCAAATTTTTCATAAATTCCACTTTTTTTGACCAATTTACTTGATATTTTGAGCACTATTCGATCGGGGGATGTCAAATCAACATTTTTTTGTAGATTTAGGGTGTTGCTCCACCTACTGTGTGTGTAGGGTATTATATTGTCGAGTTTACTCGACTATAGCGTCCTTACTGGTTTTTTTCAACGTTTGTTTAGGAAAATAGTTATTTTGTGAAATTATTCAACCGTAAGTCTCTAGCAACTTAATTCCATTTTTATTTGAAGGTTCACTTATTTCTTTTTGTTTAAACTTTCTATTTTTTTACAACATTTGTCGTTAAAGCTCGCTATCATATGCCCTGATAGTTTTGCGCTTTCTAAGCCCTTGGGCCCGACAAATATCAATAGATAGCTTTATTTTTGAAATTAGACTGCCGGCTGCGCCAGTTAAGGAATCAGAGAGATGACTTGTTTGGTCTGAGGTTCGAACAGAACTAAATATTTTATTATTACAATGTTGAAGGAAAACTGCCAAACTGCAGCTGCTTATACTTATGCTAAGGTAAAATCTCATGCGTATTACAATTCTCAGGAATTACTTCAATTCTTAGGAACTACACAAATAATAATACAAAGTATATGACTCCAAAATTAATACGCATTACAATACTTGAAATTTACAGTTTTTAAAAGTTGACAAAGCAGCAAAGTTGATGCGCAATATAATTCTCGAGAAGAAGCAGCAAAGTTGATGCGTATTATAATTCTCAAGAATTAGATCGCAGGATTGTTGCTGACCGGCCGGTTAATGCGCAGTTGGTAGGGGTGTTCGACGGTTAGTTAACTAGCGCATGAACGCATACAGTTTTAGGGCAATTGTGCATAATTAGGAAAATTATTTCTTTTAACAGTTTGAAAGCAATTGTTCAAGATGGGTGGAAAAACTACGAAGTTTGAGAACCCAAACGCAAACGTCATCAATGAGGTTATTGTCAAAAATCCCACATCAACAGATTTGTATAAGATAGAGCTATTGATGTTAGTAATGACTTTGGTAATTGTTTTCCAGTTAGGATTGAAGTTACACTCAAAATATAGAGGTTCAGTAAAGAAGCGAGTTCAGTTAACTCATATGGTCAAAACAGGCCCAAGCTCAGTTCAGAAAGTTTGAATAATAAAAAGTATATATGTATATAAACCAGTAAGGACGCTAACTTCAGCAAGGCTGAAGCTCAAATACTCTTCACGCTTATTTCTTGTGCCACGCCTATTTTTTTTGACTGAATATATTTTCTCTTCATCTAATTAGCCTAAATACAAGTTATCATTGTTTTTGCTCATTGGGTACCGGAGATATGCAAATTATTGATTTTTGGTACAAATGGGCGTAACCATGCCCATTTTTTTCAAAATAGTTTTAATGCCTCCCCAAGAACATAACTGCGAAGTTTCATGTCAATTGGTTAAGAAACAAAAAAGTTTTCCATACAACGACGTGAATATTGCTTCTCTTCTTCTTCTTCATTTTGTATGGCAGGTACCAGTTCCAGTTGCCCGATCTCAATGAAACTTTCAGGCATTTAATCGAACCTATGTTTAAAATTTCAGCTCTCTATCATACAAAACAAAAATGTTTTCTATACAACGACGTTAAATCTTAATTTCTCTTCTTCTTCTTCATTTTGTATGGCAGCTACAAATTCTAGTTGCCCGATCTCAATGAAACTTTCAGGCATTATGTCGGACTATGTAAAACTACAATGTTTGAAATTTCAGCCCTCTATTTTCCAAAACAAAAAAGTTTTCCACATAACGATTCAAATTTGTTTTTCTTCTTCATTTCGTATGGGGGCTACCAGTTCCAATAATCCGATATGGCCGGTTCCGACCAATGATTTGACCACACATTAGAGAAGTCTCCGTGCAAAATTTCAGCTCGATATCTTCAAAACTGTAGGAGGAGATAGCATATACACAGACAGACGGACGGACGGACGGACAGACGGACATGGCTATTTCAACTCGTCTTGTTGAGCTGATCAAGAATATATATACTTTATAGGGTCCCCCTATATATCATATGTTTCTATGTTGCTTGCTGTAGCTCAGAGTTTAGTGTGTTTAACTATGATACCAAAGATATGAGGTTCAATCCCCAGCAAGACCAAAGTTTTTTTTGTTTTTTGTTCTCTTGGAACAAAAACGTTTTCAATAAATAAAATTTATGAAATATCATGTGTTCCTATGTCGCTTTCTGTGGCTCAGAGCTTAGTCTTAGTGTCTTACGAAACGGAAGGTAAGACGTTCAAATCCCCTGGTACACCAAAGTCTTAATGTTTATTATATAAATAATCACCAATTACCATTTAATTATAATATTTATATGTTGTTTAAATGTTTATTAAATTAACTGTAGCAATTACTTATATAAAATAAAATCAATCAAATTGAGATAATAACCGGAATAGTTTGCAAAACTACCGGGACTTGATTCAAGAACAATATAAACTTACTTGAACGAAAAAGTGGTCGTGGTCTCGCAAAAATTTTTTTTTGTTGTAATTTAAGTTTAGTCGGTTCTTGATTCCAGTACAATATTCACTTGTTTTAAAAACAAAAAGGTCTCGGTGTAAGTTTTTTTTTGTTACAGTTTAAGTATGGTTGGTTCTTGATTCAAGTAAAATGTAAACTTTTTTTTAAAACAACATTGACTCGGATTAAGTTTTGTTGGTATTATATTAAGCTTAAACTGTTCTTGAAAATGTAACAAAATTTACTCAATTCAAGATTTTTTGTACTTAAAAATAGTGCTTGAATTGAGAACATTTTACTTGATTTGACAACATTCGTGCTTGACGGACTTTCAACACCGAACTGTGTCAATTTAAGTACAATGTACTTGAATTTTTTTCTCTGTGTACTATTCACTTGCGTGAAGAGTATAAAAAAGAGAAAGAAAACAACACGCAGTTTGTAACAGATGGAATGGGAAAATTTGGTTAGCATTCTTGAGGAACATAGGGTAGAGTTTGAAAAATCATATAAATGCTTAAATAAAAGTATACCCATTCCAAAGAGCATAATAGCAAAGCATGTTACAAGACTGGTCGATAGATACAACGAAGTGAGATAAAGAGTAATAGCAAATATCGATGATCAAATAATTGAACATAAAGATTAATTAGCACAATTTGCTAAAAGATTAAGAGAATCATTATCTAAAATATACGCAAAGCATCAAATAGAGTGTAAAGCAACAGTAGATTTGGGAGAAAAAGCAGAATTCAATATAGCAATATTGGGATTAACATTACAAGATTTAGAAGACGAAGAAATCGCAAGTACAGAAAAAGCTTCAACAAGCAAGGGAGCAATAGGAAAAAAATAAGATACAAAGCCAGAAAAGAAGAAGATGATCATGACGCAAACAGCCGAAAAAGCAGTAGACATAGTGTCAAAAACCGATGGAGAATTTAACGGTTCAGGGGTTATAAAAACTTTGCAAGTGGTAGATAGATTGATAGAGGAGCAACACAATGATACCCCGGTAGCAGCCATATCAGCTAAGCTTGTAGGAGAAGGTATAAATAAATTGTCAGGAGAAGAAACAAGCATACAAGAATGTATAAAGAAAATTAAATAACTAGTGGTTGACAGAAACATAAATTATATAATAGTTCGTATGGCGGATCTGAAATTCGTCAACAAAACGCCATTGCAGTATGCAACTGAGGTAGAACAAGCGGGGTACCCGCCCAGAAAGCAACCGAGTATGCAATAAGGACACCGTCCCAGACACTGGGTAAAACTTTTACTAGTGCGCATCTTAGATCCTTATTAGCAGCTATGCAATGTACCGACTTAAGGGAACTTACGAGTACATATGTAATCATAATAGGCGAGCAAGAAACTGAGAAAGGAGGTTCCGTTACCTACTTTCGGGGCAATAAGCGAGGCCAGTGGCGAGGTAATAACCGACCCACCGGTAGCTACAATAGCAACTATAATAACAATAATGGCTATTATGGCGGTGATTCACGTGGAAATGGACGTGGTCGCGATCGATGCCGTGGCAGCGGAAGTGGTCGCGGGAATTCACACCAGAATGGACAAAATTAGAACCAGAGCCAATGGCAAAATTATGGAAATAATTCCCAGGTTCGAGTCACCCAAGAGCAGGAAAACAGACCGACCCCAGATACTCAATAGACAAATCAAATAGGAAAAACTGTAAAATCTATAACATCGAATTAAATTTAGCAAATTGCATCACAACTAGATCAGGATTAAATAATGGAACATCATCATTTTTAATAGATATAGCCGCGGATATATCTGCAATTAAGGTAGGATATTTGAAGAATGTAGCTGTGGACAAAACCACCATAACAAGCCTAAACGGCATAGGAAAAGGTATAATTTTCACATTGGGAAAAGTAATCACTGATTTAAAAGTAGAGAATTTATTGATTAAGCTCAATTTTCACGTAGTGCGAGACAATTTTCCGATACCACCGGACGGTATTCTAGGTCTAGATTTCTTACAATTACAATTGTATTCTTGAGTATCAAAGAAATCAGGACTGGCTCATATTGAGGCCAAATAACTTTCCCGAAAGCATAGCGATACCAATGAGAAGCTCGTTGCACGCAAACTCATTAACGACTATGATATTTTCCAAGCAGTTGAATCAACAAATGATAATATTAAGATAGACAAACTATCTAAAAATTTTCCAGAATTCGTGATGATTTATGTTCAAGGTATATTGATGTTTTCGGATTAGAAACCAAAACAATTTTTGTTAACAACTTTTACAAACAAAAATTAAGACTAGAAACAGATGAACCAACCTACATAATATATTACAGAATACCACAAGCGGAATAAACTAATAAAAGATGATATAATAGAACCACCAGCATCAGAGTACAACAGTCCGATACTGTTGGTACCAAAGAAATCACTTACAAAAAATGCCGAAAAGAGATGGAGACTTGCAATTGACTATAGAGGAATAAATAAGAAGCTAGTAGCAGATAAATTCCCATTTCCCAGAATAGATGACATATTAGATCAGCTAGGAACGACAAAATATTATTAATTTCTCAATTTAACATCAGGATTTTATCAGATAGAATTAGAAGAGAATTCCAGAGACATAACATCATTTTAAACCGACAAAGGTTCATTTAGATTCAAAAGACTACCTTTTGGTCTCAAGATCGCAGCAAATTCATTCGAGAAAATGATGACGATCGCGTTTGCAGGTTTAACATCTTCGCAAGCATTTCTGTATATGGATGACTTAGTTGTTCTGGGCGGTTCAGTAAGACATATGATCAAAAATTTAAGAGATGTTTTTGGAATATGCCGAAAGTACAATCTAAAGCTTCATCCAGACAAGTGTTCATTCTTTAGTCACGAAGTGACATATCTTGGACACAAATAACACAGATAAAGGCATCTTGCCAGACGATAGTAAGTTTCAGGTAACAGTGAATTACCCGGTACCAAAGAGTGCCGATGAAACCAAAAGATTCGTAGCTTTTTGTAACTACTATAGGATATTTGTTCCAAATTTTGCGGACCATTCCAGAATTTTAACACGATTAGGAAAGAAAGGAGTAGTTTGCAATGGACAACAGAGTGTCACCACCACAAATACTGCAGTATCCAGACTTTGAAAAGCAGTTCTGTATAACAACAGACGCAAGTAAACATGCGTGTGGTGCAGTTTTAAGTCAGGAATATGACGGCATGCAAATGCCAGTAGCATATGCATCGATATCATTTACAAAAGGGGAAAGTAATAATAGATAGAGCAAGAATTAGCAGCTATACAATGGGCAATAGGCTACTTTAGAGCCTATAGGGTAAAAAGTTTTTAGTCCGAAGTGATCATAGACCATTGTCATATCTATTTGCAATGAAAAATCCATCGTCGAAGTTAACACGGATGAGGTTAGATCTAGAAGAATATGATTTTACAGTCGAGTATCTGAGGGGCAAAGAGAATTATGCGGCAGACGCATTATCAAGAATAGAATTCGAAGATATTAAAATGATGACAAACGGAAATAACAAAATATTAAAAGTAACTACTAGACAAGAATCAGGGTGACAGATGCATAATAAGAATACCCAAAAAGAAAATTTATCAGAAAATCCTTATATCACAGAGCACATGTGCATGAATAAAAAATCTACCACAATATATTCGAAAGATGAAATTATATATATAAAACTGGGAAAGAAAATAAAAGGCATGATTAATAGGAACGACATTATTGTTCATAACAAAATTGATTTAGATCAACTTTTGTTAAGGCTTGAAAATATACCCGGCAGTAATGGAATTAAACAGTTCCAGTTGTCTCAGGATGACTTAATAATAACCGACGTCGGGTTAAAAATTTTTAAAGAAAAAGGAAATAAGATAAAGCGCGTAAGGATTAATATATTCCCAGCACTGATCAAAGTAGACAGTGAGAAACATAAAATAACAATATTGGAAAAGTTTCATGATGATCCCATATTTGGAGGACATCCAGGGTATAGAAGAATGCTAGCAAAGATCAGGAAATACAATATATGGAAAAATCTGACATCTGATGTAAGAAATTATATAAAGTCGTGTGAACAGTGCAAGCTTTCGAAAACATTAAAACATACTAGGCAGCCATTAATAATAACACCGACACCACAGAAAGCCTTTGATGTAGTACTTATATATACAATAGGTCCATTACCAATGACAGAATACAGCAGGGTTTGAAAAGCTACGCTACTCCCGTAGTTTTTCGTTTTGCTATTGCTACCGCTCTCACTTTGACGAGAGCCGGAGCAGAGCAATAGCAAAAAAACGAAAAAGGATGTGCTCTGCTCTGCTCGTAGTTTCGTCGTGTGATAAACTATAGCAACAGCAATAGCAAAAAATTAGATCCTGTGCTCTGCGTAGCCGTAGCAGTAGTAAAAAATTGAGAGGGAGATGACAGCAGAGCAAATGATATTTTATCATGTGCTACGACTCTCGTGTGTGTTTGTTATACCCTGCACATACAGTGTGTCAGGGTATATTAAGTTTGTTTGAACGAAATGTATGAAACGCACAGAAGGAGGGGAGGGGAACCCCATAAAGTATATATATTCTTGATCAGGATGACAAGAGAAATCGATTAAGCCCTGTCCGTCTGTCCGTCCGTCCGTCCGTCTGTATTCACCAATGGTTCTCGGAAACTGTAAAAGCTAGAGACTTGAAATTTGGAGGGTAGACTCGTGATGCTTGGCACTACATCAAGTTTACAGTACGGTACAGTGGTGGCGAAAAACAATGAAACAATGTATTTGTTATTGTTTCAGGACGCTGCGCGCTGTTTGACGCCGCCTATTGATGGCAAGTCGACAGTTGGCGTTGCAGCCACCACATCGGACGGACGCCGGACTGGCAGGTTTAGTGTTTGCGCCAGCAGAATAGCATTGGGTGAACTTACAATTCACAATCAGTTCAGGCGGCATTCGACTAGACTTGCCAAGTCGTGGCTTACTATGGCTCTCTTATTTCTTCGGTCGAAGCGCTTTACACAGCTGCAATCGACATTGACCGACGCGTATTTGTCTACAATACGGGATTTAGTTCCGAAAGAGAACAAAAATAGCCAGTGGCGCGTTGATACGTTGACACTGGTAGGAATCCAAGGACCAAGTCCTTGTAGTATTCCGAGCGGCAGCTGGTGAGGATTCCCAACGGGCGACTGGGTGCGACCTGAAGCTACGTGCGTGGCGCTAAGTCGAGGTGAACAGGCCACCCGACTTGCGCAGACGTGAGCATCAGCGATTCGCAACAGGAGCGGCCCATTTGGAACCCAGAGGGACGACTGGCCAGGATCCGACCGAGACGAGGGTGGAGGACGACTCCCCACAAAAGACGGTAGAGGAACCCGGGACTGGATTTAAGCAGTACTTGTCAATACTGATAATTAATACTTACAATAAAAACACTTATATTCAAATTTAAATTTTTTGTGTGTCATTATTTTTGACAGTGCTCAAGGGTCCGGCAAATACAAATAATTGTAGAGCCGGCTACCTGGTCACGACTAAGTTCCCCCAGCCTAAAAACCTGGGCGTGAACCGGGAGTCCTTTACATTGGCGCCCGAGCAGGGACCCTGAGCGTTAATACACGAGTAAAGTTTGAATATAGTGTGGTCATTGCGCCCGGAAGGAGCAGCAATGGTAACGACTAGTTGGGTTTATGGCCTCTCACGCGAAGAGCTTACTCAGTACGCGAAAGAGTTTGCCCTGGAGGTCAGCGGGAATAGGACGGACCTACGCAGCCGGATGACGAAGTTCATCCAGGCGGGCGGGTATACTACAGAGGAAGAGGCGCGGTTGATACAATTGGAAGAGTACCACCGTGCCGGAACCTCCACAGCAGAGATGTTGCCCGCCTCTAACCAGGCAGGTTTGGAGAAGAAGGTTGCAGATCTAGCTGTACCCCCTTCGAGCTCGGCTCAGGTGGCTGCGGATCTAGCCGTACCCCCTTTGAGGCCGGCTAAAAAATGGCACATCCATTTCGATGGCTTGACGGATCCGCTATGCTTCCTTGAGCGGTTAGAAGAACTAGCGGAGCGACGTCTTGCCCCGCCTCATGCCAGAGTTCTTACAAGGACGGGCGTTGAGTTGGTATAGAGGTTTGAAGTCCGACTGGCCCACATGGGATGATTTCAGTCTAGACTTCATGGATTTCTTTGTATTTGCGCGATACGTGGAAAGAATGGAGGAGGCATCCCGAAACCGCCGGCAGTACGATGGAGAACCATTTAAAGATTTCGTGCTCGCCATCAGTGAACTGATGAGGCATTTGCACATGTCAGAAGACCAGCGGTTGGCATTGGTATACCGCAACAGCCGACTCGCGGTACGAAAATATGTCCGTCGGGACGATTTCTGTACCCTGCGTGAGTTGATGCGCCGGGTCGAGGACTTGGAGGAGTTAGAGGCGGAAGAGAGCTCGAGATCTCTGCCGCATCACACTCTTTCGAGGACGGCGGAACGTTGTCGGGAGATAATTCCTGATCACGAATTCGCCATAGACCCCAGGCGCGCTTGAGTGCGAGAATCCTCATTTGGATTTCTGCTGGAATTGTGGCCGGCGTAACGTGGTGACGCGGCGTTGCTGCCCAGGGTCGTTAAACGGGAGACGTCCCCCCAGAAACGAGGTCAGGGGAGGGCGGCACAACCGGGACCTCGCCAACAGTAGGACCACTCCGACTTAGTGGAGGCGGCGTGATTGCGACGGTACACGTCGGTGGTACTCCGATTGAGGCCACCGTAGATACTGGCGCAACGCGTAGCTTTTTGAGTGGACGCGTGGCGGCTAAGATTAGCGCCAGGGTTAGTAAGAAGCCAGTAGATAACATAGTCCTACTGGCGGACGGCTCGAATTCCAAGGTGAAGGAGTCGGTATCCGTCGAAGTTCGCCTCGGTCAGCACTCCTGCCAGATGGTTTTACTGGTTTTGGAGTCGCTGATGGACGACGTAATTCTGGGGTAGGATTTCTTACGAGGAATCGGCTCCGAATTGCGTTGTGGAGGTGAGCTGGTTGTCCTGAGAGGCTTTTGAGGTTGCCAGGAAACCGAAGCAGTGGCGCGGTTGAGAACGGCCAGGGTAGCCGTGCCCGCAGCCCAAGACGCCCTTTTGGTGCCGCCTCCGAGTGAGGAGGTGGTGGACGGCCGAAGGGGTAAAACCAGGCGTGGAGCCCGGTCCCGACGTCCCGGAAGAGGGTCGGCAAGAGTACGGAGGATTAGGTCCGTATGCAGCCTCAACGGTATCCGGTCCGGTGAGGAGGCGCAGCGGATTGAGGAATTCCTACGGCAGGAACTCGCGCCGTTCGAGACAATGACCGGGGTGTCGAACATCGCTACACATCGGATTGTCATTGAAGGACGAACGGCCGATCAAGCAGCGGTACTTCCCTCGGAACCCGGCGATGATGGAAATCATCAACCAAGAGGTTGACGAACTCATCAAGAATGAGTGCATTGAGCCGTCACATAGCCCGCATAGCGCGCCGATCGTAATAGTTCAGAAGAAAAACGGCAAGTGGAGGCTGTGCGTGGATTACCGCCAGCTAAACGCGCGCTCGGTTCCGGACGCATACCCCTTACCGAGAATTGGTCACATTCTTGATCGGCTTCGTAATGCCAAGTACATTAGTAGCCTGGACCTAAAGAATGGATATTGGCAAATTCCGGTAGAAGAGGCCAGTAGGCCATGTACGGCTTTCACCGTGCCGGGAAGGGGGCTCTTCCAGTGGAAGGTCATGCCATTCGGGCTGCATTCAGCGCCGGCAACCTTCCAACGTGCTTTGGACCAAGTGATCGGCCCGGATTTGGAACCGCACGCTTTCGCTTACCTGGACGATATAGTCGTCACAGGACGGACCATAGAAGAGCATATGGACAACCTCAGGGAGGTGTTCAGACACCTCAGGTCCGCGAAACTCCGGATTAATAGCGAGAAGTGCGAGTTCTTCAAGAAAGAGCTGAAATACTTGGGGCACGTTGTGACAGAGGACGGGATCAAGACGGACCCCGATAAGGTGGCGGCCATCTTAGGGTTGGAACCGCCGAAAAACCTCAGGGAAGTCCACCAGTTCTTGGGGGTGGTTTCGTGGTATCGACGATTTGTCGAGGACTTCTCCAAGAACACCTTCCATATGACTTCCCTGTTGAAAAAGGGGAAACACTGGAAGTGGCGTAAGGAGCACATGCGGGAGTTCGTAGAGCTAAAAACTCGGCTAACGAAGGCGCCGATTTTGGCATGCCCTGACTTCAGCCAGAAGTTCTGCCTGCAAACGAACGCTACCGACTACGGTTTAGGCGCTGTGTTGACACAGGTGATAGACGGCGAGGAGCGGGTAATAGCTTACGCCAGTCGTCACCTCGGGAAGTCGGAACGGAATTATTCCGCCACCGAGAAGGAGTGTTTAGCCATAGTTTGGGCTATTCGGAAGCTTCGACCCTATTTGGAGGGTTATCAATTCACGGTGATCACGGACCGTCAAGCGCTGACATGGTTAAACCGGATTGAGAGCCCTTCAGGTCGGATTGCTCGCTGGGCCTTGGAGCTGCAGCAGTACACGTTCGATGTGCAGTACCGTCGGGGTAAACAGAACGTGGTGGCTGAAGCCCTGTCTAGACAACCTCTCGGCGTGCTTTGCCGCGTAGAGGTGACAGAGGGTGGTCGACGTGGAGAAACACCCGGAGAGGTTTCCGGATTTTATGGTCGAGAACGGGAACCTGTACCGCTACTTGCCCTCGCGTTTCGGGCAGGAGGGTTGTTCAGACTGGAAGCTTTGCGTTCCGGGGCAACAAAGGCGGAGGGTGTTGGAGGAGACGCATAGCGCCGTTACAGCGGGTTACCTTGGTGTAAGGAAAACGATCGCTCGAGTAACACAGCGTTATTTTTGGCCGGGTTTATACCGTGATGTCCGCCGGTTTGTGCGGGGTTGCGAGTCGTGCCAAAAATTCAAGGTCAGCCAACAAAAGTCGGCCGGGAAGGTGCTGACGCAGATCGCATCTGGGCCACTCTCTGTGCTGACTTTGTGGGACCACTCCCCAGGTCCACTCACGGCAACTCTGTGCTGTTGGTGTTTGTGGACAAGTTTTCTAAGCGGGTAGAGTTGGTCCCTTTGCGAAAAGCCAGCCAGGAGAATCTTCGAAAGGCTTTCCGGATCCTGGCAAGGTTCGGCGTGCCGAAGGTACTGATCA
The DNA here is from genome assembly GCA_034638295.1 of Phortica okadai. Lineage (NCBI taxonomy): Eukaryota > Metazoa > Arthropoda > Insecta > Diptera > Drosophilidae > Phortica > Phortica okadai. The sequence goes on along the minus strand of CM067848.1, from coordinate 34,597,499 downwards.
CCGATAACGGGGCTCAGTTTACCAGCCGGGCACTAAAGCGGTTTCTGGAGGACTTGGGGGTGAGGCAGCAGTTCACAGCGCCATACACACCGCAGGAGAATCCGACAGAGCGGGCAAGTCGAACGGTGAAAACCATGATTGCCCAGTTCGCCGCAGCGAACCAACGTCGTTGGGACGAACACCTCCCGGAGTTGTCGCTCGCGGTAAATTCCAGCGTGGCTGACAGTATGGGGTATTCTCCTGCGTTCTTGGTGCAAGGGCGTGAGCCGAGACTACCCAAAGCACTTTGGGATGAGTGCACCCCTGGATCCGGGGAGGAGTTGGTAAGCCCCAAGGAGAGGTCAACTCAGTTAGAGGAGATCTTTGCCTTGGTGAGGCAGGAGATGACGAAGGCTGCTGCCGAGCAAGCCCGTCATTATAATCTGAGGCGACGAGAGTGGCGCCCGGATATTGGTCAGCTGGTGATGGTGCGACAACACCCATTGTCGAAGGCAGTGGAGGGGTTTGCCGCCAAGCTAGCACCTCGGTTCGACGGACCATTTGTGGTGCGAGGTTTTCGCTCCCCCGTGATTGCCGAGGTGCAAGATCGGAAGGGTGGCAAAATTCGCACGGCCCACGTTAGTGAGCTGAAGCCCTTCGTAGAGGAAGTGGATGCAGCGCCATCGTCGGAAGACGGGGCGAAGCCGTGATTCCCGGAACCAGCGCAAGACTAGTGTCAGTAACTTTCGCCTGTTGATTGAGTACGACTGGTCTAGCGGCAGGGGAAGTGGAAGATTCAGGACGCTGCGCGCTGTTTGACGCCGCCTATTGATGGCAAGTCGACAGTTGGCGTTGCACCCACCACATCGGACGGACGCCGGACTGGCAGGTTTAGTGTTTGCGCCAGCAGAATAGCATTGGGTTAACTTACAATTCACAATCAGTTCAGGCGGCATTCGACTAGACTTGCCAAGTCGTGGCTTACTATGGCTCTCTTATTTCTTCGGTCGAAGCGCTTTACACAGCTGCAATCGACATTGACCGACGCGTATTTGTCTACAATACGGGATTTAGTTCCGAAAGAGAACAAAAATAGCCAGTGGCGCGTTGATACGCTGACACTGGTAGGAATCCAAGGACCAAGTCCTTGTAGTATTCCGAGCGGCAGCTGGTGAGGATTCCCAACGGGCGACTGGGTGCGACCTGAAGCTACGTGCGTGGCGCTAAGTCGAGGTGAACAGGCCACCCGACTTGCGCAGACGTGAGCATCAGCGATTCGCAACAGGAGCGGCCCATTTGGAACCCAGAGGGACGACTGGCCAGGATCCGACCGAGACGAGGGTGGAGGACGACTCCCCACAAAAGACGGCAGAGGAACCCGGGACTGGATTTAAGCAGTACTTGTCAATACTGATAATTAATACTTACAATAAAAACACTTATATTCAAATTTAAATTTTTTGTGTGTCATTATTTTTGACAGCGCTCAAGGGTCCGGCAAATACAAATAATTGTAGAGCCGGCTACCTGGTCACGACTAAGTTACCCCAGCCTAAAGACCTGGGCGTGAACCGGGAGTCCTTTACACTGTTAATTCCGTGATCTAGTGGCGCAGCCCATTACAGTTCCATTGAAGGACTCTGAAGCTGGAGTTTTGATGGCTGGGGCTGGATGATACGGAAGGCGTTCCTGGACGCGTAGCAAGGCAGGAGGGGCAGTTGAACGATGTAGAATAATCATCTGCACTATAAAGCCCAGAGCAGCGCAAATGACACTAATTTGAGCTATCTTGACAAAGCATGGAGTACACTTCTTTTGTAATGCGAGCATTTCAAACGGAGCACAGCCACACTCTGGGACCTGGGCTTGACTCAATGTCGCCTGCACGTAGGAGTAGGGAACTGAGCAAGCAGGCAGACGTTGCTTGCTCAGTTTTCGGAAAAAGCGATAGGTAGATTGAAGCGGAAAGAATGCATACGTACTGTTTGGGTGACTTCGTGAGACGAGTTTTGACAATCCTTGGCTGGACCAAAGTCCAGGTCGGACCCGGTTGCAGTTCTCGACTGCAGAACCGATTGTCGATTGTTGTTGTTGCTGTTGCTGGCCTTGTTGATTTTGTTGATATTATCCATCTCGATGGTACTGACGTCGCACAGAGGGGCCTTAGATACATTCAGCTGAAGCAGATGAGTTCTGCTCATTCTTGATGAGCAGAACTCATCAAGAATGAGTGCATTGAGCCGTCACATAGCCCGCATAGCGCGCCGATCGTAATAGTTCAGAAGAAAAACGGCAAGTGGAGGCTGTGCGTGGATTACCGCCAGCTAAACGCGCGCTCGGTTCCGGACGCATACCCCTTACCGAGAATTGGTCACATTCTTGATCGGCTTCGTAATGCCAAGTACATTAGTAGCCTGGACCTAAAGAATGGATATTGGCAAATTCCGGTAGAAGAGGCCAGTAGGCCATGTACGGCTTTCACCGTGCCGGGAAGGGGGCTCTTCCAGTGGAAGGTCATGCCATTCGGGCTGCATTCAGCGCCGGCAACCTTCCAACGTGCTTTGGACCAAGTGATCGGCCCGGATTTGGAACCGCACGCTTTCGCTTACCTGGACGATATAGTCGTCACAGGACGGACCATAGAAGAGCATATGGACAACCTCAGGGAGGTGTTCAGACACCTCAGGTCCGCGAAACTCCGGATTAATAGCGAGAAGTGCGAGTTCTTCAAGAAAGAGCTGAAATACTTGGGGCACGTTGTGACAGAGGACGGGATCAAGACGGACCCCGATAAGGTGGCGGCCATCTTAGGGTTGGAACCGCCGAAAAACCTCAGGGAAGTCCACCAGTTCTTGGGGGTGGTTTCGTGGTATCGACGATTTGTCGAGGACTTCTCCAAGAACACCTTCCATATGACTTCCCTGTTGAAAAAGGGGAAACACTGGAAGTGGCGTAAGGAGCACATGCGGGAGTTCGTAGAGCTAAAAACTCGGCTAACGAAGGCGCCGATTTTGGCATGCCCTGACTTCAGCCAGAAGTTCTGCCTGCAAACGAACGCTACCGACTACGGTTTAGGCGCTGTGTTGACACAGGTGATAGACGGCGAGGAGCGGGTAATAGCTTACGCCAGTCGTCACCTCGGGAAGTCGGAACGGAATTATTCCGCCACCGAGAAGGAGTGTTTAGCCATAGTTTGGGCTATTCGGAAGCTTCGACCCTATTTGGAGGGTTATCAATTCACGGTGATCACGGACCGTCAAGCGCTGACATGGTTAAACCGGATTGAGAGCCCTTCAGGTCGGATTGCTCGCTGGGCCTTGGAGCTGCAGCAGTACACGTTCGATGTGCAGTACCGTCGGGGTAAACAGAACGTGGTGGCTGAAGCCCTGTCTAGACAACCTCTCGGCGTGCTTTGCCGCGTAGAGGTGACAGAGGGTGGTCGACGTGGAGAAACACCCGGAGAGGTTTCCGGATTTTATGGTCGAGAACGGGAACCTGTACCGCTACTTGCCCTCGCGTTTCGGGCAGGAGGGTTGTTCAGACTGGAAGCTTTGCGTTCCGGGGCAACAAAGGCGGAGGGTGTTGGAGGAGACGCATAGCGCCGTTACAGCGGGTTACCTTGGTGTAAGGAAAACGATCGCTCGAGTAACACAGCGTTATTTTTGGCCGGGTTTATACCGTGATGTCCGCCGGTTTGTGCGGGGTTGCGAGTCGTGCCAAAAATTCAAGGTCAGCCAACAAAAGTCGGCCGGGAAGGTGCTGACGCAGATCGCATCTGGGCCACTCTCTGTGCTGACTTTGTGGGACCACTCCCCAGGTCCACTCACGGCAACTCTGTGCTGTTGGTGTTTGTGGACAAGTTTTCTAAGCGGGTAGAGTTGGTCCCTTTGCGAAAAGCCAGCCAGGAGAATCTTCGAAAGGCTTTCCGGATCCTGGCAAGGTTCGGCGTGCCGAAGGTACTGATCACCGATAACGGGGCTCAGTTTACCAGCCGGGCACTAAAGCGGTTTCTGGAGGACTTGGGGGTGAGGCAGCAGTTCACAGCGCCATACACACCGCAGGAGAATCCGACAGAGCGGGCAAGTCGAACGGTGAAAACCATGATTGCCCAGTTCGCCGCAGCGAACCAACGTCGTTGGGACGAACACCTCCCGGAGTTGTCGCTCGCGGTAAATTCCAGCGTGGCTGACAGTATGGGGTATTCTCCTGCGTTCTTGGTGCAAGGGCGTGAGCCGAGACTACCCAAAGCACTTTGGGATGAGTGCACCCCTGGATCCGGGGAGGAGTTGGTAAGCCCCAAGGAGAGGTCAACTCAGTTAGAGGAGATCTTTGCCTTGGTGAGGCAGGAGATGACGAAGGCTGCTGCCGAGCAAGCCCGTCATTATAATCTGAGGCGACGAGAGTGGCGCCCGGATATTGGTCAGCTGGTGATGGTGCGACAACACCCATTGTCGAAGGCAGTGGAGGGGTTTGCCGCCAAGCTAGCACCTCGGTTCGACGGACCATTTGTGGTGCGAGGTTTTCGCTCCCCCGTGATTGCCGAGGTGCAAGATCGGAAGGGTGGCAAAATTCGCACGGCCCACGTTAGTGAGCTGAAGCCCTTCGTAGAGGAAGTGGATGCAGCGCCATCGTCGGAAGACGGGGCGAAGCCGTGATTCCCGGAACCAGCGCAAGACTAGTGTCAGTAACTTTCGCCTGTTGATTGAGTACGACTGGTCTAGCGGCAGGGGAAGTGGAAGATTCAGGACGCTGCGCGCTGTTTGACGCCGCCTATTGATGGCAAGTCGACAGTTGGCGTTGCACCCACCACATCGGACGGACGCCGGACTGGCAGGTTTAGTGTTTGCGCCAGCAGAATAGCATTGGGTTAACTTACAATTCACAATCAGTTCAGGCGGCATTCGACTAGACTTGCCAAGTCGTGGCTTACTATGGCTCTCTTATTTCTTCGGTCGAAGCGCTTTACACAGCTGCAATCGACATTGACCGACGCGTATTTGTCTACAATACGGGATTTAGTTCCGAAAGAGAACAAAAATAGCCAGTGGCGCGTTGATACGCTGACACTGGTAGGAATCCAAGGACCAAGTCCTTGTAGTATTCCGAGCGGCAGCTGGTGAGGATTCCCAACGGGCGACTGGGTGCGACCTGAAGCTACGTGCGTGGCGCTAAGTCGAGGTGAACAGGCCACCCGACTTGCGCAGACGTGAGCATCAGCGATTCGCAACAGGAGCGGCCCATTTGGAACCCAGAGGGACGACTGGCCAGGATCCGACCGAGACGAGGGTGGAGGACGACTCCCCACAAAAGACGGCAGAGGAACCCGGGACTGGATTTAAGCAGTACTTGTCAATACTGATAATTAATACTTACAATAAAAACACTTATATTCAAATTTAAATTTTTTGTGTGTCATTATTTTTGACAGCGCTCAAGGGTCCGGCAAATACAAATAATTGTAGAGCCGGCTACCTGGTCACGACTAAGTTACCCCAGCCTAAAGACCTGGGCGTGAACCGGGAGTCCTTTACACTGTTAATTCCGTGATCTAGTGGCGCAGCCCATTACAGTTCCATTGAAGGACTCTGAAGCTGGAGTTTTGATGGCTGGGGCTGGATGATACGGAAGGCGTTCCTGGACGCGTAGCAAGGCAGGAGGGGCAGTTGAACGATGTAGAATAATCATCTGCACTATAAAGCCCAGAGCAGCGCAAATGACACTAATTTGAGCTATCTTGACAAAGCATGGAGTACACTTCTTTTGTAATGCGAGCATTTCAAACGGAGCACAGCCACACTCTGGGACCTGGGCTTGACTCAATGTCGCCTGCACGTAGGAGTAGGGAACTGAGCAAGCAGGCAGACGTTGCTTGCTCAGTTTTCGGAAAAAGCGATAGGTAGATTGAAGCGGAAAGAATGCATACGTACTGTTTGGGTGACTTCGTGAGACGAGTTTTGACAATCCTTGGCTGGACCAAAGTCCAGGTCGGACCCGGTTGCAGTTCTCGACTGCAGAACCGATTGTCGATTGTTGTTGTTGCTGTTGCTGGCCTTGTTGATTTTGTTGATATTATCCATCTCGATGGTACTGACGTCGCACAGAGGGGCCTTAGATACATTCAGCTGAAGCAGATGAGTTCTGCTCATTCTTGATGAGCAGAACTCATCAAGAATGAGTGCATTGAGCCGTCACATAGCCCGCATAGCGCGCCGATCGTAATAGTTCAGAAGAAAAACGGCAAGTGGAGGCTGTGCGTGGATTACCGCCAGCTAAACGCGCGCTCGGTTCCGGACGCATACCCCTTACCGAGAATTGGTCACATTCTTGATCGGCTTCGTAATGCCAAGTACATTAGTAGCCTGGACCTAAAGAATGGATATTGGCAAATTCCGGTAGAAGAGGCCAGTAGGCCATGTACGGCTTTCACCGTGCCGGGAAGGGGGCTCTTCCAGTGGAAGGTCATGCCATTCGGGCTGCATTCAGCGCCGGCAACCTTCCAACGTGCTTTGGACCAAGTGATCGGCCCGGATTTGGAACCGCACGCTTTCGCTTACCTGGACGATATAGTCGTCACAGGACGGACCATAGAAGAGCATATGGACAACCTCAGGGAGGTGTTCAGACACCTCAGGTCCGCGAAACTCCGGATTAATAGCGAGAAGTGCGAGTTCTTCAAGAAAGAGCTGAAATACTTGGGGCACGTTGTGACAGAGGACGGGATCAAGACGGACCCCGATAAGGTGGCGGCCATCTTAGGGTTGGAACCGCCGAAAAACCTCAGGGAAGTCCACCAGTTCTTGGGGGTGGTTTCGTGGTATCGACGATTTGTCGAGGACTTCTCCAAGAACACCTTCCATATGACTTCCCTGTTGAAAAAGGGGAAACACTGGAAGTGGCGTAAGGAGCACATGCGGGAGTTCGTAGAGCTAAAAACTCGGCTAACGAAGGCGCCGATTTTGGCATGCCCTGACTTCAGCCAGAAGTTCTGCCTGCAAACGAACGCTACCGACTACGGTTTAGGCGCTGTGTAGACACAGGTGATAGACGGCGAGGAGCGGGTAATAGCTTACGCCAGTCGTCACCTCGGGAAGTCGGAACGGAATTATTCCGCCACCGAGAAGGAGTGTTTAGCCATAGTTTGGGCTATTCGGAAGCTTCGACCCTATTTGGAGGGTTATCAATTCACGGTGATCACGGACCGTCAAGCGCTGACATGGTTAAACCGGATTGAGAGCCCTTCAGGTCGGATTGCTCGCTGGGCCTTGGAGCTGCAGCAGTACACGTTCGATGTGCAGTACCGTCGGGGTAAACAGAACGTGGTGGCTGAAGCCCTGTCTAGACAACCTCTCGGCGTGCTTTGCCGCGTAGAGGTGACAGAGGGTGGTCGACGTGGAGAAACACCCGGAGAGGTTTCCGGATTTTATGGTCGAGAACGGGAACCTGTACCGCTACTTGCCCTCGCGTTTCGGGCAGGAGGGTTGTTCAGACTGGAAGCTTTGCGTTCCGGGGCAACAAAGGCGGAGGGTGTTGGAGGAGACGCATAGCGCCGTTACAGCGGGTTACCTTGGTGTAAGGAAAACGATCGCTCGAGTAACACAGCGTTATTTTTGGCCGGGTTTATACCGTGATGTCCGCCGGTTTGTGCGGGGTTGCGAGTCGTGCCAAAAATTCAAGGTCAGCCAACAAAAGTCGGCCGGGAAGGTGCTGACGCAGATCGCATCTGGGCCACTCTCTGTGCTGACTTTGTGGGACCACTCCCCAGGTCCACTCACGGCAACTCTGTGCTGTTGGTGTTTGTGGACAAGTTTTCTAAGCGGGTAGAGTTGGTCCCTTTGCGAAAAGCCAGCCAGGAGAATCTTCGAAAGGCTTTCCGGATCCTGGCAAGGTTCGGCGTGCCGAAGGTACTGATCACCGATAACGGGGCTCAGTTTACCAGCCGGGCACTAAAGCGGTTTCTGGAGGACTTGGGGGTGAGGCAGCAGTTCACAGCGCCATACACACCGCAGGAGAATCCGACAGAGCGGGCAAGTCGAACGGTGAAAACCATGATTGCCCAGTTCGCCGCAGCGAACCAACGTCGTTGGGACGAACACCTCCCGGAGTTGTCGCTCGCGGTAAATTCCAGCGTGGCTGACAGTATGGGGTATTCTCCTGCGTTCTTGGTGCAAGGGCGTGAGCCGAGACTACCCAAAGCACTTTGGGATGAGTGCACCCCTGGATCCGGGGAGGAGTTGGTAAGCCCCAAGGAGAGGTCAACTCAGTTAGAGGAGATCTTTGCCTTGGTGAGGCAGGAGATGACGAAGGCTGCTGCCGAGCAAGCCCGTCATTATAATCTGAGGCGACGAGAGTGGCGCCCGGATATTGGTCAGCTGGTGATGGTGCGACAACACCCATTGTCGAAGGCAGTGGAGGGGTTTGCCGCCAAGCTAGCACCTCGGTTCGACGGACCATTTGTGGTGCGAGGTTTTCGCTCCCCCGTGATTGCCGAGGTGCAAGATCGGAAGGGTGGCAAAATTCGCACGGCCCACGTTAGTGAGCTGAAGCCCTTCGTAGAGGAAGTGGATGCAGCGCCATCGTCGGAAGACGGGGCGAAGCCGTGATTCCCGGAACCAGCGCAAGACTAGTGTCAGTAACTTTCGCCTGTTGATTGAGTACGACTGGTCTAGCGGCAGGGGAAGTGGAAGATTCAGGACGCTGCGCGCTGTTTGACGCCGCCTATTGATGGCAAGTCGACAGTTGGCGTTGCACCCACCACATCGGACGGACGCCGGACTGGCAGGTTTAGTGTTTGCGCCAGCAGAATAGCATTGGGTTAACTTACAATTCACAATCAGTTCAGGCGGCATTCGACTAGACTTGCCAAGTCGTGGCTTACTATGGCTCTCTTATTTCTTCGGTCGAAGCGCTTTACACAGCTGCAATCGACATTGACCGACGCGTATTTGTCTACAATACGGGATTTAGTTCCGAAAGAGAACAAAAATAGCCAGTGGCGCGTTGATACGCTGACACTGGTAGGAATCCAAGGACCAAGTCCTTGTAGTATTCCGAGCGGCAGCTGGTGAGGATTCCCAACGGGCGACTGGGTGCGACCTGAAGCTACGTGCGTGGCGCTAAGTCGAGGTGAACAGGCCACCCGACTTGCGCAGACGTGAGCATCAGCGATTCGCAACAGGAGCGGCCCATTTGGAACCCAGAGGGACGACTGGCCAGGATCCGACCGAGACGAGGGTGGAGGACGACTCCCCACAAAAGACGGCAGAGGAACCCGGGACTGGATTTAAGCAGTACTTGTCAATACTGATAATTAATACTTACAATAAAAACACTTATATTCAAATTTAAATTTTTTGTGTGTCATTATTTTTGACAGCGCTCAAGGGTCCGGCAAATACAAATAATTGTAGAGCCGGCTACCTGGTCACGACTAAGTTACCCCAGCCTAAAGACCTGGGCGTGAACCGGGAGTCCTTTACACTGTTAATTCCGTGATCTAGTGGCGCAGCCCATTACAGTTCCATTGAAGGACTCTGAAGCTGGAGTTTTGATGGCTGGGGCTGGATGATACGGAAGGCGTTCCTGGACGCGTAGCAAGGCAGGAGGGGCAGTTGAACGATGTAGAATAATCATCTGCACTATAAAGCCCAGAGCAGCGCAAATGACACTAATTTGAGCTATCTTGACAAAGCATGGAGTACACTTCTTTTGTAATGCGAGCATTTCAAACGGAGCACAGCCACACTCTGGGACCTGGGCTTGACTCAATGTCGCCTGCACGTAGGAGTAGGGAACTGAGCAAGCAGGCAGACGTTGCTTGCTCAGTTTTCGGAAAAAGCGATAGGTAGATTGAAGCGGAAAGAATGCATACGTACTGTTTGGGTGACTTCGTGAGACGAGTTTTGACAATCCTTGGCTGGACCAAAGTCCAGGTCGGACCCGGTTGCAGTTCTCGACTGCAGAACCGATTGTCGATTGTTGTTGTTGCTGTTGCTGGCCTTGTTGATTTTGTTGATATTATCCATCTCGATGGTACTGACGTCGCACAGAGGGGCCTTAGATACATTCAGCTGGCAAAAATCAAAAATTTCATGAACGCTTTTGATAAAACAAATATATGAGCCTGATAGAGAACCTTCTAGAGATTAGGGAAAAATTAACCTTAAAGAAATCGAAATTATAGTTTGAAAGCTATCGCCAGTCAAAGTTTACCTTTTTTTAACTTTTAATAACATACTAAATTTTTTGTAAATTGGCCATCTTTGAGTTGGAATAGCAACGCAATTATAACAGGAATCATTATCGAATTAATTTATATTCTTAGGTAGCCGTATTATTGTGTTATAACATAAATATTAAGCTTTTGGCAGTTGCAGTTTTCTGAAGCGAGCTGTTTATCAAACTATCTGTTTTTTGATTATTTTTGAACTTTGGTGGACAATTAAAAAAAACCTCATTTTATTTCACCTTCCAAATTTGAAGCGTATGGTATTTAGATATTCCTTTACCTTAAAAAGGTTATACCCCTTTGGATCCATTTAAGGCTGGTTTTTATTAGAAAACGGTCGCAACCTCACACAAAAATTTTGGTTATATCTTCTTTGATAACATCCTCATTGGTTATATCGTCCTCGCTTGTTTGACCTATCATATCTTCGGTAATTATTGTTGCCATAGCTAGTGTTTCCATTGTAGTATCTTGTTATCTGATTACTGCTACCATTACCGTCATTATACCGAGTATACCTACTTGTACTTTTCTTTTTTTCGAAGTTTATTTATTGCTCTTGACGGCAATATTCAAAGGCTTGTTGTAGCCCGTTGGGTTTCATTGACCTCAAAAAGGTTTTAAGTCCTGTGGTTGAATTGAGTTCCGTTTTGCTTTTATAACTTCCGGACTTTCGTTTTGAGTCATTAGATTGTTATTAATTGCTGTCTGGAGTTCTACAATCTCCTCATAGAATTTCTTAACCGTTCTATTCCCTTGAGTAGAGGAGCACAATTGCGTGAATAGATCGTCTACCGATCGCCTATCTCCAAAATTTACGAGAAGGCATTCCTTCCCAGTTGATCGGGATCGCATTTATCTTCAATGCTTTGCTTGCGTCGCCTATTACCTTATTCCTGATTGTACGCAATAAAAGGGCACCATAAGGAGTTTTATCCGTCCCCTTGACGAAGCCCAGCACCTCTTTTACGTTTTCAATGAAGTCCTGTAAGTCTTCTGCTGTGCCGTCAAATGTTGGCAACCTCAACACAATGTCGGGTATTTTTAAAGAGTCGCATAACACCTGAGGTGTTAATTGCGGTACACTTTGTCCGAGAGGCAAAGCCCCTCTGTCGTTCGGCATTTTGTCTTAGTTTGGATATTCTTCTTGAAACCCCTCTAGCTCTTCTCTAATATCGGGCAAGCTTACCGCTTTAGTCCTACTTCTTGTTTAATATGGTAAAAAACGTTTTACTTTTCACATAAGTTGAGTTTGAATAGTTTTATTGCCGTTCGTTCCAATTCGTTTTGATTATTAATTGTATTTTTTTGCTCTGCAGTGCAATGACAATTTTCTTTTCTTTCTTTAAGTATTTTTTTATATTTTGACAATTCGAATATATATTATTTTTATACCCTGTACACACACTGTGTATCAGGGTATATTAAGTTTGTTTGTGACGGTTTGTATGTAACGCATAGAAGGAGGGGAGGGGGACCCTATAAAGTATATATATTCTTGATCAGGATGACAAGACGAATTGATATAGCCCTGTCTGTCCGTCCGGCCGTCCTCACCAATGGTTCTCGAAAACTATAAGAGCTGGAGACTTGAAATTTGGTAGATAGACTGGTGAAGTCAAACGCCAGATCAAGTTTGAAGGATTTTTTGCCACGCCCACTCTTTCCCGCCCATCGAGCACCACCCATTTTTTCAAAAGGCTGTAGCTCGAAAACCTGATGAGTTAGAAACATGAAAATGAGTATGTAGACTCAGTATGTATAGCTCTACAAAACTGCATACCACATTTCTTCCCCCTCCCTTTCGTTTCCCCTCAAAAAGTTGTTTTCTTAAAATTGTTGTATCTCTTAAACTATAAAAGATACAATGCTGAAATTTTGTATGTAAACTCAGTAAACATACCTTTTTAAAACTGCTTACCACAAACTTTCATTTTTAACGCTGTGTGACAACGCAAAGACAAACAAGTTGAAATTTGGCATAAATTGCGCTTTGAACACTGCTTTATCCTATTTGTACCAAAAACCGTACTTAACACTGCGAAAACTATTAAAGCTAGAGACTTTAAATTTGGAAGATAGTCTCGTGTGGTCGAACACTAGATCAAGTTTGAAGGAATTTTTGCCACGTCCATTCCTTCCCGCCCATCGAGCACAACAAAAGGTAATTTTTTTCTTAAAATTGCTGTATCTCCTAAAGTATAAAGAATACAATGCTGAAATTTTGTATGCAAACTCAGATAACATACCTTTTTAAAACTGCATACAACAAACTACCACTTTCACCGCAAAGACCAACACACTAAAATTTTGCAGCAATGCTTTGTAACAAAATCCGTACTAAAGCGCCATCTAATGGCAACATTGCACTGTGAGCCCTGCCTCACCTTAGCAAATACACAAACCATATCGTGGTTGCTGCTTGTTGTCGGCGAATGTTTAACGTGTTATCAACATAGGTGTGTGTACAGGGTATTATATAGTTGAGAATACTCAACTATACCGCCCTTACTGGTTTTTTTCTTTTTTTTTTTTGTATCTTGACAATTCAAGTATACGTACGTGGCATGTATTTATGTGTGTGTGTTTTTCGATAAAGCAAGTTCCATGTGTTTTGTTATTCGATTATATTTTATTATACCAAAGGCCTAGTGCGATGTTATGCCTGTGGTTGTTTTTATTTTTTATTTTCGAAGTTTATGTTAGGCTGGCAAAAATCCTCGGTCGGAACCCTCCACGAGGGTGCCGGCTGTGCAATGGGCGCTGTCAGTTGGAGGTAGCTAGGTTCACCGCGGAAACACCCGGCTGGCAGTGCCCAGCTGAGGACCCAAAACTGACCCCATGCCCGGACCATAGAAGGTCTGAGGTGGGATCGGGGTTGGGGCCATGGGCTCGAGGTGTCTGGCGGTAGACCATAAACGCTATGGGTGATTCCCAGAAGATTAAATCATAATGGAGGAAACTAAAGAAGAAACAAGGGCTGGGATGTCAGCCCAAACGTCGGTGGGAGGCGTGACTGCTACCACCGGCAGGCACGGGCGGGTGCAAACCCCTTTGCCTGTCGCCAGCGGTCACACCTCGGTTGTGGTGGGAGCAGGCCAAAACAGTTGTAAAGCTACTGCCGTGACGGAGGTTGGTGCGGCCGAGGAGCCGACCACTTCCAAAAACGCAGCGATGCAACACTCAAGGGCTGTGGTCGAGTCGGACTCGGACCTAGAGAGCGTTGTGTCGGCAAACACAATAGAGGAGGCGATCCTACTATCGTCGCCGACTAAACCTGTGGACGCTGCTTCCCCAAGAAGGGACGGGTTCAGGGTTAAGTCGCGTGAAGGGCAGTGAGAGAAAGCGAAGTACAAGGCGGCACTGGGCATCTGCAGAAGGCTAAAAGACGTAGCTCGTCTCACTCCCGTTGAGGGAGAGCGGCTGGCCTGGGCAAAGCAACAAGTGCTCGAGGGCCGGAAGCATTTCGGAGTCGACCCAAGGGCTGAAGCGTCAGATGACAGGAGCGGAAATGCTCTGGAGGAGGCCTTGACGAAGCGGCAGAGGTCGGGTGAGACAGATACGCGTGTGAGCAAGAGGCCCAAGAAGGCGAGCCACGCGGTATCATACGAACGAGTGGAGTCCGCTAGTGATGTGGCCAAACGACACTTAGTCGTTGCCCTCATCGACAGAACGGATCCACTCGGCAAGACAACGCAAGAGCAGTGGAAGAGAGTGGAGGAGAAACTGCTGAACGCCCTAGTGGAGAGGATGGAGACGTCGCCGGACGCCCCAATGCCATCATTTGATGGGTCGGGGTGGACCAGTAGCGTCAAAGTCCTACGTTGCAAAGACGACCCTACGCTGGAGTGGCTGAAGGGTGTGGTCCCGACGTTACAGGGCCTTTGAGAGAACGGCGCCACCCGGCCCCACCTAAGGCGAAAGTGTACATCCCAAGGGTACTGCCGAAGGAGACTGCGCTAAAGCTGCTCCAGAAGCAAAATCCAGATGTCCCGATGGCGGTTTGGAGGGTATTGTACGTGTCGGAGCCGACTCCCAATAGGGATGGCGGCCAGCACTACATCCTAGCAATCAACAAGGAGTCTGAGGACGCCTTGTATGAGAGGAAGGGTAAGATGGCGTGGGGCCTAGGTTGTGTGTACCTTCGCCTCAAGAAGCGCCATCCTAATGACGGCAACGACAACTCACTAGAAGCAGGGGAGGTTGACAAGGACCTTGGCCTAGAAGCCATGGTAGACCTCACCCTGACGGAGGACACGGGAGGTGTCGCGCTTGTGAAGAGACAGAGCAACAGACACGGATCTGAAGATCCTGCAGCTCAATCTCCACAAATGTAAAGTGGCGTCCACTGAGCTCCTTCTGACGCTGGAGGAAGGAGCCTATGATGTGGCCTTGGTCCAGGAACCGTGGATTGCGTCAGGTAACGTGGTCTCTGGACTGAGGTCTAAAAACTTCAATTTACATCACCCGACAACAGTAAGTAGAATCAGATCAGCCATCCTAACAAGGAAAGGGTTGCACGCCTACTTATTACCTAATTACAGCACAGATGACCTTACAGTTGTGGCTATAGAAGGCCGCAAGAAGGAGGTGACATGGCTGGCGTCGAGCTATATGGAGCACGATAAGCCAGCTCCACCAATGGAAGTGACGACGCTGGTGTCCGCATCCGAGAAGATGGGACCCGACGTGGTGATTGGCGCCGACGCCAACTCACACCATGAAGTGTGGGGAAGCGCGGATATCAATGAAAGGGGTGAGTCTTTTTTAGAATTTATACTATCAACTGACATAAGTATAGTAAACTCTGGCAGAGAGCCGACGTATGTACGGCCGACCTCTGCCAATGAACTTGATTTAATGCTGATTGCCAGGAACAAACCAAAGGTGCGGGAATGGAGGGTGCTCGATCAGCCATCATTCTCGGACCATAGGTACATCAGCTTTAAGCTGATGCTTTCAACAGAGCACCCGGCTGGGCTTCGTCGGAATACCAGGAATACGGACTGGGCGCTCTATGATATGTTAGTGGAGAGCAGACTCCCAAACTGCAGGGGTGTGAGAACTGAGAAGGACACAAGGAGAGGTGTAAATGTCCTGACCGGTACACTGAACAGTGCATAAAAAGAAGCATGCAAACCCACTCTCCCTAGGCGACGTTCTCTTCCAGTCTGGTGGAACCAAGAACTTGCAGAGATGAGAAGGGATTTGAACGAGCTGTTTAAGGCAACCAAAGTCGTGGACGATGACATGATACGGCTAGAGTATAAGGACAGACTTAGACTGTATAAGAATTTAATTCCTAGAGCGAGAAGGTCCTCCTGGAACTGGTAGCTCCCATACCAAATGAAGAAGAGGAAAAGAAGCAATATTCACGTCGTTGTATGGAGAACTTTTTTGTTTTCTTAACCAATTGACTTGAAACTTTACAGTTATGTTCTTAGAGAGGAATGAAAACTATTTTGACCAAAAGTGGGCGTAGCCACGCCCACTTATAGAAAATTGACCCGCTGTATGGAAAACTTTTTTGTTTTTTAACCAGTTGACTTGAAACTTTACAGTTATGTTCTTAGGTAGGAATGAGAACTATTTTGACCAAAAGTGGGCGTAGCCACGCCCACTTATAGCAAAAGATGACCCGTCGTATGGAAAACTTTTTTGTTTTTTAACCAATTGAATTGAAACTTTACAGTTCTGTTCTTAGAGAGGAATGAAATTTATTTTGACCAAAAGTGGGCGTAGCCACGCCCACTTATAGCTAAACTTGACCCGTTGTATGGAAAACTTTTTTGTTTTTTACCCAATTGACTTGAAACTTGAGAGTTATGTTCTTAGGGAGGCCTGAAACCTATTTTGACCAAAAGTGGGCGTAGCCACGCCCACTCATAGCTAAAATTGAACCGTTGTATGGTAAATTTTTTTGTTTTTTAACCAATTGACTTAAAACTTTACAGTTACGTTTCTAGGGAAGAATGAAAACTTTTGGACCAAAAGTGGGCGTAGCCACGCCCACTTATAGCTAAACTTGACCCGTTGTATGGAAAACTTTTTTGTTTTTTAACCAATTGACTTGAAACTTTACAGTTCTGTTCTTAGGGAGGAATGAAAACTATTTTGACCAAAAGTGGGCGTAGCCACGCCCACTTATAGCTAAACTTGCCCCGTTGTATGGAAAACTTTTTTGTTTTTTAACCAATTGACATGAAACCTTACAGTTATGTTGTTAGGGAGGCATGAAAACTATTCATTTAGTTTTTTTATAGTGACACAACGTGAAAAGTATTATAGCTTCAGCCTTGCTGAAGATAGCGTCCTTACTGGTTGTTTTATAAGATATGTAGAATGAAATTAAATATAAATAAACAAGTGATTGAAACAAGAAAATTTTTATACTCTTGCAAGAGTATATTAACTTTGTCGTGAAGTTTGCAACGCAGAGAAGGAGACATCTCCGACTATATAAAGTATATATATTCTTGATCAGCACGACGAGACGAGTTCAAATATCCATGTCCGTCTGTCCGTCTGTCTGTCTGTCCGTCTGTCTGTCTGTCTGTCTGTTTCAATGCGAACTCCTCCCAGAGTTTTGAAGTTAGCAAAAAAATTTAAACGCAGAAAATTTTCTTTTCCTTGCAGGCAGTTTATATGTAGAAACCAACTTGATCGGAATATTATAGCATATAGCTGCCATAGGAACGATCGGTCAAAAATGAGGTTTTTGCTCAATAAACTCTTTGATTTTAAAGCTATCGCCTCGATTTTTTGCACAAGAACATCTTGGACGTAAATAAAGACACACTGCAAAATTGGTGAAGATCGGATAAATATAGCATATAGCTCCCATAGGAACAATCGCTTAAAATTTCGGTTTTTGTTAGAAAAACTTTTTTGTTTTCAACTATAAACAAATGAAACCTTGCAGTTACGCGTTTTTAAGAATCCTTGACCATATTACAAAGTTTCATAAGAATCGGACATAAGGGCGTGGCACCGCCCATATAGAGAAAAACTTAAAAATGTGATTTATCTATAAGCAGACGGGATAGAAAATCGTAAAATGAAGTGTAGAATGATTGCATTGTACTCTTGAAAACAAGTTAGAAAATGGGCGGGGCTATGCCTCTTTATCTTTATAAACTTATAAAATTCTTATTAGAAAAACTATAAAACGGATTTTCCAAATGCTTGCAAGAGTATATAAGTTTCAGCAAAGCTGAAAATAGCTCCCTTACTGGTTTTTTTTTAAATTTGATTGAATTTGCAGCTTGTTTGTTTAATTATTTTTTTTTTTTAACATATTTTTTGTTTTTTACATATTTTATTTTATTGTTTTTCCTATAGAAATTGATTATTTTGTTAATTATTTGGACAGAGATTAATACTTTAACTTACTTTAATACTTGAATAATGATCTGTAAAATACGCGAAGCACTTTTCGTTGCCCTTACCGAGACTCGAACCCAGGCTCTTCGGTATGGAAGCCGCTGCTCAACCCGTTGAGCCACAAAGACTTGTAAATGCAACACGCTAAATTATGAGTAAATCAATTTGAACAGAACAGCAAAATTTCGTCTATCGGCGAAACAGTGCGTTTGCCTGCTTCTTTTCCTTTTGTGTTTTCAATTATGCCCGCCTACCCCTTCATCCACACAATGTTCTGCTTGTGCGTAAACTCACCCTCCCGCACACGCTTCATCAACATTTTAAAATTTCGTTTGTCTGTTACTGTCTCTGCCAATGTCGTCAGCTACCTTCCCCGCTAACCCTTCATCCACAACAAACACACACGAAGCAGTTTTTTCGACGTGTGTTCGACGTCGACGTCAACTGTGCTTACAAATCTAATGTAGCCTATTGAGAAATATAAGGCATGTCTACTCGACGCAAATTGTACTACAAATACATGTCTTTATTTCACATGTGATCTGAAAAAAAACTGCTGGGTTATGGATATTTGCTTAACACAGGACTACCGACTGCGCCAGTTATCGTTTGTAAGCAGTACGGAAAGAAAGAAAATACAACAGTTCGATCTTAGAGTCGAAATAATTCTGACGTTAATTATTATTTGATTATTTGAGCTCGACTACTTTTCGAGTTTATATTCTTTATATATAAGTACATATGAGTTGAGTTCTTAGCAGAGGGTAGTGATGTTGAGTGAGACGGGTGAGTTGGTAACTCGTACTCAACATATACACATTGCCTCTGGTCAGGCCTCGTACAAAAGTACTACCAATTAAAACTCCAAAGAGTTCCGGTTTGGTTATCAAAGGGGGGAGGGTGGTTAGGGAAAAGGTAGTGGGGAGAAGGGACAGTTCAACACAGCTGTATGGAATAGTATGAGCGCACAGTGGTAGGCGTTCTATGGGAGAGCGGCCATAAATATTTTCTGTTAAGATAAAGCCTTGAAACTTTGCACAAAATTTTCTTATTTTTATTAAAAAATAATATAAACCAGTAAGGGAGCTATCGGAATACTATAGTATATAGCTGCCATAGGAACGATCGGTCAATAATTTGGTTTTTGATCAATAAACGCTTTAATTTTGAAGCTATCGCCTCAAATTTTGGCACAAGAACTTCTTGGACGCCAATGAAGACACTTGGCGTAGTTGGTGAAGATCGGACAATTATAGGATATAGCTCCTATAGGAACAATCGGTCAAAAACATGGTTTTATAATATAAATAACATATAATGTAATTGTGTAATAAATCGTTGTGACATTTTTTAATATAACAGATTTATTTGAAATTTATTTGTGCTTTGGTGGTAATTTTCGTTGTTCAGTTATAAAGAGATCTGATGTTAGGAGAAGACGGTTAAACTAATCTTCATTTGTTGCCTGACGAGAAATTTTGCGGGTATGATGCAGGCGAAATTTTTTGATATCTTTATTTCTCGACTCAGCAGCTTCTTCAGACAATTCGCCAATCGATACGAAAGCATTTTCTATAATTGCAGGTCCATGAATTAAAATTTAATGAACTGTAGGTGTAAGTTGTGTCAAGAGTCGGTGTGGTCGGTCGCATAAAAATTTTGTCCCGTGCTATTTAATTTATTTCTCGCTTATTTTTGTTTGGAAAGTATTGAAAAGTGTGTTAATAAATTTTTAATTATTCTGCATGTGTAGTTTGAAAATATTATTAGAGTCCAAACAGAAGAAAGTGAGTTTTTGTTTATTTTAAATAACCCCACGTGTTTTGTTATTGTAATTTAACAATTGTGCGGTCACTAACATTCGTGTGTAATTGTTGCTTTAACAAAAAACTGGTGAGAGTTTTTTTGCGTCTGTGCTTTACACCGGTCTTCTTTTCAGCTTTGATTTGTTATTTTTTTTTTTTTTTTTGCTTTTACAAGAGTTTTGATTAGTGCTCTCATTTGTAAGAGAGATCAATACTCTTAATTAGTTTCAGCAACAAAAATGGGTGTGATTTTCTTTTTTGTCTTTTTTATTAATAATGGTTCTTGTGTCAATATGCCTTGCTGTTTTGAGAAATGCCCAATAAAGGGTGACAAAGAACTTTTGGTGGCATGTTGGATTTGCGAGTCTACTGCTCATTTAAAATGCGCCTAGTTAAACGGCCGAATTGCTGACATTTTGGGAAAAAATATAGGCCTTTACTGGTGCTGTCCAAAATGTCGGTCTTCAGAGATTGAGTTACGTAAGTGGCTCAATGTTATGCATAATGCCTACAAGGATATTTCGAAAGATTTCGAGCGACTTAACGAAAAATTTAAGTTGTTTGATATGTCTTTTTCCACACAGAGAAAAAAAGTCCGGTCTGAGAACAAAACAGATTGTACTTGAATCAACAACAGACCAAATTAAGTTGTAATTGGTCTAAATGTTCTCGAAATAAGTAAGATTTGTACTTAACATCAAAATCGACACCAAAATGGATTTGAATCAACTACAAAACGTCAATTCATACACATTTTATACTTGAAAACAAAACAAGAACACAAAAATTTAAACCGAAACCAAACACACTTGAAATGACAACGCTTTATTCTTATACATTCTTTCTCTCTTACTCCTTTGAACAAAAATGTTAAAACAATTCAAATTTATCAAATATCATTCTATGAATCTATGTTGCTTGCTGTAGCTCAGAGTTTAGTGTGTTTAAGTATGATACCAAAGCACAATGGGAAATTTGACTACAAAATCTGGCAAAAATTAATAACTCAAAGACTAAGCAACTTTTTATGGTTTCGATTTTTGCATAAAGTTCTTAGGCTCGTTAGACAGTGTTTTGAAAAGAATGCGCGTGGTAGCATCCCGCCCATTGTTTTAGAAACCAATTTTTAAATAACCAGTAAAGATTCTAACTTCAGCAAGGCTGAAGCTTAGATAATCTTCACGCCCATTCTTGTGGCACGCCCTATATTTTGTCTGAATCTATTTTCTGTTCTTTTTATTAGCCTATATACAAATTTTCATTGTTTTTACTCATTGGGTACCGGAGATGTGCAAATCATTGATTTTTGCTATAAGTGGGCGTAACCATGCCCATTTTTTGGTCAAAATAGTTTTCATGCCTCGTTTAGAATATATGTGGTAAGTTTAAAGTCGATTGATTAAGAAACAAAAAAGTTGTCCATACAACGACGTGAATCTTGCTTCTCCCTCTGCTTCATTTTGTATGACAGATACCAGTTCCAGTTGTCCGATCTTAATGGAACGTTCGGACATTTAGTCGGACTACGTAAAACTACTATTTTTGAAATTTCAGCTCTCTATCTTCCAAAACAAAAAAGTTTTTCATACAACGATTTAAGTTTTGTTCATGTTTCCTCTTCATTTCGTAGGGGGGCTACCAGTTCCAGAAGTCCGATAATGCCCATTACGACAAATAAGCTGACTATTATAATAAAACCTGCTATGGAAAGATTAAAAACGCTAAAAAGCACCTATTACTTCTTTCCAGTAGCATACAAGTTTGTATTGGTAAATATGAGGTTGCTTGCTAAAAAATCAAATTTCACGAGAAGTGCGCAAAAGTGCACATTAAAATTAGATCCACCGGATTCAGAATTGATGACTCTATAAGTTTGAAAAGATTTCAAAGTTAACAAATACAAACAATTTTTTGTAGGCCTTCACAAAGATAAGTTTTCTAAAAAAAAATTGTTTGAAAGGTGCCTCACTTCTTTACACAATTATAAGAACACAACGATAAATTGAGACTATCTAATGTTACGAACACAAAGTACATACCCGACTGAATTAATTCCATTTCAAATAATGTTTAAATAATGGTATTTTTATCATTTTTTTTTAAATTGAAAATCACAAGTAAAATTTCACTTTTACAAGTTTAAAGTTGTCATTAGTAACAGCTGTGTTTAAAAGCCGTTAACTAGCCAGGGATGCATTTTTATGAAATTTCAGGTATGCAGCATTAAGTATCGATATATTTATAACATATCAGTAACAAAATCGCGTTTTAAAAATGAAGTTTGAAAATATAGTTTTGGCCATCAAAAGTGGTCAAATTTCCTATAGTGCAAAGGTATGAGGTTCAAACCCCTGTAAGGCCAGAGTTTTTTTGTTTACTAAATATTTTTTGTTTTCTTGGAACAAAAATGTTTTCAATAAATAAAATTTATGAAACATCAAGTGTTCCTATGTCGCTTCCTGTGGCTCAGAGCTTAGTGTGTTGTCCTACGAAACGGAAGGTAAGAGGTTCAAATCCCTTGGTACACCAAAGTCTTTGTGTTTATTATATAAATATGCACCAATCACCATTTAATTATGATATTTATATGTTGTTTACATGTTTATTAAATTAACTGTAACAATTACTCATATAAAATAAAAAAATAATTTAAGTTTAGTCGGTTCTTGATTCCAGTACAATATTCACTTGTTTTAAGAACAAAAAGGTCTCGGTTTAAGTCTTTTTTGGTACAGTTTAAGTATATTTGGTTCTTGATTCAAGTAAAATGTAAACTTATTTCCAAAACAACATTGACTCGGATTAAGTTTTGTTGGTATCATATTAAGCTTAAACTGTTCTTGAAAACGTAACAAAATTTACTCAATTCAAGATTTTTTCTACTTAGAAATAGTGCTTGAATTGAGAACATTTTACTTGATTTGACAACATTCGTGCTTGACGGACTTTCAACACCGAATTGTGTCAATTTAAGTACAA
Organism: Phortica okadai; assembly: GCA_034638295.1. Taxonomy (NCBI): domain Eukaryota; kingdom Metazoa; phylum Arthropoda; class Insecta; order Diptera; family Drosophilidae; genus Phortica; species Phortica okadai. The sequence continues at coordinate 34,575,128 of CM067848.1, read as the reverse complement.
TGTTCTTGATTTTTTTTTTCTGTGCAGCTTTAAGTCAGTTAAACCTTCCCCTAAGCGAAAAAGGCCTCATCCGCCGCTCAAGATTTCTATTCCGACAACCTTAAATGTTCCGGATGAGACCACGAATTTCTTTTCGCCGCTTCCGTCAACTAATGTTCCGATAGTTGTCACAGCGTCAGAAGGTTCATATGCTTCCGTTGCCAAAAACAACAATTCGGTTCCTTCCGAAGTTATTCAAACCGCTTCTGGATCTCGTTTATGGTGATCTCATCTCAAAGTTTTTCCTTATCTTCTGATATCATTGTCTTTGTTGAAACATGGCTTCGCCCTGATGTTTTAAACTCTGAACTTTTTCGTCTTGGTCAAATTGGAGGTGGAGTTCTGATCTCTGTTGCTGTTCAACACACATCGGAACAAATTTGTTTGATAGGTACTGACGATATTGAGCTAATATGCATTAAAATAACTCTTGCAAAGACTCACGTTTTCATTACGAGCTCCAACATTCCACCACAGTCAGAACCATCAATACCATCTGCTCATATAAAGGCTACTCAATCTGTATTAGACTTGGTTAAGGATTCAAATACGATACTGATTTTTGGAGACTTCAACCTCCCTCACATTTCTTGGATTGCATCCGACAATTCAAATATAGTATCTCCTTTGTCTAGTAATGAATTTATTGATTATTTTCTTGAATCATCTTTAAACCAAATAAACAGCATACAAAATTCTAAGGATCGTATTTGAGATCTTGTTCTTATAAACAACATTGAGGGTGCATTGCTTTGCAGATCCCCTCCAATATCACAACCTGAATACTCTTACCACCCAACGTTGGAGCTTACAATTACACTAAACTTACTAACACTTCATTGTCAAAATCCTCTAGATAACAAACCTAACCTTGTATATTGTTTCAGAAAAACTGATTTTGAACGACTTGGTGATTTGCTTTCTAACAGAGATTGGTCATACATTCATAACACGTCCAACATTGTACGGGCAGTAGAATTTTTTAACGCAACTATGTATAAACTATTTAAATTGTGCGTACCAAGAGTTAAGATTGTTTCACAACAAAATAAACCCTCGTGGTTTTCAAGAGAATTATCTCGTCTAAAGAACTTAAAAAATAGATTATTTAAAAAATATAAGGGGACCGATTATCTTGTCGATTATGCAAACTATGCGAAAGCTCGATATAAATTCACTTTATGTAATAAACGAGATTACGATTTTTACTTAATTAAATTAAAATCCAATATATATCGCGATCCTGAAAATTTTTGTAATATTAAATACAAGTCTAACTCTAATTCATTTCCTTGATGTATGAAATTCAATGGTGTGGACGTGTGTGTGGCAAACGATGATGCAATGATATCCAACCTCATTGCTGAATTTTTCCAAAGCACCTATAATGACTACTCATACCAAAACGTTACTTACCCATATTTCATCAAAGATCGAAATAATATAAATGTGCCGGTTATTGAAATGAAACTGTTCTTAGATTTTTAAAATTAATGAAACCATCTTTTACCGCTGGTCCAGATAATATTCCTGGGTGCATTCTAAGGCACTGTGCCGAGATTTTGTTTATTCCATTATGCAAGCATGCATTCTGTTGTCCCCAAAATTTGGAAAGAGTCTTACATTATTCGCCTTTATAAAAAAGGCAGTAAGGTGGACATCTCGAATTACAGAGGTATTGCTAAGCTTAGTGCTATTCCTAAACTGTTTGAACAGATCATTATGGAACAGCTACAGCACTTTGTACCATCACTTCTAAATTTGTCTCAGCACGGCTTTCTCAAGAAACGGTCAACGGTATTTTTCGTCTGGCTGCCAAACCGATGTTGTGTACACTGATTTCAGTAAAGCATATGATTGTGTTTGTCACTCTCTGCTTTTAACAAAACTCGAAACCTATGGTTTTCCACCATCGTTAGTCCGTTGGCTGTCGTCTTATCTTGAATATCGAACACAATGTGTTCTTTTTAAAACATCAGTTTCGAGACGAATTTTTGTTACTTCAGGGGTTCCTCAAGGTAGTCACTTTGGCCCCTTATTGTTTAATATATTTATAAATGACTTGCCTACTGTGATAATTAAACCTATAGATCAGCAGAATCTGCTTCAGTCTGATCTTGACTCTCTCTCACAATGGTGTGTTGTAAACAATTTATTGTTAAACAGTGAGAAATGCAAATTAATGTCTTTTTATAGAAAAAAAACTAATTGTTTGCTCATATAAGTTAAATAATTTGTACCTTGAACGTATCTCTCAGTTCAATGACCTTGGTGTTTTGATGGATCCAAAACTTCATTTCGCCTCACATTGTTTGCTGTCCGTTAATAAGGCTAAAGACGTACTGGGTTTCATCAAAAGATGGGACCCCTGTATTCACCTTCCTCCCTATAGTGGTCGGTTGAAGCTTATTAATTTACCATCATTGCCTAGTCGTAGAACTTTGCTTGGTCCTTTGTTTTTGCATAACCTAATAAATGGCTCTATAATCTCCCCTACATTGTTGGCGTATATACAGTTCAGTGTACCCGCTAGAGTAACCAAAAATTTTAGTCCGATCTGTCTCAGTACCTGCAGATCGAAATATTTTAGTTTAATGGAGGACTGCTCCTATAATAACCTTATAAAACGTAGTATTCTAACATATTTAAATATGTAAAATTTTGTTTATTAAAACTACATAACATAACTAATTGCGTTACTTAGTAGTATTAAAGAAATTGTTTAAAAATTAGTTTATTAGTATTCTTATTGTGTGTAGAGTAAGTAGTAAAGCGACTGTTGACTTTGTCTGTAGTCGCGGAACATGCTGACCTGGTGTCGCAAGTCCACTTAAGGGTATTGCGCTACCACAACGTCTTGCGCCTGTATTTTGTTAAAAAAAACAGTAAGGACGCTATCTTCAGCAAAAAAAAAAAAAAGTTTTCCATACAACAGGTCAATTTTCGAGATAAGTGGGCGTAGCCATGCCCACTTTCGGTCAAAATAGTTTGCATTCCTCCTTAAGAACATATCTCTAAAGTTTCAAGTCAATTGGTTAAGAAACAAAAAAGTTTTCCATATAACGGGTCAAGTTTAGCTATAAGTGGGCGTGGCTACGCCCACTTTTGGTCAAAATAGTTTTCACTCCTTCCTAAGAACGTAACTGTAAAGTTTCAAGTCAATTGGTTAAAAAACAAAAAAGTTTTCCATACAATGTGTCAATTTTCGCTATAAGTGGGTGTGGCCATGCCCACGTTTGGTCAAAATAGTTTTCACTCCTTCCTAAGAACGTAACTGTAAAGTTTCAAGTCAATTGGTTAAAAGACAAAAAAGTTTTCCATACAACGGGTCAATTTTCGCTATAAGTGGGCGTGGCTACGCGGGGCTACGCCCACTTTTGGTCAGAATAGTTTTCATTCCTCCCTAAGAACATAACTTTAAAATTTCAAGTCAATTGGTTAAGAAACAAAAAAGTTTTCCATACAACGTCGTGAATATTGCATCTCTTCCTCTTCTTCATTTTGTATGGGAGCTACCAGTTCCAGATGTCCAATCTCAATGAAACTTTCAGGCATGTAGTCGGACTATGTAAAACTACTATGTTTAAAATTTCAGCACTCTATCGTACAAAACAAAAACGTGTTCCATACAACGATATTAAAACTTTATTTCTCTTCCTCTTCTTCATTTTGTATGGCAGCTACCAGTTCCAATTGTCCAATCATAATGAAACTTTCAGGAATTGTGTCGGACTATGTTAAGCTACTATGTGTGGCAACCGGAAATAGCGCCACCTTTGGTCAACTTTACCGTGACGATCAGTTGCAAAAGAGAAAAGGAAAAGAAAGACTGTCCAACACTAGACGCAACACGCGGTGTGGACAGACAGGACAAAACTCAATTAGATTCAGTTTAACCTAACAACTAACACCTATTGTAACAAGAATGTTCGCGACAAATAAATAAATAAATCGAATTTGGAAATAGCAACGCGCTATAATTGGTGACCCCGACAAGTAAACGAAGACAACAAAACGACGCCGCCCAAAGTTCGCTATAATTTACGATCGTTGACGGCAAGAAAACTAAATTTTGAAGACAAACGTAGTACACCAACAACATGCCTGACAACGATTTAGCAGACCAGCTTAGGGCGCTCCAACAGCAGATGGAATATTTGCAAGCTAGGACGTCGACTATTCAAACTACACCAACTGTCACTAGCCGCAATGCAATTCATTTGCCGAAATTCACATGTGACAACCCCAATTTATGGTTTGCTCAGGTTGAACGATCGTTTCGTTTGTATGGCATCAATAGTGATGACGACAAATTTGATCATGTTATTGTGAATTTAACGGCTGACGTGGTTTTGACAGTAGAGGATTTGATAACTCACCCTCCAACCACAGGCAAATATGAAGTTTTAAAAAATCGATTGCTCGAAAAATATGCTGAGCCATCACAATCAAAAATTCGACGGTTGTTACAAGGTGGAGAAACGGCTGGTTTAAAGCCATCTGAGATTTTGGCTCACATGCGGTGACTTAATCCAGATCCGAACAGTGAAAATATCATTCGTGCACATTTTCTTGCTGAAATGCCCCAAAATGTACGACCGTTTTTTACAGTTTGGGAGGAGAATGATCTCTGTAAGCTCGCCAAAATAGCGGACAAGATGCTTGACACGGGAAACACAAATGCTTCTTTTGCCGTGAGCCCAAGCACGCAACCGCAAAGTGAATCAGTGAACCCGCTTAACGAAATTGCCGACTCTCTGCGCTTATTGTCACAACAATTCGATAGCCTTAAAAAGGATGTTAAGCAATTGCAGTCAGCTGATCGCTCGCGCGCCATGTGTTCGTTCTCAGGAAGCGTTAAACTAAAGCAGCTGTCGTCAAACACGCTGACTGACGACAGCAAAATCACAAACAGCGATTCTGCATTTCAACCAATAACCATTCACGAAAGTCGCTTGCATATAACCGATCGTAAATCACAAATCCGATTTCTAATCGATTCCGGATCAGTTGTGTCTGTCATACCTCGCACGTTGGTTAAACAGAGCAACAAAGCAAATCAGACGATCATTCATACCTATGGCACATATGTGGCAGAGCTAAATATTGGACTGCGTCGTTGCTTAACGTGGCCTTTTATAATAGCAGACGTCCAAATAGCCAGTATCGGTGCAGATTTACTGTCACACTTTCAACTACTCATCGACATGAAAAACAAACGATTAATCGATTCACTAACTGGGCTTACGACACCTGCATGTTTATCTACAGCGAAGCATATGTCAGTGTCAACGATTCAAGCTAAGTCGAAGTTTCAAGGTCTCTTACAGGAGTTTGTTGACGTAACAATACCTGGAAGGAAAAGAGACACTCATCATGACGTTCGTCATTATATCGAAACCAATGGCACCCCGATCTCCGATCGACCACGACGTCTCGCAGGAGAAAAACTCGCTCTCGCCAAAGCGGAAATAAATTTTCTTATTGCTGAAGGTATATGTCGTCCGTCTAAGAGCCCATGGGCCAGCCCATTGCACTTGATGAATAAAAAAGATGGCGGTTGGCGTTCGTGCGGTGATTATCGCAAATTGAACGCAGTCACTGTACCTGATCGTTATCCCATCGCCCATATACACGATTTCACCGAACAGCTGCACGGGAAAAAGGTTTTTTCAACACTGGACCTAAAGAAAGCTTATTACCAGATTCCGATGATAGAAAGCGATATTCCGAAAACATCGGTATGCACCCCGTTCGGTTTAATTGAATTCCTGTACATGCCTTTTGGGTTGAAAAATGCCTCGCAAACGTTTCAAAGGTTTATGGATAATATATTTCGTGGCATTGATTTCGTGTATTGTTACATTGACGATATATGAATCATGTCAAATTCTGTTGAAGAACATGAACAGCACTTGCACAATCAGAAGTTCAATTTCTCAGTTACATCGTGAACGAACATGGCATCAAGTCACCTACTGAGCGTACCGACGCCATTCTAAATTATGTGCGACCCGATACAATCAGCCAACTGGGTCGTTTTCTCGGTATCGTAAACTACTACCGTAGGTGCATACCACATTTGTCGCATATACACGCACCATTGTCTGAACTGTTAAAGAATGTGAAAAAGAATGACCAGCGAAAAATCGAATGGACAAACGAACGCATCGACGCTTTCGAGGCTTGTAAACGCAGCATAGCGAATGCAGAAATATTATCTCACCCATCTCCAAATGCAAAGCTCGCATTAGTTTGTGATGCTTCTGATGTTTCTATTGGAGCTGTATTAGAACAACAAATTGATGACATGTGGCAACCGCTTGGATTTTTTTCCAAAAAGCTAAATAGCGAGCTGTTATCAATATTTGAAACTATTAGATATTTTAAACACTGGAGTGAAGCTCATTCATTTATCATTAAAACAGATCATAAACCGCTAGTATACGCTTTTAAACAACGACCAGAGAAAGCATCACCCCGCCAACTTCGCCAGTTAAACTATATCTCACAATTTTCTACCACCATAGTGCACGTCAAAGGAACAGACAACACTGTTGCAGACGTTTTTTCTAGGCTCTGTGCACTATCTATGCCAACGGCGATAAGACGAGAACATATGCAAAATATTCGACCAACTCAGACTGCTCACCACGTTAGCAAGAAAATGTTTGTACTAAAAGGTCTTGATACATGCTCACACACGTTCGTCCGCACAGACGCAGTAAAGCGGCCTCTTGAGCCCCCATACACAGGCCCTTACAAGGTTATCCATCGGCAGACCGACAGAGTGTATGAACTGGAGATCAACGGCAAAAGTGTGACAGTATCTGTGGACCGACTGAAACCAGCTTTTATGGTAAACGATGATAATCAAGCGCAGCGCAGTGCTCCACGCACTTACGAAAAACAATTTCGAATGTAATTTTAAAATCCGTGACGTCATCACTTGAGGGGGAGTACTGTGGCAACCCGAAATAGCGCCACCTTTTGCAACTTTACCGTGACGCTCAGTTGCAAAAGAGAAAAGGAAAAGAAAGACTGTCCAACAGACAGAACAAAACTCAATTAGATTCAGTTTAACTTAACAACTAACACCTATTGTAACAAGAATGTTCGCGACAAATAAATATATGTTCGAAATATCAACCCTCTATCTTTCAAAACAAAAAAGTTTTCCATACAACGATTCAAATTTGTTTTTCTTCTTCATTTCGTATGGGGGCTACCAGATCCAGTAATCCGATATGGCCGGTTCCGACCAATGATTTGACCACACATTAGAGGAGACTCCCTGCAAAATTTCAGCTCGATATTTTCAAAGCTGAGGACGGACGGACAGACAGATGGCTATTAGCATCAAACACAACAAATTAAACAAATTTTCAAAACTTGGATTAATCAAAATCCCATACAAAATGTATGAAAACCATAGTACCAAAGTTGAACACTTTGCGCCGCTCGTACGCCTAAACTATTAGTCCTACGAAAAAAAAAGGTTACAACATAATTTGTTGGAAATTTTTTCTAGCTTAATTTAGTATAGAAATGTTTTTGCCGTAAAATGAGCCAAAATGGAGATATGGTCAAAAAAATGATTTTGGACGGCATTTTTTCAAAATGGCGGCTCGAGCGGCGGTCGTAGAAGGTCGCAAAGTGGACATTCGGAAAGAGCAGCCCATAATCCATATAGATGCCAATTTTCGACACTCCCGCAAAACTTTCCAGGTAACCCCTTTTTTTACGACCAAATGACTGGACTATTAAGCGGTTTTGAAATGAGAGTGGTCACCGTAAAGTACCATTTTTTTCAAAGGGGCCAATTTAAACAACTATAACTTCTTAATTTATGAATATTTTTATACCCTGTACACATACTGTGTATCGGGCCATATTGTGTTTGTTTGAGCGAAATGTATGTAACGCACAGAAGGAGGGCAGGGGGACCCTATAAAGTATATATATTCTTGATCAGGACGACAAGAGAAATTGATTAAGCTATGTCCGTCCATCCGTCTGTCCGTCAGTATTCACCAATGGTTCTCAGAAACTATTATAGCTAGAGACTTGAAATTTGGTGGGTAGACTCGTGATGCTCGGCAGCAGATCAAGTTTGAATGGTTTTGTGCCACGCCCACTCCTTCCCGCCCATCCAGCACCACCCACTTTTTGAAAACGCTATAACTCGAACATCCAAAGAGATAGGTATGTAGACTCAGTATGAGTAACTCTACAAAACTGCATACCACAATTTTTCACCCTCCCCTTAATTTCCCCTCCCCTAGTATTTTTCTGAAAATGCTATATCTCCAAAACAAAACTTACCTTTTATTATTTTAGTAAATACTCCTTTGCATATTTCACCCTAGTTTTTATACTTTTCACGTATGTGAAATAGTATATTAACTTTGTCACGGAGCTTGTAACAGATCGAAATATTAATTTCCGACTATATAAAGTATATATATTCTTGATCAGGACGACAAGACGAGTTGATTTAGCCATGTCCGTCTGTCCGTCTGTCTGTCTGTATGTATGCAAACTAGTCCCTCAGTTTTGAAGCTATCGAGCTGAAACTTTGCACAGAGTCGTAGAATTTATTACAATGAATCATTCGTCGGAACCAGCATGATCGGATTATTGGAACAGGTAGCTCCCATACGAAAAGAAGAAGAAAAGTGAACAAAACTTGAATCGTTGTATGGAAAACTTTTTTGTTTTGTAAGATAGAGTGCTGAAATTTTAAACAAAGTAGTTTTGCATAATCCGACTAAATACCTGAAAGTTTCATTGAGATCGGGAAACTGGAACTGGTAGCTCCCATACAAAATGAAGAAGAGGAAGAGAAGCAATATTCACATCGTTGTATGGACAACTATTTTATTTTTTAACCAATTGACTTCAAACTTTACAGTTATGTTCTTAGGGAGGAATGAAAACTATTTTGACCAAAAGTGGGCGTAGCCACGCCTACTTATAGTGAAACTTGAACGGTTGTATGGAAAACTTTTTTGTTTTTTAACCAATTGACTTGAAACTTTACAGTTATGTTCTTAGAGAGGAATGAAAACTATTTTGATATATTAATTTCCGACTATATAAAGTATATATATTCTTGATCAGGACGACAAGACGAGTTGATTTAGCCATGTCCGTCTGTCCGTCTGTCTGTCTGTCTGTCTGTATGTATGCAAACTAGTCCCTCAGTTTTGAAGCTATCGAGCTGAAACTTTGCACAGAGTCGTAGAATTTATTACAATGAATCATTCGTCGGAACCAGCATGATCGGATTATTGGAACAGGTAGCTCCCATACGAAAAGAAGAAGAAAAGTGAACAAAACTTGAATCGTTGTATGGAAAACTTTTTTGTTTTGTAAGATAGAGTGCTGAAATTTTAAACAAAGTAGTTTTGCATAATCCGACTAAATGCCTGACAGTTTCATTGAGATCGGGAAACTGGAACTGGTAGCTCCCATACAAAATGAAGAAGAGGAAGAGAAGCAATATTCACATCGTTGTATGGACAACTATTTTATTTTTTAACCAATTGACTTCAAACTTTACAGTTATGTTCTTAGGGAGGAATGAAAACTATTTTGACCAAAAGTGGGCGTAGCCACGCCTACTTATAGTGAAACTTGAACGGTTGTATGGAAAACTTTTTTGTTTTTTAACCAATTGACTTGAAACTTTACAGTTATGTTCTTAGAGAGGAATGAAAACTATTTTGATATATTAATTTCCGACTATATAAAGTATATATATTCTTGATCAGGACGACAAGACGAGTTGATTTAGCCATGTCCGTCTGTCCGTCTGTCTGTCTGTCTGTCTGTATGTATGCAAACTAGTCCCTCAGTTTTGAAGCTATCGAGCTGAAACTTTGCACAGAGTCGTAGAATTTATTACAATGAATCATTCGTCGGAACCAGCATGATCGGATTATTGGAACAGGTAGCTCCCATACGAAAAGAAGAAGAAAAGTGAACAAAACTTGAATCGTTGTATGGAAAACTTTTTTGTTTTGTAAGATAGAGTGCTGAAATTTTAAACAAAGTAGTTTTGCATAATCCGACTAAATGCCTGACAGTTTCATTGAGATCGGGAAACTGGAACTGGTAGCTCCCATACAAAATGAAGAAGAGGAAGAGAAGCAATATTCACATCGTTGTATGGACAACTATTTTATTTTTTAACCAATTGACTTCAAACTTTACAGTTATGTTCTTAGGGAGGAATGAAAACTATTTTGACCAAAAGTGGGCGTAGCCACGCCCACTTATAGTGAAACTTGAACGGTTGTATGGAAAACTTTTTTGTTTTTTAACCAATTGACTTGAAACTTTACAGTTATGTTCTTAGAGAGGAATGAAAACTATTTTGACCAAAAGTGGGCGTAGCCACGCCCAGTTATAGAAAATTGACCCGCTGTATGGAAAACTTTTTTGTTTTTTAACCAGTTGACTTGAAACTTTACAGTTATGTTCTTAGGTAGGAATGAGAACTATTTTGACCAAAAGTGGGCGTAGCCACGCCCACTTATAGCAAAAAATAACCCGTCGTATGGAAAACTTTTTTTTTTTTAACCAATTGACTTGAAACTTTACAGTTATGTTCTTAGGGAGGAATGAAAACTATTTTGACCAAAAGTGGGCGTAGCAACGCTTACTTATAGCGAAAATTGACCCGTTGTATGGAAAACTTTTTTTGTTTTTTAACCAATTGACTTGAGACCTTACAGTTATGTTGTTAGGGAGGCATGAACACTATTCATTTAGTTTTCAATAGTGACACAACGTGAAAAGTATTATAGCTTCAGCCTTGCTGAAGATAGCGTCCTTTCTGTTTTTATACCCTGCACATACAGTGTGTCAGGGTATATTAAGTTTGTTTGAACGAAATGTATGTAACGCATAGAAGGAGGGGAGGGGGACCCTATAAAGTATATATATTCTTGATCAGGATGACAAGAGAAATCGATTGAGCCCTGTCCGTCTGTCCGTCCGTCTGTATTCACCAATGGTTCTCGGAAACTGTAAAAGCTAGAGACTTGAAATTTGGTGGGTAGACTCGTGATGCTTGGCACTACATCAATTTTGAACGGTTTTGTGCCACGCCCACTCCTTCCCGCCCAACCAGCACCGCCCACTTTTTGAAAACGTTATTACTCCAACACCCGAAGAGATAGAAACATGAAAGTCGGTATGTAGGCTCAGCATGAGGAGCTCTACAAAACTGCATACCACAATTTTTCCCCCTCCCCTTGATTTCCCCTCCCCCTGTTGTTTTCTATAAAAAGCAATATCTCCAAAACTAATAAAGGCATGAACATGAAATTTTGTATACAAGCTCAGTAAATATTTATCTTTAAAACTGCATACCACAAAATTCCCCCCTGTTCGAAAGTTACCCCTCAATGACCAACAAACTCAAATTTTTCGTAAATTCCACTTTTTTTGACCAATTTACTTGATATTTTGAACACTATTCGATCGGGCGATGTCAAATCAACATTTTTTTGTAGATTTAAGTGTTGCACCACCTACTGTGTGTGCAGGGTATTATATTGTCGAGTATACTCGACTATAGCGTCCTTACTGTTTTGTTTTGTTTTTAGGGCTTATAAGTGGCTTTTTTCTGGCAACTCTTCCATGATAGACATACCTATGTAATGTGTTACGCACAGTGCTTAGGCAAACTTCTTTTCCGGTTTGAATTTTCAGAGAGATTTTAAGTTCTTTAGCCGTTTTGAAAGAATCTCGTTTTATTTCCTTAACTATTGAACGCCCTTCTCGTTCATTTAATACTTTTTCTTGGCCTTCTCTACTTTTATTTGCCAGCCTAAACCTCTTTATTACGTCCTGGACAGTAGATTTACCTCTTCCAACCAACTCGGCGATTTCTCGTACAGTTTTACGCCCCAAATTCCATTTTATTATTAACTGCCTAAGTTCAACTGAGGTTTGCATTGTCTTGGAGCCATAATAGAATTATTTAAATCAATTTTAATGCGTCAGTTCACAAAATCTATTTACGAATGAATGTGATGAAAAAAACACAGAACTTTAAAGTTCATGCTAGAAAAAAAACTTTGCTGAGTCCGATTTTGCTTTGAGCGCAAAAAAATGAGTTATTTTTGTTTTTTGTTTTAAATTAACATTTATCATGACGAAGTACATATACATTTTTTTTTTTGTTTCAGAGAGACAATTGTATGAACTTTAAATATATGCGAAAAAAATACATACCTTGCATATAAGTTTTCCAAATTAATATGAATATGCTATCTCCTCCCACAGTTTTGAAGATATCGAGCTGAAATTTTGCAGGGAGCCTTCTCTAATGTGTGGTCAAATCATTGGTCGGAACCGGCCATATCGGATTATTGGAACTGGTAGCCCCCATACGAAATGAAGAAGAAAAACAAATTTGAATCGTTGTATGGAAAACTTTTTTGTTTTGAAAGAAAGAGGGCTGAAATTTCAAACATAGTAGTTTTACATAGTCCGACATAATGCCTGAAAGTTTTATTGAGATTGGGAAACTAGAACTGGTAGCTGCCATACAAAATGAAGAAGAGGAAGAGAAATAAAGATTTAACGTCGTTGTATAGAAAACATTTTTGTTTTGTATGATAGACAGCTGAAATTTTAAACATAGTAGTTTTAAATGATTCGATTAAATGCCTGAAAGTTTCATTGAGATCACGCAACTGGAACTGGTACCTGCCATACAAAATGAAGATTATGTAAACTATGCAAAAGTTCGCTATAGATTCACTTTATGTAACAAAAGAAATTATGACTTATATTTAGTTAAATTAAAATCCAATATTTACCGTGATCCAAAAAAATTTTTTAATATCATCAAATACAAGTCTAATTCCAACTCATTTCCTTCATGTATGAAACTCAATGGTGTGGAAGGAAGTGATGATGCAACGATATTCGACCTCTTTGCTGAATTTTTCCAAAGCACCTATAATGACTATTCATACCAAAATGGTACTTACCCATACTTAATCAATGATCAAAATAATATAAATTTGCCGGTAATTGAAAATGACACTGTTCTTAGACACTTAAAATTAATTAAACCATCTTTTACGGCTGGTCCAGATAGTGTTCCTAGTTGCGTTTTGAAGCACTGTGCCGAGATGTTGTTTATTCCATTATGTAAGCTTTTTAACATGTCGTTAAATTCTTCTATTGTACCCAAAATTTGGAAAGAGTCTTACATTATTCCCCTTTATAAAAAAGGCAGTAAGGTAGACATCTCGAATTACAGAGGCATTGCAAAGCTATGTGCTATTCCAAAACTGTTTGAACAGATCATTACGGAACAGCTACAGCACTTTGTGCCATCACTTCTAAATTTGTCTCAGCATGGCTTGCTCAAGAAACGGTCAACGGTAACTAACTTATTAGAATTCACTTCAATTGTCAATCAAAATTTCTCGTCCGGCTGCCAAACCGATGTTGTGTACACTGATTCCAGTAAAGCATTTGATTGTGTTTGTCACTCTCTGCTTTTAATAAAACTCGAAACCTATGGTTTTCCACCATCGATAGTCCGTTGGCTGTCGTCGTATCTTGAATCTCGAACACAATGTGTTCTTTTTAAGACATCGGTTTCGAGACGAATTTTTGTTACTTCAGGGGTTCCTCAAGGTAGTCACCTTGGCCCCTTATTGTTTAATATATTTATTAATGACTTGCCTACTGTGATCAAACACTGCCATGTTTTAATGTATGCTGATGACGTGAAATTATGTCTAACCGTTAATTCTATAGATCAGCAGAATCTGCTTCAGTCTGATCTTGACTCTCTCACACAATGGTATGCTGTAAACAATTTATTGTTAAACAGTGATAAATGCAAGCTAATGTCATTTTATACAAAAAAAAACTAATTGTTTGCTCGTACAAGTTAAATAATTTGTACCTTGAACGTATCTCTCAGTTCAATGACCTTGGTGTTTTGATGGACCCAAAACTTCACTTCGTTTCACATATTTCGCTGTCTGTTAATAAGGCTAAAGGCGTACTGGGTTTCATCGAAAGATGGTCCAAAGAATTTAATGACCCGTACACAACTAAATTGCTTTACACATCTTTAGTACGGCCCATTTTGGAATATGCATCGTGTGTTTGGGATCCTCAGTGCGAAAAGTATAAGAACCAAATTGAGTCTGTTCAGAAACAGTTCCTTCTGTTTGCACTTAGGAATCTACACTGGGACCCCTGTGTTCACCTTCCTCCCTATAGTAATCGGTTGAAGCTTATTAATTTACCATCATTGTCTAGTCGTAGAACTATGCTTGGTACTTTGTTTTTGCATAACCTAATAAATGGCTCTATATTCTCCCCTACATTGTTGGCGTATATACAGTTCAGTGTCCCCGCTAGAATAACTAGAAATTTTAGTCCGATCTGTCTTAGTACCTGCAGATCGACATATTTAGAGCATGACTCGTTTCGTGTTTTATGTAGGTATTATAACAGATATTTTAGTCTAATTGAGAACTGCTCCTCTACTAACCTAAAAAAACGTAGTATTCTAACGTATTTAAATAAGTAAAAATTTTGTTTATGAAGTTTATGTTAATTAATCAACGTAGTAGTTTTAAGGAATTGTTTAAAAATTAGTTTATTAGTATTTTTTATTGTGTGTAGTGTAAGTAGTAAAGCGACTGTTGACTTGTCTGTAGTCGCGGAACAGGCTGACCTGGTGTCGCAAGTCCACTTGAGGGTAGTGCGCTACCACAACGTCTTGCGCCTGTAGTTAGTTAAAAAAAAAAAAAAAAAACCAGTAAGGACGCTATCTTCAGCAAGGCTGAAGCTATAATACTTTTCACGTTGTGTCACTATAAAAAAAATGATTAGTTTTCATGCCTCCCTAACAACATAACTGTAAGGTTTCAAGTCAATTGGTTAAAAAACAAAAAAGTTTTCCATACAACGGGTCAATTTTCGCTATAAGTGGGCGCGGCTACGCCCACTTTTGGTCAAAATAGTTTTCATTCCTACCTAAGAACATAACTGTAAAGTTTCAAGTCAATTGATAAAAAAACAAAAAAGTTTTCCATACAACGGGTCAATTTTCGCTATTAGTGGGCGTAGCCATGCCTACTTTTGGTCAAAACAGTTTTCATTCCTCCCTAAGAACATAACTCTAAAGTTTTAAGTCAATTGGTTAAAAAACAATAATGTTTTCCATACAACGGGTCAATTTTCTCTATAAGTGGGCGTGGCTTCGCCCACTTTTGGTCAAAATAGTTTTCATTCCTCCCTAAGAACGTAACTGTAAAGTTTCAAGTCAATTGGTTTAAAAACAAAAAAGTTTGCCATACAAAGGGTAAATTTTCGCTATAAAAAGGCGTGGCCACGCCTACTTTTGGTCAAAAAAGTTTTTATTCCTCCCTAAGAACATAACTGTAGGGTTTCAAGACAATTGGTTAAAAAACAAAAAAGTTTTCCATACAACGGGTCAATTTTCGCTATAAGTAGGCGTGGCTACGCCCACTTTTGGTCAAAATAGTTTTCATTCCTCCCTAAGAACATAACTGTAAAGTTTCAAGTCAATTGATTAAAAAACAAAAATGTTTTCCATACAACGGGTCAATTTTCGCTATAAGTGGGCGTGGCTTCGCCCACTTTTGGTCAAAATAGTTTTCATTCCTCCCTAAGAACGTAACTGTAAAGTTTCAAGTCAATTGGTTTAAAAACAAAAAAGTTTGCCATACAAAGGGTAAATTTTCGCTAAAAAAGGGCGTGGCCACGCCTACTTTTGGTCAAAAAAGTTTTTATTCCTCCCTAAGAACATAACTGTAAAGTTTCAAGTCAATTGGTTAAAAAACAAAAAAGTTTTCCATACAACGACGTGAATATTGCTTCTCTTCCTCTTCTTCATTTTGTATGGGAGCTACCAGTTCCAGATGTCCAATCTCAATGAAACTTTCAGGAATGTAGTCGGACTATGTAGAACTACTATGTTTAAAATTTCAGCACTTTATCATACAAAACAAAAAAGTTTTCCATACAACGATTCAAGTTTAGTTCATTTTTCTTCTTCTTTTCGTATGGGGGCTACCAGTTCCAAAGGTCCGATATGGCTGGATCCGACAAATGAGTTGACTGCACGAATAAGAAGTCTCTGTGCAAAATTTCAGCTCGATATCTCTAAAACTGTGGGAGGAGATTGTATATATACAGACAGACGGACAGACGGACAGACGGTCAGACGGACAGACGGACAGACGGACAGACGGACAGACGGACATGGCTAAATCAACTCGTCTTGTCGTCCTGATCAAGAATATATATACTTTATATAGTCGCAAGTGAATATTTCTGTGTGTTACAAACTTCAGCACAAAGTTATTATACTATTTCACATACGTGAAAAGTATAAAAAAAAAGGAAGAGAAGCAATATTCACGTCGTTGTATGGAAAACTTTTTTGTTTCTTAATCAATTGACTTGAAACTTCACAGTTATATTCTTGGGGAGGCAGTAAAACTATTTTGACAAAAATGGGCATGGTTTCGGCCACTCTTACCAAAAATCAATAATTTGTATAACTCCGGTACCCAATGAGCAAAAACAATGAAAATTTGTATATAGGCTAATTAGATGAAGAGAAAATATATTCATTCAAAAAAAATAGGTGTGGCACAAGAAATAAGCGTGAAGAGTGTTTAAGCTTCAGCCTTGCTGAAGTTAGCGTCCTTAGTGGTTTTTTACCAATTTACTTGATATTTTGAACACTATTACGGTCGATGTCAAATCAAATTTTTGAAGTGAAACTTCTTTAGCATGGGTGTGATTTGAAACTCGATGAAACGACATGAAAAAGAGACAGACTATAAATTTATATGATTTAGCCTGCGAGAGAATGAAACAGAATATAGAATGACGGTCTGTAGTCATAAAGTGAGTAGTCTTAAAAAAAAGTAACAACAACAACATGCTTTGTTGTAATTTTGGCATTCCTCTTCAACCGTCACTTTCGCCATCTGGCGCATAAGCAACAACAACTAACCTGGCACATTTACTCCAAATATTACAACAACACTTGTTGTTGTTATTTTCGTCGTAAGAATTCTCCGTTAGGTCGGACAGTTTGGTTGTTGCTACCTATGACACTGTCTGAGCGTATGCATTGTGCTTGTTGTTGCCCGCTACTTGACATTGCTAATCAACGTCGCTAATCGGCTTCATAATATACATATGAGCCGCGAAATCATCTGCAGTTAATAATGTTGAAGCCCGTTCAATTGTACAATTGACAATAATACCCTGTCCATTGTCCAAATAAAAACAATTAATTTACAAATTCATAATATTATAAAAGTGAACACTTATAATAAATTATATATGCATCAAATGTATGTATGTACATATTTTCATAAAATGTACTATTTTTACGAGCAGATTTATTAAAGAAAACATGTAAAATATTGAATTGTTTTAATGCAGATTAATGAGGAAACCATAAAGTTTAATTCATACGTACATAATTATTTATAACAACTTAAAATAAGGCTGAATTAATTAAAATCTTCGAAAAAATTGTCAGAGATTTTGCAACGGTGTTAAAATATCTATAAAATATTTCCCAGATACCTAAATTTCACTTTTGTTTATTTTGAAATCATCGACATGAAATGTTGCACAGATCCTCCAATATTATTACCATAAAACATTAATAAGAGGATAAAAAGCAAATTTACATCGTTGTATGGCAAACTTTTTTGTTTCTTGATCAATTGACTTGAAACTTCACACTTATTGTCTTAGAGAGCCATAAAAAATATTTTCATCAAAAATTGACTTGAAACTTCACACTTATTGTCTTAGAGAGCCATAAAAAATATTTTCATCAAAAATTGGGTATGGCAGCGCCCACTTATAGCAAAAATTTATAATTTGCATATTTCAGGTACGCAATGAGCTAAAATAATGAAAATTAGTATATAGGATACTAAGATAAAGATAAATTATATCCAGAAAATGGGTGTGGCAAGGCTGATGATAGCGTCCTTACTGGTTTTTTGTTTTTTTTTAAAGAAAGTTTCACTTCCAACACGTGTACTGTGTTGCACGCGATTTTTTTTTTTTTAGATTTGAGGTGTTGCACCGCCTACTGTGTGTGCAGGGAATTATATTGTCGAGTATACTCGACTATACCGCCATTACTGGTTTGGAATATGAACTTATCTGTATAAACTCCTTTCTTATTTGAAAAATATTGGTCTGATATCTTAAGTGTACAATTGCTAAAATGTATAATGGTCTTAAAATTATTTTATAATTCTTTTGGATAATGCAATGTCTTGACAATCTACATTCGCTTATAAAATGGTTATTACTAAATATACATATGTGTGGATTTTATCAATACAATGAAAAATGTTTTCTGATACAAAGTATATGTATTTCTTCTGAGCGTTTGTTATTGGAATTAATTGTCATTATATTAACTTGTATAAAGGTTTTTGGTACCTTAATAATGAACATTAGTTTTTCGTCTTGGTCTTGGATTAGTGCAGATCTTAAAAATTTTTTAAACCCTGTACCTTATGGTACATTATGGTACCTTATGGTAGCTTTGTGCACGTCGACAATGTTTGTAACACCTTAAAAGAGACATCCCTGACTATACAAAGTATATATATTCTTGATCAGTATCGAAAGAGAAGTCGATTTAGCCATGTCCGTCTGTCCGTCCGTCTGTATGAACGCGTCGATCTCGGAAACTATTATAGATAAGACCAAAAGCTCTTCGCAGTTCGATTTTGTGATTCATTACGCAGATCCAGTTTATTTTGTGTTTCCCTTTTTTGAGTTAGTTTAGGGGTGAGGGGCAAATAACTGAAGCTACCTCGGGTAAAATATTACAAAAGTCGTATTTTCTGGGTTGCCTCTTGGGATAGGAACACCAAATTGAAAAAAATGGGCGTGGCCACGCCCCTAATTAGTAATGATTTGAAACGCTTGTATCTCAAGAACCATAAAACCTAAAAGAATGAAACTTTGCATGCATGTTATTGGGATGGAGTTTAACAAAAATCTATCATAAAATGGGCGTAGCCACGCCCACATACAGCCAAAATATAAAACCGTTATATATCTGTAACGAATTGGTCTGGAAGAGCCAAAATTGGTATGTATGATATTGAATGGAAAGGGAATATATTTCGATTTAAAAGTGGGCGGGGCAACGCCCTACAACAGACGTTACTAATTGAAGGTACAGGGTATGTCGAAGTCGAGTACTGTCGACTCCAATCCCTACTGGTTTTTAGTTAAGTCAATTGGTTTGATACTCATATCAGCTTTAATAATTGCTGGTGCCGCCGCTATTTTTAGTATTAGCAACCAAGTCTTAAATGCCAGTTTGATTACTACTTAACTTATTCAGTCTTTTAATATTGCAAGTGTACATATTTCTAAGGTTAGTTTTTCTAAATTTTGGCTGTTCCTTGTGTCTTATGTTTTTATAGTTCTTTATGAATCCTGATAATTTTCTATTTTTAAACTCTGTACCATATGGTACAAGGGTATATTAGTTTTGTGCACGTCGACAATGTATGTAACATTTTAAAGGAGACATCTCCGACTATACAAAGTGTATATATTTTTGATCAGTATCGAAAAAGAAGTCGATTTTGCCATGTCCGTCTGTCCGTCTGTCTGTATGAACGCGTCGTTTTTTGAGATAGGAACACCAAATTTGGAAAGTATACAACTGACTTGAAGCCCAAACAAGTAGAACAAAAACCAGTAAGGGCGGTATAGTCGAGTATACTCGACTATATAATACCCTGCACACTTGGTAGGCGGTGGCACACCCTCAATCCACATAAACATATTGATCTGACGTCGCGTATTTAAATAGTATTCAAAATATCAAGAAAATCGGTAAAAAAAAATGTGGATTTTACGAAAAATTTAAGTTTGTTGGTCTCTGAGGGGTAGCCATCAAAGAGAGGTTAAATTTGTGGTACGCAGTTTTTAAGATGTGTTATCACTGAGCTTGTATACTAAATTTCAGGCACATACCATTGTTAGTTTTGGAGATATAGTATTTTTCAGAAAAATACTAGGGGAGGGGAAATTAAGAGGAAGGGGAAAAATTGTGGTATGCAGTTTTATAGAGTTACTCATACTGAGTCTACAAACCGATTTTCATGTTTCTATCTCTTTGGATGTTGGAGTTATAGCGTTTTCAAAAAGTGGGTGGTGTGTGATGTGCGGGAAGGAGTGGGCGTGGCACAAAACCATTCAAACTTGATCTGCTGCCGAGCATCACGAGTCTACCCACCAAATTTCAAGTCTCTAGCTATTATAGTTTCTGAGAACCATTGGTGAATACGGACGGACAGAAGGACGGACGGACATGGCTTAATCAATTTCTCTTGTCGTCCTGATCAAGAATGTATATACTTTATAGGGACCCCCTGCCCTCCTTCTGTGCGTTACATACATTTCGCTCAAAGAAACACAATATACCCCGATATACAGTATGTGTACAGGGTATGAAAATGCGTGGCCACGCCCACATATAGTACAAATTTTAAATGCTTATATCTAGTGAACCATATAACTTATTGGAATGGCATTTGGTGTGTATGATATTGGGATTGAGTGGAATAAGTTTCAATCATAATATTGGCGTGGCCACACCCACATATTGCCAGAATAGGAAAACGTTGGTATGTATGACATTAAGTGGATATGAGATCGGTATTGATTGAAAAGTTGGCGGGATGACGCCTTATTACAGCCGTTACTAGTTGAAGGCACAGGGTATGTCGAAGTCGAGTACTGTCGACTTCAATCCGTACTGATAATTTTGTGTTCTAGTTTGTGGTGTTGTGATAGCTATTGCTCTTGAAATTTACTGCCCTGTTTATTTGGGTGATTAGGGTTAGTTTTTCTGTAAGAGTAAGATTCACTCTTTCTACGTTTCTGTTACCAGTATGACTGTTTGGTTGGGTAACTTGAAATTCCATGTTCCTCTTTTATATTGGAAGGAACAAATTCGTTATCGAAGACGAATTTCATAATTTTGACCATTTCGTATAAATTGTTCGATATTTCTATCGGAGTATGGAAAGCCAGATGCTTGTTTTAAAGTTTGATCAATAAAAACAATAAAAGATTGTGTGCTGTTAACGTAAGTATTAACATGAATTATTTCGTTTGTTTTCTTTGAATTTATAGAATTTATTTTTGATTGCCGGCAATCATATTTACGCCTGTGCAAAGGTCGCAATTATTTATTATTTGTGGATGTGTTCTTTTAGATTTGGGTTAAATACTCTACTTTTCAATTTGTGATATGTTGCTATAATACCGCAATGAGTTCCTCTGTGTTTTGTTTATAATGAGTACAAATTTTATATTTCTGTCTCTACTAAATTCTTCAATAATACATTTTTGCACCTTATTATATTCATGGTCGTTTAATTCCGTAAAAGTTCCTATTATACCTTTCTTGATTTCTCCTCGGAGAATATTCGAAATGTTTTTTTCTGTTAGGTCTTTTGTATCAATGTATAATCGTTCGTTTTCGAACATAGTTGAAACAGTTGTCGTTTTCTCTTGTAAAACGACTATTTGTATTTTAAACCGGTTGACAACCGTTTCCAGGATTGGGATGGTGTACCCTTGGTCTTCTTCTTGCGAATAGACGGTTTGTACGTCCATTGACTGCCTATCATCATCATCTCCATTAAGGATTTCATTTGCGATAGAATTTTCGATAATGGGGGGGTCTTTATAATCATTTGATAGTTCATTTTTGTGGATTCCCTCATTAGATATTCTACTAAGAAAGTCAGCAATATAATTTTGTTTTCTTTTGATGTATTCTATCGCAAAATTTTACTCTCCTAAATTTATTAGCCATCTTTGTAGTCTCGGACTTATGTTTTTCCTGAATATTTTGTCATTAGCCACTTAAGAGGTTGGTGATCGCTCTCTAAATCAAATTCCCTACCATAGACGTAAGGTTTAAAATACTTCACCGCCCATACTATCGCCAGGAATTCTTTTTCAATAGTGGAATAATTTGTTTCGTGTTTGTTTAAGGTTCGTGAGGGATAGCCAAGACGATCACCCCACGTCTTGTGATAACACGGCTCCGATGATGAAATTGCTTGCATCAGTTGTAACTTTAAATTTTTTACTAAGATGAGGATATCTTAATATGGGTGAATTTGTAACAATGTCCTTAAGCTTTTCAAATGCAGAAATGTAATTAGGATCAAGATCATTTATTCATGATCTTTCTTAAGATATCGAGTCATTGGATGGGCTATTTTTGCATAATCTTTTATAAATTTTCTATAAAACTCCGTCATTCCTATAAATGATTTTATTTTCTGGGGATTTGTGAATAGTTTTAGACTATGTTTAATGGATACTTTGTCAGGGTTTGGTTTCACCCCCTGTGTAGTCAAAATCTGTCCCAGAAATTGGCGTTCTTTCTTAAGAAAGTCACACTTGTCTACTTGTATTTTTAAGCTAGCCCTTCGTAAAGCTTTGAATATGGCTTTTAAGTTCATCATAAGTTCTTGTAGTGTTATTCCAAAGACTAAAGTGTCGTCCATTTACACTACGCATATTTTGTTTATGAATACCTTTAGGACTGAATTCATAAGTCTCTGAAAAGTTGAAGGTGCATTTTTTAAACCAAAATGCATTCGTTCGAATTCGGAGTTCCCGGATGGGGTTGAAAACTCTGTTTTCTTCCTTTTTTTCATTTACCATAATTTGGCTAGGTTTAGCGTTGTGAAGTACTGTGCCCTGCCAAGTTTGTCTAATATGGTGTTCAAATTGGGAATTTGTCGTCAACTAGGAATTTATTCAGCTTGCGATAGTCAATAACTATTCTATACTTCTTCTTGCCTGAATTGTCAAGTTTTTTCTCGACAATCCACAATGGTCTTTTATACGGGGAGTTACTTTCTCAAATAATGTTTTGATCAACCATTGCTTTTTTTTTGGCTTGTTTATCTTGGCTTCATGTATTTGGGGATAACTGTATATTTTAGAAAAAAAATGGCCTATCGATGGTAATTATTATTTCGTGGCTTACTTCAATTGCCGCTGTTAATTTGTCTCCATCTTCAAAAAATAAGTCACTAAATTCAGTTAGTTACTCCGAGGTTACTTGGCTTTCTTCACTATTAAGGTGGTTGAAATTGAAATTATTTAGAACATTTTTTTCTACCGTTTGTAGAAAGCATACGTGATCAATTATCTTTGGATAACTGTACTCTTTAAAATAAAGCTTGGAGCCTAAGATTTCTAGAAACTTGAGTTCCCTATTTATCGCTTTGGGAAATTTTCATTCGAAAAATTAATTATTTTCCACTGAAGTGTTCCTGAGCAATTGAATTTTCTTGGAAATGAGATTTATACTCTTGCAAAAAGAATATATCTTTGCAACGCAGAGAAGGAGACTATATAACGACTATATAAAGTATATGTATTCTTGATCAGCACGACAAGACGAGTTCATATAGCCATGTCCGTCTGTCTGTCTGTTTCAATACCAACTGCGGGCTCAGTTTGAAAATTTTCTACTATAGCAGGCAGTTTGTATGTAAAATCCAGCAATATTTTTACAGATGTGGGTTCAAGATGTTTGTACCGCCACAAGGACCATATAGGAAATTTCATTACCTTTAATTTAAGTTACTGTGGAGCTCTGTAGCATAATTTTCTGCGGAGTTATCGTCGCTTAAAGCAAAAAATCCACTGTTGACTTTGCTAATCGATAACTCAAAAACTATTGATGCCACAAAAAATGTCAGAAGCTTTTTACTAACTCCAAACCATTTGCCAAACCAAAGAAAAAAAACAAAAAATTAAAAACGTGATTAAATTCAAAAACTAGAGTTTCAGAGCTACAATTTCTTTCTTTTAACTTTTGTTGTACGACCAATACTTTCCAAGCTATTCGTCGTCAAAAAAGACTCCAAAATAAAAAAAAAATTGTATATCCTTTAATTTTTCGGTTTAGAATAGTTGTTTAATGTTAAAGTTTGATTAAGTAATACAAATAGATTAAGACAAGTATGTGGACCGTCTGTCCTTTTTCATCGAGAGCGGACCGTCTGTCCTACGTCGAATGTTTTAGGCGCGGTCGTCGTTCGGATTTGCAATTGCTTCTTCGTTGATCATCGAATATCAACTCCTTCTTGGTTGAACGTCAAATATCAACTCCTTCTCGGTTCAACGTCAAATATCAACACCTTCTCGGTTGAACGTCAAATATCAACTGCCTCGTTTTTGTCGTTGCACAATGGCCGGATTTACCAAAGTTGGGGCAGAAACACAAAAAGATAGAGTTTTGAATACAGAAAAAAGATCTTAGTATTATGATAGAACATAGACATAGGTATAAAAAAACATTTTTGAAAAATTTTTTCAGCTACCCTGGTGTTTTAGCGAAACCATCAAAATCAGCTGATTTTAATCTCCGTTACTTTGAATTCATTACTAAACTTTCTACTAAACTTTTTTTTTGCATTAAATTGTAAACCTTTTTTCTTTGTTAACAAACATACCTTTGAAATGGAAAACACCCATAAAGGTATGTTGATTTTTAAATGTAGATCTATGTTTGTGTTATGCTGTGTTTTGTCTTTGCTTTTATGTGTTATTGTTGTGTTGTTTTTTTTTGGTAACCTAACCTATAAGTCTCGTGTTCTGTGGAGTAAAAGTTGGCACTATTCAAGCTCCTTCTCGAGGCGAATAATGCATTAATGTTCAGTAATCTGTGCTTAACATAATGACACTAATTATTTTTGCGCATTTTTGCGCGTTTGTTAAATACTTGATGATATTGCAGACACGTTCGAAACTAGTCTCGAGGAAATGCTTGAGATTTGGATTCAAGGTGGTCGCAAAACTGAGGTTATTTCTAATTGGGTGTTTGGAAAGCTTATTTCAAATTTACAGCAAGATAAGAAACAGAATGTTATGAGACAAATATCCAATTTCATCTCATACATTAACAAATATTTGCCAAAATGCCAGAGGAAAATAACAAGATTTAAAGAAGAACATCCAAAGTGGCTTGCTGGACGAATGATATTGCAAATCGATAAAGACGATTTGATAAGATATTCAAAAGGACTTCCACGCTTAACTTATGATGAAGGCGGTATACGTTTGAAGCGCAAATTAGCTTCCGAACTCGCCACTAATCAAGATCATAATATTGATTTACTCACTCATGCAGCTGCAATATCTGTTAAAAAATGTAAAGGAAATAAAATTATTGATTGTACATTAAAGGAAAATACGCCCAAAGTCCCAAAAAAAAAACTGATAACGTACCAAAGCCCGTTCCAATTTCCGAAGACGAAGCTTTAGCATTTTTACTGGAGAATTCCTTTACTAAAAGGCAGTACAACAGCATTAGGACTTTAATACGGAAACAAGGATGTGATATATTGCCAAGCTATGATAAAGTCTACAAAGCTAAGTTGCAATGTAGACCCATTGATATTGAAGTAACGGAAACCATGGCCCAAGTTTCATTGCAAAATATGGTAAATCACACTGCAAAAAGGATCTTAACATTTCAAAAAGAAGTTTTTAATCAATTTCAAGAAATAAATAATGTTAATTTGATTGCAAGCTATGGCTTCGACGGATCGACCGGACAAAGCTTATACAAACAGGGATTTCTTGGAAAGGAGCCAGAAACATTTGACCAATCCTTATTCGTAACTTCCTTCATACCAATTAAATTAGTCGATTCCTTAGAAAAATTTCTGTGGCTAAATGCAAAAACTCAGTCAGTGAAATTTTGTAGACCATTTAAAATAGAATTTATCAAGGAAAGTAAAGAACACATTTTAAAAGGAAACGATAGAGTAAAGGAAGAAGTTCAAAATTTATCACCATACATATTTAATGAAATTGCTGATAGAAATATTACGATTTCATTTGATCTCAATTTAACGCTCATTGGCGGTAAGGTTTTAAATGTTTTAACGGGGATGAACTCCACTCAGTCATGTCCAATATGTGGTGCAACTCCAAAAAATTTTTTGATGACGAAGGACACAAATGCAGAAATTTTTAAGCCTAAGCCTAATACTCATCAATATGGAGTGAGTCCATTACATTCATGGATAAGATTTTTTGAATTCGTATTGCATGTTTCATATCGGATTGGTCTGAATAAATGGCAAATACGAGATGCAAACGACAAAGTTTTGTTAAATTGCCGAAAAAACCAGTAAGGACGCTATCTTCAGCAAGGCTGAAGCTATAATACTTTTCACGTTGTGTCACTAAAAAAAGTTTTAATGCCTCCTTAACAACATAACTGTAAGGTTTCAAGTCAATTGGTTAAAAAACAAAAAAGTTTTCCATACAGCGGTTCAAGTTTTGCGATAAGTGGGCGTAGCCATGCCCACTTTTGGTCAAAATAGTTTTCATTCCTCCCTAAGAAGATAACTGTAAGGTTTCAAGTCAATTGGTCAATTTTCGCTAAAAAAAAGGCGTGGGCACGCCCACTTTTGGTCAAAATAGTTTTCATTCCTCCCTAAGAACATAACTGCAAAGTTTCAAGTCAATTGGTTGAAAAACAAAAAAGTTGTCCATACAACGGGTCAAATTTCGCTAGAAGTGGGCGTGGCTACGCTCACTTTGGGTCAAAATAGTTTTCATTCCTCCCTAAGAACATAACTGTAAAGTTTCAAGTCGATTGGTTAAAAAACAAAAAAGTTTTCCATACAACGGGTCAATTTTCACTAAAAAAGGGCGTGGCCACGCCCACTTTTGGTCAACATTGTTTTCATTCCTCCCTAAGAACATAACTGTAAAGTTTCAAGTCAATTGGTTAAAAAACAAAAAAATTTTCCATACAACGGGTCAAATTTCGCTATAAAAGGGCGTGGCCGCGCCCACTTTTGGTCAAAATTGTTTTCATTCCTCCCTAAGAACATAACTGTAGAGTTTCAAGTCAATTGGTTAAAAAACACAAAAGTTTTCCATACAACGGGTCAAATTTCGCTATAAAAGGGCGTGGCCACGCCCACTTTTGGTCAAAATAGTTTTCATTCCTCCCTAAGAACATAACTGTAAAGTTTCAAGTCAATTCGTTGAAAAACAAAAAAGTTTTCCATACAACGGGTCAATTTTTGCTATAAGTGGGCGTGGCTACGCCCACTTTTGGTCAAAATAGTTTTCATTCCTCCCTAAGAACATAACTGTAAAGTTTCAAGTCAATTGAAAAAAAAACAAAAAAGTTTTCCATACAACGGGTCAATTTTCGCTATAAGTGGGCGTGGCTACGCGTGGCTTTTTTGGTCAAAATAGTTTTCATTCCTCCCCAAGAACATAACTTTAAAATTTCAAGTCAATTGGTTGAAAAACAAAAAAGTTGTCCATACAACGACGTGAATATTGCTTCTCTTCCTCTTCTTCATTTTGTATGGGAGCTACCAGTTCCAGATGTCCAATCTCATTGAAACTTTCAGGCATATAGTCGGACTATGTAGAACTACTATGTTTAAAATTTCAGCATACATAATTTCACATACGTGAAAAGTATAAAAAAATATTCAAGATGAACTATGGAAATAAATGGGATTGCATGTAGATCGACCAAAACAAAATGGAAGCGGCAATACAAATGATGGCAATACTGCGAGGAGGGCGTTCGCAAATAATGAATTGTTTGCCTCTACATTAGAGTTCGATTTTAAAATTCTTCAATGCTTCAAAACAATTTTAATTGCCATATCTTGCGAGTTTGAAATAAGTCCGGAAAAGTTTCAAAGCTTTTGTAATGAAACTGCTTTCTTATATATGGAAAAGTATCCATGGTATCCCATGTCTTCGACCATTCACAAGATCTTGGTCCATGGTTCGTAAATTATTTGTGCTTCTGCAGTTCCCGTCGGATGTTTAGGCGAAAATGCATCCGAGGCTCGGAATAAACATTACAAACGCGACAGAATATTCCACGCACGAAAAAATAGTCGTATTAATAATATAGAGGATATGTTTCATCGAGCAATGGATTCTTCGGATCCCTTAATATCGAGCCTTTATTTAAAAAAAAAGCTCAAGAAAAATAAAAACAAGATGCCGTCAGAAGTGATTTCCCTTTTCGCTGAGCCGGCCGTTATAGTGAACGAGGCCAATATTGAATCTGATTCGGATTCTGATAATGAAAACATTTATTCCTCTTCATTTGGGATAGAGGCTGAAGAGAGTTAATAAAAAATATCGTTTTCCGTTTAACAATGTAAACCAGTAAGGACGCTATCTTCAGCAAGGCTTTGTGTCACTATAAAAAAACTAAATGAATAGTTTTCATGCCTCCCTAGCAACATAACTGTAATGTTTCAAGTCAATTCGTTAAAAAACAAAAAAGTTTTCCATACAAAGGGTCAAGTTAAGCTATAAGTGGGCGTGGCCACGCCCACTTTTGGTCAAAACTGTTTTCATTCCACCCTAAGAACATAACTCTAAAGTTTCAAGTCAATTGGTTAAAAAACAAAAAAGTTTTCCATGTCCGCCATGTCCGTCCGTATTCACCAATGGTTCTCAGAAACTATAATAGCTAGAGACTTGAAATTTGGTGGCTAGACTCGTGATGCTCGGCAGCAGATCAAGTTTGAATGGTTTTGTGCCACGCCCACTCCTTCCCGCCCACTTTTTTAAAATGCTATAACTCGAACATCCAAAGAGATAGAAACATGAAATGTAGACTCAGTATGAGTAACTCTACAAAACTGCATACCACAATTTTTCCCCCATCCGCTTAATTTCCACTCCCCTAGTATTTTTCTTAAAAAAGCTATATCTCCAAAACTAACAAAGGTACGAAGGTATGCAATTTTGTAAACAAGCTCAGTGATAATACATCTTTAAAACTGCATACCACAAATTTACCCTCTCTTTGGTGGCTCAGAGCCCTACAAACTTAAATTTTTCGTAAAATCCACATTTTTTGACCGATTTTCTTGATATTTTGAACACTATTTGAATAGGTGACGTCAGATCAATATGTTTTTGTAGATTGAGGGTGTGGCACCGCCTACCATGTGTGCAGGGTATTATATTGTCGAGTATACTCGACTATACCGCCCTTACTGGTTATACTCTTGCAAGAGTAAATTAACTTTGTCGTGAAGCTTGCAACGCAGATAAGGAGACAACTCCGACTATATAAAGTATATATATTCTGGATCAACTCGACGAGACGAGTTCAGATAGCCATGTCCGTCTGTCTGTCTGTCTGTTTCAATGCGAACTCCTCCTAGAGTTTTGAAGTTAGCAAAAAAATTTAAACGCAGAAAATTTTCTTTTCCTTGCAGGCAGTTTATATGTAGAAACCAGCCGGAATACTATAGCATATAGCTGCCATAGGAACGATCGGTTAAAATTGAGGTTTTTGCTCAATAAACTCTTTGATTTTAAGGCTAACGCCTCGATTTTTTGCACAAGACCATATCGGACGTAAATTAAGGCACACCACAAAATTGGTGAAGATCGGATAAATATAGCATATAGCTCCCATAGGAACAAATAATAGGCGATAGCTTTATAACCAAGGCGCTTATTAAGCAAACCCTCATTTTTGACCGATCGTTCTATGGCAGCTATATGCTATAGTTATCCGATCATGCTGGATTTTACATACAAACTGCCTGCTAGAGTAGAAAATTTTCAAACTGAGGCCGCAGTTGGTATTGAAACAGACAGACAGACGGACATGGCTATATGAACTCGTCTCGTCGTGCTGATCAAGAATATATATACACAGAAAAAAAAAGTCCGGTCTGAGAACAGCACAGATTGAACTTGAATCAACAACAGACCAAATTAAGTTGTAATTGGTGTAAATGTTCTCGAAATAAGTAAGATTTGTGCTTAACATCAAAATCGACACCAAAATGGATATGAATCAACTACAAAATGTCAATTCATACACATTTTATACTTGAAAACAAAACAAGAACACAAAAATTTCAACCGAAACCAAACAAACTTGAAATGACAACGCTTTCTTCTTATACATTCTTTCTATCTTACTCCTTTGAACAAAAATGTTAAAACAATTCTAATTTATTAAATATCATATGGTTCTATGTTGCTTGCTGTAGCTCAGAGTTTAGTGTGTTTAAGTATGATACCAAAGGTATGAGGTTCAAACCCCTGTAAGGCCAGAGTTTTTTTGTTTACTAAATATTTTTTGTTCTCTTGGAACAAAAATGTTTTCAATAAATAAAATTTATGAAACATCAAGTGTTCCTATGTCGCTTCCTGTGGCTCAGAGCTTAGTGTGTTGTCCTACGAAACGGAAGGTAAGATGTTCAAATCCCTTGGTACACCAAAGTCTTTGTGTTTATTATATAAATATGCACTAATCACCATTTAATTATGATATTTATATGTTGTTTAAATGTTTATTAAATTAACTGTAACAATTACTCATATAAAATAAAAAAATAATTTAAGTTTAGTCGGTTCTTAATTCCAGTACAATATTCACTTGTTTTAAGAACAAAAAGGTCTCGGTTTAAGTCTTTTTTGGTACAGTTTAAGTATATTTGGTTCTTGATTCAAGTAAAATGTAAACTTATTTCCAAAACAACATTGACTCGGATTAAGTTTTGTTGGTATCATATTAAGCTTAAACTGTTCTTGAAAATGTAACAAAATTTACTCAATTCAAGATTTTTTATACTTAAAAATAGTGCTTGAATTGAGAACATTTTACTTGATTTGACAACATTTGTGCTTGACGGACTTTCACCACCGTATTGTGTCAATTTAAGTACAATGTTCTTGATTTTTTTTCTCTGTGTACTTTATAAATAAATTTTTATTTTTATATGCTTTAATTTTTCGGTTTAGTGTATTATTATAAAAACCCAAACCTTAAACCCCACATTTTGGGCGCTCGTCCGTGAGTGAAAGATTAAGTAATTTAGTGAAGTGATAGTGCGATTAAACAAGAACAAAATACGGTGAACAATATTAAAAATTGAGGAGTTTGGCAAAATAAATATTAAATTTTTTTTGCAGCAACGATGTGTTCATTAAAGGATTTAATCAGAGAGTATTAAAATATAACAAGAGACCGAAGCCCGCTCACGCTAAGCTTTCCGGATTTGGAGTTTAGGAACATGGTCCCAGCGGAAAACTCTGCGACAGAGACAGAATGATAAAATGTGTATACCTTTCTCACTCTACCTGGAATTGTTTACATTTTTCATATTTTGTTTACTTTTGAGTTGTTGCCACATTTCATTTGCCTGTGCGGCGTGGACTTTTGTCTTGATTTTGATTTTCATATTTTGCGAGTCCGGACGGACATTTCATATTCAATTATTTCAGCAAATTTGTATATTTGATGAAAATAATGCGTTTTTCAACATATTATAACTAATTATATGAAAATTTTATATTTATACCCTGTACACATACTGTGTATCAGGGTATATTGTGTTTGTTTGAGCGAAATGTATGTAACGCACAGAAGGAGGGGAGGGGGACCCCATAAAGTATATATATTCTTGATCAGGACGACAAGAGAAATTAATTGAGCCATGTCCGTCCGTCTGTCCGTCCGTCCGTCCTCACCAACGGTTCTCGGAAACTATAAGAGCTAGAGACTTGAAATTTGGAGGGTAGACTCGTGATGCTCGGCAGCAGATCAAGTTTATTTTTTTTTTTTGCCACGCCCACTCCTTCCCGCCCATCCAGCCACACCCACTTTTTTAAATACCTATAACTCAAACATCCAAAGAGATAGAAACATGAAAATCGGTATGTAGACTCAGTATGTATAGCCCTACAAAACTGCATACCACAAAATCCCCCCCTGCTTTTTATTTCCCCTCCCCCAGTTAGTTTCTAAAAATTGCTATATCTCCAAAATTAACAAAGGTACGACCCTGAAAATTTGTATACAAGCTCAGTGATAACACATCTTAAAAACTGCATACCACAAACTTCCCCCCTCTTTGATGGATACCCCTCAGAGGCCGACAAACTTAAATTTTTCGTAAAATCCACATTTTTTGACCGATTTTCTTGATATTTTGAACACTATTTGAATATGCGACGTCAGATCAATATGTTTTTGTAACTTGAAGGTGTGGCACCGCCTACCATGTGTGCAGGGTATTATATTGTCGAGTATACTCGACTATACCGCCCTTACTGGTTTTCATCATATTTTTACTAACATGCCAATATAAATAAAATTTTAAAAATCCCAAAATTGGATTTTTTACAATCAAAAGTATTATCAGCATTTTGACATATCAATATCAACTAATTTATCATGAAGATCATTCGCTTTTGTTGTCTGAACATAGTCAAACAATTCGAATTTTATACTGATGGTAACAGGATCACATGAAACTAAGTAGCAGAACAATACATTTTGCATTTGCTAAATTGTTAGCTTATGGTTGAGACGGGAAAAGGGGTATATGTCTGAGCCAAGGCCACGCACAGGAATCAAATGTAAAACTGGGAATTGTGGTTGCGAAGGGCAAAGAGGTACATACGAAGAAACACACAAAACTGTGCGTTGACATAGTTTGTAGATGAGAAGGATAAAGAGACACATTGGCAACGCATAGGTAGAGCACAATTTGTGTATACCTGTGGCCACGCAAAGAATCAAATGCAAGTTTATAGACAAGCAGGGAAAGTGTGTAAAGCACAAAACCGGTTTGGTCTCAGCTTTGTGTGTGCTCCAGTCGCAACAACTACAATGCGTACACACTTATTGCTCCACTTCACCCTTTCTCTACTGCCTTACTTTGTGTGTGCTCCAGTCACAACAACTACAATGCGTACACACTTATTGCTCCACTTCACCCTTTCTCTACTGCCTTACTTTGTGTGTGCTCCAGTCACAACAACTACAATACGCATACACTTATTACCCCACTTCACCCTTTGCCTACATATGCATTGACTGCCTTGCTTTGTGAGCGATCGCAGTCCCAACAAATACAATACGCACACACTTATTGCTCCACTACACCCTTTCACACATATGCATTGACTTTGGTTGTGGAGCAGAGGGAGTAAGTGTGTGTGGGTAACTTGCTTTTGCTATGATTTTTTGATATTTTGTGTGTAACTTGTTATTTCTTTGACTTTTTGATATTATTGTCCTTCCTGACATTTCTGATCGCCTAGTACCATGAATCAATTTGCTTAGTAAAATTGAATAGCGATTTCTTTTGATCTGCAAAGAAAACATATTTCGCCTACTTATTTCACTCCAAAATCAAATTAAACGCATATAAAAATATTATATTTTTTTAATTAATTAATTCTTTATTATCCCAAAACATTCTTATAGCTTATAATAATAATAATAATATGCAAATCTACAGAGTTGAGCTTAGTCTAAAGGGGCCGTTCATTAATTACGTAAGATGGTTTAGGGGGGGAGGGGGGTCAACCACGTCTTACTTTTGCCTATTTTTCCTATACTGCCTACTACATTTTTACTTACGTAGGGGGGGGGGGGGGGGGAGGGTGTCAAAAACAGCCAAAAATCGTCTTACGTAATTAATGAATGGCCCCAAATGTAATTTATTCGCAATAAGCATGAATAACAAAATACATATATGTAAGTACACATTATGCCGACGGCACTTGATCAGTGCAATTATTTTATTTTCATTCTTAAAATCAAAACTTACAATATGTAGTACATACATGCCCGCCCTACTTCTTCTTTTGTCCACACTTTCATTGAACACAAGAAGGATCGTTTCTTAGCAACCACGCATACATGCCACATGCCACTTCACCTCTTGCCTTCATTTTTCGTAAACAAAATTTGTTTATGAAATTCGGCAACTATGCTGGAAGTTCATTCATAATTTCAACCAAATTTCCAGTGGTAGTATTTGTCTGTCCGTCGTCGCTAGAGCGAGCGAGACATACATTCGTTCAGCTATCTCTGTCGCGACATAACTTTCCCGCTGGGACTTGGTATTAATTTCATTTTGAAAGCTTAGCGTGAGCGGGCTTCGGTCTCTTGTTATATTTTAATACTCTCTGGATTTAATAAGCTCGAGTCTGCGCTCAAGCAAAAGAGAGTGTATCAAAGCTCTACATATGTTCGTTTCTAAGCAAGAGGGAGACAGAAGTAATCTTTAGCGACTACGAGAATTTTCGTGATTTGACTTCGCCGAAACTGACGAAAAATTTGCAGCAAAGAAGCAATTCGTGGAAGCAAATTTAACACAAGCTGACTTAGTGTCGATATGTGTTGTTTTACGCATAGCGTATAATGTAGAAAATTTACACATATTTAATAATTTACAAAAGCAGACGCTGCTGGCGTCGAAAACAGAAGCCGAATAAGTAGAAGCACGAAGTTTGCATAACTCAATTGTGGCAACAACAACAACGAGAGTTAGAACTCAAAACAGAAGCGACGTGAATATGCATGGCGACAATAGCAGAAACAAAAACATTGGTGTTTACAACGAAGTTAATGGAGCCGTTACTTCACGATTCGATATGAATTTTCGGGACATTGTAGACAGCATACGCAAATTCAACGGAACAAACGTTATTTCGGTGGAAACTTGGATATAAGAATTTGAAAAACAGGCGACACTTATGTATTGGAGCGAGTTACAAAAATTGGTGTTTGCAAAGAAGTCATTATTAGGAATCGCGAATCTGTTCGTGCAAAACGAAAGAGGTATAAAATGCTACAAAACAAAAAAGTGTTTTGTGTTCGGTGTATTTGGTAGCATGCAAAATTGCTCTGTCTATTTATCTAATTTTCTCGTTAATTTTTGTTTAGAAAATCTTAAAATTTGATCTAAATTGTAATATAGTTTTCCGGCACTATACTAATATTTTTTGCGTTTGTGCTTAAATAAATGCATAAATATAAATAGATATTGAAATGGATTGGTGGTCAAGCTAAAGATCGCTGATGAAGGAGTGTGGCGACTCCCGAAACAGCTGTACGATCTGCCTGCTGCTTGCTAAACAGAGAGCAAGTTCTTGTGACATTGGTTGTGTGTCAAAAACTAAAATTTGATTGTTATTTCCCAATCAAATGTGACCTTATAGCCCGCATTAATATTATGAAACTTTCACAATAATAACGCAATTGGTCCATGCTATTAAATACTAAAATTAACAACGTTTTATGCATTTTAAATCATTCTCGTGTGTTTTGTTTTTGTAATTTTATGTGAACAAATAAACATCTGGTGAGAGATTTCTGATTACTTTGTTATTTCACTGTGTTTCTTTCCTGCTTGTGCGTTAATTTTTGTTTTTGTAAACACTTGTGATCTTTCTTTCAAGAGAAATCAGTTTAACGAGTTTAGTTGAATTTTAGCTCTTTATTTACTCTTTGCTATTTTAACACATTTGCTGCGAATCTCAAAAACTGTTGTGCATATTACTTTTTAATATGGTCTGTTGTTTACCAAACTGTTCCATAAAGGCTGATAACGCCCAGTCAGTTGCATGTTGGCTTTGCCAAGACATTGCCCACCTTAAATGTGCTGAGCTTACTGGTCGCTTTGGTGACTTCTTACAAATAATGGTCTTCATTGGTGTTGTCCAAAATGTCGGCTAAATGAGATGGAGCTAATTAAGTGGATATCTCAAATGAAAGATGCATATTCTGATCTTTCAAAAGATTTTCAGTGTCTCAACAGTAAATTTCATTCCTTTGACAACACCTTTTTATACTTTTCACTTATGTGAAATAGTATATTAACTTTGTCACGGAGTTTGTAACATATCGAAATATTAATTTCCGACTATATAAAGTATATATATTCTTGATCAGGACGACAAGACGAGTTGATTTAGCCATGTCCGTCTGTCCGTCTGTCTGTCTGTCTGTCGGTCTGTCTGTCTGTCTGTCTGTCTGTATGTATGCAAACTAGTCCCTCAGTTTTGAAGCTATCGAGCTGAAACTTTGCACAGAGTCTTAGAATTTATTACGATGAATCATTCGTCGGAACCAGCATGATCGGATTATTGGAACAGGTAGCTCCCATACGAAAAGAAGAAGAAAAGTGAACAAAACTTGAATCGTTGTATGGAAAACTTTTTTGTTTTGTACAATAGAGTGCTGAAATTTTAAACATAGTAGTTTTACATGGTCCGACTACATGCCTGAAAGTTTCATTGAGATTGGACATCTGGAACTGGTAGCTCCCATACAAAATGAAGAAGAGGAAGAGAAGACATATTCACGTCGTTGTATGGAAAACTTTTTTGTTTCTTAACCAATTGACTTGAAATTTTAAAGTTATGTTCTTAGGGAGGAATGAAATCTATTTTGACCAAATGTGGGCGTAACCACGCATAGCCACGCCCACTTATAGCGAAAATTTACCCGTTGTATGGAAAACTTTTTTGTTTTTTAACCAATTGACTTGAAACTTTGCAGTTATGCTCTTAGGGAGGAATGAAAACTATTTTGATCAAAAGTGGGCGTGGCCACGCCCACTTATAGCTTAACTTGACCCTTTGTATGGAAAACTTTTTTGTTTTTTAACCAATTGATTTGAAATTTTACAGTTATGTTCTTAGGGAGGAATGAAAACTATTTTAACCAAAAGTGGGCGTAGCCACGCCTACTTATAGCGAAAATTGACCCGTTGTATGGAAAACTTTTTTGTTTTTTAACCAATTGACTTGAAACTTTGCAGTTATGCTCTTAGGGAGGAATGAAAACTATTTTGACCAAAAGTGGGCGTAGCCACGCCCACTTATAGCGAAAATTGACCCGTTGTATGGAAAACTTTTTTGTTTCTTAACCAATTGACTTGAAACTTTGCAGTTATGCTCTTAGGGGGGAATGAAAACTATTTTGATCAAAAGTGGGCGTGGCCACGCCCACTTATAGCTTAACTTGACCCTTTGTATGGAAAACTTTTTTGTTTTTTAACCAATTGACTTGAAACTTTACAGTTATGTTCTTAGGGAGGAATGAAAACTATTTTAACCAAAAGTGGGCGTAGCCTCGCCTACTTATAGCGAAAATTGACCCGTTGTATGGAAAACTTTTTTGTTTTTTAACCAATTGACTTGAAACTTTGCAGTTATGCTCTTAGGGAGGAATGAAAACTATTTTGATCAAAAGTAGGCGTGGTCACGCCCTTTTTTAGCGAAAATTGACCCGTTGTATGGAAAACTTTTTTGTTTTTTAACCAATTGACTTGAAACTTTGCAGTTATGCTCTTAGGGAGGAATGAAAACTATTTTGACCAAAAGTGGGCGTAGCCACGCCTACTTATAGCAAAAATTGACCCGTTGTATGGAAAACTTTTTTGTTTTTTAACCAATTGACTTGAAACTTTACAGTTATGTTCTTAGAGAGGAATGAAATCTATTTTGACCAAATGTGGGCGTAGCCAGGCGTATTCACGCCCACTTATAGCGAAAATTGACCCGTTGTATGGAAAACTTTTTTGTTTCTTAACCAATTGACTTGAAATTTTAAAGTTATGTTCTTGGGGAGGAATGAAATCTATTTTGACCAAATGTGGGCGTAACCACGCATAGCCACGCCCACTTATAGCGAAAATTTACCCGTTGTATGGAAAACTTTTTTGTTTTTTAACCAATTGACTTGAAACTTTACAGTTATGTTCTTAGAGAGGAATGAAAACTATTTTGACCCAAAGTGGGCGTAGCCAGGCGTAGCCACGCCCACTTATAGCGAAAATTGACCCGTTGTATGGAAAACTTTTTTTTTTCTTAACCAATTGACTTGAAACTTTGCAGTTATGCTCTTAGGGAGGAATGAAAACTATTTTGATCAAAAGTGGGCGTGGCCACGCCCACTTATAGCTTAACTTGACCCTTTGTATGGAAAACTTTTTTGTTTTTTAACCAATTGACTTGAAACTTTACAGTTATGTTCTTAGGGAGGAATGAAAACTATTTTAACCAAAACTGGGCGTAGCCACGCCTACTTATAGCGAAAATTGACCCATTGTATGGAAAACTTTTTTGTTTTTTAACCAATTGACTTGAAACTTTACAGTTATGCTCTTAGGGAGGAATGAAAACTATTTTGTTCAAAAGTGGGCATGGCCACGCCCACTTATAGCTTAACTTGACCCTTTGTATGGAAAACTTTTTGGTTTTTTAATCAATTGACTTGAAACTTTACAGTTATGTTCTTAGGGAGGAATGAAAACTATTTTGACGAAAAGTGGGCGTAGCCACGCCCTTTTATAGCGAAAATTGACCCTTTGTATGGAAAACTTTTTTGCTTTTTAACCAATTGACTTAAAACTTTACAGTTATGTTCCTAGAGAGGAATGAGAACTATTTTGACCAAAAGTGGGCGTAGCCACGCCAACTTATAGCAAAAATTGACCCGTTGTATGGAAAACTTTTTTGTTTTTTAACCAATTGACTTGAAACTTTGCAGTTATGCTCTTAGGGAGGAATGAAAACTATTTTATAGCGAAAATTGACCCTTTGTATGGAAAACTTTTTTGTTTTTTAACCAATTGACTTGAAACTTTACAGTTATGTTCTTAGGGAGGAATAAAAACTATTTTGACCAAATGTGGGCATGGCTACGCCCACTTATCGCAAAACTTGAACCGTTGTATGGAAAAATTTTTTGTTTTTTAACGAATTGACTTGAAACATTACAGTTATGTTGTTAGGGATGCATGAAAACTATTCATTGATTTTTTTTTATAGTGACACAAAGTGAAAAGTATTATAGCTTCAGCCTTGCTGAAGATAGCGTCCTTACTGGTTTATATTTAAACCTGTTGAACCATCACCTAAACGGAAAGAATTCTTTCCTGTATTAAATATTCCAAGTATTTCAACACTGGCTCCTCCAGATGAGAATACAGACTTCTTCTCTCCGCTTCCATCACCGAATTTTCCAGTTATCGATCTAACGCTTCAGATTTCTTACGCTACCCTTGCTAAATCTGCTACCGTTGTCAATACAATTTCCGAAACAGACTCTCCTGACCATGTTTTGGAAAATGTACCAGCTCAACCTAAGCAACCGAAGCAACTTGTTATGGTCCCTCCTACGACCAATAAAAAATTTGTTTTTGTTTCAAGACTAGCTGTCGATACTTCTGAAACAGACATTAAGCATTTTATTACCTCAAAAATGCCATCAGTGACAAATTTCTTCGTATCAAAAAATAAAATTTAGACAAGCTAGGTCTATCTCATCCTTTAAGATCTCCGTTCCTGGTGTTCATTTTAACGAATTGGTTAACACCAATGATGGGTGTATTGTGCACGAATTTAAGTTTAAGCCTCGCGCCAATAAGGAAGCTGTTAATGAACCGTCTGGTTCAAAAAACTAATTACTTCACCCACTCTTTCATCATCGTTTGTTTTAAACTTCCAAAACGTTAGAGGCTTGAATACTTCCCTATATTCAAATAGCTTTTCAATTACCTCTGACGTTGTAATATTCGTTGAAACATGGCTGCGTCCTGAGATCTCGAACTCGGAATTGTTCTCTGATAACTTTCAGAATTTTCGTAAAGACCGCATCAGCAGAATTGGTGGTGGTGTTTTAATCGCTGTCGCTGGTCGATATACTTCGGAACAAATTATGGTGGATGGTATCGATGACATTGAACTGATTTGCGTGAAAGTTTCGTTCATAAAGCATAACGTCTACCTTACTTGTTCCTATATTCCACCTCACTCTGACTCATTAGTTTATTTAGCTCATTTAAATGCATTTCAAGTCATCTCATATTTTGTGAAAGACACAGATACTTTAATGATTTTTGGAGACTTTAATCTTCCCCATATTACTTGGATTCCATCAAATCACACAAATGCTGTACTTCCGGCATCAAATAATGATTTTCTCGATTCTCTCCTCAGCTTACCTTCATACCAACTCAACAGCATAATTAACTCTAAAGATCGACTATTAGATCTTATTTTTGTAAACAATTTTGAGAACCCATCGATAAGCAGGGTACCTCCAATAACTCACCCCGAAGATCCCTACCATCCTAATCTGGAACTAACACTCATATTAACCAAATTACCAACCCCCCGTTTGTGTGTTCCTGGTGCAAAGACTAACAGTGTTTTCTGTTTTAAAAAAACTGATTTTGAACGACTTGGTTTCTTGCTTTCCAACACTTACTGGTCAGTCATTCGTAACTCGACAGACATCGAACACGCAGTACACTTTTTTAATGCAACCATGTACAATTTGTTTAAATCTTGCGTGCCAAAAATTAATGTGGTTTATGATTTAAGTAAGCCGCCTTGGTTTTCGAAAGAACTGAGTCACTTAAAAAATTTAAAAACCCGATTTTTCAAAAAATACAAGAGAACCGGTTCTCTTATTAACTATGCGAATTACACAATAATTCGCTATAAATTTAATTTTACAAATAAAAAAAATTACAAAACCTATATCAATAAGCTTATCATAATCTCCCCACTTTGTTAGAGTGCATAAAGTTTAATGTTCCAACAAG
This sequence comes from Phortica okadai, assembly GCA_034638295.1. Taxonomy (NCBI): domain Eukaryota; kingdom Metazoa; phylum Arthropoda; class Insecta; order Diptera; family Drosophilidae; genus Phortica; species Phortica okadai. Next base: position 34,534,566 of record CM067848.1, on the reverse strand, counting down.
ATACACGAGAAACTTTCGACCAATTCATCTTAGTATTTGTAGAGCTACATATCTTGAGCATGATTCCTTCCAAATTTTGTGTGTAAACTATAATAGTTATTGTAACCTTATCGATAAATGCAGATCTTCAAATCTCATCAAATGTAGCTTACTAACACATCTTAATAATTTGTAATTTTAAGTATTTTTGTAGTGTTAAAATTTAAGTGTTAATATTAGTGCATGCTTATTTGTTTGTGTAGAGTTAAGTAGTAAAGCGACTCTCTGAAGATTGTGAGACGAACGAGAAAACCGAAGAACTAAAAATGAATACGCGTAATATAAAGTCGAGAAATGATTTAACAAACAAAGAAGTGTGCATCAAAGACAAAAAGTATTTAGCTTCGTTTGACACAGGAAGTAAATATTGCCTAATTCCAGAAGATTTGTATTGTGAAATGGACAAGCCGAAGTTAAACCAGTAAGGAAGCTATGTTCAGCTTTGCTGAAACTTATATACTCTTGCAAGCATTTTCTCAAGTATTCTTATTGGAAAATTCGTCTTATAGTTTTTCCAATAAGAACCGTATACGTTTATAAAGATAAAGGGGCGTAGCCCCGCCCATTTCCCATTTTTTTTTAAAGAAGCCATTGTAATCATTCTACACTTCATTTTGCGTTGTGCTATCTCGTCGGCTTACAGAAAACTCACATTTTAAAGTTTTTCTCTATATGGGCGGTACCACGCCCTTATGTCCGATGTTTATGAAACTTTGTAATATGGTCAAGGATGTATAAAAACGTCTAACTACAAAGTTTTATCTGTTTATAAAGTTTTTCTAATAAAAACCGAATTTTTGACCGGTTTTTCCTATGGGAGCTATATGCTGTACTTATCCGATCTTCACCAATTTTGAAGTGTGCCTTAATTTACGTCCAAGATGTTCTTGTGCAAAAAATTGAGGCAATAGCTTTAAAATCAAAGCGTTTATTGAGCAAAAACCTCATATTTGACCGATCGTTGCTATGGCACCTATATCCTATAGTTATCCGATTATGCTGGATTTGACATACAAACTGCGTGCAAGGAAAAGAAAATTTTCTGCATTTACATTTTTTGGATATCTTTAAAACTCTAGGAGGAGTTCGCATCGCAACAGACAGACGGACATGGCTATATGAATTCGTCATGTCGAGCTGATCAAGAATATATGTATGTACCTTATATAGCCGGAGATGTTTCCTTCTCTGCGTTCAAACTTTATGACAAAGTTAATATGCAAGAGTATAAATACAGCAATATAAGACTTATTGGTTTTGTTAATGATCGTAACGCGAATAAAATAAAACCAGTAGGGATTGTAGTCGACAGTACTCGACTCCGACATACCCTGTACCTTCAATTTGTACCAACTGTTTGAAGGCATTGCCCCACCCACTTTTTAATCGAAACAGATTTAATTTTCATTCAATTCATATATGCCAATTTTTACTCTTTTAGACCAATTCGTTCAAGAGATATAACGGCATTCTACCATGGCTATATGTGGGCGTGGTCCCGCCCATTTCACAATTGAATCTTGTTATACTCCATTCCAATACCATATATGCAAAGTTTCATTCTTGTAGGTTTTATGGTTCTTGAGATATAAGCGTTTCAAATTTTTACTATATATGGGCGTGGCTACGCCCATTTTTTTAATGTGTCTTCTTTTCTTTTGGTGTTCCTATCTCAAAAGACAACCGAGATAAAACGACTTTTGTAACTTTTTTCCCGAGGTTGCTTCAGTTATTTGCCCCTCATCACCAAACTAACTCAAAAACGGGGAACACAAAATAAACTTGATCTGCGTAATGAATCACAGAATCGAAGAGCTTTTGGTCCTATCTATTATAGTTTCCGAGATCGACGCGTTCATACAGACAGACCGACAGACGGACGGACGGACAGACGGACATGGCTAAATCGACTTATCTTTCGATACTGATCAAGAATATATATACTTTGTATAGTCAGAGATGTCTTCTTTAAGGTGTTACATACATTGTCGACGTGCACAAAACTAATATACCCTTGTACCATAAGGTACAGGGTATAAAAATGGGTGGTCACGCCCATATATTCTTAAAATAGGAAAACGTTATATCTTTCGAACCAATTGGTATAGAAGACTAAAAATTGGTATGTATGATATTGATAGGAAATGAAATCCGTTTCGTTTGAAAAGTGGGCGGGGAAACGCTCTACTACAAGCGTTAAAAATTTAAGGTGTAGGGTATGTCGAAGTCGAGCACGCTCGACTAAAATTCCTTACTGGTTTTCGATTTCTGTTGTTGCTTTTGCATGTGTTGAGTTTCTCATCAAATTTGGCTATAAATTGCGTCTGGCATTTATATGTAGCGACAGCAGCGAGGTTAGCTATGAGTCTGTCGAGTTCAAAAAACCGGCAAATAAAAAAATTATGTATAAACAAATATGTACATATCAGAGCATGTAAAAAACTGTCAACATTTTCAAACTGTCGGAAAAACCAGTAAGGACTCTATCTTCAGCATGGCTGAAGCTATAATACTTTTCACGTTGTGTCATTATAAAAAAAATTTTAATGAATAGTTTTCATGCCTCCCTAAAAACATAACTGTAAGGTTAGAAGTCAATTCGTTAAAAAACAAAAAAGTTTTCCATACAACAGTTCAAGTTTCGCTATAAGTGGGCGTAGCCATGCCCATTTTTGGTCAAAATAGCTTTCATTCCTCCCTAAGAACATAACTGTAATATTTCAAGTCAATTGGTTAAAAACCAAAAAAGTTTTCCATACAACAGTTCAAGTTTAGATATAAGTGGGCGAAGCCATGCCCAGTTTTGGTCAAAATAGTTTTCATTCCTCCCTAAGAACATAACTGAAAAGTTTCAAGTCAATTGGTTAAAAAACAAAAAATTTTCTATACAACGGTTCAAATTTCGCTAGAAGTGGGCGTAGCCATGCCCACTTTTGGTCAAAATAGTTTTCATTCCCCCCTAAGAACATTACTGTAATGTTTCAAGTCAATTGGTTAAAAAACAAAAAAGTTTTCCATACAACGGTTCAAGTTTCGCTCGAAGTGGGCGTAGCCATGCCCACTTTTGGTCAAAGTAGTTTTCATTCCTCCCTAAGAACATAACTGTAATATTTCAAGTCAATTGGTTAAAAACCAAAAAAGTTTTCCATACAACCGTTCAAGTTTCGCTATAAGTGGGAGTGGCCATCCCCACTTTTGGTCAAAATAGTTTTCATTCCTTCCGAAGAACATAACTGTATAGTTTCAAGTCAATTGGTTAAAAAACAAAAAAGTTGTCCATACAACGACGTGAATATTGCTTCTCTTCCTCTTCTTCATTTTGTATGGGAGCTACCAGTTCCAGTTGTCCAATCGCAATGAAACTTTCAGACGTGTAGTCGGACTATGTAGAACTACTATGTTTAAAATTTCAGCACTCTTTCATACAAAAAAAAAAAGTTTTCCATACAACGATTGAAGTTTTGTTCACTTTTCTTCTTCTTTTCGTATAGGGGCTACCAGTTCCAGTGGTCCGAAATGGCTGGATCCGACAAATGAGTGGATCGCACAAATAAGAAGTCTCTGTGCAAAATTTCAGCTCGGTATCTTCAAAACTGTGGGAGGAGATTGTATGTATACAGACAGACGGACGGACAGACGGACAGACGAACATGGCTAAATCAATTCGTCTTGTCGTCTTGATCAAGAATATATATACTTTATATAGTCGGAAATGAATATTTCGATCTGTTACAAACTTCAGCACAAAGTTAATATACTATTTCACATACGTGAAAAGTATAAAAACTGTTTCATTCGGACACAATAAAAAGAGGGAGAGAGAAAACACACTCAATTCTGTTTTTGATTAATGAGTGGAATGACCAAACATTAACACTTTGTTTTATATTAATTTTTCTCGTGCCTTCCAAAGACAGATTTTCTAAGCACAAACAAAAAAGTATCTTTTGCCTATGTATGTGTGTTTTTGTGTGAAAACTGAAAATAAATTATACTAACAAGCAATACGTTTTCGTTTGGATCAAATATAAAATATTGTGTGATATGAATCGGGACTGCAATAAAAAAGTGCATGTACTTTTTAAATACGACGCAGATAGAAACATGTCGATATGCAACGTATATGGTGTGGAGTTGACCAGCAAGCATATTACAAATAAGAGGTGCCATTTGACGGTCAAACACCTTTCATAGCTGCATACACTTGGTTTACATTATATATAGAAAGACACTCTTTGTTAACACTTTAGTCGTATTGCTCATTAAAAGACACATATTTCATGAAAGCAAGACAATATGTCTTTGTTTGAGGTGTCATAGCAAGACACTTTCGTGTGTTTTGCTCAATCAAAAACACTAGACAGAGAACACGAGCGAAACAAAAAAAAGTGTTCTGTTCTGAGAGTGAGCAAGTCTTCTTCATGTTTTTCTGTTTTCGTCGTCACAAGACAGCTTTGAAAAAATTGATTGACCGTATTTTACGAGCTCTGGTACATATGTATGTGCGTATATAAAAATAAAATAAACGAAAGGAAAAAGAAAATATTTAAATTGCATAAAAGCCGGTAGCTAATTTTTCTACAACGATTTACAAAATTTACACATTATTTGCACATACACACACATACATTCATAACACTAACATATATCCTGTCTGGGCACTTGAGGAAAAAACAAATAACAAGTTGCTAAAATTATTTTGTTATAGAGTAGTTCATAGTCAAGACGAGTGAAGTTTATTTGGCATTAGTTGACAGTAATTAGCACTTCGAATTTTACCTTCACTTTCGTAATTGAACTGTTCAGCGTTGTGTCTTTATCACTCACGTTAGCGTTCACGTTCTTCGACGATTTTTATGCTCTTGCAAGAGTATATTAACTTTGTGATGAAGTGTGCAACGCAGAGAAGGAGCCATCTCCGACTATATACAGTATATATATTCTTGATCAGCACGACGAGACGAGTTCATGTAGCAATGTCCGCCTGTCTGTCTGTTTCAATGCAAACTCCTCCCTCAGTTTTGAAGTTAGCAAAAAAATTTAAACGCAGAAAATTTTCTTTCGCTGGCAGGCAGTTAATATATAGAAACCAGCTTGATCGGAATACTATAGCATATAGCTGCCATAGGAACGATCGGTTGAAAATAAGGTTTATGCTTCAAAAACGCCACATTTTGGACATCAATAAAGACACAATGCAAATTTGGACAACCATATCATATGGTTCCCATAGGAACAATTGGTCAAAAATTGGGTTTTTGTTAGAAAAACTATTTTGTTCTTAAGTATAAACAGATGAAACTTACCGTTTACCGTTTTTATACATCCTTAATCATATTCCAAAGTTTCATAAGAATCGGACATAAGGGAGTGGCATCGCCCATACAGAGAAAAACTTTATAATCCGATTTCTCTATAAGCCGACGAGATAGAAGATCGCAAAATGAAGTATGGAATGATTGCATTGTATCCTTAAAAAAAAAAAAAAAATGGAAAAGGGGCGGGGTTACGCCCCTTCATGTATATATACTTATATGATTCTTATTGGAAATACTATAAGACGGATTTTTCAATAAGAATAATTGAGAAATTGCTTGCAAGAGTACATAAGTTTCAGCAAAGCTGAAAATAGCTCCCTTACTGGTTAGTAAAACTATTCAGGCAACTTTGCTTGAACTCGAGTCAAACTCAATGAAGATGAAAATTGTTGATGTTGATTGCTGCAAATTCATAATAATAATTTTTAGCACTAACTGCTTCAACAACAAAAACAAAAATGGAAAACAAAAACTATTAGTATCACAACAACAATCGAAAGCAATTCGCACAACAGCAGGCAAGTATGGAAGCATTAAAGCAACAATTACAACAACAACGCTAAAACGATTAGGGTAGAGCAATTACAACAATTGCAGAAACATAAATGCAAAAACTTTCTTTCCAAGCAATAAAACTTTTTGCCACTTGAAATGCATTTGAATGTAGCACTTACTCGTGCAAAACCTGCAACTGTTCATGCTACTGCCTTTACCACTTATCAACGTCCCTCTACCCAAGCCACTTATTAAACTATTATTCATACAAACACAAAGCAAGCAAACACACTCACTTGTTCAACGTTTATATGTAGTACAAGCCAAAAAGAATGCAACACAAAATATATTTTTAGTTTTTGATCGCTTCGCCGAATCTTACTATTTTTTAAAATTGTTCGCACGCATACCCTGGGAGTAAGTGCCCAACAGTTATCTTTGTGTGAATTGTTCCTTTTTTAGACTAAGAGCTCAGGCCCACCAGACCTTACTTATTTTATTAGAAACCAGATATATCTGGAACGGTAGTGTTAGTATGTACTTTGAAGGACTACACATTATCTGTTTCGAGTCGATGGCCAATTCGTAGATACAATGAGCTAAATGTGCGAAAAAATCCAGCTAACTTTACTTACAGCATTAGCGCTGCTTTTTTGGTATATTTTACAAAACATCGTTAAAAGTTGATAATCATTAAGGGATTGTTCTCATGCAAACCCATGCATTTTAAGTAACTGTTTTTAAAAAAAATTTTTATATAAGATAATAAAATTCAATCAAATTAGTTTTAATACCCTATGCACATACTATGTATCAGAGTATATTGTGTTTGTTTGAGCGAAATGTATGGAACGCACAGAAGGAGGGCATGGGACCCCATAAAGTATATATATTCTTGATCAGGACGACAAGAAAAATTGATTGAGCCATGTCCGTCCGTCTGTCTGTCTGTTCGCCTGTCCGTCCGTCCTCACCAACGGTTCTCGAAAACTATAAGAGCTAGATACTTGGAATTTGGAAAGTAAACTCGTGATGCTCGGCAGCAGATCAAGTTTATTTTTTATACTTTTCACTTATGTGAAATAGTCTAATAACTTTGTCACGGAGTTTGTAACAGATCGAAATATTCATTTCCGACTATATAAAGTATATATATTCTTGATCAGGACGACAAGACGAGTTGATTTAGCCATGTCCGTCTGTCCGTCTGTCTGTCTGTCTGTATGTATGCAAACTAGTCCCTCAGTTTTGAATCTATCGAGCTGAAACTTTGCACAGAGTCTTAGAATTTATTACGATGAATCATTCGTCGGAACCAGCATTATCGGATTATTGGAACAGGTAGCTCCAATACGAAAAGAAGAAGAAAAGTGAACAGAACTTGAATCGTTGTATGGAAAACTTTTTTGTGTTGTACAATAGAGTGCTGAAATTTTAAACATAGTAGTTTTACATAGTCCGACTACATGCCTGAAAGTTTCATTGAGATTGGACATCTGGAACTGGTAGCTCCCATACAAAATGAAGAAGAGGAAGAGAAGGAATATTCTCGTCGTTGTATGGAAAACTTTTTTGTTTCTTAACCAATTGACTTGAAATTTTAAAGTTATGTTCTTAGGGAGGAATGAAAACTATTTTGACCAAAAGTGGGCGTAGCCACGCACACTTATAGCTTAACTTGACCCTTTGTATGGAAAACTTTTTTGTTTTTTAACCAATTGACTTGAAACTTTACAGTTATGTTCTTAGAGAGGAATGAAAACTATTTTGACCAAAAGTGGGCGTAGCCACGCCCACTTATAGCGAAAATTGACCCGTTGCATGGAAAACTTTTTTGTTTTTTAACCAATTGACTTGAAACTTTATAGTTATGTTCTTAGGAAGGAATCAAAACTATTTTGACCAAAAGTGGGCGTGGCCACGGCCTTTTATAGCGAAAATTTACCCGTTGTATGGAAAACTTTTTTGCTTTTTAACCAATTGACTTGAAACTTTACAGTTATGTTCTTAGGGCCGAATGGAAACTATTTTGACCAAAAGTGGGCGTGGCCACGGCCTTTTATAGCGAAAATTTACCCGTTGTATGGAAAACTTTTTTGTACGTTTTTGTAGATTGAGGGTGTGGCACCACCTACCATGTGTGCAGGGTATTATATTGTCGAGCATACTCGACTATACCGCCCTTACTGGTTTTTTTTAGATTTCATCCACGGAGAAGGCCGGAATCACTGCAGCAGTGAAGGACCTTTTTTTTGCGCCGGTGGTGATCGACTATAACTTAAAAAATATTTAATTTTTTTCTTCAAAAATTTCACTGTATATTCTTAAAACATGTATGTATGAATATATTCTTAAAATTTTGAAATAATGGATAAAGTATTTTTTTTAGGCCGTTACACTAGGTGTGCCCCTTAAAAACGCTTTGATTTTGGTATCACCTCAATTTTTTCATAATAACATTTTAGATGTCAATTAAGGCTGCAAATTTGGTGAAGATCGCACAACTATATCATATAGCTCCCATGGGAACCATCGTTAAAAAATCCGGTTTTTGTTAGAAAAACTTTTTTTTTCTAAAGTATAAACAGATGAAACTTTGCAATTACGCGTTTTTATACACCTTTGATCATTTTCCACAGTTTCATTAGTATCGGTCAAAAAGGCGTGCCACCGCCCATATAGAGAAAAATTTACGAATGTGATTTCTCTGCAAGCCGTCGAGATAGAAGATCGCAAAATGGAGTATAGAATGATTGCATTGTATTCGTTAAAAAAAATAGAAAATGGGCGGGGTTACGTCCCTTTATCTTTATAAACGTATGGAATCGTATTGGAAAAACTATAAAACGGATTTTCCAAAAAGAATAATTGAAAAACTGCTTCCAAGAGTATTTAAGTTTCAGTAGAGCTGAAAATAGCTCCCTTACTGGTTATACCCTGTACCGTATGGTATAAGGGTAAATTGGTTTTTTGCACGTCGACAACACCTTAAAGGAGACACTAAAACGAAAAATTAAAGGATAGAAAACCAGTAAGTACGCTATCAAGGCTGAAGCTATAATACTTTTCACGTTGTGTCACTATAAAAAAAAACTAAATGAATAGTTTTCATGCCTCCCTAACAACATAACTGTAAGGTTTCAAGTCAATTCGTTAAAAAACAAAAAAGTTTTCCATACAACGACGTGAATCTTGCTTCTCTTCCTCGTCTTCATTTTGTGTGGCAGGTACCAGTTCCAGTTGCCCGATCTCAATGAAACTTTCAGGCGTTAAGTGGGACTATTCAAGACTACTATGTTTAAAATCTTAACGCTCTATCTTTCAAAACAAAAAAGTTTTCCATACAACGATTCAAGTTTAGTTTACTTTTCTTCTTCTTTTCGTATGGAAGCTACCTGTTCCAATGCTGGTTCCGACGAATGATTCATCGTAATGAATTCTAAGACTCTGAGCAAAGTTTTAGCTCGATAGCTTCAAAACTGAGGGACAGACAGATAGACAGACGGACAGACAGCCATGGCTAAATCAACTCGTCTTGTCGTCCTGATCAAGAATATATATACTTTATATGATCGGAAAATAATATTTCAATTTGTTTCAAACTCCGTGACAAAGTTAATATACTATTTCACATACGTGAAAAGTATAAACAAAAATAATAGCTCTTAGCCTCTAGTTTCTGAATCTTACCATGTTTTTATACCCTGTACACACACTGTGTATCAGGGTATATTAAGTTTGTTTGAGACGGTTTGTATGTAACGCATAGAAGGAGGGGAGGGGGACCCTATAAACTATATATATTCTTGATCAGGATGACAAGACGAATTGATATAGCCCTGTCTGTCCGTCCGTCCGTCCGTCCGTCCGTCCTCACCAATGGTTCTCGAAAACTATAAGAGCTAGAGACTTGAAATTTGGTGGATAGACTCGTGAGGTCAAACGCTAGATCAAGTTTGAAGGATTTTTTGCCTCGCCTACTCCTTCCCGCCCATCGAGCACCACCCATTTTGTCAAAAAGCTGTAGCTCGAAAACCTGATTAGTTAGAAACATGAAAATGAGTATGTAGACTCAGTATGTATAGCTCTACAAAACTGCATACCACATCTTTTCCCCCTCCCCTTCGTTTCCCCTCAAAAAGTTGTTTTCTTAAAATTGCTGTATCTCCTAAACTATAATAGATACAATGCTGAAATTTTGTATGCAAACTCAGTAAACATACCTTTTTAAAACTGCATACCACAAACTTTCATTTTTAACGCTGTGTGACAACGCAAAGACAAACAAGTTAAAATTTGGCATAAATTGCGCTTTGAACACTGCTTTATCCTATTTGTAACAAAAACCGTACTTAACACTGCGAAAACTATTAAAGCTAGAGACTTCAAATTTGGAAGATAGTCTCGTGTGGTCGAACACTAGATGAAGTTTGAAGGAATTTTTGCCACGCCCATTCCTTCCCGCCCATCGAGCACAACAAAAGGTCATTTTTTTCTTAAAATTACTGTATCTCCTAAAGTATAAAGAATACAATGCTGAAATTTTGTATGCAAACTCAGATAACATACCTTTTTAAAACTGCATACATCAAACTACCACTTTCCCCGCAAAGACCAACACACTAAAATTTTGCAGCAATGCTTTGTAACAAAACCCGTACTAAAGCGCCATCTAATGGCAACATTGCACTGTGAGCCCTGCCTCACTATTAGCAAATACACAAACCATATCGTGGTACACTGCTTTTGCTGTCGGCGAATGTTTAACGTGTTATCAACATAGGTGTGTGTACAGGGTATTATATAGTTGAGAATACTCAACTATACCGCCCTTACTGTTTTTTTATGATTAGAGATTTAAGAGCAATCGTTAGAATTCGAAAAAAAGAAAATTTAATTTTTTTCCTCTTTTTTTTTTAAACAATATTTCTACAGATATGGGTTCAAGATGTTTGTACCACCATAAGTATCTTATAGGAAATTTCATTACCTTTAGTTTGAGTTACTGTGGAGCTCAGTAGCATGAACGGAATTATCGACGCTCAAAGGAAAAAAGCCATTGTTGATTTTGCTAATCGATAACTCGAAAACTATTGATGCCACAAAAATTGCAGTAGCTTTTTACAAACTCCATTTTTTTATTATTGAATTTTTAAAGTTAATTTTTTTTTCTCTTCAATTAATGTCTTTGATTAATTAAACAAATTAAACAAATGCATAAAAATTTAAAAATCGTACGTTAACATGATTTCTTTAAAAATATACCGTTTTGGTGACGTTCAGAGGAAACGATAAGTTTCAGCCTTCGTGACACTAGGAAAACCAAATTGTTGGGCTTCGACATTGATTGGGTTATTTTCAGGGTACCTTAAGGTCAAAAAGTTATGGTCTGGCTTCTTTGATTATACACGATATCCAAAGAAACACAAAATTATCCAAAAACAGCTAATTTTGCCAAATTTAAACTTTTTTTCAGTTATTATTTTCACATTGAAATACATTTTTCCATTAAATCTCACTAAATTAACTTTGTAGCAAATGGCTTGAAGTTTATAAAAAGCTACTGTCATTTGGCATTGGTTTTTGGTATTGGTTTAAAATAAGGTAGGTAGGTTGGTCCGGTGATCCATGAGAGATCTTCGCATAGACCGTGTTGGTCCTTAGCGTACCGGTAGTACATAGAGAGCTTAGTTCAAGCAAATATGTCCGCTACCAGGTTTGCTTTAAGTGCAAACCTGAGCAGCATGCTGTAGTGTCCTTTCTCCACTGCTTCCAGTGACTCCAGGATCGGCTTGCCTAACAGATCAAGCCTTTGCCTCCCAAGGGCTGGACACTGGCATATTAGATGCTCCAGTGTTTCTCTCACTTCAGGCTCTCTGCATTTCCTGCAGCCATCGTCCCGTGTAAGGCCCATATTTTTAGCATGAACTGCTGTCAAACAGTGCCCCGTCAGCAGGCCTACTAATAAACGACATTTGGCCCTTTCCAGAGACAGTAGGAACTTCGTACGCTTGGCGCACGCACCTCCACACAACTTCCTGGTTAGTTTGCACGTGGTCGTGTCTCTCCATGCACGATCTACGTGTTTCTTGCATTCTTCTGTGATGCTGCCATATAGACATCTTATGGGCACCCCCATGGGTTGCGCTACCTCGCTTGGCAGTTGGGCGCCCTCTTTGGCCAGCCTGTCCGCCATTTCGTTTCCATCTATGTCCTGATGGCTGGGAACCCAGTATAACCTTACCCTCCTGCCACTGCGTAAGGCCCTTACTGCCTCCCTGCTTTCCAGCACACATCTGGAACTTATGGTGGCGGATGCCATCGCCCTCAACGCCGCTTGGCTATCCACCAGGATATTTACTCTGTTTATACTTACATCTAATGATGCGCCTATCTCTGCAGCCTTCCCTATGGCAAACACCTCGGCCTGGAATATGCTGCTCTGATCCGGCAGCCTGTAGAAATGGCTCTCGCCACCCTCCATGCAGTAAACCGCCGCACCTACACCACAGTCCATCTTGGATCCGTCTGTGTATATGTTTACTGTTCTTGGCCTTCTTCTCTGGCATTTCTGCCACTCATTGGGGCTCAGGGAAACCTTGACTATCGTTTCGAATTGGGAGATTGGTACCAAATAGTCCGACTCCCTCATTAAACTATTCGTTTTTGCACAATGTCCCTGGGCACACCGCACGAGGTTGCCTGTCACAGCCAGACGCTGCAGCGTCCGTTGGGCAGTCATCCTCGCCTGCACCTCTACGGGAAAGATGTTTAGAAGCGTCTCTAACGCCTTGCTTGGGGTTGTTCTCAGCGCCCCAGTGATACATAACATCGCCTGACGCTGCGCTTTGGCGAGCGCATTTGCGTACGTTCGTTTCTGAAGGGCATGCCACCACACGCATACCCCGTAGAGCATCGTTGGCTGCACCACTGCTGTGAAGATCCAATGCATCAGTCGGGGGGAGAGACCCCATCTGCTGCCTAGCATCTTCTTAGATGCATAGAGCGCTACAGTTGCCCTCTTCACCCTTTCTTCAACTTGGAGCTTCCACATCAATTTACTGTCCAACACGACTCCGAGGTACTTCGTATGTGATACCGGTTTTAGCCTCACACCGTTTAGCTTTGGTGGTATCCATTTAGGAACTTTGTACCTTCTAGTGAACAATACTAGCTCGGTTTTATCTGGATTTATGGACAGGCCTGCTCCTTCCGCCCACCTCGACACTTCCTTAAGTGTTGTGCCCATGACTTCACTGACCGTGGCTGGACAGCGTCCCGTAATAATCAAGCTTATGTCGTCGGCATAGGCTGTAATCTTGGGGGCGCTACCTGCCATGGTTATGAGTAGTTCGTTCACGACAAGGTTCCACAGCAACGGCGACAACACCCCTCCCTGTGGGGTGCCCCTGTGTGCGTCCTTCTCTGTCGTGGCCGCTCCCCATGTGGCTTTTATACGTCTCATGCTCAAGAGTTGTATGATCCATTGGGTTATAACTGCGGGTACATTAGCCGCTCGTAATGCCCGTATAATCGCTGTCGTTGCAACGTTGTTAAAAGCACCGGATACATCTACGAAGGCGCCCAAGGCATATTCTTTGTGATGAAGAGCAGTTTCAATGTTAGCGACCAGGGAGTGAAGAGCAGAGTCCACTGATTTCCCTCTGGTGTACGCATGCTGATTTGGAGCGACATGCGTGGTGCTAAGACCACCTCTTATGAACACATCCAACAGCTTTTCTAATGTTTTTAGCATGAAGGACGTCAGACTGATAGGTCTGAAGTCCTTGGGGTACACGTGGCTGCATTTCCCCGCCTTTGGTAGGAAGACCACTCTCGCCGTCCTCCACGGCTTTGGTACGTACCTTAGTTGAACACACTTCTTAAAGATCGCAGTCACCCAGGGTACCACTGCATTCTTCGCTTTCTGAAGCATAGCCGGGAAGATCCCATCTAGCCCTGGCGATTTGTACGCTTCGAATGAGTCAATTGCCCATTGGACCTTACTTCCCGTTATCAGTCCTTCCGGTAGGTGGCTTTGGGTGTGCTCACGAACCTCGACCATGCCTTCTATCTCAGTCACTGCTGTACACCCTGGAAAATGCTGTTCTAGAAGAGACTCCAGCGCCTCTTCACAGCCATCTGCCCAGTTACCATCTGCTTTCCGAAGTTGACTCTCCATCGCCGGAGCGCTGGAGAGTATCTTCCTGAGCCTCGCGGTTTCCGCCGTCCTTTCCAAATTTGAGCAGAAATCCCTCCAGGAGGACCTTCTCGCTCTACGAATTAAATTCTTATACAGTCTGAGTCTGTCCTTGTACTCTAGCCGTATCATATCATCGTCCACGACTTTGGTTGCCTTAAACAGCTCCTTCAAATCCCTTCTCATCTCTGCGAGTTCTTTGTTCCACCAGACTGGAAGAGAACGTCGCCTGGGGAGAGTGGGTTTGCAAGCTTCTTTATATGCACTGTTCAGTGTGCCGGTCAGGACATTTAGACCTCTCTCTATGTCCTTCACAGTTCTCACACCCCTGCAGTTTGGGAGTCTGCTTTCCACTAACGTACCGTAGAGCGCCCAGTCCGTATTTCTGGGATTCCGACGAAGCCCAGCCGGGCGCTCCGTTGAAAGCATCAGCTTAAAGCTGATGTACCTATGGTCAGAGAAAGATGGCTGATCGAGCACCCTCCATTCCCGCACCCTTGGTTTATTTCCGACAATTAGCGTTAAATCAAGTACATTGGCAGAGGTCGGCCCTACATACGTCGGCTCTCTGCCAACGTTTACTATACTTATGTTAGTTGATAGTATAAATTCTAAAAGAGACTCACCCCTTTCATTAATATCCGCGCTTCCCCACACTTCATGGTGTGAGTTGGCGTCGGTGCCAATCACCACGTCGCGTCCCATCTTTTCGGATGCAGACACCAGCGTCGTCACTTCCGTTGGCGGAGCTGGCTTGTCGTGCTCCATGTAGCTCGACGCCAGCCACGTCACCTCCTTCTTGCGGCCTTCAATAGCCACGACTGTGAGGTCATCTGTGCTGTAATTAGGTAATAAGTAGGCGTGCAACCCTTTCCTTGTTAGGATGGCTGATCTGATTCTACTTACTGCTGTCGGGTGATGTAAATTGAAGTTTTTAGACCTCAGTCCAGAGACCACGTTACCCGACGCAATCCACGGTTCCTGGACTAAGGCCACATCATAGGCTCCTTCCTCCAGCGTCAGAAGGAGCTCAGTGGACGCCACTTTAGATTTGTGGAGGTTGAGCTGCAGGATCTTCAGATCCATGTCTGTTGCTCTGTCCCTCCACAAGCGCGACACCTCCCGTGTCCTCCGTCAGAGTGAGGTCTACCATGGCTTCTAGGCCAAGGTCCTTGTCAACCTCCCCTGCTTCTAGCGTGTTGTCGTTGCCGTCGGTAGGATGGCGCTTCTTGAGGCGAAGGTACACACAACCTAGGCCCCACGCCATCTTACCCTTCCTCTCATACAAGGCGTCCTCAGACTCCTTGTTTATTGCCAAGATGTAGTGCTGGCCGCCATCCCTATTTGGAGTTGGCTCCGACACGTACAGTATCCTCCAGTCCGCCGTCGGGACATCAGGATTTTGTTTCTGGAGCAGCTTTAGCGCAGTCTCCTTCGGCAGTACCCTTGGGATGTACACTTTCGCCTTAGGTGGGGCCGGGATGCTAGTCCGGTCCACCACCTCCAGCTTGGCGTTCTCCCAAAGGCCCTGTAACGTCGGGGCCACACCCTTCAGCCACTCCAGCGTAGGATCGTCCTTGCAGCGTAGGACTTTGACGCTGCTGGTCCACCCCGACCCATCAAATGATGGCATTGGGGCGTCCGGCGACGTCTCCATCCTCTCCACAAGGGCGTTCAGCAGCTTTTCTTCCACTCTCTTCCACTGCTCTTGTGTAATCTTTCCGAGTGGATCCGATCTGTCGATGAGGGCAACGACCAAGTGTCGTTTGGCCACATCACTAGCGGACTCCACTCGTTCGTGTGATACCGCGTGGCTCGCCTTCTTGGGCCTCTTGCTCACACGCGTATCCGTCTCACCCGACCTCTGCCGCTTCGTCAAGGCCTCCTCCAGAGCATTTGCGCTCCTGCCATCTGACGCTACAGCCCTTGGGTCATCACCAAAATGCTTCCGGCCCTCGAGCACTTGTTGTTTTGCCCAGGCCAGCCGCTCTTGTTCGACGGGAGTGAGACGCGCTACGTCTTGTAGCCTTCTGCAGATGCCCAGCGCCGCCTTATATTTCGCCTTCTCTCTCTGCCCTTCACGCGACTTAACCCTGAACCCGTCCCTTCTTGGGGAAACAGCGTCCACCGGTTTAGTCGGCGACGATAGTAGGATCGCCTCCTCTATTGTGTTAGCCGACACAACGCTCTCCAGGTCCGAGTCCGACTCGACCACAGCCCTTGAGCGTTGCATCGCTGCGTTTTTGGAAGTGGTCGGCTTCTCGGCCGCACCAACCTCCGTCCCGGCAGTAGCTTTACAACTGTTGTGGCCTGCTCCCACCACAACCGAGGTGTGACCGCTGGCGACACGCAGAGGGGTTTGCACCCCCCCGTGCCCGCCGGTGGTAGCAGTCACGCCTCCCACCGACGTTTGGGCTGACATCCCAGCCCTTGCTTCATCTTTAGTTTTCTCCATATTGATTTATTATTCTGGGAATCACCCATAGCGTTTATGGTCTACCGCCAGACACCTCGAGCCCATGGCCCCAACCCCGATCCCACCTCAGACCTTCTAGGGTCCGGGCATGGGGTCAGTGTTGGGTCCTCAGCTGGGCACTGCCAGCCGGGTGTATGCGCGGCGAACCTAGCTACCTCCGGCTGACAGTGCCCATTGCCCAGCCGGCACCCTCGTGGAGGGTTCAGACCGAGGATTTTTGCCAGCTGGTTTAAAATAAACTAGACACAAAAAAAAAAACAGTAAGAATTGGAGTCGACAGTACTCGACTTCGACATACCCTGTACAATCAAATAGTAACGGGTGTAATAGGGCGTTACCCGGGCCAATTTTTTATCGAAACAGATTTCATTTTCATTTTATTTCATATATACCGATTTTTACTCCTTTAGACCAATTCGTTCTATAGATATAATGTTTTATATATTGGCTATGTGTGGGCGTGGCCACGCCCATATTATGATTGAATCTTGTTACACTATATCCCAATATTATACACACCAAATGTCATTCTTGTAAGTTATATGGTTCACGAGATATAAGCATTTCAAACAGACAGAGGGACGAACGCTCAGAGGAGTATTTGGCCTCAAAACCTGCTCAAAATTGTGTTTGTTATTTTAAACAGTTCTATGTGCAACAAAAGACAGTTTAAATTATTTATTATACCCTGTACCTTATGGTACAAGGGTATATTAGTTTTGTGGGCATCGACAATGTATGTAACACCTTAAAGGAGACATTTCCGACTATACAAAGTATATATATTCTTGATCAGTATCGAAAGTGAAGTCGATTTAGCCATGTCCGTCTGTGCGTCCGTCTGTATGAACGCGTCGATCTCGGAAACTATAATAGATACGACCAAAAGCTCTTCGCAGTTTGATTTTGTTATTCATTCAGCAGATCAAGTTTATTTTGCCTCCCCCTTTTTATACTCTTCACGCAAGTGAATAGTATTATAACTTTGTCCTGAAGTTTGTAACAGCAAGAAGGAAGGGAGGGGACCCCATAAAGTATATAAATTCTTGATCAGCTCGACAAGACGAGTTGATATAGCCATGTCCGTTTGTCCGTCTCTCTGTGAAAATGCTATTTTCTCCCACACTTTTGAAGATATTGAGCTGAAATTTTATTTATTTATTTAAATAATTTATAACAATTGACTGTTAATTTTAGTAGAATTGATAAAAGACTTATTATATAATATAATACAACATAAACCAGTAAGGGCGGTATAGTCGAGTATACTCGACAATATAATACCCTGCACACATGGTAGGCGGTGCCACACCCTCAACCTACAAAAACATATTGATCTGACGTCGCTTATTCAAATTGTGTTCAAAATATCAAGAAAATCGGTCAAAAAATATGGATTTTACGAAAAATTGAAGTTTGTTGACCTCTGAGGGGTAGTCAACAAAAAGAGGGGAAATTTGTGGTATGCAGTTTTTAAGATGCATTATCACTGAGTTTGTACACAAAATTTCAGGTTCATACCTTTGTTAATTTTGGAGATATAGCAATTAACAGAAAATAACAGGGGGAGGGGAAATGAAATAGAGGGGGGGATTTTGTGGTATGCAGTTTTGTAGAGCCACACATACTGAGTCTACATACCGACTTTCATGTTTCTATCTCTTTGGATGTTTGAGTTATAGCGATTTAAAAAAGTGGGTGGGGCTGGATGGGCGGGAAGGAGTGGGCGTGGCACAAAAAAAAAATAAACTTGATCTGCTGCCAAGCATCACGAGTCTACCCTCCAAATTTCAAGTCTCTAGCTCTTACAGTTTCCGAGATCCATTGGTGAATACAGACGGACAGACGGACGGACATGGCTTAATCATTTTCTCTAGTCGTCCCGATCAAGAAAATATATACTTTATAAGGTCTCCCGACCCTCCTTCTGTGCGTTACATACATTTGGCTTTTGCACAAACACAATATACCCTGATTCACATTATGTGTACAGAGTATAAACCAGTAAGGATTGGAGTCGACAATATTCGACTCCGACATACCCTGTACCATCAATTTGTATCAACTGTTTGAAGGCGTCGCCTCGCCCACTTTAGAATCGAAACAGATTTCATTTTCATTCAATATCATATATACCAATTTTCACTCTTTTAGACCAATTCGTTCCAGAGTTATAAGGGCTTATTACCATGGTTATATTTGGGCGTGGTAACGCCCATTTCAGTATTGAATCTTGTTATACTCCATTCCAATATCATATATGCAAAGTTTCATTCTTGTAGGTAGTATGGTTCTTGAGATATAAGCGTTTCAAATTATTACTATATAGGGGCGTAGCCACACCCATTTTTTTAAAGTAGCTTCTTCAGGTTTGAGTCAGCTATATACACTCCTAATTTGGTGTTCCTATCTCAAAAGACAACCGAGATAAAACGAATTTTGTAGGTTTCTTCTCGAGGTTGCTTCAGTCATTTGCCCCTCACTCCTAAACTAAGTCCAAAAGGGGGAATACAAAATAAACTTGATCTACGTAATGAATCACAAAATCGAACTGCGAAAAGATTTTGGTTCTATCTATTATAGTTTCCGTGATCGACGCGTTCATACAGACGGACGGACAGACGGACATGCCTAATATATATATATATATATATATATAAATATTTATGTACAAGGTGTATTTTGGGGACACAAAAAATCAATGGTTTTAAGAGGTAAAATGGGTTCAGAACGCAAAAATAGTATACCCATATTTTTTTATAGGACCTATTAAACCAAGCATCCGAAATTATTCACACTTTAATATTCAACGATCACTTTGAGGACTCAGAATATATCGTTTACTTTAAGGACTCTGTCCCCGAAATGATCGAACCATATAATGTTGAAATTTTGTATATTTTACATTTTATATGAAACATATATTTTAGGGACAAAAACGTGGTGTTGCCACCTTTTCACATATAATCTATACTTAATGTGCATTATGAGGACAGTGTTTTATGGTTATTCTATGAATAGTAGATTTTGGGGACATAGTTATTTTAAATTATAATATATGAATATAAAGGATTTTGGAACAATATTTGAATTTTAACGGACCTGTCCTCACATTTATGTACTTTAAATACAGGGTTGTTTTCGGGGACATTGTAATTTATACTATGGAATTGTTTTACAGGTAATTATATGAATAGTAGATTTTGGGGACATAGTTATTAGAAATTAAAATTCATGGATCCAACGTTGATTTTGGGAACATATTTGCATTTTAAATGACCGTTTGTCATATATATTTTATGTAGAGGGTTTTTTATAGGAAATCGTTAATGTTTTTCATGGAAAACTCCCTGCAATAACACGATATGAGTTTGTTAAATACTACATACATATATATCGTTAATCAGCTCCGAAATTGATAACTACACCAGTAAGACACTCCATATTGGTATTCAAAATTAAAGTATTTCGACAATCGTTTCGATTTCTCTCTTATGTTTAAGTTTCTGCATTCAATTATTGAAACTTTATGTAAACACTGGACAAAATGTGATGTGTCTATTACCGGTCGTTTTACACAAATGAGTATCGGAAGATTCCAATATCTATTGCAACGATTTTAGGTGAAATGGTTCAAAATATGATGAAAATATTCAAATTTTCGAATTCACGCCTAGTTAACAATATATTCGAACTTAGAGTTCACACATAATGAAGACAAAATGTTAATTACATCATAATTAAATAATACGATGGAACAGATTGAAAGTATCAAAACGTTTTCAGGTTGATTGGACCGAAATAAACTAAAAAATATTGTTAGATATTTGTATGCAAAGTATACTTTGGGGACCTTATTTGAATTTTAACGGACCATTTCTCATTTATATTTTATATACAAGGTTTTTTTCGAGGACATTGTACATTTTGCTTATTGAAAACTACCAACAATCATATATGCTTTTAGTTTTATGATTACTATATAGACGTACGCATATGTATTTTTATTACTAGTCGTTGTAGGCAAATATGTATTGGAGGATTTATACATAAATGCTAATCTCAGGGCATATTGGAACTGTTCTTGAGTAACATGCAGCGTACATACAATTTTCAAAATAAATGCAAATGAAAACTATTGTCCTTTGCTAATATATACATATTAAAAGCTTAATACTGCACAAAAAGGCAAATGTATTTTCATATCACCTTTCATTTAAATTTCTAGATTTTCACAAAAGTTAGCAGCACCTATATACCACACTGCATACAAGTTGGCACGCTCTAGTGAATACATACATCACTCGCAAAAAAGTAAAATGAAAATATTCTGTATAGTGGCGAGAAAGATTTTGATATTTATAACGCCAATATGACAACTAGTTTAGGTTTATTGAGCCAAAATAAATTGAAATCATTCAATATAAATTTTCGAGTTAAAGCTTAGTTTAGAAGATATTCATACATAAGTTCCACACAAAATGAAGACAAAAAGATAATTACATCAATAATATGCCGAGAAAGATTTTAATATTCATAGCGCCAAGATGACAATATTTTTAATTCATTTAGCTGAAATAAAATCAAAATATACTGTAAACATTTTTGGTTTTATGCTTAATTTCGGAAATATAACAACTTGAATTTCATATATAATGAAAGCAAAAAAATTTAAATATCCATAGCGCCAATATGACAACTTTTTTAGTTTAATTGGGCCAAAATAAAACGAAAATATTCAGTAAAAATTTTCGATTTTATGCTTTATTTACGAAATATTCGAACTTAAAGTCCAGTCGAAATGAAGTCAGAGATAATAGCGTATGTAATATGGCGGGAAACATTTCAATATCTCTTTATGGATATGACAATGATTTTAGATTAATTGGGCTGAAATAAGACGAAAATATTCTGTAAAAATTTTTGGGTTTTTGCTTAATTTAGGAGATATAACAACTTGAATTTCCCATATAATGAAAGCAAAAAAATTTAAATATCCATAGCGCCAATATGACAACTTTTTTAGTTTAATTGGTCCAAAATGAAATGAAAGTATTCTGCAAAAATTTTCGATTTTATGCTTTGTTTACGAAATATTCGAACTTAAAGTTCACTCGAAATGAAGTCAGAGATAATAGCGTATGTAATATGGCGGGAAACATTTCAATATCTTTTTATGGATATGACAATGATTTTAGATTAATTGGGACGAAATAAGAAGAAAATATTCTGTAATAATTTTTGGGTTCTTGCTTAATTCTGGAGATATAACAACTTGAATTTCCCATAAAATGAAAATAAAAAAATTTAAATATCAATACCGCCAATATGACAACTTTTTTAGTTTAGTTGGGCCAAAATAAAACGAAAATATTCAGTAAAAATTTTCGATTTTATGCTTTATTTACAAAATATTCGAACTTAAAGTTCAATCGAAATGAAGTCAGAGACAACAAAGTTAATATACTATTTCACATACGTGAAAAGAATAATAACATATGTAATATGGCGGGAAACATTTCAATATCTTTTTATGGATATGACAATGATTTTAGATTAATTGGGCCGAAATAAGACGAAAATATTCTGTAATAATTTTTGGGTTTTTGCTTAATTTAGGAGATATAACAACTTGAATTTCCCATATAATGAAAGCAAAAAAATTTAAATATCCATAGCGCCAATATGACAACTTTTTTAGTTTAATTGGGCCAAAATAAAAAGAAAATATTCAGTAAAAATTTTCGATTTTATGCTTTATTTACGAAATATTCGAACTTAAAGTTCACTCGAAATGAAGTCAGAGACAACAAAGTTAATATACTATTTCACATACGTGGAAAGTATAATAACATATGTAATATGGCGGGAAACATTTCAATATCTTTTTATGGATATGACAATGATTTTAGATTAATTGGGCCGAAATAAGACGAAAATATTCTGTAATAATTTTTGGGTTTTTGCTTAATTTAGGAGATATAACAACTTGAATTTCCCATATAATGAAAGCAAAAAAATTTAAATATCCATAGCGCCAATATGACATCTTTTTTACTTTAATTGGGCCAAAATAAAACGAAAATATTCAGTAAAAATTTTCGATTTTATGCTTTATTTACGAAATATTCGAACTTAAAGTTCACTCGAAATGAAGTCAGAGACAACAAAGTTAATATACTATTTCACATACGTGAAAAGTATAATAACATACATATGTAATATGGCGGGAAACATTTCAATATCTTTTTATGGATATGACAATGATTTTAGATTAATTGGGACGAAATAAGACGAAAATATTCTGTAATAATTTTTGGGTTCTTGCTTAATTTTGGAGATATAACAACTTGAATTTCCCATATAATGAAAGCAAAAAAATTTAAATATCCATAGCGCCAATATGACAACTTTTTTAGTTTAATTGGGCCAAAATAAAACGAAAATATTCAGTAAAAATTTTCGATTTTATGCTTTGTTTACGAAATATTCGAACTTAAAGTTCACTCGAAATGAAGTCAGAGACAACAAAGTTAATATACTATTTCACATACGTGAAAAGTATAATAACATATGTAATATGGCGGGAAACATTTCAATATCTTTTTATGGATATGACAATGATTTTAGATTAATTGGGACGAAATAAGACGAAAATATTCTGTAATAATTTTTGGATTCTTGCTTAATTTTGGAGATATAACAACTTGAATTTCCTATATAATGAAAGCAAAAAAATTTAAATATCCATAGCGCCAATATGATAACTTTTTTAGTTTAATTGGGCCAAAATAAAACGAAAATATTCAGTAAAAATTTTCGACTTTATGCTTTGTTTACGAAATATTCGAACTTAAAGTTCACTCGAAATGAAGTCAGAGCTAATAGCATATGTAATATGGCGGAAAACATTTCAATATCTCTTTATGGATATGACAATGATTTTAGGTTAATGTGGCTGAAATAAGGCGAAAATATTCTGTACAAATTTGTGGGTTTAATTACCTATACAGTATTCATAAAACTAAAAGCGTCTGTGATTGCTGATAGTTTCCAATAAACAAAGTGTACAATGTCCTTGAAAAAAGCCTTGTATAAAAATATAAATGAGAAACGATCCGTTAAAATTCAAATAAGGTCCCGAAAGTATACTTTGCATACAAATATCTTTTGAAAAAACCATGAAGTCGGAAATGTATTCACTAGAGCGTGCCAACTTGTATATAGTTTGCTATATAGGTGCTGCTAACTTTTGTGTAAATCTAGAAAGTAATTGATTTTAAAATATATTTGTCTTTTTGTGCAGTATTACCGGTAATAGACACACCACTTTTAGTACCGTGGTTGCATAAAATTTTGACAATTGAATGTATAAACCTAAATGCATATGTAAAATCGTAGCGATTGTCAAAACACTTTAATTTGGAATACCAACATAGATTGTGCTTCTGTTGTAATTAACTATTCACTAGATGATTGGGAATATGTATGTACAAATTTATATCATAAGTGATTGTTGATATTTTTCTATAAAAAAAATTTACAATACCCTCGAAAAAAATCTTATACATACAATATGTACGACAAACGGTCCGTTAAAATTCAAATATGTTCCCAAAATCTACGTTGTCTCCATGAATTTTAATTTCTCATAATAATGTCCCCAAAATATACTATTCATATAATTACCTGTAAAACACGGTCTATAACATAATTAAAAATGTCCTCGAAAATAACCTTACATGAAATATATATATGTGAAACGGCCGTTAAAATTCAAATATGGTCCCCAAAATTTACTTTGCATTCTTGAATTTCAGTCCCTAAAATATACGATATATCTATACACATTAACACTCCTGTGGACGTTGCCATATCAACAAAATCATGAAATCTAATTGTTTGAAAAAAAGCCTTTTAAAACAAATTTACACTGGAATTTTGGGGTATTAAATGATCAATGGCTCAAATCTAAGCGAATTGACCTGAATTGGTTCGCTTTAGTTAAAAGGCATTTTCATAATATGCAGTAAAACAATCTGTCCCCAAAATATACTCTCCACTTAGTTCGAGTAGGATTAAATCTAAGATAAATACATTATCTGACATTCTTGAAGTTTGCTTGGTTGGGATATTTTAATAACAATCATTAGTATTTGACGAAGTATATAATGATTTTCTTAAAAATACATTGGTTCCCTGTTAAATTCAAAATGTCCCCAAAATACACGTTCAGTTCCTGAAAATTTTGGGGACGGTCCCCAAAGACTACAAAAGTCTTCGAAATATACTCTGTATAAAGGAAAAGTCCCCAAATTAGACTCTGTACATATATATATACTTTATATATATATGTATACTTTATATAGTCGGAAATGTCTCCTTTAAGGTGTTACATACATTGTTGATGCGCACAAAACTAATATACCCTTGTACCATAAGGTACAGGGTATAAAAACACAAGGTGAAAAAAAAATGTTAGTAAGCTAAAAAAGGAAATTAAGTTCTGAGAAATCTCTGACCCGGTGGGGGAAATTTATTTGCACTATGCTAGCTACGCCCCAACTCACAGCCACATGTGGTCAGAGACTTCGGTTGCAAAGAGTTGGCGAACTCTTCCGTCCGCTCATCAATCCAAGAAGCGATTATCCAAGCCGTTGTACACCATCTAATTCTCTTAGGTAGCGCAGAATAGTTGAATTAAGTGTCGTGAGAGAGATTTCAGGTGAGAGGACGTGATAAAGATTATTATAATTCACATATAATACGCGAAACGGATCGTGAAGGGCATAGTTGGTTGTGCATCTATGCAAAGCTAAAGGGACAAAGTTTCTGGTAGTGCGTCGTGGGACGCTGAAACTAATGTGTCTGAGTAAGTCTGACGAATCAATTAAACCATTTATAAGTTTATGAAGAAAAACAGTCCCTAAAACAGTCCTGCGATGAGCTAAAGATGGAAGGTCAATCAGAAGGAGCCTTTCATGCTATGACGGTAACCTAGAGTTGGGATTCCAATTGAGACCACGAAGCGCAAATAGGAGAAATTGCTTCTTCTTCCTTTTGCAGGAAGTCTTCTCTAATGTGTGGTCAAATCATTGGTCGGAACCGGCATGATCGGATTATTGGAACTGGTAGCCCCCATACGAAATGAAGAAGAGGAAGAGAAATTAAGATTTAACGTCGGTGTATGGAAAACTTTTTTGTTTTGTAAGATAGAGGGCTGAAATTTCAAACATAGTAGTTTTACATAGTCCGACTACATGCCTGAAAGTTTCATTGAGATCGGGCAACTAGAAGTGGTAGCTGCCATACAAAATGAAGAAAAGGAAGAGAAATTAAGATTTAACGTCCTTTTATGGAAAACTTTTTTATTTTGTATGATAGAGGGCTGAAATTTTAAACATATTACATGGTTCGATTAAATGCCTGACAGTTTCATTGAGATCGGACTACTGGAACTGGTACCTGCCATACAAAATGAAGATGAGGAAGAGAAGCAAGGTTCACGTCGTTGTATGGAAAACTTTTTTGTTTCTTAATCAATTGACTTAAAACATCACACTTATGTTCTAAGGGAGGCATAAAAACTATTTTGACTAAAACATAGCCATAGCTTTGCCCATTTTTAGCCAAAATCAATAATTTGCATATCTCTGGTACCCATTGAGCAAAACAATGAAAATTGGTATATAGGCGATTATGACAACGAGAAAAAATATTCAATCAAAAAAGGAGGCGTGGCACAAAAGGGCGTGAAGAGTATACAATCTTCAATGGAAAATGGGCGGGGTTACGCCCCTTCATGTTTATGTACTTATATGATTCTTATTGGAAAGACTGTACGACAGATTTTTCAATAGGAATACATAAGAAAATGCTTGCAAGAGTATATAAGTTTCAGGAAAGCTGAAAATAGCTCCCTTACTGATTTTGTGTTGCTGGAGCCTTGATATTAAAGTAAATGAAATCGTAAATTGAATTAGTTTGTTTTTTAAAACTGATTATTAAAGATTTGATGAACTTTTTCACTGCAACCCATTTCCTCAAGTATGTTCGATTAAGTTCGGTGTAGGGTAGCTTGGTGTTATGATGTTGGTTAAACGAAAGTTTGGTGGCATTTTACGAGCATACGAAGATGACTTTGCTGCTTAGCAGCAGCCAAACGCTTTCAACGAAGAAGCAGCTGTTGTAGTAAAGGCCAAAAATGCAGGACGACAGACGGAGGACAAAGTGGCAAAGCAAGCAACAATTGGTGAACGATATTGTCGACGACGACACAAACAACGATAACAACGCTGATGACGACGACTACTTTTCGAATTGACTACAAGTTAAATCGATTCATGCTACAGAGAGATAAAAATCCAAGTACATTGTACATAAATCGACACAATTCGTTGTTGAAAGTCTGTCAAGTACGAATGTTATCAAATCAAGTAATAGTCTATTCTCAATTCAAGCACTATTTTTAAGTACAAAATAGTAAGGACGCTATCTTCAGCAAGACTGAAGCTTATATACTTTTCACGCACTTTTTTGTGCTACGCCCATTTCTTTGACTGAATATATTTTCTCTTCATCCTTTTAGCATATATACCAATTATATACCAAACCAGTAAGGATTGGAGTCGACAGTACTCGACTTCGACATACCCTGTACCTTCAATTAGTAACGTCTGTTGTAGGGCGTTGCCCCGCCCACTTTTTAATCGAAACAGAGTTCCTTTCCATTCAATATCATACATACTAATTTTTGCTCTTCTAGACCGATTCGTTACAGAGATATAACGGTTTTATATTTTAACTATATGTGGGCATGGTTACGCCCATTTAATATTTGAATCTTACTATACTCCATCCCAATAACATACATGCAAAGTTTCATTCTTGTAGGTTGTATGGTTCTTGAGATATGAGCGTTTGAAATTTTTACTATACAGGGGCGTGGTTACGCCCATTTTTTTATTTTTTCTTCTTGAGGTTTGAGTCAGCTATATACACACCAAATTTGGTGTTCCTATCTCAAAAGACAACGCAGAAAATACGACTTTTGTACTATTTTACCCGAGGTAGCTTCAGTTATTTGCCCCTCACCCCTAAACTAAGTCAAAAAGGGGAACAACAAAATAAACTCCATCTGCGTAATGAATCACAGAATCGAACTGCGAAGACAGACGGACGGACAGACGGACATGGCTAAATCGACTTTTCTTTCGATACTGATCAAGAATATATATACTTTGTATAGTAGGAGATGTCTCCTTTAAGGTGTTACATGTATTGTCGACGAGCACAAAACTAACATACCCTTGTACCATAAGGAACAGGGTATAAAAAGTTGTCAATACAACGAAGTGAATCTTGGTTCTCTTCCTCTTCTTCATTTTGTATGGCAGGTAATAGTTCCAGTTGCCCGATCTCAATGAAAATTTTAAGCATTTGGTCGAAACATGTAAAACTAATCTATTTAAAATTAACCCTCTATCATACAAAACAAATAAGTTTTCCATACAACGACCTTAAATCTTTATTTATCTTCCTCACGTCGCACAGAGGGGCCTTAAATACATTCAGCTTGCAAAAATTAAAAATTTCATGAACGCTTTCGATAAAACAAATACATTTGTCTGGCTGGTTTCCAGAGATTAAGGAAATATTGACTTTAAAGAAATCGGAATTATAGTTTGGAAGATATGCGCTTTTAAAGTTGATTTTTTCTTAACTTTCAATAACATGCTACATTTTTTGAGTATTCGGCATCTTTGAGTTCGAACAACAGCGCAATTATATCATGAATCATTATCAAATGTTGTTTTTCGAACTACTCATTTTTTGGCTATTTTTCATTTTTGGTGGACAAGAAAAAGGAAAGACATAATATGACCTCTCTCAAATTTTCAAAATATCTAATTTATATATTTCTTTACTTAAGTTTAAAATTTTACATCCTACTTCGTCTTTATTTGGTTTTTATAGAAATAAATCGGTCGTAACCTCGCACAATAAATCAGAGAAAAAGGCGCTGCCGCTGGTATAAGATTCGCTGTTACAGCTTTAATATGTTAATAAAATGAACCTATTTTTTTTATATGAAGCAACTAATTATATTTTGTAAGGCAGGTGGTTCTAAAATGGTTCGAGGCGGTACAAAGGGGGGTAAAATGGCTTAATTTTCTTCATTTTGTATGGAAGGTGGCAGTTTCAGTGGTCCAATCTCAATGATACAAATGTGCATATTACTTGGGCACGTAAAAAGACTACATTTAAAATTTCAGCCTTCTTAAGAAAGAAGTTTTTCATACAACGACTTCAATTTGCTTCTCTTCCTCTTCTTCATTTCGTATGACAGGTACCAGTTCTAGTAGTTCGATCTCAATGAAACTTTCAGACATTTGGTCTGGATACTTTAAACTTCTAGTTGAGAAATTTCAGCCCTCTATCTTCAAAAATAAACCAGTAAGGGCGGTAT
The DNA here is from genome assembly GCA_034638295.1 of Phortica okadai. Lineage (NCBI taxonomy): Eukaryota > Metazoa > Arthropoda > Insecta > Diptera > Drosophilidae > Phortica > Phortica okadai. The sequence goes on along the minus strand of CM067848.1, from coordinate 34,505,569 downwards.
AGTTGAGTATTCTCAACTATATAATACCCTGTATACACACCTATGTTGACAATACGTTAAACATTCGCCGACAGCAAAAGCAGTGTACCACGATATGGTTTGTGTATTTGCTAATAGTGAGGCAGGGCTCACAGTGCAATGTTGCCATTAGATGGCGCTTCAGTACGGATTTTGTTACAAAGCATTGCTGCAAAATTTTAGTGTGTTGGTCTTTGCGGGGAAAGTGGTAGTTTGTTGTATGCAGTTTTAAAAAGGTATGTTATCTGAGTTTGCATACAAAATTTCAGCATTGTATTCTTTATACTTACAACATACAACAATTTTAAGAAAAAAATGACCTTTTGTTGTGCTCGATGGGCGGGAAGGAATGGGCGTTGCAAAAATTCCTTCAAACTTGATCTAGTGTTCGACCACACGAGTCTATCTTCCAAATTTCAAGTCTCTAGCTTTAATAGTTTTCGCAGTGTTAAGTACGGGTTTTGTTACAAATAGGACAAAGCAGTGTTCAAAGCGCAATTTATGCCAAATTTCAACTTGTTTGTCTTTGCGTTGTCACACAGCGTTAAAAATGAAAGTTTGTGGTATGAAGTTTTATAAAGGTATGTTTACTGAGTTTGCATACAAAATTTCATTCATTTCAATAATCGAACAAATTTCATTGTATCTATTATAGTTTAGGAGATACAGCAATTTTAAGAAAACAACTTTTTGAAGGGAAACGAAGGGGAAGGGAAAAAACTGTGGTATGTAGTTTTGTAGAGCTTTACATACTGAGTCTACATACTCATTTTGACGTTTCTAACTCATCAGGTTTTCGAGCTACAGCCTTTTGAAGAAATGGGTGGTGCTCGATGGGCGGGAAAGAGTGGGCGTGGCAAAAATTCGTTCAAACTTGATCTAGCGTTTGACCTCACGAGTCTATCCTCCAAATTTCAAGTCTCCTGATCCTGATCAAGAATATATATACTTTATAGGGTCCCCCTCCCCTCCTTCTATGCGTTACATACAAACCGTCTCAAACAAACTTAATATACCCTGATACACAGTGTGTGTACAGTGTATAAAAAGCTTTCCATACAACGCATCAAATTTTGTTCATTTTTATACTTTTCACGTATATGAAATAGTATATTAACTTTGTGCTGAAGTTTGTAACACACAGAAATATTCACTTGCGACTATATAAAGTATATATATTCTTGATCAGGACGACAAGGTGAGTTGATTTAGCCATGTCCGTCTGTCCGTCCGTCTGTCTGTATATATACAATATCCTCCCACAGTTTTGAAGATATCGAGCTGAAATTTTGCACAGAGACTTTTTATTTGTGCGATCAACTCACTTGTCGGATCCAGCCATATGGGACCATTGGAACTGGTAATCCCCATACGAAAAGAAGAAGAAAAGTGAACAAAACTAGAATCGTTGTATGGAAAACTTTTTTTGTTTTTTAACTAATTGACTTGAAGCATTACAGCTATGTTCTTAGGGAGGAATGAAAACTATTTTGACCAAAAGTGGGCATGGCTACGCCCACTTATCGCAAAACTTGAACCGTTGTATGGAAAACTTTTTTGTTTTTCAACCAATTGACTTGAAACTTTACAGTTATATTCTTAGGGGGAAATGAAAACTATTTTGACCAACAGTGGGCATCGCCACGCTCACTTATCGCAAAACTTGAACCGTTGTATGGAAAACTTTTTTGTTTTTTAACCAATTGACTTGAAACCTTACAGTTATATTGTTAGGGAGTCATGAAAACTATTCACTTACTTTTTTTTTATAGTGACACAACGTGAAAAGTATTACAGCTTCAGCCTTGCTGAAGATAGCGTCCTTACTGATTTAATTTTAACATTAAGTGCCCTGGGCCTGTAACTGTTCTTTTGGAATGTTTTTTCATGTGGATTTTCACGTAGTTTTATCTGGTTGACTTGCTTCGGGTTTTATTTCAAGTTCCTCTTTACAAAATCAGTATGACAGACCTACTAATTTTAGCAGGGTAATTCTCATGTAGTGAAGTTCATGCTAACGATTTCACTGTGCCATAGGCAGTGAAAAGAAAGGCTTAATTTCATGTAGTTTTTGTTTAGCTCAATGAATAGTGGATTGTACTCTTAAGCCAAAGGGCGAGGTTTCAAATCCCAGCTATGCCAAGTCAAAAACTTTTTGTTTTCTTTGTGATATAAAAGATTAAACAATTGTTTAAAACAAAACCAATGCATCAAAAAATGACCAGTAAGGGCGGTATAGTTGAGTATTCTCAACTATAAAATACCCTGTACACATAGTAGGCGGTGCCACACCCTCAATCTACAAACACGTATTGATTTGGCACCCCCGATCAAATATCGTTCAAAATATCAAGAAAAACGGTCAAAAAATGTGGAATTTACAAAAGTTTTGAGTTTGTGGAAGATTGAGGGGTAAGCAAGGATTTTGTGGTATGCAGTCTTAAAGATATATACTTACTGAGCTTGTATACGAAATATCAGGCTTGTACTTTTAATAGTTTCGGAGATATAGCATTTCTAAGAAAACAACTCGGGGAGGGGAAATCAAGGAGAGGGGTAAAAATTGGGGAATGCACTTTTGTAGATCTATAAATACTGAGTCTACATACCGACTTTCATGTTTGTACCTGTTATAGTTTGAAAGATGTAGTAATTTTAAGTAAAATAAAGTGGAGTATATTAAAAATTTCAATTTGTAGGTCTCTGAGGGGTAACAATCAAAGAGAGGCGAAATTTGTTGTATACAGTTTTTAAGATGTATTATCACTGAGCTTGTATACTATCTCTTTGAATGTTTGAGTTATAGCTATAGTTGAGTTATAGTTATATAATTATTTGAAAAAGTGGGTGGGGCTGGATGGGTGGGAAGGAGTGGGCGTGGCACAAAACCGTTCAAACTTGATCTGCTGCCGAGCATCACGAGTCTACCCTCCAAATTTCAAGTCTCCAGCTATTATAGTTTCTGAGAACCATTGGTGAATACGGACGGACAGACGGACAGACAGACAGACGGACGGACAGACGGACGGACATGGCTCAATCAATTTCTCTTGTCGTCCTGATCAAGAATATATATACTTTATAGGGTCCCCTTCCCCTCCTTCTGTGCGTTACATACATTTCGCTCAAACAAACACAATATACCCTGATACACAGTATGTGTACAGGGTATAAAAACAAAAATTGCAATTTCAACCATGCCATAGATGTGTTATTTACACTTCTGTTTGTTATTATCATGAAAATTAACTTTGAAATGTTATATTATTACTTAAAACTGATACTCATTACACTGAAATTGCCATACATGTATAAACCTTCCGTAGTTGCTGGGAGTTGAACCCGGTGTCAACGTCCAAATAACTATGTTTGTCACAGCTCGAACAACTGAGCTACCAGTCCGCGCGAAAAGAGTATGGTTGTTTCTAATGAAAGCAAAACGAATAAGAAAACGCAAGGCTAACTTGATAGCGTTTCTTCGAGAATATTCTTTTAAGTTTCTTTTTAAATTTCAATCTCCAAAAAAACAGTGCCAAACACACTGAATAAAGAAAGGAACATTTTCATGTATCAGTTTTTTTAGCTTTCTAAAGTAACGTAAATGTTTTCTTATATGGCGAAGTAGGCTTTGAATTTTTTTGAATTTTTTGAAATGCATGCAAAACACTCTGAGTATAGAAGTGAAATTTTCATGTATCGCTGCTTTTCAGCCTTACAGAGTAACGTATATGTTTACCTTATCTGACAAAATCGTCATCGCTATCTCCTCCTATCTCCTGTATTCTATGTTCTAAAAGAACCGTGAAAAACCCACTAAGCTTAGAAGCTACGTTTTCATGTATCGGTGCCATTTAACTTTCTAAAATAACGTAGATGACTGCTTCATAGTGCAGTTTTATTATCATTGCCAAACTTTTCTCCAGTGCTTCGTCCACATCCTTGGTCTTGTCGTTCATTATCTTCTTGACATATAACCGTTTATAATTTTTACTATATGGGGGAGTAGCCAAGCCCATTTTTTTAATCTATCTCCTTGGGATTTGAGTCAGCTTTATACACTCCAAATTTGGTGTTCCAATCTCAAAAGACAATCCAGAAAATACGACTTTTGTAAGTTTTTACCCGAGGTTACTTCATTCATTTGCCCCTCACCCCTAAACGAAGTTAAAAAGGGGGAAATTAAAATAAACTTGATATGACTAAGAAATGACAGAATCAAAGTGCGAAGAGCTTTTGGTTCTATCTTTTATAGTTTCCGAGATCTAGGCGTTAATACAGATGGAAAGACGGACATGGCTTAATCAACTCGTCTCATCGAGCCGATCAAGAATATACATACTTTGTATAGTCGGAGATATCTCCCTCTGGGTGTAACATACATTGTCGATGCTGACAAAACTAATATACCCTTGTACTATAAGGTACAGTGTATAATAATGCTTTAGAGAGAGTTTTCAAGTGAGGTAGACCTGTTTCATTTTGGTCAGCATATTAAATTAACATACATTGTGCCAATTAATTATATTTATCATTTAATTTGTTTAATTTACTTTTTGTAGTAAGTTGGTTTCGCTTGAACTGTGCCGATTATTTTCTTTTATTTGAATTTTTAATTAAATAAAATATAAGGTAAACGTCCCAGTAATGGATCATGTCCCAGTTATGACTCAGTACATCGAACAATAACAAGTTTCATATTCTTTCACAAACGGGATCTTTTTGACACATATGTGTCACACTGAGTCATGGTGTCATTTTGTTATAATTTGTTTCACTGCGCAGTTTGATTTAAATTAATAGAAGAAAAAACACTTCGATAATTGTTTTTCATAAAATTTTTTAGTGACTATCGTCTTCATACCTCACTTTTTAATATTTAATTATTAAATAGCAACTTCAATTGATAATCAAGAAATAATAACGTTATTTTGTCAACCTGATCCATTACTAGGACAAGACGATTTATTACTGGGACAAGTGATCAATCACTGGGACAAAGAGTATTGAATTATTAAAGATCGAAATTTGTTTATTTAACGGATAATAATTAATATAATGGAATGTGTATCTTGTTCTTAAAAGACTAAATGTCCAAATAGAAAAAACAAACATGGTGAATGTACGTTTTTTCAGATAAAAGTGACAAATTGAAATTAAATTTTTCCTTAGCTGATCCATGACTGGGACGTTTACCTTAACGTGCTTGATTTAGATTTTGTTTTTGCTACCTTCAGTATTTGCCTTTTGGTTTTGTTTTTGGAGAGTCCGCTTCTCATTGTTAGTGCATTTCTCTTTGGTGAATATCTTTTTACTGAGTGAAATCTATTGTAATGTTGTTGTGGTTGTTGTAGCATCTGGACAAGTCATTACAAGTATGGGTTGGGGAAGAGGGAGAGAAAGAAAAGAAATGAGTTTAATTGGTGATGACACTTGAGGTCAACCGGTATCCAGTTGCAGGAATCTTGCGGTGGGACCACAAGATTTCTGGGGTGTGAGAAGTGGGCATCACAGGGCAGTTGAAAAGATGCTGCGTATCGTGGGGGCAACTTTCGCATTTGGGACAGATGTCTATGACATTGTCGTTTATTTGCGCGAGGTGGCTATTTAGGAATCTGGACACCCCTGATCGCAGCTGCGAAAGAGTAGCCCGCGTCTCTCTGGGTAGAGTTGCTTCCGTTGCGTCGATGGGAGGTGGCCTGGCTCCAAGAACCATATTGTTTCTGTATGCTCTGATGGTACTGTCTACAGTCTCAGCATGTATGGTGTTGAGAGCAGCTTTGATGCGTTCTGTGGTGTGAGGTCGGGATCCAAGATAGTGTTGGACTTCCGAGATGTACATATGCATGTCACGAGGCGGTGGAGTATCGTTTATGGCGCGGTATAGGGTGTGCTCTGGATGCAGGCATTGAGCTACATATTGCTTGGTGAGTAGCTCGTTGTGTTTCCTAACGGGAAGTACCAGCGTCTAAGTGTGGAGGTGGTGTTGTTCGGACATGGTGTGGCATCCAGTGACCGTCCTAAGAGCCATGTTTTGAATAGTTTGGGGCTTATTCCACTGCGTATCACTTACGTAGGTGCTCCATGCCGGCGCAGCGTAGTTAAGGACGGATCTACTACAGGCTTTGTATGTGGTGAGCAACGTTTCCTTGTCCTTCCCCCATGTGCTGCCGGCCAGCGCATTTAATAACTTGTTGCTTGGTTTGATGTTCTTGGCAAGTTGCTCGGCATAATTGGCGAAGACTAGTGTATTGTTGAAAGTTACCCCAAGGATTTTGGGGTGCTTAAAGGCTGGTATGAGGACGCCATCGGCAAAGATGTCCAGTTGCTCATTAACTTCGGCTGTCCAAGTTGTGAAGAGCGTGGCCGACGATTTTTTTTTTTTTTTTTTTTTTTTTTTTTTTTTTTAACTAACTACAGGCGCAAGACGTTGTAGTAGCGCAGTACCCTCAAGTGGACTTGCGACACCAGGTCAGCCTGTTCCGCGACTATAGACAAGTCAACAGTCGCTTTACTACTTACACTACACACAATAAAAAATACTAATAAACTAATTTTTAAACAATTCCTTAAAACTACTACGTTGATTAATTAACATAAACTTCATAAACAAAATTTTTACTTATTTAAATACGTTAGAATACTACGTTTTATTAGGTTAGTAGAGGAGCAGTTCTCAATTAGACTAAAATATCTGTTATAATACCTACATAAAACACGAAACGAGTCATGCTCTAAATATGTCGATCTGCAGGTACTAAGACAGATCGGACTAAAATTTCTAGTTACTCTAGCGGGGACACTGAACTGTATATACGCCAACAATGTAGGAGAGAATATCATGCCATTTATTAGGTTATGCAAAAACAAAGTACCAAGCATTTTTCTACGACTAGACAATGATGGTAAATTAATAAGCTTCAACCGACTACTATAGGGAGGAAGGTGAACACAGGGGTCCCAGTGTAGATTCCTAAGTGCAAACAGAAGGAACTGTTTCTGAACAGACTCAATTTGGTTCTTATACTTTTCACACTGAGGATCCCAAACACACGATGCATATTCCAGAATGGGCCGTACTAAGGAAGTGTAAAGCAATTTAGTTGTGTACGGGTCATTAAATTCTTTGGACCATCTTTTGATGAAACCCAGTACGCCTTTAGCCTTATTGACAGACAGCGAAATATGTGAAGCGAAGTGAAGTTTTGGGTCCATCAAAACACCAAGGTCATTGAACTGAGAGATACGTTCAAGGTACAAATTATTTAACTTGTACGAGCAAACAATTAGTTTTTTTTTGTATAAAATGACATTAGCTTGCATTTATCACTGTTTAACAATAAATTGTTTACAGCATACCATTGTGTGAGAGAGTCAAGATCAGACTGAAGCAGATTCTGCTGATCTATAGAATTAACGGTTAGACATAATTTCACGTCATCAGCATACATTAAAACATGGCAGTGTTTGATCACAGTAGGCAAGTCATTAATAAATATATTAAACAATAAGGGGCCAAGGTGACTACCTTGAGGAACCCCTGAAGTAACAAAAATTCGTCTCGAAACCGATGTCTTAAAAAGAACACATTGTGTTCGAGATTCAAGATACGACGACAGCCAACGGACTATCGATGGTGGAAAACCATAAGTTTCGAGTTTTATTAAAAGCAGAGAGTGACAAACACAATCAAATGCTTTACTGGAATCAGTGTACACAACATCGGTTTGGCAGCCGGACGAGAAATTTCGATTGACAATTGAAGTGAATTCTAATAAGTTAGTTACCGTTGACCGTTTCTTGAGAAAGCCATGCTGAGACAAATTTAGAAGTGATGGCACAAAGTGCTGTAGCTGTTCCGTAATGATCTGTTTAAACAGTTTTGGAATAGCACATAGCTTTGCAATGCCTCTGTAATTCGAGATGTCTACCTTACTGCCTTTTTTTTAAAGGGGAATAATGTAAGACTCTTTCCAAATTTTGGGTACAATAGAAGAATTTAACGACATGTTAAAAAGCTTACATAATGGAATAAACAACATCTCGGCACAGTGCTTCAAAACGCCACTAGGAACACTATCTGGACCAGCCGTAAAAGATGGTTTAATTAATTTTAAGTGTCTAAGAACAGTTTCATTTTCAATAACCGGCACATTTATATTATTTCGATCATTGATTAAGTATGGGTAAGTACCATTTTGGTATGAATAGTCATTATAGGTGCTTTGGAAAAATTCAGCAAAGAGGTCGAATATCGTTGCATCATCACTTCCTTCCACACCATTGAGTTTCATACATGAAGGAAATGAGGTGGAATTAGACTTGTATTTGATGATATTAAAAAAATTTTTTGGATCACGGTATATATTGGATTTTAATTTAACTAAATATAAGTCATAATTTCTTTTGTTACATAAAGTGAATCTATAGCGAACTGTTGTATAGTTTGCATAATCAACAATCTTATATTTTTTAAATAATCTATTTTTTAAGTTCTTTAGACGAGATAATTCTTTTGAAAACCACGGCGGTTTATTTTGTTGTGTAACAGTCTTAACTCTTGGTACACACAATTTAAGCAGTTTATACATAGTCGCGTTAAAAAACTCTACTGCCCTTGCAATGTTGGAAGTGTTATGAATGTATGACCAATCAGTGTTAGAAAGCAAATGACTAAGACGTTCAAAATCGGTTTTTCTGAAGCAAAATACACGATTAGGTTTGGAACCAGTAGGATTTTGACGAGGATGTGTTAGTAAGTTTGGTGTAATTGTAAGCTCCAACGTTGGGTGGTAAGAGTCTTCAGGTTGTGAAATTGGAGGGGATCTGCAAAGTGATGCACCCTCAATGTTATTTATGAAAACAAGATCTAGAATACGATTCTTAGAATTTTGTATGCTGTTTATTTGGTTAAACGATGATTCAAGTAAAGAATCAATAAATTCGTTACTAGACAAGGGAGTTACTATATTTGAATTGTCAGATGCAATCCAAGAAATATGAGGGAGGTTGAAGTCTCCACAGACCAGCATCATATCTGAGTCCTTAACCAAGTCTCGAATAGATTGAATAGCATTTATATGCGCTGAATATACTGATGCTTCTGATTGTGGTGGAATGTAGGAGCATGTAATGAAAACGCGAGTCTTTGCAAGAGTTATTTTAACGCATATCAGCTCAATATCGTCAGTACCTATCACACAAATTTGTTCCGATGTGTGTTGAACAGCGACAGAGATTAAGACTCCACCACCAATTTTGCCAAGACGATCTTTACGAAAGGTAATAAAGCTGTCAGAAAGTAGTTCCGAATTTAAAACATCAGGGCGAAGCCAAGTTTCGACAAAGACAATGGTATCAGAAGATAATGAAAAACTATTCAAATAAAGCGAAGTTAGTTTTGAGTTTAACCCTCTGACCAAAAGAGATTCTTGGGCCGCTTTCTGCGAGGATCTGACCAGCACCACAGAAGCGTCCAGACTTCGAAGGTTGCTAGCGAAAGATCCAGCCACACCAGGCTTGCTTTGCGATCTGGATGGCAAATTCGCTAAAGACAGCCAGGAGTCTCTACAACTCCTCATGAACACACACTTTCCGGGATGCTTGGAAGCTGACGATGAACCTGGGTTTAGCATCAGCGAAGAGCCGGAACAGGCAGTGGACCTGGGGGGTGAGGCCGTAGTAAGGGAAATCCTTACCAAAGAAAAGATAATCTGGGCTATCAAGTCGTTCCATCCCAACAAATCAGCTGGACCGGATGACATCAGACCGGCCATGATGCAAGCGGTGAGTGAGCACCTGTCGCAATGGCTACTGGAAATCTTCAGGGGATGTCTCCTCACAGGATACATCCCAAGGTACTGGAGAGAAGTGAGGGTGGCTTTCATTCCCAAAGCAGGAAAGATCAACCATTGCTCACCAAAAGATTATAGGCCCATTAGTCTTTCATCGTTTTTATTGAAAACATTGGAGAGACTCCTGGACCTGCATCTCAGAAGTAAGCTGACACCTCACAATTTCAGCGGATCTCAACACGCCTATCTTAAGGGTAGATCAGTTGAGACCGCTTTGCACGAGGTAGTTAGCACAATTGAAAAAACATTGCGGAGAAAGGAGTTTACGTTGGCGGCTTTTCTGGATATAGAAGGTGCCTTCAACAATGTCAGGATCGAGTCTATTACGACTGCACTTGTCAAAATTGGCTCACACCCGACAATCACTCGATGGCTTAGCAACATGCTCAGCCACAGAGTGATAAACGCCCAACTCTGCGCCTCGACAATTAGGAGAAAGGTGGTCAGGGGAACTCCGCAAGGGGGTGTCATATCTCCCTTGCTGTGGAACCTTGTCCTTAATGATCTTCTCCTAAAACTGGAAAATAGGGGATGTAGAGTGACGGCCTATGCAGACGACCTGGTGCTTATGGTAACAGCCAGATTCCTGCCTACAATCAGTGAGCTCCTAAACGGCGCATTGGGCCTAACTCTTCGATGGGCAGAGCAGAACGATCTGGGGGCCAACCCACAAAAGACCGAGCTGGTTTTGTTCACCCGGAAATATAAGATCCCAAGCTTCAAACTCCCGACACTAGGCGGAACGGAGCTTGTGCTTTCAAAGGAGGCCAAGTACCTTGGAGTAATCCTCGACTCTAAACTCTCCTGGAGGAGGAACTCGGAGGAGAGGATGAAAAAGGCACTACAGGCCTTTTTTGTATGCAAAAAGACTTTCGGTAAAGGATGGGGACTGCAACCGTATATCATTCATTGGTTTTACACAGCAGTCGTCAGACCTATACTTACTTATGGAGCGCTGGTTTGGTGGGAGGCGGGTCACACCAACTCCCATCTAAACAACCTCCGCAAGGTACAAAGACTCGCTTGCCTGGGAGTAACAGGATGCATTCGTTCTACCCCCCAGGCAGCGCTTGACGTGATGTTGAATCTGGAACCAATTGGAGTCTCCCTCAAGCACGTGGCAGCAAGAAGTGCAGTCAGGCTGCTAGCCCAGGGCCTTCTTAAGCCTTGTGTTGCGGGCCACAGTACCATCCTACGCTCGGTAGGAACCTCTGTGGCAGATGAGAACGACTACTGGGTTTCAGATCTCAAATGGGAAGACAGATTGGCAACTCGAAACTCCCGTGAGGCAGAACGAGTTGTCAATCTATACAGACGGCTCGAAGACGAAGGAAGGAACTGGATCGGGGGTCTACTCTGATGACCCTTCGGTTCAACTCTCCTTTCGTCTTCCTGACTATTGCAGCGTGTTCCAAGCGGAGATCTACGCCGTTTGGCAGGCGGCTAAATTGATACACACCTTGAGTGAGAGCCCGAGGAACGTATCGATCTACGTTGATAGCCAAGCAGCGCTTAAAGCTCTCTCGTCGAACACGGTAAAGAGTAAACTCATCCGGGACACGGTTTTGGCACTGAACCGGTGTCAACCGCACTCAATCAGACTGGTCTGGGTGCCGGGCCACATGGGTGTGCCTGGTAACGAGGCGGCTGACGAGTGCGCTAGATCCGGTTCAGCGTTAGAAATAAGTCTCGTGGTGAAAGACATTAAAAGGCCAATCCAGTACGTCCTATCGGAACTTGACAGTACCATGAGGACTGTGGCTGCCGAACACTGGATAGCAGTACTGGGCTGCGAGGTGTCCAAGGCACTATGGCCAAGATACAATTCGAAGCGCACTTCCGAGCTCCTACACTTAACAAAGAACAGGATAAGGATGTTGACAGGAGTCTTAACGGGACACTGCTACATTGGGCGTATGGCCCAACGGTACGGCGTATCCCAACAAGACTACTGTCGTAGCTGTGAAAACGAAGATGAGATTGAGAGTGTCCAACACCTTCTCTGCGACTGCCCTGCACTTCTGAGGAGGAGAACCCAATTTTTGGGAAGACCCTTCTTTGACGAACTGGGCAGTCTAGCGAACGCGCACCTGGAGGACCTGGCACTCTTCCTGGATTCCACTGGGTGGTTCCGTGGGCTGCCGAAGCCCAGTGGGACTGGCCATAAGAACCAGGAAAAACGGAATGACCCTTCTCCCATCCATTACCCCAGCAACCCTACCCGATCCCATCTATCCCTCCAGTATATAAATCAGGCAACACAATGGACCTAATGGTCACTGGGTGCTCTCGACTTCGGTTGAGCTGCCTGTTCAACCTAACCTAACCTTAACCCTCTGACATTTTGAAAATTTACCGTCAAAACTGAAGGGGTACTTGAAGAATTAATTAGTTTTTTGACCCCGAAGGCTTGACCGTGTTTACCGAATTAGAACGGTCTTTAAATTTGAACTCGTGCACAATGCAACCATCAGGCCAGAAATTTGAGTCAACTAAAACGTTGAAGAAGGATTCTGGCACTGAAATTTTAAAAGATGAAATTGATCGCGTTGTGTTAAATTTAAATTTGGAGATTGTTAAATTTGTGACAGATTTCATCTTGGAGCTGATAAAGTGGTTTACATCGCTTTCCGAAGTATCAGCTGCTAAGCGTGAAAGAAAAATGAATTTCTTATGGGGCGCATGTGGTACAACAACAAGTTTTTTTGGCTCTTGATCACCACGTGGGAGATTACTTCCAGAAGCAGTATGAATAACTTCGGAAGGAACCGCATTGTTGTTATTGGCAACGGAAGCATATGAACCTTCTGACGCTGTGACAACAATCGGAACATTAGGTGACGGAAGAGGCGAAAAGAAATTCGTGGTCTCATCCGGAAGACTTAAAGTTGTCGGAATGGAAATCTTGAGCGGCGGATGGGGCCTTTTTCGCTTAGGGGAAGGTTCAACTGACTTAAAGCTGAAAAAAGACTTATCAAACGACTTAAATTTTTCGTTAAGTCGCTCGAAATCTTTCGAAATATCTTTATATGCGTTTTGCATAAGATTGAGCCACTTGCGTAACTCAATCTCTGATGAACGACATTTTGGACAGCACCAGTGAAGGCCGATGTTCTTCTCCAAAATGTCAGCAATGCGGCCATTTAATTCGGCACATTTTACATGAGCAGTGGACTCGCAGATCCAACATGCCACCAATGCTTCCTTGTCACCCTTTATTGGGCATTTAGGCAAACAGCAAGGCATTGTGATTTCATTTTTTTTTTTTTTTTATAAAAGAAACAATAAAAAAAAAAAAAAAGAAGTTATAAAAAACGAAAAAGAAATCACTTAAAAATTTTTGTTTTCAAAGGAACCCGTTTGTCACTAAAGGGTTAAAGTACGAAACTCTCTTTTAAATAAATGAAATAATCAAAGCTCTTGAAAAAGTAAAATTATTGAGCGCCAAGCGAAATGAGAGAGACGATGTAATGGAACACACGCAAGAAAAACTCTCACCAGATGTTTTGCCAGCAACAAATTACACGTGACAAGTAAACAACAAATGTTAAATTACAATAACAAAATTACATGTAATTATTTAAAACTTGCAAAACTTACTTATTTTTGTTTGAAAAATAATACAAATTGTTAGTAAACACAGGCAGAACAATATTAATACGTTAGTACACTTTTTTTCTTAGTTTCAAACAAAAACCACTGAGGAATTAATTTAATAGCACGGGACAAATTTTCATGCGACCGACCACACCGAACACTTGACAAAAACTGATTTTTTTTTGTGGCGAGAGCTGCAGGTTGCGCGATTTGAAAAAAGCGACCAGTTTATCAAGGTAGGGATTCAGCACCTCCGTTATCTTTTCAATGTATCTGCTGACGCAAAGGATGGTGCAGTCGTCTGCATAGGAGACGAGGCTTATCGCTGATGGTGGTTCAATTCCAGGGAGAAGTTAAAAGTGATCGGTGGGATGTGTCTGGGGCATACCCGTTACATAATAGTTAAAAAAGAGCGGAGAGATGACGCCTCCTTGGGGGACTCCTTGTTTAATCTTCCGCGGGTTACTGGAGCTGTCTCCGAATGTAACATGTGACCTCCTTTGACATACCCTGTACCTTCAATTAGTAACGACTGTTTTTAATCAAAATAGATTTAATTTCCATTTAATATCCCACATACCTTTTTTTACACTTTGAGACCAATTGGTTCCAGAGATACAAAGTTCTTCAATATATGGGCGTGGAAACGCCCATTTTGTAATTGAATCATGTTATATTCAATCCCGATAACATACATGCAAAATTTCATTCTTGTAGGTTTCATGTTACTAGAGATATAAGCGTTTTAAAATGTTATTATATAGGGACGTGGCAACGCCCATTTTATGATTGAATCTTATTATTCTCCAACCCAATAGCATACATGCAAAATTTTATTCTTGTAGGTTTTATGGTTCTTGAGATGTAAGCGCTTCAAATTTTTACTATATGGGGGGCGTGCCCAAGTCCATTTTTTTATTCTATCCTCTTGGGGTTTAAGTCAGCTATATACACTCCAAATTTGGTGTCCCTATTTCAAAAGACAACCCAGAAAATACGACTTTTGTAAGTTTTTACCCAGTTACTCCAGTCAGTAGGGATTCAGCGCCTCCTTTATCTTTTCTATGTCTGCTGACGCAAAGGATGGTGCAGTCGTCTGCATAGGAGACGAGGCTGAGCGCTGGTGGTGGTTCAATATCAGGGAGGAGTAAAAGCTGATTCGTAGGATGTGTCTGGGGCATACCCGTTACATAATAGTTAAAAAGGAGAGATGACGCCTCCTTGGGGGACTCCTTGTTTAATCTTCCGCTGGTTACTGGAGCTGTCTCTCAAAGTATCCTGTGACCTCCTGCACGTAAAGTAGATGTGCAGCCATCTTTTTAGCCTGTTTGGAAGAGTGCTAGCATTCAGGTCTTGGAGAAGGATGACATGGTCCACTGTGTCGAAAGCTTTCTGGAGATCAAGCGCGACCGCAATGGTGCGATGGTGGGGGCGAACGCTGTTGATACCATCCGATATGGTGGATGTAATGGTGTGGAGTGCGGTGGTGGTACAATGACCCACTTTGAAGCCGTGCTGATGCTCCACTAAATGCAGGTGGCTTTTGAGGGTGGGGAGAATCAGCGCCTCGAGGATCTTCGCAGAGGGTGACAACAGAGTGATGCGCCTGTATGAAGTGCCTTTTTCGCTGGGTTTGCCTGGCTTAAGCACTGGAACGACCTTGCCAATGAACCAGAGGCTTGTGAAGGTGAGTGTGGCCATACACAGATTCATGATGTGCGTGAAGTAGTTTATGCCAGCTGTACCAAGATGCTTGAGCATGATGGTTGCAATGCCATCTGCCCCTACAGCGTTGGACGAGTTTGCATTGCTAATACTCGCCGAAACGTCCTCAGGAGTGAATATTAGGTCAGATCCAGGTGGTAGCTTTTTGAAACTCTTTGTTAGCCTTCTCTTGTCGTGATGCGGCCTGGGTGGGTGCTCAACAAATTGCCTAACAAACATTGTGGCACTTTGCTTTGCGTCCTGTATGGGGTAACCATTAAAGGTGATGGCGGCGTTGTCTTTAATTCTGCCTCCGGTATTAAGGGCCTTAATGGTGGCCCTGAGCTTTTTGGAGCCTTTGGGACACGACTCCAAGTGGTCAATCCATTTATTCCTGCGATATTAGCGCACTTTCTGATCAATGTCCCTGTTGAGGGCAGGGATGCGGGGGTCGGCGGGATCCGCGCCTGGATTGCGCCTCTTTCCGTAGCAAGGGTGGCAGCTACTGTGGGAAAGCCTGGCCTCGCGATTGGGATGCGGCCATCAGGGACAAAGCATCTGAGGACCGATGTGGCTATTCCTCTGAAGTTACGTTCACCAATATGGCAGTATCCAGGGCAGCATATTGCGCTTCTGTGTACTTCAAGTAGGCCATCCAGTTCGCCTTCCCGAAATTGGTGTACGTTTTTCACTCCGTTGTTAGGAATTCCGTCTCTTTCCTAATCGTGATTACGATTGGTAGGTGATCTAAGCCTAGCGCCGTGCTCACATGCCAGCTCGTGCTCAGGAGTAGGTCGGGGCTGACAAAAGTGATATCAGGTAAGCTGGAACAGTGCGCAGCTACTCTGCACTATGTTGAATTTGACTCGTTTCCGTGGCCAAAATAAAAATTTTGGAAATTAACAAGATTTTTCACTGCAGGTTTCTTGTATAATGATGGTTATGACTAAATGAAGGTATTTTAGAAAAGTGGACGTGTCAACGCCCCCCTCCGCCCACAGAAATCGGACGAAAAAACGAAAATTTAAACCAATTATAAAGTTAGAGACCCCAGTTTTGGAACACAGGATGAATGTCCTATTTCAAATGTGTCCTGCAAATGTGGTACAGATCGCATAATAAATATAGAAGTTATTCAATAAGAAAAAATGTTTTCATTTAATTTCATTCATTTTCAACTTCATCAATGTCATCAATTTCATTATTATTATAAAAAAAATATGTATCGTCGTCTTCCCTTGCGTCGATTTCATTTGAAGACTCATCTGCAGTGTAGTGTGGCTACGCCACTGTCCAATTATTACAGTAGGCTACGCCACTGTGTAGATTTGAATGTTCCTAACGGCCAGCCTTATGCTGAGCCATCATATTGTACGGCGAGCAACATTGTTGCTCGTCACCGGACACCGGCGGAACATAGCTCTAAGCACAGCTAGCGGCTTCGCCGCATAAGACTTAGTATGTTTAAGAGCAGTTCATGCGCGATATCAGCACGCGCAAGTTGACAATTAATAAATCACTCCTCTGCGATATAAGCCCGCAGAGGATAATAAAACCAAGAACCTACGTGTAATAATCTTTACGTAACATGGCGATCCTGCCAAGTCGCGAATCCGCGAAGTGAAAATGCGGGCAAATTTTTCAAAAAAAAGTAATTTTAAAAGAAAAAAAAAAAACGAATGTTGTTAAAGAAATATAAACGTTGAAAAACAAAGCAAAGCAAACAAAAAAAAAAAAAAAAAAAACAACAACAACAAAATGCAGTGTAACAACAACAAAAGCATAACAATTTTTTTGTATTATTAAATAAACAAATTTTCAAAGCGACAAGTGCAACAACAACAACAACGACGACAAGTTATAATTCAACACAACAAAAACAAAAAAAAAAAATAGCGATCAAACCAACAAACGTGTGCAAAACAACGGCAACAGCAGCGGACAACGATACTCAACATAACTGATGTCCGGCTATCCCGAAAACGCAGGCCCGCGTCCACTAACAATCGAGGAGTATCGGGCGAGGCAAGCACGGAGACGCCCAACGGAGCCGGTCATACCGGTCGTTAAGAAACCACGGAGGCGGGGCGGTCAACAAGTGGCCATTCGGAAACAAATTTCAGCCATCAAAAGGCGGCTGAAATCGAATCCGCCACCATCGTGGGAAAACGCCGTCCAGCTACACACCAAAATAGGTGAGCTGGAACAAAAGCTGGAGGCCCACTATAAGGCGCAGGCAGCTAAAAGGCAGTGGAGGCCTAACAACATACCGGTGCCCCGGCAACAGCAGCAGACAGACGGCGGTGGACAAGATGCAGAATGACAGACAGCGCGGATATACATTAGTTTTATTTTAAATCTATTTTTTTTAAGATATCAGATTGTAAAATAAGTGAGCTTAAAAGGAGGCTCCTTATAGTCGGTCTAGAAAGCGATCACGCTATTAGACCAAGTATAAATAAGTATAACATTTGTAAAAAAAAAATTATAAACCAATAAAAGTGTAGAGGCATGACGGCTCATGCTATTGAAACTACGTTTCAGTTAGATTCTGACTTCGCCACCAGGGCCATAGAAATTTTGCGCCGTCAGCGCATTCCAATTTCAGTTGGTGACTTCGAGCTCATTTATATGAACTCACACCATACCGATTTCTCTCCCTTGCGTCACTGCACAACAACACAGAAAGGCATTGTTTTGTCTACATTGCGCGGAGTTTGCGTTAACTCGCGACAAGAAGTACACCCTACACTGGGGAGCACAGTTGTTGTGACAGTTGAATTAAAAAAGCCGTCACGCCTAACCATAACAGGCTATAATTTCATCAATTAATGAAATGAAAATATAACAATAATAGAAAAAAAAAATAATATATATTTATGTATATATAAATATATATATAAGAATATATAATTAATAAAGTTAAAATTTTGACAAATGCTATACATACGTATATATATATATATATAAAAAAAAAAAAGGAGATAAAAAAAAAAAAAAAAAACATTTAAATGAAAAGCATTTTGTTTAATATTACAATGAATGAATAAAAAAAAAAAAAGATTTTTACAAAAAAATAAATAAATAAATAATAATACTTGAAAATAGAACCGATCAAAATTGGAATATAAACGTAGGGTGCACAACAGAGTGCAACGAAAGACATGACCATAAAAGAAAAAGATTGTTGCTAAAAATTGAAGATCGCGCACACATGACCAAAAGAAAGCAATAAAATTGACTTCTTCTCTCTTGTTGAGCAAAGACTCAACTCTCTCGATCCAAACGATCATTGACATACTGGTCAGAACCAATACCGATACAAGATAATTGCACAAAATGGGATTTGAAGTATCGAAGGTGGCTGACCCTAAAGCTAACGTAGTGAATGAGGTGATAATTACAACTCCTAGGCTGGAATTGATGTTGCTTGTAATGTTAATTATAATAATAATAATATTCCTGCTCAAGATCCATTCTATGTACAGGGGTTTAATTAAAAGAAATGTCGCACGAAATGCTTTGGCTATACAGCCATAAAGAATATAAAGAAACAAAAGTAAAAAAAAAAAAAAAAAAAAAAATTTTTAAAACAAAAATGAAACGAAAAAAAAAAAAAAACTTCTTTTAGGTATCATTGATACCAACAATGACATTCATAATTGATTAAATGCAAATAACAACAAAGACAGGGGGTCTGACAATAAGCGAAGATAATAATATAATAATAATAGAAATGAAACCAGTTCGTCACAAGACCAAAAGAAAAGCCTATAAAATATGCAAGCATGCTATGTATATAAAAGAAGTGCCAAAGTTCTTTTCAGAAATGATAAGACTTAACTAGGGAAAATAGGCACAAGGAACGCATTATTGTTCATAAAAAGATTGAATTAGTTCAACTCCTTTTAAGGCTTGAAAATATAGCCGGCAATTAATGGAATAAATTGGTTCCAATCATCAAAAGATGATAATAATATAACCGACGTCGGGTTAATTAAAAAAAAAATAGGCATCAAAAGAAAGCAAATATGACTTTCGATTTTCCCTAGCCTGACTAATACATTGTTTATGCGAGAGCCTTAGGGCTCTGGTTTTCTGTCGTATAAACAAAGTATAACACAGTCAGTGAAGACGAAAAACTGGAAATTCAAAAAAAAAAAAATACAGAAAAAAAAATAAAATTAATAATAATGACTTCTGCTTATATGTTAGTGACCCCAAGGTCTAAATCAAATAAATATGCTTATGCATACTTTCTTCAAGACGGATAAAAAGACATGGACAGTACACATGGACAGACAAAAAAAAAAAAATAAAAAAAAAAAAAAAAAAAATAAAAAAATGAAAAATTTAGCTATATATAAACTTTTTCGATTTAAGTAGCATAAACGGGCCCTTAGACATAGACATCAGCACCATAAGAATAAGACAAAAAAAAACTAGATATAAAAATTTTTCGATTTAGTTTAGTATAAACAAGGTCTTGTGAAATACGAAAAAAAAAAAAAAGGTAAAATAACTTGTGAAATACGAAAAAAAAAAAAAGGTAAAATAACTTGTGAAATACGAAAAAAAAAAAGGTAGAATAACTTGTGAAATACGAAAAAAAAAAAAAAGGTAGAATAACTTGTGAAATACGAAAAAAAAAAAAAAGGTAGAATACCTTGTGAAATACGAAAAAAAAAAAAAAAGGTAGAATACCTTGTGAAATACGAAAAAAAAAAAAGGTAGAATACCTTGTGAAATACGAAAAAAAAAAAAAAGGTAGAATAACTTGTGAAATAAGAACATAAAAAAAAAAAAAAAAAAAAAAAAGGGGTAGAATACATAGTAATTTACAAATTTTTCAAATCTACAAACTTAGAATAAATTTAGCAAGTAAATCTATTCTCCCAAAAAGGGAGGTGTAGTGTGGCTACGCCACTGTCCAATTATTACAGTAGGCTACGCCACTGTGTAGATTTGAATGTTCCTAACGGCCAGCCTTATGCTGAGCCATCATATTGTACGGCGAGCAACATTGTTGCTCGTCACCGGACACCGGCGGAACATAGCTCTAAGCACAGCTAGCGGCTTCGCCGCATAAGACTTAGTATGTTTAAGAGCAGTTCATGCGCGATATCAGCACGCGCAAGTTGACAATTAATAAATCACTCCTCTGCGATATAAGCCCGCAGAGGATAATAAAACCAAGAACCTACGTGTAATAATCTTTACGTAACAGCAGATTCTACTGGCAAAGCAAGTCTCTGCATTGCTGATTAAGATGTTGCTTCGTAATAAATCAAATAGCGCAAAAAGGCGCAAAAAGTGCACAATGTGCTTATTAGTTCTGAATTCAGAATTGACAGCTCTACAAGATGTATATAGACACTCACTGAAATAATTTGAAATTTGTTTTTAAACTCTTTGGAAAGTTCAACTTTCTTTCCAAAAGTTACAAGGAGACACCGCTTGCTAAATACACAAATTGTTAGAAAAATACGAACGAAACACGCAACATATTAGTATCAACACATAGTACTAACCTGAAGAATTAATATTCATTTTAAATTTGATTATTTAATGATTTTTTGTCGGAGATATGCCAATTTGAAATTGCACCGCAAAGTTAACCTTAAAGACAGCACGTGTTGTTAGCTTGCAATAGCTCACTTTAACAGCTGTTATTTTAACACTTAACTGTTAAGTTAACATTTTAGGTATGTAACATAGCGTTTTGATAATTTCTTAACATGGTAATATTGAAAAAAAACGGAAATTTGCATACTCGCGAAAAATGAGTTTTGGCCACGGAAACGGGTCAAATTCAACTTAGTGCTCTGGTATGGCGGTCTTAAGTCAACACGCTGAAGTTGGAGTCATTAATTTCTCCAGATAGACAATTCGCTCTGGCGTCATCACCAAGTGCAGAGAAACAGTCCGTATGGTGCGCGTTGAAATCACCCATAATGAGGCGGTCTTCCCCTGTGAGGAGGTGACTGATGGCGGGCTTGTGCCTGGGTGTGCATTCTGCAACGGGAGGGATATATACGTTAAGAAGGTCAATTTGAGTGCCATCTGATGTTATTTTTATGCCCTGCTGCTCCAGATGTATGTCTGTGGTGTCCGGTAGCCTGAGGATGGAGTAGGAGACGGAGTGGTGAATGACGAATGTCAGTCCACCGCCATTGTCTCTGTCTCTTTCCAGGCACACCAGTTTGAAACCGGACATTGATCTTAAGGTTGACCTGCGGGACAACTTCGTTTCTTGAATGGCTGCGATTTTAATGTAGTGTGTTGTCATGTATGCCGTGAGCTCGGCTAGCTTACGCCTGATACCGTTGCAGTTCCATTGCAATATTTTGAAGGTGGAGCGCTGCAGAGTTTGCGGTTGAGGCAGGCATGGGCGAGTGGCCATGTTCCTGATTCTCCTATTTGATGGTGGTGCACGTGGTTGTATAGGCACTGTATTCGAGCTAGCTGCAGTGGTATTGTTTACCATGCGAGTTAGGGGAGCGGCGGAAGGCGGAGACGGACTAGGTGCGACTGCTAAGTGTGCACTAGGCTGCGTGTTGTGTTGCATATGCGTCAGGTTTGCACAGCAAGGACCTGAAAAATTAGAAGGATGCTCTCTCGTGTGGACGGACCCCACACACCGAACAGAGCCAGGGACCAGGGTTGACCTCAATGTCACCGGCGCAAAGTTGGAGAAGTCTGAGCAGGCAGGCCGGTGTTGCCTGCTCAGTTAGGAAAAAAGCGATAGAGAGAGGAAAAGCAAAAAAGGATACATGCTTGCTGACTTTTTGTGGATAAGGGTAGGTAATCCTTGATCGGAGTTGGCTCCGTCTGAAATCCGGTACATAGAACCGATTGCCTGGGGATTCGTCTATTGTAATGTTGACGCTGTTGTTGTTGGTAAACCTACTAATTTTAATGTGCATTGCTATTGTCGTTGTTAGTTTTCTCTCTTTCATTACAACTGCTGATTGCTTGTTGCCCCGTTTGCGCCAATACAGTTTTATGGGGTGTTTACACTAATATTATTTTTTTTTTTTACTGCGCATTTATTAGTGAGTTAACTTTTTTACTCATTTTCATTTTTTTATGTTTGTTCCTTCTGTGGTTTATATATAAATTCACAATAAGTTGCTGCAATAGTTCTTGCAAAGGTTACGACTTAGGGAACGTACCCAAATTATGTGACCCATTTTTGACACTTTTTTAGCCCCCTCCCCAACCTCGGCGATCATCCGTAGTATATGCCAAGACCCCCTCCCTCCCTACTACTTTTCACGTAGTTTATAAATATGGTTTATGTAATTCTTTGCAAACAGAGAGTTAAACCAGTAAGGGAGCTATTTTCAGCCTTGCTGAAACTTATATACTCTTGCAAGCATTTGGAAAATACGTTTTATAGTTTTGCCAATAAGAATCTTATAAGTTTATAAAGATAAAGAGGCGTAACCCCGCCCATTTTCTACTTTTTTTTAACGAATACAATGCAATCATTTTACACTTCATTTTACGATTTTCTATCTCGTCTGCTTATAGATAAATCACATTTTTAAGTTTTTCTCTATATGAGCGGTGCCACGCCCTTATGTCCGATTCTTATGAAACTTTGTAATATGGCCAAGGATTCGTAAAAACGCGCAACTGCAATGTTTCATCTGTTTATAATTGAAAACAAAAAAGTTTTTCTAACGAAAACCGAATTTTTAACCGATTGTTCCTATGGGAGCTATATGCTATATTTATCCGATCTTCACCAATTTTGCAGTGAGCCTTAATTTACGTCCGAGATATTCTTGTGCAAAAAATTGGGGCGATAACTTGAAAAACTTAACTTTTTTTTTGCTCAATAACTTGAAGTTTATTGAGCAAAAACCTCATTTTTGACCGATCGTTCCTATGGCAGCTATATGCTATAGTTATCCGATCCGACCAAATTTGCAGTGTATTTTGACTGACGTCCAACATGTCTCTGTGCAAAAAATTGAAGTGATAGCTTTAAAATCACAGCGTTTTTAAAGAAAAAACCTCATTTTTAACCGATCGTTCCTATGGCAGCTATATGCTATAGTATTCCGATTTCTACATATAAACTGCCTGCAAAAAAAAAGAAAATTTTCTGCATTTAAATTTTTTTGCTAACTTCAAAACTCTGGGAGGAGTTCGCATTGAAACAGACAGACGGACAGACAGACAGACGAACAGACGGACATGGCTATTTGAACTCGTCTCGTCGTGCTGATCAAGAATATATATACTTTATATAGTCGGAGATGTCTTCTTTTCTGCGTTGCAAACTTCATGACAAAGTTAATATACTCTTGCAAGAGTATAAAAAGCACTATATTTGAACATAGTTCAAAACATTTAAAAATTCAAATTCAACAAATTCAATAGATGATATTGACCACGTGACAAAACTCTAAGACCCTCCCCCGCCCTAGTAACCAAGAGTGGTGTTTTTAAGAACTCCCTCCCCCCCCTAAATCGGTCACGTAATTTGGGTACGTTCCCTTATTCTATAACGATTCCTGCATTGTTGGATGTGTGAGAATATTTGTCACATGAAATGCGCTGGGATCACTGGCCGAGACAACGAAAATTTATACAATAAAAACTCTAAATATGTCCGTGGTGGCTTTGAATGGTCATGACCGATATGTTTCAAGAGGCAAGTGGACATCGCATCCATGAGTCAGCGGCAAGGAGTTTCTCAAACTTAACAAGATTGCCAAAGGTCTCATCTACCAGATGATTTTCTAAAAACGCAAATATTTCATTGCTTTTCTTGGATGAACATTGCTTTAAGACTTCGAAGAGTGATTTTCTACTCATTTCTATCTCTGTTTCTTCATAATCTGCAATAAAAATAGCCAAAATATGTATCTCGAAAAAACAAGTGATTGTGACTTGTTAGTTAAATTAAATTACCAAAAAAAAAGGCGCAAATATGGGATCATTTTTTTAATGAAAATTAATCTTGAATACTTATATTATATGTTAAAATTAACATCAAAGCTTAATTCGGCTTAAGTCATAAAGAAAAACTTTCTTGAATTTTAAATTTAAGCAAAACCAGTAAGGACGCTATCTTCAGCAAGGCTGAAGCTTATATACTTTTCACGCACTTTCTTGTACAACGCCCATTTTTTTGACTGAATATATTTTCTTTTCATCATATTGGCCTATATACAAATTTTCGTTGTTTTTGCTCATTGGGTACCGGAGATATGCAAATTTTTGATTTGCGCTAAAAGTGGGCGTAACCATTGCCATTTTTGTCAAAATAGTTTTGATGCCTTCCCAAGAACATAAGTGTGAAGTTTCAAGTCATTTGATTAAGAAACAAAAAAGTTTTTCATACAACGACGTGAATCTTGCTGCTCTTCCTCTTCTTCATTTTGTATGGCAGGTACCGGTTCCAGTTACCCGATCTCAATGAAACTTTCAGGCATTTAGTCGGACTATGTAAAACTATTATGTTATTATACCCTGCACATACAGTGTGTCAGGGTATATTAAGTTTGTTTGAACGAAATGTATGTAACGCACAGAAGGAAGGGAGGGGGACCCCATAAAGTATATATATTCTTGATCAGGACGACAAGAGAAATTGATTGAGCCATGTCCGTCCGTCTGTCCGTCCGTCCGTCTGTATTCACCAATGGATCTCGGAAACTGTAAGAGCTAGAGACTTGAAATTTGGAGGGTAGACTCGTGATGCTTGGCAGCAGATCAAGTTTATTTTTTTTTTGTGCCACGCCCACTCCTTCCCGCCCATCCAGCCCTAGCCACTTTTTTAAATCGCTATAACTCAAACATCCAAACAGATAGAAACATGAAAGTCGGTATGTAGACTCAGTATGAGTGGCTCTACAAAACTGAATACCACAAAATCCCCCCCACATTTCCCCCAGTAATTTTCTCTAAATTGCTATATCTCAAAAATTAACAAAGGTATGAACCTGAAATTTTGTATACAAGCTCAATGATAATACATCTTAAAAACTGCATCCCACAAATTTCCCCTCTCTTTGGTGGCTACCCCTCAGAGACCTACAAACTTAAGTTTTTCGTAAAATCCACATTTTTTGACCGATTTTCTTTGTATTTTGAACACTATTTGAAAAGGCGACGTCAGATCAATATGTTTTTGTAGATTGAGGGTGTGGCACCGCCTACCATGTGTGCAGGGTATTAAATTGTCGAGTATACTCGACTATACCGCCCTTACTGGTTTTTTATTTCAGCACTCTATCTTAAAAAAAAAATAGTAAAGATTGGAGTCGACAGTAATCGACTCCGACATACCCTGTACCTTCAATTAGTAACGACTGTTTGAAGGCGTGGCCCCGCCCACTTTTTAATCAAAATTTCCATTTAATATCACACATACCTTTTTTTACACTTTTAGACCAATTGGTTCCAGAGATACAACGTTTTTCTATTTGTGGGCGTGGCAACGCCCATTTTGTAATTGAATCATGTTATATTCAATTCCAATAGCATATATGCAAAATTTCATTCTTGTAGGTTTTATGGTTCTTGAGATATAAGCGTTTCAAATTTTTACTATATGGGGGGCGTGGCCACGCCCATTTTTTTATTCTATCCTCTTGGGGTTTGAGTCAGCTATATACACACCAAATTTGGTGTTCCTATCTCAAAAGACAACCCAGAAAATACGACTTTTGTAAGTTTTTACCCGAGGTTACTCCAGTCATTTGCCCCTCACCCCTAAACTAAGTCAAAAAAGGGGGAAACAAAATAAACTTGATCTGCGTAATGAATAACAGAATCGAACTGCTAAAAGATTTTGGTTCTATCTATTATAGTTTCCGAGATCGACGCGTTCGTACAGACGGACGGACAGACGGACATGGCGAAATCGACTTCTCTTTCCATACTGATCAAGAATATATATACATTGTATAGTCGGAAATGTCTCATTTAAGGTGTTACATACATTGTCGATGCGCACAAAACTAATATACCCTTGTACCATAAGGTACAGGGTATAAAAAGATTTCCATGCAACCATTCAAGTTTTATTCACTTTTCTTCTTCTTTTCGTATGGGAGCTACGTGTTCCAATAATCCGATCATACTGGTTCCGACGCATGATTCATCGTAATAAATTCTAAGACTCTGTGCAAAGTTTCAGCTCGATAGCTTGAAAACTGAAGGACTGGTTTGCATACATACAGACAGACCGACAGACGGACGGACGGACATGGCTAAATCAACTCGTCTTTTCGTTCTGATCAAGAATATATATACTTTATATAGTCGGAAATTAATATTTCCATCTGTTACAAACTCCGTGACAAAGGTAATATACTATTTCACTTACGTGAAAAGTATAAAAATATCACATTTATAGTCTCGAACGTTTGTCATTATAAATGTCACTTTATAAAGTCAAACACTTTCACCAAACATTCTGTTTTATTTTACATACCTTCCTTTTCAAAATCCATTCTGGGGTTTTGTAATTTTTCGCTTTATAACCACTCAAAAATTTAATGAGAATGTTGTGTTTTTATCAGAGCTTGTAAAAAACCGTGAACATTTTCAAACTGTCAGAAAAAAACTCTCATTAAGCAAGACATGCTCTATATTCAACAAAGTGAGATGATTAAGACATTCTTGGCTCATCGTGTTTCTTAATTCATTTTTAACACGTTTTAAGCTTGAAAAAGAACGTTCGCCACTGCAGTTAGTGATGATAAGAGATAAGTAAATGCGCAAGGCAATTTCTAAGTTTGGTAAACACGATTCTAAAGAATTATTTAATAAAAATTTATAAAATTGCTGTTCCAGAGGCTCCTGTTTCTTGCTGTCAATAACGGTAGCCACATCAGTTTTCAGCAGCTCTGCGAACTGCACTAATTCCCCTCCTAAGCTGTTCTCCAAATCATCTTCGTAGGCAATGACCATTCTTGAGGATTTTTCCAAAATCTCTTCTGTTGTAAAAGATTTTAGCTGTCGAAATACTTCAAAAACACTACTAATTTTATGATACGTTTAGTAAAAGCAGAGAGTACGTTATCAATAATGACAATAAACACCTCAAATTCGAAACGTTGTCAATGTGTTTGATTTTCAACAAAGTCTTCGAGTGTAGTAGAGCCGCTGAAATGGTCGTACTTTGTATATCGCTTGAATCGTCGTGATGTCTGTTGTTGGTCGTAGCCATATAATGACTCATAAAGAGCGTATCCCGTATTAAGGTCTTCATCGGACGACTGCAGCGAAACACTAGTCGCTTGCAAGCGTTCTAGGATTCCGCTCCACGTAATTGCCATTATTCCCGTTTCTAACTTATTCATTTTTGAAACTAGTCCGTAAGCCTTGTAACGGCACTCCGCTAAAAAAAAACCAGTAAGGACGCTATAGTCGAGTATACTCGACAATATAATACCCTGCATACACAGTAGGTGGTGCAACACCCTAAATCTACAAAAAAATGTTGATTTGACATCGCCCGATCGAATATTGTTCAAAATATCAAGTAAATTGGTCAAAAAAAGTGGAATTTACGAAAAATTTGAGTTTGTAGGTCATTGAGGGGTAACTTTCGAACGGGGGGGAATTTTGTGGTATGCAGTTTTAAAGATATATATTTACTTAGCTTGTATACAAAATTTCATGTTCATACCTTTATTAGTTTTGGAGATATTGCTTTTTATAGAAAACAACTGGGGGAGGGGAAATTAAGGGGAGGGGGAAAAATTGTGGTATGCAGTTTTGTAGAACTCTTCATGCTGAGTCTACATACCGACTTTCATGTTTCTATCTCTTCGGGTGTTCGAGTTATAACGTTTTCAAAAAGTGGGTGGTGCTGGATGGGCGGGAAGGAGTGGGCGTGGCACAAAACCGTTTAAACTTGATCGAGTGCCAAGCATTACGAGTCTAACCTCCAAATTTCAAGTCTCTAGCTTTTACAGTTTCCGAGAACCATTGGTGAATACAGACGGACGGACGGACGGACGGACAGACGGACAGGGCTCAATCGATTTCTCTTGTCATCCTGATCAAGAATATATATACTTTATGGGGTCCCCCTCCCCTCCTTCTATGCGTTACATACATTTCGTTCAAACAAACTTAATATACCCTGACACACTGTATGTGCAGGGTATAAAAAGGGCCTTGGTAGCATCAGCACGGGCTGACCACCTAGTGTCCGATAACCGTTTCAAAATCGGAAAATTTGAGCGAGTTGTTTAGCTGTATGACCTTCCATGTCCAAGAACTTAACAAATCTTTCCACTGGTCCAAATGGCAGAACATAGCATTCTATCAGAGTCAGTTAGTCTATATGCGATACTTATATCTGGAGTAGAATCCAATGAAAGTGAGTAGAGTTTGCATCTCTGAATTTCGCAAATAATTTGATCCAATATGCTTGATGCATTTAGATGAATTAATTCCTCACAAGTTGTTTTTGATAAATATGACGTATGTCCCTGTCCTTGCATGACTTTGAATATGTTGAGCCATAAAATCGTCAAATTGGGCTATTAATTCTAACAAGCCTTAATAATTTCCATTGTGATGTGAACCAATAATTTCGTCACTACCCCGAAACGCAAGACCTCGTTCTGCTAAAAACTTTATTACTGCAATGATTCGTTTTAAGAGTAGCTTCCAATACTTTTGCTCAGTCTCAATTTGGCTCACAAGTTGAGAATCAACTCGCATATTCTTGTTTTTGAGGCTTAACAGAATTATTATGGCTTGTCTATGCGGAGTGCTTTCTACATGTCTAGTCAACATATTGTGAGCATTCTTCCAGTCATCTAATCCGTCTTTCGTAAACCGAGGTGATGAACTATATGAATTCGTAACTTTGCAAACAAAACAGAAAAGTCGTCCTTTGGTTTCCAAATAACACAACCAGTCTCTGACCTGAGTTTTATTCGTAAGTTTAAGTTTATACGTGAAAAATGACTTATGGCAAAATCGTGGATTATTTTCGTTTTCGTACATTTTTTTTTAAGACAAGAAATATTCACTCATTTGTTGCAGTTCGCTGCTTCCTTTTTCAATCCAATAATCCCTATCAACGTTGATCGGCTATTCACCAATATCGTTGGAGTATATTTATACCCTGTACACATACCGTGTATCAGGGTATATTGTGTTTGTTTGAGCGAAATGTATGTAACGCACAGAAGGAGGGGAAGGGGACCCTATAAAGTATATATATTCTTGATCAGGACGACAAGAGAAATTGATTGAGCCATGTCCGTCCGTCGGTTCTCGTAAGAGATAGAGACTTGAAATTTGGAGGGTAGACTCGTGATGCTCGGCAGCAGACCAAGTTTGAAGGATTTTGTGCCACGCCCACTCCTTCCCGCCCATTCAGCCCCACCCACTCTTTTAAATCGCTATAACTTGAACATTCAAAGTGATAGAAACATGAAAGTCGGTATGTAGTCTCAGTTTAATTAGCTCTACAAAACTGCATACCACAATTTTTTCCCCTCCTCTTCATTTCCCTTCCCCCGGTTGTTTTCTTAAAATTGCTGTTTCTTCAAAACTATTAAAGATACGAACCTTTTTTTTGAAAGTTACACCTCAATGACCTACAAACTCAAATTTTTCGTAAATTCCACATTTTTGG
The DNA here is from genome assembly GCA_034638295.1 of Phortica okadai. NCBI lineage: Eukaryota > Metazoa > Arthropoda > Insecta > Diptera > Drosophilidae > Phortica > Phortica okadai. The sequence goes on along the minus strand of CM067848.1, from coordinate 34,475,770 downwards.
ACCGATTTATTTGATATTTAGAACACTATTTGATCGGGCGATGTCAAATCAAAATGTTTGTAGATTTGGGGTGTGGCACCGCCTACTGTGTGTGCAGGGTACTATATTGTCGAGTATACTCGACTATAGTGTCCTTACTGGTTTTTTTATGAAATTACCTATTTTTAAAAGTAACTACAGTTTACTTTTGTATTAATAATGATAAAGAATCCACCAAAAAAAAATTAAAACGATTGATGCATTTTTAAAGATTTTATAGGCATATGAGTCCAAAAGTGGCAAACATGTATCCACTACTGTACATACTCTCGAATTGCACGCTCAGAGATTCGCCGATATGATTACAGATGCGCTCGTGTAGATGAACTTTTCTTTACTTATAGATATTATGAGCTCAAAAAAATTAAGAATGCAATTTCAATATGCCTACGGAAAAAAACTCGACCAGGCAATATAATGCTAGAGATATTATGAACGAAGGATTTGTTGCCAATTTAATACAACATGTCGACGGATACCATGTCCTTAAAGGCTTACGCTTGTCGCCTGCTCACTGGGGATCAGAAAAGAAACCAGTAAGGACTAGGGATGTCAATTTTTGGAGATTTACCAATCTCGGGATTGCAAATTGAAATCCCGGGATCCCGGGATTAGTCCCGGGACTTGTTAAGACGTAGTAAATAATTTATAAATTTTCATTTTATTCCTTTTTATTATATATATAAACAAACAAAATACGAAGTAACAAACAAAAATAGATTATTTCATTCAGTCTTACAAAATGAGTTACCAAATATTTTTTTAGGTTAAACCTTTAACATATTATTTTAGTTAACGCGTTTAACAGATCATGTTGGTTAATATATACCTTAAAGTAGTAAGGCATTTAATGTTATATTTTCTAAACCTGCTGACGAAAAACACCTTTAACCTTCAAAATTTGTTGATTGGACGGTTTGAATAGAATTAAGGAGTTTCTGAAGATAGTAACAATTACCAAAAAATATGGTTTTAGAGAAAGACTCAGAAAAGACGTACTACTGTCTTCGCAAAGACTTTTGTAAGTTACATTAAAAAATGTTGGGCCACTTATTTTTTTTAAATTTTGAGCATCATTCTGCAGCATTCTACATCAGAATATCGATACGTTAAATGTTTGAAAAAACTTTGATTTTTGTAAAAAGCGCTCAGATTTATGCAAAAAGATTATTTTCGCCCCCTCTGTGAAAAGCTGGCTACGTTCTTGGTTACGAAACAATGAAATTTGTATACGCTTTCTAACTTATTGATCAAAAGAAATAATTCACATCAGAATAAAAAAATCTAAGTCCCGAACATCCCGGGATTTGGCACGTTAAATCCCGGGATTTTCGGGACTTCAAAAACACTGAAATCCCGGGATTGACATACCTAGTAAGGACTCTATCTTCAGAAAGGCTGAAGCTTATAAACTTTTCACGCACTTTCTTGTGCCACGCCCATTTTTTTGACAGAATATATTTGCTTTTCATCTTATTAGCCTATATATCATTGTTTTTGCTCACTGGGTACCGGAGATATGCAAATTATTGATTTTTGCTAAAAGTGGGCGTAACCATGCCCATTTTTTTCAAAATAGTTTAAATGCCTCCTTAAGAACATAAGTGTGAAGTTTTAAGTCAATTGATTAAAAAAAAAAAAAATTTTCCATACAACGATTGAAATTATCTTGATCTTTCTATATGGGAGCTACCAGTTCCAGTTTCCCGATCTCAATGAAACTTTCAGGCATTTAGTCAGACTATGTAAAACTACTACGAGCCATCCGAATTAATAGACAACGATGTAGAACAAGTTTGCATCTTTCGAAAAAAATGAGATTGTGCAAAACAGAATAAAATACAATGAAAATATTGAAGACAACCGACTAGATGATGCTGGAGCATCACAATTATTGGATGAGAAGTTGAGAACACTGGCTGTACCGGAAATTGCAGATGATAACAATATTTTCCAGGAGGAAAATAATGATAACAACAGACACGATACAAATGAAGAAGTGCGCCTAATTAAACTACCGCCATTAATTAACGAAAGTGAACTTTTAAGTATGGTGCGTTCGTTAAATATAAAACAAAGAGAATATTTTGCACACGTCCAACATAAAATCAAGAAAAATTAAAAATTCTATGAGTTTTTTAGGGGCCGCCCTGTTGGAGGAAAAAGTCGTCTTATATCAACAATTTATCAAACTCTAACTTTGCGATTCAATACTGTGGCAGGAAGTAATCCGAATTCAATGAAAGTGCTCTTGTGTGCACATACAGTAAATTGGAATTGGAGACCTTACATTGCACTCAGTCTTTTCACTGCCAATTAAGGGGGGGGGGGGGGGGGGTAAGGGTAATTCGTTGAAAAAAAAGCACATTTTTGTCATTTTTATTAAGGAAAACGATAAGCATTTGTTCAGTTATTTGAATGGGAAGTTAATAAGTAATATCTTAAGCATATTTCCTGAAAATTTCATTAAAAATAAAAAAAGTTTGAGACGATGGCAGCAGTTTTAAGTTAATGCCATTGAAAAAAGGTGTCTTGCGGTGACCACGATTACAAACTACTGAACCATCGCAAAATCAAGACAAAATAAATGATTTTAGCTGATGAAATTTGCAGTGTCCTGACGTCGAGGTTTTTAAAAAAAAAAATTTTTTTCATTTTTTTTTAGCATGTTGAAGTCAAAATATCGATTTTTGACAAAAAATCAACCTTCAAGCTGCTGAAAAAAAAACTTAAAACTAAAAAAAAAAAAACCAGTAAGGGCGGTATAGTTGAGTATTCTCAACTATATAATACCCTGTACACACACCTATGTTGATAACACGTTAAACATTCGCCGACAGCAAAAGCAGTGTACCACGATATGGTTTGTGTATTTGCTAATAGTGAGGCAGGGCTACAGTGCAATGTTGCCATTAGATGGCGCTTTAGTACGGGTTTTGTTACAAAGCATTGCTGCAAAATTTTAGTGTGTTGGTCTTTGCGGGGCAAGTGGTAGTTTGTTGTATGCAGTTTTAAAAAGGTATGTTATCTGAGTTTGCATACAAAATTTCAGCATTGTATTCTTTATACTTTAGGAGATACAGCAATTTTAAGAAAAAAATGACCTTTTGTTGTGCTCGATGGGCGGGAAGGAATGGGCGTGGCAAAAATTCCTTCAAACTTCATCTAGTGTTCGACCACACGAGACTATCTTCCAAATTTCAAGTCTCTAGCTTTAATAGTTTTCGCAGTGTTAAGTACGGTTTTTGTTACAAATAGGATAAAGCAACACTGCGCAATTTATGCCAAATTTCAACTTGTTTGTCTTTGCGTTGTCACACAGCGTTAAAAATGAAAGTTTGTGGTATGCAGTTTTAAAAAGGTATGTTTACTGAGTTTGCATACAAAATTTCAGCATTGTATCTATTATAGTTTAGGAGATACAGACATTTTAAGAAAACAACTTTTTGAGGGGAAACGAAGGGGAGGGGGAAAAAATGTGGTATGCAGTTTTGTAGAGCTATTCATACTGAGTCTACATACTCATTTTCATGTTTCTAACTCATCAGGTTTTTGAGCTACAGCCTTTTGAAAAAATGGGTGGTGCTCGATGGGCGGGAAGGAGTGGGCGTGGCAAAAAATCCTTCAAACTTGATCTAGCGTTTGACCTCACGAGTCTATCCACCAAATTTCAAGTCTCTAGCTCTTATAGTTTTCGAGAACCATTGGTGAGGACGGACGGACGGACGGACGGACGGACAGACAGGGCTATATCAATTCGTCTTGTCATCCTGATCAAGAATATATATACTTTATAGGGTCCCCCTCCCCTCCTTCTATGCGTTACATACAAACCGTCTCAAACAAACTTAATATACCCTGATACACAGTGTGTGTACAGGGTATAAAAACCTCGACGTCAGGACACGGCTAATTATGTCTAGAAAATGCCTGTTAAATTTCAAAAGAATCGGTTTGTTAGTTTTCGAGTGAGAGTGGTCACCGACTTTGCAAAAGCAAGTTGTGGGAAAATCAAATTAAACTTTTGCTCTGCGCTATAAGCCGCATAGGAAGACTGAAACTGAAAACGCTCTATCTTCGTCAGTTTTCATCGGATCATCCTGAAATTTGTACACGATATTCTCGAAACATTCTACTGTCATCCCGCAAATTTTGGAAAAATCCATTAAAAAAAAATTTAATACCTTACCTATTTAAATTTTACGTATTAACAGAAATAATGCGTCAACGAGTATATCGCCAGTTTGCTGTGGCTCTAAACAACATGTCTGATCGAGTTATAACAGAGGAAGATATAAGCCTAATAAAAAGTAGAGAAGTGCTTAAAAATGAGGTGCCAAATGATGTAATTCACCTCTTCTTTTAAGATTAAAAACAACAGCAAAGTACATGATAACAGTTAACATTAACACGTGCGATGGATTAGTGAATGGAGAACAAGTCATTTAATTCAAATTGACCATCATCAAATTGGACCGGAAAGTATTGTAACATTTGTTTGGATTAAGTTTGCAGAATCATCGGTTGGAAGAATAGCACGCACAAAAATTCCCACCCGGATGATCCAACAATACAAGAAAAATGAACACGTATCGGTTGAGCGCAAGTAGTTTCCTGTTGTACCTGCTGAGGCTATCACCATTAGTGATGCACGAATCCTTGGATTCGGATTCGAAGATCCGGATCTTAAAAGTATTCGTGGTAATCGAATCCAATGAATCCGAGTACGAATCCGAGTACGAATCCGAATCCGAGTACGAATCCTAGTACGAATCCGAATCCGTTTATCTTATTTTTCTGAAATCGATTTTAATGATTTAATTGTATGCATGCATCCATCCCACTTTAACAAATTTGTATTTTTTCCTTATATTCAATACAAAATAATTTCTCTAAAGTGATTCAGCTAACTAGGCGCACAGAAATATCAGTAAGATAATGACATATAAATGTTACAAACAGTTAGTGTGCACAGGTATTGTCAAGAAAATAGCACACTATTTAACTTAATATTTTGACATAATCAATACATGTATATAAAAGCAGTTAAACTGAGTTTACAACTTATTTTCGATTATATTTATTATAAAAAAAAATCAAATCAAATAGAAATCTTATTAATTTATTTGGGTATTCAATAAACACTTTTTGGCATTTTTGGAGAGTTTGATATTTCTGTGTCCATAGCTGTACCTGTGTGTATGCAGACAAGCAAAAAGTCAAAAGAACAAAAAGCAAAGGAGAACACGCGTTAACAGTGACTTAAAAAATATTAGTCTCTTGTGTTTGAAATGTAAAAAAGTTTGACTTGTTAATAATTCGAATTAAATTTCGCTTAACGTTCCATTCACAAATTATTTTATTAAGCTGGGAGGTTAATATTTCATGTTGATCTGTACTTTGCCGAAACCGTTTATTCCGTTAAAATTTCAATTTTGTGTATATGTGAAAACAAATGATTTTTGGACAACTTATTTAAAGCAATATCATTCTATTGTGAGTTGTGTACAGCAATAGAAGTGTGCTTTTTAAAAATATTAATAAAATGTCGCGTAGAAGTGGTATTTGGCAATATTTCAGTAATATTGCTTCGGAAAACAAGGCAAAATGCGATTTGTGTCAACAAATATATGTATTTAAAGGTGGTACTACATCAAATCTGTTAAAACATTTGAAAACGCGACATCCAACAATTGAAATTGAAAATGAAGCTCGTCCGTCTTCGAGGAAACGATTAAATGTAGTTTGTAAAAATCCGTTAACAATATCTGCATCAGAAACTCAATTAGAATGCAATGCAGTCATAGTGGATAATGTTCAACAGGTTAAAACCAGTAAGGGCGGTATAGTTGAGTATTCTCAACTATATAATACCCTGTACACACACCTATGTTGATAACACGTTAAACATTCGCCGACAGCAAAAGCAGTGTACCACGATATGGTTTGTGTATTTGCTAAGGAAAGGCATGGCTCAGAGTGCAATTTTGCCATTAGATGGCGCTTTAGTACGGATTTTGTTACAAAGCATTGCTGCAAAATTTTAGTGTGTTGGTCTTTGCGGGGAAAGTGGTAGTTTGTTGTATGCAGTTTTAAAAAGGTATGTTATCTGAGTTTGCATACAAAATTTCAGCATTGTATTCTTTATACTTTAGGAGATACAGCAATTTTGAGAAAAAAATGACCTTTTGTTGTGCTCGATGGGCGGGAAGGAATGGGCGTGGCAAAAATTCCTTCAAACTTGATCTAGTGTTCGACCACACGAGTCTATCTTCCAAATTTCAAGTCTCTAGCTCTAATAGTTTTCGCAGTGTTAAGTACGGTTTTTTTTACAAATAGGATAAAGCAGTGTTCAAAGCGCAATTTATGCCAAATTTCAACTTGTTTGTCTTTGCGTGGGTACACTGCGTTGAAAATGAAAGTTTGTGGTATGCAGTTTTATAAAGGTATGTTTACTGAGTTTGCATACAAAATTTCAGCATTGTATCTATTATAGTTTAGGAGATACAGCAATTTTAAGAAAACAACTTTTTGGGAGAAAACGAAGGGGAGGGGGAAAAAATGTGGTATGCAGTTTTGTAGAGCTATACATACTGAGTCTACATACTCATTTTCATGTTTCTGACTCATGAGGTTTTCGAGCTACAGCCTTTTGAAAAAATGGGTGGTGCTCGATGGGCGGGAAGAAGTGGGCGTGGCAAAAAATCCTTCAAACTTGATCTAGCGTTTGACCTCACGAGTCTATCCACCAAATTTCAAGTCTCTAGCTCTTATAGTTTTCGAGAACCATTGGTGAGGACGGCCGGACGGACAGACAGGGCTATATCAATTCGTCTTGTCATCCTGATCAAGAATATATATACTTTATAGGGTCCCCCTCCCCTCCTTCTATGCGTTACATACAAACCGTCTCAAACAATTTTAATATACCCTGATACACAGTGTGTGTACATGGTTGTAGATGGTTGTAAAAGACTAACAACCACTTTCAATAGTTGACGATGACGGTACAAAAATGTTAAAATCAATACATATGTACAAGTACATATATACAATTGTTTTATATTTTATCTCAATTAGGATTTCAATCATATTCGGCTGCACTTAATCCAACCTATACATTACCATCTCGAACACATTTAACAGATGTGATGCTACTGGCCAAATATAATGAAATCGAGGAAAAATTAAATGTTGTTTTGACAGAAGTAGAGTCAATTACTTTAACAACAGATATGTGGACATCATCATGCAAAACACAATCATACATCGCTTTAACCGGCCATTTTATATCAAAAGAATGGAAACTGCGAACTCATTTGTTGGATTGTGTTCGATTCATTGGTCCTCACACAGCAATTGATTTACGCGAAGCGATTTTCAATATTTGCGAGCGGAGGAAGATAAGTGACAAAGTTCATGCCATAGTGACTGATAATGCAGCTAATATGAAAGCGGCAATTGATCGAACAGGATGGTATAATTTGCCATGTCTCGCTCATACTATTAATTTGATTGTACGTGATGCAATTAAAATGTTAGATGAGACACGATCTAAAGTGAAAATTATAGTAAGATATTTACATAAAAGCACATCCGCAGCTGACAAATTTGAGGAAATTCAAAAGTCTATGTCCACCACAAGCTATAAACTGATAAATGATGTTGACACTCGCTGGAATTCGACGTATAAAATGTTTGAAAGAGTATGTGAGGTACGAGATGCTATAGTGTCGACAATAGCTATCATAAAGCAAAAACAAAAAGATTTGCCATCTCTGAATTCAAATGAGTTTGCACAAGTGAAGGAATGGTGTGTAATTTTAAAACCATTTTTGGCAATCACTGAAGAATTATCTTCAGAAAAGCGAGTCACTGCATCAAAAGTTATTGTTTTGATTCGGCAAATCTCGAAAACTTTGCATTCTCACTCAACGAATGACGAATTATTAAGTGAGAGTAGACTTCTAGCGTCGACTTTATTGAAAGGGTTTGGAAAACGATTTCCAAAAATTGAGATGAATTTGACACTTTCGTTGGCTACCTTATTTGATCCAAGGTTTAAGCGATGCGGTATTGTGAACGAAGACTCGCTCAACAAATGCAAAGAATATCTTCAAGAAAAATTAGAAGGCATGATGGTTGAATCCACTACAAACTCGGTAAACGATTCGTTGGCAAACGATCGAGATGATCAGATTTGGGGTGAATTTGATAGCTAAATGCGAATTTTATTGTTGGCAGTAATAACTCTTCAACGATGGTTGAAATCCAGCAATTTTTAAATGAGCCACCAATTGTTCGTCACTGCGATCCGTTGGCTTGGTGGAGTACGCGTGAAGTTTTATACCCACGACTAGCGAAATTGGCAAAGGCGCATCTTTCACTGTGTGCAACATCCGTTCCAAGTGAGCGAGTATTTTCGACAGCCGGTGAAGTAATTACCAAAAAACGGAATAGTTTAAGCTCAGAAAATGTTAGAAAAATAATGTTTTTACATGAAAACATGGAACTATTTTAGAATGTTCAAGAGCGTACTTTAAATAAAATATTAATACTTGATAAGAAAGGCTTTTTTTTTTGAAGTAAAACTTCTTATTCGACTTCCAAAGCGTTAAACGTTAAATATTTAACGCTATTTTTGTAATGTGACAATTAAAAGATCAATATTGACATTCGAAAAATAACCAAACCGGTGGCTTAGTGGTAGCTGACTAAGCTGCTAATCCAGATGTTGCGAGTTCGACTCTCGATCGATGCAAAAAGACTTTTTTGGTTTTTATAGTTTTTTTATCAATTATAGAATGACAATCAAAACTTCAATATTGTTCAAGAAAAATTATCGAGTCAATGGTGCAGTGGTAAAGTAGACGGCCGGCAATCGGAAGGTCCTGGGTTCGATGACCGGTCGAGACAATAATTATTTTTATATTTTAATTTATGATTTTGATAATATTTTTATTATTTTGTATGTTTTTAATTATTTTTAAGAATATTGTAATAGTTTCTGATCTATAAATTTTTAAAATAAGAATTCTAAATTGACTATGAGGATATTTCAAATTGAACACTATTTTTTATTCGATATTAGAGCACTAAAAGTCAGATACCGTATTGGTTGTGTGGGTGAATGGTAGGCTGCCGATCGTATTGCCCCAGGTTCGACTCCCATGCAGGGCAATGTTTTTTGTTTTTTAATTATATTTTTTTAATTTATTGTATAATATTTTTGTTATTTTGTGTGTTTTTAATTATTTTTAAGAACATTTTAATCGTTTCTGGACTAGAATGAAAGATCAAAATGAGTGACAATGGTCTTAAAGAAAACGCTGCAGATTCAGGGTCATAGTATTACTATAAAAAATCGAAACAACCTTCGCTTTTACTTTTAAAGTGGGAGTTTTACTTCATCCGCGCGGAGGGACTCCACGCACCAGTTTTTTTTTTTTGTGCTCTTGAAGATTCGGATTCGTCGTTAAGTACTCGAATCCAAAAAGATTTGAGAATTCGTGCATCACTAATCACCATACACAAAAGTCAAGAAGCAACATATAGTCTTGTAGCAGTCCATCTCAAAACAGGAATAAGCAAACTGCTTTATACGTAGGATGTAGCAGGGCCACAAATGCAGCTGGCCTTTTTATACCTTTTACGTATGTGAAATAGTATATTAACTTTGTGCTGAAGTTTGTAACAGATCGAAATATTCATTTCCGACTATATTCTTGATCAGGACGACAAGACAAGTTGATTTAGCCATGTCCGTCTGTCCGTCTGTCTGTATATATAAATCTCCTCCCACAGTTTTGAAGATATCGAGCTGAAATTTTTTATTTGTGCGATCAACTCATTTGTCGGATTCAGCCATATCGGACCACTGGAACTGGTAGCCCCCATACGAAAAGAAGAAGAAAAGTGAACAAAACTTGAATCGATGTATGGAAAACTTTTTTTGTTTTGTATGAAAGAGTGCTGAAATTTTCAACATAGTTGTTCTACATAGTCCGACTACATGCCTGAAAGTTTCATTCAGATTGGACAACTGGAACTGGTAGCTCCCATACAAAATGAAGAAGTTAAAGAGAACCAATATTCACGTCGTTGTATGGAAAAGTTTTTTGTTTCTTAACCAATTGACTTGAAACTTCACAGTTATGTTCTTGGGGAGGCATTAAGACTATTTTGACAAAAATGGGCATGGTTACGCCCACTTTTACCAAAAATCAATAATTTGCATATCTCCTGTACCCAATGAGCAAAAACAATGAAAATTTTAGTATAGGCTAATTAGATGAAGAAACCAGTAAGGACGCTAACTTCAGCAGGGCTGAAGCTTAAATACTCTTCACGCTTATTTCTTGTGCCACGCCTATTTTTTTACTGAATATATTTTTTCTTCATCTAATTAGTCTATGTATATACAAATTTTCATTGTTTTTGCTCATTGGGTGCCGGAGATATGCAAATTATTGATTTTTGGTAAAAGTGGGCGTAACCATGCCCATTTTTGTCAAAATAGTTTTAATGCCTCCCCAAGAACATAACTGTCAAGTTTCATGTCAATTGGTTAAGAAACAAAAAAGTTTTCCATACAACGACGTGAATATTGCTTCTCTTCCTCTTCTTCATTTTGTATGGGAGCTACCAGTTGCAGATGTCCCATCTCAATGAAACTTTCAGGCATGTAGTCGGACTATGTAGAACTACTAAGTTGAAAATTTCAGCCCTCTATCATACAAAACAAAAAAGTTTTCCATACAACGACGTTAAATCTTAATTTCTCTTCCTCTTCTTCATTTTGTATGGCAGCTACCAGTTCTAGTTGCCCGATCTCAATGAAACTTTCAGGCATTATGTCGGACTATGTTAAACTACTATGTTTGAAATTTCAGCTTTCTATCTTTCAAAACAAAAAAGTTTTCCATATAACGATTAAAATTTGTTTTTCTTCTTCATTTCGTATGGGGGCTACCAGTTCCAATAATCCGATATGGCCGGTTCCGACCAATGATTTGACCACACATTAGAGAAGACTCCCTGCAAAATTTCAGCTCGATATCTTCAAAACTGTGGGAGGAGATAGCATATTCACAGACAGACGGACAGACGGACAGACGGACAGACGGACATGGCTATATCAACTCGTCTTGTCGAGCTGATCAAGAATATATATACTTTATGGGGTCCCCCTCCCCTCCTTCTTGCTGTTACAAACTTCAGGACAAAGTTATAATACTATTCACTTGCGTGAAGAGTATAAAAATTTATTCAGTCAAAAAAATGGGCGTGGCACAAGAAATAAGCGTGAAGAGTATATTAGCTTCAGCCTTGCTGAAGTTAGCGTCCTTTCTGGTTTGTTTTTATACTTTTCACGTATGTGAAATAGTATAATAACTTTGTGCTGAAGTTTGTAACAGATCGAAATATTCATTTCCGACTATATAAAGTATATATATTCTTGATCAGGACGACAAGACGAGTTGATTTAGCCATGTCCGTCTGTCCGTCTGTCCGTCCGTCTGTCTGTATATATACAATCTCCTCCCACAGTTTTGAAGATATTGAGCTGAAATTTTGCACAGAGACTGCTTATTTGTGCGATCAACTCATTTGTCGGATCCAGCCATATCGGACCACTGGAACTGGTAGCCCCCATACGAAAAGAAGAAGAAAAATGAACAAAACTTGAGTCGTTGTATGGAAAAGTTTTTTGTTTTGTATGATAGAGTGCTGAAATTTTAAACATAGTAGTTCTACATAGTCCGACTACATGCCTGAAAGTTTCAATGAGATTGGACATCTGGAACTGGTAGCTCCCATACAAAATGAAGAAGAGGAAGAGAAGCAATATTCACGTCGTTGTATGGACAACTTTTTTGTTTTTCAACCAATTGACTTGAAATTTTAAAGATATGTTCTTGGTGAGGAATGAAAACTATTTTGACCAAAAATGGGCGTAGCCACGCGTAGCCACGCCCACTTCTAGCGAAAATTGACCCGTTGTATGAAAAACTTTTTTGTTTTATAACCAATTGACTTGAAATTTTAAAGTTATGTTCTTAGGAAGGAATGAAAACTACTTTGACCAAAAGTGGGCGTGGCTACGCGTGGCTCCCATACAAAATGAAGAAGAGGAAGAGAAGCAATATTCACGTCGTTGTATGGACAACTTTTTTGTTTTTCCACCAATTGACTTGAAATTTTAAAGATATGTTCTTGGTGAGGAATGAAAACTATTTTGACCAAAAATGGGCGTAGCCACGCGTAGCCACGCCCACTTCTAGCGAAAATTGACCCGTTGTATGGAAAACTTTTTTGTTTTTTAACCAATTGACTTGAAACTTTACAGTTATGTTCTTAGGGAGGAATGAAAACTATTTTGACCAAAAGTGGGCGTAGCCACGCCCACTTATAGCAAAAATTGACCCGTTGTATGGGAAACTTTTTTGTTTTTCAACGAATTGACTTGAAACTTTACAGTTATGTTCTTTGGAAGGAATGAAAACTATTTTGACCAAAAGTGGGCGTAGCCACGCCCTTTTATAGCGAAATTTGACCCGTTGTATGGAAAACTTTTGTGTTGTTTAACCAATTGACTTGAAACTTTACAGTTATGTTCTTAGGGAGGAATGAACACAATTTTGACCAAAAGTGGGCGCGGCCACGCCCTTTTATAGCGAAATTTGACCCGTTGTATGGAAAACTTTTTTGTTTTTTAACCAATTGACTTGAAACTTTACAGTTATGTTCTTAGGGAGGAATGAAAACAATGTTGACCAAAAGTGGGCGTAGCCACGCCCACTTATAGCAAAAATTGACCCGTTGTATGGAAAACTTTTTTGTTTTTCAACGAATTGACTTTAAACTTTACAGTTATGTTCTTAGGGAGGAATGAAAACTATTTTGACCAAAAGTGGGCGTGGCCACGCCCTTTTATAGCGAAATTTGACCCGTTGTATGGAAAACTTTTGTGTTTTTTAACCAATTGACTTGAAACTTTACAGTTATGTTCTTAGGGAGGAATGAAAACAATTTTGACCAAAAATGGGCGTGCCCACGCCTTTTTTTTAGCGAAAATTGACCAATTGACTTGAAACCTTACAGTTATCTTCTTAGGGAGGAATGAAAACTATTTTGACCAAAAGTGGGCATGGCTACGCCCACTTATCGCAAAACTTGAACCGCTGTATGGAAAACTTTTTTGTTTTTTAACCAATTGACTTGAAACCTTACAGTTATGTTGTTAGGGAGGCATGAAAACTATTCATTTAGTTTTTTAGTGACACAACGTGAAAAGTATTATAGCTTCAGCCTTGCTGAAGATAGCGTCCTTACTGGTTTTTTTTATACTTTTCACGTATGTGAAACAGTATAATAACTTTGTGCTGAAGTTTGTAACAGATCGAAATATTCATTTCCGACTATATAAAGTATATATATTCTTGATCAGGACGACAAGACGAGTTGATTTAGCCATGTCCGTCTGTCCGTCTGTCCGTCTGTCCGTCCGTCTGTCTGTATATATACAATCTCCTCCCACAGTTTTGAAGATATCGAGCTGAAATTTTGCACAGAGACTTCTTATTTGTGCGATCAACTCATTTGTCGGATCCAGCCATATCGGACCACTGGAACTGGTAGCCCCCATACGAAAAGAAGAAGAAAAATGAACAAAACTTGAATCGTTGTATGGAAAACTTTTTTGTTTTGTATGATAGAGTCCTGAAATTTTAAACATCGTAGTTTTACATAGTCCGACTACATGCCTGAAAGTTTTATTGAGATTGGACATCTGGAACTGGTAGCTCCCATACAAAATGAAGAAGAGGAAGAGAAGCAATATTAACGTCGTTGTATGGAAAACTTTTTTGTTTTTTAACCAATTGACTTGAAACTTTTCAGTTATGTTCTTAGGAAGGAATGAAAACTATTTTGACCAAAAGTGGGCGTAGCCAGGGGTAGCCACGCCCACTTATAGCGAAAATTGACCCGTTGTATGGAAAACTTTTTTGTTTTTTAACCAATTGACTTGAAACTTTACAGTTATGTTCTTACGAAGGAATAAAAACTATTTTGACCAAAAGTGGGCGTAGCCACGCCCACTTATAGCGAAAATTGACCCGTTGTATGGAAAACTTTTTTTTTTAAACCAATTGACATGAAACTTTACAGGTTTGTTCTTACGAAGGAATAAAAACTATTTTGACCAAAAGTGGGCGTGGCCACGCCCTTTTATAGCGAAAATTGACCCGTTGTATTGAAAACTTTTTTGTTTTTTAACCAATTGACTTGAAACTTTACAGTTATGTTCTTAGGGAGGAATGAAAACAATTTTGACCAAAAGTGGGTGTGGCCACGCCCTTTTATAGCGAAAATTGACCCGTTGTATGGGAAACTTTTTTGTTTTTTAACCAATTGACTTGAAACTTTACAGTTATGTTCTTAGGGAGGAAAGAAAACTATTTTGATCAAACATGGGCATGGCTACGCCCAATTATCGCAAAACTTCAACCGTTGTGTGGAAAACTTTTTTGTTTTTTAACCAATTGACTTGAAACCTTACAGTTATGTTGTTAGGGAGGCATGAAAACTATTCATTTAGTTTTTTAGTGACACAACGTGAAAAGTATTTTAGCTTCAGCCTTGCTGAAGATAGCGTCCTTACTGGTTTTTTTATACTCTTCACGCAAGTGAATAGTATTATAACTTTGTCCTGAAGTTTGTAACAGCAAGAAGGAGGGGAGGGGGACCCCATAAAGTATATATATTCTTGATCAGCTCGACAAGACGAGTTGATATAGCCATGTCCGTCTGTCTGTGAATATGCTATCTCCTCCCACAGTTTTGAAGATATCGAGCTGAAATTTTGCAGGGAGTCTTCTCTAATGTGTGGTCAAATCATTGGTCGGAACCGGCCATATCGGATTATTGGAACTGGTAGCCCCCATACAAAATGAAGAAGAAAATTTAATTTTAATCGTTATATGGAAAACTTTTTTGTTTTGAAAGATAGAGAGCTGAAATTTCAAACATAGTAGTTTAACATAGTCCTACATAATCCCTGAAAGGTTCGTTGAGATCGGGCAACTAGAACTGGTAGCTGCCATACAAAATGAAGAAGAGGAAGAGAAATTAAGATTTAACGTCGTTGTATGGAAAACTTTTTTGTTTTGTATGATAGAAGGCTGAAATTTTAAACTTAGTAGTTTTACATGGTTCGATTAAATGCCTGAAAGTTTCATTGAGATCGGGCAACTGGAACTGGTACCTGCCATACAAAATGAAGAAGAGGAAGAGAAGCAATATTCACGTCGTTGTATGGAAAACTTTTTTGTTTCTTAACCAATTGACATGAAACTTCACAGTTATGTTCTTGGGGAGGCATTAAAACTATTTTGACAAAAATGGGCATGGTTACGCCCACTTTTACCAAAAATCAATAATTTGCATATCTCCGGCACCAAATGAGCAAAAACAATGAAAATTTGTATATAGGCTAAATAGATGAAGAAAAAATATATTCAGTAAAAAAAATAGGCGTGGCACAAGAAATAAGCGTGAAGAGTATTTAAGCTTCAGCCTTGCTGAAGTTAGCATCCTTACTGTTTTTTTTTTTAACTACAGGCGCAAGACGTTGTGGTAGCGCACTACCCTCAAGTGGACTTGCGACACCAGGTCAGCCTGTTCCGCGTCTACAGACAAGTCAACAGTCGCTTTACTACTTACACTACATACAATAAAAAATACTAATAGACTAATTTTTAAACAATTCCTTAAAACTACTACGTTAATTAATTAACATAAACTTCATAAACAAAATTTTCATTTATTTAAATACGTTAGAATACTACGTTTTATAAGGTTAGTAGAGGAGCAGTTCTCAATTAAACTAAAATATCTGTTATAATACCTACATAAAACACGAAACGAGTCATGCTCTAAATATGTCGATCTGCAGGTACTAAGACAGATCGGACTAAAATTTCTAGTTATTCTAGCGGGGACACTGAACTGTATATACGCCAACAATGTAGGGGAGAATATAGAGCCATTTATTAGGTTATGCAAAAACAAAGTACCAAGCATAGTTCTACGACTAGACAATGATGGTAAATTAATAAGCTTCAACCGATTACTATAGGGAGGAAGGTGAACACAGGGGTCCCAGTGTAGATTCCTAAGTGCAAACAGAAGGAACTGTTTCTGAACAGACTCAATTTGGTTCTTATACTTTTCGCACTGAGGATTCCAAACACACGATGCATATTCCAAAATGGGCCGTACTAAAGAAGTGTAAAGCAATTTAGTTGTGTACGGGTCATTAAATTCTTTGGACCATCTTTTGATGAAACCCAGTACGCCTTTAGCCTTATTAACAGACAGCGAAATATGTGAAACGAAGTGAAGTTTTGGGTCCATCAAAACACCAAGGTCATTGAACTGAGAGATACGTTCAAGGTACAAATTATTTAACTTGTACGAGCAAACAATTAGTTTTTTTTTGTATAAAATGACATTAGCTTGCATTTATCACTGTTTAACAATAAATTGTTTACAGCATACCATTGTGTGAGAGAGTCAAGATCAGACTGAAGCAGATTCTGCTGATCTATAGAATTAACGGTTAGACATAATTTCACGTCATCAGCATACATTAAAACATGGCAGTGTTTGATCACAGTAGGCAAGTCATTAATAAATACATTAAACAATAAGGGGCCAAGGTGACTACCTTGAGGAACCCCTGAAGTAACAAAAATTCGTCTCGAAACCGATGTCTTAAAAAGAACACATTGTGTTCGAGATTCAAGATACGACGACAGCCAACGGACTAACGATGGTGGAAAACCATAGGTTTCGAGTTTTATTAAAAGCAGAGAGTGACAAACACAATCAAATGCTTTACTGGAATCAGTGTACACAACATCGGTTTGGCAGCCGGACGAGAAATTTTGATTGACAATTGAAGTGAATTCTAATAAGTTAGTTACCGTTGACCGTTTCTTGAGAAAGCCATGCTGAGACAAATTTAGAAGTGATGGCACAAAGTGCTGTAGCTGTTCCGTAATGATCTGTTCAAACAGTTTTGGAATAGCACATAGCTTTGCAATGCCTCTGTAATTCGAGATGTCTACCTTACTGCCTTTTTTATAAAGGGGAATAATGTAAGACTCTTTCCAAATTTTGGGTACAATAGAAGAATTTAACGACATGTTAAAAAGCTTACATAATGGAATAAACAACATCTCGGCACAGTGCTTCAAAACGCAACTAGGAACACTATCTGGACCAGCCGTAAAAGATGGTTTAATTAATTTTAAGTGTCTAAGAACAGTTTCATTTTCAATAACCGGCACATTTATATTATTTCGATCATTGATTAAGTATGGGTAAGTACCATTTTGGTATGAATAGTCATTATAGGTGCTTTGGAAAAATTCAGCAAAGAGGTCGAATATCGTTGCATCATCACTTCCTTCCACACCATTGAGTTTCATACATGAAGGAAATGAGTTGGAATTAGACTTGTATTTGATGATATTAAAAAAATTTTTTGGATCACGGTAAATATTGGATTTTAATTTAACTAAATATAAATCATAATTTCTTTTGTTACATAAAGTGAATCTATAGCGAACTTTTGCATAGTTTACATAATCAACAAGAGATCCGGTTCTCTTATATTTTTTAAATAATCTATTTTTTAAGTTCTTTAGATGAGACAATTCTTTTGAAAACCACGGCGGTTTATTTACGTGTGATATTATCTTAACTCTTGGTACGCACAATTTAAGCAGTTTATACATAGTCGCGTTAAAAAACTCTACTGCCCTTTCAATGTTGGACGTGTTATGAATGTATGACCAGTCAGTGTTAGAAAGCAAATGACCAAAACGTTCAAAATCGGTTTTTCTGAAGCAAAATACACGATTAGGTTTGGAACCAGTAGGATTTTGACGAGGATATGTTAGTAAGTTTGGTGTAATTGTAAGCTCCAACGTTGGGTGGTAAGAGTCTTCAGGTTGTGAAATTGGAAATGACGTACGTTATTCTGTCACCTCACTTAACATAGACCATTACATTGACAATTTCACTCCATATAACTACCTTTGTAAAGAATACTCTTATGTTAGAAACAATCACACAACACATACAACTTTTGCATAAAAATTCAGATTTTGGCTCTTCGACTCCGTCATTGGATGGCACAATTGTATGTCAACATTGTCGTCCATAAATTCATCCAATGTTTACTCAATTTCTCCCTCAAGACCTAGACCTGTGCACAATTTTAGTACAATTAGTTAATTAATTCTATATTCATGCATAAATAAAAATATTTCCCTCCAAGAAACTAAATTTCGCACATAAACTGATTTATTTAATATTCAGTCAAATGAATTGTAACGTTTTTTCGTGTAATTTTAAATTAATTTCAATTATTTCGCTCAATTGGCGCAAATAAATTTTTCGTTTGTGTATATAAGAAAAAGAGAACTCACAACTTTAACGAGACAGTCAAAAAAAAGTGTTCACGCATTTTCGTCGTTAATGTTCATATTTCCATACATTCATAGGTTAACGACAAATTGAACACCGCAATTTATGTTGTTAGGGAGGCATGAAAACTATTCATTTACTTTTTTTTTTATAGTGACACAACGTGAAAAGTATTATAGCTTCAGCCTTGCTGAAGATAGCGTCCTTACTGGCTTTAATTGGAAAGTTTTCACCACCAAGACCTTTAAGGGATGGAGACTTAGTAAAGAACCAACTATTGACATTGAGAAATCAGAAATCGTTGAAAACTCATTTCAGTTTCATGCTCGAGGAATCACCAAATTGTCTCAAGGTGTATTACCAGAACATAAAGCAGACCTTACACAATCGATACGAAGGAGTTTTACCGAGTCAGGCCAGGTTTATCAATTTCTATCATTAACCAGTAAGGACGCTAAAGTCGAGTATACTCGACAATATAATACCCTGCACACACAGTAGGCGGTGCAACACCCCAAATCTACAAAAAAAATTTTGATTTGACATCGCCCGATCAAATAGTGTTCAAAATTTCAAGTAAATCGGTCAAAAAATGTGGAATTTACGAAAAATTTGAGGTTGTAGGTCATTGAGGAGTAACTTTCAAAAAGAGGGGAATTTTGTGGTATGCAGTTTTAAAGATACGTATATGCTGAGCTTGTCTACAAAATTTCAGGTTCGTATCTTTAATAGTTTTGAAGATACAGCCATTTTAAGAAAACAACTGGGGGAGGGGAAATGAAGAGGAGGGGGAAAAATTGTGGTATGCAGTTTTGTAGTGCTACTTATACTGAGTCTACATACCGACTTTAATGTTTCTATCTCTTTGGATGTTCGAGTTATAGCGTTTTAAAAAAGTGGGCGGTGCTGGATGGGCGGGAAGGAGTAGGCGTGCCACAAAACCGTTCAAACTTGATCTGCTGCCGAGCATCACGAGTCTACCCTCCAAATTTCAAGTCTCTAGCTATTATAGTTTCTGAGAACCATTGGTGAATACGGACAGACAGACAGACGGACGGACGGACAGACGGACATGGCTTAATCAATTTCTCTTGTCATCCTGATCAAGAATATATATACTTTATATAGTCGCACGTGAATATTTCTGTGCGTTACATACATTTCGCTCAAACAAACACAATATACCCCGATACACACTATGTGTACAGGGTATAAAAACGGCGGGAATTATATTGGTTGTGTTGTACAGGAATCCCAGCCGAATTTTAAAACCGTTCTGCAAGACGACAGAATTGAAATAATGTGGCAAAAAGGAGAACAAATAATTGGAGATAAGCTTACAGAATATGGGTATTGCATCAACTCTTGACAATATTGCCACAACAAAGCACGGAACATCAATCGATTGGATTCTCACAAATTTGAATAATACAAGGGCCACAGCAACTACGTGCGAACCATCATATAGCATACACGACGGAATAATGGCAAAAATTTTGTTTGCAATTATATTTTTGACTAATTCATATTTAATAAAAAATAATTTTTTTTTTTTAATTTACATTTTTATATATAATTAACAAAAAAACATACCTAAAATTTTTAAATTTCAGTAGTAGTCGGGGAGCCGACGATGCTAAAACGTGATTTACTCCTGCGTCGTTGGGAGTGGTTGCATTTTGAAGATTAAATAATTTAAAGTGGGAAAGATTCAATAAAATCCGCCACAAGGTGTTTTATATTGTATACCGCGGAATAAAGAATGTTCCTCCATATAACTGTTAGATTATGAAATAGTACGACTAGGAGATCATGCTGAGCCACCTGTAAAAAAAACTGACGCACAGAACTGACTAAATTTGACGGTTTTAGTATGGAAGTTTGAAACCCTCCCATTCCCTTACGCCATTCTCAAAATGGCTGACTAGCGAAATGGGGACTTATAAGCATGTAATAAACCTACCATATCTTAATCTGCCAAGCAGGAGTAAATCAGCCGTTTTTACAGAATCAATGGTCTGCCATACACGCGCGTCACCACTTTGAAATCTTATACTTGGGGAATCTACTCAATAAAGTATAAGCTATCTCCCATATTCTAATCTGCCACTCAGGAGTAACTACGAAAATCCCCGCTTGGGCTCCCCTATTATAGAGTAGATTTTGCAGATATAAGTTGTGATAAATTTTTTTGAAATTATTTAAAATTTCTAGTTTTATTAATAATGTGATATTTTATGTATTTAATAGTGGATTATGCCTACATGGGAACCTCAATAAAAAAACCCACTTTAAACTGTAAACGGTGGTGTGGAAATGAGTTTAACTCTACTACTTTTAAACTTCAATTCCTACTTAGTGTTTAAATTTATTTAAAATTGATGTACTCAAAAGTTAGCTTATTACAAAGGACTGGCGTGAAGAGTATCAAAGCTTCGGCATTGCCGAAGATAGCGCCGTTACTGGTTTTTATTTTGGTTTATAATTCATTATTAAACACAATCACTCTACACTTCATTTTTCCATATTCTATCTTGTCGGCTTACAGAGGAATCGCATTTTTAAGTTTTTCTTTATATGGGCGGTGCCATGCCTATTTGGCCGATTCTTATGAAACTTTGGTATATAGTCAAGGATTCATAAAAACGCACAATTGCAAAGTTTTATCTGTTTATATTTAAGGGGTTACATACGTCTAGTATGCCGAAAAATTTCGACTTCAGAATTTTTATACTCTTGCAAGAGTATATTAACTTTGTCGTGAAGTTTGCAACGCAGAGAAGGAGACATCTCCGACTATATAAAGTATGTATGTTCTTGATCAGCACGACGAGACGAGTTCATATAGCCATGCCCGTCTGTGCGTCTGTCTGTCTGTCCGTCTGTCTGTCTGTTTCAATGCGAACTCCTCCCAGAGTTTTTAAGTTAGCCAAAAAATTTAAACGCAAAAAATTTTCTTTTCCTTGCAGGCAGCTTATATGTAGAAACCAGCCGGATCGGAATACTACTGCACATAGCTGCCATAGGAACAATCGGTCAAAAATGAGGTTTTTGCTCAATAAACTCTTTGATTTTAAAGCTATCGCCTCGATTTTTTGCACAAGAACATCTTGGATGTAAATTAAGGCACAGCACAAAATTGGTGAAGATCGGATAAATATAGCATATAGCTCCCAAAGGAACAATCGGTCAAAAACTCGGTTTTTGCTAGAAAAACCTTTTTGTTCTCAATTATAAACATATGAAATCTCGCAGTTACTCGTTTTTACGAATCCTTCACCATATTACAAAGTTTCATAAGAATCGGATATAAGGGCGTCGCACCGCCCATATAGAGAAAAACTTAAAAACGTTATTTATCTATAAGCAGACGAGATAGAAAATCGAAAAATGAAGTGTGGAATGATTGCATTGCATTATAAAAAAAAAATTGAAAATGGGCGGGGTTACGCCCCTTTATCTTTATAAACTAATAAAATTCTTTTTGGAAAAACTATAAAACGGATTTTCCAAATGCTTGCAAGTGTATATAAGTTTCAGCAAAGCTGAAAATAGCTCCCTTACTGGTTTATTTTTTTTATACATTAAAAAAACTAATAAAGACGAATATAACACGTTGTTTACTGGCATTTAAGATTTAAAACAAAAATTATTTTACCTCATATTTCCTTGAATTACTACAGAATAGTAATAACCAAATAAACAGAATAAAAAATTCTAAGGATCGAATTTTAGACTTTGTTTTTATAAACAACATTGAGTTCGCATCACTTTGCAGATGCTCTTCAGTATTACAACCTGAAGACTCTTACCAACCAACGTTGGAGCTTACAATTACACTTAACTTACTAACAAATCCTCTACAAAATCCTCTAGATTTCAAACCTAACCGTGTTTTTTGTTAAAGAAAAACCGATTTTGAACGACTTGATCTTTTGCTTTCTAACACTGATTGAACAGGCAGTAAAGTTTTTTAACGCAACTATTTTAAACTGTGCGTACCAAGAGTTAAGATGATATCACATTTAAATAAGCCGCCGTGGTTTTCAAAAGAATTATCTCGTCTAAAGAACTTAAAAAATAGATTATTCAAAAAATATAAGAGAACCGGTTCTCTTGTTGGCTATAAACTATCTTGTAAACTATTCAAAAGTTCGTTATAAATTTACTTTATGTAACAAGGGAGATTACGATTTTTACCTAATTAAGCTAAAATCCAATATATATCGCGATCCTAAAATTTGTTTAATATTATTAAATACAAGTCTAACTCTAACTCATTTCCGTCATGTATTTATGAAATTCAATGGTGTGGAAGGAAACGATGATGCAACCTCTTTGCTGAATTTTTCCAAAGCACCTATAATAACTATTCATACCAAAACGTAACTTATCCATACTTCATCAATGATAGGACTCATATCAATGTGCCAGTTATTGAAAATGAGACAGTTCTTAGACACTTGAAATTAATTAAGTCATCTTTTACTGCTGGTCCAGATAATATTCCTAGTTGCGTTTTAAAGCACTGCGCTGAAATGTTGTTTTATCCATTATGTACGCTTTTCAACATGTCGCTTAAAAACTCTATTGTCCCCACCATTTGGAAAGAGTCTTACATTATACCCCTTTACAAAAAAGACAGTAAGGTTGACATTTCTAATTACAGAGGCATTTCTATTTGAACAGATCATTACAGAACAGCTACAGCACTTTGTGACATCACTTCTAAATTTATCTCAGCATGGCTTTCTCAAGAAACGGTCGACGGTAACTAACTTATTGGAATTCACTTTAATTGTCAATCGAAATTTTTCCTCCGGCTGCCAAACCGATGTTGTGTGACTTCAGTAAAGCATTTGATTGTGTTTGTCACTCTCTGCTTTTAACAAAACTCGAAACCAATGGGTTTCCACCATCGTTAGTCCGTTGGCTGTCGTCTTATCTTGAATCTCGAACACAATGTGTTCTTTTTAAAACATCGCTTTCGAGACGAATTTTTGTTACTTCTGGGGTTCCTCAAGGTACCCCCTTATTGTTTAATATATTTATAAATGTTTTGCCTACTGTGATCAAGAACTGTCATGTTTTAATGTATGCTGATGACGTGAAATTATATCTAACCGTTAATTCTATAGAACAGCAGAATCTGCTCCAGTCTAATCTTGATTCTCTCTCATAACGAGGTGCCGTAAACAATTTATTGTTAAACAGGGAGAAATGCAAGTTAATGTCTTTGTATAGAACAAAACGAATTGTTTGCACCTACAAGTTAAATAATTTGTACCTGGAGCGTATCTCTCAGTATAACGATCTTGGTGATTTTATGGATCCAAAGCTTCATTTCGCTTCACATTTTTCGCTCTCTGTTAATAAGGCTAGAGGCGTACTGGGTTTCATCAAAAGATGGTCCAAAAATTAAATGACCCGTACACAACTAAATTGCTTTACACTTCATTAGTACGGCCCATTTTGGAATATGCCTCGTGTGTTTGGGATCCTCAGTGCGAAAACTATAAGAACCAAATTGAGTCTGTTCAGAAACAGTTCCTTTGCACTTAGGGTACAGGTGGCTGCATTTCCCTGCTTTTGGTAGGAAGACCACTTTCGCCGTTCTCCACGGCTTTGGTACGTACCTTAGTTGAACACGCTTCTTAAAGATCGCAGTCACCCAGGGTACCACTGCATTCTTCGCTTTCTGAAGCATAGCCGGGAAGATCCCATCTAGCCCTGGCGATTTGTACGCCTCGAATAAGTCAATTGCCCATTGGACCTTACTTCTCGTTATCAGTCCCTCCGGTAGATGGCTCTGGGTGGGCTTAAGGCCTTCGTCCATACCTTCTATTTCAGTCACTGTTGTACACCCTGGAAAATGCTGTTCTAAAAGAGACTCCAGCGCCTCTTCACAGCTATCTGCCCAGTTTCCTTCTGCTTTCCGAAGTTGACTCTCCATCGTCGGAGCGCTGGAGAGTATCTTTCTGAGCCCCGCAGTTTCCGTAGTCTTCTCCAAGTTTGATCAAAAATCCCTCCAGGAGGACCTTCTCGCTCTAGGAATTAAATTCTTATACAGTCTAAGTCTGTCCTTATACTCTAGCCGAATCATGTCATCGTCCACGACTTTGGTTGCCTTAAACAGCTCGTTCAAATCCCTTCTCATCTCTGCAAGTTCTTGGTTCCACCAGACTGGAAGAGAACGTCGCCTAGGGAGAGTGGGTTTGCATGCTTCTTTTTATGCACTGTTCAGTGGACCGGTCAGGACATTTGCACCTCTCCTTATGTCCTTCTCAGTTCTCACACCCCTGCAGTTTGGGAGTCTGCTCTCCACTAACATATCATAGAGCGCCCAGTCCGTATTTCTGGTATTCCGACGAAGCCCAGCCGGGTGCTCTGTTGAAAGCATCAGCTTAAAGCCTATGGTCCGAGAATGATGGCTGATCGAGCACCCTCCATTCCCGCACCTTTGGTTTGTTCCTGGCAATCAGCATTAAATCAAGTTCATTGGCAGAGGTCGGCCGTACATACGTCGGCTCTCTGCCAGAGCTTACTATACTTATGTTAGTTGATAGTATGAATTCTAAAAAAGACTCACCCCTTTCATTGATATCCGCGCTTCCCCACACTTCATGGTGTGAGTTGGCGTCGGCGCCAATCACCACGTCGGGTCCCATCTTCTCGGATGCGGACACCAGCGTCGTCACTTCCATTGGTGGAGCTGGCTTATCGTGCTCCATATAGCTCGACGCCAGCCATGTCACCTCCTTCTTGCGGCCTTCTATAGCCACAACTGTAAGGTCATCTGTGCTGTAAGTAGGTAATAAGTAGGCGTGCAACCCTTTCCTTGTTAGGATGGCTGATCTGATTCTACTTACTGTTGTCGGGTGATGTAAATTGAAGTTTTTAGACCTCAGTCCAGAGACCACGTTACCCGACGCAATCCACGGTTCCTGGACCAAGGCCACATCATAGGCTCCTTCCTCCAGCGTCAGAAGGAGCTCAGTGGACGCCACTTTACATTTGTGGAGATTGAGCTGCAGGATCTTCAGATCCGTGTCTGTTGCTCTGTCTCTCCACAAGCGCGACACCTCCCGTGTCCTCCGTCAGGGTGAGGTCTACCATGGCTTCTAGGCCAAG
Source organism: Phortica okadai (assembly GCA_034638295.1). NCBI lineage: Eukaryota > Metazoa > Arthropoda > Insecta > Diptera > Drosophilidae > Phortica > Phortica okadai. Next base: position 34,450,099 of record CM067848.1, on the reverse strand, counting down.
GTCCTTGTCAACCTCCCCTGCTTCTAGTGAGTTGTCGTTGCCGTCATTAGGATGGCGCTTCTTGAGGCGAAGGTACACACAACCTAGGCCCCACGCCATCTTACCCTTCCTCTCATACAAGGCGTCCTCAGACTCCTTGTTGATTGCTAGGATGTAGTGCTGGCCGCCATCGTTATTGGGAGTCGGCTCCGACACGTACAATACCCTCCAATCCGCCATCGGGACATCTGGATTTTGCTTCTGGAGCAGCTTTAGCGCAGTCTCCTTCGGCAGTACCCTTGGGATGTACACTTTCGCCTTAGGTGGGGCCGGGTGGCGCCGTTCTCTCAAAGGCCCTGTAACGTCGGGACCACACCCTTCAGCCACTCCAGCGTAGGGTCGTCTTTGCAACGTAGGACTTTGACGCTACTGGTCCACCCCGACCCATCAAATGATGGCATTGGGGCGTCCGGCGACGTCTCCATCCTCTCCACTAGGGCGTTCAGCAGTTTCTCCTCCACTCTCTTCCACTGCTCTTGCGTTATCTTGCCGAGTGGATCCGTTCTGTCGATGAGGGCAACGACTAAGTGTCGTTTGGCCACATCACTAGCGGACTCCACTCGTTCGTGTGATACCGCGTGGCTCGCCTTCTTGGGCCTCTTGCTCACACGCGTATCTGTCTCACCCGACCTCTGCCGCTTCGTCAAGGCCTCCTCCAGAGCATTTCCGCTCCAGCCATCTGACGCTTCGGCCCTTGGGTCGACTCCGAAATGCTTCCGGCCCTCGAGCACTTGTTGCTTTGCCCAGGCCAGCCGCTCTCCCTCAACGGGAGTGAGACGAGCTACGTCTTGTAGCCTTCTGCAGATGCCCAGTGCCGCCTTGTACTTCGCTTTCTCTCACTGCTCTTCACGCGACTAAATCCTGAACCCGTCCCTTCTTGGGGAAACAGCGTCCACAGGTTTAGTCGGCGACGATAGTAGGATCGCCTCCTCTATTGTGTTTGCCGACACAACGCTCTCTAGGTCCGAGTCCGACTCGACCACAGCCCTTGAGCGTTGCATCACTGCGTTTTTGGAAGTGGTCAGCTCCTCGGCCGCACCAACCTCCGTCACGGCAGTAGCTTTACAACTGCTGTGGCCTGCTCCCACCACAACCGAAGTGTGACCGCTGGCGACACGCAAAGGGGTTTGCAACCCCCCGTGCCTGCCGGTGGTAGCAGTCACGCCTCCCACCGACGTTTGGGCTGACATCCCAGCCCTTGTTTCTTCTTTAGTTTCCTCCATTATGATTTAATCTTCTGGGAATCACCCATAGCGTTTATGGTCTACCGCCAGACACCTCGAGCCCATGGCCCCAACCCCGATCCCACCTCAGACCTTCTATGGTCCGGGCATGGGGTCAGTTTTGGGTCCTCAGCTGGGCACTGCCAGCCGGGTGTTTCCGCGGTGAACCTAGCTACCTCCAACTGACAGCGCCCATTGCACAGCCGGCACCCTCGTGGAGGGTTCCGACCGAGGATTTTTGCCAGCCTAACATAAACTTCGAAAATAAAAAATAAAAACAACCACAGGCATAACATCGCACTAGGCCTTTGGTATAATAAAATATAATCGAATAACAAAACACATGGAACTTGCTTTATCGAAAAACACACACACATAAATACATGCCACGTACGTAAACTTGAATTGTCAAGATACAAAAAAAAGAAAAAAACCAGTAAGGGCGGTATAGTTGAGTATTCTCAACTATATAATATCCTGTACACACACCTATGTTGATAACACGTTAAACATTCGCCGACAGCAAGCAGCAACCACGATATGGTCTGTGTATTTGCTAAGGTGAGGCAGGGCTCACAATGCAATGTTGCCATTAGATGGCGCTTTAGTACGGATTTTGTTACAAAGCATTGCTGCAAAATTTTAGTGTGTTGGTCTTTGCGGGGAAAGTGGTAGTTTGTTGTATGCAGTTTTAAAAAGGTATGTTATCTGAGTTTGCATACAAAATTTTAGGAGATACAGCAATCTTAAGAAAAAAATTACCTTTTGTTGTGCTCGATGGGCGGGAAGGAATGGGCGTGGCAAAAATTCCTTCAAACTTGATCTAGTGTTCGACCACACGAGACTATCTTCCAAATTTAAAGTCTCTAGCTTTAATAGTTTTCGCAGTGTTAAATACGGTTTTTGGTACAAATAGGATAAAGCAGTGTTCAAAGCGCAATTTATGCCAAATTTCAACTTGTTTGTCTTTGCGTTGTCACACAGCGTTAAAAATGAAAGTTTGTGGTAAGCAGTTTTAAAAAGGTATGTTTACTGAGTTTGCATACAAAATTTCAGCATTGTATCTTTTATAGTTTAAGAGATACAACAATTTTAAGAAAACAACTTTTTGAGGGGAAACGAAAGGGAGGGGGAAGAAATGTGGTATGCAGTTTTGTAGAGCTATACATACTGAGTCTACATACTCATTTTCATGTTTCTAACTCATCAGGTTTTTGAGCTACAGCCTTTTGAAAAAATGGGTGGTGCTCGATGGGCGGGAAGGAGTGGGCGTGGCAAAAAATCCTTCAAACTTGATCTGGCGTTTGACTTCACCAGTCTATCTACCAAATTTCAAGTCTCCAGCTCTTATAGTTTTCGAGAACCATTGGTGAGGACGGCCGGACGGACAGACAGGGCTATATCAATTCGTCTTGTCATCCTGATCAAGAATATATATACTTTATAGGGTCCCCCTCCCCTCCTTCTATGCGTTACATACAAACCGTCTCAAACAAACTTAATATACCCTGATACACAGTGTGTGTACAGGGTATAAAAATAATATATATTCGAATTGTCAAAATATAAAAAAATACTTAAAGAAAGAAAAGAAAATTGTCATTGCACTGCAGAGCAAAAAAATACAATTAATAATCAAAACGAATTGGAACGAACGGCAATAAAACTATTCAAATTCAACTAATGTCAAAAGTAAAACGTTTTTTACCATATTCAACAAGAAGTAGGACTAAAACGGTAAGCCTGCCCGATATTAGAGAAGAGCTAGAGGGGTTTCAAGAAGAATATCCAAACTAAGACAAAATGCCGAACGACAGTGGGGCTTTGCCTCTCGGACAAAGTGTACCACAATTAACACCTCAGGTGTTATGCGACTCTTTAAAAATACCCGACATTGTGTTGAGGTTGCCAACATTTGACGGCACAGCAGAAGACTTACAGGACTTCATTGAAAACGTAAAAGAGGGCTTCGTCAAGGGGACGGATAAAACTCCTTATGGTGCCCTTTTATTGCGTACAATCAGGAATAAGGTAATAGGCGACGCAAGCAAAGCATTGAAGATAGATGCGATCCCGATCAACTGGGAAGGAATGCCTTCTCGTAAATTTTGGAGATAGGCGATCGGAAGACGATCTATTCAGGCAATTGTGCACCTCTACTCAAGGGAATAGAATGGTTAAGAAATTCTATGAGGAGATTGTAGAACTCCAGACAGCAATTAATAACAATCTAATGACTCAAAACGAAAGTCCGGAAGTTATAAAAGCAAAAAAAAAATCGCGTGCAACACAGTACACGTGTTGGAAGTGAAACTTTCTTTAAAAAAAACAAAAAACCAGTAAGGACGCTATCATCAGCCTTGCCACACCCATTTTCTGGATATAATTTATCTTTATCTTAGTATCCTATATACTAATTTTCATTATTTTAGCTCATTGCGTACCTGAAATATGCAAATTATAAATTTTTGCTATAAGTGGGCGCTGCCATACCCAATTTTTGATGAAAATATTTTTTATGGCTCTCTAAGACAATAAGTGTGAAGTTTCAAGTCAATTTTTGATGAAAATATTTTTTATGGCTCTCTAAGACAATAAGTGTGAAGTTTCAAGTCAATTGATCAAGAAACAAAAAAGTTTGCCATTCAACGATGTAAATTTGCTTTTTATCCTCTTATTAATGTTTTATGGTAATAATATTGGAGGATCTGTGCAACATTTCATGTCGATGATTTCAAAATAAACAAAAGTGAAATTTAGGTATCTGGGAAATATTTTATAGATATTTTAACACCGTTGCAAAATCTCTGACAATTTTTTCGAAGATTTTAATTAATTCAGCCTTATTTTAAGTTGTTATAAATAATTATGTACGTATGAATTAAACTTTATGGTTTCCTCATTAATCTGCATTAAAACAATTCAATATTTTACATGTTTTCTTTAATAAATCTGCTCGTAAAAATAGTACATTTTATGAAAATATGTACATACATACATTTGATGCATATATAATTTATTATAAGTGTTCACTTTTATAATATTATGAATTTGTAAATTAATTGTTTTTATTTGCTAATCACAGCAATGGCCAGGGTATTATTGTCAATTGTACAATTGAACGGGCTTCAACATTATTAACTGCAGATTATTTCGCGGCTCATGTATATTCTGAAGCCGATTAGCGACGTTGATTAGCAACGTTAAGTAACGGGCAACAACAACCACAATGCATACGCTCAGACAGTGTCATAGCTAGCAACAACCACACTGTCCGACATAACGGAGAATGCTTATGACGAAACTAACAACAACAAGTGTTGTTGTAATATTTGGAGTAAATGTGCCAGGTTAGTTGTTGTTGCTTATGCGCCAGATGGCGAAAGTGACGGTTGAAGAGGAATGCCAAAATTACAACAAAGCATGTTGTTGTTGTTACTTTTTTTTAAGACTACTCACTTTATGACTACAGACCGTCATTCTATATTCTGTTTCATTCTCTCGCAGGCTAAATCATATAAATTTATAGTCTGTCTCTTTTTCATGTCGTTTCATCGAGTTTCAAATCACACCCATGCTAAAGAAGTTTCACTTCAAAAAGGAACTCAATTCAACCACAGGACTTAAAACCTTTTTGAGGGGGTTAATCGACCCTTTAAGCGTCATCGTCAGGTCAATGAAACCCAACGGTGTAGCCCTTTGAATATTGCCGTCAAGAGCAATAAATAAACTTCGAGAGTACAAGTAGGTACACTTCGTATAATGACGGTAACGGTAGAAGTAATCAGATAACAAGATACTACAATGGAAACACTAGCAATGGCAACAATAATTACCGAAGATGTGATAGGTCAAACAACCGAGGAGGATATAACCAAGGACGATATAATCAAGGATGATATAACCAAGGAGGATATAACCAAGGAGGATATAACCAGAGCGGATATTACCAAGAAGGTTAAATTCAAGGTCAACAGGACCGACGTCAGTATCATCGAGATATCCAATACCAACAAAATCTACAACAACCTACTATGTGCAGAGAAGCAATAATGCCACACAAGCAAGAACGAAATGACAATGTACCCTTCCAAACGAAATTCTCAAAGGGATCTACACAAACCAGTCGCCCGAGGAACCAAGAGTTCCACAATGTAGACACACCTGAACCAGATGCTGAATGCAACGTCATCAATGACGAAAATTTTTGGGAACATGCCTCAGCGAACCCACAGGGTACATAGCTGTTAACAAACACGGCACAGCCTTGCCATTCATAATCATAAACGCATCTACAGATAATCCACTAAAAATATTGATTGATACTGGAGCATCAGTATCCTTTAAAAACCCAGACATAATCCCAACTAACAAACAAGAAATTTTAAATAAACCGGTAACAATCGCCACAATCCTTAATAAACACGAAATAGTAAAGAAAACGACAGTGCCTATCTACAATGAATTTAGGGTAAAAGGAAACATAGATTTCTTATTATTTAAATTCCATGCATATTTTAATGGGCTGTAAGGTATAGATGCATTGGCACAGTTAAAAGCAAATATCAATCTAAATTCTTGTCAAATACAAAGGACACATGCAACCATTCCTATACATATCCGGAAAAATACAAGTTCACAGGTACATACAATCCCCGCACTTTCAAAAACACTCGTACCTATCCCCGTAAATATAACGGATGGTGCACTCATAGTAGAAACAACAAACATAAAACCCAAGCTACAAATTTCAAGTGGCCTTTATCATGCCACAAACAATAAGGCGAATATCGAAGTCACAAACTATTCATTGGATGACGAGTTAATATATCACCAGTAAAGACGCTATCTTCAGCAAGGCTGAAGCTATAATACTTTTCACGTTGTGTCACTATAAAAAAAACTAAATGAATAGTTTTCATGCCTCCCTAACAACATAACTGTAAGGTTTCAAGTCAATTGGTTAAAACCCAAAACAGTTTTCTATACAACGGTTCAAGTTTCGGTATAAGTGGGCGTAGCCATGCCCACTTTTGGTCAAAATAGTTTTCATTCCTCCCTAAGAACATAACTGTAAAGTTTCAAGTCAATTGGTTAAGAAAACAAAAAAGTTTTCCATACAACGGGTAAATTTTCGCTATAAGTGGGCGTGGCTACGCCCACTTTTGGTCAAAATAGTTTTCATTCCTCCCTAAGAACATAACTGTAAAGTTTCAAGTCAATTGGTTAAAAAACAAAAAAGGTTTCCATATAACGGGTCAAGTTTAGCTATAAGTGGGCTTGACTACGCCCACTTTTGGTCAAAATAGTTTTCATGCCTCTCTAAGAACAGAACTGTAAAGTTTCAAGTCAATTGGTTAAAAAACAAAAAAGTTTTCCATACAGCGGGTCAAGTTTTACTAAAAGTAGGCATGGCCACGCCCACTTTTGGTCAAAATAGGTTTCATTCCTCCCTAAGAACATAACTGTAAAGTTTCAAGTCAATTGGTTAAAAAACAAAAAAGTTTTTCATACAACGACGTGAATCTTGCTGCTCTTCCTCTTCTTCATTTTGTATGGCAGCTACCAGTTCTAGTTGCCCGATCTCAATGAAATTTTCAGGCATATTGTCGGACTATGTAGAACTACTATTTTTAAAATTTCAGCACTCTATTATACAAAACAAAAAAGTTTTCCATACAACGATTAAAGCTTTGTTCACTTTTCTTCTTCTTTTCGTATGGGGGCTACCAGTTCCAGTGGTCCGATATGAATGGATCCGACAAATGAGTTGATCGCACAAATAAGAAGTCTCTGTGAAAAATTTCAGCCCGATATCTTCAAACTGTGGGAGGAGATCGTATCTATACAGACAGACGGACGGACATGGCTAAGTCAACTCGGCTTGTCGTCCTGATCAAGAATATATATACTTTGTATAGTCGGAAATAAATATTTCGATCTGTTATAAACTTCAGCACAAACTTATAATACTATTTCACAGACGTGAAAAGTATAAAACCAGTAAGGACGCTATACTCGACAATAAAATACCCTTCACACACAGTAGGTGGTACAACACCCTAAATCTACAAAAAAATATTGATTTGACATCGCCCGATCGAATAGTGTTCAAAATATCAAGTATATTGGTCAAAAAAAGTGGAATTTACGAAAAATTTGAGTTTGTTGGTCATTGAGGGGTAAATTTCGAACAGAGCGCTATGTAGTTTTAAAGATATGTATTTACTGAGCTTGTATACAAAAATTCATGTTCATACCTTTATTAGTTTCGAAGATATTGCTTTTTAGAGAAAACAACTGGGGGAGGGAAAATCAAGGGGAGGTGGAAAATTGTGGTATGCAGTTTTGTAGAGCTCTTCATGCTGAGTCTACATACCGACATTCATGTTTCTATCTCTTCGGGTATTCGAGTTATAACGTTTTAAAAAAGTGGGCGGTGCTGGTTTGGCGGGAAGGAGTGGGCGTGGCACAAAACCGTTTAAACTTGATGTAGTGCCAAGCGTCACGAGTCTACCCTCCAAAGTTCAAGTCTCTAGCTTTTACAGTTTCCGACAACCATTGGTGAATACAGACGGACGGACGGACAGAAAGATGGACAGGGCTCAATCGATTTTTCTTGTCATCCTGATCAAGAATATATATACTTTATGGGGTCCCCCTCCCCTCCTTCTGTTACATACATTTCTTTCAATTAAACTTAATATACCCTGACACACTGTATGTGCAGGGTATAAATACTATATATTCGAATTGTCAAATTATAAAAAAATACTTAAAGAAAGACCAGTAAGGGAGCTTTTTTTAGCTTTGCTAAAACTTATATACTCTTGCAAGCATTTGGAAAATCCGTCTTATAGTTTTTCCAATAAGAATCTTATAAGTTTATAAAGATAAACGGGCGTTACCCCGCCCATTTTCTCCTTTTTTTTAAAGAATACAATGCAAATATTCTACTCTTCATTTTACGATTTTCTATCACGTCTACTTATAGATAAATCACGTTTTTAAGTTTTTCTCTAAATGGGCGGTGCCACGCCCTTATGTCCGATTCTTATGAAAATTTGTCTTATGGTCATGGATGCTTAAAAACGCGTAACTGCAAGGTTTCATCTGTTTATAATAGAGAACAAAAAAGTTTTTCTAGCAAAAACCAAATTTTTGACCGATTGTTCCTATGGGAGCTATATGCTATACTTCTCCGATCATCACCAATTTTGCAGTGTGCCTTAATTTACGTCCAAGATGTTCTTGTGCAAAAAACTGAGGCGATAGATTTAAAATCAAAGAGTTTATTGAGCAAAAACCTCATTTTTAACCGATCGTTCCTATGGAAACAGACAGACAGACAGACATACGGACATAGCTATATGAACTCGTTTCGTCGTGCTGATCAAGAATATATATACTTTATATAATCGGATATGTCTCCTTCTCTGTGTTGCAAACTTTATGACAAAGTTAATATATTCTTGCAAGAGTATAAATAGCAAATTGTCATTGCACTGCAGAGCAAGAAAATACAATTAATATTCAAGACGAATTGAAACGAACGGCAATTAAACTTTTCAAACTCAACTAATCTCAAAAGTAACGTTTTTTAGCATATTCAACAAGAAGTTGGACTAATAATAAAATAATCGGGTAAGCCTGCCCGATATTAGAAAAGAGCTTGAGGGGTTACAAGAAGAATATCTAAACTTAGACAACATGCCGAACGACAGTGGAGCTTTGCCTCTCGGACAAAGTGTACCACAATTAACACCTCAGGTGTTATGCGACTCTTTAAAAATACCCGACATAGTATTGAGGTTGTCAACCTTTGACGGGACAGCAGAAGACTACCATGACTTCATTGAAAACGTAGAAGAGGTGCTGGGCTTTGTCAAGGGGACGGATAAAACTCCTTATGGTGCCCTTTTATTGCGTACGATCAGCAATAAGGTGATTGGCGACGCAAGCAAAGCACTGAAGACAAATGAGATCCCGATCAACTTGGACGAGATAAAGGAATGCCTTCTCGTAAATTTTGGAGATAGGCGATCGGAAGACGATCTATTCACGCAATTGTGCGCCTCTACTCAAGGGAATAGAACGGTTAAGAAATTCTATGAGAAGATTATAGAACTCCAGACAGCAATTAATAACAATCTAATGACTCAAACCGAAAGTCAGCAAGTTATAAAAGCAAAAAAGGAACTATTTTCGTCCACAGGACTTAAAACCTTTTTGAGGGGGTTAAACGACCCTTTAGGCGTAATCGTCAGGTCAATGAAACCCAACGGGCTACAACAAGCCTTTGAATATTGCCGTCAAGAGCAACAAATATACTTCGAGAAAAACAAAAGTACAAATAGGTCACTCGGTATAATGACGGTAATGGTAGCAGTAATCAGATCACAAGATACAACAATGGAAACACTAGCTATGGCAACAATAATTACCGAAGATATGATAGGTCAAACAACCGAGGACGATATACCCAAGGAGGATGTTATCTAAGAAAATATAGCCAAAGAGGATATAACCTGGGAGGATATACCCAGGAAGGATATAACCAAAGAGGGTATTACCAAGAAGGGTATAATCAAGGTCAACAGGACCGACGCACGGCCCCACTGAATTTTTCCATTGCAAAAATTGTTGAAATGTAATTCAAATCTGGCAACTCCACACTAGATATGTTAATTTAGTTGATACTCTTCTTATGAATATTTGCTCATCATTGTTCCTTTTACTTATTAAAAACACTTCTTGCTTCACCTTAAAACTGTGCACACGTGTTATTACAATAGGTTATGGGCCCAGATAACACAATGTCGTCTGCAATTAATTACCCGTTTGAAAAGTTGCGTGGCCGTGAAAATTACGATGTGTGGAAGTGTCAAGCGAAGTCATATCTCGTAATTAAAGGTTGCTGGAAAGTAGTAAGCAGTGGTGCGTCTGACAAGGAGACGGACGCCGATGAACGTGCATTGGCTGAGATAACTCTTATGATTGAGAGTACTAACTACGCACATATTGCTAAAGCAAAAAACTCGAAACAGGCTTGGGATGCATTGGAGTCTGCTTGCGCGGACAGTGGCTTAACACGGAAAGTAGAACTACTTAAGAAGCTGGTACAGCTTAAGTTAGAACAGTTTTCTTCAGTCCAGGAGTACATCAACGAATTGGTGATGACATCTATAAAGGTAAACAATGCTGGACTAAACATCGACGATGAAGTGACAGCGTCGCTGTTGCTTGCCGGGCTACCAAACGAATATCAGGCGCTGGTCATGGCAGTGGAAAATTCCAAAACAAAACTAACTGTATATTCTGTAAAGAACTTGTTATTGCAAGATGTTAAGTTTGACAAAGACAACGTAAATGCTCCGAATGCTCTATTTTCAAACGGTACGTACAAAGCGAAAAGGAACAAAGCAAACTTCAAAAATTTTAATAAAACAGTTATTTGCTATACGTGTGGTGGTCAGGGGCATGTACAGAAGGTATGCCCAAGTTTGAAGAAAGAGAGAAATAATGAAGATAAGAGTAAAAAAAGTGCAATAGCTGCTTCAAGCGCTTCACTTTTTACAAACTCTAACACGAAACCATGCAAATCGGATACTGTGTGGTATATCGATTCTGGCGCCACAACACACATGACGAATGATCGAAGCATTTTAAAAGAGAGTGTCTTATAAATAACAAGAGTGTAGTCTTGGCAAACAAAGAGAAAATGCGTGTAGAATGTAGAGGCGATGTCGATGTTCTACTTAAGGTAAATCAAGACATAATAAAAGGTGATATTCGTGAAGTTGAATGTGTGCCAAATTTATGTGCGAATTTGTTGTCTGTACGGCAGTTGACAAAAAAAGGAAAAAAGGTTGTATTTGAAAATGATATTTGCAACATCTATGGAGATGGAAAGCTAATTGTCACTGGATATGTGCAAGATGGATTATATAGACTGAATTGTAAGCTGTTGGACAATGAAAGTGAACGAGTTTCAGCAGCAGTAAGCAGTTTTAATCTATGGCACCGCCGCATGGGCCACATTTGTGACGAAAATTTACAACTGGCAAAAAATGCTGCAATTGGAATGGCCTACAATTCTGCAGACTCAAGTCAAAATAAGTGTATTGTTTGTTTACAAGGAAAACAAACACGAGAAGTGAGCAAGCAAAGTGGAAGCCGCGCTAATGGACTATTAGAATTAGTTCATTCAGATGTCCTTGGACCATTAAAAGTCAAGTCGTTCAGTGGTGCCAGGTTTATGCTAACTTTTGTACATGATTACTCTCGCAAAACGTTCGCATATACAATTCGAGAAAAGTCGGACGTGGTTAACAAATTTGAGTTGTTCAAAAATCTGGTAGAAAATCAAACCGGGCAAAAAATACGAATTCTCAGGTCTGACAATGGTAGAGAATTTTGTAACAACGAATTTAAGCATATTTTGCAAAAGGCCGGAATTATACATCAGACAACTGCACCGTACACTCCAGACCAGAACGGCGTTGCGGAACGAATGAACCGCACCATCATTGAACGTGTACGGTGCATGTTACTGGATTCCAAATTGCCAAACACATATTGGGCTGAAGCAGCAAATACAGCGACTTATTTGATAAACAGAGTACCTTGTCGTGGCAATGATAAAACACCTGAAGAGATTTGGTCAGGTGTAAAGCCAAATCTGTTGCATTTACGCATATTTGGTTGCACGGCAATGGTTCACATTCCGAAAGAGAAACGAGGAAAGTTGGATGCCAAATCGGTTGAATGCGTCTTCGTTGGATATTGTGATTCGTCAAAAGCGTTTCGCCTTTATCGTAAGGCAGATCATAAGTTTTTGTTAAGCAAGGACGTCAAGTTCATAGAAGGCGGTACCATCGACTCAGCACAGACATCAAATAACATTGTCAAAGTTCTGGAATACGAACCCCAGATGACAGATTCAGGGGGAACACATTCAGCAGAATCAGCATCTACTAAGGAGCCTAGCCTTGAATGCTGTTCAAACGAAATACAGAGTTTCGATGTACCAATTACTTCGAGTGTTGTTGAAGCAATTGTACAGAGCACCGTTAACGATAATGGAAGTAATATAGAGGAGTTACGGCGTTCTGAAAGAATTGCTAACAGAGTGACAGGCCATTTGTTCTGCATGATGCTTGATGGAGACGACCCGTCAACTATTACTGAGGCCCTCGAGTCTAACGAGTCCGAAGAATGGAAAGACGCTATGAAGGTGGAAATGAATGCACATGAATTGAACAAAACATGGGAGCTAACTGAACTTCCTGCTGGAAAGACGGCCATCAAATCAAAATGGGTCTTCAAAACAAAACGTAATGATCGGGGCGAAATTGTGCGACATAAAGCTAGACTTGTAGCAAAAGGCTTTTCCCAAAAGCAAGGTGTCGACTACAATGAGACATTTGCACCCGTAGTTCGATACACTTCGATTAGACTTCTGTTTGCTGCGGCTGTAAAACACAACTTGTTCATTCATCAACTGGACGCCGTGACGGCATTTCTAAATGGCGAGTTAGAAGAAGAAGTATACATGGTTCAACCAGAAAACTTCAATGACCAGTCTGGAAGAGTTTGCCGATTAAAAAAATCCTTGTATGGATTGAAGCAGGCCAGCAGAGTCTGGAACCAAAAATTAAATCAAGTTCTAATGGATTTTGGGCTTGAACGAAGTCGTGTTGATCAGTGTGTCTACTGGCATGTTGAAGAAGCTTCTATAGTATATGTGGCAATATATGTTGATGACATACTAATTTTTGGAAATGATAAAACCCTGGCTTCAGAAATCAAACGCAAACTTTCAAACAGCTATGAAATGAAAGACATGGGCGAAGTATCCTCTATATTGGGAATTAACGTTCAGCGAGACAAGGTAACAGGCAGCATTACTATTCAGTCAAATTATATTACAGCAATCCTAAAGCGATTTGGTATGGAGGATTGCAACCCAGTGACGACACCACTAGACCTTAATCAGAAACTCACTTCTGAGATGTGCCCAAAGGATGATAAAGATATTGAAGACATGCGGAAAGTACCATAAATGGAGGCAATTGGCAGTTTGCTTTATGCGGCGCAGAACACACGTCCCGACATAAGCTTTGCGGTTAATCTACTGAGTCGTTTTTCATCGAATCCAGGACAGGCACACTGGATAGCCGTAAAACGTGTTATGCGCTATCTGAAAGGAACAGTTGACAAAGGTATAACGTATCATGTGAAAAATGACAACCTTGCCGGATATTGCGATGCTGACTGGGCAGGAGATCTGGATGACAGGCGATCAACATCCGGATATGTATTTATCACACAAGGGGGTGCCATCTCATGGTGCTCGCGGCGACAACAAACAGTAGCCTTGTCGTCAACAGAAGCGGAGTTCATGTCCATAGTCAGTGGCCTACAGGAATGTATATGGCTGATGCGTCTACACGAAGAACTTCGTTTAGGTTTACCAAATCCAGTTGTGCTCTACTGCGACAATAAAAGTGCCATACACATCGTTAACAACAACTCACACTCACCCAGAACCAAACATGTTGACATAAAGATGAAATTCATACAAGAGAAATTGAAGAGTGGAGCTATTGGTCTAGAGTATGTGCCTACAGACGACATGGCAGCAGATGGATTCACTAAAGCACCTTAAAACTGTGCACACGTGTTATTACAATAAAAATCATATCTTCTCAACGAATAAAGATAATTGCATGAAATAAGTTTTGTTTAAAAGTGAGCTACGATATCTGGGAGCGGCAAAGTAGGTTGTCAAAGTCAGAATTTGTTTCCGGTGCAGCCTTAGCGTCAGAAAATGGCTAGTTTTCCATTATTTATAAACTTTGAAATTTGCGACTGTACACAGTATATATATTCTTGATCAGTATGACATGACGAGTTGATATAGCCATGTCCGTCCTTCCGTCTGTATGTCTATTAGTATTTATACAATATATTATACAATTTTGAAGTGATCGATTTTGCACAGAGTCTTCCTTTCTGTGCGATCAACTCATATGTCGGAATCGGCATGATCGGACTATTGGAACTGGTAGCCCCCATACGAAAAGAAGAAGAAAAATGAACGAAACTTGATTCGTTGTATAGACAACTTTTTTGTTTTTGAAGATAGAGGGCTGAAACTTCAAACATAGTATTTTCATATAGACCAACACATTGCCTGAACATTGAGATAGGGCAACTGGAACTGGTACCTGCCATACGAAATGAAGAAGAGGAAGAGAAGCAACAAATAACAGCTCCCTTCAGAAAACTGCAACTGCCAAAAGCTTAGTATTTATGTTATAACACAATAATACGGCTACCTAAGAATATAAATTAATTCGATAATGATTCCTGTTATAATTGCGTTGCTATTCCAACTCAAAGATGGCCAATTTACAAAAAATTTAGTATGTTATTAAAAGTTAAAAAAGGGTCAACTTTGACTGTCGATAGCTTTCAAACTATAATTTCGATTTCTTTAAGGTTAATTTTTCCCTAATCTCTGGAAAAATCAGGCTCATATATTTGTTTTATCAAAAGCGTTCATGAAATTTTTGATTTTTGCCAGCTGAATGTTTCTAAGGCCCCTCTGTGCGACGTCAGTACCATCGAGATGGATAATATCAACAAAATCAACAAGGCCAGCAACAGCAACAACAACAATCGACAATCGGTTCTGCAGTCGAGAACTGCAACCGGGTCCGACCTGGACTTTGGTCCAGCCAAGGATTGTCGAAACTCGACTCACGAAGTCACCCAAACAGTACGTATGCATTCTTTCCGCTTCAATATACCTATCGCTTTTTCCGAAAACCGAGCAAGCAACGTCTGCTTGCTTGCTCAGTTCCCTACTCTTACGTGCAGGCGACATTGAGTCAAACCCAGGTCCCAGAGTGTGGCTGTGCTCCGTTTGAAATGCTCGCATTACAAAAGAAGTGTACTCCATGCTTTGACAAGAGAGCTCAAATTAGTGTCATTTGCGCTGCTCTGGGCTTTATAGTGCAGATGATTATTCTACATCGTTTAACTGCCCCTCCTGCCTTGCTACGCGTCCAGGAACGCCTTCCGTAACATCCAGCCCCAGCCATCAAAACTCCAGCTTCAGAGTCCTTCAATGGAACTGTAATGGACTGCGCCACTAGATCACGGAATTAACAGACTACATGGCCAGAGTTGTGACTTATTTGAGATACAAGTATTTAAAATACAAATACAAAATACGTATTTTGGATTTTGTATTTAAGTACTTTTTAAAAGTATTTTGTATTTTATTTGAAATACTATTCGAGACGTATTTTGTATTTGTAAAATGGTTTGTAAAATACAAAATACTTTTTTATTTTGATGGCCACTAGTGGTGAGCAGCTTAGAAAGTCTATATGCAAAATGAGAAATGAAAAAAAAGCATATAAAACCTGACTAAATGAAATTCAGAGTTGGCAGCACTGTTTACATGTCATTACGCCGTACGCGCCTTTTCCATTTCATTTTGCCTCGGTTACGTGTTATATCTAACTTAACGCCGACAGTTACTATTTATTAATACAAGTAGTGTTTGTATTGTAACTGTTTGTTATCAAAAATATATTATCTATTAAGTACAGAGTTGGATTTGGTGTGCTACTTAATACTTTATATTAAATATTAATCAGTGATTGCTTGCCCAAAGTTGGAATTGGAATTTTAATGCAAAATGTAAGTACCTCAACAGATCGGTCAAAAGTGTTTATTTGTTACTTATTTTATTTTAATCTCTATTTCAGGGACGATGATAACCTCAATTATCCATTTATGTTGAGGCATTGTTACAAAGACGTTAAGAAGGATGATGGACACGAAGTAAATATATCTGCTGTTTGTAAAAAATGCTCCAAAAAATTAAAAGGCAGTGTGAATGCGACTACAAACTTCTTAAAGCATATAAAAGTAAGTATTTATTTACTTAAACATTATAACTTATAGGTGCATAGTGTGCATACATATCCTCACGTCTGTAATCTGTAATCCATAACAAAAGAGCACACTAGTCACGAAATATAAACATAATAATAGGCTTGCTTTAATGCAGCACTTTTTTCAGGTTTCAAGAATAATGTTGGGTTTTAATTAGATTCGACCTGCTTTAAAATATCTGTCGACGTCACACACCACCGTTGTAGTAACATTATAAAACGCAATTTATATTTCTTTCCTTTTTTAGTTATTATGGTTATTTACATTTTTTTTTTTTCAGAAAAAAGGCCACGAAGATCTACTAAATGAGTATGAGGAATTGAAACCCCAACATAGTAAGAAAAGAAGATGTGACATTACTGAATCTGAGTCAGGCAATGGTGCAAGTACTAGTTTGAAAAATAAAATAAAATTAAAACAAACTACTCTTTCAAACATTTCAACAAAGTCAATTAATTTGGATAAATTAACTGTGAACTTCATTATTGATACGATGTCACCTATCTCAATTGTTGAAAATAAGTCATTCCGAGCACTTATCGAAGGAGCTCAACAACTGTCAACTCCGCCAAAAGTAATGTGCCGCCGGACATGCAATAACAAAATTAGTAACACATACATGGAATATAAAGAAAATTTGAAACAGATATTGAAAACAGTTGATTATGTTTGTACCACCGCTGTTATTTGGTCCTCATCCAAAAGAAGTTATTTAGGTATGACAGTACATTGGATTGATGCTACCACATTTGCAGGAAATAGCTCACCACTCGCCTTCAGAAGATTTAAGGGATCACATACCTTTGACAGGATAGCAGAACTCATTATTGATATTCATTCTGAATATGATTTAAGGCTACCTAAAATAACAAAAACTGTAACCGATAATGGTTCAAATATGGTAAAAACTTTCAAAATATTTAAAAAGCCAGACTTACCAGACTCAGAATGTACTGGAATTTTGAATTTAGATGACTTTCTTGATAAAAATAATGAGCAAAGTATTGATGATATGGATGAAGATGAAATGTTATTGTTGAAAGAGTTTCCGAAATCCAATGATAGTGATATATATCAACTGCCCAACCATGAGCGATGTGCCACACACACTTTGCATTTAATACCTTCTCGGGACATAGACAAAGCCAGAAGTAACAATAACTCATACCGAAAAGTACATGATGCGGCCATGGCTAAATGTCAGGCTGTTTGGAATTTATGTGCTAGGTCTCCGAAAGCTTGTGGAACTTACTTGGAAATAACTGGTTAATCTCCAACAAGCCCCTGTCCAACCAGGTGGAATTCCTATTATGATTGCATAATTGATATCCTGAAAGTCCAAGAAACCATCAATGAAGTTCTGAGAAAACTATGATTGGTCGTCTTAAAAGAGATGGAAGTACAGTTTTTGGTTGAGTATATTCGCACATCTAAGCCCATAGCTGAAGCTATTCGGAGCTTAGAAGGCGACAAGGAGACTTTTTATGGATGCCTGCAGCCAGAATTGTATCGAATGCAAAAAATGTTGGACTTATTAAAACAAGAAAATCCAGTATATTGTGACGGTTTAGTTAATACAATTAAAGAAAGTATAGAAAATCGGTTTGAAAAATATAAGTTGCATGACAATCGTGCCAAACACAGCATTTTAGCAGCTGTATTATATCCCTTCTTCAAGTTAAAGTTAGTACCAAGCGCTGAAAAGGGGTATGTGAAGGAATTGTTTATTGCGGAAGTGCGAAGATTCAAACACGACGATTTTAAAAGTGTACACCCACAAACATATACATTGAAAAAGAAGCAAAAAAGTGAGTCTTACTATATGTTCAATGATTCAGACTCCTCGGCAACCTCTACAGATGGCAACAGCAGCACCTGCACTGATTTGGAAACCCTCCAATATTTAAGAGATGAAGACACGAGTCTGAATATCCTCAACACATATCCAACTATAAAAAAAAGTGTTTTTACGGTACAACACTTGTCTCCCGAGTTCAGCACCAGTGGAAAGGCTATTTTCGTATCGTGGTATGATTATGCGTCCACACAGACGCAACATGTCAGATGCTCTTTTTGAAGAGCTTGTGGTTTTAAAATCTTTAATAAATAAAGGTTAGGTTAGGTTAGGTTGAACAGGCAGCTCAACAGAAGTCGAGAGCACCCAGTGACCATTAGGTCCATTGTGTTGCCTGATTTATATACTGGAGGGATAGATGGGATTGGGTAGGGTTGCTGGGATAATGGATGGGAGAAGGGTCATACCGCTTTTCTTGGTTCTAATGGCCAGTCCCATTGGGCTTCGGCAGCCCGCGGAACCACCCAGTAGAATCCAGGATGAGTGCCAGGTCCTCCAGGTGCGCGTTCGCTAGACTGCCCAGTTCGTCAAAGAAGGGTCTTCCCAAAAATTGGGTTCTCCTCCTCAGAAGTGCAGAGCAGTCGCAGAGAAGGTGTTGGACACTCTCAATCTCTTCTTCGTTTTCGCAGCTACGACAGTAGTCTTGCTGGGATACGCCGTACTGTTGGGCCATACGCCCAATGTAGCAATGTCCCGTTAAGACTCCTGTCAACATCCTTATCCTGTTCTTTGTTAAGTGTAGGAGCTCGGAAGTGCGATTCGAATTGTATCTTGGCCATAATGCCTTGGACACCTCGCAGCCCAGTACTGCTGTCCAGTGTTGGGCAGCCACAGTCCTCATGGTACTGTCAAGTTCCGATAGGACGTACTGGATTGGCCTTTTAATATCTTTCACCACGAGACTTGTTGCTAACGCCGAACCGGATCTAGCGCACTCGTCAGCCGCCTCGTTACCAGGCACACCCATGTGGCCCGGTACCCAGACCAGTCTGATTGAGTGCGGTTGACACCGGTTCAGTGCCAAAACCGTGTCCCGGATGAGTTTACTCTTTACCGTGTTCGACGAGAGAGCTTTAAGCGCTGCTTGGCTGTCGACGTAGATACGTTCCTCGGGCTCTCACTCAAGGTGTGTATCAATTTAGCCGCCTGCCAAACGGCGTAGATCTCCGCTTGGAACACGCTACAATAGTCAGGAAGACGAAAGGAGAGTTGAACCGAAGGGTCATCAGAGTAGACCCCCGATCCAGTTCCTTCCTTCGTCTTCGAGCCGTCTGTATAGATTGACAGCTCGTTCTGCCTCACGGGAGTTTCGAGTTGCCAATCTGCTCTATTTGGAAATTCGACAGTAAATTCGTCTTCCCATTTGAGATCTGAAACCCAGTAGTCGTTCTCATCTGCCACAGAGGTTCCTACTGAGCGTATGATGGTACTGTGGCCCGCAACAAAAAGGCTTAAGAAGACCCTGGGCTGGCAGCCTGACTGCACTTCTTGTTGCCACGTGCTTGAGGGAGACTCCAATTGGTTCCAGATTCAACATCACATCAAGCGCTGCCTTGGGGGTAGAACGAATGCATCCTGTAACTCCCAGGCAAGCGAGTCTTTGTACCTTACGGAGGTTGTTTAGATGGGAGTTGGTGTGACCCGCCTCCCACCAAACCATAAGCTCCATAAGTAAGTATAGGTCTGACGACTGCTGTGTAAAATCAATGAATGATATACGGTTGCAGTCCCCATCCTTTACCGAAAGTCTTTTTGCATACAAAAAAGGCCTGTAGTGCCTTTTTCATCCTCTCCTCCGAATTCCTCCTCCAGGAGAGTTTAGAGTCGAGGATTACTCCAAGGTACTTGAAAGCACAAGCTCCGTTCCGCCCAGTGTCGGGAAATTGAAGATTGGGATCTTGTATTTCCGGGTGAACAAAACCAGCTCGGTCTTTTGTGGGTTGGCCCCCAGACCGTTCTGCTCTGCCCAACGAAGAGTTGGGCTCAATGCGCCGTTTAGGAGCTCACTGATTGTAGGCAGGAATGTGCCTGTTACCATGAGCACCAGGTCGTCTGCATAGGCCGTATCTCTACATCCCCTATTTTCCAGTTTTAGGAGAAGATCATTAAGGACAAGGTTCCACAGCAAGGGAGATATGACACCCCCTTGCGAAGTTCCCCTGACCACCTTTCTCCTAATTGTCGAGGTGCAGAGTTGGGCGTTTATCACTCTGTGGCAGAGCATGTTGCCAAGCCATCGAGTGATTGTCGGGTGTGAGCCAATTTTGACAAGTGCAGTCGTTATGGACTCGATCCTGACATTGTTGAAGGCACCTTCTATATCCAGAAAAGCCGCCAACGTAAATTCCTTTCTCCGTAATGTTTTTTCAATTGTGCTAACTACCTCGTGCAAAGCGGTCTCAACTGATCTACCCTTAAATTAGGAGTGTTGAGATCCACTGATAGTGTGAGGTGTAAGCATACTTCTGAGGTGCAGGTCCAGTAGTCTCTCTAATGTTTTCAATAAAAACGATGAAAGACTAATGGGCCTATAATCTTTTGGTGAGCAATGGTTGATCTTTCCTGCTTTGGGAATGAAAGCCACCCTCACTTCTCTCCAGTACCTTGGGAT
The DNA here is from genome assembly GCA_034638295.1 of Phortica okadai. Lineage (NCBI taxonomy): Eukaryota > Metazoa > Arthropoda > Insecta > Diptera > Drosophilidae > Phortica > Phortica okadai. The sequence goes on along the minus strand of CM067848.1, from coordinate 34,429,395 downwards.
GTATCCTGTGAGGAAACATCCCCTGAAGATTTCCAGTAGCCAGTGCGACAGGTGCTCATTGACCGCTTGCATCATGGCTGGTCTGATGTCATACGGTCCAGCTGATTTGTTGGGATGGAACGACTTGATAGCCCAGATAATATTCTCTTTGGTAAGGATTTCCCTTACTACGGCCTCACCCTCTAGGTCCACTGCCTGTTCCGGCTCTTCGCTGATGCTAAACCCAGATTCATCATCAACTTCCAAGCATCCCGGAAAGTGTGTGTTCATGAGGAGTTGTAGAGACTCCTGGCTGTCTTTAGCGAATTTGCCATCCAGATCGCAAAGCAAGCCTGGTGTGGCTGGATCTTTCGCTAGCAACCTTCGAAGTCTGGACGCTTCTGTGGTGCTGGTCAGATCCTCGCAGAAAGCGGCCCAAGAATCTCTTTTGGCCTTCCTACATGCCTTCTTGAAGACTTTGAAACTGAGGTGGTAGGCGTCCCAGTCCTCCTAGAAGTTTCTGTCTTTCGCTCTGTTGTAGAGTCTTCTCGTTTCCTTCCGTATCCTTCCGAGCTCCGGTGTCCACCATCTGTTGCGGTTTGACTTTGGAGGACGGCTGATAAGACAGGATTTGATGAAGGCCTTACATAGAGCTTCCGTAACGGTCCTGGTCGATTTCTCCAGTTTTTCCGGGTTTTCCAGCTTACCCACTGGGTGATTTGGGAGTAACTCCTTGACAAGTTGAAAGAACTTGACCCAGTCAGTTTGTTTTGGGTTCCTGAAGGGGCGTTTGGCCTCTCTGAACCATTCTACTTCGAAAACTATCCTGTAATGGTCCGAGAAGGAACCTTCCGTGGATACGTGCCAGTCTACAACAGAGAGAGAGTCACTGTTGGTCGCTAGGGTAATGTCAATAACCTCAGCACGGTTCTTATTGCGGAATGTGGGGTGGTCACCCCGGTTACACACATTAAGATTTGTGCATGACATGAATTCACACAGCGATTTTCCTCTCACGTTAATATCTTTGCTTCCCCACATAGTGTGGTAAGCATTGGCATCACACCCCAGGATTAAGTCAGTGCCCTCCTCCTGGCCATGCCGGATAAGGGCTCGAACGCTCTCTGACGGTGGATCCCTCTCTTCATACGGTAGATATGCCGAAGCCAGGTATAGTTTGGGACCGTTCCTTCGCTCGCATATCACTACCGTCAGTTTGTTGTTGCTGTAACGGGAAGAGAAAAGAACATTAAGTCCGGTTCAGGAATGATTGCCCGAAGGCAACCCATTCCCATCTTCAGACGGCCCTGCCTGCTCAGGACTCCGGACCAATACTGATCCAGAGGTCCTTGCCGTTTCCCTTGTCGCGGGCCAGCCCTCTCTTGATTGTCCAGTCCCCGGTGTCGCAGTCCGCGTTCTGGCTCTTGATCAATAAGAAGGTGGTTCGATCCTCCATAATTGGAGGTGGGAGCCAGACCTTAATGATCGTTCAAGCCGGAATTTGGTCCACGGGGACGACATCAATCTTAGCACCCGGCCATGGGGCGTCTAGTTTCAGCAATGTGTCCTTGAGGAGTCGCAGGGACTCCTCATTGGCACATGCCACAACCTTGACACCCTTGTACTAGTTGATACCGTCAAACTCTGCCACGAAGGGATTTTCTGGCCGAGTGATGGCATCTGCTATCGCCCGGTTGATTGACTCTTCAAGGATGAGCCAGTTCTCGGTAGTAAGTTTCCCTTCCGGGTCCCTCCTATCGATAATGACCACCTGCAGCTCCGGCTTCGAGCTTAAGCTTGCCAGAAATTCCCCTGGACGTTTCCGCTTGCTCTCCGAAGCCTTCGCCGAGTCATCAGACCGTTGTCTCTTATTTGCCGGTGCGGTACTCTTGCTAGCCGTTCCCTCCTTTACGGGGGGTGTGGCTGCGGCAGGTTTCTTTCGGCACTGAGCACTCGTACTTTGTGCGGACGTCTGAGTTTTGCCAGGCGAGCCAGCAAGTCTCAGATACAGTCGCACGTTGTACTCATGCTTTTTGCGCAGTCTCTTTTCTCGGCCGCTCAGCGAACCCGGGTCGCGACCCTCCAGTCCCTTAAGGAACTTTAGAGAGGTCTTGTACCCAGACAGCCGTTTGCGTTTGAGATCATCGTCTGCTATGATCTTTTTGGGTTGTCCCTGGACAACCGTCACTTCACCTTCATCTGTGCTCGATGACTCATCGTCTAGCGGCGGCTCCGCTAGCGCAAGCGCTAGCTCGGCTGCCGGCATCGATGGGCCTGTGAACACAAACTCCGACTCTGTGGCGGTTGGTTCCAGCTCTGAGCGCACTCGCGCGCGTTCCGTCACTGTGACCACTGGCGACACGCAGTGAGGATTGCTCCTCCCCGTGCCCGCCGGTGGTAGCGGTCACACCTCCCACCGACGTTTGGGCTGACATCCCAGCCCGCGTATCTCTCCTATTCTGCCAAGTACCTCTGACCATGGCTTCGGGCCCAAGCCCCTCAGACTAGGTCTGAGAGACTTGGGTCCGTCACCTCTGCTAGACACTGCAAGGCCCTGCGGACAGGCAAGAGATGCTAACATCCCTTGGTTGCTCGAGACAATGCAGTATCCATTGCCCAGCCGGCACCCTCGGGGAGGGTTCAGTCAGAGGAGTTTTCGTCGGCCAAAAAATAAAAATAAATAAAGAAAACCAGTCATTTTACCATAAAGTATTTTATTTCAATAAAGTATTTTGAAAATACATATTTTGTATTTAGTATTTAAATACAAAAGGCAAACGTATTTTGTATTTTGCATTTGAAATACTATATTAAAAAAGTATTTGCATTTTGTATTTAAATACTTTTCGAAAAGTATTTTGTACACCTCTGTACATGGCAAATCATAATATCTGCATCGCTGCCGTTCAGGAGACCAAGCTGTCTGTCGTCCGATGTCAGCTCCACTCATCGACGGAGTACAACTTTCTTCGCCTTGACAGAGCAGCAGACAAGGGTGGCGGCTTGGCCTTTGTGTTACACCGTTCGGTGGAATATACCAGGCTTGTGCTTCCCAACCGTGCTGACCAACATCTTTAGGCCATGGGAATTGCAGTTCGTTGCAAAGGGGGGAGATATTGAAATTATTAATGTCTACATACCCGCAATTGAAGCCTGCAGCACTGGCTACAAGCCTTATATTACTTATCTACTATATGGCGAACGCAGACTAGTCCTAGGAGACTTCAATGCGCATCAATAAAGTTGGCATTCAACTCTATGGAATGATAGAAGGGGTAAAAGCATTTATGAGCAAATCGACTCTCGCTTTGCTCCAATTAATGAAAACTGTCCAACGCGAATTACTGGTAGCTGTTCCAGCTCATCGGACATTACCATCGTAGGCCCACAGCTACTCCTGTGCACCAGCTGGCATACATACATAACGCTCAATTCTGATCATGTGCCAATTGTAATATCTACTCACATAGAGCCCGAGTTCATGAACTCAGAAAAGCGCACATACATAAATTTCGCCAAAGCCAACTGGACAGCTTTCACAGCACAATCTGAGGCTCTCTTCTCCTCCTTGTGCCCACTATTCCTGAGCACTGGAAAAAAGGGAGAATAATTCCAATTCTGAAGCCAGTCCTACCGCCCCATCACCTTTCTCTATCGCCAATATAATTGAGCTCCTTTTCCTGCCACACCTTAAGCAATCCTTCGCGCCAGCCGAACACCATCACGGGCTACGAGAAGGTAAAAGCACTACAACAGCGCTATGTGAGCTGGCAACCACCGTTGCAACTGGTCTCAACAGCGAGCGCCCTCACCGCAGATCAGTTGTTGTAGCACTGGATTTAGCAAAAGCCTTCGACACAGTTAGCCTGCCAAAACTGTTCCACCACCTCATGGATACGAGCCAAGCGCTTGGCTCGAAAACAATCACACTAGTCGAAAATATTTTATCGAATTCCGCGGCAAGTACAGCAGTCTCCGAAAAATAAAACAAGGAGTTCGGCAAGGAGGGGTTCTCTCGCCAATACTGTTTAACTTGGTAATGTCGAAACTGACTCCACCTCCAAGCGACGTAAGACTTGTCACATATGCAGATGACTGCACAATTGTTGGAGTCGACAAAAATATATCTGAAATTGAGGAAAGACTCAATCTGTACCTAACACAGCTCTTGATGTTCGTTACTGACCACAACCTCAATCCATCGACTGCTAAGTCGTCCGCCACCATCTCTACCACATGGACGAAAGAGGTAAGCCTGCAGCTCGAGGTCAGAGTCAATGGCGCCCAAATTCCTTCGGTGAAATACCCAAAGATTCTGGGTGTCACATTCGATAGCACCTTTGTTTATGCCAGACATGCTGAAACCGCAACCTGAAAGCTCTAGCAGGCTCCATCTGGGGAATGGATAAGGAAACCCTCCTGGCCACTAACAAAATATATAGCCTCTCGCTCGCCAACTATGCCACCCCAGTATGGGCCCTGAGCAACAAACAATGGAGAAACCTGCAAGCGGCGCAAAACTCAGCCCTCTGTAACATCACTGGATGCCACTTGATGACTGATGAAGAACATCTTCACCAGGAGACGAAAACATTACCCATAAGAACTCACAGTGAGCTCTTAGCGGCGCAATTCCTTCTGGCATGACATCATCCTAATCATCCCAATCATGGAGGAACGATCTCCGCGACTTTACTTTGAAGATTCAACATCATATCGGTGACTCTCCGCTCACAAGAGCTGAAGTCATTCAGGGGCAGCGAGACATCCATACTGAAACGGTGCGTACAGCGATGCTTTCTTTCCCGAACAACGTGGTCCTGGGTGGCAGACCGCCTCCCATCGATGCATCAGAACAGCAGCTGCTTCGAAACACCAGAACGACTCTCTCCCAGTTACGATCATCTTACTGTTAGCTGCTCAATAGCTATCTAGCGCGTATAAATTTAGAAGTTGTCGATCGCTGCCCTGCCTGCAATGCTACCCCGCATAACACTTTCTTGAGTGCCCAGGCAATTCCACGCTGCTGACCCCCAGTGCACTCTGGTCTCACCCTGTTGAGGCAGCCATGTACCTAGGACTGGCTGTTATCTGAGCCCTCAATGTCATTCTTATTTATCAACTTTTCTTTTCTTTTTTCTCTTCTCTCTTCTTTCTTACGTGAATGTATACCATACTGCTAATGGACGATCTTCATTAGGTCGCTACAAAAACAACAACAACCTACTTTGTACAGAGAAGCAATAACGCCACCCAAGCAAGAACGAAATGACAATGTATCCTTCCATACGAATTTTTCAAAGGGATCTACACAAACCAGTCACCCGAGGAATCAAGAGTTCCACAATGTAGACACACCTGAACAAGATGCTGAATGCGACGTCATCAATAACGAAAATTTTTGGGAACATGCCTCAGCGAACCCACGGGGTACATAGATGTTAACAAACACGGCACAACCTTGCCATTTATAATCATAAACGCATCTACAGAGCATCAGTAACATTTATAAACCCAGACATAATCCCAACTAACAAAGAAGAAATTTTAAATAAACTGGTAACAATCGCCACAATCGTTAATAAACACGAAATATCAAAGAAAACGACAGTGCCTATCTTCAACGAATTTAGGGTAAAAGGAAATATAGATTGCTATTATTTGAATTCCATGCATATTTTAATGGATTGTTAGGTATAGATACCTTGGCACAGTTAAAAGCAAAAATCAATCTATGTAAATACTTGTCAAATACAAACACCACATGCAACTATTCCTATACATATCCGGAAAAATACAAGTTCACAGGTACATACAATCCCCGCACTTGAAAAAACACTCGTACCTATCCCCGTAAATATAACGGATGGTGCACTCATAGTAGAAACAACAAACATAAAACCCAAGCTACAAATTTCAAGTGGCCTTTATCATGCCACAAACAATAAGGCGAATATCGAAGTCACAAACTATTCATTGGATGACGAGTTTATATATCACCAGTAAAGACGCTATCTTCAGCAAGGCTGAAGCTTTAATACTTTTCACGTTGTGTCACTATAAAAAAAACTAAATGAATAGTTTTCATGCCTCCCTAACAACATAACTGTAAGGTTTCAAGTCAATTGGTTAAAACCCAAAACAGTTTTCTATACAACGGTTCAAGTTTCGGTATAAGTGGGCGTAGCCATGCCCACTTTTGGTCAAAATAGTTTTCATTCCTCCCTAAGAACATAACTGTAAAATTTCAAGTCAATTGGTTAAGAAAACAAAAAAGTTTTCCATACAACGGGTAAATTTTCGCTATAAGTGGGCGTGGCTACGCCCACTTTTGGTCAAAATAGTTTTCATTCCTCCCTAAGAACATAACTGTAAAGTTTCAAGTCAATTGGTTAAAAAACAAAAAAGGTTTCCATATAACGGGTCAAGTTTAGCTATAAGTGGGCTTGACTACGCCCACTTTTGGTCAAAATAGTTTTCATTCCTCTCTAAGAACAGAACTGTAAAGTTTCAAGTCAATTGGTTAAAAAACAAAAAAGTTTTCCATACAGCGGGTCAAGTTTTACTAAAAGTAGGCATGGCCACGCCCACTTTTGGTCAAAATAGGTTTCATTCCTCCCTAAGAACATAACTGTAAAGTTTCAAGTCAATTGGTTAAAAAACAAAAAAGTTTTCCATACAAAGGGTCAAGTTAAGCTATAAGTGGGCGTGGCCATGCCCACTTTTGATCAAAATAGTTTTCATTCCTCCCTTAGAACATAACTGTAAAGTTTCAAGTCAATTGGTTAAAAAACAAAAAAGTTTTCCATACTAGTTTCCTTCTGCTTTCCGAAGTTGACTCTCCATCGCCGGAGCGCTGGAGAGTATCTTTCTGAGCCTCGCAGTTTCCGTAGTCTTCTCCAAGTTTGATCAAAAATCCCTCCAGGAGGACCTTCTCGCTCTAGGAATTAAATTCTTATACAGTCTAAGTCTGTCCTTATACTCTAGCCGAATCATGTCATCGTCCACGACTTTGGTTGCCTTAAACAGCTCGTTCAAATCCCTTCTCATCTCTGCAAGTTCTTGGTTCCACCAGACTGGAAGAGAACGTCGCCTAGGGAGAGTGGGTTTGCATGCTTCTTTTCATGCACTGTTCAGTGGACCGGTCAGGACATTTGCACCTCTCCTTATGTCCTTCTCAGTTCTCACACCCCTGCAGTTTGGGAGTCTGCTCTCCACTAACATATCATAGAGCGCCCAGTCCGTATTTCTGGTATTCCGACGAAGCCCAGCCGGGTGCTCTGTTGAAAGCATCAGCTTAAAGCCTATGGTCCGAGAATGATGGCTGATCGAGCACCCTCCATTCCCGCACCTTTGGTTTGTTCCTGGCAATTAGCATTAAATCAAGTTCATTGGCAGAGGTCGGCCGTACATACGTCGGCTCTCTGCCAGAGCTTACTATACTTATGTTAGTTGATAGTATGAATTCTAAAAAAGACTCACCCCTTTCATTGATATCCGCGCTTCCCCACACTTCATGGTGTGAGTTGGCGTCGGCGCCAATCACCACGTCGGGTCCCATCTTCTCGGATGCGGACACCAGCGTCGTCACTTCCATTGGTGGAGCTGGCTTATCGTGCTCCATATAGCTCGACGCCAGCCATGTCACCTCCTTCTTGCGGCCTTCTATAGCCACAACTGTAAGGTCATCTGTGCTGTAATTAGGTAATAAGTAGGCGTGCAACCCTTTCCTTGTTAGGATGGCTGATCTGATTCTACTTACTGTTGTCGGGTGATGTAAATTGAAGTTTTTAGACCTCAGTCCAGAGAACACGTTACCCGACGCAATCCACGGTTCCTGGACCAAGGCCACATCATAGGCTCCTTCCTCCAGCGTCAGAAGGAGCTCAGTGGACGCCACTTTACATTTGTGGAGATTGAGCTGCAGGATCTTCAGATCCGTGTCTGTTGCTCTGTCTCTCCACAAGCGCGACACCTCCCGTGTCCTCCGTCAGGGTGAGGTCTACCATGGCTTCTAGGCCAAGGTCCTTGTCAACCTCCCCTGCTTCTAGTGAGTTGTCGTTGCCGTCATTAGGATGGCGCTTCTTGAGGCGAAGGTACACACAACCTAGGCCCCACGCCATCTTACCCTTCCTCTCATACAAGGCGTCCTCAGACTCCTTGTTGATTGCTAGGATGTAGTGCTGGCCGCCATCGGTATTGGGAGTCGGCTCCGACACGTACAATACCCTCCAATCCGCCATCGGGACATCTGGATTTTGCTTCTGGAGCAGCTTTAGCGCAGTCTCCTTCGGCAGTACCCTTGGGATGTACACTTTCGCCTTAGGTGGGGCCGGGTGGCGCCGTTCTCTCAAAGGCCCTGTAACGTCGGGACCACACCCTTCAGCCACTCCAGCGTAGGGTCGTCTTTGCAACGTAGGACTTTGACGCTACTGGTCCACCCCGACCCATCAAATGATGGCATTGGGGCGTCCGGCGACGTCTCCATCCTCTCCACTAGGGCGTTCAGAAGTTTCTCCTCCACTCTCTTCCACTGCTCTTGCGTTATCTTGCCGAGTGGATCCGTTCTGTCGATGAGGGCAACGACTAAGTGTCGTTTGGCCACATCACTAGCGGACTCCACTCGTTCGTGTGATACCGCGTGGCTCGCCTTCTTGGGCCTCTTGCTCACACGCGTATCTGTCTCACCCGACCTCTGCCGCTTCGTCAAGGCCTCCTCCAGAGCATTTCCGCTCCAGCCATCTGACGCTTCGGCCCTTGGGTCGACTCCGAAATGCTTCCGGCCCTCGAGCACTTGTTGCTTTGCCCAGGCCAGCCGCTCTCCCTCAACGGGAGTGAGACGAGCTACGTCTTGTAGCCTTCTGCAGATGCCCAGTGCCGCCTTGTACTTCGCTTTCTCTCACTGCTCTTCACGCGACTAAATCCTGAACCCGTCCCTTCTTGGGGAAACAGCGTCCACAGGTTTAGTCGGCGACGATAGTAGGATCGCCTCCTCTATTGTGTTTGCCGACACAACGCTCTCTAGGTCCGAGTCCGACTCGACCACAGCCCTTGAGCGTTGCATCACTGCGTTTTTGGAAGTGGTCAGCTCCTCGGCCGCACCAACCTCCGTCACGGCAGTAGCTTTACAACTGCTGTGGCCTGCTCCCACCACAACCGAAGTGTGACCGCTGGCGACACGCAAAGGGGTTTGCAACCCCCCGTGCCTGCCGGTGGTAGCAGTCACGCCTCCCACCGACGTTTGGGCTGACATCCCAGCCCTTGTTTCTTCTTTAGTTTCCTCCATTATGATTTAATCTTCTGGGAATCACCCATAGCGTTTATGGTCTACCGCCAGACACCTCGAGCCCATGGCCCCAACCCCGATCCCACCTCAGACCTTCTATGGTCCGGGCATGGGGTCAGTTTTGGGTCCTCAGCTGGGCACTGCCAGCCGGGTGTTTCCGCGGTGAACCTAGCTACCTCCAACTGACAGCGCCCATTGCACAGCCGGCACCCTCGTGGAGGGTTCCGACCGAGGATTTTTGCCAGCCTAACATAAACTTCGAAAATAAAAAATAAAAACAACCACAGGCATAACATCGCACTAGGCCTTTGGTATAATAAAATATAATCGAATAACAAAACACATGGAACTTGCTTTATCGAAAAACACACACACATAAATACATGCCACGTACGTATACTTGAATTGTCAAGATACAAAAAAAAAAGAAAAAAACCAGTAAGGGCGGTATAGTTGAGTATTCTCAACTATATAATACCCTGTACACACACCTATGTTGATAACACGTTAAACATTCGCCGACAACAAGCAGCAACCACGATATGGTCTGTGTATTTGCTAAGGTGAGGCAGGGCTCACAATGCAATGTTGCCATTAGATGGCGCTTTAGTACGGATTTTGTTACAAAGCATTGCTGCAAAATTTTAGTGTGTTGGTCTTTGCGGGGAAAGTGGTAGTTTGTTGTATGCAGTTTTAAAAAGGTATGTTATCTGAGTTTGCATACAAAATTTTAGGAGATACAGCAATCTTAAGAAAAAAATTACCTTTTGTTGTGCTCGATGGGCGGGAAGGAATGGGCGTGGCAAAAATTCCTTCAAACTTGATCTAGTGTTCGACCACACGAGACTATCTTCCAAATTTAAAGTCTCTAGCTTTAATAGTTTTCGCAGTGTTAAATACGGTTTTTGGTACAAATAGGATAAAGCAGTGTTCAAAGCGCAATTTATGCCAAATTTCAACTTGTTTGTCTTTGCGTTGTCACACAGCGTTAAAAATGAAAGTTTGTGGTAAGCAGTTTTAAAAAGGTATGTTTACTGAGTTTGCATACAAAATTTCAGCATTGTATCTTTTATAGTTTAAGAGATACAACAATTTTAAGAAAACAACTTTTTGAGGGGAAACGAAAGGGAGGGGGAAGAAATGTGGTATGCAGTTTTGTAGAGCTATACATACAGAGTCTACATACTCATTTTCATGTTTCTAACTCATCAGGTTTTTGAGCTACAGCCTTTTGAAAAAATGGGTGGTGCTCGATGGGCGGGAAGGAGTGGGCGTGGCAAAAAATCCTTCAAACTTGATCTGGCGTTTGACTTCACCAGTCTATCTACCAAATTTCAAGTCTCCAGCTCTTATAGTTTTCGAGAACCATTGGTGAGGACGGCCGGACGGACAGACAGGGCTATATCAATTCGTCTTGTCATCCTGATCAAGAATATATATACTTTATAGGGTCCCCCTCCCCTCCTTCTATGCGTTACATACAAACCGTCTCAAACAAACTTAATATACCCTGATACACAGTGTGTGTACAGGGTATAAAAATAATATATATTCGAATTGTCAAAATATAAAAAAATACTTAAAGAAAGAAAAGAAAATTGTCATTGCACTGCAGAGCAAAAAAATACAATTAATAATCAAAACGAATTGGAACGAACGGCAATAAAACTATTCAAATTCAACTAATGTCAAAAGTAAAACGTTTTTTACCATATTCAACAAGAAGTAGGACTAAAACGGTAAGCCTGCCCGATATTAGAGAAGAGCTAGAGGGGTTTCAAGAAGAATATCCAAACTAAGACAAAATGCCGAACGACAGTGGGGCTTTGCCTCTCGGACAAAGTGTACCACAATTAACACCTCAGGTGTTATGCGACTCTTTAAAAATACCCGACATTGTGTTGAGGTTGCTAACATTTGACGGCACAGCAGAAGACTTACAGGACTTCATTGAAAACGTAAAAGAGGGCTTCGTCAAGGGGACGGATAAAACTCCTTATGGTGCCCTTTTATTGCGTACGATCAGCAATAAGGTGATTGGCGACGCAAGCAAAGCATTGAAGATAGATGCGATCCCGATCAACTGGGAAGGAATGCCTTCTCGTAAATTTTGGAGATAGGCGATCGGAAGACGATCTATTCAGGCAATTGTGCACCTCTACTCAAGGGAATAGAATGGTTAAGAAATTCTATGAGGAGATTGTAGAACTCCAGACAGCAATTAATAACAATCTAATGACTCAAAACGAAAGTCCGGAAGTTATAAAAGCAAAAAGGAACTCAATTCAACCACAGGACTTAAAACCTTTTTGAGGGGGTTAATCGACCCTTTAGGCGTCATCGTCAGGTCAATGAAACCCAACGGGCTACAACAAGCCTCTGAATATTGCCGTCAAGAGCAATAAATAAACTTCGAGAGTACAAGTAGGTACACTTCGTATAATGACGGTAACGGTAGAAGTAAGCAGATAACAAGATACTACAATGGAAACACTAGCAATGGCAACAATAATTACCGAAGATGTGATAGGTCAAACAACCGAGGAGGATATAACCAAGGACGATATAATCAAGGATGATATAACCAAGGAGGATATAACCAAGGAGGATATAACCAGAGCGGATATTACCAAGAAGGTTAAATTCAAGGTCAACAGGACCGACGTCAGTATCATCGAGATATCCAATACCAACAAAATCTACAACAACCTACTATGTGCAGAGAAGCAATAATGCCACACAAGCAAGAACGAAATGACAATGTACCCTTCCAAACGAAATTCTCAAAGGGATCTACACAAACCAGTCGCCCGAGGAACCAAGAGTTCCACAATGTAGACACACCTGAACCAGATGCTGAATGCAACGTAATCAATGACGAAAATTTTTGGGAACATGCCTCAGCGAACCCACAGGGTACATAGCTGTTAACAAACACGGCACAGCCTTGCCATTCATAATCATAAACGCATCTACAGATAATCCACTAAAAATATTGATTGATACTGGAGCATCAGTATCCTTTAAAAACCCAGACATAATCCCAACTAACAAACAAGAAATTTTAAATAAACCGGTAACAATCGCCACAATCCTTAATAAACACGAAATAGTAAAGAAAACGACAGTGCCTATCTACAATGAATTTAGGGTAAAAGGAAACATAGATTTCTTATTATTTAAATTCCATGCATATTTTAATGGGCTGTAAGGTATAGATGCATTGGCACAGTTAAAAGCAAATATCAATCTAAATTCTTGTCAAATACAAAGGACACATGCAACCATTCCTATACATATCCGGAAAAATACAAGTTCACAGGTACATACAATCCCCGCACTTTCAAAAACACTCGTACCTATCCCCGTAAATATAACGGATGGTGTACTCATAGTAGAAACAATAAACATAAAACCCAAGCTATAAATTTCAGGTGGCCTTTATGATGCCACAAACAACAAGGCGAATATCGAAGTCACAAACTATTTATTGGATGACGAGTTAATATATCTTGAGCAAGCCCTGGAGGGTACAGCATATAATGAAGAAGAACACTACGAGGTAAATAATCAAGATTTTGTACCTGAAGAAGGAAAAAACGACAACATCAGCATAGAAGGAAAGATAAGAACTGGACACCTAAACGAGGAAAAGCGAAGAGAATTGTTAAAACTTTGTAGATTTTACTCGAATATATTTCAACAAACCAGCGCAAAGTTGACATTTACAAAAGAAATTAAACATAAAATTGAGACAACGATGATATACCAATATACACGAAATCATATAGTAGTAGTAGATTTCAGGAAAGAAAACCGAAGAAACAAAATAACCCCAAGGTTTTCGAAACAGACAGTTAAGAAAAACAAAACAAACACTATTCTTACAAACAAAGACCAAAAAATACAAAAACCCAAACTTAGAAGAACCAAAAAGAAGACTCAATAAATGACATCTTTCATTACAACCAATACCTTGCATAAGCAAATAGAATCGACATACTAAACATTTCTGACAACATTTCGATAACAGAATTTGTATGGTATCATCTTCGCAAATAGAAAAACCAGTAAGGGTGGTATAGTCGAGTATACTCGACAATATAATACCCTGCACACATGGTAGGCGGTGCCACACCCTCAATGTACAAAAACAGATTGATCTGACGTCGCCTATTCAAATAGTGTTCAAAATATCAAGAAAATCGGTCAAAAAATGTGGATTTTACGAAAAATTTAAGTTTGTGGGCCTCTGAGGGGTAGCCATCAAAGAGAGGGGAAATTTCTGGTAAGCAGTTTTTAAGGTGTATTATCACTGAGCTTGTATACAAAATTTCAGGTTCATACCTTTGTTAGTTTTGGAGATATAGCGTTTTTAGACAAATACTAGGGGAGGGGAAATTAAGGGGAGGGGGTAAAATTGTGGTATGCAGTTTTGTAGAGTTACTCATACTGAGTCTACATACCGACTTTCATGTAAAGTCGAAAAGTAATCGAGCTCAAATAATCAAATAATAATAAACGTCAGAATTATTCCGACTCTAAAATCGACCGATTGTATTTTTCCGACTCTAAAATCGAACGATTGTATTTTCTTTCCTTCCGTACCGCTTACAAACGATAACTCGTGCAAGGAAAAGAGAATTTTCTGCACATACATTTTTTGGATATACTTAAATAACTAGGAGAAGTTCGCATCAAAACAGACAGATAGACGGACATGGCTATATGGACTCGTCTCGTCAAGCTGATCAAGAATATATATACTTTATACATATATTCGGAGATGTATCCTTCTCTGCGTTGCAAACTTCATGATAAAGTTACTATACTCTTGCAAGAGCATAAAAAACCAGAAATGACACTATCTTCAGCCAGTGCCGGATTAGCCATATAGCAAGAGTAGCAAATGATACGGGCCCCGCGTATCGGGGGGCCCCGCGCGACAAAAAATTTAAGTTCAGCCAATCTTAAGAGCAAATTGTTTCAGATTCTCAAGTAAAAATGCGGGTAATTTGAAAATGAATTATTCAAATTATAAACAAAAAGTTATTAAATTAACCAGTAAGGACGCTAACTTCAGCAGGGCTGAAGCTTAAATACTCTTCACGCTTATTTCTTGTGCCACGCCAATCTTTTTTTCCTGAATATATTTTTTCTTCATCTAATTAGCCTATATACAAATTTTCATTGTTTTTGCTCATTGGGTGCCGGAGATATGCAAATTATTGATTTTTGGTAAAAGTGGGCGTAACCATGCCCATTTTTTTCAAAATAGTTTTAATGCCTCCCCAAGAACATAACTGTGAAGTTTCATGTCAATTGGTTAAGAAACAAAAAAGTTTTCCATACAACGACGTGAATCTTGGTTCTCTTCCTCTTCTTCATTTTGTATGGCAGCTACCAGTTCTAGTTGCCCGATCTCAATGAAACTTTCAGGCATTATGTCGGACTATGTTAAACTACTATGTTTGAAATTTCAGCTCTCTATCTTTCAAATAACGATTAAAATTTGTTTTTCTTCTTCATTTCGTATGGGGGCTACCAGTTCCAATAATCCGATATGGCCGGTTCCGACCAATGATTTGACCACACATTAGAGAAGACTCCCTGCAAAATTTCAGCTCGATATCTTCGAAACTGTGGGAGAAGATAGCATATTCACAGACAGACGGACGGACGGACGGACAGACGGACATGGCTATATCAACTCGTCTTATTGAGCTGATCAAGAATATATATACTTTATGGGGTCCCCCTCCCCTCCTTCTTGCTGTTACAAACTTCAGGACAAAGTTATAATACTATTCACTTGCGTGAAGAGTATAAAAATTACACATTTTATGTATTCGTTGACATGTAATTTCCCTGAATATTTTTACTATAAAATAAATGCTAAAGGTATGCACATTTGGATATTTTTATACTTTTCACTTATGTGAAATAGTATAATAACTTTGTCACGGAGTTTGTAACAGATCGAAATATTAATTTCCGACTATATAAAGTATATATATTCTTGATCAGGACGACAAGACGAGTTGATTTAGCCATGTCCGTCTGTCCGTATGTCCGTATGTCTGTCTGTCTGTCTGTCTATATGTATGCAAACTAGTCCCTCAGTTTTGAAGCTATCGAGCTGAAACTTTGCACAGAGTCTTAGAATTTATTACGATGAATCATTCGTCGGAACCAGCATGAGCAGATAAAACTTGAATCGTTGTATGGAAAACTTTTTTGTTTTGTACAATAGAGTGCTGAAATTTTAAACATAGTAGTTTTACATAGTCCGACTACATGCCTGCAAGTTTCATTGAGATTGGACATCTGGAACCGGTAGCTCCCATACAAAATGAAGAAGAGGAAGAGAAGCCATATTCACGTCGTTGTATGGAAAACTTTTTTGTTTCTTAACCAATTGACTTGAAACTTTACAGTTATGTTCTTAGGAAGGAATGAAAACTATTTTGACCAAAAGTGGGCGTGGCCACGCCCTTTTATAGCGTAAATTGACCCGTTGTATGGAAAACATTTTTGTTTTTTAACCAATTGAAACTTTGCAGTTATGCTCTTAGGGAGGAATGAAAACTATTTTGATCAAAAGTGGGAATGGCCACGCCCACTTATAGCTTAACTTGACCTTTTGTATGGAAAACTTTTTTGTTTTTTAACCAATTGACTTGAAACCTTACAGTTATGTTCTTAGGGAGGAATGAAAACTATTTTAACCAAAAGTGGGCGTAGCCACGCCTACTTATAGCGAAAATTGACCCGTTGTATAAAAAACTTTTTTTGTTTTTTAAACAATTGACTTGAAACTTTACAGTTATGTTCTTAGGGAGGAATGAAAACTATTTTAACCAAAAGTGGGCGTAGCCACGCCTACTTATAGCGAAAATTTACCCGTTGTATGGAAAACTTTTTTGTTTTTTAACCAATTGACTTGAAACTTTACAGTTATGTTCTTAGGGAGGAATGAAAACTATTTTAACCAAAAGTGGGCGTAGCCACAGCTACTTATAGCGAAAATTGACCCGTTGTATGGAAAACTTTTTTGTTTTTTAACCAATTGACTTGAAACTTTGCAGTTATGCTCTTAGGGAGAAATGAAAACTATTTTGGTCAAAAGTGGGCATGGCCACGCCCACTTATAGCTTAACTTGACCCTTTGTATGGAAAACTTTTTTGTTTTTTAACCAATTGACTTGAAACTTTACAGTTATGTTCTTAGGGAGGAATGAAAACTATTTTTACCAAAAGTGGGCGTAGCCGCGCCTACTTATAGTGAAAATTTACCCGTTGTATGGAAAACTTTTTTGTTTTTTAACCAATTGACTTGAAACCATACAGTTATGTTCTTAGGGAGGAATGAAAACTATTTTAACCAAAAGTGGGCGTAGCCACGCCTACTTATAGCGAAAATTGACCCGTTGTATGGAAAACTTTTTTGTTTTTTAAACAATTGACTTGAAACTTTGCAGTTATGCTCTTAGGGAGGAATGAAAACTATTTTGGTCAAAAGTGGGCATGGCCACGCCCTCTTATAGCTTAACTTGACCCTTTGTATGGAAAACTTTTTTGTTTTTTAACCAATTGACTTGAAACTTTACAGTTATGTTCTTAGCAGAGCTCGTAAAATACGGTCAATCAATTTTTTCAAAGCTGTCTGGTGACGACGAAAACAGAAAAACATGAAGTAGGCTTGCTCACTCTCAGAACAGAACACTTTTTTTGTTTCGTTCGTCTTCTCTGTCTAGTGTTTTTGATTGAGCAAAACACACGAAACTGTCTTGCTATGACAGCTCAAACAAAGAAACATTGTCTTGCTTTCATGAAATATGTGTCTTTTAATGAGCAAAACGATTAAAGTGTTAACAAAAAGTGTCTTTCTATATATAATGTAAAACAAGTGTATGCAGCTATGAAAGGTGTTTGACCGTCAAATGGCGCCTCTAATTTGTAATATGCTTGCCGGTGAACTCCACACCACATACGTTGCATACCGACATGTTTCTATCTGCGTCGTATTTAAAAAGTACATGCACTTTTTATTGCAGTCCCGATTCATACCACACAATATTTTATATTTAATCCAGACGAAAACGTATTGCTTGTTAATATAATTTATTTTCAGTTTTCACACAAAAACACACATACACAGGCAAAAGATACTTTTTTTGTTTGTGCTCAGAAAATCTGTCTTTGGAAGACACGAGAAAAATTAAAATAAAACAAAATGTTAATGCTTGATCATTCAACTCATTAATCAAAAACAGAATTGAGTGTGTTTTCTCTCTCCCTCTTTTCATAGTGTCCGAATGAAACAGTTTTTTTTCTGACAGTTTGGAAATGTTGACAGTTTTTTACATGCTCTGGTTCTTAGGGAGGAATGAAAACTATTTTAACCAAAAGTGGGCGTAGCCACGCCTGTTTATAGCGAAAATTGACCAGTTGTATGGAAAACTTTTTTGTTTTTTAACCAATTGACTTGAAACTTTGCAGTTATGCTCTTAGGGAGGAATGAAAACTATTTTGATCAAAAGTGGGCATGGCCACGCCCACTTATTGCTTAACTTGACCCTTTGTATGGAAAACTTTTTTATTTTTTAACCAATTGACTTGAAACATTACAGTTATGTTGTTAGGGAGGCATGAAAACTATTCATTTAGTTTTTTTTATAGTGACACAAAGTGAAAAGTATTATAGCTTCACCCTTGCTGAAGATAGCGTCCTTACTGTTTTTTTTTTTTTTAAATTACTATACGTAGGTATAGGTATAATAACTACCACGAAAAACGTTGATTGAGTGCTGACCACATCACAAGGTATGTGTTGTACTATTTGTATTGCACTTTAGTTGGCAGCACTGCAAAATTAATAGGGGAATACACTGATATTGTCAACGATCGAGCTAGTCGTAACTCGAACAAACAACATTCTATTGACTATCAAACAATAAAAAATTGCTATAAATTTAACTATGGCTTAATGTAAAACACTTTTAAAATCACTTTAGATGTGAGCCATTCTTGCGAAAAGTTGTCTTGACATTGTTTCAAGTACTATTAGTGCTGTGTGCAATTCATTAAACTATCTTTTTTAAAACACAATAGAAGAGTCTTCCGAAAAATCCTCATTACTTACGAAGATGATTTGGAGAACAGCTTAGGCGGGGAATTAGTGCAGTTGGCAGAGCTGCTGAAAACTGATGAGGCTACTGTTAGTGACAGCCAGAAACATGAGCCTCTGGAATAGCAAATTTATAAATCTTTATAAAATAATTCTTTAGAATCGTGATTCCCAAACTTGGAAATTGCATTGCGCATTTACTTATCTCTAATGATCACTAATTGCAGTGGCGAACGTTCTTTTTCAAGATTATAACGTGTTAAATATGAATTAAGAAACTCGATGAGCCAAGAACGTCTTAATCATCTCACTTTGTTGAAAATAGAGTACGACTTGCTTAATGAAGTCGTTACTGAGAGTATTATCTCTAAATTTGCCAATAATAAATCCAGAAAAGTTTATTTGTAATAATTTTGTTTTATTTAATACCCTAATCTTGAGAACCTATATCAAACCAAGGGCCCCTTGACAGAATTTGCTACAGGCCCCGCGCTTGCTTAATCCGGCACTGTCTTCAGCAATGCTGAAGATTGTATACTTTTCACGTCCTTTTTTGTGCCACGCCCACTTTTTATACCCTGTACCTTATGGTACAAGGGTATATTAGTTTTGTCAGCATCGACAATGTATGTAACACCCAGAAGGAGACATCTCCGACTATACAAAGTATATGGTATATATTCTTGATCAGTATCGAAGGAGAAGTCGATTTAGCCATGTCTGTCTGTATGAACGCGTCGATCTCGGAAACTATAATAGATAGGACCACAAGCTCTTCACATTTCGATTCTGTGATTTATTACGCAGATCAAGTTTATTTTGTTTCCCCCTTTTTGACTTAGTTTAGGGATGAGGGGCAAATAACTGAAGTTACCTCGGAGAAAATATTACAAAAGTCGTATTTTCTGCGATGTTTTTTGAGATAGGAACACGAAATTGAGAGTGAATATAGCTGATTTTAAGCCCAAACAAGTAAAATAAAAAATAGGCGTGGCAACGCCCACATATAGTACAAATTTGAAATGCTTATATCTCTTGAACCATATAACTTATAGGAATGTAATTTAGTGTGTATGATATTGGGATATAGTGTAACAAGATTTAGACATAATATAGGCATAGCCACGCCCACTTATTGCCAAAATAGGAACAACTTAAACCTTTGAAAAAAACTGGTCTACAAGAGTAATAATTGATATGTATGATATTAAATGGAAATGAGATCGGTTTCGATTGAAAAGTGGGCGGGGCAACGCCCTTATACGTCCGTTACTAATTGAAGGTACAGGGTATGTCGAAGTCGAGTACTGTCGACTCCAATCCTTACTGGTTTCGACTGAATCTTATTTCCCTTAAATTAATATTCTATATACAAATTTTGATTGTTTTTGCTCAATGGGTACCGGAGATATGCAAATTGGTGCTTTGGGCTTAAAGTGGGCGTAGCCATGCCCATTTTTGTCAAAATAGTCTTAATGCCTCCCCAAGAACATGACTGTGAAGTTTCAAGTCAATTGATTAAGAAACAAAAAAGTTTTCCATACAACGACGTGAATCTTGCTTCTCTTCCTCTTCTTCATTTTCTATGGCAGGTACCAGTTGCAGTAGTCCGATCTCAATGAAACTTTGAAGCATTTAGTCGGACTATGTAAAACTACTATGTTTAAAATTTCAGCACTCTATCGTACAAAACAAAAAAGTTTTCCATAGAACGATTCAAGTTTTGTTCACTTTTCTTCGTCTTTTCGTATGGGGGCTACCAGTTCCAGTGGTCCGATATGGCTGGATCCAACAAATGAGTTGACTGCACGAATAAGAAGTCTCTGTGCAAAATTTCAGTTCGATATCTTCATAACTGTGGGAGGAGATTGTATATATACAGACAGACGGACAGACGGACATGGCTAAATCAACTCGTCTTGTCGTCCTGATCAAGAATATATATACTTTATATAGTCGCAAGTGAATATTTCTGTGTGTTACAAACTTCAGCACAAAGTTATTATACTATTTCACATACGCTAACGCCAACACAACATAAATTTCACTAAGATAAGAAAATAATCAAATATAATAAAAATTAACGCTAGTATGCACAAATCACCAACACTTCACTGTAATGCACAATAACTTGAGTAAAATATTTATATATATACCTCGTTTATGCGACAGCTAAAGCGCTTTAACTCAATGCGCACTAACTAAAAACGCAGCGTTTATGCGAGAGCCTTAAAGCGCTTTAGCTTAATGCGCTTTAAGAGCTGTCATGATGAACAGCTGATCAAAACAAAACAAAACAGTGTTGCCATAAGAATACAATTGAATAATGTTTATTTTCAAGAATATCTTTATATGTAAAAATCACATATATTGAATAAAATATGAATTGATAATCGCAATATTAGTTTTTAGAAATGTTTAAAAGTGTTTTTTCGCAATATAATAGAAAAACAGAGCTAAAAAAAAAATTTACAATTAAAAAAATTATATTAATTCATCAATATAGCATCACTGACCACTTGACACATTCGGTATCAGCTGATTTTTAATGCGCATTAACGAATGTCGCGTTTATGCGGTACTCTTAAAGCGGTTTAACTCTGTTAAGTCGCTTTTAAAAAGCGCTCTACGCTAATGCGCATTAAGGCGTTTATGCATGCGTTTTTAGTTAGTGCGCATTGAGTTAAAGCGCTTTAAGGCTCTCGCATAAACGCGGTAATAGATAATTTAATAATAGAAATAATGTGAAAAAATGTTAATTAAACACGGAGCAAAGACAACACGTCTGACTCACTTGAAATCTCTCTCTTCGAGTCCAATACCGGTCGCTACATTAAGGAACGTACAACAGAGATTTTACAAGAATATGAAATAGATTTAGAAAACGTTTATAGGTATGTACTACTTTCAGAACAACGAATTATAGTTATTTTCAATACAAAATTAAAAAAAATAATTAAACCAGTAAGGACGCTATCTTCAGCAAGGCTGAAGCTATAATACTTTTCACGTTGTGTCACTAAAAACCTAAATGAATAGTTTTCATGCCTCCCTAACAACATAACTGTAAGGTTTCAAACAACAAAGTTTTCCATACAGCGGTTCAAGTTTTGCGATAAGTGGGCGTGGCTACGCTCACTTTGGGTCAAAATAGTTTTCATGCCTCCCTAAGAACATAACTGTAAAGTTTCAAGTCAATTGGTTAAAAAACAAAAAAGTTTTCCATACAACGGGTCAATTTTCACTAAAAAAGAGCGTGGCCACGCCCACTTTTGGTCAACATTGTTTTCATTCCTCCCTAAGAACATAACTGTAAAGTTTCAAGTCAATTGGTTAAAAAACAAAAAAGTTTTCCATACAACGGGTCAAATTTCGCTATAAAAGGGCGTGGCCGCGCCCACTTTTGGGCAAAATCGTTTTCATTCCTCCCTAAGAAGATAACTGTAAGGTTTCAAGTCAATTGGTCAATTTTCGCTAAAAAAAGGCGTGGGCACGCCCACTTTTGGTCAAAATAGTTTTCATTCCTCCCTAAGAACATAACTGCAAAGTTTCAAGTCAATTGGTTGAAAAACAAAAAAGTTGTCCATACAACGGGTCAAATTTCGCTAGAAGTGGGCGTGGCTACGCTCACTTTGGGTCAAAATAGTTTTCATTCCTCCCTAAGAACATAACTGTAAAGTTTCAAGTCAATTGGTTAAAAAACAAAAAAGTTTTCCATACAACGAGTCAAATTTCGCTATAAAAGGGCGTGGCCGCGCCCACTTTTGGTCAAAATCGTTTTCATTCCTCC
The DNA here is from genome assembly GCA_034638295.1 of Phortica okadai. Classification (NCBI taxonomy): domain Eukaryota; kingdom Metazoa; phylum Arthropoda; class Insecta; order Diptera; family Drosophilidae; genus Phortica; species Phortica okadai. Next base: position 34,407,210 of record CM067848.1, on the reverse strand, counting down.
CTAAGAACATAACTGTAAAGTTTCAAGTCAATTGGTTAAAAAACACAAAAGTTTTCCATACAACGGGTCAATTTTCACTATAAAAGGGCGTGGCCACGCCCACTTTTGGTCAAAATAGTTTTCATTCCTCCCTAAGAACATAACTGTAAAGTTTCAAGTCAATTGGTTAAAAAACAAAAAAGTTTTCCATACAACGGGTCAAATTTCGCTATAAAAGGGCGTGGCCGCGCCCACTTTTGGTCAAAATTGTTTTCATTCCTCCCTAAGAACATAACTGTAAAGTTTCAAGTCAATTGGTTAAAAAACACAAAAGTTTTCCATACATCGGGTCAAATTTCGCTATAAAAGGGCGTGGCCACGCCCACTTTTGGTCAAAATAGTTTTCATTCCTCCCTAAGAACATAACTGTAAAGTTTCAAGTCAATTCGTTGAAAAACAAAAAAGTTTTCCATACAACGGGTCAATTTTTGCTATAAGTGGGCGTGGCTACGCCCACTTTTGGTCAAAATAGTTTTCATTCCTCCCTAAGAACATAACTGTAAAGTTTCAAGTCAATTGGTTAAAAAACAAAAAAGTTTTCCATACAACGGGTCAATTTTCGCTATAAGTGGGCGTGGCTACCCCTGGCTACGCCCACTTTTGGTCAAAATAGATTTCATTCCTTCCTAAGAACATAACTTTAAAATTTCAAGTCAATTGGTTAAGAAACAAAAAAGTTTTCCATACAACGACGTGAATATGGCTTCTCTTCCTCTTCTTCATTTTGTATGGGAGCTACCAGTTCCAGATGTCCAATCTCATTGAAACTTTCAGGCATGTAGTCGGACTATGTAGAACTACTATGTTTAAAATTTCAGCACTCTATCATACAAAACAAAAAAGTTTTCCATACAACGATTCAAGTTTTGTTCATTTTTATACCCTGTACACACACTGTGTATCAGGGTATATTAAGTTTGTTTGAGACGGTTTGTATGTAACGCATAGAAGGAGGGGAGGGGGACCCTATAAAGTATATATATTCTTGATCAGGATGACAAGACGAATTGATATAGCCCTGTCTGTCCGTCCGTCCGTCCTCACCAATGGTTCTCGAAAACTATAAGAGCTAGAGACTTGAAATTTGGTGGATAGACTCGTGAGGTCAAACGCTAGATCAAGTTTGAAGGATTTTTTGCCACGCCCACTCCTTCCCGCCCATCGAGCACCACCCATTTTTTCAAAAGGCTATAGCTCGAAAACCTGATGAGTTAGAAACATGAAAATGAGTATGTAGACTCAGTATGTATAGCTCTACAAAACTCACTCGCCTCACTATTAGCAAATACACAAACCATATCGTGGTACACTGCTTTTGCTGTCGGCGAATGTTGAACGTGTTATCAACATAGGTGTGTGTACAGGGTATTATATAGTTGAGAATACTCAACTATACCGCCCTTACTGGTTCTTCTTCTTTTCGTATGGGGGCTACCAGTTCCAGTGGTCCGATATGGCCGGTTCCGACCAATGATTTGACTGCACGAATAAGAAGTCTCTGTGCAAAATTTCAGCTCGATATCTTCAAAACTGTGGGAGGAGATTGTATATATACAGACAGACGGACAGACGGACAGACGGACATGGCTAAATCAACTCGTCTTGTCGTCCTGATCAAGAATATATATACTTTATATAGTCGGAAAAAATTAATATTTCGATCTGTTACAAACTTCAGCACAAAGTTATTATACTGTTTCACATACGTGAAAAGTATAAAAATGTATCAGCATAACTTCAGACAATGGCAAAACTATGATAAAGGCTATTGAAATTTTGAATGATGAGGCTACAGAGCAATCCCTGTTTGAAGATGATTGCAGCAGCGATGTATTCATGGAAATGTTGGATTCCATAAACGGATCAAATGTACATCTTGTGCGATGCGCTGTACATACACTTCAATTGTGCGTTTACGATGTCAACAAGCAAAATGATATCAGCGATAATATTAGTAATTGCCGTAAATTGTGCAAAGCTTTGCGTACAGAAACCCATAGGTGAGTAAAAATATAAAATAAGAAAATAGAAATAAGTTTACAAATCAATAAAAATCAATGCCATTATACTATTCAACTTGTACAGACGTACGCTAATGGAGCACAAACAGAATATTCCAACTCTTGATGTTGCCACAAGATGGAATTCGACATTTACAATGTTAAAAACATTGTTGAAACTAAGAGAGTTCCTTGCTGCAGAGTCGATTCCAACCTCGACTATCGACTGGGATTGGATCGAGCTTTATATTGATGCATTTAAGGATACATTCGAGGCAACTGTAAGGTTACAACATGAACAGCTCGTGTATAGTGACTTTTTCATCTTATGGATGGAATTTAGATTAAAGTGTGAAAAAAGCCAAAATTATATAGCAACCAGTAAGGGCGGTATAGTCGAGTATACTGGACAATATAATACCCTGCACACATGGTACGCGTTGCCATACCCTCAATCTACAAAAACATATTGATCTGACGTCGCCTATTCGAATAGTGTTCAAAATATCAAGAAAATGGGTCAAAAAATGTAGATTTTACGAAAAATTTAAGTTTGTAGGCCTCTGAGGGGTAACCATTAAAGAGAGGGGAAATTTGTGGTATGCAGTTTTTAAGATGTATTATCACTGAGCTTGTATACAAAATTTCAGGTTCATACCTTTGTTAGTTTTGGAGATACAGCATATTTAAGAAAAAAACCGGGGGAGGGGAAATGAAGAGGAGGGGGAAAAATTGTGGTATGCAGTTTCGTAGAGCTACTTATACTGAGACTACATACCAACTTTCATTTTTCTATCTCTTTGAATGTTCGAGTTATAGCATTTTAAAAAAGTGGGTGGTGCTGGATGGGCGGGAAGGAGTGGGCGTGGCACAAAACCGTTCAAACTTGATCTGCTGCCGAGCATCACGAGTCTACCCACCAAATTTCAAGTCTCTAGCTATTATAGTTTCTGAGAACTATTGGTGAATACGGACGGACAGACAGACAGACGGACGGACATGGCTTAATCAACTTCTCTTGTCATCCCGATCAAGAATATATATACTTTATGGGGTCCCCCGACCCTCCTTCTGTGCGTTACATACATTTGGCTTTTGCACAAACACAATATACCCTGATACACAGTATGTGTACAGGGTATAAAAATGTTATTCGATCAATTTAAGGTGAGGGAAGAAAAACTTTATTAAAATGAAGCTTTGTTGGCTGCCATTAATATGGATCCACGCATAAGCCTGGTTTTAACCAACATGCAAAAAATGTTAGCGAAGCAAAATTTAAAACAAACAGCATTCCGCATTAACGAACTGAAGCTGTGGCAACACTGAAATGTGGTCAGAGAATATCGTGCGACCGATAACTCAGATCAGACGATTATCCAACACTTCGACTCATCTCTATCGACAGATCGAACGCGTCCTTTTGCAGCTCAACGAATTTCAATAAAATATTATTAGAATTAATAAGTAAAATTCAGTGTTATATTAATAAAGATAATTGGTAATAAATAAATACCAAAGTGGTGACCCCGACGTGATACGTAGATGTTTTTTATATTACAACGGTCGGCAGTGACTCGATGCAAGTACGATTTAATGTCTGGACGGACACAATCAAACGACGACAACGAGGAACATTTCTTCGACAGCAACGACAACAACATGGCAGCAGAGGAACTGAAAATTCAATTAGATGCTCTTGAAAACAACATGCAACAGTTAAGTACTGCGATCAATCAACAATCAAGCATTCGACCTAACCTACAGCGCGTGCACGTTCCAAAATTTAACAAAGCAGATCCACATGTTTGGTTTGCACAATTGGAACGATCGTTTAGGCTGAGCAATGTCGAAGATGACACCGACAAATTTGATCTGATTGCAGTACACTTAGAGGATGATATTTTGCAAAGCTGCGAGGATTTAATCTCCACACCGCCATTGGTCGATCGATACAAAAGCCTAAAAGCTAGGTTGCTTGCAAGATTTGCAGAAACAACAGAAAGCAAATTACGTCGCCTTTTGCAAGGTATTGACACTTCGGGCTTAAAACCCACCGAAATATTGACTCGAATTAGACGTCTTGCCCCAAACGATGGTTGTGAAGCAATCATTCGCACACTTTTCATGAGTTACATGCCACAATCGGTGCGACCATTGCTGTCGGTGTGGAAAGAAGATGATTTAAATAATCTAGCGAAAGTTGCTGACAATATGCTAGAAACAAGCAACAACAACGTCATGTACGAAATTGCGCCATCGCAGCAACAACAAGTAACAACATCAGATGGCATAGAAGCAATTTCACGTACATCAAGAACATCAGATATCAACAAAACAATTCAAATGCTGGTAGAATCGGTAAACAAGCTTCAAAAGGATATCAAAACTCTTCAAGTAACACGACCAAAAAACAATTCACGTCCAGACTCTCCTCGAGATGACATCAGAACCAAAAGCATTAACGATCAGCAAGTATGTTGGTACCATCAAGAGTTTGGTAACGATGCACGTAAATGCCGCCCTGGTTGTTTGTATTCGAAATCGTTAAACTAAGAAAGCTGCCGTATTCGCTGGTTGGCGGTAGCTGTGCGACAACCAGCAGTTCATCAAATTTTAACACAAAACACAGTTCATGTGAAGTTCGTTTACACATCATCGACCGAACATCAAAAACGCAGTTTCTCGTAGATTCAGGGTCAGTAGTCTCTGTTATACCACGATCATTCGTAAATTTAAGAACTACACCCAATGATCTCAAACTTTTCGCCGCAAATCAAACAACAATTCAAACCTATGGTACGACTGTTTTGGCTCTCGACGACCATTTAATTGGCCTTTCATGATCGCAGACGTCAGTTCACCAATAATTGGAGCTGATTTTCTATCTCACTACAACTTACTCATCGACCTCAAAATGAAACAATTAGTTGATAGAGAGACTAATATTGGCGTAACAGGTAATATACATAAATCGAAAACCTCGACAATTTCAACATTAAACAACGACACTGATTTTCGTGGTTTATTGAAGAAATTTGTGAATGTAACGACTATTCAGACGAAACACAGTATGGTTGACACGACACATAGTGTAGTGCACCACATCGAAACAACCGCAAAACCAATAGCTGATCGCCCACGACGTCTCACGGGCGATAAATTGGCAATAGCAAAAAATGAGATAAATTCTTTAATTGACCAAGGAATATGCCGTCCATCCAAAAGCTGCTGGGAAAGCCCATTACATTTGGTTTCTAAAAAAGACGGTGGCTGGCGAGCATGTGGCGATTATCGTAAACTCAATGGGATAACGGTACCTGACCGGTATCCAATTGCGCATATCCACGATTTCGCAGAAAAACTTCATGGTAAAACAATTTTTACAACTCTCGATTTGGTTCGCGCGTATTACCAAATACCAATGTCTGACGAAGACATTAAAAAAAACAGCTGTTTGCACACCTTTTGGCCTTATTGAGTTCCTTTATATGCCTTTTGGTCTCAAAAACGCCACACAAACATTCCAGCGATTCATGGACAGTATATTCAGAGGCATCGATTATGTCTACTGTTACATCGATGACATATTGATTATGTCTTCAACTCCCGATGAGCACGAGCAACATTTGCAAAGCGTACTTTCAATATTGCAAAAAAATGGATTAACCATCAATGCAAACAAATGTCAAATAGGCAAACCAGAAGTCAAATTTCTAAGCTATGTCATAAATCGAGACGGAATACGACCACCTAAAGAGCTCATTGATGCCATCGTCAACTATAGTAAACCAAGCACAATCTGCGAACTGGGACGGTTCCTGGGCATAGTAAATTATTATCGACGATGTATCGCTCAGTGAGATCTGCCGAGGAATCAAGAAGAACGACCAACGGAAAATTGAGTGGACTTTGGAGGCTTCGAGCGCGTTTGAATTATGCAAGCAATCTGTGGCAAATGCAGCACTCGTCGTACACCCCGCATCAAACGGAACACTTGCACTAGTTTGCGACGCATCCGACTCGGCCATTGGTGCAGTGTTGGAACAAAAAACCGATGAAATGTGGAGACCACTCGGATTCTTTTCACGCAAACTCTCAAATGCCGAGAAAAATTATAGCACGTATGATCGAGAGCTTCTCGCCATATATGATGCTATTCGTTATTTCAGACACATTTTAGAAGCACGCCATTTTGTGATTAAAACAGACCACAAACCACTTACGTATGCATTTGCGCAGAAGCCTGAAAAAGCATCACCACGCCAACTTCGACATTTGGATTTCATCTCGCAATATTCAACCAGCATTCTTCATATTTCCGGACCAGACAATGTTGTGGCAGATGCACTATCGCGATTAGACGCTATTTCGATGCCAACAGCAATTGATTTAGACAAGGTCAAGTCAGCACAGGACGATGACGACGAATTAAACCAACTTTTGTTAGGTCAAACTAGTCTTGAACTGCAAAATTGGAAAATAGACTGACTCTGTACTGTGATATGTCGACTGGTACGTCTAGGATATATATTCCTCGATCTCTACGCTTCAATCTTTTTACTGTTGTACACGGCCTCTCACATCCAAGTGGAAGATCTACACTTCGCCAAATAAGTCGCAAATATGTTTGGCCATCAATGAGAAAAGATGTAACTACCTGGGCACGAAACTGTTTGCCGTGTCAACGAGCAAAAATTCATAGACACAACAACATGATACCGCAAAAGATTGAGGTGCCCGACAACCATTTTGACCATGTTCATCTGGACATTGTTGTCATGCCATTAGTAAATGGGTACCGATATTGCCTTACAATGATTGACCGCTTCTCGAGATGGCCCGAAGCTGTTCCGCTAAAAACAATGTCCGCAGACGTTGTAGCATCGATGTTTTGGAAACACTGGATTGCTCGTTTTGGGTGCCCCAAAACAATAACGACAGATCAAGGCTCACAATTTGAATCCGGATTGTTCAAAGCTTTATGCGAGCAGGTGGGTAGTAAACGAATACATACAACGGCATATCACCCCCAATCGAATGGAATGATAGAAAGATGGCACCGATCGTTCAAAGCAGCCCTGATGTGCACTCCTGACAAATCTTGAATTAATCTACTACCGACTGTATTATTTGGCCTTAGGACATGTTTTAAGGAAGATTTAGGTACATCAACGGCAGAGATGGTGTACGGATCTCATATACGATTACCAAACGAATTTTATGACGACTTATCTCAACCAGATCGACCCAAAGAATTCATACAGAGTTTTAGAGAACATATAAAGTTAGTAAGACCGGTATCGGCAGCGCATCATCTTAGCAGCAGCAAAAGTATGTTCATCCTGAAGCATATGCACGACTGCACACATGTAATGCTGCGAGACGATTCTGTAAGACAACCATTGGAGCCGCCCTACTCAGGACCGTATGAAGTGGTTGAACGCTCCTCAGATCGGGTATTTTTAATCAAAATCAACGGGAAAAATGTTGCCGTTTCAATCGAGCGACTTAACCCAGCATTCGTTGTCAAAGAATCCCAAACGGGAAGTGATGCAAATCAACCCACAGTGTTGCGCACTTATTTAAAACCACGCAAGGTTCATTTCGCTCCCGACTTGGTCACTGGGAAGGGGGTAGCTGTGGCAACACTGAAATGTGGTCAGAGAATATCGTGCGACCGATAACTCAGATCAGACGATTATCCAACACTTCGACTCATCTCTATCGACAGATCGAACGCGTCCTTTTGTAGCTCAACGAATTTCAATAAAATATTATTAGAATTAATAAGTAAAATTAAGTGTTATATTAATAAAGATAATTGGTAATAAATAAATACCAAAAAGCAAGTAAACAAGCGCCATCTAAGCCTGTATGTTTGAAGAGTCCCGTCCATTGTGGTTATATTAGTGTATTTTGTGTGTTGTTTGTAGTAAATGTTTTAAAGATATTGAATTGTGTCTGTCATTAACTAACAAAAATACAAAACTAAAATACAACCAGTAAGGAAGCTATATTCAGCAAGGCTGAATAATACTTTTCACGTTGTGTCACTATAAAAAACCAGTAAGGGACCTATTTTCAGCTTTGCTGAAACTTATATACTCTTGCAAGCATTTGGAAAATCCGTTTTATAGTTTTTCTAATAAGAATCTTATAAGTTTATAAAGATAAAGGGGCATAGCCCCGCCCATTTTCTAACTTGTTTTCAAGATTACAATGCAATCTACAATGCAATTCTACACTTCATTTTACGATGTTCTATCCCGTCTGCTCACACATCACATTTTTAAGTTTTTCTCTATATGGGCGGTGCCACGCCCTTATGTCCGATTCTTATGAAACTTTGTAATATCGTCAAGGATTCTTAAAAACGCGAAACTGCAAGGTTTCATTTGTTTATAGTTGAAAACAAAAAAGTTTTTCTAACAAAAACCGAATTTTTAACCGATTGTTCCTATGGGAGCTATATGCTATATATATCCGATCTTCACCAATTTTGCAGTGTGTCTTTATTTACGTCCAAGATGTTCTTGTGCAAAAAATCGAGGCGATAGCTTTAAAATCAAAGAGTTTATTGAGCAAAACCCTCATTTTTGACCGATCGTTCCTATGGCAGCTATATGCTATAATATTCCGATCAAGCTGGTTTCTACATATAAACTGCCTGCAAGGAAAAAAAAATTTTCTGCGTTTAAATTTTTTTGCTAACTTCAAAACTCTGGGAGGAGTTTGCATTGAAACAGACAGACAGACAGACGGAGAGACAGACAGACGGACAGACGGACATGGCTATTTGAACTCGTCTCGTCGTGCTGATCAAGAATATATATACTTTATATAGTCGGAGATGTCTCCTTCTCTGCGTTGCAAACTTCATGACAAAGTTAATATACTCTTGCAAGAGTATAAAAAGTAAATGAATAGATTTCATGTCTCCCTAACAACATAACTGTAAGGTTTCAAGTCAATTGGTTAAATAACAAAAATGTTTTCCATACAACGGTTCAAGTTTTGCGATAAGTGGGCGTAGCCATGCCCACTTTTGGTCAAAACCGTTTTCATTCCTCTCTAAGAACATAACTGTAAGGTTTCAAGTCAATTGGTTAAAAAATAAAAAAGTTCTCCATACAACGACGTGAATATTGCTTCTCTTCATCTTCTTCATTTTGTATAGGAGCTACCAGTTCCAGTTGTCCAATCTCAATGAAACTTTCAGCCATGTTGTCGGACTATGTAGAACTACTATGTTCAAATTTCAGCACTCTATTATACAAAACAAAAAAGTTTTCCATACAACGATTCAAGTTTTGTTCACTTTTCTTCTTCTTTTCGTATGGGGGCTGCCAGTTCCAGTGGTCCCATATGGCTGTATCCGACAAATGAGTTGAAAGCACAAATAAGAAGTCCCTGTGCAAAATTTCAGCTCGATATCTTCAAAACTGTAGGAGGAGATTGTATATATACAGACAAACGGACGGACAGACGGACATGGCTAAATCAACTCGTCTTGTCGTCCTGATCAAGAATATATATAATTTATATAGTCGGAAATGAATATTTCGATCTGTTACAAACTTCAGCACAAAGTTATTATACTGTTTCACATACGTGAAATGTATAATAAAGGGTATGCATAAGTCAATTTGCACAAAAAAAAAAAAACTGTAAGGACGCTATCTTCAGCAATGCTGAAGCTTATATACTTTTCATGCACTTTCTTGTGCCACGCCCATTTTTTTGACTGAATATATTTTCTCTTCATATTATTAGCCTATATATCAATTTACATTGTTTTTGCTCATTTGGTACCGGAGATATGCAATTATTGATTTGGGCTAAAAGTGGGCGTAAGCATGCCCATTTTTGTCAAAATAGTCTTAATGCCTCCCCAAGAACATAAATGTGAAGTTTCAAGTTAATTGATTAAGAACCAAAAAAGTCTTCCATACAACGACGTGAATCTTGGTTCTCTTCCTCTTCTTCATTTTTTATGGCAGGTACCAGTTCCAGTTGCCCGATCTCAATGAAACCTTCAGGCATTTAGTGGGAACTACTATGTTACAAAACATAAAAGTTTTCCATACAACGATTAAAATTTTCTTTATCATTCTATATGGGAGCTACCAGTTCCAGTTACCCAATCTCAATGAAACTTTTAGGCATTTAGTCGGACTATGTAAAACTATTATGTTTAAAATTTCAGCACTCTATCGTACAAAACAAAAAAGCTTTCCATACAACGATTCAAGTTTTGTTCACTTTTCTTCTTCTTTTCGTATGGGAGCTACCTGCTCCAATAATCCGATCATGCTGGTTCCGACGAATTATTCATCGTAATAAATTCTTAGATTCTGTGCAAAGTTTCAGCTCGATAGCTTCAAAACTGAGGGACTAAGTTTGCATACATACGGACATACGGACAGACGGACAGACAGACGAACATGGCTAAATCAACTCGTCTTGTCGTCCTGATCAAGAATATACATATATACTTTATATAGTCGGAAATTAATATTTCGATCTGTTACAAACCCCGTGACAAAGTTAATATACGGTTTCACATACGTGAAAAGTATAAAAATTGCTCTTATAGCCTGGGACACCCTAGAGTGTATATGTAACTCATCGCTCCGTTAGAAAATGTTAGTAAGAGATACTTTTATTTCATATTGTTTCGTTTTCATTTCATTCAAACACTCGAAAGACGAATTTGTTTTGCTTCAATAATAAATGATGCATGAATTTTTTAAATTTGACTCATGATATTTGTCAAGGGATTCTAAGATAATTACATCGAAATGAACATAAATTAAACTCAAATACAAGCCTGCAGTATGCAAGAAAGAGAAAGCAGGAGAATCAAAATGCGTCAAAGAGTGATTGAGCAGAATAAGAAAGAGGCATCTTGCAATGCGCAAAAGTGTGTATGCTAGTACGCGTGGCAAAAGAGGAGGGGGAAACGTCGTGCTGTGAGGGATGCACAAAGAAGAATTAGCACGACAAAGCTGACTGAGTGAGAGAATGACTGAGTTGTCCCATTGGCACACAATGATATACCATTAAGTATAGTATGTTCCTGTGTGTATGTGTTAGGAAAATAGGTGGAGGGAAGAGAAAGACGGTGGCAGTAGTCGACGACAGCAACAACTGCGTTGACAATTAATTCTTTCAAGTTGGTTTCTTTGGCCATGTGTTAAGCCAACGCCAGGACAATTAAAGCTTTCCGGATTATTAGTTAATTAAAGTAATGAGACTCGGCGACAAAACTGTCGACAACATCAAAAGCTTTCGTTACTGCTCTCGCTTCTGATTCCACTGTTGCTCTTTGCTGTCATCGGTTTGGTACTGCCAGGTGGGGTGACTAAAAATGAGGCAGCCGGCGGCAATGCTGGCGCCATGGTATTTGTCACACATACATACATATACATATATATACATAGCACAAGCTTTCTACTGAGCCGAGCAGAGGCTAAAGTGAACTGAGCTAAACTCAACTGACTTTCAACAAAGTCATTCACCGCTAATAATTTTCTTTATTATTCGCATTTCTTTGCTGCTCTGTCACTTCCACTTTACCAACCGACCCCTCCTTACAAACACATACAAATACACAAACATTAACAAACACGATGGATTGCAGACTTTTATGCGATGGTTGGTTGCTATTTTTATACTCTACACATAGTGAATAGTATTGTAACTATATACTAAAGTTTATAACACAAAGCCACATTCACTTGCGACTATATAAAGTATATACATATTTTCTTGATCAGGACGACAAGAAGAGTTGATTTAGCCATGTCCAACTATCCGGTTGTCTGTATATATACGATCTCCTCCCACAGTTTCGAAGATATCGAGCTGAAATTGCACAGAGAATTCTTTTTTGTACAATCAATTTGTTAGATCCGGCAATATCGGACCACTGGAACTGGTAGCCCCCATACGAAAAGAAGAAGAAAAATTAACAAAACTTGAAATGTTGTATGGAAAACTTTTTTGTTTTGAAAGATAGAGGACTGAAATCAAACATAGTAGCTTTACGTAGTCCGACTAAGTGCCTGAAAGTTTTATTGAGATCGGACAACTGAAAGTGGTACCTACAATACAAAATGAAGAAGAGGAAGAGAATCAAGATTCTCGTTGTTGTATAGAAAACTTTTTTGTTTCGTAATCTCTTTTGAAACTTAGGTTCTTGGGGAGGCATAAAAACTATTTCGACAAAAATGGGCATGATTACGCCCACTTATAGCAAAACTTTATTACCAATGAAAATTGGTATGTAGAATAGTAAAATGAACAGAAAATAGATTCAGTCAAAAAAATGGGTGAGACACAAGAAATTATGTGAAGAGTATATAAGCTTCAGCCTTGCTGAAGTTGGCGTCCTTACTGGTTTCTTTTTTATTTTGTATCTTTTATTTTGCACACTTTCAACACTGACTTCGAAATACCCAGATTTATTGTGGCAATTTGTTTAATGACTGGCATTTATTTTGATGCCCCAACTTGGCTTGATTCGAATTGCGACGACGACTTGTTTCCGGCCAACGGCTTCTGTTCTTGATATGCATAAGTATTGGTAGGCGTGGCACTAATGATTTTTTTTAGGTTATATCTCAAAGCGTTAAATCTTTGCTAAATTCGTATCACACTTACGTTTGTCAGCCAATGACAAAGTTTTATGTGCAGCCAAGTTTTATTTTTTAACTTCAACAAACAAATAAATAAAAGAACGCTTAACCTAGAGACAAAAAAAATCAAGAACCAGAAAGGAATCTATTTCCGGCCTTGCCGAAACTTATATACTCATGCAAACATTTTCCTTAACCTTCATATGGTTTTCCAATAAGAATCATTAAAGTTTTTAAAGTTAAAGAGTCGTTCCCACGCCTATTTTCAAATTTGTTTTAAAGAAAGCGTCGCAATAATACTACACTTCATCTTATCATCAATCATACTAGATTTTCTCTCATCGGCTTACAGATAAATCGCATTTTTAAGATTTTCTCTATATGGGTGTTACCACGCCTTTCTGTTTGATTCATATAAAACTTTAGAATATAATCAATAATTCATAAAAACACGTAATTGAAAGTTTCATCAACAAGATGTTCTTGTGCAAACATTTTTGGTTGTACATAGTTTTAAAAGCAAAACGTTTTCTGACCAATTCTACGGCAACAATATGCTTAAGTGATACGATCAAGTTTGTTTGTTCATACAAGGTGTCTACGAGGACAAGAAATTTTTCTGGTTTTGAACTTTTGTATTACTTTAAAACTTAAGGAGGAGTTCGCATTGCAACAGACTGACAGATGAACATGACTATAGCAATTCATCTCTTCGTGCTGATCAAGGATATATATACTTTATTTAGTCGTAGATGTCTCCTTATCTATGTTGCAAGCTACATAATAAAGTAAATATACTCTGTTTGCAAGAGAGAAAACCAATTCTGGCCCACAAAACGAGCAGGCCAAATAAAAGAAACAGCGAAACTCACAAAAAACAAAATCTCAGTAAATAACATATACCTCAGGGAAAGAACTATATGTGCATACTGTTTTTTTTTAAATAAAAGTGCAATAAGCAAAACGAACAAATCAAACTAGATTTATACCTTGTACCTTATGGTACAAGGGTATATTAGTTTTGTGCGCATCGACAATGTATGTAACACCTTAAATGAGACATTTCCGACTATACAAAGTATATATATTCTTGATCAGTATCGAAAGAGAAGTCGATTTAGCCATTTCCGTCTGTCCGTCTGTTCGTCCGTCTATATGAACGCGTCGATCTCGGAAAATATAAAAGATAGGACCAAAAGCTCTTCGCAGTTCGATTCTGTTATTTATTCGGCGGATCAAGTTTATTTTGTCTCCCCATTTTTATACTTTTCACGTATATGAAATAGTATCGTAACTTTGTCACGGAGTTTGTAACAGATCGAAATACTAATTTCCGACTATAAAAAGTATATTTATTCTTGATCAGGACGCCAAGACGAGTTGATTTAGCCATGTCCGTCTGTCTGTCTGTATGTATGCAAACTAGTCCCTCAGTTTTGAAGCTATCAAGCTGAAACATTGCACAGAGTCTTAGAATTTATTACGATGAATCATTCGTCGGAACCAGCATGATCGGATTATTGGAGAAGGTAGCTCCCATACGAAAAGAAGAAGAAAAGTGAACAAAACTTGAATCGTTGTATGGAAAACTTTTTTGTTTTGAAAGATAGAAAGAGGGAGAAGAGGAAGAGAAGCAAGATTCACTTCGTTGAATGGAAAACTTTTTTGTTTCTTAACCAATTGACTTGAAACTTCACACTTATGTTCTTGGGGATGCATTTATGCTATTTTGACAAAAATGGGTATGGTTACGCCCACTTTTAGCCCAAATCAATAATTTGCATATCTCCGGTACCCAATGAGCAAAAACAATGAAAATTGGTATATAAGCTAATAAGATAATCATAAAATATAATCAGTCAAAAAAATGGGCGTGGCATAAGACTGGAGCAACCTCGGGAAAAAACTTACAAAAGTCGTTTTACCTCGGGTGTCTTTTGAGATAGGAACACTAAATTTTGAGTGTATATAGCTGACTCAAACCCCAAGAAGATACATTAAAATCAGTAAGGACGCTATTTTCAGCAAGGCTGAAGCTATAGTACTTTTCACGTTGTGTCACTACAAAAAAACTAAATGAATAGTTTTCATGCCTCAAGTCAATTGCTTCAAGTCAATTGGTTACGAACGAAAAAGTTTTCCATACAACGGTTCAAGTTTCGGTATAAGTGGGCGTAGCCATGCCCTTTTTTGGTCAAAATAGTTTTCATTCCTCCCTAAAAACATAAGTGTAAAGTTTCAAATCAATTGGTTAAAAAACAAAAAAGTTTTCCATACAACGGGTCAAATTAAGCTATAAGTGGGCGTGGCCATGCCCACTTTAAGTCAAAATAGTTTTCATTCCTCCCTAAGAACATAACTGTAAAGTTTCAAATCAATTGGTTAAAAAACAAAAAAGTTTTCCATACAACGGGTCAAGTTTAGCTATAAGTGGGCGTGGCCATGCCCACTTTTGGTCAAAATAGTTTTCATTCCTCCCTAAGAACATAACTGTAAAGTTTCAAGTCAATTGGTTAAAAAACAAAAAAGTTGTCCATACAACGACGTGAATATTGCTTCTCTTCCTCTTCTTCATTTTGTATGGGGCTACAAGTTCCAGATGTCCAATCTCAATGAAACTTTCCGGCATGTAGTCGGACTATGTAAAACTACTATGTTTAAAATTTCAGCACTCTATCGTACAAAACAAAACAGTTTTCCATACAACGATTAAAGTTTTGTTCATTTTTCTTCTTCTTTTCGTATGGGGGCTACTAGTACCAGTGGTCCGATATGGCTGGATCCGACAAATGAGTTGATCGCACAAATAAGTGCAAAATTTCAGCTCGATATCTTCAAAACTGTGGGAGGAGATTGTATATATACAGACAGACGGACGGACAGAAGGACAGACGGACATGGCTTAATCAACTCGTCTTGTCGTCCTGATCATGAATTGTGTTATATTATACGAATTCTGTTATACGAATCAAAATCGTTGGCATGGCAAGGCAGGGCTCAAAGTACAACGTTGCCCTTAGACAGCGCTTTTGTACGGATTTTGTTACAAAGCATTGCTGCACAATTTTAGTTTTAAGTCTTTACAGGGAAAGTGGGAGTTTGTTGTATGCAGTTTTAAAAAGGTAAATTAACTGAGTTTGAAAACAAAATTTCAGCATTTTACCTTTAGAAGATACAGTAATTTTAAGAAAAAAATGACCTTAGGTTGTGCTCGATGGGCGGGAAGGAATGGGCGTGGCAAAAATTCCTTCAAAATTGATCTAGTGTTCGACCACACGAGTCTATCTTCCAAATTTCAAGATTCTAGCTATTATAGCTTTCGAGAACCATTGGTGAGGACGGACGGACGGACGGACTGACAGGGCTATATCAATTCGTCTTGTCATCCTGATCAAGAATATAAATGCTTTATAGGGTCCCCCCCTCCTTCTATGCGTTACATACAAACCGTCTCAAACAAACTTAATATACCCTGATACACAGTATGTGTACAGGGTATAAATAGTTCTTAGGAAATAAGTATAGGTGCATTTTTCAGTTTTGCCCCATTTTTATACCCTGTACGTTATAGTACAAGGGTATATTAGTTTTGTCAGCATCGACAATGTATGTAACACCCAGAAGGAGACATCTCCGACTATACAAAGTATATATATTCTTGATCAGCTCGATAAGACGAGTTGATATAGCCATGTCCGTCTGTCCGTCTGTCTGTCTGTCCGTCTGTCCGTCTGTATGAACGCCTAGATCTCGGAAACTATAATAGATAGAACCAAAAGCTCTTCGCACTGCGATTCTGTCATTTCTTAAGCAGATCAAGTTTATTTTGTTTTCCCCCTTTTAAACTTCGTTTAGGGATGAGGGGCAAATGACTGGAGCAACCTCGGGAAAAAAATTTACAAAAGTCGTATTATCTCGGTTGTCTTTTGTGATAGGATCACCAAATTTGGAATATATATAGCTGAAATGAGTCCCAAGAAGATACAAGAAAAAAATGGGCGTAGCCACGCCCCTTTATAATACAAATTTAAAACGCTTATATCTCTAGTAACATAAAACCTACAAGAATGAAATTTTGCATGTATGCTATTGGGATTGAATATAACATGATTCAATTACAAAATGGGCGTTGCCACGCCCACATATAGAAAAACGTTGTATCTCTGGAACCAATTGGTCTAAAAGTGTAAAAAAGGGTATGTGTGATATTAAATGGAAATGAAATCTATTTTGATGAAAAAGTGGGCGGGGCCACGCCTTCAAACAGTCGTTACTAATTGAAGGTACAGGGTATGTCGGAGTCGATTACTGTCGACTCCAATCCTTACTGGTTTTTAATTATTGAATTAATTTTTGACGTTAAGATTTTTTTAATAGCTAAAATGCTCTCCATTTCCCGTTATAACCTTCATAAGGCGGTTAGGCATTGAGTCCATCCATTCTCTTAGAGTAAATGGACTGACTTGATCCCATTCTGCGATCAAAACGTCTTTAAGCTGTTTTATTGTGTCAAACTGCCACCCATCAGGGTTCTTAAGAAAATTTGTTATTGTGTTTCGGTGTCGATTGACTCTGGCAGCCATTTTAGCTATTCTTGTACCTTTTTCGTTCAATCCTCTTACTAAGCCTCGCCCTTCTGCTGTTAAATGCATTCCACGAAGCATTCTTAGTAAAATCCACATTTCGTATGAACATTAAATTCTAAAAAATCGGTCCACTAGATAACTTATGTTTTTATACTTTTCACGTATGTAAATAGTATATTAACTTTGTGCTGAAATTTGTAACACACAGAAAAATTCACTTGCGACTATATAAAGTATATATATTCTTGATCAGGACGACAAGACGGGTTGATTAAGCCATGTCCGTCTGTCTGTATATATACAATCTCCTCCCACAGTTTTGAATATATCGAGCTGAAATTTTGCACAGAGACTTCTTATTCGTGCAGTCAACTCATTTGTTGGATCCAGCCATATCGGACCATTGGAACTGGTAGCCCCCATACGAAAAGAAGAAGAAAAGTGAACAAAACGTGGCCACGCCCACTTATTGCGAAAATTAACCCGTTGTATGGAAAACTTTTTTGTTTTTTAACCAATTGACTTGAAACTTGTGAGGGGGCGAATTCCGTAGTGGATTCACCCCTCACCACATAGCATACCATGCCGATCAGTGGCTGCTGGGTACAACAGAAATACCGTCTGTTGGTAGTCTGTAAGCCACTGATAAGCTAACAGCATGGTAGCAGCGTGACGTTATTGCTGAACTGGCAAGCAGAGCTGCTTTGTAACAGCCGCGATCAGCTGACGGCTGTGGAGGTATGCACAGTGGTTGTTGTTGGCAGATTCGAATGCGACCGAGTGCATTGGAAAACGAAATGCACCGGTTGAGGTGAATGACCGGTGTCAAGGCCTAGGAAGGATACCGTTGGGCAAAATAGCGGTGGAAGTGCGACAGCGAGTGAGTTGAGAACAAATTGGGCAGTCTAATACGGGACACCAAGAGAAAAGGTCGACATCGCATTTATTTTGGTTTCGGGATACGAGAAAACGGTGAAAGACGGTAACAAGACCAAGTGCGTTCTTGCGGTTCGAATTGAGGAAAGTCGCAAGCGAATGAGTACGCGATACGAAAAAGAAACGCCGCTTCCTTCGTCGACCGAGTCGTGACAATCATATATATTTCCCGAGTGCGTGAAAACCACATTGTGCTACGGTACATACGGCCGCTACAACGTGTTTGGCCGAGTCATCTCGCGCAGCTACGGCACCAACACCATCTTCATACGTCCAGTTAGACGCCGAACTCGTCCAGCAAACAGCAAGACGGGCGTTGGCACTGACCGAGCAAATCGTCGAGCAAACGTCGAGGGAGAACGCACCACCCCGCAGCAGCAACTGGAGGAAATATTACAGCTAAGTTTAGCGTCTAAGTTATATCTTTGTACACTAGAGCATAAGTTGGCATAAGTGAAGTTGGCTCGAGGGGGGCCCATAGCCGGGGACATAGCTTATTTCCACGAAACTGACAAGTGGAAGATCCGGTTTGATGGTCAGCAGGACGCGTTACAGTTCCTGGATGTAGTTGAGAGTAAGGCCAGGAGGCGACAAATACCACAGGACTAGCTGCCACTTATAGTGCCCGAACTGCTGGAAGGCAGGGCCCAGACGTGGTAATTGTACAGTGAACAGTCTTGGGACACCTGGGCTGACTGTAAGGCCGACTTTATTAAGTTCTTTGTGTCGCGTAGCTTCGCTGAAGACTTGGAATGGGAGGTACGGAGTAGGTTGCAGGGACCGGATGAGTTGTTCGCGAGCTATGTTTTGGACATGAGGCGCCTTATGAAACATTCGCAGCTAACTCGACAGCAACAGCTGAAACACATTTACGAGAACAGCCGGTGCGAGTATCAATATTATGCACCAAGGAGATGTTTTAGCACGCTGGAGGAGCTGCTGGAATTGGCGGATGAGTTCGAAGAGGTACGCCGGCGCGAAACCAACCCCGTCCGAAATGGGGTACAGAATAGGAGAAACTCACAGCGTCAGGTGACTCCGGTGTTGGAGCGGCCGATCAACCCGCATACCGCTTGTCGGCGTTGTGGACGGGATGGGCATTGGTCCAAGGAATGTCGAAATGCGTTCGTGACGTTTTATTGGGATTGTGGGAAAAGGGGGGCCCATACCCGCGATTGCTGTGGGCGGACGGGAAACGGTCAGGGACCCCGATCGGGACGAGGCTCGCCGGAGTCCAGGCAACTTCCTCGTCTGGAGCTTCCGCCTCCGCAGGGGGACTCAAATTAGGGACTCTACAAGTCAGAGGGGCCGGGCTGCAAGCCCTTGTCTCTCTTGATGGCGTCTTGATTGAGGCGATCATCGATACAGGAGCCATCATCAGCTCGCGGTTGGCCAGTCATTTCAAAAATGGTGAGAATGTTGAACGGGTAAATCAGGAGGTACGCATGGCGAACGGCGCGAACAACCGAATATCGGAAGTTGTCCACGCGCAGGTCGCGTTTGGTTCAAAGTCGTGTGCCGTGGGTTTGCTCACCTTGTGCGAAATGGTGGACGATCTGATCCTGGGCATGGACTTTCTAAAACGAATCGGTTCTGAACTGAAGTGTGGCGAAGAAGTGGTACAGATACGCGAAACTGAAGGGCATAAGTTAGTCATGGAGCCTCAGTGCCGAACGCCAGTCATGGTGTCATCCGCTTTAGGAGGGTGCGGTATACCCGGGATGGGGGAGATAAGCGAGGGGAGCGACCAGCGCGGGATCCCCACGTCAAACGAGGGTGTACCGGCCGGAGCGTACGAAGCGACCTAGAACAAAATGTGCCGACGCACGTGAGGGGTCGGACGTCGTCGTACCCAAGCATAAGATAAGACAAAGACGACCTGCCCATCTTCGCCGCGTTCGAGCTGCATGCATTGCACGAGGTATCAAAATGGAGAACGATTTGCGGGAGGTAGAAAAATTTCTGGAGGTCGAACTTCAGAAGTTTGAGGGCTTGACGGGGACGTCTAACATTACGACATATAAAATCACCATGAAGAATGACCGACCCCTGAAACAGCGGTATTTTCCGAAAAACCCGGCCATGATGGAAATCATTAATGCGCAGGTGGACGAGTTGCTTGCGAACGACTGCATAGAACCGTCAGTAAGCCCTCATAGTGCACCCATTGTGCTAGTAAAAAAGAAGAATGGGACCTGGCGTATGTGCGTCGATTATCGACAACTTAATGCAAATTGAGTTCCTGACGCGTACCCTCTTCCGCGAATTAACCACATGTTAGATCGACTGCGCAACGCCAAATATATCAACAGCTTAGATCTTAAAAACGGATACTGGCAGATACCAGTTGAGGAAGCAAGCAGGCCATGCACGGCGTTTACGGTGCCTGGAAGAGGACTCTACCAATGGAAAGTGATGCCGTTCGGTTTGCACTCCGCACCGGCGACATTTCAGCGCGCCCTAGATCAGGTGATTGGCGCTGAGATGGAGCCGCATGCGTTTGCATATCTTGATGACATAATTGTCACGGGGAGCTCTTTAGAGGAACATTTGACTAACTTACGCGGTTGAGAGCGGCGAATTTTAAATTGAATTGGGAAAAGTGTGAATTTTTCAGGCAGGAGATTAAGTATTCAGGGCATGTGGTTTGTGAGGCCGGAATCAAAACTGATCCTGATAAAATAGCCGCGATACAACAATTAAAACCTCCAACCAGCCTGCGAGGGGCGCGACAGTTTTTGGGGGTGGTGTCGTGGTATAGGCGGTTTGTAGAGAATTTTTCAAAGGCGACAATAAACATAACCACGTTGTTGAAAAAAGGCAAGCATTGGCGGTGGAAAGTCGAGCATCAAACTGAGTTCGTTTGACGGAGGCGCCAGTGTTGGCATGCCCGGACTTTTCGCAAAGGTTTATGCTGCAAACTGATGCAAGCGATTTCGGACGCATACGCTAGCAGATATTTGAGCAAGAGTGAGCAGAACTATTCTGCAACTGAAAAGGAATGCCTGGCGATAGTGTGGGCGATAAGGAAGTTACGACCCTTCTTGGAAGGTTATAGGTTTACTGTCATTACTGACCACCAAGCGTTGAAATGGCTGAACAGCATTGAAAGCCCCTCCCGCCCGCTGGGCATTAGAACTGCAGCAGTATGCTTTCGATGTGCACTATCGCGGCAGCCGCTGGATACGTTGTATAGGGCGACGGTAGATGACAAACAGACATGCGCATGGAAAGACGCAAAAATTTCGGACATCGGGAAATACCCTGAACGGTACTCTGACTTCATGGTAGTATCGGTACATACCAGGACGATTGGGGAGGACGGGGGACCGGACTGGAAATTATGCGTCCCAGAGCCACTGAGAGACCGAGTGTTGAAAGAAAATCATGATGCAGTAACGGCGGGTCACTTGGGGGTTCGTAAAACAATCGCGCGGTTGTTGCGCCAGTATTACTGGCTGGGGTTGTGTCGAGATGTGAGAAACTACGTCGCAAAATGCGTATCCTGCCAGAAATTCAAGACGGGGCAGCAGAAGGCGGCAGGAAAAATGTTGACTCAATTGCCCGACGAACCGTGGGCGATACTTTGCGCAGATTTCGTCGGACCACTGCCACGATCGGTACACGGTAACACTATGTTGGTTGTATTCGTAGACAAATTTACCAAATGGGTGGAGATGGCTCCGTTGCGCAAAGCATCGACTGAGAATTTGCAAAAGGCCTTTAAAGATAAAATTGTGGCACGTTTCGGAGTACCGAAGGTGATGGTGACGGACAATGGTGCCCAGTTCACAAGTAGGTCGTTTAAGAGATTCCTCGGGGACATGGGGGTGCGCCACCAATTCACTGCCCCATACACACCGCAAGAAAACCCGACTGAACGAACAAATCGAACAGTGAAGACAATGATTTCGCAATTTGCGGAAGGGGAGCAGCGTCGCACAGTGGGGCCTTCTGAGTTTTTCCATTGCAAAAATCATATCTTCTGAACGAATAAAGATAATTGCATGAAATAAGTTTTGTTTGAAAGGGAATTCCTTAAGCTTTAAAACAAGCCATCGTTTAAGGCGCTACGATATCTGGGAGCGGCATAGTAGGTTGTCAAAGTCAGAATTTGTTTCCGGTGCAGCTTTAGCGTCAGAAAATGGCTAGTTTTCCATTGTTTATAAACTTAGAAATTTGCGACTGTACACAGTATATATAATCTTGATCAGTATGACAAGACGAGTTGATATAGCCATTTCCGTCCGTCCGTATGTACGTCTATCAGTATTTATACAATATCTCCCACAATTTTGAAGTTATCGACCTGAAATTTTGCACAGAGTCTTCTTTTCTATGCGATCAACTCATAAGTCGGAATCGGCATGATCGGGCTATTAGAACTGGTAGTCCCCATACGAAAAGAAGAAGAAAAATGAACAAAACTTGATTCGTTGTAAGGAAAACTTTTTTGTTTTTGAAGATAGAGGGATGAAACTTCAAACATACTACTTTCACATAGTTCGACACAATGCCTGAAAGTTTCATTGAGATAGGGCAACTGGAACTGGTACCTGCCATACGAAATGAAGAAGAGGAAGAGAAGCATATTTAAGTCGTTGTATGGAAAACTTTTTTGATTTTCAACATAGAGAGCTGAAATTTAAAATGTAGTCTTCCTACGTACTCAGGCCAATTGCCTATAAGTATCATTATGATCGAACCACTGGAACTGGCACATGCCATACAAAATGTAGGAAATTAAGACATTTTACCCCCCTTTACACCGTCTACGATCAATTTTACGCACCAACAGCATTGCAAAATACAACAGGTTGCTTCCTATGACAACATTGGTTCACTTTATAAACATTTTAAAGCTGTTACAGAGAAACTTTTTACTTTGCATTCTTCCTCTTATAGCTACGGCAGCGACTTTTTTGCATATTTTTGTGCGAGGTTGCGATCGTTTTTGCGTTATAACGGCCAAAAGGGAAGCGAGGGGAACATAATATTTTACAGATAGGTAAAGGAATATGTAATAAAGAGATAGTCAAAATTTGGCGGGTAGCATATTTTAGCATTTTTTTTTTTTGTCCACCAAAGTTAAAAAACACCTTAAAAATAGATAGTTCGAAAAACAGCTCCATCTCGAAAACTACACATGCAAATGACTTGATATTTATAATATAACACTATAATATGGCTACCTAAAAATATAAATCAATTCGATAATGATTCCTGTTATAATTGCGTTGCTATTCCAACTCAAAGGTGCCGAATTTTAAAAAAATTGAGCATTTTATTGAAAGTTGAAAAAAAGGTCAACTTTGAGTGCGTATATCTCCCAAACTATAAATCCGATTTCTTCAAGGTTAATATTTCCTTAATCTCTGGAAAATTCTCTATCAGACACATATATTTGTTTTATCGAAAGCGATCATGAAATTTTTGATTTTTGCAAGCTGAATGTATCTAAGGCCCCTCTGTGCGTCGGTGAGATGAATACATCCCAGAACTTACGCTAGCAATAAACACCAGTATGGCCGACAGCACCGGTTATAGGCCGGCATTTTTGGCGCAGGGGCGGGAGCCGAGGCTGCCGAGGGCATTGTTCGACGAAATCACTATAGGGTCAGGTCGCGTTGCGGAAGGGGTCAGTGAGCATCAGGCAAAGATGAGTGAGATTTTCGGAATCGTAAAAAAATCTCTGTCGAAAGCTAGCCAGGACCAAGCAAGAAATTATAATTAACGACGACGCGAATGGAGGCCTGAAGTCGGTCAGAAGGTGCTTGTGAAGCAACTTCACCTATCTAAAGCAAGTGAAAATTTTGCAGCCAAATTGGCGCCGAAGTACGATGGGCCCTATCAGGTGATCGGTTATGTGTCGCCGGTAATCGCAGAGTTGAAAAGTACAAACGGTAGACGGACGCGGACACGTACATCCCATGTAAGTGAGCTGAAACTATTTGCGGACGGACAGTCTATTGTGGAGGGGGATGAGGAGGAGGAAGACTTAACCAACTAGGTGCAGTTGGAACTTATAAGCTACTACAATTAATGGTTATCTTAAAACTAGCATGGTCACATAACTTATAACTAGATCAGCGGTTGTCTGAAAAGGAAAAGACTTTAGTAAAGTGGAATTTTAAATGAATATATAACGCGAGAGTCAAACCTGACAGACCACTACGGTCGGCTACACAAAATGCTGTTTTTCGCAAAATCGTACGTTGGTGCAGTTTTTTTTTTTTTGTTCCAGAGGCTATCGGTTGCGTTAGGGCATGCCTTTAAGTTTTCACTGTCCTAAACAACAACAATTTCACAATAAAGTTTGATGAAAGGGGTTGGAAATTTCATGCTAAGAACAACTAAAAACCTGTTACGCATATTGATGACAGTAGATTACAAATAACCCCTAACAGCTCGATTCCTTTTGGTGTGAATGTCGTATGGGCTTGAGTGCGTAATAGTGGTGTCATATGTCGTTTTGTTGGCCAAACGCAGGGGGGAGTACCTCTAACGCAATACAGTTGCCATCGATACGGGTTATTCAGAACGGTCCCGGGGAACACACATGCGCTGCATGATCAGTGATTACGCTTATGCGCACGCACATGCGTCAGTAGTGACACACTTTGAGGGTTAACATGTGGCAGCACACATGCGCTGCAGGACCGGTGATGCCACATATGCGCACACACATGCGTCAGTTGTGACACACTTTAGTGTTAACATGTGTCAACACACATGCGTTGCCGAACCAGTGGTGCCACATATGCGCACGCACAAGCGTCAGTTGTGACACACTTTAGAGGTTAGCATGTGGCAGCACACATGCGCTGCACGACCGGTGATGCCGCGTCTGTGCACACACACGCGTGAGTGGGGACGTTCTTTGGTTGTTAATATGTGTCAACACACATGCGTTGCAGAGCCAGTGATGCCACATATGCGCACGCACATGCGTCAGTTGTGACACACTTTAATGGCTAACATGTGTCAGCACTCATGCGCTGCATGACCAGTGATGCCGCGTATGCGCACACACATGAGTCATTTGTGAAACACCTTAGTTGGTAACGTGTGTCAATACACATGCGTCGCATGACTAGTGGGGCCACGTCTGCGCACGCACATGCGTCAAATGTGACTCTTTTGGGCTTAGTAGGTGTGCACGCTCATGAAACACAGCGTATTAGTGTTGGGAAAAAGGACTAAATTTTACCAACTGATGTAGCCGTAGGCGACACAAGCGTTTTTGATTTAATTGCAAATGGCGGACTGAACCAAGCGCGTGGGTTGGGAAAAAAAAGAAAAGAATTCGGCAAAAAGGTTAATAATAAAAAGGGAAGAAAAGAGAAATAAAGTTGAACAAAAGTTAATAGAGAAAAAAAAAAGAAGGAACGTTGAACAAAAGTTAACAGAGGGAAAAAAAAACAGACAGACAAAATATACGCAGAGTTGTTTGAAGTGAAGGCAAGGTGAGCATAAAGTTGGTCATTGAGGAGTACCCGTCCTTACATGATTTTGTTTTTTTTTAATTGTTTTGTAAACCCTTGGGTCAGAAGGGGTAGGGGGAGGTTGATTCTTGAAAGGATCCTTGAGGAGTCTCAGGCCAAGAGCACCTTGGGGAGGCCCGAACAGCAGGTCCAGGCGTTTTCTGAGCGGCTCGTGTCACTGCAACTTCAGGTCGAGGAGCTGGTCACCGAGGTAAGGGTCGATCGAACCAAGGTCGCGTCATTGACGAGCGACTGTGAGACCGCGCGCGGCAAGGCCGACGCGTACAGCTACGTGGGAGAAGCGGAGTTTGCGGTTCGCATGAAGCGTCGAGGTTTCGTGCGACGAATCGGACTCCCCGCCAGCGTGTACGCGCGCGTGATCGAGAAGGCAGTCGCGTCAGCACCGTGGGGGGTGAAATCGTTCGACGAAAAACACAAGGATATGGAATTTCACGTCGTCTTGGACAGGAAGAACAGGATGTCGGTGTAGCGGCGTTTTGTGCGCAAGCAGAACCCGGTGGTGTGTACTGAGGACGTGGAGGATTGAGGATGTGGTTACGGACTAGTAATTTTCGTTCGTTTGAGAAAAAAGAACTATTACTTTGCAAAATATTTGAAATGTTTGAGAGCGAAAGTGTGGGGGGGGGAAAGGAAAAAAGAGGAAAGGTTATGTTGAATAGGCGAAGGGTTACGAAAGGAAAAGAAAGAAAATGTTATATGGGAAAAAAAAAGAGGAAATTAAAACAAATGAAAACGTGTACTTCGGGGGGGAAAAAAAAGGAGAGGAAAAAAGAAGAAGGAAAAGAAAAGGAAAGGATGGGAAAAGAGATATTTAGTTTGAATTAAAAAGAAAACGGAGATTAAGATGAATTAAAATGAATATTTTGTATTATATAGGATTTTTAAGAAAAGGAGGAAGGAGAAGAAAGAGAAAATATTTAGTTTGTAAAAAAAAAAAAGGAGAAAGGAAAAGAGAGAATGAAAAATAAAATATTTAGTTTGTAAAAAAAAAAAACGGAGAAAGGAAAAGGAAGAATGAACAAGAAAATATTTGGTTGAATGAACACGATATTTGGTATATTATAAAAAGAGAAAAAAAAATTTTATTTTTAGTTTGTATAAAATGTAAAAAGAAAGAAAGGGAAAAAAAAGAGATTAAGACAGGAGAAAGCGTTTTGTTTATTATATATATAGGGAAGTTTATTTAGTTTGATGATAAAAAAAAAGAAAATACGCAAATTAAAATGTAAAAAAAAAGTCAATAAAACTATTATTATATTTCATTATGTAAAAAAAAAAAAAAAGGTTAGATTTAATCCAGCGAACGGGGTGGTGGAGGAAACCAGGGTTTGGTGCGGCGTCGAGGGACACGGGATTAACGCTTGCTCTCCCGAGGGGAGGGGGAAGTGTGAGAGGGCGAATTCCGTAGTGGATTCATCCCTCACCACATAGCATACCATGCCGATCAGTGGCTGGAGGGTACAACAGAAATACCGTCTGTTGATAGTCTGTAAGCCACTGTTAAGCTAACAGCATGGTAGCAGCGTGACGTTATCGCTGAACTGGCAAGCAGAGTTGCTTTGTAACAGCCGCGATCAGCTGACGGCTGTGGAGGTATGCACAGTGGTTGTTGTTGGCAGATTCGAATGCGACCGAGTGCATTGGAAAACGAAATGCACCGGTTGAGGTGAATGACCGGTCTCAAGGCCTAGGAAGGATACCGTTAGACAAAATAGCGGTGGAAGTGCGACAGCGAGTGAGTTGAGAACAAATTGGGCAGTCTGATACGGGACACCAAGAGAAAAGGTCGACATCGCATTTATTTTTGTTTCGGGTTACGAGAAAACGGTGAAAGACGGTAACAAGACCAAGTGAGTTGTTGCGGTCCAAATTGAGGAAAGTCGCAAGCGAATGAGTACGCGATACGAAAAAGAAACGCCGCTTCCTCCGTCGACCGAGTCGTGACAATCATATATATTTCCCGAGTGCGTGAAAACCACATTGTGCTACGGTACATACGGCCGCTACAACGTGTTTGGCCGAGTCATCTCGCGCAGCTACGGCACCAACACCATCTTCATACGTCCAGTTAGACGCCGAACTCGTCCAGCAAACAGCAAGACGGGCGTTAGCACTGACCGAGCAAATCGTCGAGCAAACGTCGAGGGAGAACGCACCACCCCGCAGCAGCAACTGGAGGAAATATTACAGATAAGTTTAGCGTCTAAGTTATATCTTTGTACACTAGAGCATAAGTTGGCATAACTGAAGTAGGAGAATAGGGTTTCCCGATGTAGTTATAAGTTAGTAACGCTGATCCCCTCGATCACTTTTCTCCTTTAGAATTAAAAGATGTTTCTGTACAAACTGAACGTCAACCTCTTTCTTTTCGCTACTCTCGAGTTTGGATTTCAGGCAAACGAAAAGGTAACTTTACTGATTCACGCAGGGTCTTTATATAAATCGAATAAATTTATGTAAAACGGACTCTGTCGGCTAGCTATTCCCAGCCTTTGAACCGGGTAGAACCGGGAGTCCTTTACAAACTTTATGTAGCCACGCCCACTTATAGCGAAAATTTACCCATTGTATGGAAAACTTTTTTTTTAACCAATTGACTTGAAACCTTACAGTTATTTTCTTAGGGAGGAATGAAAACTATTTTGACCAAAAGTGCGCATGGCTACGCCCACTTATCGCGAAACTTGAACCGCTGTATGGAAAACTTTTTTGTTTTTTAACCAATTGACTTGAAACCTTACAGTTATGTTGTTAGAGAGGAATGAAAACTATTCATTTACTTTTTTTTATAGTGACACAACGTGAAAAGTATTATAGCTTCAGCCTTGCTGAAGATAGCGTCCTTATTGGGGTTTTTTTTGGTATCGTTTGATACGTTAGTGCCTCTGTGCTTGTTTCATACGCATGGGGTGCTTGTAGAAAAATTGGAATCCCACATTTGAGCTCTCATATGTATGTAATATATGACAGCTCAAAATGTTGATCTTTGCAGACGCGTAATTAAAAAATCAATGATTTTGTGGTAAATAAAAAGGTGCTACAGCTTGATTAAATCAAAAAGTTAATAAATAAAATAAATACATTCCAGCTATTACAATGGCAGAAAGTAACCAGTAAGGGCGGTATAGTCGGGTACACTCGACAATAAAAAACCCTGCACACACAGTAG
The DNA here is from genome assembly GCA_034638295.1 of Phortica okadai. Taxonomy (NCBI): domain Eukaryota; kingdom Metazoa; phylum Arthropoda; class Insecta; order Diptera; family Drosophilidae; genus Phortica; species Phortica okadai. Next base: position 34,378,332 of record CM067848.1, on the reverse strand, counting down.
GCGGTGCCACACCCTCAACCTACAAAAACATATTGACCTGACGTCGCCTATTCAAATAGTGTTCAGAATATCAAGAAAATCGGTCAAAAAATGTGGATTTTCTAAGGGTAGCTATCAAAGAGCGGAAAAGTATCTGGTATGCCGTTTTTAAGATGTATTATCACTGAGCTTGTAAACAATTTACAGAAAATAACTAGGGGAGGGGAAATGAAAAAGAGGGGGAGATTTTGTGGTATGCAGTTTTGTAGGGCCACTCATACCGAGTCCACAAACCGACTTTCATGTTTCTATCTCTTTGGATGTTTGAGTTATAGTGATTTAAAAAAATGGGTGGGGCTGGATGGGTGGGAAGGAGTGGGCGTGGCACAAAACCATTTAAACTTGATCTGCTGCCGAGCATCACGAGTCTACCCACCAAATTTCACGTCTCTATCTATTATAGTTTCTGAGAACCATTAGTGAATACGGACGGACAGACGGACGGACGGACATGGCTTAATCAACTTCTCTTGTCGTCCTGATCAAGAATACATATACTTTATAGGGTCCCCCTGCCCTCCTTCTGTGCGTTACATACATTTCGCTCAAACAAACACAATATACCCCGATACACAGTATGTGTACAGGGTATACAAATTTTTTATACTCTTGCGAGAGTATATTAACTTTGTCGTGAAGTTTACAACGCGGAGAAGGAGACATCTCCGACTATATAAAGTATATATATTCTTGATCAGGACGACAAGACGAGTTGATTTAACCATGTCCGTCTGTCTGTATATATACAATCTCCTTCCACAGTTTTGAAGATATCGAGCTGAAATTTTGCACAGAACCTTTTTGTTTGCAGGATCAACTTATTTGTCGGATCCAGCCATATCGGTCCACTGGAACTGGTAGCCCCCATAAGAAAAGAAGAAGAAATATGAACAAAACTTGAATCGTTGTATGGAAAACTTTATTGTTTTATTTTAAACATAGTAGTTTTAAGTAGTCCCACTTAATGCCTGAAAGTTTCATTAACATTGGGCAACTGGAACTGGTACCTGCCATACGAAATGAAGAAGAGGAAGAGAAATCAGGATTCACGTCATTGCACAGTGGTCGCTGCCATAGGCCAAAAATATAAAAATTGATTTTGAGCTATTCCAGCGAAAACCGGGTTTTTGATCAGCGGATTGTTCAAACTTAATGACACAATACCGATTTTTTAACATTTCTAACAGTATTTTCTAAAAATAGAATGAAAAGAGTGAGCACATGTTTACGTATTTGCAATTTGACAGCAGTGCTGTGCAACACACCGAATATAAAAACTTAAAATAAATTAAAAAACACGGGTAAACCAAATACGATTGCATTGAATATTGTTCATAATGGTACATACTTTATTTATACATATAAATACATAAATAATTTGTGCTGTGTCTTGTGTAGATCTTTTTTAAAGAAGTGCGTCTTTTTTAGTTCGTATTTGTTGTGTATTACAAAGTTTAGGTAAAGTTTTAAGTGTTTCCCCCCGCTTGCCCCCCAATGAAGTACACACCCTATTATTTATTGATATTTCTAGATTATAAAAATGTTAACTTCAGCTGCAGCGGTTTGCAGCTGAACTTGTGCCATTGGAAAACGCAACCTAACCGTTTTTACTTTCCAGCAGCTCTAGCTATGAGGTACGCACTTTTATACCCTGTACACATACTGTGTATCGCGGTATATTGTGTTTGCTTGATCAGGACGACAAGAGAAATTGATTGAGCCATGTCCGTTTGTATTCACCAATGGTTCTCGGAAACTATAAAAGCTAGAGACTTGAAATTTGGAGCGTAGACTTGTGATGCTCGGCAGCAGATCAAGTTTGAATGGTCTTGTGCCACGCCCACTCCTTCCCGCCCATCCAGCACCACCCACTTTTTCAAAACGCTATAACTCGAACATCCAAAGAGATAAAAATATGAAAGTTAGTATCTAGAGTCAGTATGAGTAGACTGCATACCACATTTTCCCCCTTCCCCTTCCTTTCCCATCCACCAGTTCTTTTCTATAAATTGCTGTATCTCCAAAACTATTGAAGGTACAACTCTCAAGTTTCGTATACGAACTCAGCAATGAACTATAAACTCAAAATTTTCGTACATTCCACATTTTTTATCGATCGTTCCTATGGCAACTATATGCTATAGTTGTCCGATCTTCACCGATCTTTCAAAGTGTCTTTATTAATATCTAAGATGTACTTGTGCAAAAAATTGAGACGATAGCATTAAAATCAAAGCGCTTATTGAACAAAAACATAATTTTTAACCGATCGTTCCTATGGCAGCTATATGATATAGTAGTCTGATCTGGCTAATTTTTATATATTTGTATAAATATATATAAATTTTGTGCAAAGTTTCAAGCTTCTATCTTAACTGGAAGTATTAATGGCCGCTCTCCCATAGAACGTCGACCAGTGTGCGTTGTATGGAAAACTTTTTTGTTTCTTAATCAAATGACTTGAAACTTCACAGCTATGTTTTTAGAGAGGCATGAAAACTATTTTGACAAAAATGGGCATGGTTACGCCCACTTATCGCAAAACTTGAACCATTGTATGCAAAACTTTTTTGTTTTTTAACCAATTGACTTGAAACCTTACAGTTATTTTCTTAGGGAGGAATGAAAACTATTTTGACCAAAAGTGCGCATGGCCACGCCCTTTAATAGCGAAAATTGACCCATTAAATGGAAAACTTTTTTTTTAACCAATTGACTTGAAACCTTCCAGTTATTTTCTTAGGGAGGAATGAAAACTATTTTGACCAAAATTACGCCCACTTATCGCGAAACTTGAACCGCTGTATGGAAAACTTTTTTGTTTTTTAACCAATTGACTTGAAACCTTACAGTTATGTTGTTAGGGAGGCATGAAATTTATTCATTCAGTTTTTTTTATAGTGACACAACGTGAAAAGTATTATAGCTTCAGCTTTGCTGAAGATAGCACTTCACGCACTTTCTTTTGCCACGCCCACTATTTTGGCTGAATATATTTTCTCTTCATCTTATTAGCCTAAATACCAATTTTTATTGTTTTTGCTCAATTGGTACCGGAGATATGCAAATTATTGATTTGGGCTAAAAGTGGGCGTAACCATGCCCATTTTTGTCAAAATAGTTTTAATGCCTCCCCAAGAACATAAGTGTGAATTTTTAAGTCAATTGATTAAGAAACAAAGAAGTTTTCCATACAACGACGTGAATCTTGGTTCTTTTCCCCTTCTTCATTTTGTATGGCAGGTAGCAGTTCCAGTTGCTCGATCTCAATAAAATTTTCTGGCATTTAAGGACCATGTAAGACTACTATGTTTAAAATTTCAGCCCCCTATCATACAAAACAGAAAGTTTTCCATACAACGATTCAAATGTTCTTCATCTTTCTATATGGGAACTACCAGTTCCAGTTGTCCAATCTCAATGAAACTTTTAAGCATTTAGTCGGACTATGTAAAACTGCTATGTTTGAAATTGGAGCCGTCTATCTTCTAAAACAAAAAAGTCTTCCATGCAACGACTCATATTTGTTTTTCTTCATTACCCAGTTCCAGTAATCCGATATGGCTGGTTCAAATGATAAATTCTAAGGCTCTATGCAAAACTTCAGCTCGATAGCTTCAAAACTGAGGGACTAGTTTGCATACATACATACAGACCGACAGACATGGCTAAATCAACTCGTCTTGTCGTCCTGATCAAGAATAGATATACTTTATTTAGTCGAAATTGAATATTTCAATCTGTTACAAACTCCGTGACAAAGTTACTATACTCTTCACATACGAAAAGGTATAAAAACCAGTAAGGGCGGTACAGTCGAGTATACACACATGGTAGGCTGTGCTACACCCCAAACCTACAAAAACATATTTATCTCACATCGGCCGCTCAAATAGTGTTCAATATGTCAAGAAAATCGGTCAATAAATTTGGATTTTACGAAAAATTTGAGTTTGTTGGTTTCTGAAAGGTAACCATCAAAATGAGGGAAAAACTGTGGTATGCAGTTTTGTAGAGCTATACATACTGAGTCTACATACCGACTTTCATGTTTCTATCTTATCGGGTGTTCAAGTTATAGCTCTCTAAAAAATTGGGAGGTGCTCGATGGGCGGGAAGGAGTGGTCGTGGCAAAAAATCCATCAAACTTGAAGTAGCGCATGACCACATGAGTCTATCTTCCAAATTTCAAGTTTCTAGCTATTACAGTTTCCGAGAACCGTTGGTAATATCAACACGTCTTGTCGTCCTGATCAAGAATATATATACTTTGTAGAGTCCCCCTCCCCTCCTTCTTGGTGTTTCATACATTTGGTCTGAAACAAACCTAATATACCCTGATACACAGTATGTATACAGGGTATAATAAAAGTTGCTTCTGGCTCAACTGAATAGGTTCACCAACTTATTAGTAAGAAACAATATTAAATATAGTATTTAATGGCATTAATGCACTGCTTGTGTTAAATTAAGAGAGAGTATTTCCTCCTTTGTTCAGTATAACTTCATACATACGGTTTGGCAAAGATTGTTTTAATAGCAGCAATTAGAGTCGCTGCGTTGTCAAATTGTATATTCATATACCCTTCGCGACAATAGTCGCATTAATTTTCAATTATATTCAAATCAGGAGAGTATGGGGGCCACTCCAACAAATCCAACAAATAGAAGTTGTACCCATCCGGTCCATCCAGGTTAAACTTTTATTCATTTGAGAAAACTACGGTCAGCCACTGCTTGTTCCACGTAATATGTTCTCGAGCAAACCGAAGGCGTGCAGCTTTACGGACTTCATTAATTGGTGGTTTTTTTTAACGCTTAATCTTTTTAAATTATCAGCACGACGAAAAATGCGTTCTACTGTTGCAAGATTGGCTTTAACACCACAGTTTTCATTGCTTTTTGCAGCAGAACTATGCGAATTCGAAGCAGGTCTAATAATATATCTTCTGTCTTTTTCTGTTGTTGCATACTGAACTCCTCCTTTCATGTTATTTCCATAGTCGGGTTCATTTTTAATAAAATTTCCAACAATATTTTGGCTTCGAACAATCTAACTTTCGATTTCTCTCTGTTGTAGGCCGGATTAGAAGAAGGCTTTTATTTGACCTTTCCAAAGTCGTTTAATTGCTTTCCGCGGCCCATTTTTGGATAAATCTCTTAATTAATTATAAAAATTGAATAATTAAAAAGAATATATTCTTGATCAGGACGACAAGACGAGTTGATTTAACCATGTCCGTCTGTCTGTATATATACAATCTCCTCCCACAGTTTTGAAGATAACGAGCTGAAATTTTGCACAGAGACTTTTCATTTGTGCGATCAACTCATTTGTCGGATCCAGCCATATCGGACCACTGGAACTGGTAGCCCCCATACGAAAAGAAGAAGAAAAGTGAACAAAACTTGAATCGTTGTATGGAAAACTTTTTTGTTTTGTATGATAGAGTGCTGAAATTTTAAACATAGTAGTTCTACGTAGTCGGAATAAATTCCTGAAAGTTTCATTGAGATTGGACAACTGGAACTAGTAGCCCCCATACAAACTGAAGAAGAGAAAGAGAAGCAATATTCACGGCGTTGTATGGACAACTTTTTTATTTTTTAACCAGTTGACTTGATACTTTACAGTTATGTTCTTAGGGAGGAATGAAAACTAGTTTGACCAAAAGTGGGCATGGCCACGCCCACTTATAGCGAAACTTGACCCGTTGTATGGAAAACTTTTTTGTTTTTTAACCAATTGACTTGAAATTTAACAGTTATGTTCTTAGAGAGGAATGAAAATTATTTTGACCAAAAATGGGCATGGCAACGCCCACTTATCGCTAAACTTGACCCGTTGTATGGAAAACTTTTTTGTTTTTTAACCAATTGACTTGAAAATTTAGAGTTATGTTCTTAGGGAGGAATGAAAACTATTTTGACCAAAAGTGGGCATGGATACGCCCACTTATAGCGAAACTTGACCCGTTGTATGGAAAACGTTTTTGTTTTTTAACCAATTGACTTGAAATTTAACAGTTATGTTCTTAGGGAGGAATGAAAATTATTTTGACCAAAAATGGGCATGGCAACGCCCACTTATCGCTAAACTTGACCCGTTGTATGGAAAACTTTTTTGTTTTTTAACCAATTGATTAGAAACTTTAGAGTTATGTTCTTAGGGAGGAATGAAAACTATTTTGACCAAAAGTGGGCATGGATACGCCCACTTATACCGAAACTTGAACCGTTGTGTGGAAAACTTTTTTGTTTTTTAACCAATTGACTTGAAATTTAACAGTTATGTTCTTAGGGAGGAATGAAAATTATTTTGACCAAAAATGGGCATGGCAACGCCCACTTATCGCTAAACTTGACCCGTTGTATGAAAAACTTTTTTGTTTTTTAACCAATTGACTTGAAACTTTAGAGTTATGTTCTTAGGGAGGAATGAAAACTATTTTGACTAAAAGTGGGCATGGATACGCCCACTTATACCGAAACTTGAACCGTTGTGTGGAAAACTTTTTTGTTTTTCAACGAGTATACCAGAGCTCGCAAACAACCGTCAACCATTTCAAAGTGTCCAAAAAATACCAATCATCTACGGACACTTTATGTATGGAGAGAGAGCAAACACTCTTAAAAGTGTTTTCGCTCAACAACTGTTCTTCTCAGAGCAAAACACTAACAAATCTGAGGCGCCATTTGACGTCACAGCATTGGAAAATTTAGAATGCGATACAAATGACCAAAATGCAAAACATATAGACAAAATAAGAAAAATTTGCATTGAGACAAATGTGGAAATAATAACTTCATCGCTAGTGAAAATTGTCACCACAGACGGTGACTGTTATTGGATAGTGGAGGTTTCCGCAACATAGTGAATCCTATTAATGATGCGCTTGCCATGAACTACATAACATCGCGAAACATAATGGAACACGTTAAGGAGAAAGAGCTATCCATCAGGCGGGAAATAAAGTCCTTGGCAAAGGGAAAGTTGATCTCATTAAAAATATATGTTGCCACTAGGATGGACAAAGCCATTTTAGGAGTCAACCTGCAAATGATCAATTCTTGTATGGAAAAATGTGAAGTCATCATCAAAACTCTTGGAATGATTTAATTATATGAGTCCCATACCGGTCGCTACATTAAGGAACGTATAACAGAGATTTTACAAGAATATGAAATAGATTTAGAAAACGTTTATAGGTATGTACTACTTTCAGAACAACGAATTATAGTTATTTTCAATACAAAATTAAAACCAGTAAGGGCGGTAAAGTTGAGTATTCTCAACTATATAATACCCTGTACACACACCTATGTTGACAACACGTTAAACATTCGCCGACAGCAAAAGCAGTGTACCACGATATGGTTTGTGTATTTGCTAATAGTGAGGCAGGGCTCACAGTGCAATGTTGCCATTAGATGGCGCTTTAGTACGGATTTTGTTACAAAGCATTGCTGAAAAATGTTAGTGTGTTGGTCTTTGCGGGGAAAGTGGTAGTTTGTTGTATGCAGTTTTAAAAAGGTATGTTATCTGAGTTTGCATACAAAATTTCAGCATTGTATTCTTTATACTTTAGGAGATACAGCAATTTTAAGAAAAAAATGACCTTTTGTTGTGCTCGATGGGCGGGAAGGAATGGGCGTGGCAAAAATTCCTTCAAACTTCATCTAGTACACACACAGTAGGTGGTGCAACACTTAAATCTACAAAAAAATGTTGATTTGACATCGCCCGATCGAATAGTGTTCAAAATATCAAGTAAATTTGTCAAAAAAAAGTGGAATTTACGAAAAATTTGAGTTTGTTGGTCATTGAGGGGTAACTTTCGAATAGGCGGGAATTTTGTGGTATGCAGTTTTAAAGATATATATTTACTGAGCTTGTACACAAAATTTCATGTTCATACCTTTATTAGTTTTGGAGATATTGTTTTTTATAGAAAACAACAGGGGGAGGGGAAACCAAGGGGAGGGGAAAAAATTGTGGTATGCAGTTTTGTAGAGCTCCTCATGCTGAGCCTACATACCGACTTTCATGTTTCTATCTCTTCGGGTGTTGGAGTAATAACGTTTTCAAAAAGTGGGCGGTGCTGATTGGGCGGGAAGGAGTGGGCGTGGCACAAAACCGTTCAAACTTGATGTAGTGCCAAGCATCACGCGTCTACCCTCCATATTTCAAGTCTCTAGCCTTTACAGTTTCCGAGAACCATTGGTGAATACAGACGGACGGACGGACGGACGGACAGACGGACAGGGCTCAATCGATTTCTCTTGTCATCCTGATCAAGAATATATATACTTTATGGGGTCCCTCTCCCCTCCTTCTATGCGTTACATACATTTCGTTCAAACAAACTTAATATACCCTGACACACTGTATGTGCAGGGTATAAAAAATAATTAAAAAATGTATCAGCATAACTTCAGACAATGGCAAAACTATGATAAAGGCTATTGAAATTTTGAATGATGAGGCTACAGAGCAATCCCTGTTTGAAGATGATTGCAGCAGCGATGTATTCATGGAAATGTTGGATTCCATAAACGGATCAAATGTACATCTTGTGCGATGCGCTATACATACACTTCAATTGTGCGTTTACGATGTCAACAAGCAAAATGATATCAGCGATAATATTAGTAATTGCCGTAAATTGTGCAAAGCTTTGCGTACAGAAACCCATAGATGAGTAAAAATATAAAATAGGAATATAGAAATAAGTTTACAAATCAATAAAAATCAATGCCATTATACTATTCAACTTGTACAGACGTACGCTAATGGAGTACAAACAGAATATTCCAACATATGGCAACATCAAGCCACAAGATGGAATTCGACATTTACAATGTTAAAAACATTGTTGAAACTAAGAGAGTTCCTTGCTGCAGAGTCGATTCCAACCTCGACTATCGACTGGGATTGGATCGAGCTTTATATTGATGCATTTAAGGATACATTCGAGGCAACTGTAAGGTTACAACATGAACAGCTCGTGTATAGTGACTTTTTCATCTTATGGATGGAATTTAGATTAAAGTGTGAAAAAAGCCAAAATTATATAGCAAAAATGTTATTCGATCAGCTTAAGGTGAGGAAAGAAAAACTTTATTAAAATGAAGCTTTGTTGGCTGCCATTAATATGGATCCACGCATAAGCCTGGTTTTAACCAACATGCAAAAAATGTTAGCGAAGCAAAATTTAAAACAAACTGCATTCCGCATTTACGAACTGAAGCAAGTAAGCAAGCGCCATCTAAGCCTGTATGTTTGAAGAGTCCCGTCCATTGTGGTTATATTAGTGTATTTTGTGTGTTGTTTGTAGTAAATGTTTTAGAAATATTGAATTGTGTCTGTCATTAACTAACAAAAATACAAAACTAAAATACAAAGATCCTAAATAATGTTTATGCTAATTTAAAAATTGTTTTGGAAATAATAGAATTTGGCATCGCAATCTGGAGAAGAATTGGTAATTCGCACAGAAGATCCACCATCTGTCGCTACAACTAGCTTTGGGGAAAAGTCGCTGTTCGCTACATATTTGGATGGAGTTCAATCGGTGTCCCAAACCCAAGCAGAGCCAATAAAAGACAAGTTGTCAAAATTATATACTGACATTGAAAATTTTTATGTGGCAAATGCCCGTTTGCCATTAAATGCGAATATTTTATATTTTTTTAAGAATTTAAAATTTAAAATACCACTTTTGGCAGATCTCGCGCATGTGGTACTTGCTACTCCGGCCACTCAAGTATCCGTGGAAAGAGCATTCTCCGCCCTGCATTTTATTTTAAATGAGAGGCGCAGCTCTCTAAGTGCAGAAAACATTAATTCTTTATTAATTGTTAAACTGAATTCAGAATAAACAAATCTATGCAAAAGTTTCTTGTTTTCCTATAACTCATTTGTGCACATGAACTGATTAGTCCTCTTCTTTTCTCTTTCTCGCACACTGCAAGAAAAAACACTTTTTGAAGACACTTATTGCGCAGTGGTCTTTCAAAGAAACTTTTGCAGAGAGCCCTCACTCCAAAGTGTCTCTCTATCAGCTGTTATTGACAGACCGATTCATTTCTTCGATTGAGCCGAACACTTGGACTGAAGAGCGCAAGTGAAACGAAAAAAAGTGTTTCGCTCAGAGAGAGATCCTGTGTGCTAAGTTTTGGTATGTTTTGTCAGTGTGCAGACTATGTTTGAAAAATCGGTCGACAGTTATTCGCGAGCTCTGGAATATACTTAAAACATTACAGTTATGTTCTTAGGGAGGAATGAAAACTATTTTGATCAAAAATGGGCATGGCTACGCCCACTTATCGCAACACTTGAACCGTTGTATGGAAAACTTTTTTGTTTATTAACGAATTGACTTGAAACCTTACAGTTATGTTGTTAGGGAGGCATGAAAACTATTCATTTAGTTTTTTTTATAGTGACACAACGTGAAAAGTATTATAGCTTCAGCCTTGCTGAAGATAGCGTCCTTACTGGTTTACTACTGCTACGGCTACGCAGAGCACAGGATTTAATTTTTTGCTATTCCTATTGCTACACTTTATCACACGACGAAACTACCAGCAGAGCAGAGTACATACTTTTTCGTTATTTTTCCTATTGCTCTGCTTCGGCTCTCGAGCGGTAGCAATAGCAAAACGAACCAGTAAGGACGCTATCTTCAGCAAGGCTGAAGCTATAATACTTTTCACGTTCTGTCACTATAAAAAAAAAAAGTAAATGAATAGTTTGGAGGCCGCCCTAACAACATAACTGTAAGGTTTCAAGTCAATTGGTTAAAAAACAAAAAAGTTTTCCTTACAACGGGTCAATTTTCGCTATAAGTGGGCGTGACCACGCCCACTTTTGGTCAAAATTGTTTTCATTCCTCCCTAAGAACATAACTGTAAAGTTTCAAGTCAATTTGTTAAAAAACAAAAAAGTTTTCCATACAACGGGTCAATTTTCGCTATAAAAGGGCGAGGCCACGCCCACTTTTGGTCAAAATAGTTTTCATTCCTCCCTAAGAACATAACTGTAAAGTTTCAAGTCAATTGGTTAAAAAACAAAAAAGTTTTCCATACAACATGTCAATTTTCGCTATAAAAGGGCGAGGCCACGCCCACTTTTGGTCAAAATAATTTTCATTCCTCTCTAGGAACATAACTTTAAAATTTCAAGTCAATTGGTTAAAAAACAAAAAAGTTTTCCATACAACGACGTGAATATTGCTTCTCTTCCTCTTCTTCATTTTGTATGGGAGCTACCAGTTCCAGATGTCCAATCTCAATGAAACAGGCATGTAGTCGGACTATGTAAAACTACTATGTTTAAAATTTCAGCACTCTATCATACAAAACAAAAAAGTTTTCCATACAACGATTCAAGTTTTGTTCCTTTTTCTTCTTCTTTTCGTATGAGGGCTACCAGTTCCAGTGGTCCGATATGGCTGGATCCGACAAATGAGTTGATCACACAAATAAGAAGTCTCTGTGCAAAATTTCAGCTCGATATCTTCAAAACTGTGGGAGGAGATTGTATATATACAGACAGACGGACATGGTTAAATCAACTCGTCTTGTCGTCCTGATCAAGAATACATATACTTTATAAAGTCGGAAATGAGTATTTCGATCTGTTACAAACTTCAGCACAAAGTTATTATACTGTTTCACATACGTGAAAAGTATAAATATATAAAGTAATAATTTCAAACGCTTATATCTCAAGAACAATAAAACCTGCAAGAATGAATATTTTCATGTATGCTATTGGGATGGAGTTTAGTTAGATTCAAATTTAACATACAACGCATATAGCCAAAATAAAAGACCGTAGTATCTCTGAAACAAATTTTTCTAGAAAAGCAAAAATTGGTATGTATGAATATTGAATAGAAAGGAAATTTCGATTAACAAGTGAGCGGGCCAACGCCCTACAACAGCCGTTACAAATTGAAGTTACAGGAAATGTCGGAGTCGAGTTTTGTCGACTCAAATACTTACTGGTTTTATTTTAGATTTGAAGTGTGGCAGCGCCTACCGTGTGTGCAGGGAATTATTTTGGGAAGTATACTCGACTACAACGCCCTTTCTCGTTTGTATCAACAAGTTGATTGTTTGTTTGTCTCTAGTTTCGTTGTTTAGTCGTTGTTCAATAAGCAACAATAATAAATTTGCTGTCTACGTTTTCTGTCAGGCCGACTGACATTCTGGGTTCACTTACTGACTGCTCAGTTAATCAAGTAACTGCTTGCCTGCGTTGCCACTCTCTCACGCTTGACATTTGAGCGAAATATATGTAGCGCATAGAAGGAGTTCAGTGGGACCCATGTCCGTCTGTACTTTATGGTACAAGGGTATATTAGTTTTGTCAGCATCGACAGTGTATGTAACGCCAAGAAGGAGACATCTCCGACTTTACAAAGTACATATATTCTTGATCAGCTCTACAAGACGAATTGATATAGCCATGTCCGTCTTTCCGTCTGCCTGAAAAAATTTGGTATGCAGTTTTGTAGAGTTATACATACTGAGTCGACATACTCACTTTCATGTTTCTAACTAATCAGATTTTCGGGCTACAACCTTTTGAAAAAATGGGTGGTGCTCAATCTGCGGGAAGGAGTGGGCGTTTCAAAAATTCCCTCAAACTTGATCTAGCGTTTGACCTCACGAGTCTATCCTCCAAGTTTCAAGTCTCTAGCTCTTATAGTTTTCGAGAGCCATTGGTGAGGACGGACGGACGGGCGGACAGACAGAAAGGGCTATATCAATTCGTCTTGTCATCCTGATCAAGAATATATATACTTTATAGGGTCCCCCTCCCCTCCTTCTATGCGTTACATACAAACCGTCTCAAACAAACTTAATATATCTTGATAAACAGTGTGTACAGGGTATAAAAATGGGCGTAGCCTCACCTTTATATAGTAAAAATTTGAAATGTTTAAATGTTTAAACAAAACCTACAATAATGAAACTTTGCATGTAAGCTATTGGGATACAGAATAATAAAAATCAGTCAATCAATCAATCAAAAAAAAAAACCAGTAAGGGCGGTATAGTCGAGTATACTCGACAATAAAAAACCCTGCACACACAGTAGGCGGTGCCACACCCTCAATCTACAAAAACATATTGATCTGTCGTCGCCTATTCAAATAGTGTTCAAAATATCAAGAAAATCGGTCAAAAAATGTGGATTTTACGAAAAGTTTAAGTTTGTTGGCCTATGAGGGGTAGCCATTAAAGAGGGGGGAAGTTTCTGGAATGCAGTTTTTAAGGTGTATTGTATACAAATTTTCAGGGTTGTACCTTTGCTAAATTTGGAGATATAGCAATTTATAGAAAATAACTGAGGGAGGGGAAATGAAAAGGAGGGGTGATTTTGGGTATGCAGTTTTGTAGGGCTATACATACTGAGTCTACATACCGACTTTAATGTTTCTATCTCTTTGGATGATTGAGTTATATCGATTTAAAAAAGTGGGTGGGGCTGAATGGGCGGGAAAGAGTGGGCGTGGCAAAAAAAAAAATAAACTTGATCTGCTGCCGAGCATCACGAGTCTACCCACCAAATTTCAAGTCTCTAGCTATTGTTGTTTCTGAGAACCATTGGTGAATACGGACGGACAGACAGACAGACGGACGGACGGACATGGCTTAATCAATTTCTCTTGTCATCCTGATCAAGAATATATATACTTTATAGGGTCCCCTGCCCTCCTTCTGTGCGTTACATACATTTTGCTCAAACAAACACAATATACCCCGATACACAGTATGTGTACAGGGTATAAACAGTAAGGGCGGTATAGTCGAGTATACTCGACAATATAATACCCTGCACACATGATAGGCGGTGCCTACCTACTGTCGACTCCAATCCTTACCGTTTTTTTTATAGATTTGGGGTGTGGCACCGCCTTTAATGTATGCAGGGTATTATATTGTCGAGTATACTCGTCTATACCGTCTTATTGGTTTCATACTCTTCATGTAAGTGAATAGTATTATAACTACATCACGGAGTTTGTAACTGATCGAAATATTCATTTCCGACTATATAAAGTATATATATTATTGATCAGTACAACAAGACGAGTTAATTTAGCTATGTCAGTCTGTCTGTCTGTATGTATGCAAACTAGTTTCTCAGTTTTGAAGCTATTGAGCTAAAATCTTGCACAGAGTCTTGGAATTCATAACGATGAATCATTCGTCGGAACCGGCATGATCGGAGCATTGCAACTGGTAGCTCCCAAACGAAATGAAGAAGAGGAATAGAAATTAAGATTTGACGTTTTAGTTTGGAAAACTTTTTATTTGCATATCTCCGGTACCCAATGGTATATAGGCTAATTAGATAAATAGAAAATAGATTCAGTCAAAAAAATGGGCGTGGCACAGGAAAGTGCGTGATGAGTATATAAGCTTCAGCCTTGCTGAACATAGCGTCCTTACTGATTTTGTTTTCCAGTTGATATGAATTAAGTTTATATATCTTCCTGATTCGATTCAGTACTTCTCCTTGATGTTGTAGGCCATAGCATTACTTAGAGGGATTAGCGGAACAATTTTAAAGAAATATATCATTTATTTTGCATCCGTTGATCATGGCAGGGTGGGCATGCGCTGCGAAAAAGTATCTTCGCACATTTTATTTTAACTTTCACTTAAACTCTTACTTGATACCTCTTCTCTCACTAATACCCTATGCACGTAAAATTTAAAATAATTAACACGTAACTACCCGAGCATAGGGTAAGCACGACTTTCTCAGACAACCCACGATATTGCCGACGAGCCAGAGCTGGATGGCTAGTTGCGTGACCGTGTCTCAGACTCTCCCTTCATCCGCTCACATTGATCATAAATAGCTTATACGTTATATGCTACAATTAATTATGTTTGGCGCCCAACGTGGGGCCCGACTGTTTACAAAATTAGCTGCGCTTTTGTCACTTGCGCATTCAAATTTAGTTGTGGTCTCTGAAAGTGCTTGACGAGTAGCTATAGGTAAAAAGAAAATATTTACATTTTCATGACTTCACATGAGGCTGTGATCTAACTTTCTGTTAGCACACACGTTATCGGTTAGATAAATTTGGGTTTCATGGAATGATACCGTGTACCAACATCTAATACAAAACGTTTGTGTTGATTAGTTGCTTTCTTGCAATCTTGTGAATGCGTAGCTTTCAACTTTTTATTACTCTTTTGGAAACAATGTTTCACATAATCTTGCTATTCAATGAAAATATCCGATTTACTTAATGTGTAGATCTTAAATTTAAGGCAAACAGCTGAGATTTAGCACTCATTGGATATATCTGGGTAAACTTCGTTTGAAATTCCCCTCGAATTCTTCCTCCTCAATTCTTAACAAAGTTATTATACCCTGCACATACAGTGTGTCAGGGTATATTAAGTTTGTTTGAACGAAATGTATGTAACGCACAGAAGGAAGGGAGGGGGACCCCATAAAGTATATATATTCTTGATCAGGACGACAAGAGAAATTGATTGAGCCATGTCCGTCCGTCTGTCCGTCTGTATTCACCAATGGATCTCGGAAACTGTAATAGATAGAGACTTGAAATTTGGAGGGTAGACTCCTGATGCTTGGCAGCAGATCAAGTTTATTTTTGTTTGTGCCACGCCCACTCCTTCCCGCCCATCCAGCCCACCGACTTTTTTAAATCGCTATAACTCAAACATCCAAAGAGATAGAAACACGAAAGTCGGTATGTAGACTCAGTATGAGTGGCTCTACAAAACTGCATATCACAAAATCCCCCCCTCTATTTCATTTCCCCTCCCCAGTTATTCTCTGTAAATTGCTATATCTCCAAAATTAACAAAGGTATGAACCTGAAATTTTGTATACAAGCTCAGTGATAATACATCTTAAAAACTGCATACCACAAATTTCCCCTCTCTTTGACGGCTACCCCTCAGAGACCTACAAACTTAAATTTTTCGTAAAATCCACATTTTTTGACCGATTTTCCTTGTATTTTGAACACTATTTGAAAAGGCGACGTCAGATCAATATGTTTTTGTAGATTGAGGGTGTGGCACCGCCTACCATGTGTGCAGGGTATTATATTGTCGAGTATACTCGACTATACCGCCCTTACTGGTTATACCCTGCACATACAGTGTGTCAGGGTATATTAAGTTTGTTTGAACGAAATGTATGTAACGCACAGAAGGAAGGGAGGGGGACCCCATAAAGTATATATATTCTTGATCAGGACGACAAGAGAAATTGATTGAGCCATGTCCGTCCGTCTGTCCGTCCGTCCGTCCGTCCGTCCGTCCGTCTGTCCGTCCGTCCGTCTGTATTCACCAATGGATCTCGGAAACTGTAAGAGCTAGAGACTTGAAATTTCGTGGGTAGACTCGTGATGCTTGGCAGCAGATCAAGTTTATTTTTTTTTTGTGCCACGCCCACTCCTTCCCGCCCATCCAGCCCTACCCACTTTTTTAAATCGCTATAACTCAAACATCCAAAGAGATAGAAACATGAAAGTCGGTATGTAGACTCAGTATGAGTGGCTCTAAAAAACTGCATACCACAAAATCCCCCCCTCATATTCATTTCCCCTCCCCCAGTAATTTTCTCTAAATTGCTATATCTCCAAAACTAACAAAGGTATGAACCTTAAATTTTGTATACAAGCTCAGTGATAATACATCTTAAAAACTGCATACCACAAATTTCCCCTCTCTTTGATGGCTTCCCCTCAGAGACCCACAAACGTAAATTTTTCGTAAAATCCACATTTTTTGACCGATTTTCTTTGTATTTTGAACACTATTTGAAAAGGCGACGTCAGATCAATATGTTTTTGTAGATTGAGGGTGTGGCACCGCCCACCATGTGTGCAGGGTATTATATTGTCGAGTATACTCGACTATACCGCCCTTACTGGTTTTTTTCTTAAAATTGTTGTTTCTCATAAACTATAAAAGATACATTGCTGAAATTTTGTATGCAAACTCAGTAAACATACCTTTTAAAATCACATACATCAAAATACAAACTCAATGAACCGAGGGTTTCATCGGTTAGGTCAGCAAACGACAGCAGCGGAGACGTCGGCTCCACGGTCTGAACCAACACCTGCTATACAAGAAACTGAACATCGAGCTCTAGAGCACTTGGCAGGGCCTAGATAGAATGTTAGCGATAGCAGCGATAAGATAACGTCAGTAGAATTGCCTACTAGACAGGTAGCTTTTGAGCTGGCACCACAAGCTGACAAAGTCAGCCATATCTGAAGTTGAAGCTGAAGTTCAACGGCGCACAGTGGGGCCTTCTGAGTTTTTTCATTGCAAAAATCATATCTTCTGAACGAATAAAGATAATTGCATGAAATAAGTTTAAAAGGGAATTCCTTACGCTTTAAAACGAGCCATCGCTCAATACGCTACGATATCTGGGAGCGGCATAGTAGGTTGTCAAAATCAAAATTTGTTTCCGGTGCAGCCTTAGCGTCAGAAAATGGCTAGTTTTCCATTTTTTATAAACTTAGAAATTTGCAACTGTACACAGTATATATATTCTTGATCAGTATGACAAGACGAGTTGAAATAGCCATGTCTGTCCGTCCGTCTGTATGTCTATCAGTGTTTATGCAATATCTCCCACAATTTTGAAGTTATCGACCTGAAATTTTGCACAGAGTCTTCTTTTCTGTGCGATCAACTCATATGTCGGAATCGCCATGATCGGACTATTGGAACTGGTAGCCCCCATAAGAAAAACGAACAAAACTTGAATCCTTGTATGGAAAACTTTTTTGTTTTTTAAGATAAACGGCTGAAATTTCGCAACTAGAAGTTTTACGTAGCCAGGAACAGGAACAGGAAGAGAAGCAGATTTAAGTCGTTGTATGGAAAACTTTTTTGATTTTCAATATAGAGGGCTGAAATTTAAAAGGTATTCTTCCTACGTTTTCAGGCCAATTGTCTATAAGTATCATTATAATCGAACCACTGGAACTGGCACCTCCCATACAAAATATAGGAAATTAAGACGTTTTACCTGCTTCATACCGTCTACGATCAATTTTACCCGCCAGCAGCATTGCAAAATACAACAGGTTGCTTTCAATGACAACATTTGTTCACTTTATTAAGATTTTAAAGCTGTTACAGAGAAACTATTTACTTTGCACTCTTCTTCTTATAGCTGCAGCAGCGAGTTTTTTGCATATTTTTGTGCGAGGTCGCGATCGTTTTTTCGCTATAAAAGCCAAAAAGGGTTTGATAGAGTTGTAATATTTTACAGGTTGGTAAATGAATATGTAATTGCAATTTTGTGCATTTTTTGTTTTTGTCCACTAAAGTTGAAAAACACCTTAAAAATAGATTCTTCGAAAAAAAGCTCCATCTAGAAAACTACACATGTTAAAGACTTGGTGTTTATAGTATAACACTATAATATGGCTACCTAAGAATATAAATCAATTCGATAATGATTCGAGTTATAATTTTGTTTTTATTCCAACTCAAAAATGCCAAATTTTCAAAAAAAAATGAGTATGTTATTGAAAGTTGAAAAAAAGGTCAACTTTGAGTGCGCATATCTTCCAAACTATAGTTCCGATTTCTTTAATGTTAATATTTCCTTAATCTATGGAAAATTCTCTATCGGGCACATTCATTTGCTTTGTCGAAAGCGTTCATGAAATTTTTGATTTTTGCAAGCTGAATGTATCTAAGGCCCCTCTGTGCGGCGGTTCGAATGGCATGACCATTGACACCTTTGTCTATCGCGTGAAAGCACTCACCTTACAAACCTTAGGTGGAAATTTCGAGGTATTGTGTTGGTATGCTAGCTTGTTGTTCGAAGGCAAGGCTATTGAGTGGTTTTGGCGATACCATAAAGGAGTAAGAGAAATGGAGTGAGAACATTTGCGATCGGCGTTGCTTAGTTATTATCGAGACGCAAGAACCGACGTCGGTTTCCGAGAGCTTATTCGTGATAGAAAATCGTTTGACCATTTCCATGAGGGCATTTTAGAGCTCGCTGATAGAGTAGAAAATTCTGTAAGCGAAGCAGAGTTAGTTGAAATTCTTAGGCGGGACTTACTGCCAGAAATTCAACACGAAATACTGAATTTATCAGTTAAAAGTGTATCGCATCTTCGCGATGTTATTCGGAAGCGAGAACATTTTTTGCAGAATGTAAAAAAATTAATTCAGGTCGGTCGTCCGAATATAGCCAAAAAGCATATTTCGGAACTATGCGAAGAATCGGATGATTTTGACACTGTAGGCGATGTATCGGCACTTACACTAGTTTGTTGGAATTGTGAGGCAGCTGGTCATCATTACCAGGAGTGTGTTGCGGGTAGGAAGGTATTTTGCTACGGATGTGGTGCCGCAAATGTTTATAAGCCTTCCTGTAAAAAGTGTGGGGAATCAAAAAACGCGCTGAGCCGTGCACCATTGAAAGGTACATGCAAACAGTTTCGTCACCAAGCAATCAACACAGAATAGACATTTTTGAGTTGCGTTTAATAAATGTTGATTCTCATACCCGGACGTGTGAAAAACAATCAATGAATCTAATTGATTCAATTGATTCTACCCAACTAAACATTTCTTCGGATTCCTCGAATCCCATCAAACCCAGACTTGACATTTCTACACATATTTCTCCGAAATCATAGAAAAAATCTATTAGTTGTATGCGAAAGTAGTATCAGCTTGTAAAAGCAGATAAACTTAACTTTGTATATAGTATTTTTGGCAGGCATCAAGACAGCCGTATTTATCTGCAGGTTGAGCTGTTAGGGCATGCTGTTATTGGTTTATTGGATACTAGTGCAACTATAAGTTGTGTAGGTGGAAATTTTGCTCGTCAATTGTTTCAAGACGAAATTGCGTATAAACCCATTAAGTCAAAAATAAATACGGCAGATGGCAAAGCGCAGGATGTTGTAGGAAAGTTTGTGTCATATATATTATACGACTATCAGTCGAAACCCATTTCGGTCTTCATTGTTCCATCGTTTGCGCAAGACTTATATCTAGGAATTGATTTTTGCGAGTTATTTTAATTATTTATGGATCTGCGGAAAAAGACCCAACTGAATGTTGCGTCATTGAATGCAGTTAATGCACGATCCTTAGAATCTGAGCAAGAAAAACGATTGTAGTGTGTCAACAGAAAATTTCCATCATTCGCTGCAAAGGGCTTAAGTCGAACGACGGTGTTGTCGCACGATATTGATGTTGAAGGTGCGCAGCCGATCAAACAGCGGCATTTTCCGGCTATTGAAAAACTTATTTATGGTGAGCTGGACAGAAATCTAGGAGTGATTGAGGAGTCGACAAGCTCTTGGTCTTGGGTCGTTCTAGTTAGGAAGCCGAATAAAATTCGTTTGTGTTTATATTGCCGCAAAGTCAATGAAGTTACTATAAAAGACGCGTACCCTTTACCACACATAAATGGCATTTTGAGTAGACTTCCGAAAGCCGAATATATATCAAGTTTGAAAGACGCGATACCATTGGACCCAGCTTAGCGTGATAAAACCGCTTTTACTGTGCCAGGTCGTCCTTTATATCACCTTAAGGTGATGCCGGATCCAGATTTTCCACACCCTCCACCCAGGAGTCGTAGTTCAGCTGTCAGAAGAGGGTGACGAGAAGTGCCGGTGGTATTCATGTCACGAAAACTAAATAAAGCACAGCGTAACTACTCCGTTACGGAGAAGGAATGCTTGGCAGCAATTGTTAGTTTGAAGGAATTTCGGGCCTATGTTGAAGGCCACGAATTCACGATCGTGACCGACCATGCATCGTTGAAATGGTTGATGTCATAGAATGACTTAAGCTCCCGCCTAGCGCGTTGGGCATTAAAGTTACAAGGTTTCCACTTTAAGATTATACATCGAAAAGGATCTTTAAACGAAGTTCCAGATGCTCTGTCAAGAGTGAATGGAGACGATTTGTCTGAATTGTCTACTAATAGACAAAGTTTGTTGATTAAGAGTCCGAGCATTTTCGTAGCAATGACTAGAAGGACCTTGGGAAAAGATTTGAAGAAAATATCTCTCGTCTACCTGACGTAAAAGTTGAAAATTAAGTCTCATTCCTTATTCTTTTTATTATTATACTATTATTCTTATTTGGAAATTATGGATACCATAAAGTTTAGTGCCTGACGTATTGCAGTTCGCTCACGATAATCTTGAATCTTCACATTGCGGTATTATTAAAATTTTCAGAAGATTAGGAGATATTATTTTTGGCCTAATATGGTTAACCCTCTACTGCATGAGCATAGAAATAATAAAGGAAAAAATTTTTTGAATGTAATTATGTGTTTATTTAGGCAAAAATAATATATATTTGGACTTTTTTGGGTTCCAGAGTTTGCCATATATGGCTCTGTATGCATGTATACATTACTTCATGTGAAAGTTGGTGAAACAGTTTCTTTTGTCGTTGTAGCATAGAAATACATTGCATTTCGCACAAAAGGTGTATGAGCGGAAAGAACAATCGTTTTTGCTTATGCGTTTTATAGTTTCCCATCGGTTGCAACTCATTGTGCCATGTATAATTTCTTGACCAAGAGTCGAATTCCAATAGAGTCTTGAAGATGGTAATTGTACCAAAGACATGTATATGACCATGCCTATAAATTGACCTACTTCATTTCGAGTAATACCAGCGGGCTTATTTATATCAACTTGGAGTGCATATAGATTTGTCTGATCAACCAAGAAATTCATCAGAGCGTCATTGAAAAAAAAATTAAAAAAGTCTGCCGGTGTCTCCAGTTCATTGATACAAGTTGAAAGATTGGTATTTCCTTGAAATGGAAAGGTCTCATTCAAATACGGTGGTAAGTGACCAGCTTTCCATATCGGTGCTTCTGTCTTTTTTCTTGGCACTGGCTTTGGCTTTGCTTTAGAAGTGCACGGCTTTTCACAGATGTCATCGGAACTACTCTCATCGGTCTCCGAAATATTAACATCTTCCTCTTGAATTTTTTGATTTTCAACAACTTCGTCTTCGGAATCGGCTATGCTGTCATCATCACTTAGAAACGGATCATCGATTTCGTTCACGTATTGCAAACTACCGTAAAATAATTGTGCATTCATTTCTAAAAGAAAACAAGTGCAATTGTTAAGCTAATATGCTAATAATGCATATGTACATAGAATATAAACATGCACGCGTTACTGCATATAGAGCAATATATGGCGTCCGCAGTTTTTTGCATACAATAGTATATGTGATGCTCACCTATTAAATTCTATTTTTTATGAACGAAAACTTTATATTCTCTTAGAAAAAAAATACTTTTCAGTGATAAAACTGATTTTTAGTATAGTAATTTTAATTTTAATTTCACCACAATTCACTTTCGTTCGTCTGCTTGAGACGCGAGCACAAAACTGATTGAAACTTGAGATAAGGCAACACAAAGAAGTTCTGAGTATATACATCTAACAGAAAATAGTTGAAAGAGAATAAGTGATAACAAACGGTTTAGTATATGTACCGTTTTATTGCAAAAAAAAATTATTGAAAGTGAGAAGCCATATATGGCTTTGTATGCGGTAGAGGGTTAATGATGTGCGCAACTACATAAAGTCGTGCGAAGTGTGCAAATTCACGAAGCACCCGAACAAAATCTTGCGACCACCTATGGGCAAAGTGAAGGAATTGGTTCGTGTTTTCCAAGAACTCTTTTTTGACTTTATAGGCCTATATCCCAGATCAAATCAGGAAACATCGGCATATTCGTAGTATTTGATCATTTTAGGAAGTTTCGTTTTTTGAAAGCAGTGAAGAAATTAAGTACAGAAGCAATAAGTAGATATCTTGAGGAATTGTTTCATTGTTTTGGTGTTCCAGAAAGCATCGTTTCTGACAACGGAGTACAATTTAAATAAAAGCGTTTTGTTCGCCTTAGGTAAATGCAGATGGGCGACCTAATCGGTCGGTAATTGCAGGTATTAAAGCATTTATAACTCCCGATCAAAAAAATGGGACGACAAATTAAGTCATATTTGTTGCGCATTTCGTTCGTCGATCCATTCAAGTATTAGCACTACGCCTTATTATTTAGCATTTGGGCAACACACGGTCTTAAATAGCGATGTCTGGCTGAGGAAGATGGAGTTACTTGAGGATCGTGAGATACGCTTTGATTGAGATGACTCATTAACAATAACCAGAGAAAAGTCTTTGAGGGTGGTAAAATTCCACCAAGAACGTAATGAAAGGAAATATAATCTCCGGTCCGGTGCTGTCGGTCAGGAAATATATAGAAGGAATTTTCAACAAAGCAATATTGCTAAAGGATTCAATGCCAAGCTAGCTCCAATTTTGGCCAAAGCTCGTATTCGTGCAAAACTAGGTAATAGCTACTATGAGCTTGAAGATTTGGAGGTGAGGTTGATCTTACTTATCATGCTAAGGACATAATGCAATAGTAGGCGCTCCAAGCTATATCAGATATTGGCGTGTCATGATCTTTCACCCCAAATCTGATTTTTTCAGGGGGGATTTGTAGTGTGAGCTTGTCGCTTTTTATTCTTCACGCAAGTGAATAGTATTATAACTTTTTCCTGAAGTTTGTAACAGCAAGAAGGAGGGGAGGGGGACCCCATAAAGAATATGTATTCTTGATCAGCTCGACAAGACGAGTTGATATAGCCATTTCCGTCTGTCCGTCCGTCCGTCTGTCTGTAAATATGCTATCTCCTCCCACAGTTTTGAAGATATCGAGCTGAATTTTTGCAGGGAGTCATCTCTAGTGTGTGGTAAAATCATTGGTCGGAACCGGCATGATCGGATTATTGGAACTGGTAGCTCCCATACGAAATGAAGAAGAAAAACAAATTTCAATCGTTGTATGGAAAACTTTTTTGTTTTGTAAGATAGAGGGCTGAAATTTCAAACATAGTAGTTTTACATAGTCCGACATAATGCCTGGAAGTTTCATTCAGATCGGGCAACTAGAACTGGTAGCTGCCATACAAAATGAAGAAGAGGAAGAGAAATTAAGATTTAACGTCGTTGTATGGAAAACGTTTTGTGTGATAGAGGGCTGAAATTTTAAACATAGTAGTTTTACATGATCCGATTAAATGCCTGAAAGTTTCATTGAGATCGGGCAACTAGAACTGGTACCTGCCATACAAAATGGACAAGAGGAAGAGAAGCAATATTCACGTCGTTGTATGGACAACTTTTTTGTTTCTTCAAAGTTATGTTCTTGCGGAGGCATTAAAACTATTTTGATAAAAATGGGCAGGGTTACGCCCACTTTTACCAAAAATCAATAATTTGCATATCTCCGGTACCCAATGAGCAAAAACAATGAAAATTTGTATATAGGCTAATTAGATAAAAAGAAAATATATTCAGTCAAAACCAGTAAGGGCGGTATAGTCGAGTATACTCGACAATATAATACCCTGCACACATGGTAGGCGGTGCCACACCCTCAATCTACAAAAACATATTGATCTGACGTCGCCTTTTCAAATAGTGTTCAAAATACAAAGAAAATCGGTCAAAAAATGTGGATTTTACGAAAAATTTAAGTTTGTAGGTCTCTGAGGGGTAGCCACCAAAGAGAGGGGAAATTTGTGGTATGCAGTTTTTAAGATGTATTATCACTGAGCTTGTATACAAAATTTCAGGTTCATACCTTTGTTAATTTTGGAGATATAGCAATTTAGAGAAAATTACTGGGGGAGGGGAAATGAAAATGAGGGGGGGGATTTTGTGGTATGCAGTTTTGTAGAGCCACTCATACTGAGTCTACATACCGACTTTCATGTTTCTATCTCTTTGGATGTTTGAGTTATAGCGATTTAAAAAAGTGGGTAGGGCTGGATGGGCGGGAAGGAGTGGGCGTGGCACAAAAAAAAAATAAACTTGATCTGCTGCCAAGCATCACGAGTCTACCCTCCAAATTTCAAGTCTCTAGCTCTTACAGTTTCCGAGATCCATTGGTGAATACAGACGGACGGACGGACAGACGGACGGACGGACGGACGGACGGACAGACGGACGGACATGGCTCAATCAATTTCTCTTGTCGTCCTGATCAAGAATATATATACTTTATGGGGTCCCCCTCCCTTCCTTCTGTGCGTTACATACATTTCGTTCAAACAAACTTAATATACCCTGACACACTGTATGTGCAGGGTATAAAAATTGGCGTGAAGAGTATTTGAGCTTCAGCCTTGCTGAAGTTAGCGTCCTTATTGGTTTTATTTTCTTGTTGTTTTATCCCGGAAAGGCCATTTAAAAATCTCCCTTCTCAACAGCGCCACCTATGGTAATTTAGATAGGCTGGTATAATTTGGTCCCTTTTCGTTTCTATGACATTTATATGATAAAGTGGCAATGTAAGAGGAAGAGAGTAAATCGGATGCTGATAAGCTTTAATGCTGAATCAAATTCTTAGCATAGGTATTTTCTATCGCTGCCATCAACCTGAACGGACGTTTGATCATTCAATCTGATCGCTAAACAAAAACTAAATTGGTTTCTAAAGTTGAAACATTTACGCAAATTTAAAATTGATTATAACCAGTTTTTGAAGTGCGATCATTGTCTTTCCGACAAAGAAACGCCTTTTCTAGAAAAATAAAGGTAAGGTAAACGTAATGAATCAGTACATCAAACAATAAAAAATTTCACATTCCTTCACAAACGGGATTTTTTTACACATATGTGTCACTTTGAGTCAATGTGTCATTATACCCTGTACCTTATGGTACAAGGGTATATTAAAGTGCGTTTCATATTTATAAGACACTTTTGTTTTTTAAAGTTTTTGCAAAAAAAAACCAGTAAGGATTGGAGTCGACAGTACTCGACTCCGACATTCCCTGTACCTTCAATTTGTACTAGAGCCCTGCACGAGTGCACACTAAACGAAAAATTATCCTCTCTCTTTTAAACGATTCGTGTGCTACACGCATCAGAATCAATACGCACACTATCTTTACGAAAACTTTTGCACGCAAATCGTGTGGTGTGGAGAGGCAATGATTTGGTTGAATTCGTAAACAAAGTCAAAGTAATTTGTGTGAGCTAAAAATTTTGAGTATGCATAGGCAAGCAAAAGCAGAGAACAAACACTTACTCTCTTATTCAACTAAACTGTTGACAGTGTTGATACTGTGAACAGTATAGTTCAATGACAGTAATAGTGTGTTGTCTGATTTTAGTGTCTCATGCTTAGTTTTGTTTACTAAATATTTCAAACAAGTATTTAGAAATGAAAATCAATATTTTTTCGAAGGTTATTTAAGCTGCGCTTAAATTTATTTCACATTAATACTTTATGATTATTTAATGTTTAAATTTTAAATATTTATATTTAAAAACCTTATTTTTTTTACCATCTCTTCATTTCCTGCAATGGAACTTCTTTTTTCGCAATTGAGGTTTCTTGCTTGTGAAAACACTGTTTCTGAAGAGGCTGACGATACCGGTATTGAAAATATTTTCCGACTTACTTAATATAAAAGAGGAAATTGCGATTCATTTTCGCGCCACCAATTCAATACATTGAATTCATCATTTATTGGAACTCGTATGTTCGAGTACGCTACTATTTCTCTAGTTATTATGTCCCCGTCTGACTTTGCTGAGAGTGGTTTAATGAAATCAGCTAAAATATCGTGATATCTGCTTGAGACATTCGATACCAATTCATTACTTTCATTATCATTTCTCAAAAATAGCGTCATCAGGGCTTTACACTCGTCAATAGTTTGTTTAGAATCGACTTGTCTAAGTTGATTTGTTGGAGGAAATAGGAATAGCGCAATTCTGTGGTACTTAATTATGTACTTATAAACAACTGAATCGATATAATAGTCTAGGGATGACGTCAGTTTTAGAATAATATCTTTGTCAGTGTTATACCCTTTTATAAATTTTTGTACTGCATGTATTCTTGGGATAACCTATTGAATAGTTGGGTAAGTATCCCCTTCTAGAAATTTAGAAGTTTCTTCTATTTTAGAAAGAACTTGTGTAACTGATTTTAAATCGCTCAAACTTAAACCATCAATACGATGCATTTCGTTTTTTTCCATTGAAATGGTGTTGATGTCATGCCAATTGTCTTCGATAGATTTCATAGTATAAAAAATGGTGTTCCATCTCGTCTGACAAACACCCTTCAAACTGAAATCAAGTTTTGAATTTTGTCCAGATCTCTTGAAGTACTTCGCCAGTTATTTCCATTTCAAGTAGTTCCGGAACTTGCTTGAATGATTTTTCAACAACATTATTCAATAAGTGATTAATGCAGTGAATTTGGGCTAAATCATGAAAGGCAGCTATCATGTTCGAACCACGGTCTGTGACGATAATGGCATCATCTAAATTTTGCTTTGTATACATACGTATATGTAAAGAAATTTTATGCACTGAAGCAAAAGCGGCATGCCACGACATTAGGTAACTCATTGTCATTTTCTCCAATTATGTGACCAAAAACATCCCACACTATGCTTCTGCCGCGCTTTTGGCTGAGACGGAAAAGACCGCTAGTTAGTTTTAATTTTACTTCGAACATCGACAATGGCAATCCCGATGGTGGCGAGAACTGTGTAACCGATGTATGTATATATGTACATATACAAGTTATATACATATCTATTGTGTTTAAAACACACAAACGTGGACAAAAACTTTAGTACGAACGGTTAGTACAATTGCCAAAACGATTTAGTGGGCGGTTAAAAAGCCCTTTACAATACACACAAACAAGCAACTAGAAAAATCTAATATAAATACAAACATGTAAATTTTACTTACATTATCAAGAGATTCTAAACCCGAAAAATCGTTCATTTCATTAACGACACGTCCACTCTCTAATAGAAACATAATCGAATGACAGTGTTTAAAACCAAACCAGTAAGGGCGGTATAGTTGAGTATTCTCAACTATATAATACCTTGTACACTCACCTATGTTGATAACACGTTAAACATTCGCCGACAGCAAAAGCAGTGTACCACGATATGGTTTGTGTATTTGCTAATAGTGAGGCAGGGCTCACAGTGCAATGTTGCCATTAGATGGCGCTTTAGTGCGGATTTTGTTACAAAGCATTGCTGCAAAATTTTAGTGTGTTGGTCTTTGCGGGGAAAGTGGTAGTTTGTTGTATGCAGTTTTAAAAAGGTATGTTACCTGAGTTTGCATACAAAATTTCAGCATTGTATTCTTTATACTTTAGGAGATACAGCAATTTTAAGAAAAAAATGACCTTTTGTTGTGCTCGATGGGCGGAAAGGAATGGGCGTGGCAAAAATTCCTTCAAACTTGATCTAGTGTTCGACCACACGAGACTATCTTCCAAATTTCAAGTCTCTATCTTTAATAGTTTTCGCAGTGTTAAGTACGGTTTTTGTTACAAATAGGATAAAGCAGTGTTCAAAGCGCAATTTATGCCAAATTTCAACTTGTTTGTCTTTGCGTTGTCACACAGCGTTAAAAATGAAAGTTTGTGGTATGCAGTCTTATAAAGGTATGTTTACTGAGTTTGCATACAATATTTCAGCATTGTATCTATTATAGTTTAGGAGATACAGCAATTTTAAGAAAACAACTTTTTGAGGGGAAACGAAGGGGAGGGGGAAAAAATGTGGTATGCAGTTTTGTAGAGCTATACATACTGAGTCTACATACTCATTTTCATGTTTTTAACTCATCAGGTTTTCGAGCTACAGCTTTTTGAAAAAATGGGTGGTGCTCGATGGGCGGGAAGGAGTGGGCGTGGCAAAAAATCCTTCAAACTTGATCTAGCGTTTGACCTCATGAGTCTATCCACCAAATTTCAAGTCTCTAGCTCTTATAGTTTTCGAGAACCATTGGTGAGGACGGACGGACGGACGGACGGACGGACAGACAGGGCTATATCAATTCGTCTTGTCATCCTGATCAAGAATATATATACTTTATAGGGTCCCCCTCCCCTCCTTTTATGCGTTACATACAAACCGTCTCAAACAAACTTAATATACCCTGATACACAGTGTGTGTACAGGGTATAAAAACAATAACTCTAGACGGCGCCGTCTACAATGCAGACGTCAAGGCGCCACACCGATTCCTCAAGTAAAAGCTACACATGAATTCTTACAACAGTGGACGAACGAGACATAGCAAATGACAAGAATCACACGACAGTAAAAAGTCGACTCATAGTGTGCACACTGCGAATGAGCGAAAAGGAATTGAAATGATCGTTCGAAAGACAAAATGAATCGTTTTGTTAGTGTGCACAGTGTGATTGTCGACTGTGAACACGACTTTGTGTGCGCTTGCGCAGGGCTCTAATTTGTACCAACTGTTTGAAGGCGTTGCCCCGCCCCACTTTTTAATCGAAACAGATTTTATGTTCATTCAATTTCAATGTTTGAAGGCGTTGGCCCGCCCACTTTTTAATCGAAACAGATTTTATTTTCATTTAATTTCATATATACAAATTTTTACTCTTTTAGACCAATTCGTTCAAAAGATATATCGGCATTCTACCATGGCTATATGTGGGCGTGGTCACGCCCATTTCACAATACAATCTTGTTATACTCCATTCCAATATCATATATGCAAAGATTCATTCTTGTATGTTTTAAGGTTCTTATATAAGTGTTTCAAATTATTACTATGTATGGGCGTGGTCACGCCCACTTTTATACTTTTCACGTATGTGAAATAGTATATTAACTTTGTCACGGAGTTTGTAACACATTAAAATATTAATTTCCGACTATATAAAGTATATATATTCTTGATCAGGACGACAAGACGAGTTGATTTAGCCATGTCTCTGTCTGTCTGAACAAAAGTTGAATCGTTGTATGGAACATTTTTATACCCTGCACATACAGTGTGTAAGGGTTTATTAAGTTTGTTTGAACGAAATATAAGTAACACATAGAAGGAGGGGAGGGGGACCCAATAAAGTATATATATTCTTGATTAGGATGACAAGACAAATAGATTGAGCCCTGTCCGTCTGTCCGTCCGTCCGTCTGTATTCACCAATGGATCTCGGAAACTGTAAAAGCTAGAGACTTGAAACTTGGAGGGTAGGCTCGTGATGCTTGGCACTACATCAAGTTTGCACGGTTTTGTGCCACGCCCACTCCTTCTCGCCCAACCAGCACCGCCCACTTTTTTAAAACGTTATAACTCGAACACCCGAAGAGATAGAAACATGAAGGTCGGACTGTAGGCTCAGCATGAAGAGCTCTACAAAACTGCATACCCCAATTTTTCTCCCTCCCCTTGATTTTCCCTCCCCAAGTTGTTTTTTTATAAAAAGCAATATCTCCAAAACTAATAAAGGTATAAACATGAAATTTTGTATACAAGCTCAGTAAATATATATCTTTAAAACTGTATACCACAAATTCCCCTGTGTTCGAGAGTTACCCCTCAGTGACCAACAAACTCAAATTTTTCGTAAATTCCACTTTTTTGACCAATTAACTTGATATTTTGAAAACTATTTGATTGGGCGATGTCAAATCAACATTTTTTTGTAGATTTAGGGTGTTATACCACCTCGTGTATACTCGACTATAGCGTCCTTACTGGTTTTGTTTTGTATGATAGAGGGCTGAAATTTTAAACATTTTAAGTTTTACATAAACCGACTAAATGCCTGAACATTTCATTGAGATCGGGAAACTGGAAGTGGTAGCTCCCATATAGAAAGAAAAAGAACATTATAATCGTTGTATGGAAAACTTTTTTGTTTTGGAAGAGAGAGGGCTAAGAACATAGTAGTTTTAAATAGTCCCACTAAATGCCCGAAAATTTCATTGAGGTCCGGCAACTGGAACTGGTACCTGCCATACAAAATGAAGAACAGGAAGAGAATCGGGATTCACGGCGTTGTATGGAAAACTTTTTTGTTTCTTAACCAATCGACTTGAAACTTCACACATATATTTTAGATAGGCATGAAAACTATTTTGACAAAAAAATGGGCATGGTTACGCCCACTTCTAGCAACCATCAACAATTTGCATATCTCCTGTACCCAATGAGCAAAAACAATCAAAATTTGTATAAAGGCTAATAAGATGAATAGAAAATAGATTCAGTCATAAAAATAGGCGTGGAACAAAAAATGACGTGAAGAGTATCTAAGCTTCAGCCTTGCTGAAGATAGCGTCCTCACTGTTTGTTTTTTTGCAGTTCTTATTTCTCTTAGAAATATTCAATGAAAATTTTAAAACAATCCGACAATTACTTTTCGAGTAATTTACTAATGAATGGCGGCCTCTCTCATATTGCGCTTTTAAAATACATTAATCTAAGACCTGAGCGAAGGAATTAAGTTTTTTTTTTTTAATTAAATTTTTTATAATTTACTGTTTTTTTCGGCTCAAAAGCGAAAAATTGACTTTCTGAGGACACCATTTCGTAAATTTTAAAACTAAATCAAAATCCTTCGATCGGGCCCTAGATTTACTATTACACTACTCGCATTTTAAATTTGACTGATTCCAAATGAACGGTTCAAAAGTTATGATGGTCACCGCAAAACCGTTTTTTTTTCAAGAGGGCCGAGTATATAGCTGTACATTTTTATTTTCTGAATATTTTTTACTGTAATTTTTTTTTAAATAAACTTTACTTAATATGAAAAAAAGTTGTATTATAAAATTAGTCAAATTAATACAATTTCCAGTAAAATATCAAAAATACTCGTTTTTTCGTGACTCTAAGATGACGTATCCCCTTAAGATTCCCCAAAACGCGACAGTTGAAAATTTAAATAAAATATTTTCGAATTAAAAAAAACCTTATCATTTTTAAAAAACATAATTCGTGCGGTTAGTCGTACCTATATTGACTGCGTCGCGTGGCTCCCCTTTTTTTTCCTTTCACATTATTTCATACACCACGTTCGTTCGATTCTGTTTGTTTATTTTGTCTTTAGTGTTTGTAAAAAATCTAAAAAGTCTAATATTGTTATTTGCTTTGTATGCTTAGCATACACAGAGAAAAAAAGTCCAATCTGAGAACAGCACAGATTGTACTTGAATCAACAACAGACCAAATTAAGTTGTAATTGGTCTGAATGTTGTCGAAATAAGTAAGATTTGTAATTAACATCAAAATCGACACCAAAATGGATTTGAATCAACTACAAAATGTCAATTTATACACATTTTATACTTGAAAACAAAACAAGAACACAAAAATTTAAACCGAAACCAAACAAACTTGAAATGACAACGCTTTCTTCTTATACATTCTTTCTCTCTTACTCCTTTGAACAAAAATGTTAAAACAATTCATATTTATCAAATATCATAAGTTTCTATGTTGCTTGCTGTAGCTCAGAGTTTAGTGTGTTTAACTAAGATACCAAAGGTATAAGGTTCAATCCCCAGCAAGACCAGAATTTTTTTGTTCACTAAATATTTTTTGTGATCTTGGAACAAAAATGTTTTCGATAAATAAAATTTATGAAATATCAAATGTTCCTATGTCGCTTCCTGTGGCTCAGAGCTTAGTGTGTTGTCCTACGAAACGGAAGGTAAGAGGTTCAAATCCCCTGGTACACCAAAGTCTTACTGTTTATTATATAAATAATCACCAATTACCATTTAATTATAATATTTATATGTTGCTTAAATGTTTATTAAATTAACTGTACCAATTACTTATATAAAATAAAATCAATCAAATTCAGATAATAACCGGAATAGTTTGCAAAACTACTGGGCCTTGATTTAAGAACAATGTAAACTTACTTGAACGAAAAACTTGTCATGGTCTCGCAAAAATTTTTTTTGTTGTAATTTAAGTTTAGTCGGTTCTTGATTCCAGTAGAATATTCACTTGTTTTAAGAACAAAAAGGTCTCGGTATAAGTTTTTATTTGTTACAGTTTAAGTATTGTTGGTTCTTGATTCAAGTAAAATGTAAACTTATTTCCAAAACAACATTGACTCGGATTAAGTTTTGTTGGTATTATATTAAGCTTAAACTGTTCTTGAAGATGTAACGAAATTTACTCAATTCAAGATTTTTTGTACTTAAAAATAGTGCTTGAATTGAGAACATTTTAATTGATTTGACAACATTTGTGCTTGATGGACTTTCAACACCGAATTGTGTCAATTTAAGTACAATGTACTTGATTTTTTTCTCTGTGTATATTAGAATTATTTTCTGAAATTATTTTCGCCAATGTCGTTCTGTCTGTTATATGTATATCGCTAGTGAATAATACTGTTCTCTGCGTGAAGAGTATAAAAATTGTGAAATAAGATTTCCTTGTAAGCAGACAAGATAGAAGTTTGTAAAATGAAGTTGTGAAGGATGTAATGGTATTTTGGGCATTTTTCTCTTTGGACATATTACTATTTAAAAACCAGTAAGGGCGGTATAGTCGAGTATACTAGACAATATAATACCCTGTACACATGGTAGGCGGTGCCACACCCTCAATCTACAAAAACATATTGATCTGACATCGCCTATTCAAATAGTGTTCAAAATATCAAGAAATTCGGTCAAATATGTGGATTTTACGAAAAATTGAAGTTTGTAGGCCTCTGAGGGGTAGCCATAAAAAAGGGGGGAAATTTGTGGTATGCAGTTTGTAAGATGTATTATCACTGAGCTTGTATACAAAATTGCAGGTTCATACCTTTGTTAGTTTTGGAGATATAGCGTTTTTAAGAAAAAAAATAGGGGTGGGGAAATTAAGGGGAGGGGGTAA
Organism: Phortica okadai; assembly: GCA_034638295.1. Lineage (NCBI taxonomy): Eukaryota > Metazoa > Arthropoda > Insecta > Diptera > Drosophilidae > Phortica > Phortica okadai. The sequence goes on along the minus strand of CM067848.1, from coordinate 34,344,504 downwards.
AATTGTGGTATGCAGTTTTGTAGAGTTACTCATATTGAGTCTACATACCGACTTTCATGTTTCTATCTCTTTGGATGTTTGAGTTATAGCGTTTTCAAAAAGAGGGTGGTGCTGGATGGGCGGGAAGGAGTGGGCGTGGCACAAAACCATTCAAACTTGGTCTGCTGCCGAGCATCACGAGTCTACCCTCCAAATTTCAAGTCTCTAGCTATTATAGTTTCCGAGAACCATTGGTGAGGACGGACGGACGGACGGACAGACGGACGGACATGGCTTAATCAACTTCTCTTGTCGTCCCGATCAAGAATATATATACTTTATGGGGTCCCCCGACCCCGTTACATACATTTGGCTTTTGCACAAACACAATATACCCTGATACACAGTATGTGTACAGGGTATAATAATTTAACAATGGGCTTCCTATGAGAATCGTTAAACAAATGCTTGTAAGTGTATATACGTTTCGGGAAAGTCAAATTATAAAAAATTAAATATTATATTTTTTGTATAAATAGCGTTGACCACTTTTGCAAATTGTTTATTGTAAAAGTAAATGGGTGATTCCCAGAAATAATTAATTATAATGGATGCTAAAGATGATAAGACTCGGGCTGGGATGTCAACCAAAACGTCGGGGTGGAGTCCGCCAGTGAAGTGGCTAAGCGACATTTGGTTGTAGCCCTCATTGACAAAGCGGATCCATTCGGTAAGCTAACGAATGAGCAGTGGAAGATGCAAGAAGAGAAGCTGCTGCTCGTCCTAGTATGAAGTATGGAGTCGTTGCCGGATGCCTCAATACCATCATTGGATGGGTCGGCTCGGCGGCGTCAAAATCCTGCGCTGCAACGACGACCCCACGCTGGAGTGGCTGAAGAGCGCTACAAGGGCTTTGGGTGGGCGCCAAGCCGGAGGTGTTGGACCGGACTAGCATCCCAGTCCCACCGAAGGCTAAGGTATACATCCAAAAGGGATATGCCGAGGGAGACCATGCTGAAGCTGTTCCAGAAGCAGAATCCAGAGATTCCGACAGCAGTCTGGAGGGTGTTGTACCTGTCGGAGCCGACGCCCGACATCGGAGGCGCCCAACACTACATACTTTCCATTAACAAGGAGTCAGAGGACGCTCTTTATGAGAGGAAACGGAAGATGGCGTGGAGCCAAATCTGCGTATAGCTACGTTTCAAGAAGCGTCATCCGGCTGACAGTAACGAAAATACGCTGGAAGCAGGGGAGGTAGATAAGGACCTTGGCCTTGAAGCCATGGTGGACCTCACCCTGACGGAGGACACGGAAGGTGTCGAGAGGAAGGAGAAGAGGAGCGAATATGGATCTAAAGATCTTGCAGCTTAATCTCCATAAGAGCAAAGTGGCGTCCACTGAGCTTCTTCTAACAATGGTGGAAGGGGCCTTTGATGTGGCCTTAGTCCAGGCACCATGAACAGCGTCGGATAACGTTGTCTCTGGACTAAGGTGAAAACATTTCAACCTATACTACCCGACAAAATAAAGTAGAACCAGAACAGTCGTCTTGACAAGAAAAGGGTTGCATGTTAACTTATTAAATCTTTATAGTACAGATGATCTCACGGTAGTGGCCATAGAGGGTCGCAAGAAGGAGGTGGTGTGGCTGGCGTCGAGCTATATGGCGCATGATAGGCCGGCCCCACCAACTGAAGAAATCGCGCTGGTCTCTGCATCCGTGACGATGGGCAAGAGCGTGTTAATTAGAGTGGATGCTAACGCGCACCATGAGGTGTGGGGAAGCTCTGACATCAATGAATCACTTGTAGATTTCATTCTTTCGACCAATATAGGTGTTGTTAACGTTGATAGAGAGCCGACGTACATAGGGCCGACCTCTACCAACGTACTTGACTTAACGCTGGGTATCGAACCGGTTGTGTCGGGATAAAGGGTGCTCGATCGGCCATCCATTTCCGACCATAGGTATATTAGCTTCAATGCAAAGCTCTCCTTAAAGCGCCCGGCTGGATCACGACGGAACCCTAGAATTACGTTAAGTTAGTGGAGAGAAAACTCTCAACGTGTAGCAAAGCGAGAACGATGCAGGACATAGAAAACGCTGTAGAGGTCCTGACCAGCACACTGATTGGCGCGTTTAAGAGATCGTGTAAGCCAACTGGCCTGGTGGAATCATGAACTCGCGGGGATGAGAAAGGACCTGAAGGATATCTTCCAAATTACCAAAATTATGGATGATGAGATGATCAGGTTAGAATACAAAGACAGACTCAGACTTTATAAAACCGCCATAAGAAGAGCCAAGAGAGAAGAGAGTTCTGTTCCAATATGAGCAAGTGAGCGGAAACCGCGAGACTTAGGAGAGTACTCTCCGCCGCCCCGGCGATGGAGTGTCAACTTCGGAAGTCAAATGGTAACTGGGCGGAATGCTGTAAGGAGGCGCTGGAGGCTCTCCTAGAATAGCACTTCCCCGGTTGTACCACGGTACGAGAGAGAGAGAGCAGTCATCTGTATCCCAAGGACTTCAGACCTATAAGTCTGACATCCTTTATGCTTAAGGCAATGGAGAGGCTGCTGGATGCGTTCATAATGGACGAACTCAGGCATCTGTATGTCTTTGCAAATCAGCACGCATATACTAGAGGGAAATCCGTCGACACGGCGCTATATTCCCTGGCAGTTGATATCGAAATGGCTTTACATCACAAGAAAAATGCCCTCGGGGCGTTCGTAGATGTATCCGGTGCCTTTAACAATGTGGCCACATCGGCTATTATTCGGGCACTGCAGGCAGTCAGTGTACCTGGAATTATAACCCACTGGATCATACGACTGCTCAGTACGAGAAGTATAAGAGCCACATGGGGAGCAGCCACGACGAAGAAGGATGCACACAGGGTCACCCCACAAGGGGGATGCTCTCGCCATTGTTGTGGAACCTTGTCGTGAACAAAATGCGGAGAGTCCGTGGTAAGGGAAACACTGGAGCACCTGCTTTACCAGTGTCCAGCCCTTGCGGGACAAAGATTCTCGGCACTGGGTTCACCGTTCCTGAAGTCAGATCTCTCCGAAGTTTATTTAACGTGGGATATACCACAATGTGGTTTAAACCCACGGTGCTCCAATATACGTACGGTGCTCATAGGCACAATCCGTACGCAATTGCACAGCGAGCATGGATTAATGCGCCAACTAACGCCCCTTTGAAAAACTGCTGAAAAATACAGCAGAGTTCATCGGTACCAAATTAATTGCATGCTTGTCGGGCATGCAATACCCCTTGGTGAGGGGCGAGGGTCATCGAAAAACCTCTGCTGATCTTGGGTCACAGCACCCGGTTGAAACGCAACTCCACGCCGAGATTTGCATCTTTACACGCAGGTCTCGCAGATCTGCATAGAGGGGCCAGTCACACAGCATGTGGAGCCAGTCTTCGGTATCACCAACACATGAGCATGCGGGCGATTCGCTAAGACTCATTCTATGCAAAAATGCGTTATGCGATCCATGGTCCGTCAGCAAGAAACTGGCACGCATCGAAGAACCGAAGTCTTTCGAGCTATAGACGAACCTGACGTCGGGCAGATATCGGTGAGTAACCCGGCCCGGGTTTTCACTATCGTCCCACCGCGATTGCCACTCGCGCATCACTTGTTCCTCTAGCCGTGCCAGTTTCTGCTTCCAGCTCAAATTTGCCAGATCTTCGCCGAAAGCAATGAAAATTGGTATATAGGCTAATTTGATGAAGATAAAATATATTCAGTCAAAAAAATGGGCGTGGCTCAAGAAAGTGCGTGAAAAGTATATAAACTTCAGCCTTGCTGAAGATAGCGTCCTCACAGGCTTTTTATTCGAATATAAATAAAAAATGGAGAAAACTTCATTAAAACCAGTAAGGACGCTAACTTAAACAAGGCTGAAGCTTATATACTTTTCACGCCTATTTCTTGTGTCACGCCCATTTTTTAGACTGAATATATTTTCTCTTCATCTAATTAGCCTATCTACAAATTTTAATTTTTTTGCTCATTGGGTACCGGAGATATGCAAATTATTAATTTTTGGTAAACGTGGGCGTAACCATGCCCATTTTTGTCAAAATAGTTTTAATGCCTCCCTAAGAACATATTTATAAAGTTTCAGGCATTTATGGTAGCCGGACAGAGTAAAACTACTATGTTGAAGATTTCAGCACTCTATCTTACAAAACAAAAAAGTTTTCCATACAACGATTAAAGTTTTGTTAACTTTTCTTCTACCTTTCGTATGGGGACTACCAGTTCCAGAGCTCCGATATGGCTGGATCCGACAAATGAGTTGATCCTACAAATAAAAAGTCTCTGTGCAAAAATTCAGCTCGATATCTTCAAAACTGTGGGAGGAGATCGTATATATACAGACAGACGGCCATAGCTAAATCAACTCGTCTTGTCGTCCTGATCAATAATATATATACTTTATATAGTCGCAAGTGAATATTTCTGTGTGTTACAAACTTCAGCACAAAGTTAATATACTATTTCACAGACGTGAAAAGTTGACTTGAAACTTTACAGTTGTGTTCTAAGGGAGGACTGAAAACTATTTTGACCAAAAGTTGGCGTGGCCACGCCCACTTATAGCGAAAATTGACCGGTTGTATTGAAAACTTTTTTGTTTTTAACGAATTGACTTGCAACTTTACAGTTATGTTCTTAGGGAGGAATGAAAACTATTTTGACCAAAGGTGGGCATGGCTACGCCCACTTATCGCAAAACTTGAACCGTTGTATGGAAAAATTTTTCGTTTTTTAACCAATTGACTTGAAACCTTACAGTTATGTTGTTAGAGAGGAATGAAAACTATTCATTTAGTTTTTTTTATAGTGACACAATGTGAAAAGTATTATAGCTTCAGCCTTGCTGAAGATAGCGTCCTTACTGGTTTTTTTATCACTTAGATTTTTCTTTCATTCCAGTGTTTATACCCTGTACCTTATGGTACAAGGGTATATTAGTTTTGTTAGCATCGACAATGTATGTAACACCCAGAAGGAGAGATCTCCAACTATACAAATTATATATATTCTTGATTAGCTCGACAAGACGAGTTGATATAGCCATGTTCGTCTGTCCGTCCGTCCGTCCGTCTGTATGAACGCCTAGATCTCGGAAACTATAACAGATAGAACCAAAAGCTCTTCGCATTTCGATTCTATAATTTATTAAGCAGATCAAGTTTATTTTGTTTTCACCCTTTTTAACTTCGTTTAGTAGTGAGGGGCAATTGACTGGAGTAACCTCGGTTAAAAACTTACAAAAATCGTATTTTCTGGGTTTTATTTTGAAATAGGAACACCAAATTTGGAGTGTATATAGTTGTCTCAAACCCCAAGCAGATAGAATAAAAAAATGGGCGTGGCCACGCCCCCATATAGTAAAAATTTGAAACGCTTATATTTTAAGAACCATAAAACCTACAAGAATGAAACTTTGCATGTATGCTATTGGGTTAGAATATAACATGATTCAATTACCAAATGGGCGTTGCCACGCCCACATATAGAAAAACGTTGTATCTCCGGAACCAATTGGTTTAAAGTGTAAAAAAAAGGTATGTGTGATATTAAATCTATCTATTTTGATGAAAAAGTGGGCGGGACCACTCCTTCAAACAGTCGTTACTAATTGAAGGTACAGGGTATGACATAGTCGATTACTGTCGACTCCAATCCTTACTGGTTATACTCTTGCAAGAGTACACAGAGAAAAAAAGTCCGGTCTGAGAACAGCTTAGATTGTACTTGAATCAACAACAGACCAAATTAAGTTGTAATTGGTCTAAATGTACTCGAAATAAGAAAGATTTGTACTTAACATCAAAATCGACACCGAAATGGATTTGAATCAACTACAAAATGTCAATTCATACACATTTTATACTTGAAAACAAAGCAAGAACACAAAAATTTAAACCGAAACCAAACAAACTTGAAATGACAACGCTTTCTTCTTATACCTTCTTTCTCTCTTACTCCTTTGAACAAAAATGTTAAAACAATTCATGTTTATCAAATATCATAAGTTTCTATGTTGCTTACTGTAGCTCAGAGTTTAGTGTGTTTAACTATGATACCAAAGGTATGAGGTTCAATCCCCAGCAAGACCAGAGTTTTTTTGTTTACTAAATATTTTTTGTTCTCTTGGAATAAAAATGTTTTCAATAAATAAAATTTATGAAATATCAAGTGTTCCTATGTCGCTTTCTGTGGCTCAGAGCTTAGTGTAATGTCCTACGAAACGGAAGGTGAGAAGTTCAAATCCCCTGGTACACCAAAGTCTTACTGTTTATATAATATAAATAATCACCAATTACCATTTAATTATAATATTTATATGTTGTTTAAATGTTTATTAAATTAACTGTACCAATTACTTATATAAAATAAAATCAATCAAATTGAGATAATAACCGAAATAGTTTGCAAAACTACTGAGCTTTGATACAAAAACAATATAAACTTACTTAAACGAAAAAGTGGTCGTGGTCTCGCAAAACATTTTTTTGTTGTAATTTAAGTTTAGTCGGTTCTTGATTCCAGTAGAATATTCACTTGTTTTAAGAACAAAAAGGTCTCGGTATAAGTTTTTATTTGTTACAGTTTAAGTATTGTTGGTTCTTGATTCAAGTAAAATGTTAACTTATTTCCAAAACAAAATTGAATCAGATTAAGTTTTGTTGGTATCATATTAAGCTTAAGCTGTTCTTGAAAATGTAACAAAATTTACTCAATTCAAGATTTTTTGTACTTAGAAATAGTGCTTGAATTGAGAACATTTTACTTGATTTGACAACATTCGTGCTTGACGGACTTTCAACACCGAATTGTCTCAATTTAAGTACAATGTACTTGATTTTTTTTCTCTGTGTATATTAACTTTTTCACGAAGTTTGCAACGCAGAGAAGGAGACATATCCGATTATATAAAGTATATATATTCTTGATCAGCACGAAGAGACGAGTTCATATAGCCATGTCCGTCTGTCCGTCTGTTTCAATGCGAACTCCTCCCAGAGTTTTGAAGTTAGCAAAAAAATTTAAATGCAGAAAATTTTCTTTTCCTTGCAGGCAGTTTATATGTAGAAATCGGAATACTATAGCATATAGCTGCCATAGGAACGATCGGTTAAAAATGAGGTTTTTTCTTTAAAAACGCTGTGATTTTAAAGCTATCACTTCAAATTTTTGCTCAGAGACATGTTGAACGTCAGTCAAAATATACTGCAAATTTGGTGAAGATCGGATAACTATACAATATTGCTGCCATAGGAACGATCGGTCAAAAATGAGGTTTTTGCTCAATAAACTCTTTGTTTTTCAAGTTATCGCCCCAATTTTTTGCACAAGAACAACTCGGACGTAAGTTAAGGCTCACTGAAAAATTGGCGAAGATCGGATAAATATAGCATATAGCTCTCATAGGAACAATCGGTTAAAAATTCGGTTTTCGTTAGAAAAACCTTTTTGTTTTCAACTATAAACAGATGAAACCGTGCAGTTGCGCGTTTTTAGGAATCCTTGACCATATTACAAAGTTTCATAAGAATCGGACATAAGGGCGTGGCACCGCCCATATAGAGAAAAACTTAAAAATGTGATTTATCTATAAGCAGACGAGATAGAAAATCGTAAAATGAAGTGTAGAATGATTGCATTGTATTCTTTAACAAAAGCAGAAAATGGGCGGGGCTACGCACCTTTATCTTTATAAACTTATAAGATTCTTATTGGCAAAACTATAAAACGTATTTTCCAAATGCTTGCAAGAGTATATAAGTTTCAGCAAAGCTGAAAATAGCTCCCTTACTGGTTATACTTTTCACGTATGTGAAACAGTATAATAACTTTGTGCTGAAGTTTGTAACACACAGAAATATTCACTTGCGACTATATAAAGTATATATATTCTTGATCAGGACGACAAGACGAGTTGATTTAGCCATGTCCGTCTGTCCGTCTGTCTGTCTGTATATATACAATCTCCTCCCACAGTTTTGAAGATATCGAGCTGAAATTTTGCACAGAGACTTCTTATTCGTGCAGTCAACTCATTTGTCGGATCCAGCCACTGGAACTGGTAGCCCCCATACGAAAAGAAGAAGAAAAATGAACAAAACTTGAATCGTTGTATGGAAAACTTTTTTGTTTTGTACGCTAGAGTGCTGAAATTTTAAGCATAGTAGTTTTACATAGTCCGACTACATGCCTGAAAGTTTCATTGAGATTGGACATCTGGAACTGGTAGCTCCCATACAAAATGAAGAAGAGGAAGAGAAGCAATATTCACGTCGTTGTATTGAAAATTTTTTTGTTTCTTAACCAATTGCCTTGAAATTTTAAAGTTATGTTCTTAGGGAGGAATGAAAACTATTTTGACCAAAAGTGAGCGTAGCCACGCGTAGCCACGCGTAGCCACGCCCACTTATAGCGAAAATTTACCCGTTGTATGGAAAACTTTTTTGTTTTTTAACCAATTGACTTGAAACTTTACAGTTATGTGCTTAGAGAGGAATGAAAACTATTTTGACCAAAAGTGGGCGTAGCCACGCCCACTTATAGCGAAAATTGACCCGTTGCATGGAAAACTTTTTTGTTTTTTAACCAATTGACTTGAAACTTTACAGTTATGTTCTTAGGAAGGAATGAAAACTATTTTGACCAAACGTAGGCGTGGCCACGGCCTTTGGAACTGGTAGCCCCCATACGAAAAGAAGAAGAAAAATGAACAAAACTTGAATCGTTGTATGGAAAACTTTTTTGTTTTGTACGATAGAGTGCTGAAATTTTAAGCATAGTAGTTTTACATAGTCCGACTACATGCCTGAAAGTTTCATTGAGATTGGACATCTGGAACTGGTAGCTCCCATACAAAATGAAGAAGAGGAAGAGAAGCAATATTCACGTCGTTGTATTGAAAACTTTTTTGTTTCTTAACCAATTGACTTGAAATTTTAAAGTTATGTTCTTAGGGAAGAATGAAAACTATTTTGACCAAAAGTGAGCGTAGCCACGCGTAGCCACGCCCACTTATAGCGAAAATTTACCCGTTGTATGGAAAACTTTTTTGTTTTTTAACCAATTGACTTGAAACTTTACAGTTATGTGCTTAGAGAGGAATGAAAACTAGTTTGACCAAAAGTGGGCGTAGCCAGGCGTAGCCACGTGGCCACGCCCTTTTATAGCGAAAATTGACCCGTAGTATGGGAAACTTTTTTGCTTTTTAACCAACTGACTTGAAACTTTACAGGATTGTTCTTAGGGTGGAATGAAAACAGTTTTGACCAAAAGTGGGCGTGGCCACGCCCTTTTATAGCGAAAATTGACCTGTTGTATGGAAAACTTTTTTGTTTTTTAACCAATTGACTTGAAACTTTACAGTTATGTTCTTAGGAAGGAATGAACACTATTTTGACCAAAAGTGGGCGTGACCACGCCCTTTTATAGCGAAAATTGACCCGTCGTATGGAAAACTTTTTTGTTTTTTAACGAATTGACTTGAAACATTACAGTTATGTTGTTAGGGAGGCATGAAAACTATTCATTTAGTTTTTTTTATAGTGACACAAAGTGAAAAGTATTGTAGCTTCAGCCTTGCTGAAGATAGCGTCCTTACTGGTTCTTCTTAAATTATTCTTAAATATGTTTTTGTTTGGAGTCTTTTTTATTCTTGATGCAGCTGGAGTTTTTGAAGTGACGCTTCTTCTGCAGCTCAAACGCCTTCCTTAATTGGTCCTCAGCAGGACCAATTCGACCAACATAATTTATTGCTTCTAGGAATAAGAAAGATGAGAAAGGTCATTTCAGTTAGATGTTTGTTGATAAAAAAAAAGTTTATTTAAATTTTAATTAAATTGACTTTAATTAATTTTTGAATTAATTGATCAATCGATTCTAAAAATAATTTATGGAAGCCCATAAATTTTAAATGAATTTAATAATACCTACCAATCATAACACCAAAAATTTTTTTAAATTTTTTAAGGCGGCTTTCCCTTGAACACCATCCATGTTATAGACTAAAACCACTGAATCCGCCATTGGTTATAAGGTTTTTTATTGTATCCGTCTGTAAACAAAATAATAAAATATTTGAATTGAAAGAACATTTTTGACTTTATTTATACATACATTTGTACGCGGCGTTTATTTCAATGTTTAACTCATTCAGATCGCTGACGGACCTTTCACTATTCATAATGCAAGTTCAATTTGATTGTCGTACCTATGATTTGTTTATTAGTATATTAATGTTTTTAAATATAATAAATTTAATTCACTCACTTTTTAAAATTGAACTTGCTCCGCTTCACCCGTCTCAACTACAAAGCTACCAAAAATTTCATCAACCGGCAAACACAGCTGCGTTGAGTATTGCGAAAGAGCGAAAAGCAAAATAAACCAGTAGGGACGCTATCTTCAGCGAGGCTGAAGCTATAATACTTTTCACGTTGTGTCACTATAAAAAAAACTAAATGAATAGTTTTCATGCCTCCCTAACAACATAACTGTAATGTTTCAAGTCAATTCGTTAAAAAACAAAAAAGTTTTCCATACAAAGGGTCAAGTTTAGCTATAAGTGGGCGTGGCCATGCCCACTTTTGGTCAAAATAGTTTTCATTCGTCCCTGAGAACATAACTGTAAAGTTTCAAGTCAATTGGTTAAAAAACAAAAAAGTTTTCCATACAAAGGGTCAAGTTTTGATCAAAATAGTTTTTATTCCTCCCTAAGAGCATAACTGCAAAGTTTCAAGTAAATTGGTTAAAAAACAAAAAAGTTTTCCATACAACGGATCAATTTTCGCTATAAGTAGGCGTGGCTACGCCCACTTTTGGTTAAAATTGTTTTCATTCCTCCCTAAGAACATAACTGTAGAGTTTCAACTCAATTGGTTTAAAAACAAAAAAGTTTTCCATACAACGGGTCAATTTTCGCTATAAAAGGGCGTGGCCACGCCCACTTTTGTTCAAAACTGTTTTCATTCCACCCTAAGAACATAACTGTAAGGTTTCAAGTCAATTGGTTAAAAAATAAAAAAGTTCTCCATACAACGACGTGAATATTGCTTCTCTTCATCTTCTTCATTTTGTATAGGAGCTACCAGTTCCAGATGTCCCATCTCAATGAAACTTTCAGGCATGTAGTCGGACTATGTAAAACTACTATGTTTAAAATTTCAGCACTCTATTGTACAAAACAAAAAAGTTTTCCATAAAACGATTCAAGTTTTGTTCACTTTTCTTCTTTTCGTATGAGAGCTACCTTTTCCAATAATCCGATCATGCTGATTCCGACGAATGATTCATCGTAATAAATTCTAAGACTCTGTGCAAAGTTTCAGCTCGATAGCTTCAAAACTGAGGGACTAGTTTGCATACATACAGACAGACAGACAGACGGACAGACGGACATGGCTAAATCAACTCGTCTTGTCGTACTGATCAAGAATATATATACTTTATATAGTCGGAAATTAATATTTCGATCTGTTACAAATTCCGTGACAAAGTTATTATACTATTTCACATACGTGAAAACTATAAAAACAAACGGTTCTTCCGTTATAATTGTTTTTGTAAGTTCAGAAACAGTGCACTGAAGAACCGTAAACAAACAGCGATGGAAAGCGTAATCGAAGTTTTTTGTTTTTCCATTTTTGTTCTATGTCCTATTCACAAAATAACAACAACAAATGCAATGATTGACCGCTACTTTTCGTTTACGCTTTCGTAGAAAAATATTTTTTTTTTCACTAGGTGGTTCGGCGTTCGCTTACCATAGGGTCAGCACAGTAAGCACCCATATAGTAAGCGGTGGGGTAAGCACTTACCGCTTGGCCAATAGCCACCTCCAGTACTGCAGGGATACTACAAAATTGGTGAAGATCGGATAACTATCGCATATAGCTGTCAAAAACTCGGAAACCTTGCAGTTACGCGTTTTTAAGAATCATTTACCATATTACAAAGTTTCATAAGAATCGGAAATAAGGGCGTGGCACCGTTCATATAGAGAAAAACTTAAAAATGTGATTTATCTATAAGCAGACAAGATAGAAAATCGTAAAATGAAGTATAGAATGATTGCATTGTATTTTTAAAAATTAATTACAAAATGGGCGGAGTTACGCATCTTTATCTTTATAAACTTATAAGATTTTTTTTGGAAAAACTATAAGATGGATTTTCCAAATGCTTGCAAGAGTACATAAGTTTCAGCAACGCTGAAAATAGCTCCCTTACTGGTTTTTGTAAAGAATACGTCGGCTTATAGAGAAATCACATTTTTAGTTTTTCTCTATGTGGGCGGTGCCACGCCCTTAAGTTTGATTCTTTTGACACTTTGGAATATAGTCAATGATGTTAAAAAACATTTATTTGCGAAGTTTCATCTGTTAATATTTAAGAACAAAAAAGTTTTTCGAGCAAACACCTCATTTTGGACCGATTGTGCCTATGGGAGCTATATGCTATAGTTGTCCGATCATCACCAAACTTGCAGTGTATCTTAATCGATGTCCACGGTGCTCTTGTGCAAAATTCTCGGTATCTAAAAAAAAAGCCTTTTTCATGCAAAAACCTAATTTTTGACCGATCATTCTTATGTCAGCTATATCATATAGTGGTCCGATCTAAATAGTTGTGAGATTTAAAATGCCTGGGCATATTCGAAGATCTTCTCCGTTTAAATTTTTCGATATCTTTAAAACTCTAGAAGGCGTTTGCACTGAAACACACAGACAGACGAACATGGCTTTATGAACTTGTCTCGTCGTGGTCATCAAGAATATATATATTTTGTATAGTCGGAGATGTCTCCACCTTTGCGTTGCAAACTTCATAACAAAGTTAATATACTCTAGTAAGACTATAAAAAAAAACCAGTAAGGACGCTATCTTCAGCAAGGCTGAAGCTATAATACTTTTAACGTTGTGTCACTATAAAAAAAACTAAATGAATAGTTTTCATGCCTCCCTAAGAACATAACTGTAAGGTTTCAAGTCAATTGGTTAAAAAACAAAAAAGTTTTCCATACAACGGGTCAATTTTCGCTGTAAGTGGGCGTGGTCTTTCCCACTTTTGGTCTTAATAGTTTTCATTCCTCCCTAAGAACATAACTGTACAGTTTCAAGTCAATTGGTTAAAAAACCAAAAATTTTTCCATACAACGGGTCAATTTTCGCTATAAGTGGGCGTGGTCATGCCCACTTTTGGTCTAAATAGTTTTCATTCCTCCCTAAGAACATAACTGCAAGGTTTCAAGTAAATTGGTTAAAAAACAAAAAAGGTTTTCCATACAACGGGTTAATTTTCGCTATAAGTGGGCGTGGTCATGCCCACTTTTGGTCTAAACAGTTTTCATGCCTCCCTAAGAACATAAATGTAAAGTTTCAAGTCAATTGGTTAAAAAACAAAAAAGTTTTCCATACAACGGGTCAATTTTCGCTATAAGTGGGCGTGGTCATGCCCACTTTTGGTCTAAATAGTTTTCATTCCTCCCTAAGAACATAACTGTAAGGTTTCAAGTCAATTGGTTAAAAAACAAAAAAGGTTTTCCATACAACGGGTTAATTTTCGCTATAAGTGGGCGTGGTCATGCCCACTTTTGGTCTAAACAGTTTTCATGCCTCCCTAAGAACATAACTGTACAGTTTCAAGTCAATTGGTTAAAAAACCAAAAATTTTTCCATACAACGGGTCAATTTTCGCTATAAGTGGGCGTGGTCATGCCCACTTTTGGTCTAAATAGTTTTCATTCCTCCCTAAGAACATAACTGTAAGGTTTCAAGTCAATTGGTTAAAAAACAAAAAAGGTTTTCCATACAACGGGTTAATTTTCGCTATAAGTGGGCGTGGTCATGCCCACTTTTGGTCAAAATAGTTTTCATTCCTCCCTAAGAACATAACTGTAAAGTTTCAAGTCAATTGGTTAAAAAACCAAAAAGTTTTCCATACAACGGGTCAATTTTCGCTATAAGTGGGCGTGGTCATGCCCACTTTTGGTCAAAATAGTTTTCATGCCTCCCTAAGAACATAACTGTAAAGTTTCAAGTCAATTGGTTAAAAAACAAAAAAGTTTTCCATACAACGGGACAATTTTCGCTATAAGTGGGCGTGGCTACGCCCACTTTTTATCAAAATAGCTTTCATTCCTCTCTAAGAACATAACTGTAAAGTTTCAAGTCAATTGGTTAAAAAACAAAAAAGTTTTCCATACAACGGGTCAATTTTCGCTATAAAAGGGCGTGGCCACGCCCACTTTTGGTCAAAATAGTTTTCATTCCCCCCTAAAAACATAACTGTAAAGTTTCAAGTCAATTGGTTAAAAAACAAAAAAGTTCTCCATACAACGACGTGAATATTGCTTCTCTTCCTCTTCTTCATTTTGTATGGGGGCTACCAGTTCCAGATGTCCAATCTCAATGAAACTTTCAGGCATGTAGTCGGACTATGTAAAACTACTATGTTTAAAATTTCAGCACTCTATCGTACAAAACAAAAAAGTTTTCCATACAACGATTCAAGTTTTGTTAATTTTTCTTCTTCTTTTCGTATGGGGGCTACCAGTTCCAGTGGTCCGATATGGCTGGATCCGACAAATGAGTTGACTGCACGAATGAGAAGTCTCTGTGCAAAATTTCAGCTCGATATCTTCAAAACTGTGGGAGGATATTGTATATATACAGACAGACGGACAGACGGACATGGCTAAATCAACTCGTCTTGTCGTCCTGATCAAGAATATATGTACTTTATATAGTCGGAAATTAATATTTCGATCTGTTACAAACTTCAGCACAAAGTTATTATACTGTTTCACATACGTGAAAAGTATAAAACCAGTAAGGACGCTATCTTCAGCAATGCTGAAGCTATAATACTTTTCACGTTGTGTCACTAAAAAACTAAATGAATAGTTTTCATGCCTCCCTAACAACATAACTGTAAGGTTTCAAGTCAATTGGTTAAAAAACAAAAAAGTTTTCCATACAACGGGTCAATTTTCACTAAAAAAGGGCGTGGCCACGCCCACTTTTGGTCAACATTGTTTTCATTCCTCCCTAAGAACATAACTGTAAAGTTTCAAGTCAATTGGTTAAAAAACAAAAAAGTTTTCCATACAATGGGTCAATTTTCGCTACAAAAGGGCGTGGCCACGCCCACTTTTGGTCAAAATTGTTTTCATTCCTCCCTAAGAACATAACTGTAAAGTTTCAAGTCAATTGGTTAAAAAACACAAAAGTTTTCCATACAACGGGTCAAATTTCGCTATAAATGGGCGTGGCCAGGCCCACTTTTGGTCAAAATAGTTTTCATTCCTCCCTAAGAACATAACTGTAAAGTTTCAAGTCAATTCGTTGAAAAACAAAAAAGTTTTCCATACAACGGGTCAATTTTGCTATAAGTGGGCGTGGCTACGCCCACTTTTGGTCAAATTAGTTTTCATTCCTCCCCAAGAACATAACTTTAAAATTTCAAGTCAATATGTTGAAAAACAAAAAAGTTGTCCATACAACGACGTGAATATTGCTTCTCTTCCTCTTCTTCATTTTGTATGGGAGCTACCAGTTCCAGATGTCCAATCTCAATGAAACTTTCAGGGATGTAGTCGGACTATGTAGAACTACTATGTTTAAAATTTCAGCACTCTATCATACAAAACAAAAAAGTTTTCCATACAACGATTCAAGTTTTGTTCATTTTTCTTCTTCTTTTCGTATGGGGGCTACCAGTTCCAGTGGTCCGATATGGCTGGATCCGACAAATGAGTTGGCTGCACGAATAAGAAGGCTCTGTGCAAAATTTCAGCTCGATATCTTAAAAGCTGTGGGAGGAGATTGTATATATACAGACAGACGGACAGACGGACATGGCTAAATCAACTCGTCTTGTCGCCCTGATCAAGAATATATATACTTTATATAGTCGGAAATGAATATTTCGATCTGTTACAAACTTCAGCACAAAGTTATTATACTATTTCACATACGTGAAAAGTATAAAAATCGCGTGCAACACAGTACACGTGTTCGAAGTGAAACTTTCTTTAAAAGAACCAAAAAACCAGTAAGGACGCTATCATCAGCCTTGCCACGCCCATTTTCTGGATATAATTTCTCTTTATCTCAGTATCATATAAACTAATTTTCATTATTTTAGCTCATTGCGTACCTGAGATATGCAAATTATAAATTTTTGCTATAAGTGGGCGTTGCCTTACCCAATTTTTGATGAAAATATTTTTTATGGCTCTCTAAGACAATAAGTGCGAAGTTTGAAGTCAATTGATCAAAAAACAAAAAAGTTTTCCATACAACGATGTAAATTTGCTTTTTATCCTCTTATTAATGATTTATGGTAATAAAATTGGAGGATCTGTGCAACATTTCATGTCGATGATTTTAAAATAATCAAAAAGGAAATTTAGGTATCTGGGAAATATTTTATAAATATTTTCACACCGTTGCAAAATCTCTGACAATTTTCTCGAAGATTTTATTAAATTCAGCCTTACTTTAAGTTGTTATAAATAATTATGTACCAAGAAATAAATTTTATGGTTTCCTCATTAATCTGCATTAAAACAATCCAATATTTTACATGATTTCATTAATAAATCTGCTCGTAAAAATAGTACATTTTATGAAAATATGTACAGACATAGGTACATAGATACCAACCATGCACAATTTGGAATGTGTACATTTTTGAATGCATAAATGCGAAGAAGAAAAATTAATTCAAATGTGCAGAGTGTCTCCCGAAGAACAGAGTCAAGTTAACTACCAATGCTCCATTATGTGGAATCTACTTGACTTTATTCATTGCATATATAATTTATTATTAGTGTTCACTTTCGGAATTTTTTGAATTTGTAAATTAATTGTTTTTAATTGCTAATCACAGCAATGGAAAGGGTATTATTGTCAATTGCAAAATTGAACGAGCTTCAACATTATTAACTGCAGATGATTTCGCGGCTCATATGTATATTATGAAGCCGATTAGCGACGTTGATTAGCAACGTTAAGTAGCGGGCAACAACAAGCACAATGCATACGCTCAGACAGTGTCATAGGTAGCAACAACCACACTGTCCGACCTAACGGAGAATGGTTATGACGAAAATAACAACAACAAGAGTTGTTGTAATATTTGGAGTAAATGTGCCAGGTTAGTTGTTGTTGCATATGTGCCAGATGGCGAAAGTGACGGTTGAAGAGGAATGCCAAAATTACAACAAAGCATGTTGTTGTTTATGACTACAGACCGTCATTCTATATTCTGTTTCATTCTCTCGCAGGCTAAATCATTTAAATGTATAGTCTGTCTCTTTTTCATGTCGTTTCATCGAGTTTCAAATCACACCCATGCTAAAGAAGTTTCACTTCAATAATCATTTTTGCTCAATGCACATTTTTTTTGTATTCAATGAAATAAAAGGAAATCAAATTAACCCAATTTAAGTCAAGTACTTTTGGACATAGCAATATACGGTTTTCGATAAATACACATTCTTTTCTCTAGTTTGGGTATGGCTTTACTTTTTAACCATTGTAGATTTTTTTCTTCTTCTCGGGGATTCTTTCTTTTTTTACAAACTTTCTTTAGACGCTTTACGAAATAATAATACTGATATCGAACAACTTGTCACTGATCACTATAATTCTGGATCTTGGGATGTTTTTTCTACTTCGCTGCGCAAAGATTGGGCCACAGGAATGGAGATATTCAAGTCATGTCAGCCGATTCAATTTGTAGCAATTGATCGTTGAGGGTACACATGGACGTGCAAATAATCGCTGCGTCGTCTATTCGACTTCACTAAAGCGTGGCTGAAACCACTGCAGTTGTGCCCAATCTGGGGTACAAAAACCGTGGTTGAAAATCGGAGTTTAGCGGGGTAGGAATGGTAATACAAAGGTATTAAACCAGTAAGGGAGCTATTATCAGCGTTACTGAAACTTATATACTCTTGCAAGCATTTGGAAAATCCGTCTTATAGTTTTTTCAAAAAGAATCTTATAAGTTTATAAAGCTAAAGGAACGTAACCCCGCTCATTTTCTAATTTTTTTTTAAAGAATACAATGTAATCATTCTATACTTCATTTTACGATTTTCTATCTTAACAATCAAATTTTTAAGTTTTTCTCTATATGGGCGGTGATACGCCTTTATGTCCGATTTTTATGAAACTTTGTAATATGGTCAAGGATTCTTAAAAACGCGTAACTGCAAGGATGAATCTGTTTATAGTTGAAAACTAAAAAGTTTTTCTAACAATAACCGAATTTTGGACCGATTGTTCCTATGAGAGCTATGTGCTATTGTTCAGAATTGAACATGTGATTAGAAGTAAACCAAGTAGTGGAACTATTTTGAACATAAAAATCTATCAGCGCGTATCGGTTACTGATAGACGCCGAAGCTATCTGGTGACCGCACGATTGCCACATGCAGCGATAGTTTGTTTGCTTACGATCGACAATGCAGCAGATGTCACACAGGCTAACGACGGCGAGCGATAAAACTATTTTTATCACAGCGCTAAGTCTTACAAACTCAGCGCTAGCAGAGCTAGATTTAAGAACAACGCGGAGTTTTACAAAATCAGCGTTAGATAATATTATAAATAGAATTAAGATAACACTGCGCTTTACGACCGCAGCATAGTTTTAAGTGTCAAAATAATTGAATAAAAAGAGGCAGCTCGCAAGAGCTGCATGTCATAACAACTTACATCACTAAAGTGTACGCAGCTATAGATATCCGATCTTCACCATTTTTGCAGTGTGCCTTAATTTACGTCCAAGATGTTCTTGTGCAAAAATTCGAGGCGGTAGCTTTAAAATCAAAGAGTTTATTGAGCAAAAACCTAATTTTTAACCGATCGTTCCTATGGCAGCTATATGCTATAGTATTCCGATCAGGATGGTTTCTACATATAAACTGCCTGTAAGGAAAATATCTTTTTCTGCGTTTAATTTTTTTTGCTACCTTCAAATTTCTGGGAGGAGTTCGCGTTGAAAAAGACAGACGGTCGGACGAACGGACGGACATGGCTAAATGAACTCGTCTTATCATCCTGATCAAGAATATATACACTTTATATAGTCGGAAATGAATATTTCGATCTGTGACAAACTTCGTGACAAAGTTCTAATACTACGTGAAGAGTATAAAAATTTATATTATATTTAGAGTCAGAAGTGCGTTGACTAAAACCTGTTGAATCTTAGGAAAGAAAGACGAAATTCAATAAAATATGCTGAAGGCATACAGTGACTCCAACGCAAAACCGGACAGGAGTTTGCTTAGTATAAATGTCCTCTAAATTTGGAAAACCTATATGCAAAGTAAATCGTTTTATACTCTTTAAGTTAGTGAATAGTATTTTATGTTTGTGATGAAGTTTGTAACACACAGAAATATTCACTTGCGACTTTATAAAGTATATACATATATTCTATATATATGAAGAAGAAAAGTGAACAAAACTTGAATCGTTGTATGGAAAACTTTTTTGTTTTGTATAATAGAGTGCTGAAATTTTAAACATAGTAGTTCTACGTAGTCCGAATAAATTCCTGAAAGTTTCATTGAGATTGGACAACTGGAACTGGTACCTGCCATACAAAATGAAGAAGAGGAAGAGATTCACGTCGTTGTATGGAAAACTTTGTTGTTTCTTAATCAATTGACTTGAAACTTCATAATTATGCTCTTGGGGAGGCATTAAAACTATTTTGACAAAAATGGACATGGTTACGCCCACTTTTACCAATAATCAATAATTTGCATACCTCCGGTACCCAATGAGCAAAAACAAATGAAAACTGGTATATAGGCTAATGAGATGAATAGAAAATATATTCAGTCAAAAAAAAAGGGCGTTGCACAAGAAATAAGCGTAAAGAGTATATAAGCTTCAGCCTTGCTGAAGTTAGCGTCCTTACTGGTTTTCGTTTCTATTTAAAGTTCATACACTTGTCTCTCTGAAACAAAAAAAAACCAGTAAGGGCGGTATAGTCGAGTATTCTCGACTATATAATACCCTGCACACATGGTAGGTGGTGCCACACCCTCAATTTACAAAAACATATTGATCTGAAGTCGCCTATTCAAAAAGTGTTCAAAATATCAGGAGAATCGAACAAAAAATGTGGAGTTTACGAAAAATTTAAGTTTGTCGGCCTCTGAGGGGAAGCCATCAATGGGGAGGGAAGTTTGTGGTATGCAGTTTTTAAGATGTATTATCACTGAGCTTGTATATTTTCAGGGTCGTACCTTTGTTAATTTTGGAGATATAGCAATTTACAGAAAATAACTGGGGGAGGGGAAATGAAAAGGAGGGGGGGATTTTGTGGGATGCAGTTCTGTAGGGCTATACATACTGAGTCTACATACCGACTAAATTGTTTCTATCTCTTTGGAAGCTTGAGTTATAGCGATTTAAAAAAGTGGGTATGGCTGAATGGACGAGAAGGAGTGGGCGTGGCAAAAAACAAAAATAAACTTGATCTGCTGCCGAGCATCACGAATCTACCCTCCAAATTTCAAGTCTCTAACTCTTATAGTTTCCGAGAACCGTTGGTGAGGACGGACGGACAGACAGACAACCAGACGGACGGACATGGCTAAATCAATTTCTCTTGTCGTACTGATCAGTATATGATATATACTTTATAGGGTCCCCTTCCGCTACATACATTTCGCTCAAACAAACACAATATACCCTGATACATAGTATGTGTACAGGGTATAAACAGTAAGGACGCTATCTTCAGCGAGGCTGAAGCTATAATACTCTTCACGTTGTGTCACTATAAAAAACAAAAAAGTTTTCCATACAACGGGTCAAGTTTCGCTATAAGTGGGCGTGGCTACGCCCACTTTTGGTCAAAATAGTTTTCATTCCTCCCTAAGAACATAACTGTAAAGTTTCAAGTCAATTGGTTAAAAAACAAAAAAGTTTTCCATACAACGGGTCAAGTTTAGCTATTTACCAAAAGTGGGCGTAGCCACGTCCACTTTTGGTCAAAATAGTTTTCATTCTTCCCTAAGAACATAAATGTAAAGTTTTAAGTCAATTGGTTAAAAAACAAAAAAGTTCTCCTTACAACGACGTAAATCTTGCTTCTCTTCCTCTTCTTCATTTTGTATGGGAGCTACCAGTTCCAGTTTTCCGATCTCAGTGAAACTTTCTCGCATGAAGTCGGACTATGTAGAACTACTATGTTTAAAATTTCAGCACTCTATCATACAAAACAAAAAAGTTTTCCATACAACGATTCAAGTTTTGTTCACTTTTCTTCTTCTTTTCGTATGGGGGCTGCCAGTTCCAGTGGTCCGATATGGCTGGATCCGACAAATGAGTTGATCGCACAAATAAGAAGTCTCTGTGGGAGGAGCTTGTATATATACAGACAGACGGACGGACAGACGGACATGGCTAAGTCAACTCGTCTTGTCGTCCTGATCAAGAATATATATACATTATAGAGTCGGAAATTAATATTTCGATCTGTTACAAACTTCAGCACAAAGTTATTATACTATTTCACATACGTGAAAAGTATAAAAACACCAACATATGTAAACAAATAAAGAAAAAGAAAAGAAAGAAAGACCTAAGCGACACTTAAAAAAAAATATAAACAACTAACAGGGGAAAAACCCACACACACAGCATATTTTTAAGTAGGCCACTTGAAAGGGTCACTGCACTAATAAGCAACAGAAAGTGAGAGTAGATCAAATGGTCATGAGAACATGATCGTCAAGGTTATGCGAGCGCATGAACGCATAAAGTTTTAGGGCAACGGTGCATAATTAAGAAAATTTTTTTTTAACAGTTTGAAAGCAATTGTTCAAGATGGATGGAAAAACTACGAAGTTTGAGAACCCCTAATGCAAACGTTATTAACGAGGTTACTGTCAAAAATCCTACACCAACAGGTTTATATAATGTAGAACTATTGATGTTAATAATGACTTTAATGATGGTTTTTCAGTTAGTATTGAAGTTACACTCAAAATATAGAGGCTCAATAAAGAAGACAGTTCAGTTAACTCATATGGTCAAAGCAGGCCCAAGCACAGTTCAGAAAGTTTGAATAATAAAAAGTATATATGTATATTAGGGTGTCCCAAAAAAATAAAAGTATTTTTTTTCCAACGCATACCCTTTTGTTATACTCTTGCTAGAGTATATTAACTTTGTCATGAAGTTTGCAACGCAGAGAAGGAGACATCTATATATATTCTTGATCAGCACGACGAGACGAGTTCAAATAGCCATGTCCGTCTGTCCGTCTGTCTGTCTGTCCGTCTGTCTGTTTCAATGCGAACTCCTCCCAGAGTTTTGAAGTTAGCAAAAAAATTTAAATGCAGAAAATTTTCTTTTCCTTGCAGGCAGTTTATATGTAGAAATCGGAATACTATAGCATATAGCTGCCATAGGAACGATCGGTCAAAAATGAGGTTTTTTCTTTAAAAACGCTGTGATTTTAAAGCTATCACTTCAATTTTTTGCACAGAGACATGTTGGACGTCAGTCAAAATACACTGCAAATTTGGTGCAGATCGGATAACTATATCATATAGCTGCCATAGGAACGATCGGTCAAAAATGAGGTTTTTGCTCAATAAACTCTTTGTTTTTCAAGTTATCGCACAAGAACATCTCGGACGTAAATTAAGGCTCACTGCAAAATTGGTGAAGATCGGATAAATATAGCATATAGCTCCCATAGGAACAATCGGTTAAAAATTCGGTTTTCGTTTGAAAAACTTTTTTGTTTTTAACTATAAACAGATGAAACATTGCAGTTGCGCGTTTTTAAGAATTCTTGACCATATTTCAAAGTTTCATAAGAATCGGACATAAGGGCTTGGCACCGCCCATATAGAGAAAAACTTAAAAATGTGATTTATCTATAAGTAGACGAGATAGAAAATCGTAAAATGAAGTGTAGAATGATTGCATTGTATTCGTTAAAAAAAGTAGAAAATGGGCGGGGTTACGCCCCTTTATCTTTATAAACTTATAAGATTCTTATTGGCAAAACTATAAAACGTATTTTCCAAATGCTTGCAAGAGTATATAAGTTTCAGCAAAGCTGAAAATAGCTCCCTTACTGGTTATACTTTTCACGTATGTGAAACAGTATAATAACTTTGTGCTGAAGTTTGTAACACACAGAAATATTCACTTGCGACTATATAAAGTATATATATTCTTGATCAGGACGACAAGACGAGTTGATTTAGCCATGTCCGTCTGTCCGTCTGTCTGTCTGTATATATACAATCTCCTCCCACAGTTTTGAAGATATCGAGCTGAAATTTTGCACAGAGACTTCTTATTCGTGCAGTCAACTCATTTGTCGGATCCAGCCACTGGAACTGGTAGCCCCCATACGAAAAGAAGAAGAAAAATGAACAAAACTTGAATCGTTGTATGGAAAACTTTTTTGTTTTGTACGCTAGAGTGCTGAAATTTTAAGCATAGTAGTTTTACATAGTCCGACTACATGCCTGAAAGTTTCATTGAGATTGGACATCTGGAACTGGTAGCTCCCATACAAAATGAAGAAGAGGAAGAGAAGCAATATTCACGTCGTTGTATTGAAAATTTTTTTGTTTCTTAACCAATTGCCTTGAAATTTTAAAGTTATGTTCTTAGGGAGGAATGAAAACTATTTTGACCAAAAGTGAGCGTAGCCACGCGTAGCCACGCCCACTTATAGCGAAAATTTACCCGTTGTATGGAAAACTTTTTTGTTTTTTAACCAATTGACTTGAAACTTTACAGTTATGTGCTTAGAGAGGAATGAAAACTATTTTGACCAAAAGTGGGCGTAGCCAGGCGTAGCCACGCCCACTTATAGCGAAAATTGACCCGTTGCATGGAAAACTTTTTTGTTTTTTAACCAATTGACTTGAAACTTTACAGTTATGTTCTTAGGAAGGAATGAAAACTATTTTGACCAAACGTAGGCGTGGCCACGCCCTTTGGAACTGGTAGCCCCCATACGAAAAGAAGAAGAAAAATGAACAAAACTTGAATCGTTGTATGGAAAACTTTTTTGTTTTGTACGATAGAGTGCTGAAATTTTAAGCATAGTAGTTTTACATAGTCCGACTACATGCCTGAAAGTTTCATTGAGATTGGACATCTGGAACTGGTAGCTCCCATACAAAATGAAGAAGAGGAAGAGAAGCAATATTCACGTCGTTGTATTGAAAACTTTTTTGTTTCTTAACCAATTGACTTGAAATTTTAAAGTTATGTTCTTAGGGAAGAATGAAAACTATTTTGACCAAAAGTGAGCGTAGCCACCCGTAGCCACGCCCACTTATAGCGAAAATTTACCCGTTGTATGGAAAACTTTTTTGTTTTTTAACCAATTGACTTGAAACTTTACAGTTATGTGCTTAGAGAGGAATGAAAACTAGTTTGACCAAAAGTGGGCGTAGCCAGGCGTAGCCACGCCCACTTATAGCGAAAATTGACCCGTTGCATGGAAAACTTTTTTGTTTTTTAACCAATTGACTTGAAACTTTACAGTTATGTTCTTAGGAAGGAATGAAAACTATTTTGACCAAACGTGGGCGTGGCCACGCCCTTTTATAGCGAAAATTGACCCGTAGTATGGGAAACTTTTTTGCTTTTTAACCAACTGACTTGAAACTTTACAGGATTGTTCTTAGGGTGGAATGAAAACAGTTTTGACCAAAAGTGGGCGTGGCCACGCCCTTTTATAGCGAAAATTGACCTGTTGTATGGAAAACTTTTTTGTTTTTTAACCAATTGACTTGAAACTTTACAGTTATGTTCTTAGGAAGGAATGAACACTATTTTGACCAAAAGTGGGCGTGACCACGCCCTTTTATAGCGAAAATTGACCCGTCGTATGGAAAACTTTTTTGTTTTTTAACGAATTGACTTGAAACATTACAGTTATGTTGTTAGGGAGGCATGAAAACTATTCATTTAGTTTTTTTTATAGTGACACAAAGTGAAAAGTATTGTAGCTTCAGCCTTGCTGAAGATAGCGTCCTTACTGGTTCTTCTTAAATTATTCTTAAATATGTTTTTGTTTGGAGTCTTTTTTATTCTTGATGCAGCTGGAGTTTTTGAAGTGACGCTTCTTCTGCAGCTCAAACGCCTTCCTTAATTGGTCCTCAGCAGGACCAATTCGACCAACATAATTTATTGCTTCTAGGAATAAGAAAGATGAGAAAGGTCATTTCAGTTAGATGTTTGTTGATAAAAAAAAGTTTATTTAAATTTTAATTAAATTGACTTTAATTAATTTTTGAATTAATTGATCAATCGATTCTAAAAATAATTTATGGAAGCCCATAAATTTTAAATGAATTTAATAATACCTACCAATCATAACACCAAAAATTTTTTTAAATTTTTTAAGGCGGCTTTCCCTTGAACACCATCCATGTTATAGACTAAAACCACTGAATCCGCCATTGGTTATAAGGTTTTTTATTGTATCCGTCTGTAAACAAAATAATAAAATATTTGAATTGAAAGAACATTTTTGACTTTATTTATACATACATTTGTACGCGGCGTTTATTTCAATGTTTAACTCATTCAGATCGCTGACGGACCTTTCACTATTCATAATGCAAGTTCAATTTGATTGTCGTACCTATGATTTGTTTATTAGTATATTAATGTTTTTAAATATAATAAATTTAATTCACTCACTTTTTAAAATTGAACTTGCTCCGCTTCACCCGTCTCAACTACAAAGCTACCAAAAATTTCATCAACCGGCAAACACAGCTGCGTTGAGTATTGCGAAAGAGCGAAAAGCAAAATAAACCAGTAGGGACGCTATCTTCAGCAAGGCTGAAGCTATAATACTTTTCACGTTGTGTCACTATAAAAAAAACTAAATGAATAGTTTTCATGCCTCCCTAACAACATAACTGTAATGTTTCAAGTCAATTCGTTAAAAAACAAAAAAGTTTTCCATACAAAGGGTCAAGTTTAGCTATAAGTGGGCGTGGCCATGCCCACTTTTGGTCAAAATAGTTTTCATTCGTCCCTGAGAACATAACTGTAAAGTTTCAAGTCAATTGGTTAAAAAACAAAAAAGTTTTCCATACAAAGGGTCAAGTTTTGATCAAAATAGTTTTTATTCCTCCCTAAGAGCATAACTGCAAAGTTTCAAGTAAATTGGTTAAAAAACAAAAAAGTTTTCCATACAACGGATCAATTTTCGCTATAAGTAGGCGTGGCTACGCCCACTTTTGGTTAAAATAGTTTTCATTCCTCCCTAAGAACATAACTGTAGAGTTTCAACTCAATTGGTTTAAAAACAAAAAAGTTTTCCATACAACGGGTCAATTTTCGCTATAAAAGGGCGTGGCCACGCCCACTTTTGTTCAAAACTGTTTTCATTCCACCCTAAGAACATAACTCTAAAGTTTCAAGTCAATTGGTTAAAAAGCAAATAAGTTGTCCATACAACGGGTCAATTTTCGCTATAAAAGGGCGTGGCTACGCCCACTTTTGGTCAAAATCGTTTTGATTCCTCCCTAAAGCTCTGTTTACATTAGAGATTTTTTGTGTAGATATCTCAACAAAAAGTGTAGATAAATTACGTTTTGTGTTTACACTGAACTGAAAATCTACGAAAGTTTTCTTTCGAGTAGATAAATTTGGAAAATATCTACATTGCTATCTACAAGGTGTTTACACTGACTACACTTTCGAGCAGAATGTAGATAATGATAGAGGGCGCTACTGTTTCACTTTTGACATACTGATTTTTGACATTAAAAAATTATTCCCAAAAATAAATTAACAAAAAAATTAGAAAAGTTGGAAATGCGCCAGAAACAATATGCATCATCAAAATCGATTGTGGAAGAAACCATAGATCGCAAAAATAAATGCTAGGAATGCTGAGAACGTTGGATTTTACCAGCAGTTATTGAAGGAGTTGAAGGAAGGAGTCGCAGCTATGTGCCAACATTTTGTGAAGAATGGCATTGTCAAATTATTGATATTATTGAGTATGGGTACACCGTACATTCAAAAACAGTACACTCGCATCCGTCATTTGATATAATAATATTCATATAATATCTATATATACGCATAATCGCATTTCCCACGCATTTTTTTTTGGTGAAGGCGCCATTTTACTCTTTGTTTTTGTTCTTCCTTTGATTCTTATTCCCAAATTGGGACGAATTTTCTGGAAGTGTCAAACGTGACATATGAATCATTGATATATTTTTATGTGAAAATATCAATGTAGAGAAAAAAATTTGTTCTGTTGCTTAACAAACTTGTAGACACAAATCGAGGCTGTTTTATCTACTCTGAAAGTTGTTTACACACACTACTCATTGTGTAAATTTAAATTTGTTGTAGAGACTGTGTAGATAAATCTACAGGGTGTTTACACTTGTAGACATGAGATTTTTGTCTAAATCTACACAAAAAATCTCTAGTGTAAACAGAGCTTAAGAACATAACTGTAAAGTTTCAAGTCAATTGGTTAAAAAACAAAAAAGTTTTCCACACAACGGGTAAATTTTCGCTATAAGTGGGCATAGTAAACATAGTAGTTTTACATAGTCCGACTACATGCCTGAAAGTTTTATTGAGATTGGACATCTGGAACTGGTAGCTCCCACACAAAATGAAGAAGAGGAAGAGAAGGAATATTCACGTCGTTGTATGGAAAACTTTTTTGTTTCTTAACCAATTGACTTGAAATTTTAAAGTTATGTTCTTAGGGAGGAATGAAAACTATTTTAACCAAAAGTGGGCGTAGCCAGGGGTAGCCACGCCCACTTATAGCGAAAATTGACCCGTTGTATGGAAAACTTTTTTGTTTTTTAACCAATTGACTTGAAACTTTACAGTTATGTTCTTACGAAGGAATAAAAACTATTTTGACCAAAAGTGGGCGTAGCCACGCCCACTTATAGCGAAAATTGACCCGTTGTATGGAAAACTTTTTTTTTTAAACCAATTGACATGAAACTTTACAGGTTTGTTCTTACGAAGGAATAAAAACTATTTTGACCAAAAGTGGGCGTGGCCACGCCCTTTTATAGCGAAAATTGACCCGTTGTATTGAAAACTTTTTTGTTTTTTAACCAATTGACTTGAAACTTTACAGTTATGTTCTTAGGGAGGAATGAAAACAATTTTGACCAAAAGTGGGTGTGGCCACGCCCTTTTATAGCGAAAATTGACCCGTTGTATGGAAAACTTTTTTGTTTTTTAACCAATTGACTTGAAACTTTACAGTTATGTTCTTAGGGAGGAAAGAAAACTATTTTGATCAAAAATGGGCATGGCTACGCCCAATTATCGCAAAACTTCAACCGTTGTGTGGAAAACTTTTTTGTTTTTTAACCAATTGACTTGAAACCTTACAGTTATGTTGTTAGGGAGGCATGAAAACTATTCATTTAGTTTTTTAGTGACACAACGTGAAAAGTATTTTAGCTTCAGCCTTGCTGAAGATAGCGTCCTTACTGGTTTTTTTTTCACTAGGTGGTTCGGCGTTCGCTTACCATAGGGTCAGCACAGTAAGCACCCATATAGTAAGCGGTGGGGTAAGCACTTACCGCTTGGCCAATAGCCACCTCCAGTACTGCAGGGATACTACAAAATTGGTGAAGATCGGATAACTATCGCATATAGCTGTCAAAAACTCGGAAACCTTGCAGTTACGCGTTTTTAAGAATCATTTACCATATTACAAAGTTTCATAAGAATCGGAAATAAGGGCGTGGCACCGTTCATATAGAGAAAAACTTAAAAATGTGATTTATCTATAAGCAGACAAGATAGAAAATCGTAAAATGAAGTATAGAATGATTGCATTGTATTTTTAAAAATTAATTACAAAATGGGCGGAGTTACGCATCTTTATCTTTATAAACTTATAAGATTCTTTTTGGAAAAACTATAAGATGGATTTTCCAAATGCTTGCAAGAGTACATAAGTTTCAGCAACGCTGAAAATAGCTCCCTTACTGGTTTTTGTAAAGAATACGTCGGCTTATAGAGAAATCACATTTTTAGTTTTTCTCTATGTGGGCGGTGCCACGCCCTTAAGTTAGATTCTTTTGACACTTTGGAATATGGTCAATGATGTTAAAAAACATTTATTTGCGAAGTTTCATCTGTTAATATTTAAGAACAAAAAAGTTTTTCGAGCAAACACCTCATTTTGGACCGATTGTGCCTATGGGAGCTATATGCTATAGTTGTCCGATCATCACCAAACTTGCAGTGTATCTTAATCGATGTCCAAGGTGCTCTTGTGCAAAATTCTCGGTATCTAAAAAAAAAGCCTTTTTCATGCAAAAACCTAATTTTTGACCGATCATTCTTATGTCAGCTATATCATATAGTGGTCCGATCTAAATAGTTGTGAGATTTAAAATGCCTGGGCATATTCGAAGATCTTCTCCGTTTAAATTTTTCGATATCTTTAAAACTCTAGAAGGCGTTTGCACTGAAACACACAGACAGACGAACATGGCTTTATGAACTTGTCTCGTCGTGGTCATCAAGAATATATATATTTTGTATAGTCGGAGATGTCTCCACCTTTGCGTTGCAAACTTCATAACAAAGTTAATATACTCTAGTAAGACTATAAAAAAAAACCAGTAAGGACGCTATCTTCAGCAAGGCTGAAGCTATAATACTTTTAACGTTGTGTCACTATAAAAAAAACTAAATGAATAGTTTTCATGCCTCCCTAAGAACATAACTGTAAGGTTTCAAGTCAATTGGTTAAAAAACAAAAAAGTTTTCCATACAACGGGTCAATTTTCGCTGTAAGTGGGCGTGGTCTTTCCCACTTTTGGTCTTAATAGTTTTCATTCCTCCCTAAGAACATAACTGTACAGTTTCAAGTCAATTGGTTAAAAAACCAAAAATTTTTCCATACAACGGGTCAATTTTCGCTATAAGTGGGCGTGGTCATGCCCACTTTTGGTCTAAATAGTTTTCATTCCTCCCTAAGAACATAACTGTAAGGTTTCAAGTCAATTGGTTAAAAAACAAAAAAGGTTTTCCATACAACGGGTTAATTTTCGCTATAAGTGGGCGTGGTCATGCCCACTTTTGGTCTAAACAGTTTTCATGCCTCCCTAAGAACATAAATGTAAAGTTTCAAGTCAATTGGTTAAAAAACAAAAAAGTTTTCCATACAACGGGTCAATTTTCGCTATAAAAGGGCGTGGCCACGCCCACTTTTGGTCAAAATAGTTTTCATTCCTCCCTAAGAACATAACTGTAAAGTTTCAAGTCAATTGGTTAAAAAACCAAAAAGTTTTCCATACAACGGGTCAATTTTCGCTATAAGTGGGCGTGGTCATGCCCACTTTTGGTCAAAATAGTTTTCATGCCTCCCTAAGAACATAACTGTAAAGTTTCAAGTCAATTGGTTAAAAAACAAAAAAGTTTTCCATACAACGGGACAATTTTCGCTATAAGTGGGCGTGGCTACGCCCACTTTTTGTCAAAATAGCTTTCATTCCTCTCTAAGAACATAACTGTAAAGTTTCAAGTCAATTGGTTAAAAAACAAAAAAGTTTTCCATTTTTGACCGATCATTCTTATGTCAGCTATATCATATAGTGGTCCGATCTAAATAATTGTGAGATTTAAAATGCCTGGGCATATTCGAAGATCTTCTCCGTTTAAATTTTTCGATATCTTTAAAACTCTAGAAGGCGTTTTCACTGAAACACACAGACAGACGAACATGGCTTTATGAACTTGTCTCGTCGTGGTCATCAAGAATATATATATTTTGTATAGTCGGAGATGTCTCCACCTTTGCGTTGCAAACTTCATAACAAAGTTAATATACTCTAGTAAGACTATAAAAAAAAACCAGTAAGGACGCTATCTTCAGCAAGGCTGAAGCTATAATACTTTTAACGTTGTGTCACTATAAAAAAAACTAAATGAATAGTTTTCATGCCTCCCTAAGAACATAACTGTAAGGCTTCAAGTCAATTGGTTAAAAAACAAAAAAGTTTTCCATACAACGGGTCAATTTTCGCTGTAAGTGGGCGTGGTCTTTCCCACTTTTGGTCTTAATAGTTTTCATTCCTCCCTAAGAACATAACTGTACAGTTTCAAGTCAATTGGTTAAAAAACCAAAAATTTTTCCATACAACGGGTCAATTTTCGCTATAAGTGGGCGTGGTCATGCCCACTTTTGGTCTAAATAGTTTTCATTCCTCCCTAAGAACATAACTGTAAGGTTTCAAGTCAATTGGTTAAAAAACAAAAAAGTTTTCCATACAACGGGTCAATTTTCGCTGTAAGTGGGCGTGGTCTTTCCCACTTTTGGTCTTAATAGTTTTCATTCCTCCCTAAGAACATAACTGTACAGTTTCAAGTCAATTGGTTAAAAAACCAAAAATTTTTCCATACAACGGGTCAATTTTCGCTATAAGTGGGCGTGGTCATGCCCACTTTTGGTCTAAATAGTTTTCATTCCTCCCTAAGAACATAACTGTAAGGTTTCAAGTCAATTGGTTAAAAAACAAAAAAGGTTTTCCATACAACGGGTTAATTTTCGCTATAAGTGGGCGTGGTCATGCCCACTTTTGGTCTAAACAGTTTTCATGCCTCCCTAAGAACATAAATGTAAAGTTTCAAGTCAATTGGTTAAAAAACAAAAAAGTTTTCCATACAACGGGTCAATTTTCGCTATAAAAGGGCGTGGCCACGCCCACTTTTGGTCAAAATAGTTTTCATTCCTCCCTAAGAACATAACTGTAAAGTTTCAAGTCAATTGGTTAAAAAACCAAAAAGTTTTCCATACAACGGGTCAATTTTCGCTATAAGTGGGCGTGGTCATGCCCACTTTTGGTCAAAATAGTTTTCATGCCTCCCTAAGAACATAACTGTAAAGTTTCAAGTCAATTGGTTAAAAAACAAAAAAGTTTTCCATACAACGGGACAATTTTCGCTATAAGTGGGCGTGGCTACGCCCACTTTTTGTCAAAATAGCTTTCATTCCTCTCTAAGAACATAACTGTAAAGTTTCAAGTCAATTGGTTAAAAAACAAAAAAGTTTTCCATACAACGGGTCAATTTTCGCTATAAAAGGGCGTGGCCACGCCCACTTTTGGTCAAAATAGTTTTCATTCCCCCCTAAAAACATAACTGTAAAGTTTCAAGTCAATTGGTTAAAAAACAAAAAAGTTCTCCATACAACGACGTGAATATTGCTTCTCTTCCTCTTCTTCATTTTGTATGGGGGCTACCAGTTCCAGATGTCCAATCTCAATGAAACTTTCAGGCATGTAGTCGGACTATGTAAAACTACTATGTTTAAAATTTCAGCACTCTATCGTACAAAACAAAAAAGTTTTCCATACAACGATTCAAGTTTTGTTAATTTTTCTTCTTCTTTTCGTATGGGGGCTACCAGTTCCAGTGGTCCGATATGGCTGGATCCGACAAATGAGTTGACTGCACGAATGAGAAGTCTCTGTGCAAAATTTCAGCTCGATATCTTCAAAACTGTGGGAGGAGATTGTATATATACAGACAGACGGACATGGCTAAATCAACTCGTCTTGTCGTCCTGATCAAGAATATATGTACTTTATATAAGCGGAAATTAATATTTCGATCTGTTACAAACTTCAGCACAAAGTTATTATACTGTTTCACATACGTGAAAAGTATAAAAAAATCGCGTGCAACACAGTACACGTGTTCGAAGTGAAACTTTCTTTAAAAGAACCAAAAAACTAGTAAGGACGCTATCATCAGCCTTGCCACGCCCATTTTCTGGATATAATTTCTCTTTATCTCAGTATCATATAAACTAATTTTCATTATTTTAGCTCATTGCGTACCTGAGATATGCAAATTATAAATTTTTGCTATAAGTGGGCGTTGCCTTACCCAATTTTTGATGAAAATATTTTTTATGGCTCTCTAAGACAATAAGTGCGAAGTTTGAAGTCAATTGATCAAAAAACAAAAAAGTTTTCCATACAACGATGTAAATTTGCTTTTTATCCTCTTATTAATGATTTATGGTAATAAAATTGGAGGATCTGTGCAACATTTCATGTCGATGATTTTAAAATAATCAAAAAGGAAATTTAGGTATCTGGGAAATATTTTATAAATATTTTCACACCGTTGCAAAATCTCTGACAATTTTCTCGAAGATTTTATTAAATTCAGCCTTACTTTAAGTTGTTATAAATAATTATGTACCAAGAAATAAATTTTATGGTTTCCTCATTAATCTGCATTAAAACAATCCAATATTTTACATGATTTCATTAATAAATCTGCTCGTAAAAATAGTACATTTTATGAAAATATGTACAGACATAGGTACATAGATACCAACCATGCACAATTTGGAATGTGTACATTTTTGAATGCATAAATGCGAAGAAGAAAAATTAATTCAAATGTGCAGAGTGTCTCCCGAAGAACAGAGTCAAGTTAACTACCAATGCTCCATTATGTGGAATCTACTTGACTTTATTCATTGCATATATAATTTATTATTAGTGTTCACTTTCGGAATTTTTTGAATTTGTAAATTAATTGTTTTTAATTGCTAATCACAGCAATGGAAAGGGTATTATTGTCAATTGCAAAATTGAACGAGCTTCAACATTATTAACTGCAGATGATTTCGCGGCTCATATGTATATTATGAAGCCGATTAGCGACGTTGATTAGCAACGTTAAGTAGCGGGCAACAACAAGCACAATGCATACGCTCAGACAGTGTCATAGGTAGCAACAACCACACTGTCCGACCTAACGGAGAATGGTTATGACGAAAATAACAACAACAAGAGTTGTTGTAATATTTGGAGTAAATGTGCCAGGTTAGTTGTTGTTGCATATGTGCCAGATGGCGAAAGTGACGGTTGAAGAGGAATGCCAAAATTACAACAAAGCATGTTGTTGTTTATGACTACAGACCGTCATTCTATATTCTGTTTCATTCTCTCGCAGGCTAAATCATTTAAATGTATAGTCTGTCTCTTTTTCATGTCGTTTCATCGAGTTTCAAATCACACCCATGCTAAAGAAGTTTCACTTCAATAATCATTTTTGCTCAATGCACATTTTTTTTGTATTCAATGAAATAAAAGGAAATCAAATTAACCCAATTTAAGTCAAGTACTTTTGGACATAGCAATATACGGTTTTCGATAAATACACATTCTTTTCTCTAGTTTGGGTATGGCTTTACTTTTTAACCATTGTAGATTTTTTTCTTCTTCTCGGGGATTCTTTCTTTTTTTACAAACTTTCTTTAGACGCTTTACGAAATAATAATACTGATATCGAACAACTTGTCACTGATCACTATAATTCTGGATCTTGGGATGTTTTTTCTACTTCGCTGCGCAAAGATTGGGCCACAGGAATGGAGATATTCAAGTCATGTCAGCCGATTCAATTTGTAGCAATTGATCGTTGAGGGTACACATGGACGTGCAAATAATCGCTGCGTCGTCTATTCGACTTCACTAAAGCGTGGCTGAAACCACTGCAGTTGTGCCCAATCTGGGGTACAAAAACCGTGGTTGAAAATCGGAGTTTAGCGGGGTAGGAATGGTAATACAAAGGTATTAAACCAGTAAGGGAGCTATTATCAGCGTTACTGAAACTTATATACTCTTGCAAGCATTTGGAAAATCCGTCTTATAGTTTTTTCAAAAAGAATCTTATAAGTTTATAAAGCTAAAGGAACGTAACCCCGCTCATTTTCTAATTTTTTTTTAAAGAATACAATGTAATCATTCTATACTTCATTTTACGATTTTCTATCTTAACAATCAAATTTTTAAGTTTTTCTCTATATGGGCGGTGATACGCCTTTATGTCCGATTTTTATGAAACTTTGTAATATGGTCAAGGATTCTTAAAAACGCGTAACTGCAAGGATGAATCTGTTTATAGTTGAAAACTAAAAAGTTTTTCTAACAATAACCGAATTTTGGACCGATTGTTCCTATGAGAGCTATGTGCTATTGTTCAGAATTGAACATGTGATTAGAAGTAAACCAAGTAGTGGAACTATTTTGAACACAAAAATCTATCAGCGCGTATCGGTTACTGATAGACGCCGAAGCTATCTGGTGTATTGTCAAAATAATTGAATAAAAAGAGGCAGCTCGCAAGAGCTGCATGTCATAACAACTTACATCACTAAAGTGTACGCAGCTATAGATATCCGATCTTCACCATTTTTGCAGTGTGCCTTAATTTACGTCCAAGATGTTCTTGTGCAAAAATTCGAGGCGGTAGCTTTAAAATCAAAGAGTTTATTGAGCAAAAACCTAATTTTTAACCGATCGTTCCTATGGCAGCTATATGCTATAGTATTCCGATCAGGATGGTTTCTACATATAAACTGCCTGTAAGGAAAATATCTTTTTCTGCGTTTAATTTTTTTTGCTACCTTCAAATTTCTGGGAGGAGTTCGCGTTGAAAAAGACAGACGGTCGGACGAACGGACGGACATGGCTAAATGAACTCGTCTTATCATCCTGATCAAGAATATATACACTTTATATAGTCGGAAATGAATATTTCATATATGACAATGCAGCAGATGTCACACAGGCTAACGACGGCGAGCGATAAAACTATTTTTATCACAGCGCTAAGTCTTACAAACTCAGCGCTAGCAGAGCTAGATTTAAGAACAACGCGGAGTTTTACAAAATCAGCGTTAGATAATATTATAAATAGAATTAAGATATCACTGCGCTTTACGACCGCAGCATAGTTTTAAGTGTCAAAATAATTGAATAAAAAGAGGCAGCTCGCAAGAGCTGCATGTCATAACAACTTACATCACTAAAGTGTACGCAGCTATAGATATCCGATCTTCACCATTTTTGCAGTGTGCCTTAATTTACGTCCAAGATGTTCTTGTGCAAAAATTCGAGGCGGTAGCTTTAAAATCAAAGAGTTTATTGAGCAAAAACCTAATTTTTAACCGATCGTTCCTATGGCAGCTATATGCTATAGTATTCCGATCAGGATGGTTTCTACATATAAACTGCCTGTAAGGAAAATATCTTTTTCTGCGTTTAATTTTTTTTGCTACCTTCAAATTTCTGGGAGGAGTTCGCGTTGAAAAAGACAGACGGTCGGACGAACGGACGGACATGGCTAAATGAACTCGTCTTATCATCCTGATCAAGAATATATACACTTTATATAGTCGGAAATGAATATTTCGATCTGTGACAAACTTCGTGACAAAGTTCTAATACTACGTGAAGAGTATAAAAATTTATATTATATTTAGAGTCAGAAAGTGCGTTGACTAAAACCTGTTGAATCTTAGGAAAGAAAGACGAAATTCAATAAAATATGCTGAAGGCATACAGTGACTCCAACGCAAAACCGGACAGGAGTTTGCTTAGTATAAATGTCCTCTAAATTTGGAAAACCTATATGCAAAGTAAATCGTTTTATACTCTTTAAGTTAGTGAATAGTATTTTATGTTTGTGATGAAGTTTGTAACACACAGAAATATTCACTTGCGACTTTATAAAGTATATACATATATTCTATATATATGTATATGAAGAAGAAAAGTGAACAAAACTTGAATCGTTGTATGGAAAACTTTTTTGTTTTGTATAATAGAGTGCTGAAATTTTAAACATAGTAGTTCTACGTAGTCCGAATAAATTCCTGAAAGTTTCATTGAGATTGGACAACTGGAACTGGTACCTGCCATACAAAATGAAGAAGAGGAAGAGATTCACGTCGTTGTATGGAAAACTTTGTTGTTTCTTAATCAATTGACTTGAAACTTCATAATTATGCTCTTGGGGAGGCATTAAAACTATTTTGACAAAAATGGACATGGTTACGCCCACTTTTACCAATAATCAATAATTTGCATACCTCCGGTACCCAATGAGCAAAAACAAATGAAAACTGGTATATAGGCTAATGAGATGAATAGAAAATATATTCAGTCAAAAAAAAAGGGCGTTGCACAAGAAATAAGCGTAAAGAGTATATAAGCTTCAGCCTTGCTGAAGTTAGCGTCCTTACTGGTTTTCGTTTCTATTTAAAGTTCATACACTTGTCTCTCTGAAACAAAAAAAAACCAGTAAGGGCGGTATAGTCGAGTATTCTCGACTATATAATACCCTGCACACATGGTAGGTGGTGCCACACCCTCAATTTACAAAAACATATTGATCTGAAGTCGCCTATTCAAAAAGTGTTCAAAATATCAGGAGAATCGAACAAAAAATGTGGAGTTTACGAAAAATTTAAGTTTGTCGGCCTCTGAGGGGAAGCCATCAATGGGGAGGGAAGTTTGTGGTATGCAGTTTTTAAGATGTATTATCACTGAGCTTGTATACAAATTTTCAGGGTCGTACCTTTGTTAATTTTGGAGATATAGCAATTTACAGAAAATAACTGGGGGAGGGGAAATGAAAAGGAGGGGGGGATTTTGTGGTATGCAGTTCTGTAGGGCTATACATACTGAGTCTACATACCGACTAAATTGTTTCTATCTCTTTGGAAGCTTGAGTAATAGCGATTTAAAAAAGTGGGTATGGCTGAATGGGCGGGAAGGAGTGGGCGTGGCAAAAAACAAAAATAAACTTGATCTGCTGCCGAGCATCACGAATCTACCCTCCAAATTTCAAGTCTCTAACTCTTATAGTTTCCGAGAACCGTTGGTGAGGACGGACGGACAGACAGACAACCAGACGGACGGACATAGCTAAATCAATTTCTCTTGTCGTACTGATCAGTATATGATATATACTTTATAGGGTCCCCATCCGCTACATACATTTCGCTCAAACAAACACAATATACCCTGATACATAGTATGTGTACGGGGTATAAACAGTAAGGACGCTATCTTCAGCGAGGCTGAAGCTATAATACTCTTCACGTTGTGTCACTATAAAAAACAAAAAAGTTTTCCATACAACGGGTCAAATTTAGCTATAAGTGGGCGTAGCCACGTCCACTTTTGGTCAAAATAGTTTTCATTCTTCCCTAAGAACATAAATGTAAAGTTTTAAGTCAATTGGTTAAAAAACAAAAAAGTTCTCCTTACAACGACGTGAATCTTGCTTCTCTTCCTCTTCTTCATTTTGTATGGGAGCTACCAGTTCCAGTTTTCCGATCTCAGTGAAACTTTCTCGCATGAAGTCGGACTATGTAGAACTACTATGTTTAAAATTTCAGCACTCTATCATGCAAAACAAAAAAGTTTTCCATACAACGATTCAAGTTTTGTTCACTTTTCTTCTTCTTTTCGTATGGGGGCTGCCAGTTCCAGTGGTCCGATATGGCTGGATCCGACAAATGAGTTGATCGCACAAATAAGAAGTCTCTGTGGGAGGAGCTTGTATATATACAGACAGACGGACGGACAGACGGACATGGCTAAGTCAACTCGTCTTGTCGTCCTGATCAAGAATATATATACATTATAGAGTCGGAAATTAATATTTCGATCTGTTACAAACTTCAGCACAAAGTTATTATACTATTTCACATACGTGAAAAGTATAAAAACACCAACATATGTAAACAAATAAAGAAAAAGAAAAGAAAGAAAGACCTAAGCGACACTTAAAAAAAAATATAAACAACTAACAGGGGAAAAACCCGCACACACAGCATATTTTTAAGTAGGCCACTTGAAAGGGTCACTGCACTAATAAGCAACAGAAAGTGAGAGTAGATCAAATGGTCATGAGAACATGATCGTCAAGGTTATGCGAGCGCATGAACGCATAAAGTTTTAGGGCAACGGTGCATAATTAAGAAAATTTTTTTTTAACAGTTTGAAAGCAATTGTTCAAGATGGATGGAAAAACTACGAAGTTTGAGAACCCCTAATGCAAACGTTATTAACGAGGTTACTGTCAAAAATCCTACACCAACAGGTTTATATAATGTAGAACTATTGATGTTAATAATGACTTTAATGATGGTTTTTCAGTTAGTATTGAAGTTACACTCAAAATATAGAGGCTCAATAAAGAAGACAGTTCAGTTAACTCATATGGTCAAAGCAGGCCCAAGCACAGTTCAGAAAGTTTGAATAATAAAAAGTATATATGTATATTAGGGTGTCCCAAAAAAATAAAAGTATTTTTTTTCCAACGCATACCCTTTTGTTATACTCTTGCTAGAGTATATTAACTTTGTCATGAAGTTTGCAACGCAGAGAAGGAGACATCTATATATATTCTTGATCAGCACGACGAGACGAGTTCAAATAGCCATGTCCGTCTGTCCGTCTGTCTGTCTGTCCGTCTGTCTGTTTCAATGCGAACTCCTCCCAGAGTTTTGAAGTTAGCAAAAAAATTTAAATGCAGAAAATTTTCTTTTCCTTGCAGGCAGTTTATATGTAGAAATCGGAATACTATAGCATATAGCTGCCATAGGAACGATCGGTCAAAAATGAGGTTTTTTCTTTAAAAACGCTGTGATTTTAAAGCTATCACTTCAATTTTTTGCACAGAGACATGTTGGACGTCAGTCAAAATACACTGCAAATTTGGTGCAGATCGGATAACTATAGCATATAGCTGCCATAGGAACGATCGGTCAAAAATGAGGTTTTTGCTCAATAAACTCTTTGTTTTTCAAGTTATCGCACAAGAACATCTCGGACGTAAATTAAGGCTCACTGCAAAATTGGTGAAGATCGGATAAATATAGCATATAGCTCCCATAGGAACAATCGGTTAAAAATTCGGTTTTCGTTTGAAAAACTTTTTTGTTTTTAACTATAAACAGATGAAACATTGCAGTTGCGCGTTTTTAAGAATTCTTGACCATATTTCAAAGTTTCATAAGAATCGGACATAAGGGCGTGGCACCGCCCATATAGAGAAAAACTTAAAAATGTGATTTATCTATAAGCAGACGAGATAGAAAATCGTAAAATGAAGTGTAGAATGATTGCATTGTATTCGTTAAAAAAAGTAGAAAATGGGCGGGGTTACGCCCCTTTATCTTTATAAACTTATAAGATTCTTATTGGCAAAACTATAAAACGTATTTTCCAAATGCTTGCAAGAGTATATAAGTTTCAGCAAAGCTGAAAATAGCTCCCTTACTGGTTTGGTTTAATTTTGTCAAAACTATTATAAATAAAGTTTCACGCATTTAAAACCACGGCAACCCGTGCCGACTTACATCGAAACATGACGGTACTTGTTTACTAAGCCGCGCATGAGCCAACGTATTGGTGCGTTTGTACTTGCTTGTTTGTTTGATTAGTAAACACATTGTATTCATTCTGTCAACATGTCATTAGAGTTACGCAGTTCTAAAAAAAGGGATATTTTTAATAGGGGACGTAAAACATTAAATTACAGGTTCGAAACTTCCTTCCAATGGACAGCTACTAGCAGTTCTGTTCTATAATATTAGAGAGGTTAATTTAAGTGTCAATGAAAGCCCCAATCTTACTATTCGTGAGTGCATTATTTATTGGGAAAAGGCACGTACACAAACTAAATCTTTACCGAACTGTGTTAAAAAACTAGTTAACTTGTACCAAATTTGGAGAGATTTACAAAAAAATGCAAATAAAACTCAAGGCGTTTTTGAGCAGCGTCGGCAAGACTTTATTTCCACTCCGTGGCCACTTAGCCGGAGTGAATAAAAAATTGTCGGAAAAGGAGGAAAAGGCCAACATTAGAAACATTAACGTGCAAAAGCGACGTGATAAATATATGTTATCCTTAACTTCTTCAACCCCTTCTTATGAATCACTACAAGAAAATTCATCTTTTGAATCAGAAACAATGGATATTCAAGAATACTGGCCCACCTCTGTCGAGAGCACACAGTCTAACACTTCTATGCGGAAAAATTTTATAACTCCGAAATAAGTGGCAGCTTTAGATAGGTGTCAGTTAAGTATGCGAAATTCTGTTTTCATTATTGAAGCAACTATTGATGCTCTTGGATATAACACTGACGATTATTCAATAAGTAAGTCTTCAATTCAGAGATTTCGTACAGAAAAGCGAAAAGAACGCGCAGAAGCTATACCAGTAAGGAGGCTATCTTCAGCAAGGCTGAAGCTATAATACTTTTCACTTTGTGTCATTATAAAAAAAACTAAATGAATAGTTTTCATGTCTCCCTAACAACATAACTGTAATGTTTCAAGTCAATTCGTTCAAAAACAAAAAAGTTTTCCATACAACGGTTCAATTTTCGCTATAAGTGGGCGTGGCTACGCCCACTTTTGGTCAAAATAGTTTTCATTCCTCCCTAAGAACATAACTGTAAAGTTTCAAGTCAATTGGTTAAAAAACAAAAAAGTTTTCCATACAAAGGGTCAAGTTAAGCTATAAATGGGCGTGGCCATGCCCACTTTTGGTCAAAATAAATTTCATTCTTCTCTAAGAACATAACTGTAAAGTTTCAAGTCAATTGGTTAAAAAACTATAAAGTTTTCCATACAACGGGTAAATTTTCGCTATAAGTGGGCGTGGCTACGCGTGGTTACGCCCACTTTTGGTCAAAATAGTTTTCATTCCTCCCTAAGAACATAACGTTAAAATTTCAAGTCAATTGGTTAAGCAACAAAAAAGTTTTCCATACAACGACGTGAATATTGCTTCTCTTCTTCTTCTTCATTTTGTATGGGAGCTACCAGTTCCAGATGTCCAATCTCAATAAAACTTTCAGGCATGTAGTCGGACCATGTAAAACTACTATGTTTAAAATTTCAGCACTCTATTGTACAAAACAAAAAAAGTTTTCCATACAACGATTCAAGTTTTGTTCACTTTTCTTCTTCTTTTCGTATGGGAGCTACCTGTTCCAATAATCCGATCATGCTGGTTCCGACGAATGATTCATCGTAATAAATTCTAAGACTCTGTGCAAAGTTTCAGCTCGATAGCTTCAAAACTGAGGGACTAGTTTGAATACATACAGACAGACAGACAGACGGACAGACGGACATGGCTAAATCAACTCGTCTTGTCGTCCTGATCAAGAATATATATACTTTATATAGTCGGAAATGAATATTTCGATCTGTTACAAACTCCGTGACAAAGTTAATATACTATTTCACATAAGTGAAAAGTATAAAAAGTTGATTTTCAAAACGAGGTACCGGATACTGTAACTGTACACTGGGATGGCAAACTCTTACCAGCTTTAGATGCACGAAAATCTAAAGAAGAACGTCTACCGATAGTTATTTCGTACGATCATAAGGAACAACTCATCGCTGTGCCAAAATTAGAGAACTCTTCAGGAAGTGAACAGGCACAAGCAGTTTGGAACGCTATAATTGATTGCAATCTTGAAGATAAAGTCCAGATTCTTTGTTGTGATACTACTGCTTCCAATACAGGTCGTATTAATGGAGCTTGTGTGCATCTCGAACAGAAAATGGATAGAGAAATGCTAGTTTTTGGTTGCCGCCATCACGTCTACGAGTTGGTATTAAAAGGTGTGTTTGAAGCCAAAATTAGCCAAGTCACTACGAGCGCTGACATTCCAATGTTTAAAACGTTCCAAGAAAACTGGAAAAATATTAATATAACGTGCCTAAATGTTTAA
Organism: Phortica okadai; assembly: GCA_034638295.1. Taxonomy (NCBI): domain Eukaryota; kingdom Metazoa; phylum Arthropoda; class Insecta; order Diptera; family Drosophilidae; genus Phortica; species Phortica okadai. The sequence continues at coordinate 34,301,841 of CM067848.1, read as the reverse complement.
GAAATCAACGAATTGCTAGACTTTTACAGATCTGAATTAACTAAAAGGATTTCTAGAGATGACTATCGTGAATTAATAGAGCTTTCAATAATATTTCTCGGCGAGGATACAAAGAAAATATATAAAATTCGGCCTCCAGGTGCCATGCACCAAGCTCGATGGATGGCAAGAGCAATTTATTCATTAAAAATAACTTTACTTAGCTCTCAATTTAGTATTTCGAACAAGGACAAAATAGCTCTTTTAGACGTGTCCTTGTTCATCGCAACATCCTACATAAAGCCTTGGCTGCAATGCACTTTAGCGGTACAGGCACCTTACCAGGACTTATGCTTTTTGAAGACAATGAAGGCTTACGAAAGAATCGACAAAGTCATCTCAAAAGCAGCTTTACAGAAGTTCTACCAGCATTTATGGTATTTAATAGATGAAGTATCTGTCTTGTCTATATTTGATGACAACGTAGACGAGGAAACAAAAGTAACCAGTAAGGACGCTATCTTCAGCAAGGCTGAAGCTATAATACTTTTCACTTTGTGTCACTATAAAAAAAACTAAATGAATAGTTTTCATGCCTCCCTAACAACATAACTGTAATGTTTCAAAACAATTCGTTAAAAAACAAAAAATTTTTCCATACAACGGTTCAAGTTTTGCGATAAGTGGGCGTAGCCATGCCCAAATTTGGTCAAAATAGTTTTCATTCCTCCCTAAGAACATAACTGTAAAGTTTCAAGTCAATTGGTTAAAAAACAAAAAAGTTTTCCATACAACGGGTCAATTTTTGCTATAAGTAGGCGTGACTACGCCCACTTTTGGTCAAAATAGTTTTCATTCCTCTCTAGGAACATAACTGTAAAGTTTCAAGTCAATTGATTAAAAAACCAAAAAGTTTTCCATACAAAGGGTCAAGTTAAGCTATAAGTGGGCGTGGCCATGCCCACTTTTAATCAAAATAGTTTTCATTCCTCCCTAAGAGCATAACTGCAAAGTTTCAAGTCAATTGGTTAAAAAACAAAAAAGTTTTCCATACAACGGGTCAATTTTCGCTATAAGTAGGCGTGGCTACGCCCTTTTTTGGTTAAAATAGTTTTCATTCCTCCCTAAGAACATAACTGTAAACTTTCAAGTCAATTGGTTGAAAAACAAAAAAGTTTTCCATACAAAGGGTCAAGTTAAGCTATAAGTGGGCGTGGCCACGCCCACTTTTGATCAAAATAGTTTTCATTCCTCCATAAGAACATAACTGCAAAGTTTCAAGTCAATTGGTTAAGAAACAAAAAGGTTTTCCATACAACGGGTCAATTTTCGCTATAAGTGGGCGTGGCTACGCCTGGCTACGCCCACTTTTGGTCAAAATAGTTTTCATTCCTCCCTAAGAGCATAACTGCAAAGTTTCAAGTCAATTGGTTAAAAACAAAAAAGTTGTCCATACAACGGGTCAATTTTCGCTATAAGTAGGCGTGGCTACGCCCACTTTTGGTTAAAATAGTTTTCATTCCTCCCTAAGAACATAACTGTAAAGTTTCAAGTCAATTGGTTGAAAAACAAAAAAGTTTTCCATACAAAGGGTCAAGTTAAGCTATAAGTGGGCGTGGCCATGCCCACTTTTGATCAAAATAGTTTTCATTCCTCCCTAAGAGCATAACTGCAAAGTTTCAAGTCAATTGGTTGAAAAACAAAAAAGTTTTCCATACAACGGGTCAATTTTCGCTATAAGTGGGCGTGGCTACGCCCACTTTTGGTCAAAATAGTTTTCATTCCTCCCTAAGAGCATAACTGCAAAGTTTCAAGTCAATTGGTTAAGAAACAAAAAAGTTTTCCATAAAACGGGTATATTTTCGCTATAAGTGGGCGTGGCTACGCGTGGTTACGCCCACATTTGGTCAAAATAGATTTCATTCCTCCCTAAGAACATAACTTTAAAATTTCAAGTCAATTGGTTAAGAAACAAAAAAGTTTTCCATACAACGACGGGAATATTCCTTCTCTTCCTCTTCTTCATTTTGTATGGGAGCTACCAGTTCCAGATGTCCAATCTCAATGAAACTTTCAGGCATGTAGTCGGACCATGTAAAACAACTATGTTTAAAATTTCAGCACTCTATTGTACAAAACAAAAAAGTTTTCCATACAACGATTCAAGTTTTGTTCACTTTTCTTCTTCTTTTCGTATGGGAGCTACCTGTTCCAATAATCCGATCATGCTGGTTCCGACGAATGATTCATCGTAATAAATTCTAAGACTCTGTGCAAAGTTTCAGCTCGATAGCTTCAAAACTGAGGGACTAGTTTGCATACATACAGACAGACAGACAGACAGACCGACAGACAGACGGACAGACGGACATGGCTAAATCAACTCGTCTTGCCGTCCTGATCAAGAATATATATATTTTATATAGTCGGAAATTAATATTTCGATCTGTTACAAACTCCGTGACAAAGTTAATATACTATTTCACATAAGTGAAAAGTATAAAAATGGTAGCAAACTTAGCCAAAGAAAACTCTTCAACCCACGGTAAACGCTACATCCCATCGAAGGAAGAACTATGTGGCCCACTTTTCGGTTAGTAGAACTAATACAAATATATGTTTTCTTCTTTCACTTAGCATATATAACTTATTTACATGTTTTTCAATTTCAGAGAATAGCATTGATGATTTTGTTTCAATAAAAAGCAAGGCCGTATTCAATCGACTGAAAATTGATGACAGTTTCCTCAACGAGTGTCCTGCTTCATGCTCAACATGCCAAGAGAAAGGTGCTGGCACTGAGAGCAGTTAACGATACGGCTGAAAGAGCGGTTAAATTAATGCAAGACTTCCATGGCCTTATTACTGTGGAAGAGGAACAAAAGCAATTCTTATTAAGTTGCGTACAAGAACACAGACAGGTATATCCGGACTGCAAAAAGCAAACCTTAAAAAGAAAGTTTATTAAATAATGTTCTTTTAATGACAAATATGTTACTTAATGAATACTATATAATATTTAAAACAGTAAAACAGTGTTTTATTTACTGAAAAACATATTAAGTTCTAAAACCTCTGTATAGTTTCCATACTAACTCTTCATTCCAAAGTTTGACAACAAGTCGGCACGGGTTATCGTTATCCGATCGCCATAATATTTAATATATAAGCTATTAGGGTTAAATAGAAAAAAAATAATGGGTATGCGTAACTCCATTTGCAAAAAAAAACAGAAAGGGAGCTATTTTCAGCTTTGCTGAAACTTATATACTCTTGCAAGCATTTGGAAAATACGTTTTATAGTTTTGCCAATAAGAATCTTATAAGTTTAAAAAGATAAAGGGGCGTAACCCCGCCCATTTTCTGCTTTTGTTAAAGAATACAATGCAATCATTCTACACTTCATTTTACGATTTTCCATCTCGTCTGCTTATAGATAAATCACATTTTTAAGTTTTTCTCTATATGGGCGGTGCCACGCCCTTATGTCCGATTCTTATGAAACTTTGAAATATGGTCAAGAATTCTTAAAAACGCGCAACTGCAATGTTTCATCTGTTTATAGTTGAAAACAAAAAAGTTTTTCAAACGAAAACCGAATTTTTAACCGATTGTTTCTATGGGAGTTATTTGCTATATTTATCCGATCTTCACCAATTTTGCAGTGAGCCTTAATTTACGTCCGAGATATTCTTGTGCAAAAAATTGGGGCGATAACTTGAAAAACAAAGAGTTTATTGAGCAAAAACCTCATTTTTGACCGATCGTTCCTATGGCAGCTATATGCTATAGTTATCCGATCTGCACCAAATTTGCAGTGTATTTTGACTGACGTCCAACATGTCTCTGTGCAAAAAATTGAAGTGATAGCTTTAAAATCACAGCGTTTTTAAAGAAAAAACCTCATTTTTAACCGATCGTTCCTATGGCAGCTATATGCTATAGTATTCCTTTTTCTACATATAAACTGCCTGCAAGGAAAAGAAAATTTTCTGCATTTCAATTTTTTTGCTAACTTCAAAACTCTGGGAGGAGTTCGCATTGAAACAGACAGACGGACAGACAGACAGACGGACAGACGGACATGGCTATTTGAACTCGTCTCGTCGTGCTGATCAAGAATATATATACTTTATATAGTCGGAGATGTCTCCTTCTCTGCGTTGCAAACTTCATGACAAAGTTAATATACTCTTGCAAGAGTATAAAAATCCCCTTATAGCCTGGGACACCCTAATGTATATAAAAACCAGTAAGGACGCTATAGTCGAGTATACTCGACAATATAATACCCTGCACACACAGTAGGCAGTGCAACACCCCAAATCTACAAAAAAAATGTTGATTTGACATCGCCCGATCAAATAGTGTTCAAAATATCAAGCAAATCGGTCAAAAAATGTGGAATTCACGAAAAATTTGAGTTTGTAGGTCATTGAGGGGTAACCATCAAAAAGAGGGGAATTTTGTGGTATGCAGTTTTAAAGATAAATATTTACTGAGCTTGTACACAAAATTTCAGATTCGTATCTTTAATAGTTTTGAAGATACAGGAAATTTAAGAAAACACCCGCGGGAGGGGAAATGAAGGGGAGCGGGAAAAATTGTGGTATGCAGTTTTGTAAAGCTACTTATACTGAGTCTACATACCGACTTTCATGTTTCTATCTCTTTCGATGTTCGAGTTATAGCGTTTTAAAAAAGTGGACGGTGCTGGATGGGCGGGAAGGAGTGGGCGTGGCACAAAACCGTTCAAACTTGATCTGCTGCCGAACATCATGAGTCTACCCTCCAAATTTCAAGTCTCTAGCTATTATAGTTTCTGAGAACCATTGGTGAATACGGACGGACGGACGGACAGACGGACAGACGGACGGACATAGCTTAATCAATTTCTCTTGACGTCCTGATCAAGAATATATATACTTTATATAGTCGCAAGTGAATATTTCTGTGCGTTACATACATTTCGCTCAAACAAACACAATATACCCCGATACACAGTATGTGTACAGGGTATAACCAGTAAGGACGCTATCTTCAGCAAGGCTGAAGCTATAATACTTTTCACGTTGTGTCACTATAAAAAAAACTAAATGAATAGTTTTCATGCGTCCCTAAGAACATAACTGTAAGGTTTCAAGTCAATTAGTTAAAAAACAAAAAAGTTTTCCATACAACGGGTCAATTTTCGCTGTAAGTGGGCGTGGTCTTTCCCACTTTTGGTCTTAATAGTTTTCATTCCTCCCTAAGAACATAACTGTAAAGTTTCAAGTCAATTGGTTAAAAAACCAAAAATTTTTCCTTACAACGGGTCAATTTTCGCTATAAGTGGGCGTGGTCATGCCCACTTTTGGTCTAAATAGTTTTCATTCCTCCCTAAGAACATAACTGTAAGGTTTCAAGTCAATTGGTTAAAAAACAAAAAAGTTTTCCATACAACGGGTTAATTTTCGCTATAAGTGGGCGTGGTCATGCCCACTTTTGGTCTAAATTGTTTTCATGCCTCCCTAAGAACATAAATGTAAAGTTTCAAGTCAATTGGTTAAAAAACAAAAAAGTTTTCCATACAACGGGTCAATTTTCGCTATAAAAGGGCGTGGCCACGCCCACTTTTGGTCAAAATAGTTTTCATTCCTCCCTAAGAACATAACTGTAAGGTTTCAAGTCAATTGGTTAAAAAACAAAAAAGTTTTCCATACAACGGGTCAATTTTCGCTATAAGTGGGCGTGGTCATGCCCACTTTTGGTCAAAATAGTTTTCATGCCTCCCTAAGAACATAACTGTAAAGTTTCAAGTCAATTGGTTAAAAAACAAAAAAGTTTTCCATACAACGGGTAAATTTTCGCTATAAGTGGGCGTGGCTACGCCCACTTTTTGTCAAAATAGCTTTCATTCCTCTCTAAGAACATAACTGTAAAGTTTCAAGTCAATTGGTTAAAAAATAAAAAAGTTTTCCATACAACGGGTCAATTTTCGCTATAAAAGGGCGTGGCCACGCCCACTTTTGGTCAAAATAAATTTCATTCCCCCCTGAGAACATAACTGTAAAGTTTCAAGTCAATTGGTTATAAAACAAAAAAGTTCTCCATACAACGACGTGAATATTGCTTCTCTTCCTCTTCTTCATTTTGTATGGGGGCTACCAGTTCCAGATGTCCAATCTCAATGAAACTTTCAGGCATGTAGTCGGACTATGTAAAACTACTATGTTTAAAATTTCAGCACTCTATTGTACAAAACAAAAAAGTTTTCCATACAACGATTCAAGTTTTGTTAATTTTTCTTCTTCTTTTCGTATGGGGGCTACCAGTTCCAGTGGTCCGATATGGCTGGATCCGACAAATGAGTTGACTGCACGAATGAGAAGTCTCTGTGCAAAATTTCAGCTCGATATCTTCAAAACTGTGGGAGGAGATTGTATATATACAGAAAGACGGACAGACGGACATGGCTAAATCAACTCGTCTTGTCGTCCTGATCAAGAATATATATACTTTATATAGTCGGAAATTAATATTTCGATCTGTTACAAACTTCAGCACAAAGTTATTATACTGTTTCACATACGTGAAAAGTATAAAAAGAGAAAGAAAACAACACGCAGTTTGTAACAGATGGAATGGGAAAATTTGGTTACCATTCTTGAGGAACATAAATTCGAAAAATCATATAAATGCTTAAATAAAAGTATACCCATTTCGAAGAGCACAATAGCAAAGCATGTTACAAGACTAGTCGATAGATAGAACGAGGTCATACAGAGAGTAATAGCAAATTTTGATGATCAAACAATTGAACACAAAGCAAATCAACAATTGAACGGTGAAGCAAGATTAGTTAGCACAATTTGCTAAAAGATTGAGAGAATCATTCTCTAAAACAGGGCTGTCCAAACCATGGCACACGGGCCGCATGCGACCCTCGGCTTAGTATTTTGCGGCCCGCCGAATCTTTATTATATTTTCTATTTAAATACATTTGCTCATTGCAAATTATTTTTCTCACGACGAAAATCAAATATTTTGGGTATGTATTCGATTACGCCGCACACATCACTATTCACTCGATAACTCGGGGAATTCCCCGAACACAAAATATGTACATACATCGCTCGTCGTTCATTGCGCATTTTTAGTTACTTTTCATTCAACGCGACGAGAGTTTTTGTTAGGCAAGGTTACTCTCAAGTTATTAAAGACTTTTTTACAATTTTAAACTTTGTTATTGCGTTGTTCGCTTTGTGTTTAACTTTTAATTTCTTCATGTCTACAAAGAACTTTAACTTCCAACTGAAGAAAACCGTACATTCAATGAGAAATGGGAGTTAGACTATTTTATCTCCAACAATTACAATAAAATTCAGTATTTGATTTGTACGTAAGTTTTGTCTGTAAGTAAAGAATATAATGTTAATCGACACTATACTTCTTTACATGAAGAAATGTATAAAAAAAATGTCGGTGAAGCAAGAAAAGTTATGGTAGCTGAGTACAAACAAAAACTAATACAACAAACAAGTATGTTTTTAAAAGGAAGTACTGAGAATGAACAAAGTTTGGCTGCTTCATTTAAAGTTTCATTACACAGAGAAAAAAAGTCCGGTCTGAGAACAGCACAGATTGTACTTGAATCAACAACAGACCAAATTAAGTTGTAATTGGTCTAAATGTACTCGAAATAAGTAAGATTTGTACTTAACATCAAAATCGACACCGAAATGGATTTGAATCAACTACAAAATGTCAATTCATACACATTTTATACTTGAAAACAAAGCAAGAACACAAAAATTTAAACCGAAACCAAACAAACTTGAAATGACAACGCTTTCTTCTTATATCTTCTTTCTCTCTTACTCCTTTGAACAAAAATGTTAAAACAATTCATATTTATCAAATATCATAAGTTTCTATGTTACTTGCTGTAGCTCAGAGTATAGAGTGTTTAACTATGATACCAAAGGTATGAGGTTTAATCCCCAGCAAGACCAGAGTTTTTTTGTTTACTAAATATTTTTGTTCTCTTGGAACAAAAATGTTTTCAAGAAATAAAATTTATGAAATATCATGTGTTCCTATGTCGCTTGCTGTGGCTCAGAGCTTAGTGTGTTGTCCTACGAAACGGAGGGTAAGAGGTTCAAATCCCCTGGTACACCAAAATCTTACTGTTTATTATATAAATAATCACCAATTACCATTTAATTATAATATTTATATGTTGTTTAAATGTTTAATAAATTAACTGGAACAATTACTTACATAAAATAAAATCAATCAAATTGAGATAATAACCGAAATAGTTTGCAAAACTACTGGGCCTTGATTCAAGAACAATACAAACTTACTTGAACGAAAAAGTGGTCGTGGTCTCGCAAAAAAATTTTTTAGTTGTTATTTCAGTTTAGTCGGTTCTTGATTCCAGTACAATATTCTCTTGTTTTAAGAACAAAAAGGTCTCGGTATAAGTTTTTTTTTTTGTTACAGTTTAAGTATGGTTGGTTCTTGATTCAAGTAAAATGTAAACTTATTTCCAAAACAACATTGACTCGGATTAAGTTTTGTTGGTATCATATTAAGCTTAAGCTGTTCTTGAAAATGTAACAAAATTTACTCAATTCAAGATTTTTTGTACTTAAAAATAGTGCTTGAATTGAGAACATTTTATTTGATTTGACAACATTTGTGCTTGACGGACTTTCAACACCGAATTGTGTCAATTTAAGTACAATGTACTTGATTTTTTTTTTCTGTGTACAGTTAGCCAGAGTTAGTGATGGAATTCTAATCAAAAAATGCGCAGTTGAAATAGCTAAACGCATCATGTAGCCGAAATTGGCGGATAAATTTGAATCTGTTGCATTGTCTCATCAAACGGTGGCGCGACGAATAGAGGACATGGGTTTATGTTATGTTTGTTATGTTTCGAAAAGTTTATGTGATCGCTTTGAAGATTGCGAGTACTATTCAATATGTTTGGATGAAAGTTCCTTATGCGGAAAATCTCTGTGTCAAATGAATGCTATGAAAGTTGCTGTCAGGCTAACCAATTTGATAAAAGGTGGAAACAGGGCATTAACTCATAGAAAATTTAGGGATTTTTCAAGTGAAATCGATGCAACTTATGGAGATTTATTATTACATTCAGAAATCAGATGGCTAAGTGCTGGACAGTGCTTGCAACGCTTTTTCGCTTTAAGAAAAGAAATACCTTTATTTCTAAAAAATGAAATACCATCTGACTCTTCCGAACTACAAAATAAAATGCAAGATCCTCAGTTTCTGGCTGATCTTCCGTTTTTAACTGATGTGACGCAACACTTGAACGAATTGAATTTAAAGTTGCAAGGCAAAAATCACACTATAGCCAACTTGTATGGACATGTGAATGGATTTAGAAGCAAACTGAAATTGTTAAGAACGAATGATTTTTCTTTTTTTCCAAGTTGTAAAGAACATTATTTAGAGATGACAAATTTTGAAGAATGTAATTTTTTGGACCACCTCAATTATATGGACGAAATAATCGTCGAATTTGAGCAGAGTTTGCAGATTTTAAAAAAATTGGGAGCGATATAGCACTCTTCACTCATCTATTAACGATCGCAGTTGACAGTATGAAGATTGATTACACAGGCCGACAAAAAAACCATTTGTAAAAACTTTTTTAATAATTGCAACTAATTCCTATGTATTTTTGTGTGCTGATTCCAAAAATAGTAGTCATAAAGTCGTATCACCCTCCAATTCCTCGCATTTCACGGAATTGTAAAAAACACGAAATTACTGTTTTTCAAACTTGTGTACAAGATATCTCAGAAACTACTGGACCGATTTTGTTGAAATTTAACTAAGATATTCTTAGGAATCCAATCTATCATGTACTAAAGGAGTTTTTTGATTGAGGGCCCCCTTCGAAAGTTATACACTTTTAAACCTCAATAAATGAAGAAAAAAGTTTAATCTTTAAATAGCTGCAAATTTTACAAAAAAAAAACTTTTAATTTTTTCCCCTATGCTACTCTATTTGTAGTTATTTCCTGAATTAAATCACGCTCCCATTGTTCTATTCCGACAATTGGTGACCGAGATATCAGGTATACCACCAACGTATGTTATGGTTGTTTCGAAAGTCTTAGGAAATGGTATAAAAAAAGAAATAATGGCTTTTAAACAACAAAACAGTTTTAGTAGCCATGGTATATTTATTTATACATATTCATTTTAAATTTTGATACAACAAAATTATGAACTGTAAAGTAGAGAGAAAATCCTTGTTGGTTGTGTACACGACATTTCAGTCAGCAATCGACGGAAAAATACTAACGGACCGTCATTTCATTCAGGAAATAACTACAAATAGAGTAGCATAGGGGAAAAAATAAAATTTTTTTTTTTGTAATATTTGCAGCTATTTAAAGATTAAACTTTTTATACTCTTGCAAGAGTATATTAACTTTGTTGTGAAGTTTGCAACGCAGAGAAGGAGACATCTCCGACTATATAAAGTATATATATTCTTGATCAGCACGACGAGACGAGTTCAAATAGCCATGTCCGTCTGTCTGTCCGTCTGTCTGTCTGTCCGTCTGTCTGTTTCAATGCGAACTCCTCCCAGAGTTTTGAAGTTAGCAAAAAAATTGAAACGCAGAAAATTTTCTTTTCCTTGCAGGCAGTTTATATGTAGAAACCAGCCTGATCGGAATACTATAGCATATAACTGCCATAGGAACGATCGGTCAAAAATGAGGTTTTTGCTCAATAAACTCTTTGATTTTAAAGCTATCGTCTCGATTTTTTACACAAGAACATCTTGGACACATTATCTTGGACAATTAAGACACACTGCAAAATTGGTGAAGATCGGATAAATATAGCATAAAGCTCCCATAGGAACAATCGGTCAAAAATTCGGTTTTTGTTAGAAAAACTTTTTTGTTTTCAACTATAAACAAATGAAACCTTGTAGTTACGCGTTCTTTAGAATCCTTGACCATATTACAAAGTTTCATAAGAATCGGACATAAGGGCGTGGCACCGCCCATATAGAGAAAAACTTAAAAATGTGATTTATCTATTAGCAGACGAGATAGAAAATCGTAAAATGAAGTGTAGAATGATTGCATTGTACTCTTAAAAACAAGTTAGAAAATGGGCGGGGCTATGCCCCTTTATCTTTATAAACTTATAAGATTCTTATTAGAAAAACTATAAAACGGATTTTCCAAAAGCTTGCAAGAGTATATAAGTTTCAGCAAAGCTGAAAATAGCTCCCTTACTGGTTTTTCTTCATTTACTGAGGTTTAAAAGTGTATAACTTTCAAAGGGGGCCCTCAATCAAAAAACTCCTTTAGTACATGATAGATTGGATTCCTAAGAATATCTTAGTTAAATTTCAACAAGATCGGTTAAGTAGTTTCTGAGATATATTGTACACAAGTTTGAAAAACAGTAATTTCGTGTTTTTTACAATTCCGTGAAATGCAAGAAATTGGAGGGTGATACGACTTTATGTCTACTATTTTCGGAATCAGCACACCAAAATACATACGAATTAGTTGCAATTATTCAAAAAGTTTTTTCTTGTTGGCCTGTGTTATCAACGCGAATTGTGCGATCTGCAATCAGACCCCTTTTGCAAGGGCAGAACAGAGACAGGAATTGAATTTTTTAAGCTCCTTATTGAAAGTTTCCCGAAACTGACGAGTTTTGGACTATAAATGGTGTCGATGATGGGCAGTACCTACTTTTGTGAAAGTGCATATTCAACAATGAAGTTTATAAAATCGAAACACAGGTCTTCATTGACAGATACTTCACATAAACATGCACTGCGTCTAGCTACCACTAATATTGAGATTGATGTTGACAAAATTATAAAAGACAAAATAATGAAAAAACGGTTCAGAAAATAAACTACCAGGGTTTATGAAAAGTTTGCAAGTGGTAGATAGATTGATAAAGGAGCAACACAATGATATCGCGGTAGCAACCATATCAGCTAAGCTTGTAGGAGAAGGAATAAATAAACTGTCAAGAGAAGAAACAAGCATAAATGAATGTATAAAGAAAATGAAATAACTAGTGGTTGACAGAAACATAAATTATATAAGAATTCATATGGCGGATCTGAAATTCGTCAAAAAATGGCCATTGCAGTATGCAACTGATGTACAACAAGTAGCCAGAACTGCAAGAGCAAGTAACTGAAAGAGGATGTTCCGTTACCTACTTTAGGGGCAATAAGCGAGGCCAGTGGCGAGGTAATAACCGACCCACCGGTAGCTACAATAGCAACTATAATAACAATAATGTCCGTTATGGCGGTGATTCGCGTGGAAACAGACGTGGACGCGGCAAAAGGCAAAATTATGGAAATAATTCCCATGTTCCGATCACTCAAGAGCAGGAAAACAGACCGATTCCAGATACTCAATAGACAAATCAAATAGGAAAAACTCAAATTAAATTAAGCAAATTACATTACAACTAGATCAGGATTAAATAATGAAACATCATCATATTTAATAGACACAGGCGCGGATATATCTGTAATTAAGGTAGGGAATTTGAAGAATGTAGCAGTGGACAAAACCACAATAAAAAGCCTAAACGGCAGAGGAAAAGGTATAATTTCCACATTGGGAAAAGTAATCACTGATTTAAAAGTAGAGAATTTATTGATTAAGCACAATTTTCACGTAGTGCGAGATGATTTTCCGATACCATCTGACGGTATTCTAGGTCTAGATTTCTTCAAGAAGTACAATTGAATTCTTGAGTATCAAAGAAATCAGGACTGGCTCATATTGAGGCCAAATAACTATCCCGAAAGCATAGCGATACCAATGAGAAGTTCGTTGCACGCAAACTCATTGTCGCTACCCGCCAGATCTGAGGTTATACGACAAGTATATGTTACTTCAGCTGACGAAGAGTTGTTAATTCCACACCAGGAATTACAAGATGACATTTTCATAGCCAGCACCATATTAAATAAATCTAACGCGTTTGTTAGGATTTTCAATACTACGGATGAAAATATAAATATACCATCAGCAGAAATTGCTACAAAGAGTCTAGCAATTGAATCATAAAATGATAAGATTAGGATAGACAAACTATCTAAAAATTTTCCAGAATTCGTGAAACACGAATAACATGATTTATGTTCAAAGTATATTGATGTTTTCGGATTAGAAACCGAAAAAATTTCTGTTAACAACTTTTACAAACAAAAATTAAGACTAGCCAGTAAGGACGCTAACTTCAGCAAGGCTGAAGCTTAAATACTTTTCACGCTTATTTCTTGTGCCACACCTATTTTTTTGACTGAATATATTTTCTCTTCATCTAATTAGCCTATATACAAATTTTCATTGTTTTTGCTCATTGGGTACCGGAGATATGCAAATTATTGATTTTTGGTAAAAGTGGGCGTAACCATGCCCATTCTTTTCAAAAAAGTTTTAATGCCTCCCCAAGAACATAACTGTGAAGTTTCATGTCAATTGGTTAAGAAACAAAAAAGTTTTCCATACAACGACGTGAATATTGCTTCTCTTCCTCTTCTTCATTTTGTGATAGCATATTCACAGACAAACGGGCAGACGGACATGGCTATATCAACTCGTCTTGTCGAGCTGATCAAGAATATATATACTTTATGGGGTCCCCCTCCCCTCCTTCTTGCTGTTACAAACTTCAGGACAAAGTTATAATACTATTCACTTGCGTGAAGAGTATAAAAATAGATGAACCAACCTACATAAAAAACCAGTAAGGGCGGTAAGGAAGGAGTGGGCGTGGCACAAAACCATTTAAACTTGATCTGCTGCCGAGCATCACGAGTCTACCCACCAAATTTCAAGTCTCTAGCTATTATAGTTTCTGAGAACCATTGGTGAATACGGACGGACAGACGGACAGACGGACGGACGGACATGGCTTAATCAACTTCTCTTGTCATCCTGATCAAGAATATATATACTTTATAGGGTCCCCCTGCCCTCTTTCTGTGCGTTACATACATTTCGCTCAAACAAACACAATATACCCCGATACACAGTATGTGTACAGGGTATAATTACAGAATACCACAAGCGCATAAAGTTGAAATTAGTTGACAGGTCGATAAACTAATAAAAGATGATATAATAGAACCATCAGCATCAGAGTACAACAGTCTGATACTGTTAGTACCAAAGAAATCACTTGAAAACAATGCCGAAAAGAGATGGAGACTTGTAATTAACTATAGAGGAATAAATAAGAAGTTAGTAGCAAATAAATTCCCATTACCCAGAATAGATAACAAATTAGATAAGCTAGGAAGGACAAAGTATTATTAATGTCTCGATTTAACATCAGGATTTCATCAGATAGAATTAGAAGAGAATTCCAGAGCCATAAAATAATTTTTCACCGACAACGGCTCATTTAGATTCTCAAGATCGCACCAAATTCATTCGAGAGAATGATGACGATCGCGTTTGCAGGTTTAACACCTTCGCAAGCATTTTTGTACATGGATGACTTAGTTGTTCTGGTCTGTTCAGTAAAACATATGATTAAAAATTTGAGAGATGTTTTTGGTATATGCCGAAAGTACAATCTAAAGCTTCATCCAGACAAGTGTTCATTCTTTAGTCACGAAGTGACGTATCTTGGACACCAATGTACAGATAAAGGCAGACGATAGTAAGTTTCAGGTAAAAGTGAATTACCCAGTACCAAGAATGCCGATGAAACCAAAAGATTCGTAGCTTTTTGTTATTACTATAGGCGCATCGGAATGATAAAGAAAACAGATTACAAATCTTAGAGAACTACTATTTCTCATCGATGTTGAAAAAAATAAAGAGCATTGTCAGGCAGTTCAAAATCTGGTAGGAAAGTAAATATGAGATACATATTAGCCACCCCATGTTATCTCCAACACATATTCCATCGTACCCAGGTCATTCGATCCACATTGATATTTACTCCACTGAAAGACTAGAGTTCTTACAACCATAGACAAATTCACTAAGTTCGCAGTGACATGATCGCTAAATGGTAAAAGCATTGAGGACGTAAGAAAACCGTTAAGGGAAATTCTTTTCTATTTTAGAGTACCAAAATCTGTTGTTCTTGACAATGAAAAATCGTTTAATTCTGCGTCGATAAAATGTATGTATGATGGAAAGCGAGTTAGGAATACAAGTCTTTACAAACCCTCTGTACAAAAGTGAAGTTAACGGACAAGTAGAGAGATTCCACTCAACTCTAGCCAAGATTATGAGATGTTTGAAACAGGAACACCCCCACAAGAACTTTGAGGAGTTACTAGAGATATCTGTTTGCGAGTACAATCAATCGTTTCACTCGACCATTAAGATGAAACCAGTAGACCTATTTATCCACAGAAAGGTATCCTTCAGCCCAAATGACTTAGAAGCGACTTGTTGCAACAATTACGTACGATTGGTAGAGAATCAACGAAAAGATTTGATGTAGCATAATAAATCTAGGCAGCAAATAAAAACTTACAAGCCAGGAGATATAGTTTTTGTTAGGCAGAATAGAAGACTTGGGACTAAACTTTCAAAGCGTTACAAGGAAGAAAAGGTCAAGACAAATCATCATTCGACGGTAGTTACAGAAACAGGAAGAGTTGTCCATAAGAGTCACATTCGGCGAGTTGTGGATTGAGCAATCATGAAAGTAAAATAATAACTCGCTATAAGGCGAACGGCGGTACTTTTTAATTGAAGAATAAATGAATAAAGACAATATACGCACTCATTCACACAAGAAAACCAAGTAAATAACAAAATTATAAACATCAAAATTAGGTAATAGCCATTCAGTTACAAATCGTAACCTATATTGAAAAATTTAGAATTAAAAAAAAAAAAAAAATATAATCAAATAATATCTCTTTTAATATCCAAATTCAATTATGTGCTTAATTAGTTATTAAAAATTATATTGTAATTTTTGCTAATTATAAGTTACTTAAGTATCGTCTCGGAAACTAATGCCAACGTGGACGCCTGACATTCAGCAGGAAGGAGTTAACACCTAACAATTTGCCCTTAATCCTTTCCCTAAAAATACGCCAACAATAGTACAATGATCATCACCTATTCCCCTTTGGTCCGCATTTTCGTTGATAAGTCACGTAGTCCCTTAACTGTAATCACGATTCCTCTTCTTCCTTCCCTAAGATTAGCCAAAAGAAAGCCGGGGTTTTTCCATCACCAAACTTTCGGCTCTTTTCCTTCTTCTATGACCTTCGGTCAGAACAAGAGCAAAAGTACAGACTGGAGCCAGTCTACAATTAGATCTAAGGAAAAGCACATCGTGCTGCAAGACAACATTAGAAACCTAAGATAAAGCGTTAACCAGTAAGGACGCTAACTTCAGCAAGGCTGAATTTTATATACTCTTCACCCACATTTCTTGTGCCACGACCATTTTTGAAGTGAAACTTCTTTAGCATGGGTGCGACTTGAAACTCGATGAAACGATATGAAAAGAGACAGACTATACATTTATATGATTTAGCCTGTGAAAGAATGAAATAGAATATAGAATGATAGTCTGTAGTCATAAACTTAGTAGTCATAAAAAAAGTAACAACAACAACATGCTTAGTTGTAATTTTGGCATTCCTCTTCAACCGTCACTTTCGCCATCTGGCGCATATGCAACAACAACTAACCTGGCATGTGTACTCCAAATATTATAACAACTCTTGTTGCTATTTTCGGCGTAAGCAAGCACAGTGAGTTGTTGCTACCTATGGCACTGTCTGAACCATGATACAATTATACAAGGTAGTCTCGTCGGCTGCCGAAACGTTCGGGTTTTGGTCAGTGCGTGTTCGTTTTTTGATGGAAAAGGTTGTTTGCGGACGAATTTTTCAAAAATGAACACACACTCTATTGGCGTTTCGCTCGCACTTACTTCTTTAGGGGGTTGTCCTCCCTCTCACTCGCACTTATTGTTATGATTGTAGAGGTACCAAATTTTGCCGACGAGACTACCTTGTATAATTGTATCATGGTCTGAACTTATACATTGTGTTTGTTGTTGCCCTCTACTTAGCGTGGCTAAACAACGTCGCTAATCAGCTTCATAATATATGAGCCACGAATTCATCTACAATTCGCGTCCTCACAATTATGTTAAATTTTGCAATTGGCAATCATACTCTTTCCATTGCTGTGATTAGCAAATGAAAACAATTAATTTGCAAAGTGAACACTAATAATAGACTATACATGCAATGAATAAAGTCAAGTAGATTCCACACATTGGAGCATTGGTAGTTAACTTGACTCTGTTCTTCGGGAGACACTTTGCACATTTCAATTAATTCTTCTTCTTCGCATTTATGCATTCAAAAATGAACACATTCCAACTTGTCCAAATAACAGGGTTGGTACCTACTTACTTTCATAAAATGTACTATTTTTACGAGTTTTTTTAACCATTTCAAACACATCTTCACCTTAATTATAACTTAAAAATTATTTCAACAATTTAATTTGAATATACTTCTCAATCTTCGAAACTTGATACAAGCAGATTGGCGAGGCTAATGGTTTTCCAGCTCAAAAAATTTGGTTGATTTGGGAAGGGTTTTTTAAACGCTGATTTATTAATGAATATTAATGGGGAAACCAAAAAGTTTATTTCTTGGTAAATAATTATTTCTAACAACTCAAAAGAAGGCTAAATATAATAAAATCTGAGAAAATTGTCAGAGATTTTGCAAGAGTGTGGAAATATCTGTAATATATTTTCCTTTTTATACCCTGCACATACAGTGTGCAAGAAACTGTAAAAGCTAGAGATTTGAAACTTGGAGGGTAGACTCGCAATGCTTGGCACTACATCAAGTTTGAACGGTTTTGTGCCACGCCCACTCCTTCCCGCCCAACCAGCACCACCCACTTTTTTAAAAGTCATAACTCGAACACCCGAAGAGATACAAACATGAATGTGGGTATGTAGACTCAGCATGAAGAGCTCTGCAAAACTGCATACCCCAATTTTTCTCCCTCCCCTTGATTTCCCCTCCCCAAGTTGTTTTTTATAAAAAACAATATCTCCAAAACTAATAAAGGTATAAACATGAAATTTTGTATACAAGCTCAGTAAATATATATCTTTAAAACTGCATACCACAAAATTCTCTTCTGTTTGAGAGTTACCCCTCAGTGACCAACAAACTCAAATTTTTCGTAAATTCCACTTTTTTTGACCAATTTACTTGATATTTTGAACACTATTTGATCGGGCGATAGCATATCGAAATATTTTCGTAGATTTGGGGTGTGGCACCGCTTACTGTGTGCGCAGGGTATTATATTGTCGAGTATACTCGACTATAGCGTCCTTACTGGTTCATCATCATCGATCTGAAATATTGCACAGATCCTCCAATTTTACTACCATAAATCATTGATGAGAGGAAAAAAAAAACAAATTTACGGCATTGCAATGAAAACGTATTTTGTTTTTTTTTTCAATTTTCAATTGACTTGAAACTTCACACTTTTTGTCTTAGAGAGACATAAAAACTATTTTGTTTAAAAATTGGGCATGGCAACGCCTACTTATAGCAAAAATAGATAATTTACATATCTCAGGATGCAATGAGCTAAAACAATGAAACTTAGTATATTAGATATTAAGATAGAGAGAATCCCGAAAATGGACATAACAAGATCGAATATAGCGCCCTCACAGGTTTTTTGTTTCTTTTAAAGAAAGTTTCACTTCAAACACGTGTACTGTGTTGCACGCGATATTTTTTTTTGACTAAATATATTTTTTCTTTATCTAATTAGCCTATAAAATTTCAGCCTTCTATCTAACCAAACAAAAAAGTTTTCCATACAACGATTCAAATTTTCTTGATCTTTTTATATGAGCGCTCTATCAGCTATTCAGCACTCTATCGTACAAAACAAAAAAATTTCCCATATAACGATTCAAGTTTTGTTCACTTTTATTCTTCTTTTCGTATGGGGGCTACCAGTTCCAGTGGTCCGATATGGCTGGATCCGACAAATGAGTTTATCCTACAAATAAAAAGTATCTGTGCAAAATTTCAGCTCGATCGTAAGTATACAGACAGCCGGACATGGCTAAATCAACTCGTCTTGACATCCTGATCAAGAATATATATACTTTATATAGTCGCAAGTGAATATTTCTGTGTGTTACAAACTTCAGCACAAACTTATAATACCATTCACTAACGTGAAGAGTATAATAAAAAGCGCATGACGCTGATTTAATAAAAATTAGAATTGATTTCCAATCACCGTTTTATTAATTTATATATTTTTGATCAGGACGAGAAGACGAATTGATTTAGCCTTGTCTGTCCGTCCGTCCGTCCTCATCAATGGTTCTCGGAAACTATAAGAGCTAACGACTTGAAATTTGGAGGATAGACTCCTGAGGTCAAACGCTAGATCAAGTTTGAAGGAATTTTTGCCACGCCCACTCCTTCCCGCCCATCGAGCACCACCCAATTTTTAAAAAGGCTCTAGCTCGAAAACCTGATGAGTTAGAAACATGAAAATGAGTATGTAGACTCAGGATGTGTAGTTCTGCTAAACTGGATGCCACAAATTTCCCCACTCCCCTTCAATTTCCCAGAAAAGTTCATTTTTATACCCTGTACACATACTGTGTATCAGGGCATACCCCATAAAGTAAATATATTCTTGATCAGGACGACAAGAGAAATTGATTGAGCCATGTCCGTCCGACCTCACCAACGGTTCTCGGAAACTATTAGAGCTAGAGACTTGAAATTTGGAGGGTAGACTTGTGATGCCTGGCAGCAGATCAAGTTTATTTTTTGCCACGCCCACTCCTTCCCGCCCATTCAACCCCACCCACTTTTTTAAATCGCTATAACTCAAACATTCTAAGAGATAGAAACATGAAAGTCGGTATGTAGACTCAGTATATACAGCCCTACAAAACTGCATACCGAAAAATCCCCCCCTCATTTTCATTTCCCCTCCCCCAGTTATTTTCTATAAATTGCTAAATCTCCAAAATTAACAAAGGTACGACCCTGAAAATTGATGGCTACCCCTCAGAGGCCGACAAACTTAAATTTTTCGCAAAATCCATATTTTTTGACCGATTTTCTTGACATTTTTAACACTATTTGAATAGGCGACGTCAGATCAATACGTTTTTGTAGATTGAGGGAGTGGCACCGCCTACCATGTGTACAAGGTAATATATAGTCGAGAATACTCGACTTTACCGCCCTTACTGGTTTTTAAATGAAAACGCATTGTTCTATCCAGGACTTGAACTCATGCTCATTGACTTGCAAAGCCGCTGCTTAACCAAAACGGCTAACGAGTCATGTTTAAATTGTGCGTTTAACTCTGACCATATTACCAAAAGTAGATGAACCCCTCTGTTGGTTGTCGTCGCGGCACACAAACAAACCCTCCGGTGCCTCTTCATCCGCAAGCAGCGTTTTGTTTTTCATTTTGTTGTCCACACTGAACCAACACCAACCTCTTCGCCCTAGCTGAAAACTCATTCGCTATGTAAGCACATTGACATTAGCTCTACTTGACATCAATGTGTGTACTATTTATCGAGTCGAAGTGTAAGCCCACTATCCTAAAGAATAACTAGGAGTCGTTCGATTCCTTCTTCCAGAGTTTTGCTCGGTATAATAACGTCGTCGAGGTATGCGAGTATTTCACCAGGTTTTAATCGAGCAATTATTTTATTCATGGCCCTTGGAAGACGGCTGGAGCGTTGACCAGGCCAAAGGGCACACGGTTATATTCGTAATGACCACCTGTCGGTTCGAAGGCAGTATACTGTTTTGATGATTCTTCGATTTCGATTTTGTGGTAACCCATTCTTGGGTCAAGTCGTATGAAATATACCAGGTTTGATACGATAGGTCTTTTGGCGAAAGGCAAAGGTTTCGTTTGACCACGTCACGACGTACCAGTACGTCAGATGTCACTTTTATTTCCATTTTAGTTAACGAACATTTTCCATATGAAGTTTTCTCCATGTCAAGAATACTTATTTTAAGAAATCTACCCAGTATCGTGCTGCACCTAACATTTTCTGTTGAACACCAAAAATAAGTGATGTCCCATTGATAAGCATTACGAAGCGACTCTGCGCGATTAACGAATTGACGTGAATCTAATGATTTTTCCGACGATGGATTAAAATCCGGCAGCAGTGCAACAATTTCTTTCATATTTGCGAATGAATGTAAAACCTGTTGACCGCTGAATTAATTTGCATGTTCGATGGATGCTGGATAAGTCGGCTGCAGAACCGTAGCAGAGTTTGAGTTTGTCGCGAAAACACATGATTGTTGTTTCATAAAGCTGTTTTGTTGCGATGACGGCGCAAAATTCATTAATATTTCTCTCTCTACAAATAAAATATTTCGTTGGTCGGATGTGGTAACATATACGTTTGATACACATGGTTTCTAATAATCGTTTCATGATTGCGGCCTCGCAAAATTTTCGATTCTTTTTTGTACGATATATACAAAGATAGTATGTCTCCGTGAGTCTGAACGTGTGTGCAATTATTGAAATATATTTTAATCAGTAGTTTTGTTATTACTTCCTTTACTGGTTCTGAAAGCATTGCACTATAATGCCGGAAGCGTTGCCTTAACGCTCCTGACCCACCTGCCTTCGGCTATCTTCGTGGGACAATTTCCTACTATACGTCGATGCGTTTTCGCATTGGCAAGGAACGAATTGAGCACGGGAGTCGCATTGCACACTCGGTGTTAGTAGCAGCGTGAGTAGACCGACTGACTCACGCTATTTGCGGAATTGGCAGCGAGAAACAAAGCCGTCTTGACACGACTAAGAACGATGCGTCGCGTTGAATTGATATATTCCCATCTGTCCGTCGTTCCGACCGTGCTCATCAATGGTTCTCGGAAACTATTAGAGCTAGAGATTTGAAAATTCCACCAACCACCATTTCTCTCTCTGTATGTCCCCGCAAAACCAAACAAAATTAAATCGGACATAAATTGCGTACTGAGCACTGCTTTGTCCTATTTTATACAACAGCAGCAATACTTTGTGACAAAAACTGTACTTAAGCACTGCGGAAACTATAAGAGCCAGAGACTTGAAATTTGGGAAATATACTCGTGTGGTCAATCGCTAGGTCAAGTTTGAAGGAGATTTTTACCACGCTCACTCCCTCCCGTCCAACGAGCGCCACCCATTTTTATACTTTTGCAAGAGTATATTAACTTTGTCGTGAAGTTTGCAACGCAGAGAAGGAGACATCTCCGACTATTTAAAGTATATATATTCTTGATCAGCACGACGAGACGAGTTCATATAGCCTCCCACAGTTTTGAAGTTAGCAAAAAAATTTAAGCGCAGACAATTTTATTTTCCTTGCAGGCAGTTTATATGTAGAAACCAGCCTGATCGGAATACTATAGCATATAACTGCCATAGGAACGATCGGTCAAAAATCAGGTTTTTGCTCAATAAACTCTTTGATTTTAAAGCTATCGCCTCGATTTTTTGCACAAGAACGTCTTGGATGAAAATTAAGGCACACTGCAAAATTGGTGAAGATCGGATAAATATAGCATATAGCTCGCATAGGAACAATCGGTAAAAAATTCGGTTTTTGTTAGAAAAACTTTTTTGTTCTCAGCTATAAACAGATGAAACTTTGCAGGTACGTGTTTTTAAGAATCCTTGACCATATTAAAACGTTTCATAAGAATCGGACATAAGGGCGTGGCACCGCCCATATAGAGAACCAGTAAGGGCGGTATAGTTGAGTATTCTCAACTATATAATACCCTGTACACACACCTATGTTGATAACACGTTAAACATTCGCCGACAGCAAAAGCAGTGTACCACGATATGGTTTGTGTATTTGCTAATAGTGAGGCAGGGCTCACGGTGCAATGTTGCCATTAGATGGCGCTTTAGTACGGATTTTGTTACAAAGCATTGCTGCAAAATTTTAGTGTGTTGGTCTTTGCGGGGAAAGTGGTAGTTTGTTGTATGCAGTCTTAAAAAGGTATGTTATCTGAGTTTGCATACAAAATTTCAGCATTGTATTCTTTATACTTTAGGAGATACAGCAATTTTAAGAAAAAAATGACCTTTTGTTGTGCTCGATGGGCGGGAAGGAGTGGGCGTGGCAAAAAATCCTTCAAACTTGATCTAGCGTTTGACCTCACGAGACTATCCACCAAATTTCAAGTCTCTAGCTCTTATAGTTTTCGAGAACCATTGGTGAGGACGGACGGACGGACAGACAGGGCTATATCAATTCGTCTTGTCATCCTGATCAGGAATATATATACTTTATAGGGTCCCCCTCCCCTCCTTCTATGCGTTACATACAAACCGTCTCAAACAAACTTTATATACCCTGATACACAGTGTGTGTACAGGGTATAAAAACTTAAAAATTTGATTTATCCATAAGCGGACGAGATAGAAAATGGTAAAATGAAGAGTGGAATGATTGCATTGTATTCTTTAAAAAAATTAGAAAATGGGCGGGGTTACGCCACTTTATCTTTATAAACTTATAAGATTCCTATTGGAAAAACTATAAGACGGATTTTCTAAATGCTTGCAAGACTATATAAGTTTCAGCAACGCTGAAAATAGCTCCCTTACTGGTTATACCCTGTATCTTATGGTACAAGGGTATATTAGTTTTGTGCGCATCGACAATGTATGTAACACCTTAAAGGAGACACTTCCGACTATACAAAGTATATATATTCTTGATCAGTATCGAAAGAGAAGTCGATTTAGCCTTATCTTAAGAACCATACTACCTACAAGAATGAGACTTTGCATGTATGATATTGGAATGGAGTATAACAAGATTCAATACTGAAATGGGCGTGACCACGCCCACATATAACCATGGTAATAAGCCGTTATATTTTTGGAACGAATTGGTCTAAAAGAGTGAAAATTGGTATATATGAAATTGAATGAAAATGAAATCTGTTTCAATTCTAAATTAGGCGAGGCAACGCCTTCAAACAGTTGATACAAATTGAAGGTACAGGGTATGTCGGAGTCGAATACTGTCGACTCCAATCCTTACTGGTTTCAAAAAGCTGTAGCTCAAAAACCTGATGAGTTAGAAACATAAAAATAAGTAGCTAGATTCAGTATTTCCTCTGTCCAAACTAGATGAGAACCAGGGCCAATAAAAATGACTTAATAAATTGGGGGGCCGCAAAATATTTATAGAAACACAATACAGGTATAAGAGGTATCATTATTATACCGACTTTTATGAATCGCTATAACTTCAAGAGATAGAAACTTCATTTTATGATTTTCTATCCCGTCTGCTAATAGATGAATCACATTTTTAAGTTTTTCTCTATATGGGCGGTGCCACGCTCTTATTTCCGATTCTTATGAAACTTTGTAATATGGTCAAGGAATATTAAAAACGCGTAACTGCAAGGTTTCATTGGTTTATAGTTGAAAACAAAAAAGTTTTTCTAACAAAAACCGAATTTTTGACCGATTGTTCCTATGGGAGCTATATGCTATATTTATCTGATCTCCACCAATTTTGCAGTGTGTCTTAATTTACGTCCAAGATGTTTTTGTGTAAAAAATCGAGGCGATAGCATTAAAATCAAAGAGTTTATTGAGCAAAAACCTCATTTTTGACCGATCGTTCCTATGGCAGTTATATGCTATAGTATTCCGATCAAGCTGGTTTCTACATATAAACTGCCTGCAAGGAAAATAAAATTGTCTGTGTTTAAATTTTTTTGCTAACTTCAAAACTCTGGGAGGACTTCGCATTGAAACAGACAGACGGACAGACAGACAGACGGACAGACAGACAGACGGACAGACTGACATGGCTATTTGAACTCGTCTCGTCGTGCTGATAAAAAATATATATACTTTATATAGTCGGAGATGTCTCCTTCTCTGCGTTGCAAACTTCACGACAAAGTTAATGTTCTCTTGCAACAGTATAATAAATCATTTGTGATCGCGATCTATTTTACAAGAGTACAGCAACATGTCTTGATGTGTAAATACAACAAAAAATATTGCTGCACTGACACGTAATGAATGAAAGACAACGAAATCTAATCGCGCTGATAACGCATTTCGCGGTGAAGGTAATAATGAAGTAAAATACTCAAAAACAAACAAATTTTACTCACTTTGATGCGTCCACGACGAAAGATCTTTCCTCGATGTTCGCTGGGGTGAGGCTGTAAAGGGTGAAAGAAAGCGCCGACAGCGAGCAAACGCTTATCAAGCAGGTTGAAAACGGTAGTTGACTGCGTTGATCACTGTTTGTCACTATTTGTTTGTTTTGTTGTGGTGCTTTTATACCCTCTACACACACTGTGTATCAGGGTATATTAAGTTTGTTTGAGACGGTTTGTATGTAACGCATAGAAGGAATATAATCTTGATCAAGGATGACGAGACGAATTGATATAGCCCTGTCTATCCGTCCGTCCTCACCAATGGTTTTCGAAAACTATAAGAGCTACTGACTTGAAATTTGGAAGATAGACTCGTGTGGTCGAACACTAGATCAAGTTTAAAGGAATTTTTGCCACGCCCATTCCTTCCCGCCCATCGAGCACAACCAAAGGTCATTTTTTTCTTAAAATTGCTGTATCTCCTAAAGTATAAAAAATACAATGCTGAAATTTTGTATGCAAACTCAGATAACTAAACTTTAAAACTGCATGCAACAAACTACCACTTTCCCTGCAAAGACCAACACACTAAAATTTTGCAGCAATGCTTTGTAACAAAATCCGTACTAAAGCGCCATTTAATGGCAACATTGCACTCTGAGCCCTGCCTTACCATACCAAATACACAAACCATATCGTGGTACACTGCTTTTGCTGTCGACGAATGTTTAACGTGTTATCAACATAGGTGTGTGTACAGGGTATTATATACATAGTTGAGAATACTTAACTATACCGCCCTTTCTGGTTATACTTTTCACTTATGTGAAATAGTATATTAACTTTGTCACGGAGTTTGTAACAGATCGAAATATTAATTTCCGACTATATAAAGTATATATATTCTTGATCAGGACGACAAGACGAGTTGATTTAGCCATGTCCGTCTGTCCGTCTGTCTGTCTGTCTGTCTGTCGGTCTGTCTGTCTGTCTGTCTGTATGTATGCAAACTAGTCCCTCAGTTTTGAAGCTATCGAGCTGAAACTTTGCACAGAGTCTTAGAATTTATTACGATGAATCATTCGTCGGAACCAGCATGATCGGATTATTGGAACAGGTAGCTCCCATACGAAAAGAAGAAGAAAAGTGAACAAAACTTGAATCGTTGTATGGAAAACTTTTTTGTTTTGTACAATAGAGTGCTGAAATTTTAAACATAGTAGTTTTACATGGTCCGACTACATGCCTGAAAGTTTCATTGAGATTGGACATCTGGAACTGGTAGCTCCCATACAAAATGAAGAAGAGGAAGAGAAGAAATATTCACGTCGTTGTACGGAAAACTTTTTTGTTTCTTAACCAATTGACTTGAAATTTTAAAGTTATGTTCTTAGGGAGGAATGAAATCTATTTTGACCAAAAGTGGGCGTAACCACGCGTAGCCACGCCCTTTTATAGCGAAAATTTACCCGTTGTATGGAAAACTTTTTTGTTTTTTAAGCAATTGACTTGAAACTTTACAGTTATGTTCTTAGAGAGGAATGAAAACTATTTTGACCAAAAGTGGGCGTGGCCACGCCCTTTTATAGCGAAAATTGACCCGTTGTATGGAAAACTTTCTTGTTTTTTAACCAATTGACTTGAAACTTTGCAGTTATGCTCTTAGGGAGGAATGAAAACTATTTTGATCAAAAGTGGGCGTGGCCACGCCCACTTATAGCTTAACTTGACCCTTTGTATGGAAAACTATTTTGTTTTTTAACCAATTGACTTGAAACTTTACAGTTATGTTCTTAGGGAGGAATGAAAACCATTTTAACCAAAAGTGGGCGTAGCCACGCCTACTTATAGCGAAAATTGACCCGTTGTATGAAAAACTTTTTTGTTTTTTAACCAATTGACTTGAAACTTTGCAGTTATGCTCTTAGGGAGGAATGAAAACTATTTTGATCAAAAGTGGGCATGGCCACGCGCTTTTATAGCGAAAATTGACCCGTTGCATGGAAAACTTTTTTGTTTTTTAACCAATTGACTTGAAACTTTACAGTTATGTTCTTAGGAAGGAATGAAAACTATTTTGACCAAAAGTGGGCTTGGCCTCAACCTTTTATAGCGAAAAATTACCCGTTGTATGGAAAACTTTTTTGCTTTTTAACCAATTGACTTGAAACTTTAGAGTTATGTTCTTAGGGAGGAATGAAAACTATTTTGACCAAAAGTGGGCTTGGCCTCAACTTTTTATAGCGAAAATTGACCCGTTGTATGGAAAACTTTTTTGTTTTTTAACGAATTGACTTGAAACATTACAGTTATGTTGTTAGGGAGGCATGAAAACTATTCATTTAGTTTTCTTTATAGTGACACAAAGTGAAAAGTATTATAGCTTCAGCCTTGCTGAAGATAGCGTCCTTACTGGTTTTTATTTTTTTTTGCTTTAAAATACTTTTCGTTAGTTGATTATTGGCCTTTTTCTTTCATCTGTGTGGCCTCTCAAAGCAATTTTTTTTTTGTCAACTTAGCTCATTAATAAGAAAATTTGTGTTTCTACACCACTTCACATACATATGTTCTTCACTACACACTACAGGGATTTGGAAGGAATACAAAAAAACCAGTAAGGACGCTATCTTCAGCAAGGCTGAAGCTATAATACTTTTCACGTTGTATCACTATAAAAAAACTAAATGAGTAGTTTTCATACCTCCCTAACAACATAACTGTAATGTTTCAAGTCAATTGGTTAAAAAACGAAAAAGTTTTCCATACAACGGCTCAATTTTCGCTATAAGTGGGCGTGGCTACGCCCACTTTGGGTCAAAATAGTTTTCATTCCTCCCTAAGAACATAACTGTAAAGTTTCAAGTCAATTGGTTAAAAAACAAAAAAGTTCTCCATACAACGACGTGAATATTGCTTCTCTTCCTCTTCTTCATTTTGTATGGGAGCTACAAGTTCCAGTTTCCCGATCTCAATGAAAGTTTCAGGCATTTAGTCGGACTATGTAAAACTACTATGTTTTAAATTTCAGCACTCTATCGTACAAAAAAACCAGTAAGGACGCTATCTTCAGCAAGGCTGAAGCTATAATACTTTTCACTTTGTGTCACTATAAAAAACCTAAATGAATAGTTTTCATGCCTCCCTAACAACATAACTGTAATGTTTCAAGTCAATTCGTTAAAAAACAAAAAATTTTTCCATACAACGGTTCAAGTTTTGCGATAAGTGGGCGTAGCCATGCCCACATTTGGTCAAAATAGTTTTTATTCCTCCCTAAGAGCACAACTGCAAAGTTTCAAGTCAATTGGTTAAAAAACAAAAAAGTTTTCCATACAACGGATAAATTTTCGCTATAAGTGGGCGTGGCTACGCCCACTTTTGGTCAAAATAGTTTTCATTCCTCTCTAAGAACATAACTGTAAAGTTTCAAGTCAATTGGTTAAAAAACAAAAAAGTTTTCCATACAAAGTGTCAATTTTCGCTATAAGTGGGCGTGGCTACGCCCACTTTTGGTCAAAATAGTTTTCATTCCTCCCTAAGAACATAACTGTAAAGTTTCAAGTCAATTGGTTAAAAAACAAGAAAGTTTTCCATACAAAGGGTCAAGTTAAGCTATAAGTGGGCGTGGCCACGCCCACTTTTGATCAAAATAGTTTTCATTCCTCCCTAAGACCATAACTGCAAAGTTTCAAGTCAATTGGTTAAAAAACAAAAAAGTTTTCCATACAACGGGTAAATTTTCGCTATAAGTGGGCGTGGCTACGCCCACTTTTGGTCAAAATAGTTTTCATTCCTCTCTAAGAACATAACTGTAAAGTTTCAAGTCAATTGGTTAAAAAACAAAAAAGTTTTCCATACAAAGGGTCAATTTTCGCTATAAGTGGGCGTGGCTACGCGTGGTTACGCCTACTTTTGGTCAAAATAGTTTTCATTCCTCCCTAAGAACATAACTGTAAAGTTTCAAGTCAATTGGTTAAAAAACAAGAAAGTTTTCCATACAAAGGGTAAATTTTCGCTATAAGTGGGCGTGGCTACGCGTGGTTACGCCCACTTTTGGTCAAAATAGTTTTCATTCCTCCCTAAGAACATAACTTTAAAATTTCAAGTCAATTGGTTAAGAAACAAAAAAGTTTTCCATACAACGTCGTGAATATGGCTTCTCTTCCTCTTCTTCATTTTGTATGGGAGCTACCAGTTCCAGATGTCCAATCTCAATGAAACTTTCAGGCATGTAGTCGGACCATGTAAAACAACTATGTTTAAAAAAAAAAACCAGTAAGGGAGCTATTTTCAGCTTTGCTGAAACTTATATACTCTTGCAAGCATTTTCTCAAGTATTCTTATTGGAAAATATGTTTTATAGTTTTTCCAATAAGAATTATATACTTTTATAAAGATATAGGGGCGTGGCCCCGCCCATATTCTAATTTTTTTAACATATACATAGCAATCATTGTACACTTTATTTTGCGATCTTATATCTCGTCGGCTTACAGAGAAATCACATTTTTAACTTTTTCTCTATATGGGCGGTGCCACGCCCTTATGTCTGATTTGTACGAAACTTTGGAATATGGTTAAGGATGTATAAAAACGCGTAACTGCAAAGTTTTATCCGTTTATATTTAAGAACAAAAAAGTTTTTCTAACAAAAACCGAATTTTTGACCGATTGTTCCTATGGGAGCTATATCCTATATTTATCCGATCTCCACCAATTTTGGAGCGTGTTTTAATTTACGTCCAAGATGTTCTTGTGCAAAAAATTGAGGCGATAGCTTTAAAAACAAGGCGTTTATTGAGCAAAAACCTCATTTTTGACCGATCGTTCCTATGGCAGCTATATGCTATAGTTATCCGATCATGCTGGATTTTACATACAAACTGCCTGCAATTATAAGAAAATTTTCTGCGTTTAAATTTTTTCGATATCGTTTAAACTGAGCCCACAGTTGGTATTGAAACAGACAGACGGACAGACAGACGGACAGACGGACATGGCTATATGAACTCGTCTCGTCGTGCTGATCAAGAATATATATACTTTATATAGTCGGAGATGTCTCCTTCTCTGCGTTGCAAACTTCATGACAAAGTTAATATACTCTTGCAAGAGTATAAAAACACTCTATTGTACAAAACAAAAAAGTTTTCCATACAACGATTCAAGTTTTGTTCACTTTTCTTCTTCTTTTCGTATGGGAGCTACCTGTTCCAATAATCCGATCATGCTGGTTCCGACGAATGATTCATCGTAATAAATTCTAAGACTCTGTGCAAAGTTTCAGCTCGATAGCTTCAAAACTGAGGGACTAGTTTGCATACATACAGACAGACAGACAGACAGACCGACAGACAGACAGACAGACAGACGGACAGACGGACATGGCTAAATCAACTCGTCTTGTCGTCCTGATCAAGAATATATATACTTTATATAGTCGGAAATTAATATTTCGATCTGTTACAAACTCCGTGACAAAGTTAATATACTATTTCACATAAGTGAAAAGTATAAAAAGTTTTCCAGACAACGATTCAAGTTTTGTTAATTTTTCTTCTTCTTTTCGTATGGGAGCTACCTGTTCCAATAATCCGATCATGCTGGTTCCGACGAATGATTCATCGTAATAAATTCTAAGACTCTGTGCAAAGTTTCAGCTCGATAGCTTCAAAACTGAGGGACTAGTTTGCATACATACAGACAGACAGACAGACGGACATGGCTAAATCAACTCGTCTTGTCGTCCTGATCAAGAATATATATACTTTATATAGTCGGAAATTAATATTTCGATCTGTTACAAACTCCGTGACAAAGTTAATATACTATTTCACATAAGTGAAAAGTATAAAAAATGAACACTAACAAGGTTTCAGCTTTTTTTCCATATCACTTATAAAAAGTATATATATATAAGAAAATAACTTCGGCACGCGCTAGTAGGTTGGCCGACCGCAATATGGTTGTAGAGGACACATGGGCAATTGTAGTCGATCTTTCGCGAGATACCACTTTAGTGAAGTTGATGGCGAGTTACCGGCGCCAGACGTGGCGATTTGTGCCATACACAAAAGGTGCGGTTAACACGCGTAGGGTGTACGAAAAAAGTGGAGCCTGCTCTGCGAGATTATGGCATCGAAGATCGCCGCTTTTCAGCCAATTATTGAGATTAGCGCGCGTACGTAAGTTGGCGTGGCCGGCGATCGTCAACTTCACGTTGATTTTTGCTGTTTGTTCTGCGTGTTTAAGGCATCGCAGCGGCCTCACAAAGAAGATTAAACCCAAAAATTTAGCGCTTCATATTTGGTGCCAGAGCTGTACAAATATTAAGGAACATGAGCAACGAGTTGCAGCTCTGAACTTTCACTCAAATAGTTACGATCTGCGGTTAGATGCGTCTTAGAAAAGCGCTCCGAAATACCAACCAGATCTGGGAAACCTATGATGGTTCACAATCAGCCGGATGGCTATTAAAAACATGGAAAAGACTATGTGGCGAACAAGAAAACAAAATAAGTCATGCCATTCATGGACTTACAAAAGAAAACTTGCGTTTCTTTTTTTTTATACTCTTCACGCAAGTGAATATTATTATAACTTTGTCCTGAAGTTTGTAACAGCAAGAAGGAGGGGAGGGGCACCCCACAAAGTATATATATTCTTGATCAGCTCGACAAGACGAGTTGATATAGCCATGTCCGTCTGTCCGTCCGTCCGTCCGTCCGTCCGTCCGTCTGTCTGTGAATATGCTATCTCCTCCCACAGTTTTGAAGACATCGAGCTGAAATTTTGCAGGGAGTCTTTTCTAATGTGTGGTCAAATCATTGGTCGGAACCGGCCATATCGGATTATTGGAACTGGTAGCCCCCATACGAAATGAAGAAGAAAAACAGATTTTAATCGTTATATGGAAAACTTTTTTGTTTTGAAAGATAGAGAGCTGAAATTTCAAACATAGTAGTTTAACATAGTCCGACATAATGCCTTTAAGTTTCATTGAGATCGGGCAACCAGAACTGGTAGCTGCGATACAAAATGAAGAAGAGGAAGAGAAATTAAGATTTAACGTCGTTGTATGGAAAACTTTTTTGTCTTAACCAATTGGCACAAGAAATAAGCGTGAAGAGTATTTAAGCTGCAGCCTTGCTGAAGTTAGCGTCCTTACTGGTTTTTTCTTCCAAACGAAAATTAAGGCACAGATTTTTCTCTTTTTTCCTTCTTTTTGTATTTTATTTTTTTAATAACGCAACGCGGTCGCGAAAAGAAAAAATGTTGTTCAAAACGTATATTTAAAGCGGTAGATATTTTTTTTTTTTAGAGAAGATGACTGTTCACTACGACGATCAAAAAGGAAAGAGATCAAGTTTCCTGACGACCGGATGTATACGTGTCAATCGACGGGAAGTGCTGTTGTATCAAAGAATACCGATAGGTGGCGTAAATATATATAAGTCTGTGGCAACCCGAAATAGCGCCACCTTTGGTCAACTTTACCGTGACGATTAGTTACAAAAGAGAAAAGGAAAAGAAAGACTGTCCAACACTAGACGCAACACGCGGTGTGGAAAGACAGGACAAAACTAAAATTGATTTAGTTTAACCTAACAACTAGCACCTATTGTAACAAGAATGTTTGCGACAAATAAATAAATAAATAAATAATCAAATTAAGAAATAGCAACGCGCTATAATTGGTGACCCCGACAAGTAAACGAAGATAACAAAACGACGCCGCCCAAAGTTCGCTATAATTTACGATCGTTGACGGCAAGAAAACTAAATTTTGAAGACGAACGTAGCACCTAACAACATGCCTGACAACGATTTAGCAGACACGCTTAGGGCGCTCCAACAGCAGATGGAATCTTTGCAAGCTAGGACGTCGACTATTCAAACTACACCAACTGTCACTAGCCGCAATGCAATTCATTTGCCGAAATTCACATGTGTCAACCCCAATTTATGGTTTGCTCAGGTTGAACGATCGTTTCGTTTGTATGGCATCAATAGTGATGACTTTTTCTTGCTAAAATGCCCTAAAATGTACGACCGTTTTTAACAGTTTGGGAGGAAAATGATCTCAGTAAGCTCGCCAAAATTGCGGACAAGATGCTTGACACGGGAAACACAAAGGCTACTTTTGCTGTGAGACCAAGCACGCAACCGCAAAGTGAATCAGTGAACCCGCTTAACGAAATTGCTTACTCTCTGCGCTTATTGTCACAACAATTCGATAGCCTTAAAAAGAATGTTAAACAATTGCAGTCGGCTGATCGCTCGCGCGCCCAATCACGAGGACGTTCCGTGCAGCGAACTAGTACTTTTAACGACGGAAGTTTGGATACAACAAACACACAAGAAGTATTGTGCTACTATCACAATAGATATGGCGACAAGGCGCAAAAATGCAAAGCGCCATGTGTTCGTTCTCAGGAAGCGTTAAACTAAAGCAGCTGTC
Source organism: Phortica okadai (assembly GCA_034638295.1). NCBI lineage: Eukaryota > Metazoa > Arthropoda > Insecta > Diptera > Drosophilidae > Phortica > Phortica okadai. Next base: position 34,268,167 of record CM067848.1, on the reverse strand, counting down.
GTCAAACACGCTGACTGACGACAGCAAAATCACAAACAGCGATTCTGCATTTCAACCAATAACCATTCACGAAAGTCGCTTGCATATAACCGATCGTAAATCACAAATCCGATTTCTAATCGATTCCGGATCAGTTGTGTCTGTCATACCTCGCACGTTGGTTAAACAGAGCAACAAAGCAAATCAGACGATCATTCATACCTATGGCACATATGTGGCAGAGCTAAATATTGGACTGCGTCGTTGCTTAACGTGGCCTTTTATAATAGCAGACGTCCAAATAGCCATTATCGGTGCAGATTTACTGTCACACTTTCAACTACTCATCGACATGAAAAACAAACGATTAATCGATTCACTAACTGGGCTTACGACACCTGCATGTTTATCTACAGCGAAGCATATGTCAGTGTCAACGATTCAAGCTAAGTCGAAGTTTCAAGGTCTCTTACAGGAGTTTGTTGACGTAACAATACCTGGAAGGAAAAGAGACACTCATCATGACGTTCGTCATTATATCGAAACCAATGGCACCCCGATCTCCGATCGACCACGACGTCTCGCAGGAGAAAAACTCGCTCTCGCCAAAGCGGAAATAAATTTTCTTATTACTGAAGGTATATGTCGTCCGTCTAAGAGCCCATGGGCCAGCCCATTGCAGTCACTGTACCTGATCGTTATCCCATGGCCCATATACACGATTTCACCGAACAGCTGCACGGGAAAAAGGTTTTTTCAACACTGGACCTAAAGAAATCTTATTACCAGATTCCGATGATAGAAAGCGATATTCCGAAAACTGCGGTATGCACCCCGTTCGGTTTAATTGAATTCCTGTACATGCCTTTTGGGTTGAAAAATGCCTCGCAAACGTTTCAAAGGTTTATGGATAATATATTTCGTGGCATTGATTTCGTGTATTGTTACATTGACGATATATTAATCATGTCAAATTCTGTTGAAGAACATGAACAGCACTTGCGAACTGTACTGCAAATTCTGCGCAAACATGGCCTTTGCATCAATATGAGTAAGTGTCAAGTTGCACAATCAGAAGTTCAATTTCTCAGTTACGTCGTGAACGAACATGGCATCAAGCCACCTACTGAGCGCACCGACGCCATTCTAAATTATGTGCGACCCGATACAATCAGCCAACTGGGTCGTTTTCTCGGTATCGTAAACTACTACCGTAGGTGCATACCACATTTGTCGCATATACACGCACCATTGTCTGAACTGTTAAAGAATGTGAAAAAGAATGACCAGCGAAAAATCGAATGGACAAACGAACGCATCGACGCTTTCGAGGCTTGTAAACGCAGCATAGCGAATGCAGCAATATTATCTCACCCATCTCCAAATGCAAAGCTCGCATTAGTTTGTGATGCTTCTGATGTTGCTATTGGAGCTGTATTAGAACAACAAATTGATGACATTTGGCAACCGCTTGGATTTTTTTCCAAAAAGCTAAGCATCGCAGAGAGAAACTATAGCACATATGATAGAGAGCTGTTATCAATATTTGAATTAGATTATGGAAAATAAACGTCAAAGTATGTATTATCTGATAAATAAAAGTACTTTGTGTGTAGTTATACTATTTTATGTGTTGTGTGCTGTTCAATTTATGTGTATTTTTGTAGAAACTAATATGCGTTCCTTGTGTTTCGTGAAATGTAACAAGCGTCTGAGGCTTCCTGAGAAAAACTAACTTCGTCAGTTTGTACTTATAATTGTCATTAATGACCACAAAGTAATATCGTTTGCCCATTTTTGCCCGTTTTTTAACAATTTTATAATATATAGCCAAGTTCGAGTTTTGTCATAGCGACCTCATCGATATTTGGTGCAGCAACAATCGAGAAATAAAATGTGTCTCAGATTGGATATACAGCAAAATCAACAATAATCAACTGGAAGATAATAAAATAAAGGAAATAGATAAAAAAATCAGTAATTGGGAATGCTTCGTTAAAAGAAATCTTCCGAAATGCAACAGAATGTTGGATCGATTTAAGACCAAGCATACTAAATGGCTAGCGTCTAAGATGTTAATTACTTTAGACGAAGAGTATATGACACCACAGCAAAAGGGACGCCCAACCTTATCATACACATATGCAGGGATGAGATTAAAAAGGAAACTGGCTTCTGAGCTTGCAAATAACAATGGTCTCAACACTAATCTTCTAATACATGCAGCAGCTGTTTCTGCTAAGAAAGAATGTAGAAGCGACGTGGCGTTTGTCCTTAAAGAAACAATGACAGCACCTGAATACTCAACTGAAACGAGAAAACAACATCCAAAGCAAAATCCGACTCCACTTACACCAGATAAAGCATTAGCATATCTCCTGGAAAATTCACTCAATAAACAGCAATATATAAACACTAGGCTGTTGAGTAAAAATCATCACAGCGACATATTTCCAAGCTATAATCAAGTGATGGAAGCAAAATTACAGTGCCGGCCCATGGGTATAGAAGTGGAGGAAACTACTGCTCAAATATCATTACAAAATCTTTTGGACTGCACAACGTTTAATTAAATTGCAACTCGATGTTTTCAAGCAGGTTTCGGATGTTTCTAAAATCAAATTAATTTGCAGCTATGGTTTTGATGGCTCAACTGGTCATAGTATATACAAGCAGAAGTTTCAAACGGAAACACCTGGCTCACAGCTTTCAGATTATTCTTTATTTGTAACTTCTGTTATACCCATAAAGATTGTTGACTCGTATCATCGGAACATCTGGATTAATAGAACACCGCAGTCCATAAGATTTTGCAGACCACTAAAAATTGAATTAGTAAAAGAAACTGCTGCTCACATAATTCAGGAAAAAACTCAGTTAGATTTTCAAATTAATAATCTAAAACCGTTTAATTACAAATTGGATGAGAATCTTGACATAACGGTTACCTATGAACTGCATATGACACTCATAGATGGAAAAGTTTTAAATATATTAACTGGAACCAAATCCACTCAATGTTGTCCAATCTGCGGTGTCAGCCCATCAAAAATATTAGAAATTACAGATTTTAATTCAGAAACATTTTCCCCAAAGCTTGAAGCTTTGAAATTTGGGGTAAGTCCACTACACGCTTGGATCCGGTTTCTTGAATTTGTCTTGAATATATCATACAGAATGGAGATAAAAAAATGGCATATGAAAGGCGATCACAAGACAAAAATGAGTATACGAAAAAAATATATTCAGGAGAAGATGTGGAATGATATGGGTCTTCGAATAAGTATGCCAAAGCAGAATGGCAGTGGCAATAGCAATGATGGTAACACAGCAAGAAGAGCTTTTGCAAATAGCAAACAACTTTCATCCATAACCAACTTTAGCGAAACTCTTCTAAATAAATTACACACTATTTTAATAGCAATTTCGTGTAACTATTATATAAGCTCAGACAAATTTCGTACTTTTTGTGAGTCAACTTTTTGCTTATATATGCATAAATATCCGTGGTACCCAATGTCACCAATGATTCATAAAGTATTAGTCCACGGGTATCAAATAAACAAGTCGACGTTAGTTCCACTAGGATGCTTAGGGGAAAATGCTTCAGAAGCACGGAATAAAATTTACAAAAGAGACCGACTGTCACATACGAGGAAGAATAGTCGAACCAATACTATGACTGACCTATTCAACAGAGCTATAGATTCCTCGGATCCATTATTATCAAGTATCTGCTTAAAGGAAAGGGAAGGAAAAAACAAGAAAAAACCTCTTTCAAAGGAAGTATTAAGTCTTCTGGAGTTGCCGTCTACCGAAAAAAAAGATTCATGTAACACCGAATTTGACTCACAATCTGATTCTGATGAAGACATTTATGATATAGAACTAGAAGAAGAAGATGAAGGAATTTAAAAAAAATATATTTATTTAATAAATTTCTCTTATTTTTAAACAAATAGAACTAGTTTAACCGAACTCAAAGTCATATTTCATTACTTCTAAAACTACGAAGAATTTGTTTGTGTAGGAGGCAACAGAGGGCGGGGTCGTACTGACGCAAAATTTTTTTTACAAACTATTAATAATATAATAACAAAATGTGAGAAGTTTGAAGTATGTAACTCAATTTTTAGACTTTATGCCAAAAAAAACGACTTCTGGACCATAGTGTACTGGATAGAAGCTCATTCATTTATCATTAAAACAGATCATAAACCGCTAGTATACGCTTTTAAACAACGACCAGAGAAAGCATCACCCCGCCAACTTCGTCAGTTAAACTATATCTCACAATTTTCTACCACCATAGAGCATGTCAAAGGTACAAACAACACGGTTGCAGACGCTCGTTCGTACACAATTTGTCTCACCCAAGTGGTAGAGCAACTTTACGACAATTACGACAAAAATTTGTTTGGCCGTCTATGAACAAAGACGTTATTAGCTGGTGCAGGAATTGTCTGCCATGCCACCGCGCCAAAATAAGCAGACATAACCATCTAACTCCTGACAAAATAATCGTGCCCAACGGCAGATTCGATCACGTGCATTTAGACATCGTAGTCATGCCTCCGCAGCAAAACTTTCGATATTGGTTAACTATGATAGATCGTTTTTCACGATAGCCAGAAGCTATTCCGCTTACCAACATGACTGCTGAAACCATTGCGAAGGCCTTCTGGACACATTGGATCTCTCGATTTGGAACACCTAAAACGATTACTACGGATCAAGGCACTCAATTCGAATCTGCCATGTTTAAGGAACTGGCGAATCTCGTTGGAAGTAAGCACATTCATACAACTAGTTATCATCCGCAAGCGAACGGGTTAATTAAAAGAAGGCATCGATCGTAGAAGGCAGCATTGATGTGTGATAACACCCCTTGGCCCGAACTTCTCCCAGTTGTGCTTCTGGGACTTCGCACATTTTATAAAGAAGATATAAGTTCGTCAGCCGCAGAGAACCTTTATGGAACACCAAGTATTCGACCAACTCAAACTGCTCACCACATTAGCAAGAAAATGTTTGTACTAAAAGGTCTTGATACATGCTCACACGCGTTCGTCCGCACAGACGCAGTAAAGCGGCCTCTTGAGCCCCCATACACAGGCCCTTACAAGGTTATCCATCGGCAGACCGACAGAGTGTATGAACTGGAGATCAACGGCAAAAGAGTGGCAGTATATGTGGACCGACTGAAACCAGCTTTTATGGTATACGATGATAATCAAGTGCAGCGCAGTGCTCCACGCACTTACGAAAAACAATTTCGAATGTGATTGTAAAATCCGTGACGTCATCACTTGAGGGGGAGTATTGTGGCTACCCGAAATAGCGCCACCTTTGGTCAACTTTACCGTGACGATCAGATATAAAAGAAACCAGTAAGGGCGGTATAGTCGAGTATACTCGACAATATAATACCCTGCACACATGGTACGCGTTGCCATACCCTCAATCTACAAAAACATATTGATCTGACGTCGCCTATTCGAATAGTGTTCAAAATATCAAGAAAATGGGTCAAAAAATGTAGATTTTACGAAAAATTTAAGTTTGTAGGCCTCTGAGGGGTAACCATTAAAGAGAGGGGAAATTTGTGGTATGCAGTTTTTAAGATGTATTATCACTGAGCTTGTATACAAAATTTCAGGTTCATACCTTTGTTAGTTTTGGAGATACAGCATATTTAAGAAAAAAACCGGGGGAGGGGAAATGAAGAGGAGGGGGAAAATTGTGGTATGCAGTTTTGTAGAGCTACTTATACTGAGACTACATACCAACTTTCATTTTTCTATCTCTTTGAATGTTCGAGTTATAGCATTTTAAAAAAGTGGGTGGTGCTGGATGGGCGGGAAGGAGTGGGCGTGGCACAAAACCGTTCAAACTTGATCTGCTGCCGAGCATCACGAGTCTACCCACCAAATTTCAAGTCTTTAGCTATTATAGTTTCTGAGAACCATTGGTGAATACGGACGGACAGACAGACAGACGGACGGACGGACATGGCTTAATCAATTTCTCTTGTCGTCCTGATCAAGAATATATATACTTTATAGGGTCCCCCTGCCCTCCTCCTGTGCGTTACATACATTTCGCTCAAACAAACACAATATACCCCGATATACAGTATGTGTACAGGGTATAAAAAGAAAAGAAAGACTGTCCAACACTAGACGCAACACGCGGTGTGGACAGACAGGACAAAACTCAATTTGATTCAGTTTAACCTAACAACTAACACCTATTGTAACAAGATCGAATTAATCGAATTAAGAAATAGCAACGCGCTATAAATCTGGTATCAAAAATATAAAAATATTTGCCAGAGCAACGACCTGATCAACCAAATAAATCAAACTTTTAAATGCATTATGTGTTCATTTCCTTTTAATAAAGAGATTCTACTCATACATTTACCTAAAACTATTTACTCCCTGTTCTGTTACTGCGAGGAAAAACGTCGCAAGCTACTACTAAAGCTACCCAGCGGTTCTTCGATCTAGTACAGAACTAAGGTCGGAACTAGTTTGAATGTAAATACTACTAGTGCCAGCTCAATCTACTCTCAATGCTTTCAACTGGTGAGTTTTACTAGGGGATGTCATAGGCAGGGGTCAATTGTCACAATTCTACCACTTTCGTCTAGTTACCGAACTAGTCCTGCCGGACCAGTTTGGGGTATAGGAAAAAAATAAAATGAAACCGTCTTAAGTGACTGAGTAATTGCTTTTTTTATTATTAATTATTAATTGGTTATTTAAATAACTTTATTTTTTATTGTTAATAACAATTAAATTCCGGTGGCGCTAGGGTTTGAACCTCTTACCTTCGGTACCATAGTCCTACACACTAAACTCAGAGCTAGAGCAGGCGACATAGAAACATTTGATATTTGATAAATTTTATTTATTTGAAATTGTTTTGATCAAACTGGTGCCTTTATGCTTAACTCTGTTTGGTTCAAATATTAGTCTTCAAATCTCCTTTAGAAATAACTGCGCTGATACATTTTAATCAACGAAGTCATTTTTAAGAGATATCCTTTATCTATTTTAAGCCATTTTCAAAATAATTTCAAATAATTTATTTATGAATGAATGAGTTTTGTTGTTGAAAAATAATCAATTTTAAGCGCAGCCCAAAAATATGGAATAATAAATTACATGCACTCTCGAGTTTTTGAGAGAGCAACAGAATTTTAACAGGGTTAAAGAGAGAATTGAGAGACCCTGAATTAAAACGGGTGGTAACATTGTGGTAACAGTGTGGTAACATTATCGATTGAAAATGAAGTGCCGTATGTTCGGTTCAAAATTAGGATGCCATGAGTCGGTTATTTCAATTATGCCGAAGAGTATGCAAATTTTAGTAAATTCAAATAAAATTTTTTTTAAATTTATGGGGCATGTGTTCGGCCGAATTGTCATGTGTCATGTGCATGTGCGACCGTTGCAGAATAGATGTAGACATAGTTTAGGAAGTGTCATCAGTCAGTTCAATCGAAAATTTGTAATTTCAGAGCTAGCAGAGGTTTTGCAGATTTGAGAAAATAGCTTCTAAAGCGCGGTCAAGATGTAAATATTTTCCGACTCGGTGTTGATGCAGCATGCGCCGAATTTTATTGATGTTTAGAGGAAACGAACTTAGCAAAATTAAATTTAAAAATAAAAATGTAGTTCGAATTGGAAATAGACTCGGCGTAAGCATGGTCTTGTTGTATTAAAATACAACGCACCATTTTCAAATTAGCAACACTGGCTTTTACAAGCTATATATGCTTTCATGCTATCCAGTCACTACACAATCTAACACTATCTATCTAACACCTAAGGTGTTATCTGTACGAATACGACATTTGGGTACTAGTTTGCTAATAGAAGTACTCAATTACTACGTTTATACGATATCTTAAAACGTTTTGACTGGAAACGAAATAATTCAAAACACTTTGCCTATGTTCGTTTATGCTTGCGACTTTATAAGTGTTCTGACTCAATACGTTTTGAAGATGGAAGTCAATCTGTTTTGACTTATATGTCAAAACAAATAAAAATGAATAAACTTCAAAAATTCAATTTATTATTGTTGAAATGGACAAGAACTCAATGTAACATTGAAAAAGCCCATGCAGAAAACGAACCGTAATAGAATACATTATATGTTATACAATTATAGAGGGGGTCATGCAATATCTCATTTAAACTCACCAAGGACCAAAGGAGCTCATTAAGAATCTCACGTTAACTTCTATTCCCTAAATATACTTGTAAAGAAAAGTTTTCGTAAGACAGAGGGATTTGTGTATGTTAAGGTGTCATTTTCATGAACAAAAATTTACTAATATATAGATGTCCCTTTAGGTAGACGGCATATATATTTCTATTTGACGATGACACCGAAATTGTTTGTGAAATTCGCATCATATGGTTGTCATACTTCTAGTAAGCGTAACAAAAAGACAATTTAATGTTACGATTGACATGTTTTAACCCTATAAGCAGAAGTTTCATGCAAAATGCATGTTAACAAATCATTTCATTTGCGGAAAGTTTTGGAAACAGCAAAAAATAATTAGGAATAATCATTATAATTAAAATATATAGCAACTCTGTTTGAAGCCATATTTTGTGTATCAGCTGACTTCAAAACATCTGAAAATGCTTAGCGTTTATACGTACTTTCAAAACGACTTGAAAAATTAACACACATTTGAAAACAAGTTTGAGTCAGAACGCTTTGTGCTTTCAAAACGAATTCAAAAAGTGTTTATATATGTGTATTGAGTCACTTCGTTTTCAGTCGAAACGTTTTAAGTCGTCGTATAAACGTAGTATATATCATTTGATACTGTCTAAACTCTGTCCTAAATTCGACAGTTGAGATACAGTCTAGACTATCGAAAAGTGGACAATTGACACAACGAGAACTGCTGGGTAAAAGCTTTTTCGTAGGACGAAAATAAAAAAAAACTTTGCATACTTCTAGGCATGGAATTTAACTATCATGACATAAGGCGACAAGCGCACAGTGCACAGTGGTCCGGCTTGTATGGGGAGAGCGGCCAAAAATACTTCTAGTTGAGGTAGGGACTTGAAACTTGGCACAAAATTTTTTTATATTTATCCTAAAATAATATGTAAAAATCAGCCAGATCGGACAACTATATCATATAGCTGCCATATAAACAATCGGTCTGATATTCAGTTTTTATATGAAAAACTTTTGTTTTTAATTTTATCTGGATACTAAAGGTTATAGCTGCCATAGGAACAATCAGTGTAAAACGAGTTATTTCCGGAAAACCCCTTGAAATTTTCCGCGTTTGGTTTAGCCTAAATAATTTAATGTCTTTATTTTTTGCCTCTTCAGCTTCCTCAGAAAGCTCTCCAATTGAAATAAACAATTTTTTATAATGGCATGACCATGTAATAACACTTTATGGACCGATGCAGGAAAGTAGTACCACGGATATTTAATGATAAGAAGTTTTGCACGTGCTTTTTTTAAAATTGAGGTTAGGTTACGTTTTCTTATATTACAAGCCGCACGGCACCTTACGGCACTTGAATTAAACTTTCTTATATTTTTAAATGCTTAAGAATATTATACAAAAAGATTTGTTCAACCCCAAGAACCCCTTCACAACTAAAACTCTAACCAAAAACAGAAAAGACAAACTAAGAACGTTCACAATTATGTACTAAATACAATAATGATTTACACAAAACACAACACATACTACATATACTTATTGTTGTAAAAAGAAAGTTAATACCTTTATTTATAATATTAATCACTTCCACTGCACAAAAACTTGTTTTAAATAAGTAAAATAAATTTTCTACGGAGAGCTTCCCTTGCGCGTTGCTTATGCTGCAATACTAAATAAATATCATGTTCTCTCTTTCGATGCTATTATTGAAGAGGACAGATAGAGCAAAACAAAAAGATGAAATGACCAATTATAAATAAGAATTGGTACATTTAAAGTCAAAATTTTGACTTTGGTTTTTTTATTTTTGGCCTACGAGCGGGACCACTGTGAAGCGGCACTACAGGTACGACCCTGAAAATTTGTATACAAGCATAGAGATAATACATCTTAAAAACTGCATACCACTAACTTATATTGTCGAAAATACTCGACTATACCGCCGTTACTGGTTTTATTATTTTATTATCTTCTTTTTCATTAATTTGTCTTTTACAATTCTGTCATTATCAACCTCAATATTAGTAGTAGCTAAACGCAGTGCATGTTTAAGTCAAGTATCTGTCAATGAACCCCTGTCTTTCGATTTTATAAGCTTCATTGTTGAATATGCACTTTCACAAAAATAGGTACTGCACACCATCGAGCCCATTTTTAGCCCGATATTCGCCAATTTCGGGAAACTTTCAATAAGGAGCTTATAAAATTCAATTTCTGTTTCTTTTCTGTCCTTATAAAAGGGGTCTAATTGCAGATCACTCAGTTCTAGTTGAAAATGCAAGTCAACAAATTAAAAAAAAAAGAATTGGTGCAGAGTTCGTGTTAATGGTTTTAGACTAAAGAATCATTGGTTAAAGTAAATGTATTTTTATTTTTTTTTCCAACGTGTAGTTTTTGATCTACCCTGTTTTAAATATTGAATAAATCGTATTTTCTTGCCCTCTGTTTTCTAATTTATACCATATAGTAGTCGTATCCAAATAGTTCTGAGATATACAATGCTTGGACATATTCGAAGAACTTCTGCGTTTAAATTTGTTCGATATCTTTAAAACTCTAGAAGGAGTTTGCACTGAAACAGACCGAGAGACGGACAGACGGATATGGTTATCTGAGCTCGTCGTGCTGATCAACAATATATATACTTTATATAGTCGGAGATGTCACCTTCTCTGCGTTGCAAACTTCATGACAAAGTTAATACACTCTTGAAAAAGTACAAAAACTAGTTTCTTAGCACCAAAACTAGTGTTGACCTGTATAATCAATCTCTTAACCAGTAAGGGAGCTATTTTCAGCTTTGCTGAAACTTATATACTTTTGCAAGCATTTGGAAAATCCGTCTTATAGTTTTTCCGATAAGAATCTTAAAAGTTTATAAAGATAAAGGGGCGTAAGCCCGCTAGTTTCCATTTTTTTTTAAAGAACACAATGTAAATATTCTACACTTCATTTTACGATTTTGTATCTCGTCTGCTTATAGATAAATCACATTTTTAAGTTTTTCTCTACATGGGTGGTGCCACGCCCTTATGTCTGATTCTTATGAAACTTTGTAATATGGTCAAGGATTCTTAAAAACGCGTTAAAGCAAAGTTTCATCTGTTTATAGTTGAGAACAAAAAAGTTTTTCTAACAAAAACCGAATTTTTGACCGATTGTTCCTATGGGAGCTATATGCTATATTTATCCGATCTTCACCAATTTTGCAGTGTGCCTTTATTTACATCCAAGATGTTCTTGTGCGAATCGAATCGAGGCGAAAGCTTTAAAATCAAAGAGTTTATTGAGCAAAAACCTCATTTTGAATCGATCGTTCCTATGGCAGCTATATGCTATAGTATTCCGATCAGTCTGGTTTCTACATATAAACTGCCTGCAAGGAAAAGAAAATTTTCTGCGTTTAAATTTTTTTGCTAACTTCAAAACTCTGGGAGGAGTTCGCATTGAAACAGACAGACGGACATGTATATATATATATTCTTGATCAGGACGACAAGAGAAGTTGATTAAGCAATGTCCGTCCGTCTGTCCGTCCGTATTCACCAATGGTTCTCAGAAACTATAATAGCTAGAGACGTGAAATTTGGTGGGTAGACTCGTGATGCTCGGCAGCAGATCAAGTTTAAATGGTTTTGTGCCACGCCCACTCCTTCCCACCCATCCAGCCCCACCCATTTTTTTAAATCACTATAACTCAAACATCCAAAGAGATAGAAACATGAAAGTCGGTATGTAGACTCGGTATGAGTGGCCCTACAAAACTGCATACCACAAAATCTCCCCCTCTTTTTCATTTCCCCTCCCCTAGTTATTTTCTGTAAATTGTTTACAAGCTCAGTGATAATACATCTTAAAAACGGCATACCAGATACTTTTCCGCTCTTTGATAGCTACCCTTAGAAAATCAACATTTTCTGACCGATTTTCTTGATATTCTGAACACTATTTGAATAGGCGACGTCAGGTCAATATGTTTTTGTAGGTTGAGGGTGTGGCACCGCCTACTGTGTGTGCAGGTTTTTTTATTGTCGAGTGTACCCGACTATACCGCCCTTACTGGTTACTTTCTGCCATTGTAATAGCTGGAATGTATTTATTTTATTTATTAACTTTTTGATTTAATCAAGCTGTAGCACCTTTTTATTTACCACAAAATCATTGATTTTTTAATTACGCGTCTGCAAAGATCAACATTTTGAGCTGTCATATGTTACATACATATGAGAGCTCAAATGTGGGATTCCAATTTTTCTACAAGCACCCCATGCGTATGAAACAAGCACAGAGGCACTAACGTATCAAACGATACCAAAAAACCCCAATAAGGACGCTATCTTCAGCAAGGCTGAAGCTATAATACTTTTCACGTTGTGTCACTATAAAAAAAAGTAAATGAATAGTTTTCATGCCTCCCTAACAAAATAACTGGAAGGTTTTAAGTCAATTGGTTAAAAAACAAAAAAGTTTTCCATACAGCGGTTCAAGTTTCGCGATAAGTGGGCGTAGCCATGCGCACTTTTGGTCAAAATAGTTTTCATTCCTCCCTAAGAAAATAACTGTAAGGTTTCAAGTCAATTGGTTAAAAAACAAAAAAGTTTTCCATACAACGGTTCAAGTTTTGCGATAAGTGGGCGTAACCATGCCCATTTTTGTCAAAATAGTTTTCATGCCTCTCTAAAAACATAGCTGTGAAGTTTCAAGTCATTTGATTAAGAAACAAAAAAGTTTTCCATACAACGCACACTGGTCGACGTTCTATGGGAGAGCGGCCATTAATACTTCCAGTTAAGATAGAAGCTTGAAACTTTGCACAAAATTTATACATATTTATACAAATATATAAAAATTAGCCAGATCAGACTACTATATCATATAGCTGCCATAGGAACGATCGGTTAAAAATTATGTTTTTGTTCAATAAGCGCTTTGATTTTAATGCTATCGTCTCAATTTTTTGCACAAGTACATCTTAGATATTAATAAAGACACTTTGAAAGATCGGTGAAGATCGGACAACTATAGCATATAGTTGCCATAGGAACGATCGATAAAAAATGTGGAATGTACGAAAATTTTGAGTTTATAGTTCATTGAGAGGTAACAATCAAAGAGAGGGGAATTTTGTGGTATGCAGTTTTAAAGATATATATATGCTGAGTTTGTATACGAAACTTGAGAGTTGTACCTTCAATAGTTTTGGAGATACAGCAATTTATAGAAAAGAACTGGTGGATGGGAAAGGAAGGGGAAGGGGGAATATGTGGTATGCAGTCTACTCATACTGACTCTAGATACTAACTTTCATATTTTTATCTCTTTGGATGTTCGAGTTATAGCGTTTTGAAAAAGTGGGTGGTGCTGGATGGGCGGGAAGGAGTGGGCGTGGCACAAGACCATTCAAACTTGATCTGCTGCCGAGCATCACAAGTCTACGCTCCAAATTTCAAGTCTCTAGCTTTTATAGTTTCCGAGAACCATTGGTGAATACAAACGGACATGGCTCAATCAATTTCTCTTGTCGCCCTGATCAAGCAAACACAATATACCGCGATACACAGTATGTGTACAGGGTATAAAAGTGCGTACCTCATAGGTAGAGCTGCTGGAAAGTAAAAACGGTTAGGTTGCATTTTCCAATGGCACAAGTGCAGCTGCAAACCGCTGCAGCTGAAGTTAACATTTTTATAATCTAGAAATATCAATAAATAATAGGGTGTGTACTTCATTGGGGGGCAAGCGGGGGGAAACACTTAAAACTTTACCTAAACTTTGTAATACACAACAAATACGAACTAAAAAAGACGCACTTCTTTAAAAAAGATCTACACAAGACACAGCACAAATTATTTATGTATTTATATGTATAAATAAAGTATGTACCATTATGAACAATATTCAATGCAATCGTATTTGGTTTACCCGTGTTTTTTAATTTATTTTAAGTTTTTATATTCGGTGTGTTGCACAGCACTGCTGTCAAATTGCAAATACGTAAACATGTGCTCACTCTTTTCATTCTATTTTTAGAAAATACTGTTAGAAATGTTAAAAAATCGGTATTGTGTCATTAAGTTTGAACAATCCGCTGATCAAAAACCCGGTTTTCGCTGGAATAGCTCAAAATCAATTTTTATATTTTTGGCCTATGGCAGCGACCACTGTGCAATGATGTGAATCCTGATTTCTCTTCCTCTTCTTCATTTCGTATGGCAGGTACCAGTTCCAGTTGCCCGATGTTAATGAAACTTTCAGGCATTAAGTGGGACTACTTAAAACTACTATGTTTAAAATAAAACAATAAAGTTTTCCATACAACGATTCAAGTTTTGTTCATATTTCTTCTTCTTTTCTTATGGGGGCTACCAGTTCCAGTGGACCGATATGGCTGGATTCGACAAATAAGTTGATCCTGCAAACAAAAAGGTTCTGTGCAAAATTTCAGCTCGATATCTTCAAAACTGTGGAAGGAGATTGTATATATACAGACAGACGGACATGGTTAAATCAACTCGTCTTGTCGTCCTGATCAAGAATACATATACTTTATAAAGTCGCAAGTGAATACTTCTATGTGTTACAAACTTCAGCACAAACTTATAATACTATTCACTAACGTGAACAGTATAATTATGTTGAACATGTGAACAATCTCCTACAAAAATATCAACAGCTAGGTTGCAACATGTCTCTGAAAATACATTTCCTTCAATCTTATCTTGATATTTTTTCTTCTAACTGTGGAGATGTAAGCGATGAACATGGTGAGCGATTCCACCAAGATATATCGACCATGTAAAAAAGGTATCAGGGTCGATTGACTGCGGCAGTGTGCAAACGATGAAGGGATTCATGCAGTTCATAGAAAAGCGATTCGTGTCTTCAGAATCCGTTGGCTCTCATGAAATATTACGAAGCAAGACAATGGCTGCAGTCGCAGCTTCTACGGAACTTAAGTATAGAGTATGCGGGAACGATGAACATCAACTATACTACTGCGGACACGTCGCTATAGCATGTGAATGGAGGTCGTGCACGAAATGTGGCAAGAAGCACAATTCCTTGCTTCACGCAGATACAAAGGCTGCGAGAACACAGGGTGGTAAAGAAAAGGACCAGCACAAATCAAAGACACCGACTACCACAGTTGCAGCAGCAAATGGCACGAATACCAAAAAGGGGTATGTCATGCTGGCAACCGCGAGAGTCGTTACTAGATTAAATAACGGCCATCAAGGAGAGTTTCGGGCACTGCTCGATTCTGGATCACAAGTAAACTTGGTATCGGAACGTCTGGTCAGGAGGCTGGCGTTATCAACGAATAATGCTACACTGCAGATCGAAGGCATCGGGGAGAAGACACGTGCGTCCAAGTCACGTGGAAATGTAGAACTTCGGGCGAGACTTGGTCCATATTCAACTGGACTGGAGGCATTTGTGCTACCTCAAATCATTTCGGCGCAACCATCGCGTAAAATCGACGTAGGACCAATTCAACTGCCAGAAGGATGTCAGCTAGCCGATCAAACATTCTACCAACCAAATAAGGTAGATATGTTGCTAGGAGCTGAGTTTTACTACGAATTGTTGCGGCCTAAGAAGATGCAGCTAGGCCACTGCTGCAGGATACTGAGCTTGGGTGGATTGTTGCCGGGAAGATTAACGACGCAGACGCGACAACTTTGACCTGTGGCATCGCGGGAGCAGAAGAACAGAATATGGACGTACTACTTCAACAGTTAAGTTAGGAAGTTAGACGAGTTCTCCAACGAAGCTCCCAGGTATACCGCCAAGGAAAAAAGATGTGAAAATCATTTTGTTAAAAATGTTGATCGGATCCCAAGTGGTCAGAAAGCGCTGGGAGATTCAAGACGAATGGCTGAAACTCGATTTGCATCTATAGAACGTCGACTTAGCAAAGACCCGACCTTACGAAAAGGGTATGTGCAATTCATGCACGAATACGAGGCGATGGGACACATGACGGAGATAGCTGCTGCAGACATTCCAAGGAGCAACTGCTTCATCCCACACCATTGTGTTACCAAGCCAGACAGTTTGACAACAAAACTTCGGGTGATCTTTGATGCATCTGCAAAGACGTCATCAGGAACGTCCTTGGATGATATCCTGTATGTAGGGCCTACGGTTCAATCCGAGCTGCTTACAATACAACTACGTTTCCGCATGCATCGAAACGTATTCACCGCAGACATCGAAAAAATGTACCGCCAAATCTTCGTTAACAAGGACGATCAGATGTTTCAGTTGATCGTGTGGAGATCAGCGCCAGAGAGACAGCTGAGATACTTCCGGTTAAGGACAGCCACGTATGGCACAGCATCAGCTCCATATTTAGCGACAAAATATCTGACGACGCAAGAAAGGACATCATATCCTTTGGGGGTGCAGGCACTTCACGACGATTTTTATGTGGACGACTGTTTAACTGGCGCGGATAGCATGAATGAAGCATTACTGAAACGAAATCGGCTGGTGGCATTGCTTGGCAGCGCCGGCTTTAACTTACGAAAGTGGTGTGCGAACAAGCAGCAACTGCTCGAAGGGATCCTATCAGACGATCAAGCAGTAGATCTAAGTCTAAGTCATGTTTTCGCCGATGCATCAGAGAAAGTGTATGGAGCAGTAGCAAACCTGCGTTCAATTAGCAGAGATGGTACAGTAGTGGTCCGACTTCTGTGTGCGAAATCACGTGTCGCACCACTGGCAAGACAGACGCTACCAAGGATAGATTTGTGTGCAGCTGTGTTGGCAGCAGAACTTGCTCATCGCATCAAGAAGGATCTGAGATCAATTACGACCACCACACACCTATGGTCAGATTCCGAGATTGTCATATCGTGGATAAATGCCGAAGCTTCATCATTTCACACGTTCGTCGCAAACAGAGTTGCAAAAATTGCCGGCATGTCGTTAGCCGAACAGTGGAGGCACGTCCCATCAAACGAGAATCTTGCCGATTTAGTGTCACGAGGGATGGCAGTCCAGGAGTTCGTCGGGTGTGGATTCTGGTTTTTTTGTGACAGCAAATGGCAGCCATGAGGTTAATAGGGATGATGCCGAGCGAAAGATAAAGCCTGTCGTCGCCACTGCGAAGATAGCAAGCACCGATGACGACTGGGTATACCTCGTGCGACACCGAAATAGTTTCCGTAGGCTGCAACGTGTGATGGCATACGTTGGTCGCTTCGTCAAGAATGTTGACCGGAACCAGGCCCAACGTTCACAGAATCTGGAGTTGTCTCCACAGGAGCTGGAGGACGGACTTCAGATAATCATAAAAAAGGTCCAACAGTCAGATTTCAGCAAGGAAATCCTACTGCTGCAGAGAAATGAGCCATTAAGTAAAGGAAGTCATTTAAACCAATGGACACCGTTTTTGGACCAAGCCAACGTACTTCGTGTGGGTGGACGCACCGACAATGCCTCACATATCGCTTATGACGCACGCCATCCGATGTTACTACCGTACAATGATCCTCTGGTAAAACTACTGGTTCGACAAGAGCACGAAGAAAATTCGCACTGTGGACAGCAAGCACTGACCAGTATTTTGCGACAGCGGTTCTGTATCATCAAAGCAAAAATTATGGTCCGCAATGTGATTCATCAGTGCGGACGATGCGCTCGAGTCAAACCAAAGATGGCTGCACAAATCATGGGGAACCTGCCAGCAGACAGGGTTACGCCTTCCCGACCATTTTTATACCCTGTACACATACGGGGTATATTGTGTTTGTTTCAGTGATATGTATGTAACGCACAGAAGGAGGGCAGGGGGATCCTATAAAGTACATATATTCTTGATCAGGACGACAAGAGAAATTGATTAAGCCATGTCCGTCCGTCTGTCTGTCTGTCCGTCTGTCCGTCCGTATTCACCAATGGTTCTCAGAAACTATAATAGCTAGAGACTTGAAATTTGTAGGGTAGACTAGTGATGCTCGGCAGCAGATCAAGTTTGAACGGTTTTGTGCCACTCCCACTCCTTCCTGCTCATCCAGCACCGCCCACTTTTTTAAAACGCTGTAGCTCGAACATCCAAAGAGATAGAAACATGAAAGTCGGTATGTAGTCTAAGTATAAATAGCTCTACAAAATTGCCTATCACAATATTTCCTCCTCCTCTTCATTTCCCCTCCCCCGGTTGTTTTCTTAAAATTGCTAGATCTTCAAAACTATTACAGATACGAACCTGACAAGCTCAGTAAATATGTATCTTTAAAACTGCATACCTAAAAATTCCCTTTTTTTGATAGTCACCCCTCAATGACTTACAAACTCAAATTTTGCGCAAATTCCACATTTTTGACTGACTTAACATACTTGATATTTTGAACACTATTTGATCGGGGGATGTCAAATCAATTTTTTTTGTACTGTGTGTGCAGGGTATTATATTGTCGAGTATACTCGACTATAGCGTCATTACTGGTTTATATCGGGAGTTGACTACGCCGGGCCATTCTGGGTCCACTGTAAAATACGAGGAAAAAGGCCACATAAGGTGTACCTGGCTGTGTTCTGCTGCTTCGCCACAAAAGCAGTACATTTAGAGGTTGTGACCGACTTGACAACTGACGCGTTTCTTGGGGCACTCAGTCGCTTCATAAGTCGCCGCGCGAAGGTCAAGAAGCTATATTCCGACAATGCGACGAACTTTGTGGATGCCAGCAATCAGCTTCGTGAGTTGCAAGATGCTATTTTCGCGGACGACGAGCAGCATCAGATCAAGAAAAGCTGTTCTGATAAGGGGATGGATATCAACTTCGAGTCGGACAAACGTTTCCAGTTGAGGAGACGAATTTGCTGCAACTCTACAAGCTGATGTCCGCAAAAGGTGCGGCAATGTAAAAGCACATTGTGTTTCAGATCATGCTTCCACTGGTTGGACAGCAACAGTTCGATCTATTTAACCTTGTGCCTATACCGGTTGACATTGATGGCGTATTGCAAGTTATATATCCAGATAAGCCGATACTGGCAGTGAATGCTCATCGTGATCAATTTGTGCCAATGACACAACACGACTTAGAACATTGTCAACTAGCCGGCGAGGAGTCATATATTTGTGCCACCGCACAGTCTGCCTACTCAGCTCGATCTGAAGCTCTCACTTGCGAAATACAACTGCTCAATGAGCTAACATCTCCATCGTGTCGTACAAGCCGTCGTACAAAGAAAGTTCTTGCGGGAACCAATGAGCCACAAGAATCAGTGGATTTTTGCGAGTATCACTTCTGTAGAAATTACTACAGTATGTAAGGATTACTCAGCAAGAATCAGTCTAAAGGGTTCCGGTCTACTAGTTGCAGATCCGAGTTGCACTTTGCACAATTCCGACATAATTGTACAAGGGCACTCCATCAAGTCAACTGCTGTGCACGTTTCTTACGCACGACTGAGTATCACCGTTCCTAAGCTCACATTTGCAAAGGTTGCAAATAAAGATGACTCGTTAGAGAAACTAGATCTCACAATTCAACACCTGAAAATACCGAAGCATTTGCCAGATACGTTCTCCGTTGCCACTCATCACCATTACTTCGCCGCCTACGGTGCACTGCTGTGCTCTGTGGTGGTTGGCATCATCGTCATCATGCGTCGTTGCAGACAACGATCGCGACAAAAGGTCTATGACGTCAACGAGAGTAAAGCTACATCGCGACCAGATGCACCACTACCAGCGCCACCAGCACCTTCACCACCAACAGCGCCACAAGCACTACGAGTGCCCATCAGCCGGACGCTACTCGATCCAAGAAGACTGCACAGCAAGTGAGTTGAACAGGTGTTAAACGGGCGGGAGAATGTTTAGTGTTAAGTCATCATAAGTTAAGTGTTAAATTTAAATACCTAGTACAGTCAAATATAGAACGCACTTAGTATTAAGCAATATTGTCAAATATCAAAAGTCAGCAAATGTAGCCAAGCCACAATGACCCACTTTGCCTAGTATTGCTAGTACGGTCATTGACGCTCGGCAGCATATTTGCTGAATATGCACAATGTATACTATATAAGTTGTGGTAGTACAATAACAAATCAGTTGCAGTACAAGCCACTGAAGAAACCCAATAAACTGACTTTGAATTCTTCCACATCGTTCAGCGTAAGGCTCATATTCAGATACACGATACCGCAAGTTCCTGTGCTTGATTGTATCCATTCAACAACCGCTCTAGTTCATGTGCTAAGAGCGCCACTTAGGGAATTCAGAACAAAACACAGCGATTTAAAAAATAAACCAGTAAGGGCGGTATATACTACGTTTATACGATATCTTAAAACGTTTTGACTGGAAACGAAATAATTCAAAGAACTTTGCCTATGTTCGTTTATGCTTGCGACTTTATCGGGGGTGTCACAGAAATCTCTAGATTTTTTCGAAGACGGTTTTTTCAATTTCTCTATTTGGTGTCACAGAAAATCTCTGGGAAATTGTTTTTCGAACATTTGTCTTCAAAAATTCGGCATCTCGCGGCAGAGTTGTATACATTCAAAATAAGAATAATGTAATTTATTTATGCTTATTTCATTGTTTTTCTCATCAAATTAAAACAAGTTTGAATTTAGATCTAATACTATACAAAATTAGAATGCTATAAAAGTATTAATTGTAAATTTAAACACAATTATAATGCAGCTCGCCAAATTTTACAATTGTTTTGACAATCCTAATCTTTATTTTCTTGTGATTGCCAAATGTAATCAAATACGTTACAAATTCAAAATACTCCAAAGGTGAAATGTAATAATCAATTATAAGTGCAAACTGATAAATAAAGTTACGGAGATTGTTTCACACGTTAGATTTGCTAACTAACTAGTTTCTGTTCTACGGGAGACACGCTGCACTTTTGAATAAACTCTTCTTCTTCGCATTAGTTCATTCAAAAATGTTCACATGCCAACTTGCCCGAACAACACTGTCGGTACCTATTTTAATTAAATTTACTATATTTAAGAGTTTGTTTAAACATTTCAAATGCATCAGCATATTAATTATCTATCTTAGATTATTTTAACAGTTTCTTATTTCAATTCGAATATACTTTTCATTTTTCGAAAATGAATGCAAGCAGATTGGCGAGGCATGAAAGTGATTGTTTTTGCTGCTTGAAAAAAATTGGTTGATTTGAGGAAGCTTTTTTTAAAATGCAGATTTATTATTAAAAATATATTAAATAACGAATTGTTTAAATGCAGATTAATGAGGAAAACCATAAAGTTTATTTCTTCATTCATAGTTTTTTATAAGAACTTAAAATAAGGCTGAAATTAAGCAAATCCCTGAGGGTATAGTCAGAGATTTTGCTAGAGAAAAAATTTCCCTGATAGAGATTTTCTGTGACACCAAAATTTCCCTTTTGGTTGTTTTTGGCATCAAATCTCTAGTAAGCGATTTCTGTGACACCCCCGTATAAGTGTTCTGACTCAATACGTTTTGAAGATGGAAATCAATCTGTTTTGACTTATACAGTGAACCAAATAATTATTCGTACACTTCCATTTCGAAAGTTTAAACGTCTGAAACTAAACACAATCTTAACTTAAACAACCGAAATTTGATTTATTCATTAAATTAATGTTTTGGTTTTACATTTTTAAACTTAAATATCACAAAATCCATGTTTGGTATTAAAGAACTTAAAAAAAAATCGCGTGCAACACAGTACACGTGTTCGAAGTGAAACTTTCTTTAAAAGAACCAAAAAACCAGTAAGGACGCTATCATCAGCCTTGCCACGCCCATTTTCTGGATATAATTTCTCTTTATCTCAGTATCATATAAACTAATTTTCATTATTTTAGCTCATTGCGTACCTGAGATATGCAAATTATAAATTTTTGCTATAAGTGGGCGTTGCCTTACCCAATTTTTGATGAAAATATTTTTTATGGCTCTCTAAGACAATAAGTGCGAAGTTTGAAGTCAATTGATCAAAAAACAAAAAAGTTTTCCATACAACGATGTAAATTTGCTTTTTATCCTCTTATTAATGATTTATGGTAATAAAATTGGAGGATCTGTGCAACATTTCATGTCGATGATTTTAAAATAATCAAAAAGGAAATTTAGGTATCTGGGAAATATTTTATAAATATTTTCACACCGTTGCAAAATCTCTGACAATTTTCTCGAAGATTTTATTAAATTCAGCCTTACTTTAAGTTGTTATAAATAATTATGTACCAAGAAATAAATTTTATGGTTTCCTCATTAATCTGCATTAAAACAATCCAATATTTTACATGATTTCATTAATAAATCTGCTCGTAAAAATAGTACATTTTATGAAAATATGTACAGACATAGGTACATAGATACCAACCATGCACAATTTGGAATGTGTACATTTTTGAATGCATAAATGCGAAGAAGAAAAATTAATTCAAATGTGCAGAGTGTCTCCCGAAGAACAGAGTCAAGTTAACTACCAATGCTCCATTATGTGGAATCTACTTGACTTTATTCATTGCATATATAATTTATTATTAGTGTTCACTTTCGGAATTTTTTGAATTTGTAAATTAATTGTTTTTAATTGCTAATCACAGCAATGGAAAGGGTATTATTGTCAATTGCAAAATTGAACGAGCTTCAACATTATTAACTGCAGATGATTTCGCGGCTCATATGTATATTATGAAGCCGATTAGCGACGTTGATTAGCAACGTTAAGTAGCGGGCAACAACAAGCACAATGCATACGCTCAGACAGTGTCATAGGTAGCAACAACCACACTGTCCGACCTAACGGAGAATGGTTATGACGAAAATAACAACAACAAGAGTTGTTGTAATATTTGGAGTAAATGTGCCAGGTTAGTTGTTGTTGCATATGTGCCAGATGGCGAAAGTGACGGTTGAAGAGGAATGCCAAAATTACAACAAAGCATGTTGTTGTTTATGACTACAGACCGTCATTCTATATTCTGTTTCATTCTCTCGCAGGCTAAATCATTTAAATGTATAGTCTGTCTCTTTTTCATGTCGTTTCATCGAGTTTCAAATCACACCCATGCTAAAGAAGTTTCACTTCAAAAAATAAAAAAAGGCACATTTCTTCGCAAAAAAATTATTCGTACACTAACATAAATTCAATTTAAAAGTGTCAGAAATTGTTGTAAATTATTAAAAAAAAAAGGATTTTAATACTTTGTTGGACCGCCTTTAGCCTTAATAACAGCTTCCAGGCGACGACGCATACTATTGACTAGTATACCTGTGTCATTAGCTGAAATTTTTTCCCATTCATGACTTATGGCTGTTTTTAACGAGTCCTTCGATGTTATTTTGTGTTTTCTGATCCTTTTTTCCAGTAAATCCCATATATGCTCGATGGGATTTAAGTCAGGTGACTGAGGTGGCGTTTTCAAGTGGTTGCAGTTTAAAAGCATCCAATCGCGAACTAGATACGATGTGTGCTTTGGATCATTGTCATGTTGAAATGAAAATGTCTGACTATCGAGCCCAAGTATCGTGACACTTGCATGCAAATTATTTTTCAAAATGTCCAAATACATAAACTTATCCATTCTATCGGTGAAAAACTGCAGTTGTCCGACTCCAGATGCAGCCATACATCCCCAAACCATTATGTTACCACCTCCATGTTTAACAGTTGGTATTAGGTTTTTCTCCTTCATTTCTTCATTGGCCTTTCGCCAAACTTTAGGAGGGCAATCTGGTCCAAACACATTAAATTTCGACTCATCGCTGAACGAGATATTATTCCAAAAAGAATCTGGTTCGTTTTTATATTGTTTTGCAAACTCTAGTCTCTTTTTTTTATTTATCTTCGAAATAAACGGTTCACTGTATGTATGTCAAAACAAATAAAAATGAATAAACTTCAAAAATTAAATTTATTATTGTTGAAATGGACAAGAACTCAATGTAACATTGAAAAAGCCCATGCAGAAAACGAACCGTAATAGAATACATTATATGATATACAATTATAGAGGGGGTCGTGCAATATCTCATTTAAACTCACCAAGGACCAAAGGAGCTAATTAAGAATCTCACGTTAACTTCTATTCCCTAAATATACTTGTAAAGAAAAGTTTTCGTAAGACAGAGGGATTTGTATATGTTAGGGTGTCATTTTCAAGAACCAAAATTTACTAATATATAGATGTCCCTTTAGGTAGACGGCATATATATTTAAATTTGACGATGACACCGAAATTGTTTGTGAAATTCGCATTATATGGTTGTCATACTTCTAGTAAGCGTAACAAAAAGACAATTTAATGCTACGATTGACAAGTTTTAACCCTATAAGCAGAAGTTATTTTTATTTGCTGACTTTGCTGATATTTTGTGTATCAGCTGACTTCAAAACATCTTGAAAATGCTTAGCGCTTATACGTACTTTCAAAACGACTTGAAAAATTAACGACACATTTGAAAACAAGTTTGAGTCAGAACGCTTTGTGCTTTCAAAACGAATTCAAAAAGTGTTTATATATGTGTATTGAGTTACTTCGTTTTCTGTCGAAACGTTTTAAGTCGTCGTATAAACGTAGTAATAGTTTAGTATTCTCAACTATATAATACCCTGTACACACACCTATGTTGATAACACGTTAAACATTCGCCGACAGCAAAAGCAGTGTACCACGATATGGTTTGTGTACTTGCTAAGGTGAGGCAGGGCTCAAAGTGCAATATTGCCATTAGATGGCGCTTTAGTACGGATTTTGTTACAATGCATTGCTGCAAAATTTTAGTGTGTTGGTCTTTGCGGGGAAAGTGGTAGTTTGTTGTATGCAGTTTTAAAAAGGTATGTTAGCTGAGTTTGCATTTCAATTTCAGCATTGTATTCATTATACTTTAGAAGATACAACAATTTTAAGAAAAAAACCAGTAAGGGCGGTATAGTTGAGTATTCTCAACTATATAATACCCTGTACACATAGAAGGCGGTGCCACACCCTCAATCTACAAACACATATTGATTTGACAACCCCGATCAAATATCGTTCAAAATATAAAGAAAAACGGTCAAAAAATGTGGAATTTACAAAAGTAAATCAAATCATCAAAAAGAGGGGGATTTTGTGGTATGCAGTTTTAAAGATATATATTTACTGAGCTTGTATACGAAATATCAGGCTTGTACCTTCAACAGTTTCGGAGATATAGCATTTCTAAGAAAACAACCGGGGGAGGGGAAATGAAGGGGAGGGGTAAAAATCGAGGAATGCAGTTTTGTAGATCTATACATACTGAGTCTACGTACCGACTTTCATGCTTGTACCTATTAAAATTTGGAAGATGTAGTAATTTTAATTAAAATAAAGTGGAATATATTAAAAATTTCAATTTGTAGGTCTCTGAGGGGTAACAATCAATGAGAAGGGAAATTTGTGGTACGCAGTTTTAAAGATATATATTTGCTGAGCTTGTATACAAAACATCAGGCTTGTACCTTCAATAGTTACGGAGATATAGCATTTTTAAGAAAACAACAGGGGGTGGGGAAATGAGGGGGGAAAATTGTGGTATGCAGTTTTGTAGAGCTACTTATACTGAGACTACATACCGACTTTCATGTTTCTAACTCTTTGGATGTTTGAGTTATAGCGTTTTGAAAAAGTGGGCAGTGCTGAATGGGCGGGAAGGAGTGGGCGTGGCAAAAAAAAAAAACAAACTTGATCTGCTGCCGAGCATCACGAGTCTACCCTCCAAATTTCAACTCTCTAGCTCTTATAGTTTCCGAGAACCGTTGGTGAGGACGGACAGACGGACAGACAGACAGACGGACATGGCTCAATCAATTTCTCTTGTCGTCCTGATCAAGAATATATATACTTTTTGGGGTCCCCCTCCCCTCCTTCTGTGCGTTACATACATTTTGTTCAAACAAACCCAATATACCCTGATACACTATGTGTACAGGGTATAATGACCTTTTGTTGTGCTCGATGGGCGGGAAGGAATGGGCGGGGCAAAAAATCCTTCAAACTTGATCTGGCGTTTGACCTCATGAGTCTATCCACCAAATTTCAAGTCTCTAGCTGTTTTAGTTTCCGAGAACCGTTGGTGAGGACGGATGGACAGACGGACGGACATGGCTCAATCAATTTCTCTTGTCATCCTGATCAAGAATATATACACTTTATGGGGTCCCCCTCCCCTCCTTCTGTGCGTTACATATATTTCGCTCAAACAAACACAATATGCCCTGATACACAGTCTGTGTATGGTATAAAAACAGAAAACTACGATTTTCTTACATACATAGACTTTTTCTTTAAATGTTACCTTAAACTATTTATGCGAATATAATTTGAATGGGAGCTAAGTTTTAAAAAAATGTTGTGTATTCGTGATCGGTAACCCCACAAGAATATAAAAATATAGAATTTAATCAAAAGGCATTCAAAAAGTATTATTTTGTAGACTTGTGTAATCAAAAACAATGAAAATTGATAATTAGGCTAATAAGATTTATAGAAAATAGATTCAGTCAAAAAAATGGGCGTGGCACAAGAAAGTGCGTGAAGAGTATAAAATCTTCAGCCTTGCTGAAGATAGCTTCCTTATTAGTTATTAAATATCTTTGAAGATACTCTTAGTAATACATTTTTCTTGTTTTAAACCAGAAGGTTGTCAAAAATTTGAGCGAACAAATAGTTAGCAAAAAGCGATTGATGGTGTGTTAGATAGTTCAATGGTTGATTAACTGATTTGACTGAGCCCCCACCAATAAGCATCTTATAAAATTGCATGTATGTGATGCAACAAGTTTCTCCGAGGCGACCTAAAAGTCCGTCTGTATTAGCAACAAAGTACCGCTATTTGGAAACCATAATAGATAGAATCAAAATTTCTTTGCACGTCGATTGTTTTTGACTTAGTTTAGGGTTGAGGGGCAAATAACTTTACTTTTACCTCTGGTAAAATATTATAAAAGTCGTATTATCTGGATTATCTTTTGGTATAGGAACACCAAATTTGGAGTGTATGTAGCTGACTCGAAGCCAAAAAAAAAAAAAATAATATAGAAAATGGGCGTGGCCACGCTCACATATAGTACAAATGTAATACGCTTATATCTCGTGAACTATATAACTTACAGAAATGTAATTTGGTGTGTATGATATTGGGATAGAGTGTAACAAGATTCAATCATAATATGCCCACATGTTGCCGGAGTAAGACAATGTTACAGTTTTGGGTGTCTGAAATTTAATGGAAATGGCATCGGTTTTAAATGAAAAGCAGGCGGGGCAGCGCCCTATTACAGCCGTTTCAAATTGAAGGTACAGAGTATGTCGAAGTCAAGTACTGTCGACTCCAATCCTTACTGGTTCTATTTGAACTATATGTCCCAGAGGCGATAAACAAAATAAACTTGATCTGCTTAATGAATAGCGAAATTGACCTGGGATGGAATTTTGCTTCGACTTATTGTAGTTTCTGAGATCGACGTGTCCATTTAGACAGACGGACGGGTGGTCATGGCTAAATCGATTTATCTTTCGAGACTGTTGAAGAATATAAATACCTTATAGGGTCTACCACTGCTCCTTTTAGTTTTTAGTTTTAGTTTGATGCACACATAACTAATATTCCCTTGTGTACCATAATGTACTGCTTATAAACAACAGTTTTACTAAGATCGCCTCACTACTAAGTAATTATAGCTGACATAAACGAAGGTAACTAAGCTGAAGTTACGCTAATGTTGTTGTTATTGTGGCTCCATTGCTGTTATTATTGGCGACAAAACTAGGCAACACACAATTTCCGGTTCATAAATTAGACTTCTCACACACAGACACACACACGCACGCACAGAGAGGGTCAGAGGCAGGAGGAGATGGTATGAACAGAATTGTACCTACATTTCAACGAATTTTATTTCGTCTGGTTTTTGGTGTGTGCTCATTGTTGTCGTTGCCATTTTGTTTATTCTTGTTGTTATTGATGGGTTTGCTGTTGTTGGTTCTGTTGATTTACATGGCGTACACAGCAAACTTCATTTGCAAGTTTGTTTTACAAGACCGCCGCCGTTCTCGCCATCGTCATCATGACAGATCCGGCAATTGTCGCAGTTTTAATTAATGCCAAAGTAATTGTATTTGGATAACGGAAAAGTAATCAAGATTAATTGTGTAGCGGCAGGTAGTTTACATAATTAGTTAATTTTCATGCCAAAAGTATAATTTGCAATAGCAAATAGCGAAGAAGATCATTGCAAACGACAGTCCACTACATTAATACTCTATTTATGGACGTGAAACAACAAGCAAAGCAGTGACAGAAGTATGGACGACTGCATATTTGGATGCTGGCTGGCATATAATATGAGCTGAGAGTCTTATGAAAATGAACGTAATCCAAAATGTCAAAAATTTGATGCGTACTCTCAAAAAAAAAAAAAAAAAAACACGTATAGTCGAGTATACTCGACGATATACATACTCAAGCAAATCTACATAATAATTTTGATTTGACATCGTTCGATCAAATAGTGTCCAAAATATGAAGTAAATTGGTTAAAAAAAAGTGGAATTTACGAAAAATTTGAGTTTGTTGGTCATTGAGGGGTAACCATAATGGAGAGGGGAATTTTGTGGTATGCAGTTTTAAAGATACATTTTTACTGAGCTTGTATGCCTTTATTGGCTTAGGAGATACAGTATTTTATAGAAAACAACCGCGGGTGGGGAAACAAAGGATAGGGGGAAAAATAGACCTACTCACACTGAGTCTACATACCGACTTTCATTGGTGAATACAGACGGACGGACAGACGGACAGACAGTCCTGATCAAGAATATATATACTTTATAGGGTCCCCTCCCCATCTTCTGGGCGTTACATACATTTCGTTCAAAAAAACTTAATATACCCTGTCACACTGTATGTGCAGGGTATAATAAAATGAAAAATACAAAATTTCGATTGCCAGCCTTGGACATCGAACTTGAGTACTTCGACTTGACAAGCAACAGCTTTATCTCATAAGCCACAAAATCACTTGGTAATCTATCTATCTATCTATACTAGCTGTCCCGGCGCGCTTTGCTACGCCTTCAAAACGGTTGCATATAGTACCGGATCATATTAAATTTTGAAACATTCAATTTGAAATTACGTTCTTGTGAGTAATATGTTTAACGTGTTATAAACATAGGTGTGTGTACAGGGTATTGTATAGTTGAGAATACTCAACTATACCGCTCTTTCTGGTTAAACTATTAATTGCTATATTTTCTCCATTTTTATATTGGGTTTGTTTGAACGAAATCTATGTAACTCAGAGAAAGAAGGGAGGGTGACCCAAAAAAGTATATATATTCTTGATCAGGACGACAAGAAAAATTGATTGAGCCATGTCCGTCCGTTTGGTTGTCTGTCCGTCTGTCTGTCCGTCCGTCCTCACCAACGGTTCTCGGAAACTATAAGAGTTAGAGACTTAAAATTTGGAGGGTAGACTCGTGATGCACGGCAGCAGATCAATTTTTTTTTTTTCCCCACGCCCACTCCTTCCCGCCCATTCAGCCATACCCACTTTTTAAATCGCTATAACTCAAGCATCCAAATAGATATAAACATGAAAGTCGGTATGTAGACTCAGTATGTATAGCCCAACAAAATCGCCCCCTCCCCCCTCCTTTTCATTTCCCCTCACCCAGTTATTTTGTGTAAATTGTTAGAACTCCAAAATGAACAAAGGTACGACCCTGAAAATTTGTATATAAGCTCAGTGAATATGCATCTTAAAAACTGCATACCACAAATTTCCCCCCCCCCCCCCCCCCTCTTTGATGGCTAGCCTTCAGAGACCGACAAACTCAAATTTTTCGTAAAATCCACATTTTTTTTATCGATTTTCTTGATATTTTGAAAACTATTTTAATAGGTGACGTCGGATAAGTATGTTTTTGTAGATTGAGGGTGTGGCACTGCCTATCATGTGTGCAGGGTATTATATAGTCGAGTATATTCGACTATACCGCCCTAACTGGTTTCTGTTCAACTCTTATTTCTCATGTACCAGACTTTGTTTTTATAATTCTTTGGGCTTGAGTGAAGTGAAAATTCCATTCTATGGGGAAAGATTGTATTTACATATGCATACAAACAGACGCAAAGGTCGATATCATGTTGATAAAAAACATGCATACTTTGTATAATAAGAAATGTCTCCTTCGATGTGTTCTGGCCAAAATGATTATACAGTAGACGCTCAGAAAAAGGAATCTTCGCGAAATTTGAATCGAAGTTGTAATACATAATACGCTCCAAAATTACAATAAAGAATTCTAATATCTGGACGTGTTTATACTGACGAGCTGATTTAGCCATATCCGTCTGTCCGTCTGACTGTATATATACGATCTCCTCCCACAGTTTTATAGACATCGAGTGGAAATTTTGCACCGAAACTTCTTATTTGTGCGATCAACTCATTTGTCGGATCCAGCCATATCGGACAATTGGAACTGGTAGCCCCCATACGAAAAGAAGAAGAACCAGTAAGGACGCTATCTTCAGCAAGGCTGAAGCTATAATACTTTTCACGTTGTGTCACTATAAAAAAAACTAAATAAATAGTTTTCATGCCTCCCTAACAACATAACTGTAATGTTTCAAGTCAATTCGTTAAATAACAAAAAAGTTTTCCATACAAAGGGTCAAGTTTTGCTATAAGTGGGCGTGGCTACGACTAGGAACATAACTGTAAAGTTTCAAGTCAATTGGTTAAAAAGCAAAAAAGTTCTTCATACAACGACATGAATATTGCTTCTCTTCCTCTTCTTCATTTTGTATGGGAGCTACCAGTTCCAGTTGTCCAATTTCAATGAAACTTTCAGGCATTTAGTCGGACTATGTAAAACTACTATATTTAAAATTTCAGCACTCTATCATACAAAACAAAAAAGTTTTCCATACAACGATTCAAATGTTGTTCACTTTTCTTCTTCTTTTCGTATGGGGGCTACCAGTTCCAGTGGTCCGATATGACTGGATCCGACAAATGAGTTGATCGCACAAATAAGAAGTCTCTGTGCAAAATTTAAGATCGATATCTTCAAAACTGTGGGAGGAGATTGTATATATACAAACAGACGGACGGACAGGCGGTCGGACGGACATGGCTAAATCAACTTGTCTTGTCGTCCTGATCAAGAATATATATACTTTATATAGTTGGAAATGAAT
Organism: Phortica okadai; assembly: GCA_034638295.1. Classification (NCBI taxonomy): domain Eukaryota; kingdom Metazoa; phylum Arthropoda; class Insecta; order Diptera; family Drosophilidae; genus Phortica; species Phortica okadai. The sequence continues at coordinate 34,236,752 of CM067848.1, read as the reverse complement.
ATTTCGATCTGTTACAAACTTCGGCACAAATTTAATATACTATTTCATATACATGAAAAGTATAAAAATTTGAATCGTTGTATGGAAAACTTTTTTGTTTTTCAATCAATTGACTTGAAACATTACAGTTATGTTCTTAGGGAGGAATGAAAACTATTTTGACCAAAAGTGGGCATCGCTACGCCCACTTATAGCGAAACTTGAACCGTTGTATGGAAAACTTTTTTGAAGTAAAACTTCTTATTCGACTTCCAAAACGTTAAACGTTAAATTTTTATACTCTTGCAAGAGTATATTAACTTTGTCGTGAAGTTTGCAACGCAGAGAAGGAGACATCTTCGACTATATAAAGTACATATATTCTTGATCAGCACGACGAGACGAGTTCAAATAGCCATGTCCGTCTGTCTGTTTCAATGCGAACTCCTCCCAGAGTTTTGAAGTTAGCAAAAAAAGCAGGCAGTTTATATGTAGAATCCAGCTTGATCGGAATACTAAAGCATATAGCTGCCATAGGAACGATCGGTCAAAAATGAGGTTTTTGCTCAATAAACTCTTTGATTTTAAAGCTATCGCCTCGATTTTTTGCACAACAACATCTTGGACGTAAATTAAGACACACTGCAAAATTGGTGAAGATCGGATAAATATAGCATATAGCTCCCATAGGAACAATCGCTCAAAAATTCGGTTTTTGTTAGAAAAACTTTTTTGTTTTCAACTATAAACAAGTGAAACCTTGCAGTTACGCGTTTTTAAGAATCCTTGAACATATTACAATGTTTCATAAGAATCGGACATAAGGGCGTGGCACCGCCCATATAGAGAAAAACTTAAAAATGTGATTTATCTATAAGCAGACGGGATAGAAAATTGTAAAATGAAGTGTAGAATGATTGCATTGTACTCTTGAAAACAAGTTAGAAAATGGGTGGAGTTACGCTCCTTTATCTTTATAATCTTATAAGATTCTTAGTAGAAAAACCAGTAAGGGCGGTATAGTTGAGTATTCTCAACTATATAATACCCTGTACACACACATATGTTGATAACACGTTAAACATTCGCCGACAGCAAAAGCAGTGTACCACGATATGGTTTGTGTATTTGCTAATAGTGAGGCAGGGCTCACAGTGCAATGTTGCCATTAGATGGCGCTTTAGTACGGATTTTGTTACAAAGCATTGCTGCAAAATTTTAGTGTGTGGTCTTTGCGGGGAAAGCGGTAGTTTGTTGTATGCAGTTTTAAAAAGGTATGTTACCTGAGTTTGCATACCAAATTTCAGCATTGTATCTCTTATAGTTTAGGAGATACAGCAATTTTAAGAAACCAACTTTTTGAGGGGAAACGAAGGGGAGGGGGAAAAAATGTGGTATGCAGTAGAGCTATACATACTGAGTCTACATACTCATTTTCATGTTTCTAACTCATCAGGTTTTCGAGCTACAGCCTTTTGAAAAAATGGGTGGCGGGAAGGAGTGGGCGTGGCAAAAAATCCTTCAAACTTGATCTAGCGTTTGACCTCACGAGTCGATCCACCAAATTTCAAGTCTCTAGCTCTTATAGTTTTCGAGAACCATTGGTGAGGACGGACGGACGGACGGACGGATGGACGGACAGACGGACGGATGGACGGACAGTCAATTTCTCTTGTCGTCCTGATCAAGAATATATATACTTTATGGGGTCCCCCTCCCTTCCTTCTGTGCGTTACATACATTTCGTTCAAACAAACTTAATATACCCTGACACACTATATGTGCTGGGTATAATAACTAGGGGAGGTAAAATGAAAATGAGGGGGGGGATTTTGTGGTATGCATAACGTGACCATTTATTTTTTTACTCAAAACGGGACATTGATTTTTTAGGTCAATAAATATATTTTCTTGTTACCTTGTTTTGAAGCGTCGTTTAGTATTGTAATACAATTGGACTTATCCAGATCGTCTTTTAATTCTTTCAGCGCTGCAGGCCCCAAAATCTTTACTATAATAGCTTCTGATTTCGTACGCGCGAGTTACGTGTTCAGTCACAAACGACCAACAGCTCACCTCTAATAATACTAACATCTCTAACCACCTCCAAGCAGAGATAAATGATATAATAAATAAATATGTTAACTCAAACTGAATTTGATACTTTTCCCATTAATCCCAAAAACCAAAAGTTACCACCCAAGATATTAACATCTGCAAATAATAAATTTATATAACACATAGCCTAATAAAAATTGTAATTAAATCAGACCACTTGAAAAAGTCGACCATAAAAATGAACCCTCAACTGTTGTAACCACTTGAAAAGCTCGTAAAAGATCATGAAGAAAAAAGAACACCCAAGAATCAAATATTGTAACGACAAAGCAAAAAGTAATTGTCCTTTTTGCTTCGTCGATAACCTAACTAGTACGTAAGAATTCTTTTGGAATTTAGTCTTAAGATTTACTCGAAACACGTCGGTTGAAAATTTAAATAAAATATTTTAATATTAAAAAACCGTGTGTCTTTTCGTTTTAAAAAACATAATTCGCGCATGTAAATTTGGGATCAAAACATGATTGAATTAATTTCGGTGCACAATTATAAGAGCGAAAACTATGGTTTTCTTGTATTGTGTGATAAGCCGAGACGCCTTCTGCCGCAGCGATATCCAAATCCTGTGAAGTTGATGCGTCCGATTTCTTGAAAAAGTTTTGCATCGAAGAGCTCGAATCGGTGGCCCGATTGGCATTTTTATGTTTTTCAGACTTTAAATGCTGTTCAATGTCACCGGCGCCACCATGGGAAACACTAAATTCTGTACAACACTTTTCGCGTCTGACATCTGACGGAGTATTTATTTGCTTGATAAACGGATATTGAACGAAGTTTAACCGCCGAATTTTAAACAACAATCTCTTAAATCGAAAGCTCGGCTTTACTGCAAAGCTGTTTTTAAGGCAACAGTGCGCAAAAATTATATTAGGCGTATGTTAATTTCGACATGAAACAATGAAATTGCTTATTCTCAAGCGTGTCTCAAATAAACCTAAGTGCAGTCAACATTTTTCATCCTCCACGACTTCTTATTTCCTTTTGAGACGCAAGTGCGCCACTTTCGACACTGGTTCACTGACTTAATTGACACAGCAAGAGCTCAGCAGACCCATACCCTTTTGTGTACTGCTATGCAATGTAGGCGTACCTAATATTCATTCATGTAGTTGCTTTCGCATACCTTGTTTGAAAAATATAAAACCGTCCGCCGCCTCGACTACCTACTCAAATTTTTGCGCGGTTTCCCAAAACGGGACAATTTTGCGTCCCAGAGTTCATTACGGGGACACCGGGACTCGTAATTACAAAAAGGGACAGTCCCGTTCAAAACGGGACGTCTGGTATATTTAGCTTCCATATGAATCATCGGTCAAAAATGAGGTTTTGGCATAAAAAACGCTTTAATTTTAAAACTATCACCATCATTTTTGGCTCAAAAACACTTTACACGTCAAAAAAGGCACATTGAGAGATTAGTGAAGATCGGACAACTATAGCATATAACTCGCTTAGAGTTCAGAAATAAAAGAAGAACTTTTTATACCCTGTACACACCATTCCATTCCATTCATTTATTACCCTAAAATATTAACAATGCTTGTATAAAGGAACTTATATATAATACAGAGTTTAGTTGGGAGAGAAAACTTAGCAACTGAGAATTAGATACTTATGAATAATGATTTACTTAATTAAAGATAGAGTAAACTAAGGAAAATGGGAAAAACCTTAAATGTTAGTTAATAGATAAAAACTTACAACTAGGGTCAGCACTAAGTTAACTTAATAACATTAAGTTAAAGTTGTGCTGCCATATGCAGTTAATGCGAAATGTATGTCGAATAAATGGTTGCACTGTTATCAGGTGATTTGGCGGTTTATGCGATTGAGTTGAATATTTATCTTTTCAATCCTACGAATAATAGTAGATACTGAGGCCTTGTCGTGAAGACGCGCAGTTGAATAGTAGAAGGGTAGATTAAAAATCATTTTTAAAACTTTATTTTGGGCTATCTGTAGCTTGTTTATGTGGGTAATAGCACAATTGCCCCATACTACAGATCCAGATCCAGAAATTGATTTAAATATGATAAGTTTATTTTCGATAGATAGTTGAGATTTACGGTTAATAAAAGGGTAGAGAGTGCGTATTAGGATGTTGACTTTTTCAATTGTCTTGGTGACATGCAGATTAAATATCAATTTACTGTCAAAGTGAAGACCGAGATATTTGACAGATGATTGCCACTGAATGTCATTATTGTCTAGCACTAGGTTAGCATTTGGTAAGTAGCAGAGTTTTCGTCTTCTCGTGAAATATATTGCACAAGTCTTATTGGAATTTAATTTAATTTTCCATTTGCTATAATATTTTGATAATATATCAAGAGAATTTTGTAAATTATCCTTTATTTCCGGAAAACTAATACCAGAACTATAAATGGCAGTATCGTCAGCAAAAATGGATAATATGCTATTTGGTAGGCGTGGTATATCGTGGTTATAAACATTGTAGAGAGTCGGTCCAAGTACCGAGCCCTGCGGAACTCCAGCGCTTATTTTCATAATGTTTGAGGATGTAGCATTGAGGTCAACGTAGAAAGACCTATTATACAAAAAGTTTTGGATGATTTTTATAAGGTATAAAGGGGTATTAATGAGGAGTAGTTTATGGACAAGGGCATCATGCCAAACTGTATCAAAAGCCGCTTGAATGTCTAATGTTGCCATACCAACAGATTTTTTATTGTTCAAGTTTTGCTTGACGAATGTCTTAAGTTTTAAAAGTGGGTGGATACAACAAAGATTCGTACGGAAACCATACTGTTCAGGTGGGATAATTTTATGGAGATCCAAGTGATTGTTAAGGCGATTCTTAATGATTTTTTCAAATATTTTCGAATAGCAGTTCAGTAAGCTGATTGGGCGATAGCTATTTGGACAATCAGGTGGTTTGCCTGGCTTTTGAATCGGAATTATCTTAGCAATTTTCCATACTCGTGGAAAGTATCCGATGTGTGTGCAAGCATTAAAAATGCCAGCGAGGAAAGTGATTGCAGTTTTTGGAAAATGCCTGATGCAGATGTTTGGTATGTTATCAGGGCCTGGGGATTTTTTGATTTTGAGGGAGCTGATAACTGAATTTAAGTCTTGATTAGTGATTTTAGGGATGCTGGGAGGGTCAATGACTGTGTTTTTTAAGGTGTTGATCGAACTTGCTACTATAGAGATGGTAGCACTGTCAGAAAATCCTTCAGTCAGATTGTGTTTGTCCTCAAAAACATTGCCTAGGATATTTGCCTTTTGTTCGGTGGTCGAGTATAATTTATTATTGATATGAAAACTAGGAATGTATTGGGTTTTCTTTTTGATTATTTTAGTGATTTTCCAAAAGGGTTTGGAATTTTTATCCAAGTTAGCTAACTTATTATTCCAAATTTCATTGCTGTGCTTAAACATACGTTCTTTGATAAGGCGATTAAGGTGATTTAAACGTGCCTTAAATATGGGTTGTCTCGATCGAATCCATTGCCTTTGAGTTATGTTTCGGACTTTAAACAACTCGAGAATATGATCAGGAAGCTTATGATGAGAGGTAAGGATAGGTTTTCTCGGAACGGCTTGGATGATTGCATTGCTTACTTTTGCATTTAAAAACTCGATCATACTATCTATCTGGTTGGTAGTAGGTTGAGTGTCTGTTTCGAGCGGAGCAATCGTTTGGAAGTCATTTTTAAGCATTGCCTTAAAAAGATTCCAATTTGCCTTTGAGAAGTGAAGGTATGTATTATCAACAAGGGATGTGGAAGATGAAAAGGAAGTTAAGACAGGTAGGTGATCGGACGAAAGATCACTAACGGAATGAGGGGTGGTCTGATTTAATTACAATTTTTATTAGGCTATGTGTTATATAAATTTATTATTTGCAGATGTTAATATCTTGGGTGGTAACTTTGGGTTTTTGGGATTAATGGGAAAAGTATCAAATTCAGTTTGAGTTAACATATTTATTTATTATATCGTTTATCTCTGCTTGGAGGTTGTTAGAGATGTAAGTATTATTAGAGGTGAGCTGTTGGTCGTTTGTGACTGAACACGTAACTCGCGCGTACGAAATCAGAAGCTATTATAGTAAAGATTTTGGGGCCTGCAGCGCTGAAAGAATTAAAAGACGATCTGGATAAGTCCAATTGTATTACAATACTAAACGACGCTTCAAAACAAGGTAACAAGAAAATATATTTATTGACCTAAAAAATCAATGTCCCGTTTTGAGTAAAAAAATAAATGGTCACGTTATGCATACCACAAAATCCCCCCCTCATTTTCATTTTACCTCCCCTAGTTATTATACCCTGCACATACAGTGTGTCAGGGTATATTAAGTTTGTTTGAACGAAATGTATGTAACGCACAGAAGGAAGGGAGGGGGACCCCATAAAGTATATATATTCTTGATCAGGACGACAAGAGAAATTGATTGAGCCATGTCCGTCCGTCTGTCCGTCCATCCGTCCGTCCGTCTGTCCGTCTGTATTGACCAATGGATCTCGGAAACTGTAAGAGCTAGAGACTTGAAATTTGGAGGGTAGACTCGTGATGCTTGGCAGCAGATCAAGTTTATTTTTTTTTTGTGCCACGCCCACTCCTTCCCGCCCATCCAGCCCTGCCCACTTTTTTAAATCGCTATAACTCTAACATCCAAAGAGATAGAAACATGAAAGTCGGTATGTAGACTCAGTATGAGTGGCTCTACAAAAGTGCATACCACAAAATCCCCCCCTCATTTTCATTTCCCCACCCCCAGTAGTTTTCTCTAAATTGCTTTATCTCCAAAATTAACAAAGGTATGAACCTGAAATTTTGTATACAAGCTCAATGATAATACATCTTAAAAACTGCATACCACAAATTTCCCCTCTCTTTGATGGCTACCCCTCAGAGACCAACAAACTTAAATTTTTCGTAAAATCCACATTTTTTGACCGATTTTCTTTGTATTTTGAACACTATTTGAAAAGGCGACTTCAGATCAATATGTTTTTGTAGATTGAGGGTGTGGCACCGCCTACCATGTGTGCAGGGTATTATATTGTCGAGTATACTCGACTATACCGCCCTTACTGGTTTTATATTATAAATGAAAAAGAAAAGTTTCGCCTCGACCGGGATTTGAATCCCTGGCATTCAGAATGCCATTCATGGTTTCTTCAACTGGACCATAGCCGCGTTTGAATTTATTTGTCAATATTGAAGTTTTGACTGACATATTATAAATATAGCCTTAACCAGTAAGGGAGCTATTTTCAGCTTTGCTGAAACTTATATACTCTTGCAAGCATTTGGAAAATCCGTTTTATAGTTATACCCTGTACACACACTGTGTATCAGGGTATATTAAGTTTGTTTGAGACGGTTTGTATGTAACGCATAGAAGGAGGGGAGGGGGACCCTATAAAGTATATATATTCTTGATCAGGATGACAAGACGAATTGATATAGCCCTGTCCGTCCGTCCGTCCGTCCTCACCAATGGTTCTCGAAAACTATAAGAGCTAGAGACTTGAAATTTGAAGGATAGACTCGTGAGGTCAAACGCTAGATCAAGTTTGAAGGATTTTTTGCCACGCCCACTCCTTCCCGCCCATCGAGCACCACCCATTTTTTCAAAAGGCTGCAGCTCGAAAACCTGATGAGCTAGAAACATGAAAATGAGTATGTAGACTCAGTATGTATAGCTCTACAAAACTGCATATCAAATTTTTCCCCCTCCCCTTAATTTCCCCTCAAAAAGTTGTTTTCTTAAAATGGCTGTATCTCCTAAACTATAATAGATACAATGCTGAAATTTTGTATGCAAACTCAGTAAACATACCTTTTTAAAACTGCAAGCCACAAACTTTCATTTTTAACGCTGTGTGACAACGCAAAGACAAACAAGTTGAAATTTGGCATAAATTGCGCTTTGAACACTGCTTTATCCTATTTGTAACAAAAACCGTACTTAACACTGCGAAAACTATTAAAAAAATTTGGAAGATAGACTCGTGTGGTCGAACACTAGATCAAGTTTGAAAGAATTTTTGCCACGCCCATTCTTTCCTGCCCATCGAGCACAACTAAAGGTCATTTTTTTCTTAAAATTGCTGTATCTCCTAAAGTATAAGATATACAATGCTGAAATTTTGAATGCAAGCTCAGTTAATATACCCTTTTAAAACTCCATACAACAAACTACCTTTTTCCACGCAAAGAACAACAAACTAAAATTTTGCAGCAATGCTTTGTAACAAAATCCTTACTAAAGCGCCATCTAATGGCAACATTGCACTGTGAGCCCTACCTTACCTTACCAACGATTTTGACTCGTATAACAGAATTCGTATAATATAACTCAATTCATATCGTGGACACTGTTTTTGCTGTCGGCGAAAGTTTAACGTGTTATTAACATAGTTGTGTGTACAGGGTATTATATAGTTGAGAATACTCAAAAGAGCGTGACACCCGAAAATGAGCGTGAAGAGTATTTAATTTTCTGCAAGGCCCAAAATAGCAATCTTAGTGCTATCACTAATTTACTAATTTATGTTATGCTTGCGCATAAAGCCACAAAAACAATCTCATGCGAATTCGGTGGCAATAGTAATGAATTCGTTGCCAGAAAAGAACTATAAATGAATTTTTTAAGCAGCCGTATCAAAATTTGCCATAATTACAAGGCATTAATAATTCTACTTCTCATTAAAGGTTATTAGAGTTTCAAAACGATGAAAAAACCAGTAAGGACGCTATCTTCAGCAAGGCTGAAGCTATAATACTTTTCACGTTGTGTCACTAAAAAACTAAATGAATAGTTTTCATGCCTCCCTAACAACATAACTGTAAGGTTTCAAGTTAATTGGTTAAAAAACAAAAAAGTTTTCCATACAGCAGTTCAAGTTTTGCGATAAGTGGGCGTAGCCATGCCCACTTTTGGTCAAAATAGTTTTCATTCCTCCCTAAGAAGATAACTGTAAGGTTTCAAGTCAATTGGTCAATTTTCGCTAAAAAAAGGCGTGGGCACGCCCACTTTTGGTCAAAATAGTTTTCATTCCTCCCTAAGAACATAACTGCAAAGTTTCAAGTCAATTGGTTGAAAAACAAAAAAGTTGTCCATACAACGGGTCAAATTTCGCTAGAAGTGGGCGTGGCTACGCTCACTTTGGGTCAAAATAGTTTTCATGCCTCCCTAAGAACATAACTGTAAAGTTTCAAGTCAATTGGTTAAAAAACAAAAAAGGTTTTCCATACAACGGGTCAATTTTCACTAAAAAAGGGCGTGGCCACGCCCACTTTTAGTCAAAATAGTTTTCATTCCTCCCTAAGAACATAACTTTAAAATTTCAAGTCAATTGGTTGAAAAACAAAAAATTTGTCCATACAACGACGTGAATATTGCTTCTCTTCCTCTTCTTCATTTTGTATGGGAGCTACCAGTCCCAGATGTCCAATCTCATTGAAACTTTCAGGCATGTAGTCGGACTATGTAGAACTACTATGTTTAAAATTTCAGCACTCTATCATACAAAACAAAAAAGTTTTCCATACAACGATTCAAGTTTTGTTCATTTTTCTTTTTCTTTTCGTATGGGGGCTACCAGTTCCAGTGGTCCGATATGGCTGGATCCGACAAATGAGTTGACTGCACGAATAAGAAGTCTCTGTGCAAAATTTCAGCTCGATATCTTAAAAACAGAGCAGATTGTATATGAACAGACAGACGGACAGACGGACATGGCTAAATCAACTCGTCTTGTCGTCCTGATCAAGAATATATATACTTTATATAGTCGGAAATGAATATTTCGATCTGTTACAAACTTCAGCACAAAGTTATTATACTATTTCACATACGTGAAAAGTATAATTATAAATAAATTAAATTAATCTAGGAAAAAAAAATCTGGAAATAATGTTGATGACTTCGAACTCAACAAGAATTGATAAGTAAACGTGGGTGCTGCAACATATAATAAAAATTTAAAACGCCTGTATCTATTAGTCTAACAAGAAGAAAATTTAGGAACTCATTGTGATAGAGAGTTAAGGGGTTACGTCTCCTTAGAAACACGAAAAAACGAGTATTTTTGATTTTTTTTTTTTAATAGAATTAATGTATTTTAAAGGCGCATACAAAATTACATATAAATTCATTAAGCGGTTTTCAAATGTAAGTGCTCACCGCAAATCACCATTTTTTTCAAAGGGACCAATTTAAGTAACTGTAACTTCTTAATTTATGAATATTTTTATACTTTTCACGTATGTGAAATAGTATAATAACTTTGTGCTGAAGTTTGTAACAGATCGAAATATTCATTTCCGACTATATAAAGTATATATATTCTTGATCAGGACGACAAGACGAGTTGATTAAGCCATGTCCGTCTGTCCGTCCGTCTGTCTGTATATATACAATCTCCTCCCACAAATTTAAAGGTATCGAGCTGAAATTTTGCACAGAGACTTCTTATTTGTGCGATCAACTCATTTGTCGGATCCAGCCATATCGGGCCACTGGAACTGGTAGCCCCCATACGAAAAGAAGAAGAAAAACCAGTAAGGACGCTATCTTCAGCAAGGCTGAAGCTATAATACTTTTCACTTTGTGTCACTATAAAAAAAACTAAATGAATAGTTTTCATGCATCCCTAACAACATAACTGTAATGTTTCAAGTCAATTCGTTAAAAAAACAAAAAATTTTTCCATACAACGGTTCAAGTTTTGCGATAAGTGGGCGTAGCCATGCCCACATTTGGTTAAAATAGTTTTTATTCCTCCCTAAGAACATAACTGTAAAGTTTCAAGTCAATTGGTTAAAAAACAAAAAAGTTTTCCATACAAAGGGTCAATTTTCGCTATAAAAGGGCGTGGCCACGCCCACTTTTGATCAAAATAGTTTTCATTCCTCCCTAAGAGCATAACTGCAAAGTTTCAAATCAATTGGTTAAAAAACAAAAAAGTTTTCCATACAACGGGTCAATTTTCGCTATAAGTAGGCGGGGCTACGCCCACTTTTGGTCAAAATAGTTTTCATTCCTCCCTAGGAACATAACTGTAAAGTTTTAAGTCAATTGGTTAAAAAACAAAAAAGTTTTCCATACAAAGCGTCAAGTTAAGCTATAAGTAGGCGTGGCCATGCCCACTTTTGATCAAAATAGTTTTCATTCCTCCCTAAGAGCACAACTGCAAAGTTTCAAGTCAATTGGTTAAAAAACAAAAAAGTTTTCCATACAACGGATAAATTTTCGCTATAAGTGGGCGTGGCTACGCCCACTTTTGATCAAAATAGTTTTCATTCCTCTCTAAGAACATAACTGTAAAGTTTCAAGTCAATTGGTTAAAAAACAAAAAAGTTTTCCATACAAAGTGTCAATTTTCGCTATAAGTGGGCGTGGCTACGCCCACTTTTGGTCAAAATAGTTTTCATTCCTCCCTAAGAACATAACTGCAAAGTTTCAAGTCAATTGGTTAAAAAACAAAAAAGTTTTCCATACAACGGGTAAATTTTCGCTATAAGTGGGCTTGGCTACGCGTGGTTACGCCCACTTTTGGTCAAAATAGTTTTCATTCCTCCCTAAGAACATAACTTTAAAATTTCAAGTCAATTGGTTAAGAAACAAAAAAGTTTTCCATACAACGACGTGAATATGGCTTCTCTTCCTCTTCTTCATTTTGTATGGGAGCTACCAGTTCCAGATGTCCAATCTCAATGAAACTTTCAGGCATGTAGTCGGACCATGTAAAACTACTATGTTTAAAATTTCAGCACTCTATTGTACAAAACAAAAAAGTTTTCCATACAACGATTCAAGTTTTGTTCACTTTTCTTCTTCTTTTCGTATGGGAGCTACCTGTTCCAATAATCCGATCATGCTGGTTCCGACGAATGATTCATCGTAATAAATTCTAAGACTCTGTGCAAAGTTTCAGCTCGATAGCTTCAAAACTGAGGGACTAGTTTGCATACATACAGACAGACAGACAGACAGACAGACGGACAGACGGACAGACGGACAGACGGACATGGCTAAATCAACTCGTCTTGTCGTCCTGATCAAGAATATATATACTTTATATAGTCGGAAATTAATATTTCGATCTGTTACAAACTCCGTGACAAAGTTAATATACTATTTCACATAAGTGAAAAGTATAATGAACAAAACTTGAATCGTTGTATGGAAAACTTTTTTGTTTTGTATGATAGAGTGCTGAAATTTTAAACATTGTAGTTTTACATAGTCCGACTACATGCCTGAAAGTTTCATTGAGATTGGACATCTGGAACTGGTAGCTCCCATACAAAATGAAGAAGCGGAAGAGAAGCAATATTCACGTCGTTGTATGGAAAACTTTTTTGTTTTTTAACCAATTGACTTGAAACTTTGCAGTTATGCTCTTAGGGAGGAATGAAAACTATTTTGATCAAAAGTGGGCATGGCCACGCCCACTTATAGCTTAACTTGACCCTTTGTATGGAAAACTTTTTGGTTTTTTAATCAATTGACTTGAAACTTTACAGTTATGTTCTTAGGGAGGAATGAAAACTATTTTGACCAAAAGTGGGCGTAGCCACGCCCTTTTATAGCGAAAATTGACCCTTTGTATGGAAAACTTTTTTGTTTTTTAACCAATTGACTTAAAACTTCACAGTTATGTTCCTAGAGAGGAATGAAAACTATTTTGACCAAAAGTGGGCGTAGCCACGCCTACTTATAGCGAAAATTGACCCGTTGTATGGAAAACTTTTTTGTTTTTTAACCAATTGACTTGAAACTTTGCAGTTATGCTCTTAGGGAGGAATGAAAAATATTTTATAGCGAAAATTGACCCTTTGTATGGAAAACTTTTTTGTTTTTTAACCAATTGACTTGAAACTTTACAGTTATGTTCTTAGGGTGGAATAAAAACTATTTTGACCAAATGTGGGCATGGCTACGCCCACTTATCGCAAAACTTGAACCGTTGTATGGAAAAATTTTTTGTTTTTTAACGAATTGACTTGAAACATTACAGTTATGTTGTTAGGGATGCATGAAAACTATTCATTTAGTTTTTTTTATAGTGACACAAAGTGAAAAGTATTATAGCTTCAGCCTTGCTGAAGATAGCGTCCTTACTGGTTATGATTAGGTTAGGTTAGGTTGAACAGGCAGCTTGACAGAAGTCGAGAGCACCCGGTGACCATTAGGTCCATTGTGATGCCTGATTTATATTCTGAAAGGATTAGATGGGATTGGGTAGGGTTGCTGGGATAATGGATGGGAGAAGGGTCATACCGTTTTCTCCTGGTTCTAATGGCCAGTCCCATTGGGCTTCGGCAGCCCGCGGAACCACCCAGTAGAATCCAGGATGAGTGCCAGGTCCTCCAGGTGCGCGTTCGTTAGACTGCCCAGTTCGTCAAAGAAGGGTCTTCCCGAAAATTGGGTTCTCCTCCTCAGAAGTGCAGAGCAGTCGCAGAGAAGGTGTTGGACACTCTCAATCTCTTCTTCGTTTTCGCAGCTACGACAGTAGTCTTGTTTGGATACGCCGTACCGTTGGGCCATACGCCCAATATAGCAGGACGTTAAGACTCCTGTCAACATCCTTATCCTGGTCTTTGTTAAGTGTAGGAGCTCGGAAGTGCGCTTCGAATTGTATCTTGGCCATAATGCCTTGGACACCTCACAGCCCAGTACTGCTGTCCAGTGTTCGGCAGCCACAGTCCTCATGGTACTGTCAAGTTCCGATAGGACGTACTGGATTGGCCTTTTAATATCTTTCAACACGAGACTTGTTGCTAACGCTGAACCGGATCTAGCGCACTCGTCAGCCGCCCGGTACCCAGGCCAGTCTGATTGAGTGCGGTTGACACCGATTCAGTGCCGAAACCGTGTCCCGGATGAGTTTACTCGACGAGATAGCTTTAAGCGCTGCTTGGCTATCAACGTAGATCGATACGTTCCTCGGGCTCTTACTCAAGGTGTGTATCAATTTAGCCGCCTACCAAACGGCGTAGATCTTCGCTTGGAACACGCTACAATAGTCAGGAAGACGAAGGGAGAGTTAAACCGAAAGGTCATCAGAGTAGACCCCCGATCCAGTTCCTTCGTTCGTCTTCGAGCCGTTTGTATAGATTGACAGCTCGTTCTGCCTCAAGGGAGTTTCGAGTTGCCAATCTGCTCTGTTAGGAAATTCGTCTTCCCATTTGAGATCTGGAGCCCAGTAGTCGTTCTCATCTGACACAGAGGTTCCTACTGAGCGTAGGATGGTACTGTGGCCCGTAACACAAGGCTTAAGAAGGCCCTGGGCTAGCAGCTTGACTGCACTTCTTGCTGCCACGTGCTTGAGGGAGACTCCAATTGGTTCCAGATTCAACATCACATCAAGCGCTGCCTGGGGGGGTAGAACGAATGCATCTTGTTACTCCCAAGCAAGCGAGTCTTTATAATTTGCGGAGGTTGTTTAGATGGGAGTTGGTGTGACCCGCCTCCCACCAAACCAGCGCTCGATAGGTAAGTATAGGTCTGACGACTGCTGTGTAAAACCAATGAATGATATACGGTTGCAGTCCCCATCCTTTACCGAATGTCTTTTTGCATACAAAGAAGGCTCGAGTGCCTTTTTCATCCTCTCCTCAGAGTTCCTCCTCCAGGAGAGTTTAGAGTCGTGGATTACTCCAAGGTACTTGGCCTCCTTTGAAAGCACAAGCTCCGTTCCGCCCAGTGTCGGGAGTTTGAAGCTTGGGATCTTATATTTCCGGGTGAACAAAACCAGCTCGGTCTTTTGTGGGTTGCCCCCCAGACCGTTCTGCTCTGCCCATCGAAGATTGATGCTCAATGCGCCGTTTAGAAGCTCACTGATTGTAGGCAGGAATCTGCCTGTTACCATGAGCACCAGGTCGTCTGCATAGGCCGTAACGCCACATCCCCTATTTTCCAGTTTTAGGAGAAGATTATTAAGGACAAGGTTATGGTTATGGACTCGATCCTGACATTGTTGAAGGCACCTTCTATATCCAGAAAAGCCGCCAACGTAAATTCCTTTCTCCGTACTGTTTTTTCAATTGTGCTAACTACCTCGTGCAAAGCGGTCTCAACTGATCTACCCTTAAGATAGGCGTGTTGAGATCCGCTGAAAGTGTGAGGTGTCAGCTTACTTCTGAGATGCAGGTCCAGGAGTCTTTCCATTAGCCAGAGCGACAGGTGCTCACTCACCGCTTGGATCATGGCTTGTCTAATGTCATACGGTCCATCTGATTTGTTGGGATGGAACGACTTGATAGCCCAGATTATCTTTTCTTTGGTAAGGATTTTCCTTACTACGGCCTCACCCTCCAGGTTCACTGCCTGTTCTGGCTCTTCGCTGATGCTAAACCCAGGTTCATCATCAGCTTCCAAGTAGAGATTCGTGGCTGTCTTTAGCGAATTTGCCATCCAGATCGCAAAGCAAGCCGGGTGTGGCTGGATCTTTTGCTAGCAACCTTCGAAGTCTGGTCGCTTCTGTGGTGCTGGTCAGATCCTCGCAGAAAGCGGCCCAAGAATCTGTTTTGGCCTTCCTACATTCTTTCTTGAAGACTTTGAAGCTGAGGTGGTAGGCGTCCCAGTCCACCTGGCCGTTTCTGTCTTTCGCTCTATTGTAGAGTCTTCTCGTTTCCTTCCGTATCCTTTCGAGCTCCGGTGTCCACCACCTGTTGCGGTTTGACTTTGGAGGACGGCTGATAGGGCAGGATTTAATGAGGGCCTTACATAGAGCTTCCGTGACGGCCCTGGTCGATTTCTCCAGTTTGTCCGGGTTGTCCAGCCTACCCACTGGGTGGTTTGGGAGTTACTCCTTGACAAGTTGAGAGAACTTGACCCAGTCAGTTCGTTTTAGGTTCCTGAAGAGGCGTTTGGCCTCTCTGAACCATTCCACTTCGAACACTATCCTGTAATGGTCCGAGAAGGAAAATTCCGTGGATACGTGCCAGACTACAACAGAGAGGGAGTCACTGTTGGTCGCCAGGGTTATGTCAATAACCTCAGAACGGTTCTTATTGCCGAATGTGGGGTGGTCACCTCGGTTACATACATTAAGATTTGTGCACGACATGAATTCACACAGCGATTCTCCTCTCACGTTAATATCTTTGCTTCCCCACATAGTGTGGTGAGCATTGGCATCACACCCCAGGATTAAGTCAGTGCCTTCCTCCTGCGCATGCCGAATAAGGGCTCGGACGCTCTCTGACGGTGGATCCCTCTCTTCGTACGGTAGATATGCCGAGGCCAAGTATAGTTTGGGACCGTTCCTGCGCTCGCATAACACTACCGTCAGGACGTTGTTGCTGTAACGGGAAGAGAAAAGAACATTAAGTTAAGTACCTATTTTCATAAAATGTACTATTTTTACGCCAACTTATTAATGAAAACATGTAAAATATTGAATTGTTTTAATGCAGATTAATGGTGAAACCATTAACTTTATTTCTTGGTACATAATTATTTATAACAACTTAAAAGAAGGCTGGATTTAATAAAATCTCTGAGAAAATTGTCAGATATTTTGCAAGGGTGTGAAAATATCTGTAATAGATTTCTCAGACACCTAATTTTTCCTTTTGATTGTTTTGAAATCATCGACCTGAAATGTTACGCAGATCCTCCAATTTTATTACCATAAATCATTGATGAGAGGAAGAAAAGCAAATTTACGTCATTATACGCAAAACGTTTTCTTACAGAGGCATAAAAACTATTTTGATAAAAAATTGGGCATGCCGACGCCTACTTACAGCAAAAATTGATCATTTGCATACCTTAGGATGCACTGAGCTAAAACAATGAAACTTAGTATATAAGATATTAAGATAACGAGAAATTCAATTCAGAAAATGGTGATGGCAAGACCGAAGATAGCGTCCTTACTGGTTTTTTGGTTCTATTAAAGAGAGTTGCACTTTAAACACGTGTACTGTGTTACACGCGATTTTTTTTTTTTTTTGTATAAATAGCGTGGACCACTTTTGCAAATTGTTTATTGTTATAGTAAATGGGTGATTCCCAGAAATAATTAATTATAATGGAGGCTAAAGATGATGAAACTCGGGCTGGGATGTCAGCCCATGCGTCGGTAAGCTAACGATTGAGCAGTGGAAGATGGAAGAAGAAAAGCTGCTGCTCGTCCTAGTGGGAAGGATGGAGTCGTTGCCGAATGCCCCAATGCCATCATTTGATGGGTCGGCTCGGTGGCGTCAAAATCCTGCGCTGCAACGATGACCCTTCGCTGGAATGGCTGAAGAGCGCAGTTCCGACGCTACAAGGCCTTTGGGTGGGCGCCAAGCCAGAAGTGTTGCACCGGACTAGCATCCCGGCACAGGTTATGCCGAGGGAGATCACTCTGAAGCGTCTGTCTGTCTGTCCGTCCGTCCTCACCAACGGTTCTCGGAAACTATAAGAGCTAGAGACTTGAAATTTGGTGGGTAGACTCGTGATGCTCGGCAGCAGATTAAGTTTATTTTTTTGTGTGCCACGCCCACTCCTTCCCGCCCAACCAGCGCACATAGGGGCCTCAGATACATTCAGCTTGCAAAAATCAAAAATTTCATTAACGCTTTGGATAAAACAAATATATGCGTCTGATAGAGAATTTTCCAGAGATTAAGGAAATATCAACCTTAACGAAATCGGAATTATAGTTTGAAAGATATACGCACTCAAAGTTGACCTTTTTTCAACTTTCAATGATATACTAATTTTTTTGAAAATTCGGCATCTTTGAGTTGGAATAAAAACGAAATTATAACTCGAATCATTATCGAATTGATTTCTATTCTTAGGTAGCCATATTATAGTGTTATACTATAAATATCAAGTTTTTAGCATTTATAGTTTACTAGAGGAGGCTGTTTTTCGAACTATCTATTTTT
Organism: Phortica okadai; assembly: GCA_034638295.1. Classification (NCBI taxonomy): domain Eukaryota; kingdom Metazoa; phylum Arthropoda; class Insecta; order Diptera; family Drosophilidae; genus Phortica; species Phortica okadai. Next base: position 34,218,779 of record CM067848.1, on the reverse strand, counting down.
TGGGTATTTTTCAACTTTGGTGGGCAATTAAAAAAAACGGTAAAATATGATAACCGCCAAATCTTGCAATTATGTTTATTGAACATTCCTTAACCTATGTTCAAAATTTCAGCTTCCCTTATTTGCTCTTTTGGTTTTTAAGGCAAAAAAACGGCCGCAACATCACACAAAAATCAGTGAAAAAGGCGCTGCTGCGGGTATAAGAAGAAGAATGAATAGTGGGTAAATTTGCAGTGACAGCTTTAATATGTTAATAAAGTGAACAAATGTTGTTATAGGAAGAAACTTGTCGTATTTGCTATGCAGGTGGTGGCTAAAATTTATCGTAGGCGGTGTGAAGGGGGTAAAATGTCTTGATTTTGTTCATTTTGTATGGCAGGTACCGTTTTTAGTGGTCCAATCTCAATGAAACTTATAAACAATTGGCCTGAGTATGAAAGAAGACTACCTTTTAAATTTCAGCCCTCTATTTTGAAAGCCAAAAAAGTTTTCCATACAACGACTTAAATTTGCTTCTCTTCCTCTTCTTCATTTCGTATGGCAGGTACCAGTTCCAATAGTTCGATCTCAATGAAACTTTCAGGCATTGTGTCAGACTATGTAAAACTTCTAGGTGTGAAATTTCAGCCCATTCCTTCCTGCCCATCGAGCACAACAAAAGGTCATTTTTTTCTTAAAATTGCTGTATCTCCTAAAGTATAAGATATACAATGCTGAAATTTTGAATGCAAGCTCAGTTAATATACCCTTTTAAAACTGCATACAACAAACTACCTTTTTCCACGCAAAGAACAACAAACTAAAATTTTGCAGCAATGCTTTGTAACAAAATTCGTACTAAAGCGCCATCTAATGGCAACATTGCACTGTGAGCCCTACCTTACCTTACCAACGATTTTGACTCGTATAACAGAATTCGTATAATATAACTCAATTCATATCGTGGACACTGTTTTTGCTGTCGGCGAAAGTTTAACGTGTTATTAACATAGTTGTGTGTACAGGGTATTATATAGTTGAGAATACTCAAAAGAGCGTGACACCCGAAAATGAGCGTGAAGAGTATTTAATTTTCTGCAAGGCCCAAAATAGCAATCTTAGTGCTATCATTAATTTACTAATTTATGTTATGCTTGCGCATAAAGCCACAAAAACAATCTCATACGAATTCGGTGGCAATAGTAATGAATTCGTTGCCAGAAAAGAAATATAAATGAATTTTTTAAACAGCCGTATCGAAATTTGCCATAATTACAAGGCATTAATAATTCTACTACTCATTAAGAGTAATTAGAGTTTCAAAACGATGGAAAAATTATAAATAAATTAAATTAATCTAGGAAAAAAAAATCTGGAAATAATGTTGATGACTTCGAACTCAACAAGAATTGATAAGTAAACATGAGTGCTGCAACATATAATAAAAATTTAAAACGCCTGTATCTATAAGTCTAAGAAGAAGAAAATTTAGGAACTCATTGTGATAGAGAGTTAAGGGGTTACGTCTCCTTAGAAACACGAAAAAACGAATATTTTTGATTTTTTTTTTTTAATAGAATTAATGTATTTTAAAGGCGCATACAAAATTACATATAAATTCATTAAGCGGTTTTCAAATGTAAGTGCTCACCGCAAATCACCATTTTTTTCACAGGGACCAATTTAAGTAACTGTAACTTCTTAATTTATGAATATTTTTATACTTTTCACGTATGTGAAATAGTATAATAACTTTGCGCTGAAGTTTGTAACAGATCGAAATATTCATTTCCGACTATATAAAGTATATATATTCTTGATCAGGACGACAAGACGAGTTGATTTAGCCATGTCCGTCTGTCCGTCTGTCTGTATATATACAATCTCCTCCCACAGTTTTTAAGATATCGAGCTGAAATTTTGCACAGAGACTTCTTATTCGTGCAGTCAACTCATTTGTCGGATCCAGCCATATCGGACCACTGGAACTGGTAGCCCCCATACGAAAAGAAGAAGAAAAATGAACAAAACTTGAATCGTTGTATGGAAAACTTTTTTGTTTTGTAAGATAGAGTGCTGAAATTTTAAACATAGTAGTTTTACATGGTCCGACTGAATGCCTGAAAGTTTAATTCAGATCGGGAAAATGGAACTGGTAGCTCGCATACAGAAAGATCAAGAAAATTTGAATCGTTGTATGGAAAACTTTTTTGTTTTGTTAGATAGAGTGCTGAAATTTTAAACATAGTAGTTTTACATAGTCCGACTAAATGCCTGAAAGTCGGAACTGGAACTGGTACCTGCCATACAAAATGAAGAAGAGGAATAGAAGCAAGATTCACGTCGTTGTTTGGAAAACTTTTTTGTTTCTTAACCAATTGACTTGAAACTTCACAGGTATGTTTTTGGGGAGGCATTAAAACTATTTTGACAAAAATGGGCTAGGTAACGCCCACTTTTATCAAAAATCAATAATTTGCATATCTCCGGTACCCAATGAGCATAAACAATGAAAATTGGTATATAAGCTAATAAGATGATGATAAAATATATTCGGTTAAAAAAATGGGCGTTGCACAACACAGTGTGTGAAAAGTATATAAGCTCCAGCCTTACTGAAAATAGCGTCCTTACTGTTTTTTTTTGTGCATTTCCTAAAGGTAGTTTCTCTTAAAAATATTCTGTGAAAATTTGAAAACGATCCGACAAATACTTTTCGAGTAATTCACTAATAAATGGCGGCCTCTCTAACTCTCGCTAATTGAAACGTAAAACTTGAATCGTGTTTTTCTCAAAACTTTTTTTTAGCTAGACGTTTGTGGTGACCACTCTCATTTTAAAACTACTAGATGGATTTGAATGAACTTTGGACTGCGCATTTAAAATATGTTAATCTATGGACTGATCGAAGGACTTAAGTTTTATTTTAAATTCGATTTTATATAAGAAATTTACTGTTTTTTTTCGGCTCAAAATCGAAAAATTGACTTTCTGAGGGAGCCATTTCGTAAATTTTAAAAATGAATCAAAATCGTTCGATCGGGCCCTAAATTTACTATTTCACTACTCGTATTTGAAATTTGTCTGATTCCAAATGAACGGTTCAAAAGTAATAGTGATCACCGCAAAGTACTATTTTTTCCAAGAGGGCCGATTAAATAGCTGTAAATTTTTTATTTTATGAATATTCTTTACTGTAATTTTTTTTAAATAAACTTTACTTAATATGAAATAAAGTTGTATTATTAGATTTGTCAAATTAATAAAATTTCCATTAAAAAAATATATATATCAAAAATACTCGTTTTTTCGTGACTCTAAGGTGACGCAACCCCCTAAGATTCACTCGAAACTCGACGGTTGAAAATTTAAATAAAATATTTTCGAAATTAAAAAGCCGGTGTGCCATTTCATTTTTAAACCAGTAAGGGCGGTATAGTTGAGTATTCTCAACTATATAATACCCTGTACACACACCTATGTTGATAACACGTTAAACATTCGCCGACAGCAAAAGCAGTGTACCACGATATGGTTTGTGTATTTGCTAATAGTGAGGCAGGGCTCACAGTGCAATGTTGCCATTAGATGGCGCTTTAGTATGGGTTTTGTTACAAAGCATTGCTGCAAAATTTTAGTGTGTTGGTCTTTGCGGGGAAAGTGGTAGTTTGTTGTATGCAGTTTTAAAAAGGTATGTTATCTGAGTTTGCATACAAAATTTCAGCATTGTATTCTTTATACTTTAGGAGATACAGCAATTTTAAGAAAAAAAATGACCTTTTGTTGTGCTCGATGGGCTGGAAGGAATGGGCGTGGCAAAAATTCCTTCAAACTTCATCGAGTGTTCGACCACACGAGACTATCTTCCAAATTTCAGGTCTCTAGCTTTAATAGTTTTCGCAGTGTTACGTACGGTTTTTGTTACAAATAGGATAAAGCAGTGTTCAAAGCGCAATTTATGCCAAATTTGAACTTGTTTGTCTTTGCGTCGTCACACAGCGTTAAAAATGAAAGTTTGTGGTATGCAGTTTTAAAAAGGTATGTTTACTGAGTTTGCATTTTCAGCATTGTATCTATTATAGTTTAGGAGATAAAGCAATTTTAAGAACACAACTTTTTGAGGGGAAACGAAGGGGAGGGGGAAAAAATGAGGTATGTTTACTGAGTTTGCATTTTCAGCATTGTATCTATTATAGTTTAGGAGATACAGCAATTTTAAGAAAACAACTTTTTGAGGGGAAACGAAGGGGAGGGGAAAAAATGTGGTATGCAGTTTTGTAGAGCTATACATACTGAGTCTACATACTCATTTTCATGTTTCTAACTCATCAGGTTTTCGAGCTAAAGCCTTTTGAAAAAATGGGTGGTGCTCGATGGGCGGGAAGGAGTGGGCGTGGCAAAAAATCCTTCAAACTTGATCTAGCGTTTGACCTCACGAGTCTATCCACCAAATTTCAAGTCTCTAGCTCTTATAGTTTTCGAGAACCATTGGTGAGGACGGACGGACGGACGGACGGACAGACAGGGCTATATCAATTCGTCTTGTCATCCTGATCAAGAATATACATACTTTATAGGGTCCCCCTCCCCTCCTTCTATGCGTTACATACAAACCGTCTCAAACAAACTTAATATACCCTGATACACAGTGTGTGTACAGGGTATAAAAACTTAATTCGCGCGTTTAATCGTACCTACATTGACTCCATCGCGTGGCTCCCATACTTTTCCCTTGCACATTATTTCATAACCCACGTTGGTTTGATTCTGTTTGTTTATTTTGTCTTTAGTGTTTGAGAAAAATCGTCTAATATTGTTATTTGCTTTATATGCGTAGCATATATTAGAATTATTTTCTGGCATTATTTTCGCCAATGTCGTTCTGTCTGTTATATGTATGTCGCAGGTGAATATTTCAATGTGTTACAAACTTCAGCACAAACTTATAATACTATTCACTGCGTGAAGAGTATAAAAATTGTAAAATATGATTTTTTTGTAAGCAGGCAAGATAGAAGTTTGTAAAATAAAGTTGTGAAGGATGTAATGGTATTCATAAGGATCAATTATTAAATGGGCATTTTTCTCTTTGAACATGTTTCTATTTAAAAATAATTTGACAACGGGCTTCCAATGAAAATCGGGAGTGTATATAAGTTTCGGGAAAGCCAAATTATTAATTATAATATACATATATATTTTTTGAAATGAAACTTCTTTAGCATGGGTGTGATTTGAAACTCGATGAAACGAAATGAAAGAGACAGACTATACATTTATATGATTTAGCCTGCAAGAGAATGAAATAGAATATAGAATGACAGTGTGTAGTCATAAAGTGAGAAGTCATAAAAAAAAGTAACAACAACAACATGCTTTGTTATAATTTTGGCATTCCTCTTCAACTGTAACTTTCGCCATCTGGCGCATATGCAACAACAACTAACCTGGCACATTTACTCCAAATATTACAACAGCTCTTGTTGTTGCTTTTTTCGGTATAAGCATGCTCCGTTAGGTCGGATAGTGTGGTTGTTGCTACCTATGACACTGTCTGAGCGTATGCATTGTGCTTGTTGTTGCCCGCTACTTAACGTTGCTAATCAACGTCGCTAATCAACTTCATAATACATATGTATATGAGCAGCGAATTCATCTGCCATTCGCGTCCTCACAATTATATTTAAGCCCGTTCAATTTTGCAGTTGACAATCATAATCTTTCCTATACTGAGATTACCAAATGAAAACAATTAATTTACAAGTTCAAAATGCTCCAAAAGTGAACAATAATAATAAATTATAAATGCAATAAATAAAGTCAAGTAGATTCCACACATTGGAGCATTGGTAGTTAACTTGACTCTGTTCTTCGAGAGACACTCTGCACATTTGAACTAATTCTTCTTTTTCGCACTTCTGCATTCAAAACTGTACACATTCCAACTTGCCCAAATAAAATGGTTGGTACATATGTATGTACTTATTTTCATGATTAGGTAAGGTTAGGTTGAACAGGCAGCTCGACAGAAGTCGAGAGCACCCGGTGACCATTAGGTCCATTGTGATGCCTGATTTATATTCTGAAAGGATTAGATGGGATTGGGTAGGGTTGCTGGGATAATGGATGGGAGAAGGGTCATACCGTTTTCTCCTGGTTCTAATGGCCAGTCCCATTGGGCTTCGGCAGCCCGCGGAACCACCCAGTAGAATCCAGGATGAGTGCCAGGTCCTCCAGGTGCGCGTTCGCTAGACTGCCCAGTTCGTCAAAGAAGGGTCTTCCCGAAAATTGGGTTCTCCTCCTCAGAAGTGCAGAGCAGTCGCAGAGAAGGTGTTGGACACTCTCAATCTCTTCTTCGTTTTCGCAGCTACGACAGTAGTCTTGTTTGGATACGCCGTACCGTTGGGCCATACGCCCAATATAGCAGGACGTTAAGACTCCTGTCAACATCCTTATCCTGTTCTTTGTTAAGTGTAGGAGCTCGGAAGTGCGCTTCGAATTGTATCTTGGCCATAATGCCTTGGACACCTCACAGCCCAGTACTGCTGTCCAGTGTTCGGCAGCCACAGTCCTCATGGTACTGTCAAGTTCCGATAGGACGTACTGGATTGGCCTTTTAATATCTTTCACCACGAGACTTGTTGCTAACGCTGAACCGGATCTAGCGCACTCGTCAGCCGCCCGGTACCCAGGCCAGTCTGATTGAGTGCGGTTGACACCGATTCAGTGCCAAAACCGTGTCCCGGATGAGTTTACTCGACGAGATAGCTTTAAGCGCTGCTTGGCTATCAACGTAGATCGATACGTTCCTCGGGCTCTTACTCAAGGTGTGTATCAATTTAGCCGCCTACCAAACGGCGTAGATCTTCGCTTGGAACACGCTACAATAGTCAGGAAGACGAAGGGAGAGTTGAACCGAAAGGTCATCAGAGTAGACCCCCGATCCAGTTCCTTCGTTCGTCTTCGAGCCGTTTGTATAGATTGACAGCTCGTTCTGCCTCAAGGGAGTTTCGAGTTGCCAATCTGCTCTGTTAGGAAATTCGTCTTCCCATTTGAGATCTGGAGCCCAGTAGTCGTTCTCATCTGACACAGAGGTTCCTACTGAGCGTAGGATGGTACTGTGGCCCGTAACACAAGGCTTAAGAAGGCCCTGGGCTAGCAGCTTGACTGCACTTCTTGCTGCCACGTGCTTGAGGGAGAGGGTTCCAGATTCAACATCACATCAAGCGCTGCCTGGGGGGGGTAGAACGAATGCATCCTGTTACTCCCAAGCAAGCGACTCTTTATAATTTGCGGAGGTTGTTTAGATGGGAGTTGGTGTGACCCGACTCCCACCAAACCAGCGCTCGATAGGTAAGTGTAGGTCTGACGACTGCTGTGTAAAACCAATGAATGATATACGGTTGCAGTCCCCATCCTTTACCGAATGTCTTTTTGCATACAAAGAAGGCTCGACTGCCTTTTTCATCCTCTCCTCAGAGTTCCTCCTCCAGGAGAGTTTAGAGTCGTGGATTACTCCAAGGTACTTGGCCTCCTTTGAAAGCACAAGCTCCGTTCCGCCCAGTGTCGGGAGTTTGAAGCTTGGGATCTTATATTTCCGGGTGAACAAAACCAGCTCGGTCTTTTGTGGGTTGGCCCCCAGACCGTTCTGCTCTGCCCATCGAAGAGTTAGGCTCAATGCGCCGTTTAGAAGCTCACTGATTGTAGGCAGGAATCTGCCTGTTACCATGAGCACCAGGTCGTCTGCATAGGCCGTAACGCTACATCCCCTATTTTCCATTTTTAGGAGAAGATTATTAAGGACAAGGTTATGGTTATGGACTCGATCCTGACATTGTTGAAGGGACCTTCTATATCCAGAAAAGCCGCCAACGTAAATTCCTTTCTCCGTACTGTTTTTTCAATTGTGCTAACTACCTCGTGCAAAGCGGTCTCAACTGATCTACCCTTAAGATAGGCGTGTTGAGATCCGCTGAAAGTGTGAGGTGTCAGCTTACTTCTGAGATGCAGGTCCAGGAGTCTTTCCATTAGCCAGAGCGACAGGTGCTCACTCACCGCTTGGATCATGGCTGGTCTAATGTCATACGGTCCAGCTGATTTGTTGGGATGGAACGACTTGATAGCCCAGATTATCTTTTCTTTGGTAAGGATTTTCCTTACTACGGCCTCACCCTCCAGGTTCACTGCCTGTTCTGGCTCTTCGCTGATGCTAAACCCAGGTTCATCATCAGCTTCCAAGTAGAGATTCGTGGCTGTCTTTAGCGAATTTGCCATCCAGATCGCAAAGCAAGCCGGGTGTGGCTGGATCTTTTGCTAGCAACCTTCGAAGTCTGGTCGCTTCTGTGGTGCTGGTCAGATCCTCGCAGAAAGCGGCCCAAGAATCTGTTTTGGCCTTCCTACATTCTTTCTTGAAGACTTTGAAGCTGAGGTGGTAGGCGTCCCAGTCCACCTGGCCGTTTCTGTCTTTCGCTCTATTGTAGAGTCTTCTCGTTTCCTTCCGTATCCTTTCGAGCTCCGGTGTCCACCACCTGTTGCGGTTTGACTTTGGAGGACGGCTGATAGCGCAGGATTTAATGAGGGCCTTACATAGAGCTTCCGTGACGGTCCTGGTCGATTTCTCCAGTTTGTCCGGGTTGTCCAGCCTACCCACTGGGTGGTTTGGGAGTAACTCCTTGACAAGTTGAGAGAACTTGACCCAGTCAGTTCGTTTTAGGTTCCTGAAGAGGCGTTTGGCCTCTCTGAACCATTCCACTTCGAACACTATCCTGTAATGGTCCGAGAAGGAAAATTCCGTGGATACGTGCCAGACTACAACAGAGAGGGAGTCACTGTTGGTCGCCAGGGTTATGTCAATAACCTCAGAACGGTTCTTATTGCCGAATGTGGGGTGGTCACCCCGGTTACATACATTAAGATTTGTGCACGACATGAATTCACACAGCGATTCTCCTCTCACGTTAATATCTTTGCTTCCCCACATAGTGTGGTGAGCATTGGCATCACACCCCAGGATTAAGTCAGTGCCTTCCTCCTGCGCAAGCCGAATAAGGGCTCGGACGCTCTCTGACGGTGGATCCCTCTCTTCGTACGGTAGATATGCCGAGGCCAAGTATAGTTTGGGACCGTTCCTGCGCTCGCATAACACTACCGTCAGGTCGTTGTTGCTGTAACGGGAAGAGAAAAGAACATATTTTCATAAAATGTACTATTTTTACGCCAACTTATTAATGAAAACATGTAAAATATTGAATTGTTTTAATGCAGATTAATGGTGAAACCATTAACTTTATTTCTTGGTACATAATTATTTATAACAACTTAAAAGAAGGCTGGATTTAATAAAATCTCTGAGAAAATTGTCAGATATTTTGCAAGGGTGTGAAAATATCTGTAATAGATTTCTCAGACACCTAATTTTTCCTTTTAATTGTTTTAAAATCATCGACCTGAAATGTTACGCAGATCTTCCAATTTTATTACCATAAATCATTGATGAGAGGAAGAAAAGCAAATTTACGTCATTATACGCAAAACGTTTTCTTACAGAGGCATAAAAACTATTTTGATAAAAAATTGGGCATGCCGACGCCTACTTATAGCAAAAATTGATAATTTGCATACCTTAGGATGCACTGAGCTAAAACAATGAAACTTAGTATATAAGATATTTAGATAACGAGAAATTCAATTCAGAAAATGGTGATGGCAAGACCGAAGATAGCGTCCTTACTGGTTTTTTGGTTCTATTAAAGAGAGTTTCACTTTAAACACGTGTACTGTGTTACACGCGATTTTTTTTTTTTTTTGTATAAATAGCGTGGACCACTTTTGCAAATTGTTTATTGTAATAGTAAATGGGTGATTCCCAGAAATAATTAATTATAATGGAGGCTAAAGATGATGAAACTCGGGCTGGGATGTCAGCCCAAGCGTCGGTAAGCTAACGATTGAGCAGTGGAAGATGGAAGAAGAAAAGCTGCTGCTCGTCCTAGTGGGAAGGATGGAGTCGTTGCCGAATGCCCCAATGCCATCATTTGATGGGTCGGCTCGGCGGCGTCAAAATCCTGCGCTGCAACGATGACCCTTCGCTGGAATGGCTGAAGAGCGCAGTTCCGACGCTACAAGGCTTTGGGTGGGCGCCAAGCCAGAAGTGTTGCACCGGACTAGCATCCCGGCACAGGTTATGCCGAGGGAGACCACTCTGAAGCGTCTGTCTGTCTGTCCGTCCGTCCTCACCAACGATTCTCGAAAATTATAAGAGCTAGAGACTTGAAATTTGGTGGGTAGACTCGTGATGCTCGGCAGCAGATCAAGTTTATTTTTTTTTTGCAACACGCCCACTCCTTCTCGCTCAACCAGCGCACAGAGGGGCCTCAGATACATTCAGCTTGCAAAAATCAAAAATTTCATTAACGCTTTGGATAAAACAAATATATACGTCTGATAGAGAATTTTCCAGAGATTAAGGAAATATTAACCTTAACGAAATCGGAATTATAGTTTGGAAGATATTCGGCATCTTTGAGTTGGAATAAAAACGAAATTATAACTCGAATCATTATCGAATTGATTTCTATTCTTAGGTAGCCATATTATAGTGTTATACTATAAATATCAAGTTTTTAGCATTTATAGTTTACTAGAGGAGGCTGTTTTTCGAACTATCTATTTTTTGGGTATTTTTCAACTTTGGTGGGCAATTAAAAAAAACGGTAAAATATGATAACCGCCAAATCTTGCAATTATGTTTATTGAACATTCCTTAACCTATGTTCAAAATTTCAGCTTCCCTTATTTGCTCTTTTGGTTTTTAAGGCAAAAAAACGGCCGCAACATCACACAAAAATCAGTGAAAAAGGCGCTGCTGCGGGTATAAGAAGAAGAATGAATAGTGGGTAAATTTGCAGTGACAGCTTTAATATGTTAATAAAGTGAACAAATGTTGTTATAGGAAGAAACTTGTCGTATTTGCTATGCAGGTGGTGGCTAAAATTTATCGTAGGCGGTGTGAAGGGGGTAAAATGTCTTGATTTTGTTCATTTTGTATGGCAGGTACCGTTTTTAGTGGTCCAATCTCAATGAAACTTATAAACAATTGGCCTGAGTATGAAAGAAGACTACCTTTTAAATTTCAGCCCTCTATTTTGAAAGCCAAAAAAGTTTTCCATACAACGACTTAAATTTGCTTCTCTTCCTCTTCTTCATTTCGTATGGCAGGTACCAGTTCCAATAGTTCGATCTCAATGAAACTTTCAGGCATTGTGTCAGACTATGTAAAACTTCTAGGTGTGAAATTTCAGTCGTCTATCTTCAAAAACAAAAAAGTTTACCACACAACAAATCAAGTTTTGTTCATTTTCCTTCTTCTTTTCGTATGGCAGGTACCAGTTCCAATAGTCCGATCATGCCGATTCCGACATATGAGTTGATCGTATAGAAAAGAAAACTCTGTGCAAAATTTCAGGTCGATAACTTCAAAATTGTGGGAGATATTGTATAAATACTGAAAGACGGACAGACGGACAGATGGACGGACGGACGGACATGGCTACACCAACTCGTCTTGTCATACTTATCAAGAATATATATACTTTGTACAATCGCAAGTTTCTAAGTTTGTATAAAATGATAAAGTAGTGATTTTCTGACGCTTATACTGCACCGGAAACAAATTCTGACTTTGACAACCTACTATGCCGCTCCCAGATATCGTAGCGTATTAAACGATGGCTTGTTTTAAAGCTTAAGGAATTCACTTTTAAACAAAACTTATTTAATTATCTTTATTCGTTCAGAAGATATGATTTTTGCAATGCAAAAACTCAGAAGGCCCCACTGTGCAGCGTCGCCCACTTTTTTAAATCGCTATAACTCAAGCATCCAAAGAGATAGAAACATTAAAGTCGGTATGTAGACTCAGTATGTATAGCCCTTCAAAACTGCATACCACAAAATCCCTCCTTTTCATTTCCCCTCCCCCAGTTATTTTCTGGAAATTGCTAAATCTCCAACATTAACAATGGTACGACCCTGAAAATTTGTATACAAGCTCAGTGATAATACATCAGAAAAACTGCATACCACAAACTTCCCCCCTTTTTGATGGCTACCCCTCAGAGGCCAACAAACTTAAATTTTTCGTAAAGTCCAAATTTTTTGACCGATTTTCCTGATATTTTGAACACTATTTGAATATGCGACGTCAGATCAATATATTTTTGTAGATTGAGGATGTGGCACCGCCTACTATGTGTGCAGGGTATTATATAGTCGAGAATACTCGACTATACCGCCCTAACTGGTTTTTCTTTTTCTCTTCAATTAATGTCTTTGATTAATTAAATTTCTTATTGCTAAAAAACAATTTTTGGTGTTGAACAAATCCATAAAAATTCAAAAATTTTACGTTAAAACGATTTCTTTTAAAATTGACCGTTTTGGTGACGTTCTGCGGAAACGATAAGTTTGAGCCTTCGTGACACACACATGGTCACGGATCTCTCCGTAGTTTATTTAACGTGGGATGTACCTATAGTATGGTTTAAACCCACGGATGTCTAATGCCGAAGCATACATCAACGGATTTGGATTTTGTGCCAAATCAGCATCGTTGCATAGCATATTGCTAGCAACTACCTTTTGAAGTTGTGTTGAGCTAGGGTCACAAACTTCGTCCGGGTGAGGACCGGCATGCATCTAAACACACCTTCTGTTTTCTGGATAACAGCATCCTAGCTGAGCTCAGATAACTGAGCAAACGCAGCTAACCCGCCAAGTTAATAAACTTTACCCGCATTTGGGTGTTAAACCACAGCCACTACGATGTCTCCCATCAAGGGGCCATCCCATTGATGGTTGGCCTGGCTCTGCGAACCAGGCTGGGCATCAACCATCCCCGTAGTACCCTTATACCTTGGGTGAGGTTTCGTAGCCGAAACTACTACCAATCTCGAGTCCCGAAGCGACTGACTAGGTTGGTGACCTAAGCCTAGATAACTAGACTCCATTTGCGCCCTGTTCGTTAGCTACATAACCGAAGTTATGCATTGCCCATCTAACGCCAACGAGGAGGAGAACATAGACGACTTTACACGGTTACCCAATATCAGTTTGGGGTTTCCCCCTCCCCTTTGCTTGGTGGTGATTCGTTAGATTGCCTTCGTGACACTAGGAAAACCAAATTGTTGGGCTTCAACAATGATTGGCTTATTTTCAGGATACCTTAATGTCAAAAAGTTAAAAGTCTGGCTCCCGCGATTATACACCATATCCAAAGATAGATTATCAAAAAATAGCCAATTTTTCCAAATTTAAACTTTTTTTTAGCTATCATCTTCACATTGAAAAAAATTTCATTTTTCAATTAAATCTCACCCAAATAACTTTGTAGCAAATGGTTTGGAGTTTGTAAAAAGCTACTGTCATTTTTTGTGGCATCAATAGTTGTCGAATTATCGAATAGCAAAGTCAACAATGGCTTTTTTCCTTAGAACGTCGATAACTCCGCTCATGCTACAGAGCTCCACAGTAACTCAATTTAAAGGTAATGCAATTTCCTATAAGATCCTTATGGTGGTATAAACATCTGGAACCTATATTTTTAGAAATATTGTTTCAACAGAAGAGGAAAAAAATGCATTTTTTTAAGTGAAACTTCTTTAACATGGGTGCGATTTGAAACTCGATGAAACGACATGAAAAAGAGACAGACTATACATTTATATGATGTAGCCTGCGAGAGAATGAAATAGAACAGTCTGTAGTCATAAATGGCGGTCGGTCGGTCGGTAGTCATAAACTGAGTAGTCATAAAGAAACCAACAACAACAACATGCTTAGTTGTAATTTTCGCATTCCTCTTCAATCGTCACTTTCGCCACCTGGTGCATATGCAACATCAACTAACCTGGCTTGTTTACTCCAAATATTACAACAATTCTTGTTGTTTTTATTTTCGGTATAAACATGCACCGTTAGGTCGGGCAGTGTGGTTGTTGCTATCTATGACACTGTCTGAGCGTATACATTGTGTTTGCTGTTGCAGCTTCATAATATACGAGCCGCGAATTCATCTCCAATTCGCGTCCTCACAATTTTGTTGAAGCCCGTTAAATTTTGCAATTGACAATCTCCCTTTCCTTTGCTGTGCTTAGCAAATTAAAACAACTTACAAATTCAAATTAATCCAAAAGTGAACACTAATACTAAATTATATAAGTAAATTAAATAAATTCGTTGAGGAATTTGGTTAATACATTTATTATACCCTGTACACATACTGTGTATCAGGGTATATGGTATTGTGTTTGTGCAGAAGCCAAATGTATGTAACGCACAGAAGGAGGGTCGGGAGACCCCATAAAGTATATATATTCTTGATCGGGACGACAAGAGAAGTTGATTAAGCCATGTCCGTCCGTCTGTCCGTCCGTCCGTCCTCACCGTCCTCACCGTCCTCACAGAAACTTGAAATTTCGTGGGTAGACTCGTGATGCTCGGCAGCAGATCAAGTTTGAATGGTTTTGTGCCACGCCCACTCCTTCCCGCCCATCCAGCACCCCCCACTTTTTGAAAACGCTATAACTCGAACATCCAAAGAGATAGAAACATGAAAGTCGGTATGTAGACTCAGTATGAGTAACTCTACAAAACTGCATACCACAATTTTACCCCCTCCCCTAGTATTTTTCTTAAAAAAACTATATATCCAAAACTAACAAAGGTATGAACCTGAAATGTTGTATACAAGCTCAGTGATAATACATCTTAAAAACTGCATACCACAAATTTCCACTCTCTTTGATGGCTACCCCTCAGAGACCTACAAACTAAAATTTTTCGTAAAATCCACATTTGTTGACAGATTTTCATGATATTTTGAACACTATTTGAATAGGCGACGTCAGATCAATACGTTTTTGTAGATTGAAGGTGTGGCACCGCCTACCATGTGTGCAGGGTATTATATTGTCGAGTATACTCGACTATACCGCCCTTACTGGTTTTTATTTAAGTTTGATATTTTTGTATAAGGACATTACAACCGCGGTTAGAGTGAAGCCTGCTCCCAAATTATTTGGGCTTATGTTTATATACTGATTTGCTTGAGCAAATAGTTTGCTCTTAGGAATTATGTAATGTTATCAATTGTACCACACTTGAGTTCTAACTTAATGGAAGCGTTAGTTTACACAATAGAAAGAAGGATTGAGAGAGCGCTTGATCGCGACTCAGCATATTTGAGAGAGTGCTTGCCCGCGACACGCTAATGGTTAAGTGTCAAAGCAATGTGTCAGCTACGCGGATCGCATTGCTCAGATTTATAAACAAGAGAAACTGTTTACCCTTTGTTGGCGAAGAAGTGTCCCATAGAAAGACTTAATTAGCTCGAGCTCTAAAAAAGAAAACGAGCATTCTAGTGTTTTCAAAAACCAAAATAAAAGAAAACGATCATTCTGGTGTCCATCAACGAACCAAATGAATTCAATTAACGTTGGGCGAGAAGTGACCAATAGTTTGAATCAATTAGCTCTAGCTCTTGAACTCATGATTTGAGCTTAAAGTGTTTGAGATGCGGTGCGGGACCAAGAGGGTGGCACCGAAAGTGTGGCACCGAAAGTGTGGCACCGAAGTGACAAAGAAATGTGTCAACTTTGGCGCGCTTGCGGCATACGTTAACTCCTCCCTTCTTAAGCCCGATTCATCAACTTTTGGATTTGTTGAGAAAGTGTGTTGTACAAGAATTCCTGATTCTTATTTTCAAGGTGTTTTTGTCTTTTCTCAAATCTATGGATAATATTGACAAAGTAGTATAATAAAAAAATTAGTGTTAAAATAGTTACAATCATTATATAATGCTTTGCTTCTGATGGAGTTTCTGTGATTAATTTTTGTAACAGATTTATGTTTTCGAATTCTAATTCGGTAATGTTTGTTTCTATATAATTTTCAATGAAGTATTCTTTATATTGTCCTTGTTTTACATGGTTTAATACTTTGGTTTTTCGGTTTACAAAAGTCTCATTGCTAATTATTACAGAGTAGTTGAATAATATCAGAAATGTGCCGTTTAAGTTAGTCTCATTTACAATATTGTTCCCTGAGATAAGAATAGCACCTTCTTATATTTCGTCTATTTTTTTTGTTTTTTTCCTTAATTATTGTACAATTGGCTTTTTCATTATTTAACAACATCGTGAAGCAGTTTTTGTTTTTATTTATTTTGGCATAGCTGTTGTATATTTCTTTTTTGAAATTACTCATTTGGTAATATGCTGTGTTGCATTTTAAAATTCTATCATTTATTATGAGTTTTCCGTTTTTTTTGGCTATAGCACGTGTTATATAAGATTTACATGTGTTAGTAATAATAGGATAGTTGATAAAGATGACTATTAAGTCATTGTTTTTTAGTATGAGGAAACGTGATACGTCCAGTAAGTCCGTCAGTGTTATGTTCATTTTTTCATTCTTTAGTCATTGTTATTAAGTATTCTGGGGTTTAGTATGTTTGCTTTAGATAAAGTAAATGTGTCAAGTATGTTCTGTAAATCGATACTGATTAGTTTTAATCTGTATCTTCGTATGTTCAAGTCAGTGTTTCCTTTGTTTTGAACGGCGTTGTTTAATAATTCAGTTAGTTGTTTAATATGCAGCAAAATTTTTGAATTCATAACGAATTGTTTATTACTGTTTTCTATTAAATCGTTTATTTTGTTGCTTACTGTAAGGAAATCGTCGTGGTCTAGTGTCCCAGATATCCATTTCCATATGGTGCCTATTTCGTTAATTCCTCTCTTTAGTCTGTTTGTAGTAAGTTCTCGTAATAAGAGTTATTTCCCAGTCTCTTATACCGTCGTGGACCATGAAATGTCTGTGTTCTTCGTTGTATATATTCGTGTAGTAAGTAAAGTTTGTGATGTGGAAAACATCGCCATAGTTTTCATAAGTGAAAACATCTTTGTCCTGCAGAAGCAGGTACTCGTTAGTACTGTAGTCAATATATTCTGTTCGTACGAGTACGAATGTAACTAGTAGGAATATGAGCGCATCATGCTGTAATGAAAGATATTAATTTTTGATGTTATCTTTGTGAATGACTCTGCTTCTGCTTTGTATGATGACTTTGTGTCCTAAGTCTTCTTTTACTGTTTGTTTTTTATATCTAGGCTTTAATTTGTTTCTTTCGCCTATGATTTTTTCATATATTGTGTCCCCTGCCTTGTAGGTTGTACAAATTCTGTTAGCTTTGTGGAATGCAATCAATTTTTGCTGTGCTTGTTTTAGTAATTCTGGAATGTTGTCGTGAACCTTTTTATCATAGAGAATATCTATTGGTTTCTCATTAGTGGTGGAATGAATGCTTTTATTGTATTCTTGGACCGCTTTTAGGTAATCCAGTAGTTGGTATTCTTCTTGAATACACTTTCCAATTTCCACTATGGTGGAATGGGCTCTTTCGATTTGTCCGTTTGATACGCTATGCCTAAGGTCACTAAAAAATAATGATATGCCTGAGCGTTGCATTGTTGATTTAAATTGAGCCGAAGAGAATTGTCAGTCATTATTGATTTGACTTCTGGAAAATGTTGAAGAAGTTCGAGTACTTTTATTTCGATATTTGATTTGTTGTCTATTTGTTTGACGACCAAGTACTTTGAATATGCGTCGATACATGTGATGAATTTCAATTTTTGTGCGTAAAATTCGTCAAGGTGTAGTTGCTCACCTTCCTTTTGTGGAATTGGTGCTTCTCCTATAGCAATTTTTTGTGGGTGTCGATTATATTTGTTTTTGTTACAGATTTCACAATTCCTTATAAACTGTTTTATTTGGTCCGACATGTTGGGCCAGTAGTAAAGTCGATTTATTTGACTCGCGTTTTCATCATAGCCTCTATGGGCTCGTTCGTGAGTTTGTTGTATAATGTTTGTTTGGTCTTCCCTATTGTGGATGTCCATTGGAAAATTTTTTGTGAAGAGAAACTTGTTTGTGAATGTTTCTTTTAGTTTGGTTTGTATAAGGAAGAGATCTTCCTCAGTGCAATAAATGCCCGTGATAATGTTGGGTAGAATGTACTGTTTTAATATTTCGAATAGATTGTCGATATTGTTGAATTCGATTAAATGACGAGTGTTGCTAAAGGAGTTTAGTTTTTGTGGATCGTTACCTTGTTTGTTGGAACATGTAACAACATCAACTGTTGTTTAAAATGATAAAATGGTTTTTTTGTAATAGGAATAACTTCCCTATAGCTGGTTTCAGCCGAATGTTGAGTCTCTGTGATGGATAAGTCGTCATCAGATTCTATATTATTGTGGCTCTCTATTCTCGAGAGTGCATCCGCGACTACGTTTGTAGTGCCTGGTTTATATATGTCAGAAGGTTCTTTTTTGATTTTAGAAACAATCGCCTCTCTGAGCGTGTCTGTTTTCTTTATAGTTTGTTCGTAGTTATCCCCAACCCTTTTATTGTTTTTGTCGGAATTCAATGATTCCATTGATGAATATATTAATTGATTGTCGATTGATCTGTCGACGATGGTTTCGGCATTCTCGGTTTTGGAAGAATTTTTATTTTTTGGTTTTCCGGAAATTTCTACGGCGGCGTTTTTAGGATCTTTATGTCCCAAAGAAGTTTTATTTTTTAATGTGCCGGAAATATCAACGGCGGCGTTTTCAGGAGCTTTATGTCCCAAAGTTAGTTTATTCTTTAATATGCCGGAAATATCGACGGCGGCGTCTTCAGGATCTTTTAATCCCAGAGAAATTTTTGATTTTTTAAAGGGTTTTTCTTCCCAAAAAATGCTGCTTCGTTCGCAGTCTTTTACTGATTCGTTTTGCAGATCATTTCCGCAATTGTCAACCTTTGGGTTGTTAAAAAATATGTTTTCTTTTTAATCTTCATATGCTAGGTTCATGTTCTTTAGATCTATGACCGCATTAATTTTTTTTAGAATATTACAACCGATTATGACGTCGGTTTCTAAATTTTTTATTTCGTAGTATCTTCCTTTGATACCAAACAACGTTATATCTTGATAACTTGTAATACGAGTAAAACCATTGATGGTTTTGACCCGTTTTGGAATGGCAAGTTGTTTTTTATTGCAATAGATGCCTTCCTTGATATAGGAGGCTGTTGCTCCTGTGTCAAGTAGCAACTTTAATTTCTGTCCGGATTCCCGATCAGTTTTGTATAAGTAGGGAAGCCCTACTTTGTTTAATCTAAAAAATGATTTTCATTTAGATTATTTGCTCGAGAAGTTTCAATTTGCTCCTCTTCCACATTATGCAGCCTTTGTGATTTATATTGAGGCTGTTGAGATTGTTCACCATCTCGAGGGCGTTTGATATTATTATCGTTGGGTTTTCGCCCAATTAGGTTTGCCGAAACGGAGTCTATCGCCATTGGTTCTGGCATTTGGTTTTTTTCTTGGGGTTCGAAAAAAACCCTTTTGATTGTTAGTTTCGGGGAAACGCAAATTGTTTTCCCTATTGTTTCTTGACGTGGAAGGGCCTTGGTTATTTTGTTGGTATGATTTTCTTTTTTCCTTCAAAATAATATTGAGCAAATCTTGCTCTTTGGTAGTTCGATTCTAACTCCTGTGCCTTCGCTAATGCGTTAGGAAGGTCATCAGGGCTTAGCGAGAAAAAGATGTCCGATAGTGGAGATTTCAGGCCGCTTATAAATATTCTTAAGGCGCTTCGCCTGTTTTTTTGATTTAGTTCCTGGGAAACTTCAGAGGAACTGCCATAAGTCATAATGGTTTTGTTTGTTAACAGTCTGAGTTTCTTATTCACTAGGTTGTAGAACTCAAGGACACTTAAATTGCCCTGTTGTAAAATGCTGAGTTCTTCATCTAGTATGTGGATCGAACGTCTGTCCGAATAGGCAAAGTCAAGTCTTGCCAGTATGACTTCAAGATTCAAGACTGTGCCGTGGTTAGTCAGGCTATCATTCGCGTCGCCCACAATTTTGTTCCTTAGTATTACTAGGGCAGAGAAATAATTCTTGCTGCCTAGTTTATAAAGGCTCATTGTGTTATTGGCGGCCTCGCGCCAACTGACATAACTGGTTATTCTGCCTGTAAATTCAGGCAGTGATTTAATCATGTCCAATGACGTCGAACAGACTAATGTTATATCGATGGTTTGTTTTTGATATTCAGTTACTGGTGGAGTAACTGTAGCTTCTAGCTGCGTTTTTAACGTACTTAGTTCGGTACGTAGGGAGACCGTTGCCTCGGCTATCAGCCGAGTAATCAAGTCGACTGTCAGATTGTTATTGCCTACACTCATTTTGATAAATTTGTCAATTAATTCGTCCACTGTTATAAGCTTTTAGAGTGTCTAGTGCCAAGAGGAAAATCCCTAATATTAGATTATTATTTAAATTCTTCTTGCTTAATATATAGCTTTATGATTTTGAACTATTTATAAAAATGTGTTTTTTATTGTTTTTCTTTTCAAAGTATTGTTTTTTTCTTCCTTAATATAATTTTTTATTCTGACTCACTGATTCCGAATATCCTCGAGAATTTCCTGAAAATGTCTGTTGATGTCCCTCCAGAATTCTCTGTCTTCAGCGTTGGCTTCCTGGTTGTTCTCCCGGATACCTTGTAGTTGTCCTTCAATGCTCCGGTAGTAATCGACATCTTCCTCCTTGTGGGGGTAGGTAGATGAACTTGGTAGTTTTATTTCAATGTCTTCAGTTTCCGACTTCGGTAGCATGTCCTTGTGTTGATCTTTGGTGTGTTTTTTATACTCTTGCAAGAGTATATTAACTTTGTCGTGAAGTTTGCAACGCAGAGAAGGAGACATTTCCGACTATATAAAGTATATATATTCTTTATCAGCTCGACGAGACGAGTTAAGATAGCCCTGTCCGTCTGTTTGTCTGTCTGTCTGTCCGTCTGTCTGTTTCAATGCGAACTCCTCCCAGAGTTTTGAAGTTAGCAAAAAAATTAAACGCAGAAAATTTTCTTTTTCTCGCAGGCAGTTTATATGTAGAAACCAGCCTGATCGGAATACTATAGCATATAGCTGCCATAGGAACGATCGGTCAAAAATGAGGTTTTTGCTCAATAAACTCTTTGTTTTTCAAGTTATCGCCCCAATTTTTTGCACAAGAACATCTCGGACGTAAATTAAGGCTCACTGCAAAATTGGTGAAGATCGGATAAATATCGCATATAGCTCCCATAGGAACAATCGGTTAAAAATTCGGTTTTTGTTAGAAAAACTTTTTTGTTTTCACTTATAAACAGATGAAACTTTGCAGTTGCGCGTTTTTAGGAATCCTTGAGCATATTACAAAGTTTCATAAGAATCGGACATAAGGGCGTGGCACCGCCCATATAGAGAAAAACTTAAAAATGTGATTTATGTATAAGCAGACGAGATAGAAAATCGTAAAATGAAGTGTAGAATGATTGCATTATATTCTTTAAAAAAAGTAGAAAATGGGCGGGGTTACGCCCCTTTATCTTGATAAACTTATATGATTTTTATTGGTAAAACTATAAAACGTATTTTCCAAATGCTTGCAAGAGTATATAAGTTTCAGCAAAGCTGAAAATAGCTCCCTTACTGGTTTTTTTTCACCTTTGCTTCACTTAGCACTTTTTGTTTTTGTTCGAGTTGTTCGTTTCTTAAAGCACTGACGAGTTCGGTTTGTTTTATTGGAACCGTTACGGGCTTATTTAGGTATAAGTTCCTTTATAAAGCACTGACACATTCGTTTTGTTTTATTAGAACCGTTGCGGCTTATAGGGTTTTCGTTTCTTTTACAAAGCACTGACGCGTTCGTTTTTGCATTATTAGATCCGTTGCGGGCTTATGTTGTGGACAAATTATTTTGTCCTTAATTGCGACACTAGCGAACAGCTTTGGTTGTCTTGGTGGGTTTTTTAAGCACTAACGCGTTCGTTTTACATTATAAGAACCGTTTTAGGCTTAGTTAGAGGCACACGTTAGGTATATTTTATATTATTAATACCGTTTCTTGACGTGGCCCACGTTGTGCGTTGGTGGATCGTAACCTTGTTTGTTTAAACATGTAACAACATCAACTGTTGTTTAGACTGATTTAATGGTTTTTTTGAAATAGGAATAACTTCCCTATAGCTGGTTTCAGCCGAATATTGAGTCTCTGTGATGGATAAGTCGTCATCAGATTCTATGTTGTTGTGGATCTCTATTCTCGAGAGTGCATCGGCGACTACGTTTGTAGTGCCTGGTTTATATATGTCAGAAGGTTCTTTTTTGATTTTGGAAACATTGAGGACATTACAACCGACCGCGTCGCGGTTAGAGTGAAGCCTGCTCTCAAATTATTTAGGCTTATGTTTATATACTGATTTGCTTGAGCAAATTGTTTGCTCTTAGGAATTATGTAATGTTATCAATTGTACCACACTTGAGTTCTAATTTGATGGAAGCGTTAGTTTACACAATAGAAAGAAGGATTGAGAGAGCGCTTGATCGCGACTCAGCATATTTGAGAGAGTGCTTGCCCGCGACACGCTAATGGTTAAGTGTCAAAGCAATGTGTCAGCTACGCGGATCGCATTGTTTTATTTTGTAAACAAAGCGTGAGCTGGAATAGCCCTTTGATATCGGATCGCTTGGTCGCTGATCGCTAATAGGAAAGTGTTAGAGCAATGTGTCAGCTACGCCGATCGCATTGCTCAGATTTGTAAACAAGAGAAACTTTATACCCTTTGTTGGCGAAGAAGTGTCCCATAGAAAGACTTACCGCCGTAGTTTAGGAAATGTCTTAAAAATGTCTTCGTTGATACAAATGTATCAGCGAAGATATTTCTAAAGAAGATATTAAGATTTTTCGTATTTTAGGCAACAATCTCTTAAGTCGAAAGCTCTTCTTTACCCGAAAGCTGTTTTTAACAGAACAGTACGAAAAATTTATGTTAAGCGTATGTTAAGTTCGGCATGGAATATTGACATTGCTTATGTTTTCGCGTATCTCAAATGAACATGAGTGCAGCTAGCACTTTTCTTCCGTCTCGTCTTCTTCTTCCATTTTGAGACACAAGTGCGCCACTTTTGACACTGATTCACTGACACAATTGACACAGCAATCGGTTAGCTGACACAATCGCATATGTGCCGTGTATCGTCATGGAACATAGGCCTACCTAATGTTCATTCATGTTTACAATTGCTTTTGTTTTTCTGGTTTGAAAAATATAAAACTGCAATAATATAAACAAATAAGTAATCAAATGCAATTATAGAGTTTTCATGATTATGTGGCTTCAATTGCTATATTATTTTTTGAAAACAAAATGTTTGCAAAATGAGTAAAAGTGAATATAATTGTTCAAAATAGTAATGTAATAAGAAAATTATTATTTATCTAATTATTAATATTGAAAAAAAGTCGTACTTTTCCAATTTATATTAATTTCGCAAACATTTGCGTTAAAATCAAAGTTAAGACGTCCTCTCGAGCAGGTATTAGAAAATGTCTTCGTTAAGACGAAAAGAGCTTTTTTTTCTGTTCCTAAAATACGAATTTTCTTAAAATGTTATCAACTGGCAGTTAAGAGAATGTTACGGCTTAACAGCGTCTTAACTTGCTTAAGACATTTCCTAAAATAGGGCGGTTAATTAGCTCGAGCTCTAGAAAAGAAAACGAGCATTCTAGTGTTTTCAAAAACCAAAATAAAAGAAAACGATCATTCTGGTGTCCATCAACGAACCAAATGAATTCAATTAACGTTGGGCGAGAAGTGACCAATAGTTTGAATCAATTAACTCTAGCTCTTGAACTCATGATTTGAGCTTAAAGTGTTTGAAATACGGTGCGGCACCAAGAGGGTGGCACCGAAAGTGTGGCACCGAAGTGAAAAAGAAATGTGTCAACTTTGGCGCGCTTGCGGCATACGTTTACTTGTATGTAATAAATAAAGTCAGGTAGATTATACACATTGGAGCTTTGGTAGTTAACTTGCCTTTGTTGTTCGGGGGACCCTCTGCACATTTAAATTGATTCTTCTATTTCGCACTTATGCAATAAAAACTGAACATTTATTCATAAAATATACTATTTTTACAAGTGAAAACTATTTTGACCAAAAGTGGGCGTAGCCACACCCACTTATAGCAAAACTTGACACGTTGTATGGAAAACTTTTTTGTTTTTTAACCAATTGACTTGAAACTTTACAGTTATGTTCTTAGGGGGGAATGAAAACTATTTTGACCAAAAGTGGGCGTAGCCACGCCCATTAATAGCTGAACTTGACCCGTTGTATGAAAAACTTTTTTGTTTTTTAACCAATTGACTTGAAACTTTACAGTTATGTTCTAAGGGAAGAATGAAAACTATTTTGACCAAAAGTGGGCATGGCTACACCCACTTACGATATACCGAAACTTGAACCGATGTATGGAAAACTTTTTTCTTTTTTAACCAATTGACTTGAAATCTTCCAGTTATGTTGTTAGGGAGGCATGAAAACTATTCATTTAGTTTTTTAGTGACACAACGTGAAAAGTATGTATTATAGCTTCAGCCTTGCTGAAGATAGCGTTCTTACTGTTTTTTTTTTGCAATTCTAACGATTGCTCTTAAATCTCTCATCATAAAAAAAAAAACTAGTAAAGGTGGTATAGTTGAGTATTCTCAACTATATAATACCCTGTACACACACCTATGTTGATAATACGTTAAACATTCGCCGACAGCAAAAGCAGTGTACCACGATATGGTTTGTGTATTTGCTAAGGTGAGATAAGGCAGGGCTCACAGTGCAATGTTGCCATTAGATGGCGCTTTAGTACGGATTTTGTTACAAAGCATTGCTGCAAAATTTTAGTGTGTTGGTCTTTGCGGGGAAAGTGGTAGTTTGTTGTATGCAGTTTTAAAAAGGTATGTTACCTGAGCTTGCATACCAAATTTCAGCATTGTGTTCTTTATACCTTAGGAGATACAGCAATTTTAAGAAAAAA
This sequence comes from Phortica okadai, assembly GCA_034638295.1. Taxonomy (NCBI): domain Eukaryota; kingdom Metazoa; phylum Arthropoda; class Insecta; order Diptera; family Drosophilidae; genus Phortica; species Phortica okadai. The sequence goes on along the minus strand of CM067848.1, from coordinate 34,193,823 downwards.
ATGACCTTTTGTTGTGCTCGATGGGCGGGAAGGAATGGGCGTGGCAAAAATTCCTTCAAACTTGATCTAAGTTAATATACTCTTACAAGAGTATAATTAGTATACAGGATATTAAGATAAAGAGAAATTTAATCCAGAAAATGGGTATGACAAGGTCGAAGATAGCGTCCTAACTGGTTTTTTGTTTCTTTTAAAGAAAGTTTGACTTCAGACACGTGTACTGAGTTACACGCGATTTTTTGTGTTTTTTTTTTATTTTTTATTGTACGACAAATATTTTCCAAGTTACTCGTTATCAAAAACGACTCCAAAATAAGAACATTTTTTTATATCTTTAATTTTTCGGTTTAGTGTATTTTCAATCTCCAACGAATTACCTCCCGTATCTAATGTAATGCCCATACTCCCAATGTCCCTTTCATTGCTAGCTAGAATTTGGTCATCTATTCTGTTGTATGTGACATCTCTTCTTATGATGAAAGCGAGTCCACCACCTCCGCATCCCGGTCTATCTGAGCGAATGATGTTATTACAGCCAGAGGTTTGAAGCGAACGGGACCTTGGCAAATTTGTTTCCTGGATCGGAGCTAAGGCGATACTTTGTTTCTCCATGTAGGCTGTTCTTCCGGAGTGCTTGTTGCGGACACCGTTGTTTCTGCAGTATTGTATTGCTATGTGAAGCTGGAGTGCGGATAGGTGATGTATTCGATGAAGAAAGTGAGGGAGTTACCAAGGTAGGTGATTGCCAACAAGAAGCTAGAAATTGAGGATCCCAGTTGCATTGGAACTTTAAATTGGTGCACTTCCTCATATGACATAGGGAATTGCAGCCATTGAATGTAACTGCAACGATGTTTTCCCTAATGTCTGTTCTGCATACTACGCAACGACGCCAGTGCGTTGGTTGAGGGGAAGGCGGCTGAGCGGTGTGAGGCTGAAAATTGACGGAAAGGTTTGTGCAGCAATTAGCGATAAAGCTTTGCGACCAGTCTCGAAGTTTCGTGAGCCCGTGGCTGGAGTAGCAATCCTTGGCTACTGTAAAGGTGGGTGCCTCCGGGACATAGACCCGATTGCTGTGGAAGGCTTTTTGTTTTGTATGATAGGGTGCTGAAATTTTAAACATAGTAGTTCTACATAGTCCGACTAAATGCCTCCCTAACAACATAACTGTAAAGTTTCAAGTCAATTGGTTAAAAAACAAAAAAATTTTCCATACAACGGTTCAAGTTACGGTATAAGTGGGCGTAGCCTTGCCCATTTTTGGTCAAAATAGTTTTCATTCCTCCCTAAGAAAATAACTGTAAAGTTTCAAGTCAATTAGTTAAAAAACAAAAAAGTTTTCCATACAACGGGTTAAGTTTAGCTATAAGTGGGCTACGCCAACTTTTGGTCAAAATAGTTTTCATTCCTCTCTAAGAACATAACTGTTAAGTTTCAATTGGTTAAAAAACAAAAAAGTAATTTTTCGCAAATTAGAATTGCCTCAAAAACAAAGTGGCGCTTATTTCCGAGCGTCTACTGTACTAATCTCTGAGATTGTAAAAAATAATGGATCATCATTTGAACTTGTATTATCATTGCATTCTTACAATACCCAAGTAGTCTTTCGAAAATGCATGGTCAAGCAAAAAATCGCAGATGAAGGAGTGTGGCGACTCCTGAAACAGCTATACGATCTGCCTGCTGCTTGCTAGACAGAGACCAAGTTCTTGTGACATTGGTTGTTATCAAAAAAAAATTTGATTATTATTTCCCAATCAAATCGACCATCTTAGCCCGCAGTTAGGTTAGGTTAAACCGGGGGATCCCAGACGGCATCGTCGCATAGACCATTGCGGTCCTTAGCGTTCCGGATTGTGTTGGGGGCTGCTCAAATGAACGAATCCACGATTAGGTTTGCTTTAAGTGCAAACCTCAGCATCGTGTGGTACTGTCCTTTCGCCGCTTCTTCCAATGACTCCAGGAACGGCGAACCCAGTGCCGCGAATCTTTGTCCTGCAACGGCTGCACACTGGCATAGCAGGTGGTCCAGTTCTTCCCTTGCCCCGGACTCTCCGCATTTCCTGCACCCCTCGTTCCGGTCAGACCCATGTGTCGGGCGTTCACTGTAGTCAGGCAGTGACCAGTCAGAATTCTTACTAAAAGGCGGCAGTGTGCCCTTCTCAAGTTCAGTATGATTCTTCAATCACTGCTGCTTTCCCTATAGCGATCACCTCCACTTGGAAAATGCTGCACTGGTCCGGCAGCCTGTAACTATGGCCTTTTCCGCTTTCAATGCAGAAGGTCGCTGCGCCTACACCACACCTCATCTTCGATCCATCCCTGTAGATATTGGCTGTTTCAGGCGTTCTCCTTAGGCATTTCTGCCAGTCGGAGGGACCCAGTAAGACCTGGGCTAGTGTGTTGAAATGGAGTCCGATTCCCTTGTGATTCTACTGATCTCTTTACAGTGTGTCTGTTGGCACCGCATTAGATTGCCTGTCACCGAAAGACGCTGTGGCGTCCAAAGATCAATCATCCTCGTCTGTATCGCCACCGGACTAATATTCAAGTCCACCTCGAGTGCCTTACTAGGGGAAGTCCTCAGCGCGCTAGTGATGCATAGCATGTCTTGTTTCTGGACCTTACCCAATGTATCTGCGTACGATGTTTTCTGGAGAGCATTCCACCACACGCATACCCCGTAGAACATTGCTGATTGCACCACCGCCGTGAAGATCCAGTGTATCAGTCGCGGCGAAATGCCCCATTTGCTGCTTAGCATCTTTTTAGAAGCATAGAGCGTCACTGTCAACTTCTTCACCCTCTCCTCCACCTGAGGACCTTCTTGTTCTTCTTATGGCGTTTTTATATAGCCTGAGTCTGTCTTTGTATTCTAACCTTATCATCTCATCATCCATGATTTTGGTAATTTGGAAGACTTCCTTCAGGTCCTTACTCATCCCCACGGGTTCCTGGTTTCACCAGGCCGGACGGGAACGTCGCCTTGGATGAGTTGGCTTACACGATTTCTTAAACGCGCAGTTCAGTGTGCTGGTCAGGACCTCTACAGCGTTTTCTATGTCCTGCATCGTTCTCGCTTTGCTACACGTTGAGAGTTTCCTCTCCACTAACATACCGTGTTTCTACGATTCCGTCGGGATCCAGCCGCGTGCTTTAAGGAGAACTTTAAATTGAAGCTTATATACCTATGGTCGGAGAAAGATGGCCGATCGAGCACCCTCCATCCGGACACAACCGGTTCGATACCCAGCGTTAAATCAAGTACGTTGGTAGAGGTCGGCCCTATGTACATCGGCTCTCTATCAACGTTAACAAAACCTATGTTGGTCGAAAGAATGAAATCTACAAGTGACTCACTCCTTTTATTGATGTCAGAGTTTCCCCACCTCTCATGGTGCGCGTTAGCAACCACTCCAATTACAACGCTCCTGCCCATCTTCACGGATGCAGACACCAGCACTGTTACTTAAGTTCGTGGGGCCGGCCTATCATGCGCCATATAACTTCTTGCGACCCTCTATGGCCACAACCGTGAGATAATCAGTAGGGGAAGGTGGGGACCATTCGTACGCGGGGCACATTCATACAATCGAAATAAAACTTAAACGAATCAACGTACGGTCTTGCTTTTGCATTTGTGCGTGGGTCGAGGTACGAACTCTACACCAACGTAGTATCGCGCCATTCGCATTCGTGAGTGTGAAGTGACGGGCACGAACGTGTTTTTGCGCATGGTGAGTAATTTTTTGATCAATGTTTTTGTATTTTTTTAAGGTAGATAAAATAAATTTCCGAAAAGTGTATTATATCAATTACTAACATTACATACTTAAGATTAGTTTTCAATAATTAATTTATGACAATTTCCTATTAGTAGTAAAATACGATATTTTTTGTGGTTAAATAGGTAGTGGGGTACATTCGGACACAACCAGATGGGGCACATCTGAACGCGTACGAATGTGCCCCAACTCATTTTTGCATTAACTTTGTACTGTATTTTGCCATCATCGATGTACGTACATATATATGTTTTAATACCTATTCTTATTATTTTTTCACAGAAACATGGTGCGGACTTATAAACCAAAAAAGACAAGTCGACAAGCTGTGGATGAAGAATCAATGCAGTCAGCAATACAGGATGTTATGCAAGGATTATTGACATATAGAAAAGCTGCGGATAAGTATAATTTGAAATTGTCAACATTAGAAAGCCGAGTAAAAAAATACAGGAATAGCAATGATGCTGAAGAGTCAAGCAACCGTACATTTGACTCTAAATATACAAGTTTTCAAGTCTTTTCTATGAAAGAAGAAAAACTGCTAACTGATTATATATGCAAATGTTGTAAGATGCATTATGGACTAACGACGATCCAAGCAAGAAAGTTAGCATATGAGTATGCCAAATCTTTGAGTTTGAAATATCCAGCAAAGTGGGATGAAAATAAGATGGCTGGGATAGAATGGATGTTTGGTTTTCGCAAAAGAAATCCGGAACTTAGTCTTCGCAAACCTGAAAATACAAGCGCTGCTAGATCTTTTGCGTTTAACAAAACTTCGGTTAACGAGTTTTATACCAACTTGAAGAGAGTGTTGGAGCGACATCCATTAAGTGCAAACAGAATCTTTAATTTTGACGAATCAGGTGTATCTACCGTTCTAGCTACTCCCAAAGTCTTGGCTCCAAAATGTCAAAAACAAGTCGGACAAATTGTATCAGCTGAAAGAGGCGAGCTCGTAACTTTTGGTGGTATTATATCTGCGTGTGGAAATACCATTCCTCCACTTTTCGTATTTCCACGCGTTCATTATAAAGATAATTTTCTCGAAGGAGCACCCGAAGGAAGTCTCGGTGCTGCAACTAAAAGTGGCTGGATAAATAGCGATATATTTGTCTCTGTTTTAAAACATATCCAGAAGCACACACTCTGCTCAAAAGATAACCCCATATTATTGTTGTGTGACAATCATGAAAGCCATGTTTCTCTCGAAGCCATTAACTACGCCAAAGAAAATGGCATAATTTACCTATCATTTCCACCACATACATCTCACCGCTTACAACCACTTGATGTGGGAGTCTTTGGACCATTTAAATCAAAGTTGAAAATTGCTTTCAATAACTGGCATATTATGAACCCAGGCAAAGCATTGACTATTTACAATATTCCAAAGCTTGTGAAAATTGCATTTTTCGAATCATTCACGGCAAAAAACATTTCAAGCGGTTTTAACAAGCCCGGAATATGGCCTCTTAATGAATTAGCCTTTAGTGACGAAGATTTTGCTCCAACTGAGGTGTATACATCCGGTAACGTAGAACATGTGCCACCTACTCAAAACGTCATTGAAGATTTGTCAGCACCTACACCCCAGCCAAGTAGCTCTGATATCTACCAACCCTCTACTTCTGGAACACAGGATTTGTTTGAGGTTCCGCGAGAATCTACAGAACAAACTATTAACTCACCATTGATAACTTATGATGAACTACAAAGATTTAATTTAGATGCTTGTGAACCAGATGCTTTGAATAATTCACCAATCCATCAAACAATAGCTCCTTTGAAGACTGTGTTGACACCAGAGGCAATTCGACCCTATCCGACTGTTGTAAGATGTAATAAAACAAACAAAGGACGACGTCCAGGAAAATCACGTATTTATACTGACACACCCGAAAAAAAGTTAATTGAAAAGAAACACAATGAAAAGCAATTGAAAAAGCTAGAGCAGGAAAGAAAAGCTAGTGCAAGGCAAATGAAACGTAATTTAGCTGATTTTAATTTAAATACGAAGAACAAGAAAGCTAAAAATACAGAATGTGATCAATCGGAATGTTCCACTTCTATCTCAGATAAAATTGAAAGCGAGCATGAAAATTTTGAAATGCGCAGAAGCCAATTGATAGTTGATGTAATACCAGAAAATATTAACGACGGTTCTTTTATTTTAGTCAGGTTCCCTAAGAAAAAAAGTAATCTTTATTATGTAGGAAAAGTTGTCGGTCACTATTGTCAGACTGAATATAAAGTATCTTATCTAAGAAAGAAGCCAGGCTTTTCGTGGACATTTGTTTTCCCTAATGTTGAAGATATTCATACTGTTTATATAACTGATGTTGAAATGATTCTTCCTGAACCCAAGCTTCCAACAGTCTGTACTTCTAGAACATCAAAACTTTTCACTTTTTCAGTAAATTTATCTAATTTCAATGTTCAATAGTTTTTATTATCTTCTAAATTTAAGACAACTATAATAATTTGTGAAGAAAATTAATCCATTTCTTGGTTTATTGTTAGAGGAAAGCAATTTCATTTTCGTTAATTTTAAGAAAAGGCATTTAAGTTTTGTTTTACATTGAAAAGCTTTATAATTTTTGTTGACTATGTATAAGAAAAGTATTTTATTTTTGTTTACTTGAAATTAAATCCTCATTTTTTGTTTATAATTTCATTGCTAATAAAATAATTTTGATTTATATGTGTCGTTTTAATAGCACGTACGAAACTACCCCACAGTGTACGAAGGTACCCCCAACGCTGTACATAGGTGCCCCGTTGTTGGGGCGGATTCGTACAAATTCGAGACTAAGTTTAAATCTAAATTATTAAATTACCATCGAATGAAATCATCTGTCATTTTTTTATATGAATCTCAGTTAGTTAAACTATCAATTTCAGCTGCCAGGTGAATGATTTATGAAAAAATAAAAAATACAAAAATCAAAACGTGAAAACCGTACGAAGGGTCCCCACCTTCCCCTACTATAAAGATTCAATAAGAAAACATGCAACCCTTTTCTTGTTAAGACAGCTGTTCTGGTTCAACTTACTGTTGTTGTTGTATATGGGTAGTAAATGTTTTTACCTTAGTCCAGAGACAACGTTACCCGACGCTATCCATGGTTCCCAGACTAAGGCCTTATCAAAGGCTCCTTCCTCCATTGTTAGAAGAAGCTCAGTGGACGCCACTTTGCTCTTATGGAGATTGAGCTGAAGGATCTTTAGATCCATATTCGCTCTTCTTCTCCTTCCTCTGGACACCTTCCGTGTCCTCCGTCAGGGTGAGGTCCACCATGGCTTCAAGGCCAAGGTCCTTATCTACCTCCCCTGCTTCCAGCGTATTTTCGTTACCGTCAGCCGGATGACGCTTCTTGTGGCGTAGGTATATGCAACCTAGGCCCCACGCCATCTTGCCTTTCCTCTCATGGAGAGCGTCCTCTGACTCCTTTTTAATGAGAAGTATGTAGTGTTGGCCGCCTCCGCTGTTGGGCGTCGGCTCCGACAGGTACAACACCCTCCAGTCTACTGTCGGAATCTCTGGATTCTGCTTCTGGAGCAGCTTCAGCGTGGTCTCCCTCGGCATAACCTGGGCCGAGATGCTAGTCCGGTCCAACACTTCTGGCTTGGCGCCCACCCAAAGGCCTTGTAGCGTCGGAACTGCGCTCTTCAGCCACTCCAGCGTAGGGTCGTCGTTGCAGCGCAGGATTTTGACGCCGCCGAGCCGACGCATCAAATGATGGCATTGAGGCATCCGGCAACGACTCCATACTTCATACTACGACGAGCAGCAGCTTTTCTTCTTCCATCTTCCACTGCTCATTCGGTAGCTTACCGAATGGATTCGCATTGTCAATGAGGGCTACAACCAAATGTCGCTCAGCCACCTCACTGGAAGCCTCCACCCCGACGCTGGGGCTGACATCCCAGCCCGAGTTTCATCATCTTTAGCCTCCATTATAATTAATTATTTCTAGGAATCACTCATTTACTATTACAATAAGAATAATTTGCAACGAAGGAACGAAGTTCCTTTCGGTGTAGCTGCATTGTAAATTGCCGAATCAAACTTGTTTTTATACCCTGTACACACACTGTGTATCAGGGTATATTAGGTTTGTTTGAGACGGTTTGTATGTAACGCATAGAAGGAGGGGAGGGGACCCTATACAGTGTATATATTCTTGATCAAGATTACAAGACGAATTGATATAGCCCTGTCTGTCCGTCCGTCCGTCCTCACCAATGGTTCTCGAAAACTATAAGAGCTAGAGACTTGAAATTTGGAGGATAGACTCGTGAGGGCAAACGCTAGATCAAGTTTGAAGGGATTTTTGCCAAGCCCACTCCTTCCCGCCCATCGAGCACCACCCATTTTTTCAAAAGGCTATAACTCGAAACCTGATGAGTTAGAAACGTGAAAATGAGTATGTAGACTCAGTATGTAAAGCTCTACAAAACTACATACCACATTTTTTCCCCCCTTCCCTTCGTTTCCCCTCAAAAAGTTGTTTTCTTAAAATTGCAGTATTTCCTAAACTATAATAGATACAATGCTGAAACTTTGTATGCAAACTCAGTAAACATACCTTTATAAAACTGCATACCACAAACTCATTTTAATGCTGTGTGACAACGCAAAGACAAAGAAATTGAAATTTGGCATAAATTGCGCTTTGAACACTGCTTTATCCTATTTGTAACAAAAACCGTACTTAACACTGCGAAAACTATTAAAGCTAGAGACTTGACATTTGGAAGATAGACTCGTGTGGTCGAACACTAGATCAAGTTTGAAAGAATTTTTGCCACGCCCATTCCTTCCCGCCCATCGAGCACAACAAAAGGTCATTATACTTTTCACTTATGTGAAATAGTATAATAACTTTGTCACGGAGTTTGTAACAGATCGAAATACTAATTTCCGACTATGTAAAGTATATATATTCTTGATCAGGACGACAAGACGAGTTGATTTAGCCATGTCCGTCTGTCTGTCTGTATGTATGCAAACTAGTCCCTCAGTTTTGAAGCTATCGAGCTGAAACTTTGCACAGAGTCTTAGAATTTATTACGATGAATCATTCGTCAGAACCAGCATGATCGGATTATTGGAACAAGTAGCTCCCATACGAAAAGAAGAAGAAAAGTGAACAAAACTTGAATCGTTGTATGGAAAACTTTTTTGTTTTGTACAATAGAGTGCTGAAATTTTAAACATAGTAGTTTTACATAGTCCGACTACATGCCTGAAAGTTTCATTGAAATTGGACATCTGGAACTGGTAGCTCCCATACAAAATGAAGAAGAGGAAGAGAAGGAATATTCACGTCGTTGTATCGAAAACTTTTTTGTTTCTTAACCAATTGACTTGAAATTTTAAAGTTATGTTCTTAGGAAGGAATGAAAACTATTTTGACCAAAAGTGGGCGTAGCCACGCGTAGCCACGCCCACTTATAGCGAAAATTTACCCGTTGTATGGAAAACTTTTTTGTTTTTTAACCAATTGACTTGAAACTTTACAGTTATGTTCTTAGAGAGGAATGAAAACTATTTTGACAAAAAGTAGGCGTAGCCACGCCCACTTATAGCGAAAATTTACCCGTTGTATGGAAAACTTTTTTGTTTTTTAACCAGTTGACTTGAAACTTTACAGTTATGTTCTTAGAGAGGAATGAAAACTTTTTTGGCCAAAAGTAGGCGTAGCCAGGCGTAGCCACGCCCACTTATAGCGAAAATTGACCCGTTGTATGGAAAACTTTTTTGTTTTTTAACCAATTGACTTGAAACTTTGCAGTTATGCTCTTAGGGAGGAATGAAAACTATTTTGATCCAAAGTGGGCATGACCACGCCCACTTATAGCTTAACTTGACCCTTTGAATGGGAAACTTTTTTGTTTTTTAACCAATTGACTTGAAACTTTACAGTTATGTTCTTAGGGAGGAATGAAAACTATTTTGACCAAAAGTGGGCGTAGACACGCGTAGCCACGCCCACTTATAGCGAAAATTTACCCGTTGTATGGGAAACTTTTTTGTTTTTTAACCAATTGACTTGAAACTCTACAGTTATGTTCTTAGAGATGAATGAAAACTATTTTGACCAAAAGTGGGCGTAGCCACGCCCACTTATAGCTTAACTTGACCCGTTGCATGGAAAAGTTTTTTGTTTTTTAACCAATTGACTTGAAACTTTACAGTTATGTTCTTAGGAAGGAATGAAAACTATTTTGACTAAAAGTTTGCGTGGCCACGACCTTTTATAGCGAAAATTGACTCGTTGTATGGAAAACTTTTTTGTTTTTTAACCAATTGACTTGAAACTTTACAGTTATGTTCTTAGGGAGGAATGAAAACTATTTTGACCAAAAGTGGGCGTAGCCACGCCCACTTATAGCGCAAATTTACCCGTTGTATGCAAAACTTTTTTGTTTGTTAACCAATTGACTTGAAACCTTACAGTTATGTTCTTAGAGAGGAATGAAAACTATTTTGACCAAAAGTGGGCGTAGCCACGCGTAGCCACGCCCACTTATAGCTTAACTTGACCCATTGCATGGAAAGCTTTTTTGTTTTTTAACCAATTGACTTGAAACTTTACAGTTATGTTCTTATGGAGGAATGAAAACTATTTTGATAAAAAGTGGGCATGGTCACGCCCACTTATAGCTTAACTTGACCCTTTGTATGGAAAACTTTTTTGTTTTTTAACCAATTGACTTGAAACATTACAGTTATGTTGTTAGGGAGGCATGAAAACTATTCATTTAGTTTTTTTTATAGTGACAAAAAGTGAAAAGTATTATAGCTTCAGCCTTGCTGAAGATAGCATCCTTACTGGTTTTTTTCTTAAAATTGTTGTATCTCCTAAAGTATAAAGAATACAATGCTGAAATTTTATATGCAAACTCAGATAACATACCTATTTAAAACTGCATACAACAAACTACCACTTTACCCGCAAAGACCAACACACTAAAATTGTGCAGCAATGCTTTGTAACAAAATCCGTACTAAAGCGTCATCTAATGGCAACATTGCACTGTGAGCCCTGCCTTATCTCACCTTAGCAAATACACAAACCATATCGTGGTACACTGCTTTTGCTGTCGGCGAATGTTTAACGTATTATCAACATAGGTGTGTGTACAAGGTATTATATAGTTGAGAATACTCAACTATACCACCTTTACTAGTTTTTTTTTTATGATGAGAGATTTAAGAGCAATCGTTAGAATTGCAAAAAAAAAACAGTAAGAACGCTATCTTCAGCAAGGCTGAAGCTATAATACATACTTTTCACGTTGTGTCACTAAAAAACTAAATGAATAGTTTTCATGCCTCCCTAACAACATAACTGGAAGATTTCAAGTCAATTGGTTAAAAAAGAAAAAAGTTTTCCATACATCGGTTCAAGTTTCGGTATATCGTAAGTGGGTGTAGCCATGCCCACTTTTGGTCAAAATAGTTTTCATTCTTCCCTTAGAACATAACTGTAAAGTTTCAAGTCAATTGGTTAAAAAACAAAAAAGTTTTTCATACAACGGGTCAAGTTCAGCTATTAATGGGCGTGGCTACGCCCACTTTTGGTCAAAATAGTTTTCATTCCCCCCTAAGAACATAACTGTAAAGTTTCAAGTCAATTGGTTAAAAAACAAAAAAGTTTTCCATGCAATGGGTCAAGTTAAGCTATAAGTGGGCGTGGCTACGCGTGGCTACGCGTGGCTACGCCCACTTTTGGTCAAAATAGTTTTCATTCCTCTCTAAGAACATAACTGTAAGGTTTCAAGTCAATTGGTTAACAAACAAAAAAGTTTTGCATACAACGGGTAAATTTTCGCTATAAGTGGGCGTGGCTACGCCCACTTTTGGTCAAAATAGTTTTCATTCCTCCCTAAGAACATAACTGTAAAGTTTCAAGTCAATTGGTTAAAAAACAAAAAAGTTTTCCATACAACGAGTCAATTTTCGCTATAAAAGGTCGTGGCCACGCAAACTTTTAGTCAAAATAGTTTTCATTCCTTCCTAAGAACATAACTGTAAAGTTTCAAGTCAATTGGTTAAAAAACAAAAAACTTTTCCATGCAACGGGTAAATTTTCGCTATAAGTGGGCGTGGCTACGCCTGGCTACGCCTACTTTTGGCCAAAAAAGTTTTCATTCCTCTCTAAGAACATAACTGTAAAGTTTCAAGTCAACTGGTTAAAAAACAAAAAAGTTTTCCATACAACGGGTAAATTTTCGCTATAAGTGGGCGTGGCTACGCCTACTTTTTGTCAAAATAGTTTTCATTCCTTCCTAAGAACATAACTGTAAAGTTTCAAGTCAATTGGTTAAAAAACAAAAAAGTTTTCCATACAACGGGTAAATTTTCGCTATAAGTGGGCGTGGCTACGCGTGGTTACGCCCACTTTTGGTCAAAATAGATTTCATTCCTCCCTAAGAACATAACTTTAAAATTTCAAGTCAATTGGTTAAGAAACAAAAAAGTTTTCCATACAACGACGTGAATATTCCTTCTCTTCCTCTTCTTCATTTTGTATGGGAGCTACCAGTTCCAGATGTCCAATCTCAATGAAACTTTCAGGCATGTAGTCGGACCATGTAAAACTACTATGTTTAAAATTTCAGCACTCTATTGTACAAAACAAAAAAGTTTTCCATACAAGGATTCAAGTTTTGTTCACTTTTCTTCTTCTTTTCGTATGGGAGCTACCTGTTCCAATAATCCGATCATGCTGGTTCCGACGAATGATTCATCGTAATAAATTCTAAGACTCTGTGCAAAGTTTCAGCTCGATAGCTTCAAAACTGAGGGACTAGTTTGCATACATACAGACAGACAGACAGACAGACCGACAGACAGACGGACAGACGGACATGGCCAAATCAACTCGTCTTGTCGTCCTGATCAAGAATATATATACTTTATATAGTCGGAAATTAATATTTCGATCTGTTACAAACTCCGTGACAAAGTTAATATACTATTTCACATAAGTGAAAAGTATAAAAAACAAAACAAGATTTTTCTGTATCGACCGGGCGTCGAACTTGTAACATCTCGATTAGCAGCTTAGTCAACTACCACTGATCCATCCGCTTGGTTTTTTATTTCATGGCAATATATACGTTTTGCAAGTCGAAGAAGAAGTTTTACTTCAAAAAAGTTTTGCTTTGACTAGGATTTGAACCCCTGACGGTCATGTATTCTTCAACTGGACTACAGCCGCGTTTAAATTTTTTTGACAAAATTGAAGTTTTGATTGTCATAACATATAGTATATAGAGTTAAATATTTAACTTTTAACGTTTTGGAAGTCGAATAAGAAGTTTTAATTCAAAAAATAATAAAATTAAAATTCTTGTATAGCTTAACCGGATGTTGAATTCGAGCACTTCGACATGTCGAACAACAGTTCTACCCAACAAGCCACAAAATCACTATGTTTGTATAATTTTATCATTGATTGTATAATTGTATTACATTTATTGTTTTGTAATACTAAAATATATATAGTGAAACAAGATTCTACTATTGCCCTTCGATATGGCGAGCAACAGCTCTACCTTTCTGGGGGTTTGAACCTTGGAATCTTCAAACAAACATTTAAAAAATAAAATAAAAATTTCAAAATTTTAATTGGTTAAACTGGGCATCGAACCCAAGTTCTTCGACTTGAAGAGAAACACCTCTATCCACTAAGCCACTCTGTCACTTGATAGTAGAGAAGAAATCTTTTTATTTAATAGCATTATAGTTGCACACATACATACACAAAAAACTCATTTCGTTACGTGACGATTTTGAAATTTTCTCTCATTTCAGTCTATATGTAAGCTCCGTAAGGGAACTTCGTTCCAAAAAGACAATGCTGAAATGTTGTATGCAAACTCAGTTAACATACCTTTTCAAAACTGCATACAACAAACTACAATTTTCCCCACAAAAACAAACAAACTAAAATTTTGCAGCAATGCTTTGTAACAAAATCCGTACTAAAGCGCCATCTAATGACAACATTGCACTGTGAGCCTTGCCTTACCCTACCAACCATTTTGATTTGTAAAACAGAATACGTAGAATATAACACAATTCATATACAAAATTCATATTGTGGTACACTGCTTTTGCTGTCGGCGAAAGTTTAACGTGTTACAAACATAGCTGTGTGTACAGGGTATTATATAGTTGAGAATACTCAACTTACTTTACTGCCCTTACTGGTTTTATTTCAAGTTATTATCCCAAATGAACTAAGTGCGCTTACCCATGAGTGCACACGTGTGCCGCATATAATAATATGTGTGGAATGCGCCAAACTTATACTAACAGTTTGCATATGTTGTGTATTACTCCTCAGCTGCGCGCGCAAATTAGTATAAGCGTTTATATGAAAATAAATATGGAAAATGAATACACATAAGAAACAAAATTGATAGAATCAAATAATAGGCACTTTAAATCACAAGTACGTGGTGGCGTTGTGGTAAGGGTGTCGGTTTACAAGCTTTTCTTTTTAATTGTTTATATTGACATAATCTCTTTTTGAATTTTTTTCTCCCAATTTACAATATGTCTTTATTTATGCATATTTTAATTCAATATAAAATGTAGAAAACAAATAATAAATGTGTTTGCAAAAAAAAAATATGACACAAAAATTGGAAGTTGCGGAATTTGAACTCGCAATCATTTGCATGTGAGCCCATGACACTACAGCTGAGCCACAAGTTTGATGAATTCTTTTTTTTATACCCTGTACACACACTAAGTTTCAGGGTATATTAAGTTTGTTTGAGACAGTTTGTATGTAACGCATAGAAGGAGGGGAGGGGGACTCTATAAAGTATATATATTCTTGATCAGTATGACAAGACGAATTGATATAGCCCTGTCTGTCCGTCCATCCCTCCTCACCAATGGTTCTCGAAAATTATAAGAGCTAGAGTCTTGAAATTTGGGGAATAAACTCGTGAGGTCAAACGCTAGATCAAGTTTGAGGGAATTTTTACCACGCCCACTCCTTCCCGCCCATCGAGCACCACCCATTTTTTCAAAAGGTTGTAGCTCGAGAACTTGATGAGTCACAAAAACATACCACAGAACTGCATACCACATTTTTCCCCCTCCGCTTCGATTCCCCTCAAGAAGTTGTTTTCTTAAAATTGGTGTATCTCAGTATACATACCTTTATAAAAATGTATACCACAAACTTTCACTTTCCTCGCTGTGCGACAACGCAAAGACAAACAAATTGAAATTTGGCATAAATTGCGCTTTTAACACTGCTTTATCCTATTTGTAACCAAAACCGTACTTAACACTGCAAAAACTATTAGAGCTACAGATTTTAAATTTGGAAGATAGACTCGTGTGGTCGAATACTAGATCAAGTTTGAAGGTATTTTTGCCACGCCCATTCCTTCCCGCCCATCGAGCACAACCAATGGTCATTATACTTTTCACGTTAGTGAATAGTATTATAACTTTGTCACAGAATTTGTAACACACAGAAATACTCACTTACGACCATATAAGGTATATTAATTCTTGATCAGGACGACAAGACAAGTTGATTTAGCCATGTCCGTTTGTCCGTCTGTCTGTCTGTCTGTAAGTATGCAAACTAGTCGCTCAGTTTTGAAGCTAACGAGCTGAAATTTTGCACAGAGTCTTAGAATTTATTACGATGAATCATTGGTCGAAACCAGCCATATTGGATTACTGGAACTGGTAGCTCCCATACGAAATAAAGAAGAAAAACCAGTAAGACTTGGAGTCGACAGTACTCGACTTCGACATACCCTGTACCTTCAATTAGAAACGGATGTATTAGGGCGTTGCCCTGCGCACTTTTCAATCAAAACCGATCTCATTTCCATTTAATATCATACATATAAATTTTTACTATTGTAGACCACTTTGTTCCAAAGGTTTAAGGTTTTCTTATTTTGGCAATATGTGGGCGTGGCCACGCCCCTATTTTGATTGAATCTTATTACACTATATCCCAATATCATACACACCAAATAACATTCCTGTAAGTTGTATGGTTCACGAGATATAAGCATTTCAAATTTGTACTATATGTGGGCGTGGTCACGCCTATTTTTTATTCTACTTGATTGAGCTTCGGGTCAGCTGTATACACTCCAAATTTGGTGTTCCTATCTCAAAAAAACAACCCAGAAAATACGACTTTTGTAATATTTTACCCGAGGTAGCTTAAGTTATTTGCCCTCATTCCTAAACTAAGTCAAAAAGGGGAAAACAAAATAAATTTGATCTGCGCAATGAATCCCAGAATCAAACTGCGATAAGATTTTGGTTCTATCTATAATAGCTTCCGAGATCGACGCGTTCATACAGACAGACGGACGGACGAACGGATATGGCTAAATCGACTTCTCTTTCGATGCTGATCAATATATCAAGAATATATACACTTTGTATAGTCGGAGACGTCGCCTTGAAGGTGTTCCATGCATTGTCGACGTGCACAAAACTAATATACCCTTGTACCATAAGGTACAGGGTATAAGAAAATTGAGTCGTTGTATGGAAAACTTTTTTGTTTGCGAAGAAAGACAACTCAAATTTCAAACATAGCAGTTTTACATAGTCCGACAAAATGCCTTAAAGTTTCATTGAGATCGGGCAACTGGAACTGGTACCTGCCATACAAAACGAAGAAGAGGAAGAGAAATCAATATTTAAGGTCGTTGTATGGAAAACTTTTTTGTTTCTTAATCAATTGACTTGAAACTTCACACGTATGTTCTTGGGGAGGCACGAAAACTATTTGACAGAAATGGGCATGGTTACGCCCACTTTTAGCTCAACTCAATAATTTGCGTATCTCCGTTACCCAAAGAGCAAAAACAATGAAAAATGGTATATAGGCTAATAAGATGAAGAGAAAATATATTCAGTCAAAAAATGGGCGTGGTACAAGACAGTATGGGAAAAGTAAATAAGCTTCAGCCTTGCTGAAGATAGCGTCCTTACTGGTTCTTTATCATTTCGTATGGGAGCTACCAGTTTCAGTAATCCGATATGGCTGGTTCCGACCAAAGATTCATCGTAATAAATTCTAAGACTCTGTGCAAAATTTCAGCTCGATAGCTTCAAAACTGAGGGACTAGTTTGCATACATACAGACAGACAGACAGTTGGACAAACGGACATGGCTAAATAAACTCGTCTTGTCGTCCTGATCAAGAATATATATTCTTTATGGGGTCCCCCTCCCCTCCTTCTTGCTGTTACAAACTTCAGGACAAAGTTATAATACTATTCACTTGCGTGAATAGTATGGGCCGTTCACTAATTACGTAAGGCGATTTTTGCCTGTTTTTGACCCCCTCCCCCCTACATATAATAAACCAGTAAGGGCGGTATAGTCGAGTATACTCGACAATATTATTATATTATATATATATATATATATATATATATATATATATATACATATATACCCTGCACACATGGTAGGCGGTGCCACACCCTCAATCTACAAAAACATATTGATCTGACGTCGCCTATTCAAATAGTGTTCAAAATATCAAGAAAATCGGTCAAAAAATGCGGATTTTACGAAAAGTTTAAGTTTGTCGGCCTATGAGGGGTAGCCATTAAAGAGGGGGGAAGTTTCTGGAATGCAGTTTTTAAGGTGTATTGTATACAAATTTTCAGGGTTGTACCTTTGCTAAATTTGGAGATATAGCAATTTATAGAAAATAACTGAGGGAGGGGAAATGAAAAGGAGGGGGGATTTTGGGTATGCAGTTTTGTAGGGCTATACATACTGAGTCTACATACCGACTTTAATGTTTCTATCTCTTTGGATGTTTGAGTTATATCGATTTAAAAAAGTGGGTGGGGCTGGATGGGCGGGAAAGAGTGGGCGTGGCAAAAAAAAATATAAACTTGATCTGCTGCCGTGCATCACGAGTCTACCCTCCAAATTTCAAGTCTCTAGCTCTTTTCCGAGAACTGTTGGTTAGGACGGACGGACGGACAGACGGACGGTCGTG
Source organism: Phortica okadai (assembly GCA_034638295.1). Taxonomy (NCBI): domain Eukaryota; kingdom Metazoa; phylum Arthropoda; class Insecta; order Diptera; family Drosophilidae; genus Phortica; species Phortica okadai. The sequence continues at coordinate 34,175,992 of CM067848.1, read as the reverse complement.
GCCCAATCAATTTCTCTTATCGTCCTGATCAAGAATATATATACTTTATGGGGTCCCCTTCCCCTCCTTCTGTGCGTTACATACATTTCGCTCAAACAAACACAATATACTCCGATACACAGTATGTGTACAGGGTATAAAAATAAGATTATGGTGACCACCCTTGTTTGATACATATAACGTAAGAATTTCAAATAAAACCAGTAAGGGCGGTATAGTTGAGTATTCTCAACTATATAATACCCTGTACACACACCTATGTTGATAACACGTTAAACATTCGCCGACAGCAAAAGCAGTGTACCACGATATGGTTTGTGTATTTGCTAATAGTGAGGCAGGGCTCACAGTGCAATGTTGCCATTAGATGGCGCTTTAGTACGGATTTTGTTACAAAGCATTGCTGAAAAATGTTAGTGTGTTGGTCTTTGCGGGGAAAGTGGTAGTTTGTTGTATGCAGTTTTAAAAAGGTATGTTATCTGAGTTTGCATACAAAATTTCAGCATTGTATTCTTTATACTTTAGGAGATACAGCAATTTTAAGAAAAAAATTACCTTTTGTTGTGCTCGATGGGCGGGAAAGAATGAGCGTGGCAAAAATTCCTTCAAACTTGATTCAGTGTTCGACCACACGAGACTATCTTCCAAATTTCAAGTCTCCAGCTCTTATAGTTTTCGAGAACCATTGGTGAGGACGAACGGACGGACGGACGGACGGACAGACAGGGCTATATCAATTCGTCTTGTCATCCTGATCAAGAATATATATACTTTATAGGGTCCCCCTCCCCTCCTTCTATGCGTTACATACAAGCCGTCTCAAACAAACTTAATATACCCTGATACACAGTGTGTGTACAGGGTATAAAAATTGTTTGACTTTTGAATTTTTATTTGTGAAAGGTAAATTTTTAGTAACGTTTATTTGTACCTACGAAGCTACTTTTTTGGTTTACATTCTTATTTTATTTTAAAGTTATTCTTTGTGAAAAGTCCAAGGGCTCAGAACCCATTCGGAAAGTGGATCTGCCAATGGAATATCTCTGTCAGTAGTTGTCATTTCTAAGTTATTATTGACGATTGTGAAGTCGTCGACGTCTACCCATTCAACATTAGCCCCGATGCGGCACAAGACTCCTTTGCCTCGTCTTAAATACAAAGCTGAAACTTCTTCTTTTTCAATATTTGAAGTGCAGCCATGAAATTTTTTGTGCAGCTGTAGTCCCTTTTTCGACGCAAAGTATTTGGAGCATACAATACAAATTCTCCCTATGAGAGCATTTTGTATTGATGGATAGTAAAAATCGTAGGGTATAGCCTTGAATGGTGCCTCAATTTCCATATTTAAAGTCTGTCGCACAAACAGAGATGCAAAGTGATCAGATGCTTTAACATTCTCTGGAGCGGGAAACGTAAGCGAGTGTTCACACCGTAGTGGACACGGTGTTTCGATGTTTCGATTGTCACTCCTTATAATACCACAGCATTCTATATCAGTGCATTTTACAATTTGTAAAAAGTATTGGGATTCTTGCACATGTCTCGAATACCAATTCTGATGTTCCGCTATATTTGTCATTTCTTCAACGTCTTCATTGTCTGGAGGCACGTACTCCGCTATTACTGGTTCATTGTCAATCACAATCGAACTCCATATCTGTGACAAAATTTTACCAACCCTATTGAATGCACTTCGACCAGGTGCATTTGTAGCCACAAAAACGGCATCTATGTCTAGTTCCTTAAAATGTTTATTGCACTTGAAATAACTTTTGGATGTTTTCGTCGGGACCTCCATCGACTGAAAATATGATTATTGACTCTGAGACAAACTCTGCGAACTCCGGAAGTTTTAAAATGCGATTAAAGTCACAATAGTGGGTTCTTGTGGTAGACGACGAGTGTTTTCCAGATCTAATAGCAACATATGTAGGGCCACTGTAAGTGACAGCAACGGGTGTACCCATTCCTCCTTTTTCGATTCTCATTGCACCATATACAGACGGTATTAATTTATGACGTTCTGCAATTACCCAATCGTGATCTGGAAGGCGAACGCGATACTCCATATGCATTATTGCTGGTGACTGTTTATGAGCTGCCGTCATACCAATCGGTACCCTCGCTTTGTCATCCTATGAAAAAAAAAAAAAATAGTGGGGTCATGGGACCCCAACCAGGAACGAAGTTCCTTACGGTGTGCATGGATTGTAAATAACCAAATCTAAACTTAAAGTTTTAATTTAAAAATTCGATCGACTCGACCGGGGCTTGAACTTAAGCACATCGACTTGACGAGCAACAGCTCTGCCTGCTTTAAGGTTTCAACCTAGGTACTAGAGATGGGCATGGACCGCAATTTTTCGAGACAACCCAACACAGCACGAAAATCAAAATTTGCAACACGCACGGTTAAAAATTTTCCGAACACGGTCCAACACGTAATATTAAAAATTTGTTTATAATTTTATTTACATTAATCTTACAAAATTCTCTTGGCAGTTTCTAGTTTTATTAGTTTAAAATTCCAGTTGTTCCCACGAATTGCTTCTTGAATTTTCAGTTTTTCCATTTTTTCGAAAATGAAGCGAATCCAGCTTATAAATGAAAAGCGATGGTGGTAATACCTACATATATATACAAAATGATCGGTTACGTAGTTTCTGTGATTTTTATGTTCATTTTCACTTTTAAAGCGCACGAAAAAATCGCAATCTTTAAATTTTTTTTCTTCGTGCCGATTGTGCTCTGCACGAACCAACATGGACAATATTTCAATTTTCAACATAGCCCATGCCCAATACTACTAGGTACCTTCAAACAAACATTTTCAAAAATACAATAAAAATAAAAAAATTTCGATTGACTAACCCCTGGGCAGCGAACCTGAGTACTTCGACTTGAAGAGGAACATCTCTATGCAATAAGCTTTTGAATCACTTGGAAGTAAGAAAGAAATCTTTTTATTTAATAGCTCAACAGTCGCACACATACATACTAGAGGTGGAGACCTATCGATAATCGGCGCTATCGATAGTCGACGATAGTTATTTTGGAACCATCGATAGTCGTGATAGTGCTATCGATAGTCGTCGATAATATCGTCCCACATAAATATTTTTTATGTAAACAAGAAAATTAATGTTTTTTTATTTATTTAATCCAAAAATTTTGGTTTAAAAACAAAAGGATGTATATATTGTCCTCCTTGAGCCTGGTTCGCCCCTTTGAAATAATTTGTCCCGCCTTGTTGAACACTCTTTCTGCTTACACGGACGCACAGAGGAATCTTAGATACGTTCAGCTTGCAAAAATCAAAAAAATCATGAACGCTTTCGATAAAACAAATATATGTGCCTGACCAGAGATTAAGAAAATGTTAACTTTAAAGAAACCGGAATTATAGTTAGGATGATATCGCTACTCAAAGTTGACCTTTTTTTAACATTTAATAGCATACAACATTTTTTGAAAATTCGGCATCTTTAACTTGGAATAACAACGCAATTATAATTATAACAGGATTAATTTATATTCTTAGGTAGCCATTGTGAGGACGCGAATTACAGATGAATTCGCGGATCACAGATTATGAGGCTGATTAGCGACGTTGAGAAGCGACGATGATTATTTGGCAGCAACGCTGATTAGCAACAACACACACAAGGCATGCGTTCAGACACTGGGTGACCTAACGGTGCATGTTTGTGTCGAATATTACAACAAGAGTTGTTGTAATATTTGGCGTAAGCAAGTTGGTTGTAGTTGCATATGCGCCAGATGGCAAAAGTGACGGTGGAAGAGAAATGCCAAAATTACAACTATACATGTTTGTTGTTGCTGACTACTGTTGATGACTACTGAGTCATGCAAGTAGCAACAACGTTAGCATTATAGCATATATGTACATACACAAAAAGTCATTTCGTTACGTGACGATTTTGAAATTTTCTCTCATTTCACTCTACATGTAAGCTCCGTAAAGGAACTTCGTTCCAATAATGAATCCATTTTAATGTAAATACATACTTATAATTCAAATTAGTTAATTAAATGCAAATGAAAAGCACCTGTGACAAAAAGAAAACCTGGTTTGGACCAAGCATAGATGCAAGACTCTCTAGATATCTAATAGTTGCCGTACAAAAATGTTGATCGACAAGAGACTTATGTAAGTCTGTTGCCGCTCTAACTAGCTTCACAGGAGCCGTTTTATCATGTTTATAGCCTGTACCTTTGTGCACGTCGACAATGTATGTAACACCTTAAAGGAGACATCTCCGACTATACAAAGTATATATGTATTCTTGATCAGTATCGAAAGAGAAGTCGATTTAGCCATGTCCGTCTGTCCGTTCGTCTGTCTGTCTGTATGACGCGTCGATCTCAAAAGTCGTATTTTCTGGGTTGTCTTTTGAGATAGGAACACCAAAGTTGGAGTGTATATAGCTGACTCGAACCCCAAGAAGATACAACAAAAAAATGGGCGTGGCCACGAACCTAATTAGTAATAATTTGAAACGCTTGTATCTCAAGAACCATACTACCTACAAGAATGAAACTTTGCGTGCATGTTATTGGGATAGAGTTTAACAAAGTTCTATCATAAAATGGGCGTAGCCACGCCCATATATAGCCAAAATATAAAACCGTAATATCTCTGTAACGAATTGGTCTAGAAGAGCAAAAATTGGTATGTTTGATATTGAATGGAAAGGAAATATGTTTCGATTTAAAAGTGGGCGGGGCAACGCCCTATAACAGACGTTACTAGTTGAAAGTACAGGGTATGTCGAAGTCGAGTACTGTCGACTCCAATCCCTACTGGTTTTTGCCTTCATTTGTTCGTGAATCACGGGGTAGCAAACGAAGATAGGTAGCGCTTCGGGATTGTTCAAACCCTTCCTTAAGCAGAGCTTCATGTAGATCATCAAGAGTGCGACATGAACGAATCATTTGTGATCTTCTCCTTTCATCAGTTTGACTTCCAAACATAGCTATGTTAGTAATAGCGTTAGTAAGTTCGAATTGATCCTCTTCGATTCTTGGACGCCCAGGATTGTCTGAAAGCCGTATCTATAAATTCAATTCATATTAGCAACATGTGGAACAAATAAATAATTAAATGTACATATGTATGTATATATTTACATTCGGATAATTACTTTTTTGGTGACTTCTGGATGCTCTTCACAAATCTTAGTCAGCAAAATTTTTCGCTTTTTCCTATATGTAGATTGGTACTCAGCATTTTGTTTTTGCAAATTCAATTTTTTCTTCTTCTTTTCTAAAATAGATTTTGTGTGTTTTATCTTTTTATCTGCATCTTCGCCCCCTAATCGACTGTCACGAGAGACAACCTCGGCGTTTAACTGTGATTCGAGAAGAGTGATTTGTTTTTCGGTATTGGACTGAGCCGGAGTTATGTGCTTATGCTTTAAAATTTTTGTATCGTGGTTATTGTTTTCAGATTCAGCGTTAATTTCAACTATTTCTACTTTTGGAGAATTTGATTTCTGGGTTGCATTAAAATCTATTGATATTACGGGTTTTTCTGCGCAAGATGTATTCACTGTTGCCTGAAAAGGAAATATATTATAAATTAGTGAATAACAAAAATACTTACCTCCTTATTGAAAAACTTCATCAAGTTCACTTTTTTTCTCGCAGATTCTTCATTAAGACTTCTTATTTTGTCCAATATTTAGTTTTGGAAGCTTTTCACATCTTTACCGTGATTCGCTTTTGCTGATTTCCAAAACTTATTACTGTCTTCTTGGACTTTCATGCCGGAATGACCAGGGTAACATTTTTTGTATGCGTTGAAAAACCTTTTATACAAATCGGCATTTGACAAGGAGGCCATGATTAAAACACAAAAAATCAATATACTGCTAAATTTGCACACATTAATAAAAAGAACACCGTTCACTCACGTCAATTTTATTAACTTTCACAACAATATTAAAAACCAGTAAGGGCGGTATAGTTGAGTATTCTCAACTATATAATACCCTGTACACACACCTATGTTGATAACACGTTAAACATTTGCCGACAGCAAAAGCAGTGTACCACGATATGGTTTGTGTATTTGCTAATAGTGAGGCAGGGCTCACAGTGCAATGTTGCCATTAGATGGCGCTTTAGTACGGATTTTGTTACAAAGCATTGCTGCAAAATTTTAGTGTGTTGGTCTTTGCGGGGAAAGTGGTAGTTTGTTGTATGCAGTTTTAAAAAGGTATGTTATCTGAGTTTGCATACAAAATTTCAGCATTGTATTCTTTATACTTTAGGAGATACAGCAATTTTAAGAAAAAAATTACCTTTTGTTGTGCTCGATGGGCGGGAAGGAATGGGCGTGGCAAAAATTCCTTCAAACTTGATCTTGGTCGGACGGACGGACAGACAGGGCTATATCAATTCGTCTTGTCATCCTGATCAAGAATATATATACTTTATAGGGTCCCCCTCCCCTCCTTCTTTGCGTTACATACAAACCGTCTCAAACAAACTTAATATACCCTGATACACAGTGTGTGTACAGGGTATAAAAACGAATAACGTTATATTAGCCAGTTTTGTTTACGGACAAAAGCGACGAGTAATACATAAGCGGGGAGTTCCCATTATGAACAGTGTAAGCAGCGCGAGTTGCAATAGAAATTATTTTCCACCACACGTCTAAGCACGCGCCTTGCCTGCATTTTTTCAAATTGTGATATTAATGTTGCGGTTTTTTTAGAGTAGACTGAACAAATCTAGCCCATTTGCGTTAAAAGATAAGAACCTTGCAAAATATGGGACACCCTAATGTACATTAAAAAAAAAAAAACTATTTTTTGAAAATTCTAACTGTTTCTAACGCCTTAAGAAAACCACCTTTGAAGGAGAAATGGGGGAAGGGAAAAAATTTGTGGTACGCCATTTTTTAGGGCTCCGTTCAATGTAATTGCCTTCTGATTTTCATGTTTCCATCATTTCTGGTGTCCGAGCTCTGGCCTTTTTATGGTACCTCTGCATATGAACCAGAATCATTGGTCGAAACCAGCCATATTGGATTACTGGTACTGGTAGCTCACATACGAAATAAAGAAGAAAAACCAGTAAGGATTGGAGTCGACTTTTCAATCAAAACCGATCTCATTTCCATTTAATATCATACATATAAATTTTTACTATTGTATACCACTTTGTTCCAAAGGTTTAAGGTTTTCTTATTTTGGCAATATGTGGGCGTGGCCACGCCTCTATTTTGATTGAATCTTGTTACACTATATCCCAATATCATACACACCAAATAACATTCCTGTAAGTTGTATGGTTCACGAGATATAAGCATTTCAAATTTGTACTATATGTGGGCGTGGTCACGCCTATTTTTTATTCTACTTGATTGAGCTTCGGGTCAGCTGTATACACTCCAAATTTGGTGTTCCTATCTCAAAAAAACAACCCAGAAAATACGACTTTTGTAATATTTTACCCGAGGTAGCTTCAGTTATTTGCGCCTCACCCCTAAACTAAGTCAAAAAGGGGGAAAAAAAACCAGTAAGGACGCTAACTTCAGCAAGGCTAAAGCTCATATACTCTTCACGCTTATTTCTTGTTCCACGCTCATTTGTTTGACTGAATATGTTTTCTCTTCATATAATTAGCCTATATACAAATTTTCATTGTTTGTGCTCATTGGGTACCGGAGAAATGCAAATTATTGATTTTAGGTAAAAGTGGGGGGAACCACGCCATGCCAAAAAAGTGTTCATGCCTCCCCAAGGACATAACTGTGAAGTTTCATGTCAATTGGTTAAGAAACAAGAAAGTTTTCCAAACAACGACGTGAATATTGCTTTTCTCATTTGTATGGCAGGTACCAGTTCCAGTTGCCCGATCTCAATGAAACTTTCAGGCATTTAATCGAACCATGTAAAACTACAAAGTTTTTTCAGCCCTCTATCATACAAAACAAAAAAGTTTTCCATTCAACGACGTTACATTTTAATTTCTCTTCCTCTTCTTCATTTTGTATGGGAGCTACCAGTTCTAGTTGCTCGATCTCAATTATTCAGGCATTATGTCGGACTATGCTAAACTACTATGTTTACATTTTCAGCCCTCTATCTTACAAAACAAAAAAGTTTTCCATACAACGACTCAAATTTGTTTTTCTTCTTCATTTCGTATGGGGGCTACCAGTTCCAATAATCCGATCATGCCGGTTCCGACCAATAATTTGACCACACATTAGAGAAGACTCCCTACAAAATTTCAGCTCGATATCTTCAAAACTGTGGGAGGAGATAGTATATTCACAGACAGACGGACAGACCGACATGGCTATATCAACCCGTATTGTCGAGCTGATCAAGAATAAATATACTTTATGGGGTCCCCCTCCCCTCCTTCTTGCTGTTACAAACTTCAGGACAAAGTTATAATACTATTCACTTGCGTGAATAGTATGGGCCGTTCACTAATTACGTAAGGCGATTTTTGCCTGTTTTTGACCCCCTCCCCCCTACATATAATAAACCAGTAAGGGCGGTATAGTCGAGTATACTCGACAATATTATTATATTATATTATATATATATATATATATATATATATATACCCTGCACACATGGTAGGCGGTGACACACCCTCAATCTACAAAAACATATTGATCTGACGTCGCCTATTCAAATAGTGTTCAAAATATCAAGAAAATCGGTCAAAAAATGCGGATTTTACGAAAAGTTTAAGTTTGTCGGCCTATGAGGGGTAGCCATTAAAGAGGGGGGAAGTTTCTGGAATGCAGTTTTTAAGGTGTATTGTATACAAATTTTCAGGGTTGTACCTTTGCTAAATTTGGAGATATAGCAATTTATAGAAAATAACTGATGGAAGGGAAATGAAAAGGAGGGGTGATTTTGGGTATGCAGTTTTGTAGGGCTATACATACTGAGTCTACATACCGACTTTAATGTTTCTATCTCTTTGGATGTTTGAGTTATATCGATTTAAAAAAGTAGGTGGGGCTGGATGGGCGGGAAAGAGTGGGCGTGGCAAAAAAAAATATAAACTTGATCTGCTGCCGAGCATCACGAGTCTACCCTCCAAATTTCAAGTCTCTAGCTCTTTTAGTTTCCGAGAACTGTTGGTTAGGACGGACGGACGGACAGACGGACGGACAGACGGACGGTCATGGCCCAATCAATTTCTCTTATCGTCCTGATCAAGAATATATATACTTTATGGGGTCCCCTTCCCCTCCTTCTGTGCGTTACATACATTTCGCTCAAACAAACACAATATACTCCGATACACAGTATGTGTACAGGGTATAAAAATAAGATTATGGTGACCACCCTTGTTTGATATATATTACGTAAGAATTTCAAATAAAAAAATTGTTTGATTTTTGAATTTTTATTTGTGAAAGGTAAGTTTTTAGTAACGTTTATTTGTACTTACGAAGCTCCCTTTTTGGTTTACATTCTTATTATACCCTGTACACATACTGTGTATCGGGGTATATTGTGTTTGTTTGAACGAATTGTATGTAACGCACAGAAAGAGGGCAGGGGGACCCTATAAAGTATATATATTCTTGATCAGGACGACAAGAGAAATTGATTAAGCTATGTCCGTCCGTCTGTCCGTCCGTCCGTCCGTATTCACCAATGGTTCTCAGAAACTATAATAGCTAGAGACTTGAAATTTGGAGGGTAGACTCGTGATGCTCGGCAGCAGATCAAGTTTGAACGGTTTTGTGCCACGCCCACTCCTTCCCGCCCATCCAGCACTACCCACTTTTTTAAAATGCTATAACTCGAACATCCAAAGAGATAGAAACATGAAAGTCGGTACGTAGACTCAGTATAAGTAGCTCTACAAAACTGCATACCACAATTTTTCCCCCTCCTCTTCATTTCCCCTCCCCCGGTTGTTTTCTTAAAATTGCTATATCTCCAATACTATTGAAGGTACGAACCTCAAATTTTGTAAACGAACTTAGTAAATATATATCTTTAAAAATGCATACCGCAAATTTCCCCTCACATTCATAGTTACCCCTCAGAGACCGACAAACTCAAATTTTTCGTTAAATCCACATTTTTTTGACCGATTTTCTTGATATTTTGAACACTATTTGATCGGGCGATGTCAAACCAACATTTTGTTGTAGATTTAGGGTGTGGCACCACCCACTATGTGTGCAGGGTATTATATTGTCGAGTATACTCGACTGTAGCGTCCTTACTGGATTTATTTTAAAGTTATTCTTTGTGAAAAGTCCAAGGGCTCAGAACCCATTCGGAAAGTGGATCTGCCAATGGAATATCTCTGTCAGTAGTTGTCGTTTCTAAGTTATTATTGACGATTGTGAAGTCGTCGACGTCTACCCATTCAACATTAGCCCCGATGCGGCACAAGACTTCTTTTCCTCGTCTTAAATACAAAGCTGAAACTTCTTCTTTTCCAATATTTGAAGTGCAGCCATGAAATTTTTTGTGCAGCTGTAGTCCCTTTTTCGACGCAAAGTATTTGGAGCATACAATACAAATTCTCCCTATGAGAGCATTTTGTATTGATGGACAGTAAAAATCGTAGGGTATAGCCTTGAATGGTGCCTCAATTTCCATATTTAAAGTCTGTCGCACAAACAGAGATGCAAAGTGATCAGATGCTTTAACATTCTCTGGAGCGGGAAACGTAAGCGAGTGTTCACACCGTAGTGGACACGGTGTTTCGATGTTTCGAATGTCACTCCTTATAATACCACAGCATTCTATATCAGTGCATTTTACAATTTGTAAAAAGTATTGGGATTCTTGCACATGTCTCGAATACCAATTCTGATGTTCCGCTATATTTGTCATTTCTTCAACGTCTTCATTGTCTGGAGGCACGAACTCCGCTATTACTGGTTCATTGTCTATCACAATCGAACTCCATATCTGTGACAAAATTTTACCCGCTTGAGCAAAGTTTTTGGTCTCTAAATCAGAGTCAATAGTTTTTCCATTTCCATCAAGATGATTTCCAAAAGTATCATACGGAAGCACCAGACTAGACAATGGAAGACTCAAAGGTGCCATACGTCGTTCAACCCTATTGAATGCACTTCGACCAGGTGCATTTGTAGCCACAAAAACGGCATCTATGTCTAGTTCCTTAAAATGTTTATTGGACTTGAAATAACTTTTGGATACCTCGTGTTTTCGTCGGGACCTCCATCGACTGAAAATATGATTATTGACTCTGAGACAAACTCTGCGAACTCCGGAAGTTTTAAAATGCGATTAAAGTCACAATAGTGGGTTCTTGTGGTAGACGACGAGTGTTTTCCAGATCTAATAGCAACATATGTAGGGCCACTGTAAGTGACAGCAACGGGTTTACCCATTCCTCCTTTTTCGATTCTCATTGCACCATATACAGACGGTATTAATTTATGACGTTCTGCAATTACCCAATCGTGATCTGGAAGGCGAACGCGATACTCCATATGCATTATTGCTGGTGACTGTTTATGAGCTGCCGTTATACCTATCGGTACCTTCGCTTTGTCATCCTATAAAAAAAATAATGAATCCATTTTAGTGCAAATACAAATTATAACGTTCTTCGCTTGTTGTTAAGCAAAGCGGAGTTTAAACAAGTATATTTTAAGCTGCTGTTAAGCAACTGATTATTATACTTCAATTTGCTGTTGAGCAAAAGATATGTTTAATTTTAATTATTTAGAAAGCTGTTCAGCTTCATTTATTGAGCTCCGTTCTGAGACTGAAACTTACAAGCTAACTCAGGACTAACACTACTTCGTACCCTAAGCATTGCAGACAGCGTCGCAGCAACAGAATGCTGATCTTGCAACTCGTGCAAGATATCATATTCCATTTGGTGTTCTGCAACAATGTTTTGTCAGCAACGTCGCGCTAACATCCGCCAAATGTTTACGTTATCTTCTGATTATGCAGATATTTTTGTGGCGTGATTTCTTCGTTCTCATGATTGCTAGGCGATCATGTTAACTTAGATACTTATAATTCAAATTAGTTAATTAAATGCAAATGAAAAGCTCCTTTGACAAAAAGAAAACCTGGTTTGGACCAAGCATAGATGCAAGACTCTCTAGATATCGAATAGTTGCCGTACAAAAATGTTGATCGACGAGAGACTTATGTAAGTCTGTTGCCGCTCTAACTAGCTTCACAGGAGCCGTTTTATCATGTTTATAGCCTGTACCTTTGTGCACGTCGACAATGTATGTAACACCTTAAAGGAGACATCTCCGACTATACAAAGTATATATATTCTTGATCAGTATCGAAAGAGAAGTCGATTTAGCCATGTCCGTCTGTCCGTTCGTCTGTCTGTCTGTATGACGCGTCGATCTCAAAAGTCGTATTTTCTGGGTTGTCTTTTGAGATAGGAACACCAAAGTTGGAGTGTATATAGCTGACTCGAACCCCAAGAAGATACAACAAAAAAATGGGCGTGGCCACGAACCTAATTAGTAATAATTTGAAACGCTTGTATCTCAAGAACCATACTACCTACAAGAATGAAACTTTGCGTGCATGTTATTCGGATAGAGTTTAACAAAGTTCTATCATAAAATGGGCGTAGCCACGCCCATATATAGCCAAAATATAAAACCGTAATATCTCTGTAACGAATTGGTCTAGAAGAGCAAAAATTGGTATGTTTGATATTGAATGGAAAGGAAATATGTTTCGATTTAAAAGTGGGCGGGGCAACGCCCTATAACAGACGTTACTAGTTGAAAGTACAGGGTATGTCGAAGTCGAGTACTGTCGACTCCAATCCCTACTGGTTTTTGCCTTCATTTGTTCGTGAATCACGGGGTAGCAAACGAAGATAGGTAGCGCTTCGGGATTGTTCAAACCCTTCCTTAAGCAGAGCTTCATGTAGATCATCAAGAGTGCGACATGAACGAATCATTTGTGATCTTCTCCTTTCATCAGTTTGACTTCCAAACATAGCTATGTTAGTAATAGCGTTAGTAAGTTCGAATTGATCCTCTTCGATTCTTGGACGCCCAGGATTGTCTGAAAGCCGTATCTATAAATTCAATTCATTTTAGCAACATGTTGAACAAACCATTAAGGACACTATAGTCGAGTATATTCGACAATATAATACCCTGCACACACAGTAGGTGGTGCAACACCCGAAATCTAAAAAAAAAATGTTTATTTGACATCGCCCGATCGAATAGTGTTCAAAATATCAAGTAAATTGCTCAGAAAAAGTGGAATTTACGAAAAATTTGAGTTTGTTGGTCATTGAGGGGTAACTTTTGAACAGGGGGGAAATTTGTGGTATGCAGTCTTAAAGATATATATTTACTGAGCTTGTATACAAAATTTCATGTTCATATCTTTATTAGTTTTGGAGATATTGATTTTTAGAGAAAACAACTCGGGGAGGGGCAAAAATTATGGTATGCAGTTTTGTAGAGTTACTCACACTGAGTCTACATACCGACTTTCATGTTTCTATCTCTTTGGATGTTCGAGTTACAGCGTTTTAAGAAAGTGGGTGGTGTTGGTTGGGCGGGAAGGAGTGGGCGTGGCACAAAACCGTTTAAACTTGGTGTAGTGTCAAGCATCACGAGTCTACCCTCCAAATTTCAAGTCTCTAGGTTTTACAGTTTCCGAGAACCATTGGTGAATACAGACAGACGGACGGACGGACAGGGCTCAATCGATTTCTCTTGTCATCCTGATCAAGAATATATATACTTTATGGGGTCCCCCTCCCCTCCTTCTGTGCGTTACATATATTTCGTTCAAACAAACTTAAAATACCCTGACACACTGTATGTCCAGGGTATAAAAATAATTAAATGTACATATGTATGTATATATTTACATTCGGATAATTACTTTTTTGGTGACTTCTGGATGCTCTTCACAAATCTTAGTCAGCAAAATTTTTCGCTTTTTCCTATAAGTAGATTGGTACTCAGCATTTTGTTTTTGCAAATTCTACTTTTCTAAAATAGATTTTGTGTGTTTTATTTTTATACCCTGTACACACACTGTGTATCAGGGTATATTAAGTTTGTTTGAGACGGAGGGGAGGGGGACCCTATAAAGTATATATATTCTTGATCAGGATGACAAGACGAATTGATATAGCCCTGTCTGTCCGTCCGTCCGTCCTCACCAATGGTTCTCGAAAACTATAAGAGCTAGAGACTTGAAATTTGGTGGATAGACTCGTGAGGTCAAACGCTAGATCAAGTTTGAAGGATTTTTTGCCACGCCCACTCCTTCCCGCCCATCGAGCACCACCCATTTTTTCAAAAGGCTGTAGCTCGAAAACCTGATGAGTTAGAAACATGAAAATGAGTATGTAGACTCAGTATGTATAGCTCTACAAAACTGCATACCACATTTTTTCCCCCTCCCCTTCGTTTCCCCTCAAAAAGTTGTTTTCTTAAAATTGCTGTATCTCCTAAACTATAATAGATACAATGCTGAAATTTTGTATGCAAACTCAGTAAACATACCTTTATAAAACTGCATACCACAAACTCATTTTAACGCTGTGTGACAACGCAAAGACAAACAAGTTGAAATTTGGCATAAATTGCGCTTTGAACACTGCTTTATCGTATTTGTAACAAAAACCGTACTTAACACTGCGAAAACTATTAAAGCTAGAGACTTGAAATTTGGAGGATAGTCTCGTGTGGTCGAACACTAGATGAAGTTTGAAGGAATTTTTGCCACGCCCATTCCTTCCCGCCCATCGAGCACAACAAAAGGTCATTATACCCTGCACATACAGTGTGTCAGGGTATATTAAGTTTGTTTGAACGAAATGTATGTAACGCACAGAAGGAGGGGAGGGGGACCCCATAAAATATATAAATTCTTGATCAGGACGACAAGAGAAATTGATTGAGCCATGTCCGTCCGTCTGTCCGTCCGTCCGTCTGTATTCACCAATGGATCTCGGAAACTGTAAGAGCTAGAGACTTGAAATTTGGAGGGTAGACTCGTGATGCTTGGCAGCAGATCAAGTTTATTTTTTTTTTGTGCCACGCCCACTCCTTCCCGCCCATCCAGCCCTACCCACTTTTTTAAATCGCTATAACTCAAACATCCAAAGAGATAGAAACATGAAAGTCGGTATGTAGACTCAGTATGAGTGGCTCTACAAAACTGCATACCACAAAATCCCCCCCTCATTTTCATTTCCCCTCCCCTAGTAATTTTCTCTAAATTGCTATATCTCCAAAATTAACAAAGGTATGAACCTGAAATTTTGTATACAAGCTCAGTGATAATACATCTTAAAAACTGCGTACCACAAATTTCCCCTCTCTTTGATGGCTACCCCTCAGAGACCAACAAACTTAAATTTTTCGTAAAATCCACATTTTTTGACCGATTTACTTGATATTTTGAACACTATTTGAAAAGGCGATGTCAGATCAATATGTTTTTGTAGATTGAGGGTGTGGCACCGCCTACCATGTGTGCAGGGTATTATATTGTCGAGTATACTCGACTATACCGCCCTTACTGGTTTTTTTCTTAAAATTGCTGTATCTCCTAAAGTATAAAGAATACAATGCTGAAATTTTGTATGCAAACTCAGATAACATACCTTTTTAAAACTG
The DNA here is from genome assembly GCA_034638295.1 of Phortica okadai. Classification (NCBI taxonomy): domain Eukaryota; kingdom Metazoa; phylum Arthropoda; class Insecta; order Diptera; family Drosophilidae; genus Phortica; species Phortica okadai. The sequence continues at coordinate 34,160,343 of CM067848.1, read as the reverse complement.
CATACAACAAACTACCACTTTCCCCGCAAAGACCAACACACTAAAATTTTGCAGCAATGCTTTGTAAAAATACCCGTACTAAAGCGCCATCTAATGGCAACATTGCACTGTGAGCCCTGCCTCACTATTAGCAAATACACAAACTATATCGTGGTACACTGCTTTTGCTGTCGGCGAATGTTTAACGTGTTATCAACATAGGTGTGTGTACAGGGTATTATATAGTTGAGAATACTCAACTATACCGCCCTTACTGGTTTTATCTGCATCTTCGCCCCCTAATCCACTGTCGGCGTTTAACTGTGATTCAAGAAGAGTGATTTGTTTTTCGGTATTGGACTGAGCCGGAGTTATGTGCTTGGGCTTTAAAATTTTTGTATCCTGGTTATTGTTTTCAGATTCAGCGTTAATTTCAACTATTTCTACTTTTCGAGAATTTGATTTCTGGGTTGCATTAAAATCTATTTATATTACGGGTTTTTCTGCGCAAGATGTATTCACTGTTGCCTAAAAAGGAAATATATTATAAATTAGTGAATTGCAAAAAATTTTAACAAAAATACTTACCTCCTTATTGAAAAACTTTATCAAGTTCACTTTTTTTCTCGCAGATTCTTCATTAACACTTCTTAATTGTCCAATATTTGGTTTTCACATCTTTACCGTGATTCGCCTTTGCTGATTTCCAAAACTTATTACTATCTTCTTGGACTTTCATGCCGGAATGACCAGGATAACATTTTTTGTATGCGTTGAAGAACCTTTTATACAAATCGGCATTTGACAGGGAGGCCATGATTATTATTTTGCATCACACGTCTAAGTACGCGCCTTGCCTGCATTTTTTCAAATTGTGATATTAATGTTGCGCCTTTTTGTGATCTTACGTAGGAAGTTTCTAACTCTAACTGTTCTAATTGTTTGTAACCCCTTAAGAAAACCACCTTTGTAGGAGAAATGGGTGGGAGGGAAAAAATTTGTGGTACGCCATTTTTATACCCTGCACATACAGTGTGTCAGGGTATATTAAGTTTGTTTGAACGAAATGTATGTAACGCACAGAAGGAAGGGAGGGGGGCCTCATAAAGTATATATATTCTTGATCAGGACGACAAGACGAGTTGATTTAGCCATGTCCGTCTGTCTGTATATATACAATCTCCTCCCACAGTTTTGAAGATATCGAGCTGAAGTTTTGCACAGAGCCTTCTTATTCGTGCAGTCAACTCATTTATCGGATCCAGCCATAGCGGACCACTGGAACTGGTAGCCCCCATACGAAAAGAAGAAGAAAAATGAACAAAACTTGAATCGTTCTATGGAAAACTTTTTTGTTTTGTACGATAGAGTGCTGAAATTTTAAACATAGTAGTTTTACATGGTCCGACTACATGCCTGAAAGTTTCATTGAGATTGGACATCTGGAACTGGTAGCTCCCATACAAAATGAAGAAGAGGAAGAGAAGCAATATTCACGTCGTTGTATGGAAAACTTTTTTGTTTTTTAACCAATTGACTTGAAATTTTAAAGTTATGTTCTTAGGGAGGAATGAAAACTATTTTGACCAAAAGTGGGCGTGCCCACGCCCTTTTTTTATCGAAAATTGACCCGTTGTATGGAAAACTTTTTTTCTTTTCAACCAATTGACTTGAAACTTTACAGTTATATTGTTAGGGAGGAATGAAAACTATTTTGACCAAAAGTGGGCGTAGCCACGCTTACTTATCGCAAAACTTGAACCGCTGTATGAAAACTTTTTTGTTTTTTAACCAATTGACTTGAAACCTTACAGTTATGTTGTTAGGGAGCCATGAAAACTATTCATTTACTTTTTTTTATAGTGACACAACGTGAAAAGTATTATAGCTTCAACCTTGCTGAAGATAGCGTCCTTACTGGTTTTTCTGAAAATTAGTGAAAAAGTTATATTGTCGGGCTACTGGGCCTGGTGGGTAATGTTCATTGGGTTTCTAAGCATTCGACACTGCATAAATACCATGCACCTTTTTCGAATTTTTTTTTTTTTTTTTTTGGTTTTCTTACTTTGCTACGGAAGAATTTGTATAAAATTTGTAAGGTTTTACAAATTGTTGCTTAAATGAAAAAGTTTTAAAGTGAATTATTTACTAAGCAGTGGTCAACCAGAAGAGAGATAGCTTTTAAAAGATGGCCTGTATATTCAGTTACAAGAAAAAAAATATTTCATATACTCAAATGTAAAATTGTTCTTTTTTTATTTTGGACAGCTTTTTTTTTAAAATACCCCTCTGGGCGACGACTTAAAAATTTTCGAGAGGCACGCTTCCCAGGGATCGGACCTTCGATCTGTTACAAACTTCTGCACAAAGTTATAACATTATTCATTGCGTGAAGAGTATAAAAAGGAAAAATAATTTTTTGAATAATTGGGATTAAATTTATGTTAACATTATATTATCGGAGGGCGGCACCACGAACGACGACACCTTGGTCGGCATTTGCTCTTCATATTGGGGCAGGCCGTAAGCGTCGAACTCATAATTGAAATAATCATATACATATAATTCATCGGCGCTGACATAATGAAATGCAACCGGATACTCCGAAAGGCAATCGACGCACTGTTAAGATTCACAAAGGGCAATTAGTTGATGGGCAGTTCTTTACCAGCATGTTGTTCAAACTTACCGCACGTGGATTATAGAAGGCATACTTGAAATACCAAAAGTCCATGCCATTATAGTTCGAGATGAGCGTGGAGTATGGGGCAAATGGCAGAAAGCGATTCTTGAGCAATACGTCGCGAGAATCGCCTGCAAAGACGCCAACATTCATGAGACAAGTCCCAATCTCAACGTCCTCTGCACTATTGTCTTTCTGTCGACATTTCGTTGGATCGGTCAAGCCATTTACGACAAATCGACGCAACGCCTCACGGCTGAGCACATAACCGCTGCCGCCAGACATGTAAACCTAAACCGAAGACAATAAGGATCTTTAATCAATAACAAAACTTTCCGCTTACCGCATTCTTCGCCTTCGATGTGAACAGTTTGAAATTGTAGCCAAAGTAAATTGGCCATGTTGTCGAAAAGGGATAGAGCATGTAACGCAAATTCTCCACAAACACAAACCTTCACAACATAAAGCAGAAACAAGGCTAAGTTATAATTTTTGCAGAGTAATAAACATAAAACACAAAATCATTTAGATCTGAAAAACTAAAAAAAAAAACCAGTAAGGACGCTAACTTCAGCAAGGCTGAAGCTTAAATACTCTTCACGCTTATTTCTTGTGCCACGCCTATTTTTTTTGACTGAATATATTTTCTCTTCATCTAATTAGCCTATATACAAATTATCATTGTATTTGCTTATTGGGTACCGGAGATATGCAAATTATTGATTTTTGGTAAAAGTGGGCGTAACCATGCCCATTGTTTTCAAAATAGTTTTAGTGCCTCCCCAAGAACATAACTGCGAAGTTTCAAGTCAATTGGTTAAGAAACAAAAAAGTTTTCCATACAACGACGTGAATATTGCTTCTCTTCTTCTTCTTCATTTTGTATGGCAGGTACCAGTTCTAGTTACCCGATCTCAATGAAACTTTCAGGCATTTAATCAAACCATGTAAAACTACTATGTTTAAAATTTCAGCTGTCTATCATACAAAATAAAAATGTTTTCTATATAACGATTCAAATTAGTTTTTCTTCATTTCGTATGGGGGCTACCAGTTCCAATAATCCGATATGGCCGGTTCCGACCAATGATTTGACCACACATTAGAGACGACTTCCTGCAAAATTTCAGCTCCATATCTTCAAAACTGTGTGAGGAGATAGCATATACACAGACAGACGGACAGACGGACATGGCTATATCAACTCGTCTTGTCGAGCTGATCAAGAATATATATACTTTATGGGGTCCCCCTCCCCTCCTGCTTGCTGTTACAAACTTCAGGACAAAGTTATAATACTATTCACTTGCGTGAAGAGTATGGATCAGGTTAACAAAATAACTTATTGCTTGATTATCAATTTAAGTTGATATTTAATGATTACATATTATAAAGTGAGTTATGAAGACGATACAAATTGAAAAACATTATGAAATATAATCTCTGAGGGGTAACCATCGAAGAAAGGGAAAATTTGTGGTATGCAGTCTTAAATATGTATTCTTACTGAGCTTGTACACAAAATTTAGTAAAAATGTGGTATGCAGTATTGTAGATCTACTGAGTCTACGTACCGACTTTCATGTTTCTATCTCTTCGGGTTTTCGAGAACGATTGGTGAGGACAGACGGACGGACGGACATGGCTATATCAACTCGTCTTGTCGTCCTGAAAAAAATATATATCTCTATATTTTGTAGGATCCCCATTTGGTCTGAAGCAAACCTACTATACCCCGATACAATAGCAATAGCAATAGTTATTTTTTTTGGAAATGTGTACCTTCATTCTGATTGACACAAGTTGGAATACTATAACATAGCAAATAACGTAGTACAGCAAAGAAACGAAAAAGATGGTCATAAAAGATTAAAGAAAAAGCCAGTAAGGACGCTGTATTCAGCAAGGCTGAAGCTTATATACTCTTCACGCCCTTTTTTTGAGCCACTCCCACTTTTTATACCCTGTACACATACTGTGTATCAGGGTATATTGTGTTTGTGCAAAAGCCAAATGTATGTAACGCACAGAAGGAGGGTCGGGGGACCCCATAAAGTATATATATTCTTGATCGGGACGACAAGAGAAGTTGATTAAGCCATGTCCGTCCGTCTTACCGTCCGTCCTCACCAACGGTTCTCGGAAAGTATAAGAGCTAGAGATTTGAAATTTTGAGGGTAGACTCGTGATGCTCGGCAGCAGATCAAGTTTATTTTTTTTTTTTGCCACGCCCATTCCTTCCCGCCCATCGAGCACAACCACAGGTCATTTTTTTTCTTAAAATTGCTGTATCTCCTAAAGTATAAAAAATACAATGCTGAAATTTTGTATGCAAACTCAGTTAACATACCTTTTTAAAACTGCATACAACAAACTTCCATTTTCACCGCAAAGACCAACAAACTAAAATTTGCAGCAATTACCTTACCCAATACACAATCCATATCGTGGTACACTGCTTTTGCTGTCGGCGAAAGTTTAACATGTTATAAACACAGGTGTGTGTACAGGGTATTATATAGTTGAGAATACTCAACTATACCGCCCTTACTGTTTTCAACTTTCTATATGGGAGCTACCAGTTCCAGTTATCCAATCTCAATGATCAATCAATCAGGCATTTAGTCGAACTATGTAAAACTGCTATGTTTGAAATTTCAGCCCTCTACCATACAAAAAAAACCAGTAAGGACACTATAGTCGAGTATACTCGACAATATAATACCCTGCACACACAGTAGGTGGTGCAACACCCTAAATCTACAAAAAAAATTTTGATTTGACATCGCCCGATCGAATAGTGTTGAAAATATCAAGTAAATTGGTCAAAAAAAGTGGAATTTATGAGAAATTTGAGTTTGTTGGTCATTGAGGGGTAACTTTCGAGGGGAATTTTGTGGTATGCAGTTTTAAAAATACGTTTTTACTGGGCTTGTCTGCAAAATTTCAGGTTCGTATCTTTAATGGTTTTGAAGGTACAGCAAATTTAAGAAAACAACCGAGGGAGTGGAAATGAAGGGGAGGGGGGAAAATTGTGGTATGCAGTTTTGTAAAGCTACTTATATTGAGTCTACATACCGACTTTCATGTTTCTATCTCTTTCGATGTTCGAGTTATAGCGTTTTAAAAAAGTGGGTGGTGCTGGATGGGCGGGAAGGAGTGGTTGTGGCACAAAACCATTCAAACTTGATCTGCTGCCGAGCATCACGAGTCTACCCTCCAAATTTCAAGTCTCTAGCTATTATAGTTTCTGAGAACCATTGGTGAATACGGACGGACGGACGGACAGACGGACATAGCTTAATCAATTTCTCTTGTCGTCCTGATCAAGAATATATATACTTTATAGGGTCCCCCTGCCCTCCTCTGTGCGTTACATACATTTCGCTCAAACAAACACAATATACCCTGATAGACAGTATGTGTACAGGGTATAAAAACTAAAAACGATGTTCGACCGGGCGTCGAACCTGCAACATCTCGATTAGCAGCTTAGTCAACTTCCACTGATCCATCCGCATGGTTGTATATTTCATTTTTGTCTTGACCGAGGTTTGAACCCCTGACTTTCGGATTGCCGGTCACGTATTCTTCAACTGGACTATAGCCGCGTTTAAATTTTTTTGACAATATTGAAGTTTTGATTGTCATAACATAACTATAGCGTTAAATACATAGTTAACGTTTAACGTTTTGGAAGTCGAATAAGAAGTTTTACTTCAAAAATAGTGTTCAATTTGAATTATCCTCATAGTCAATTTATAATTCTTATTTTAAAAAATTCTAGATCAGAAACTATTTAAATATTCTTAAAATAATTAAAAACATACAAAATAATAAAAATATTATCAAAATCATAAATTAAAATATTAAAATAATTATTGTCACGACCGGTCATCGAACCCAGGACCTTCCGATTGCCGGCCGTCTACTTTACCACTGCACCATTGACTTGATAATTTTTCTTGAACAATATTGATAAAATTGTCATTTTATAATTGACAAAAAAATTATAAAAAACCAAAAAAATCTTTTTGCATCGATCGGGAGTCGAACTCGCAACATCTGGATTAGCAGCTTAGTCAGCTACCACTAAGCCACCGGTTTGGTTATTTTTCGAATGTCAATATTGATTTCTTAATTGTCACATTACTCAAATAGCGTTAAATATTTAACGTTAACGCTTTGGAAGTCGAATATGAAGTTTTACTTCAATAATAATTCTAATAAATTCTAAGACTGTGCACAGTTTCAGCTCGATAGCTTCAAAACTGAGGGACTAGTTTGCATACATACAGACAGACCGACAGACAGACAGACCGACAGACGGACATGGCAAAATAAACTCGTCTTGTCGTCCTGATCAAGAATATATATACTTTATACAGTCGGAAATGAATATTTCGATCTGTTACAAACTCCGTGACGAAGTTAATATACTATTCACATACGTGAAAAGTATAAATATTTATCGGTGAGAAAAAATCTTCGATTAATAACTAAAAAATATATTTAAGAAGCTCGAGTTAAAATTTGAGACTAAGTACGTGAAAACTATATAAAAACAAATTTGAGTCGTTGTATGGAAAATTTGTTTGTTTTGGAAGTTAGAGGGCTGAAATTTCAAACATAGAAGTTTTGCATAGTCCGACACAATGCCTGAATCACAATTCATTGAGATTGGACAACTGGAACTGGTACCTGCCTGAAGTTCAGGAAGAGAAATCAAGATTTAAGGTCGTTGTATGGAAAACTTTTTTGTTTCTTAATTAATTGACTTGAAACTTCACACTTATGTTCTTGGGGAGGCATTAAAACTATTTTGACAAAAATGGGCATGGTTACGCCCACTTTTAGCCCAAATCAATAATTTGCATATCTCCAGTACCAATTGAGCAAAAACAATGAAAATTGGTTTATAGCCTAATAAGATGAAGAGAAAATAGATTCAATAAACAAAATAGGCGTGGCACAAGAAATGGCATGAAGAGTATCGAAGCTTAAGCCTTGCTGACGTTAGCGTCCTTACTGGTTCTATTTTGTCTATGTGTGGGCGTGGCCATTTTGTGAATCTTATTGCACTCTGTCCCAATAGAATAGAATAGAAATTTAATGTTCCAATCTCAAAAGAGAACCGACAATGTAAAACTTTTGAAATTTTTTACCCGAGCTAGCGCCAGTTATTTGCCTCTCGCCGCTTATCTTAGTTCCATAGATGAAAAACAAAATAAACTTGGTCTGTTTAATGAATCAAAAATCGACCAGCGTATGTACTTTGTATTTTCCGAGGTGTTTCCTTCTGGGGGTTGTATGGGTTTTCGATGCGCACAAAACTAATATATAATAATGGCATATCTCTGGAACCGATTTGTCTAGAAGAGTGAAAATTGGAATGTATGATATTGAATTACACCCTCTAGCAGTCGAAATAAATTTAAGGGACAGGGTATGTCGAAGGTGATCACTCTCGACTACAATTTCTTACTGGCTTCTTTTGAATCTTATTTTTCTTTATCTTAATAGTCTACATATCAATTTTCATTATTATACTTCATTGGGTTTAAGAGACAAGGAAATTGTTGATTTTGGTTATAAGTGGGCAGTGCCATATCCGTTTTATGTTAAAACCAGTAAGGGCGGTCTAGTCGAGTATACTCGACAATATAATACCCTGCATACATGGTAGGCGGTGCCACACCCTCAATCTACAAAAACATATTGATCTGACGTCGCCTATTCAAATAGTGTTCAAAATATCAAGAAAATCGGACAAAAAATGTGGATTTTACGAATAATTTAAGTTTGTCTGCCTCTGAGGGGTAGCCATCGAAGAGGGGGGAAGTTTGTGGTATGCAGTTTTTAAGATGTATTATCACTGAGCTTGTATACAAATTTTCAAGGTCGTACCTTTGTTAATTTTGGAGATATAGCAATTTTTAGAAAATAACTGGGGGAGGGGAAATGAAAAGGAGGGGGGATTTTGTGGTATGCAGTTATGTAGGACAATACATACTGAGTCTACATACCGACTTTGATGTTTCTATCTCTTTAGATGTTTCAGTTATAGCGATTTAAAAAAGTGGGTGGGGCTGGATGGGCGGGAAGGAGTGGGCGTGGCAAAAAAAACTTGATCTGCTGCCGAGCATCACGAGTCTACCCTCAAAATTTCAAGTCTCTAGCTTGTATAGTTTCCGAGAACCATTAGTGAATACGGACAGACGGACGGACATGGCTTAATCAATTTCCCTTGTCGTCATGATCAAGAAAATATATACTTTATGGGGTCTCCCTCCCCTCCTTCTATGCTTTATATACATTTCGTTCAAACAAACTTAATATACCCTGACATACTGTATGTGTTGAGTATAAAAATCATGGGAGTGTTTTAGAGTAGAATGAACAAAATTAGCCCATATGCGTTAAAAAATAAGAACCTTACAACTAAAGGGCACACCGCATGGTCCACAAATTAAAATGTGTTTTTATCTTTTGAAAAATGTGCAAACTTACGTATCATCATCAGCCTTCATAAACCAATCGGCCTCGTCGAGTAAATTTTCATAAATATATTTAAGCGCTGCTTTCGTCTTTCCCCAAAGCACTTCATAAGTGTCAAGTTTCTCTAATACGATCGTGTCGAGTTCATCGTCCGGCTGAGACGTTACAAAATAAAGCTTATTGCAGCGTTTACCCCAAGTACGCATTACATGAATCGCTTTCGTTTTGTGATTCGCTGGCGTTGTCATCACCCAACAGAGCACCCGTACCTCGCGTTCCAATGTCGCGGCGAGTGTTTCCTTCCGTTGCGTTGCAATACCATTCATTCCGCTCTTGAATGCTTGGTCAAGATTATCGATTGTCACTGTATTACCGGCCCAACTCATCCAACCGGAAAAAAGCGAAACAATCAATACGCCAAAGATGAGCACAACAATCAACAACAACAGTCGGTGTGGCAATCGATAGATCTTACGCCGTGTCACGCCCACGCCATCGCTTGTAATTAAAATTTCCAAATTGTCGCGCTTTAGCGGCGTTTCAAGTGCGGCATGATGTAAAGACATTTCGTCAATAGCGCACTTATGAGATTGGTCGATTTCAATGAAAGAAATGAGTATCGACGCACACATATTTCTTGGCATTTTAATTAACTAATTGCTTGATATCGAGTTCACTGATAAGCGACCCTTGTCTTTCTTTATCATTAATATACAGCATACGAGTTAGTCAGAAATATTCAAGTAAGTATTTATCGGTACAAATATGAAACACAAGAAAAATTAAATAAAAATCTTCATAGATAAAAAATTTATCAATTTAAAGATAATACTTTATCAGCCGCATGCATGTCGAATACAAACAGAAACCTTTTTTAGCACTAAAACATTCATCAGTACCATCCAACAAGTTTCGGCAAAACCGAAAATACTTCCCTTTCTGTTTATACCCTTTACCTTATGGTACAAGGGTACATTAGTTTTATCCACGTCGACAATGTCTCCTTAAAGGAAACTATAATAGATAGAACCAAAAGCTTTTCGTAGGTCGATTCTGTTATTCATTGCGCATTCTTCATTCTTTTAAGATAGGAACACCAAATTTTGAGTGTATATAGCTGACTTCAAGCCCAAACAAATAGAATAATCAATGGGCATGCAAATTCAATCATAATACGGGCGTGGCCACGCCCACATATTGCCAGAATAGGAAAACGTTATATCATTGGAACCAATTGAACTAGAAGAGTAAAAATTTGTATGCATGACATTAAATAGGAATGGAATCAGTTTTGACTGAAAAGTGGGCGGGGTGACGCCCTATTACAGCCGTTACTAATTGAAGGTACAGAGTTTGTCGAAGTCGAGTACTGTCGACTCCAATCCGTACTGGTTTTTATACTGTTCACGCAATGCTTAGTATTAGACAGACATTTCCGGCTGTACAAAGTACATATATGTATATATTGCCATGACATTCTGCCTGTATAGATGTATACAATCTTCCACAGTTTTGAAGTTATCAAAATTCAATTTTATAGAGAACATTTGGTTTGAGTGATTTACTCATTTGTCGGATGCGGCATGATATGACAACTGGAACTGGTAACCCCCATACCAAAAGAAGATGAACCAGTGAGGACAATAAAGTCGATAATATAATACCCTGCTTACGCGTTAGGCGGTGCAACAGTGTTTAAAATATCAACAAAATTGGTAAGAAAAATGTGGAATTTCCGAAAAATTTGAGTTTGTTGGTCTTTGAAGGGAAATCATCAAAAAAGGGATATTTTGTGGTCTTAGTCTTAGATATGAACATATATTTACTGAGCTCGTATACGAAATCTTAGGTTTGTACTTTTTATAGTATTGGAGATATAGCAGTTTTAAGAAAACAACGTTTAGGCGGAAAACGAGGGAAGAGTATTTTTTGTAGGGCTATACATATTGAGTCTACATATCGATTTTCATGTTTCTATTTCATTCAGATTCACGTCGTTATATGGAAAACTGTTTTGTTTCTTAATCAATTGACTTGAAACTTTAAACTTATGTTGTTAGGGAGGCATGAAAACTATTTTGACCAAAAAATGGGCATGGCTACGCCCACTTTTAGCCAAAATCAAAATTTTTTCATATCTCCGGTACCCAATAAACAAAAACAATGAAAATTGGTAAATAGGCTAATATGACGAATAGAAAATAGATTCAGTAAAAAAAAATAGGCGTGGCACAAGAAAGTACGTGAAGAGTATATAAGCTTCAGCCTTGCTGAAGATAGCGTCCTTACTGGTAATTTCTCCTTTTTTTATGTTGGTCCCCATAAAAAACATACAATAAATTTTGTGCCACTTGAATAGCGTTCAAATGCATTAAATATATCTTAAATATATTTAAACCAAAGAAATAAGCCAGTTTGAAACATAAGAATTTTATTAAGGAATTTTTGAAGTGAAACTTCTTTAGCATGGGTGTGATTTGAAACTCGATGAAACGACATGAAAACCAGTAAGGACGCTATAGTAGAGTATACTCGACAATATAATACCCTGCACGCACAGTGGGTGGTGCAACACCCTAAATCTTCAAAAAAATGTTGATTTGACATCGCCCGATCGAATAGTGTTCAAAATATCAAGTAAATTGGTCAAAAAAAGCGGAATTTACGAAAAATTTGAGTTTGTTGGTCATTGAGGGGTAACTTTCGAACAGAGGGGAATTTTGTGGTATGCAGTCTTAAAGATATATATTTACTGAGCTTGTATACAAAATTTCATGTTCATATCTTTATTAGTTTTGGAGATATTGCTTTTTAGAGAAAACAACTCGGGGAGGGGAAATCAAGGGGAGGGGGAAAATTTGTGGTATGCAGTTTTGTAGAGCTCTTCATGCTGAGTCTACATACCGACTTTCATGTTTCTATCTCTTCGGGTGTTCGAGTTACAACGTTTTAAAAAAGTGGGCTGTGCTGGATGGGCGGGAAGGAGTGGGCGTGGCACAAAACCGTTTAAACTTGATGTAGTGCCAAGCATCACGAGTCTACCCTCCAAATTTCAAGTCTCTAGCTTTTACAGTTTCCGAGAACCATTGCACAGTGGCCGGATTAGCCCGAATTTGCGCATAAACATAACCGACATACTTAGAGCGTTGTAGTTTGGCATATTTACTACTTACGGTATATATAAGAAACGAAAAAAATTTCAGACCGATCCGACCATGCCCTCATTTACTCTCCATATAACCCCATTTTGAAAAAGTGTTTTTTTTTTAATTCTTTTTCTTGCTTAAAAAATTTATAAACAATATAGATAAATAAAATTAAATTTTAGTTCTGCTATATCTAAAACATAATATTTATATTTCTCTTATAAAAAAAAGAAAACACACTAAAGTAAATGCGATGTTAATTCAGTTTTTCATAGTATACTATAGTAGTTTTTAAAATTCCTCTTCTACTTCTAATTCTAATGGATTATTGTCCAAATCACAGTCTAATTCGTCATCAGAGCACTCATTTTCTTCCTGAGGAACGACGTCCGGTTGGTCCAATAGCGCCAGCACGTCTAGTGGCAAGTTTTTTCGACTTCTGTTCAATCTTTTATTCATATAGAGACTTGACAGAAGTGGATCCGAAGAATCTATTGAGCGATTGTAAATGTCAGTCAAATTGTTAGTCCGACTGTTTTGTCGCGCATGTAACAGTCTATCGCGTTTAAAAAGTTTGTTGCGCGCCTCGGATCCATTTTCTCCTAAGCATCCAAGAGGAATAGTTGAGGTAGACATTATTTGAGTTCCATGGACCAAAATCTTATGAACAGTTGGCGACATCGGATACCACGGATACTTAGCCATATACAGAGATGCAGTTTTAGTGCATAATTCTTCAAATTTAAGTGAGTTTATTTGAAATTCACATGAAATCGCAACTAAGATAGTGTGGAAGCTTTGAAGAATATTAGCATCAAATTCTAATATGGACGCAAATAAAGTGATGTTCGAAAACGCCTTCCTTGCAGTATTTCCATCATTAGAATTACCACTTCCGTTTTGTTTTGGTCTATCAACATGAAGTCCCATTTCTTTCCACAATCTTTTCTGAATATTTTTTTTTCGCAAATGCAAATTGGTTTTATCATTTGTGTCTCTTATTTGCCATTTGTTAAGACCAATTCGATATGAAATGTGGAGTACAAATTCAAAGAATCGTATCCAAGAATGTAAGGGGCTTACTCCATACTGTAGCGTATCAGGCCTTGGCTTAAATATTTCTGCATTTATACCCTTAGTCATCAAGAACAGTTTTGGAGTTGCTCCACATATTGGACATGACTGGGAAGATTTCGTATCCGTTAGAATGTTTAAAACTTTACCGTCAATAAGAGTCATGTGCAATTCAAAGGAAACACTGACAAACCTATTCTCAAAGTCATCAAAGATGTAGGGCGTTAGTTTTCGGATTTGCTCATCCAAATTGTTTTTCTCTTTTAAAATATGCTCTTTGCTTTCTTTTATAAATTCCATTTTAAGCGGTCTACAAAACCTAACGGATTGAGTGGTATAATTCATCCATAGAATTCTTCCCAAGGAATCTAATAACTTTAATGGTATAAGACTTGTGACAAATAATGATTGGTCAAATGTATTAGGCTCTTTCCCTTCAAATCGCTGTTTATACATGCTGTGACCAGTCGATCCGTCGAACCCATAGCTAACAATTAACTTTACGTCAGTTATATTAGAAAATTGACATAAAACATCCTTTTGGAGTGTCATGATTCTTTGTGCGGTATGGTTTAACAAGTTTTGTAAGGAAACTTGGGCCACTGTTTCAGTCACTTGGATGTCCTTGGGTCTGCATTTTGACTTTGCATTAAAAACTTTATCATAGGTTGGAAATATATCGCAACCATGTTTGTGACTTAAGCTTCGCATGTTATTGTACTGCTGTTTGCTCAGCGAATTCTCAAGTAAAAACGACAAAGCTTCATCTGGAGAAATTGGAATTGGATCCTTTGAATTATTTTTTTTTCCATCCGAGCTATGTATATTTTCCTTTAAAACCAATCCGGTGTGCTCATCTTTTGACTTTTTGCTCGAAACTATAGCAGCATGCAGGAGCAACGACGTATTATGGCCTTGTTCCGTGGAAAGCTCTGTTGCTATTTTTCTTTTTAAACTGCTGCTGCCCTCGGAATAACTTATTCGTGGACGACCCCCGGTCTTTGTTAACAAATCCTTCTTATTAATTATAATTTTTAATTTGGAAGAAAGCCACATTTTATGCTCGACTTTAAATCTGGAAATCAGCCTATTGCATTTGGGTAAATACTTATTGATGTAACTAGTGTAATTGCTAATTTGCTTCATAATTTGCTGTTTCTTCGATGGATTGAGAGTACTATTAATTTGTTGGAAAATCCAATCAGATACAGCACTAGTTTTGCGCCCACCATCAATCCATTGCTCAAGCATTGCTGAATGACTAAACTCTAAGTTAACTGCAATAACATAAAAAGTTTTGCAAATGAGCAAAAATGAGCAAGTAAAATTAATTAAACTATACTAAAAACATTTCAATGAAGAAAACTGCATCAATAGTTGCAAGAAGGAGCGAGAAGAATATCAACTTTTACTCAACGAAACACGTAAAATATTGGTTAAGGTCATCAAAAAAGCATACACAACAACAGCACGTTAAAACAACATACTATGCAAAAAATTATAAGCTATTTTTTATCACCTGCATTCTACATACCTTGTGACGTATTCTCCATTGCAAAACACTTCATGTATTTTCCGGAAAATGTTGATTTGTTTGCTATAATGTTTACTTATTTCGGCAAGAACCTAGCTCGACAATTTTGGTCGAAGAAACAACTGTTTTTCAGGGCTGATGTAACGAATCAGGGGTGATCAAAAAATATTTGGCATAGCAAATCGGAAGCGTAGTTCTATATTCTAGTACGTTTATCAAGTTTTAATCAAAAATTCCAGAATTTTCTTTTTGAGGTTTCTGGCAAAATTTGGTCTGTTTCGGCTACAGTGCATTGGTGAATACAGACGGACGGACGGACGGACGGACGGACGGACAGACGGACAGGGCTCAATCGATTTCTCTTGTCATCCTGATCAAGAATATATATACTTTATGGGGTCCCCCTCCCTTCCTTCTGTGCGTTACATACATTTCGTTCAAACAAACTTAATATACCCTGACACACTGTATGTGCAGGGTATAAAGAGACAGACTATACATTTACATATATGATTTAGCCTGCGAGAGAATGAAACAGAATATAGAATGACGGTCTGTAGTCACAAAGTGAGTAGTCATAAAAAAAAGTAACAACAACAACATGCTTTGTTGCAATGTTGGCATTCCTCTTCAATCGTCACTTTCGCCATCTGGCGCATATGCAACAACAACTAACCTGGCACATTTACTCCAAGTATTACAATAACACTTGTTGTTGTTATTTTCGTCATAAACATTCTCCGTTAGGTCGGACAGTGTGGTTGTTGCTACCTATGACACTGTCTGAGCGTATGCATTGTGCTTGTTGTTGCCCGCTAATCGGCTTCATAATATACACATGAGCCGCGAAATCATCTGCAGTTAATAATGTTGAAGCCCGTTCAATTTTGCAATTGACAATAATACCCTTTCCATTGCTGTAATTAGCAAATAAAAACCAGTAAGGACGCTATAGTCGAGTATACTCGACAATATAATACCCTGCACACACAGTAGGCGGTGCAACAACCCAAATCTACAAAAAAATGTTGATTTGACATCGCCCGAACAAGAAGTGTTCAAAATATCAAGTAAATCGGTCAAAAAATGTGGAATTTACAAAAAATTTGAGTTTGTAGGTCATTGAGGGGTAACTTTCGAAAAGAGGGGAATTTTGTGGTATGCAGTTTTAAAGATACATAATTTCTCAGCTTGTCTACAAAATTTCAAGTTCGTACCTACAATAGTTTTGAAAATACAGCAATTTCAAAAAAAACATCGGGGGAGGGGAAATGAAGAGGAGGGGGAAAAATTGTGGTATGCAGTTTTATAGAGCCACTCATACTTAGTCTACATACCGACTTTCATGTTTCTATCACTTTGGATTTTTGAGTTATGGCGTTTTAAAAAAGTGGGTGGTGCTGGATGGGCGGGAAGGAGTGGGCGTGGCACAAAACCGTTCAAACTTGATCTGCTGCCGAGCATCACGAGTCTACTCTCCAAATTTCAAGTCTCTAGCTATTATGGTTTCTGAGAACCATTGGTGAATACGGACGGACAGACGGACGAACATGGCTGATTCAATTTGTCTTGTCGTCCTGATTAAAAATATATATACTTTATAGGGTCCCCCTGCCCTCCTTCTGTGCGTTACATACATTTCGCTCAAACAAACACAATATAAATTTGATAAATTGAGAGGAAAAAAATATTAACCAGTAAGGACGCTATCTTCAGCAAAGCTGAAGCTATAATACTTTTCACTTTGTGTCATTATAAAAAAAACTAAATGAATAGTCTTCATGCCTCCCTAACAACATAACTGTAATGTTTCAAGTCAATTCGTTAAAAAACAAAAAAGTTTTTCATACAACAGGTCAATTTTCGCTATAAAAGGGCGTGGCCACGCCCACTTTTTATCAAAATAGTTTTCATTCCTCCGTAAGAACATAACTGTAAAGTTTCAAGTCAATTGGTTAAAAAACAAAAAAAGTTTTCCATACAACGGGTCAATTTTCGATAGAAAAGGGCGTGGGCACGCCCACTTTTGGTCAAAATAGTTTTCATTCCTCCCTAAGAACATAACTGCAAAGTTTCAAGTCAATTGGTTAAAAAACAAAAAAGTTTTTCATACAACGGGTAAATTTTCGCTAAAAAAGGGCGTGGACAACGGGTAAATATTCGCTATAAAAGGGCGTGGTCATGCCCACTTTTGATCAAAATAGTTTTCATTCCTTCCTAAGAGCATAACTGCAAAGTTTCAAGTCAATTGGTTAAAAAACAAAAAAGTTTTCCATACAACGACGTGAATATGGCTTCTCTTCCTCTTCTTCATTTTGTATGGGAGCTACCAGTTCCAGATGTCCAATCTCAATGAAACTTTCAGGCATGTAGTTGGACTATGTAAAACTACTATGTTTAAAATTTCAGCACTCTATTGTACAAAACAAAAAAGTTTTCCATACAACGATTCAAGTTTTGTTCACTTTTCTTCTTCTTTTCGTATGGGAGCTACCTGTTCCAATAATCCGATAATGCTGGTTCCGACGAATGATTTATCGTAATAAATTCTAAGACTCTGTGCAAAGTTTCAGCTCGATAGCTTCAAAACTGAGGGACTAGTTTGCATACATACAGACAGACAGACAGACCGACAGACAGACAGACCGACATGGCTAAATCAACTCGTCTTGTCGTCCTGATCAAGAATATATATACTTTATATAGTCGGAAATTAATATTTCGATCTGTTACAAACTCCGTGTCAAAGTTATTATACTATTTCACATAAGTAAAAAGTATAACCAGTAAGGACGCTATAGTCGAGTATACTCGACAATAAAATACCCTGCACACACAGTAAGCGGTGCAACACCCCAAATCTACAAATAAATATCATTTTGCTATCGCCCGAACAAATAGTGTTCAAAATATCAAGTAAATCGGTCAAAAAATGTGAAATTTACGAAAAATTTTAGCTTGTAGGTCATTGAGGGGTAACTTTCAATAAGAGGGGAATTTTGTGGTATGTAGTTTTACAGATTCATGTTTACTGAGCTTGTCTACAAAATTTCAGGATCGTACCTATAATAGTTTTGAAGATACAGCAATTTTAAGAAAACAACCGGGGAAGGGGAAATAAAGAGGAGGGGGAAAAATTGTGGTATGTAGTTTTGTAGAGCTGTTTATGCTTAGTCTATATACCGACTTTGATGTTTCTATCTCTTTGGATGTTCGAGTTATAGCGTTTTAAAAAAGTGGGTGGTGCTGGATGGGCGGGAAGGAGTGGGCGTGGCACAAAACCATTCAAACTTGATCTGCTGCCGAGCATCACGAGTCTACCCTCCAAATTTCAGGTCTCTAGCTATTATAGTTTCTGAGAACCATTGGTGAATACGGACGGACAGACAGACGGACGGACAGACGGACGGACGGACATGGCTTAATCAATTTCTCTTGTCGTCCTGATCAAGAATATATATACTTTATACGGTCCCCCTGCCCACCTTCTGTGCGTTACATACATTTCGCTCAAACAAACACAATATACCCCGATACACAGTATGTGTACAGGGTATAAAAATGAACAAAACTGGAATCGTTGTATGGAAAACTTTTTTGTTTTGTACGATAGAGTGCTGAAATTTTAAACATAGTAGTTTTACATAGTCCGATTACATGCCTGAAAGTTTCATTGAGATTGGACATCTGGAACTGGTAGCTCCCATACAAAATGAATAAGAGGAAGAGAAGCAATATACACGTCGTTGTATGGAAAACTTTTTTGTTTTTTAACCAATTGACTTGAAATTTTAAAGTTATGTTCTTAGGGAGGAATGAAAACCATTTTGACCAAAAGTGGGAGTAGCCACGCCCACTTCTAGCGAAAATTGACCCGTTGTATGGAAAACTTTTTTGTTTTTTAACCAATTGACTTGAAATTTTAAAGTTATGTTCTTAGGGAGGAATGAAAACTATTTTGACCAAAAGTGGGCGTAGCCACGCCCACTTCTAGCGAAAATTGACCCGATGTATGGAAAACTTTTTTGTTTTTTAACCAATTGACTTGAAACTTTGCAGTTATGTTCTTAGGGAGGAATAAAAACTATTTTGACCAAAAGTGGGCGTGACCACGCCCTTTTTTAGCGAAAATTGACCCGTTGTATGGAAAACTTTTTTGTTTTTTAACCAATTGACTTGAAACTTTGCAGTTATGTTCTTAGGGAGGAATGAAAACTATTTTGACCAAAAGTGGGCATGGCTACTCCCACTTATCGCAAAACTTGACCCGTTGTATGGAAAACTTTTTTGTTTTTAACCAATTGACTTGAAACCTTACAGTTATGTTGTTAGGGAGGCTTGAAAACTATTCCTTTACTTTTTTTTTTATAGTGACACAACGTGAAAAGTATTATAGCTTCAGCCTTGCTGAAGATAGCGCCCTTACTGTTTTGTTTTTTTTTTTTTGGATAATGCGTTGTCTTGACAATCTCCATTCGCTTATAAAATGTTTATCTCTGTATATGTTTACTTTATCATTATAATGAAAAATGTTTTCTGATACGAAATCTATTTCATTCTTCTGAGCGTTTGTAATTTGGAAGTATTGTCATTATTAAAACTTGTAAAAAGGTTTTTTGTACCTTAAAAATTTTGTTTTTGTTAAGTCAATGTCATAGTCATCTCTTTCGTTGTTTGTTAATAAGTTTGCCATAGCCAGTTTATAATAAGTTGGATACTCATATCAGCTTTAATTATTGCTGGTGCCGCCGCTATTTATACCTTGTACATTATGGTACAAGGGTATATTAGTTTTGTGCACGTCGACAATGTATGTAACACCTTAAAGGAGACATCTCCGACTATACAAAGTATATATATTCTTGATCAGTATCGAAAGAGAAGTCGATTTAGCCATGTCCGTCTGTCCGTCCGTCCGTCTGTCTGTATGAACGCGTCGATCTCGGAAACTATAATAGATAGGACCAAAAGCTCTTTGCAGTTCGATTTTGTGATTCATTACGCAGATCAAGTTTATTTTGTTTTCCCCTGTTTTGAGTTAGTTTAGGGGTGAGGGGCAAATAACTGAAGCTTCCTCGGGTAAAATATTACAAAAGTCGTATTTTCTGGGTTGTATTTTGAGATAGGAACACCAAATTTGGTGTGTATATAGCTGACTCAAACCTCAAAAAAAACAAAAAATTATAAAATTATAATAATTAGTAAAAATTTCAAACGCTCATATCTCAAGAACCATACAACCTTTAAGAATGAAACTTTGCATGCATGTTATTGTGATGGAGTTTAACAAAGTTCTATCATAAAATGGGCGTAGCCACGCCCACATATAGCCAAAATAGAAAACCGTTATATCTCCGAAACAAATTGGTCTAGAACAGCAAAAATTGGTATGTATGATATTGAATGGAAAGGAAATATGTTTCGATTAAAAAGTGGGTGGGGCAACGCCCTAATACATCCGTTACTAATTGAAGGTACAGGGTATGTCGAAGTCGAGTACTGTCGACTCCAACCCTTACTGGTTTTAATATTAGCAACCAAGTCTGAAATGTCAGTTTGATTAGTATTAAACTTATACTGTCTTTTAATATTGCAAGTGTGAATATATCTAAGGTTAGTTTTTCTAAATTTCGGCTGTTATTTCTAAGATCCTATTTCCCTAAATTCCTGATAATTTTTTGTTTTTATACCCTGTACAGTGTACACATACTGTGTATCAGGGTATATTAGGTTTGTTTCAGACCAAATGTATGTAACACCAAGAAGGTGGGGAGGGGGACCCTACAATGTATATATATTCTTGATCAGAACGACAAGACGAGTTGATATAGCCATGTCCGTCCGTTCGTCTGTCCTCACCAATGGTTATTGGAAACTATAATAAGATAGAAACATGAAAGCCGGCATGTAGATTCAGTATTTATAGGTCTACAAAACTGCATACCCTCCTTCAGTTGTTTTCTAAAAAACGCTATATATCCAAAACTATTGAAGTTACAAGCCTGAAATTACACAATCCCAATAGGCATACATCTTTAAAACTGCAAACCACAGATTTTCCCTTTCTTTAATGGTTACCCTCACAGACCTACCAACTGAAATTTTTAAAATATTCCACTTTATTTTACTACATCTCCTAAACTGTAAAATATATAAACATCAAAGTCGGTTGTAGACTCAGAATGTATAGATCTAAAAAACTACATACAATTTTTCCTTCTTTTTGATGATTACCCCTAAGAGAGCTACAAACTCAAATTTTTCGAAAAATCTAATTGTCAAAACAGTCTAAAAATGCATAATATGCAGTAGTATTTGAAATGATTGGAAAGTCAGTAGAAATATTTTATTTTTATGAAAAAGGACCGATAGTCTTATCCGTGCAAGTTGGTATGTGAACGATTGTTAATGTGCGTTGTAAATACATAAATGTAAAGAAGAAGAGTCAACTGTCAAAAAAAATTATGTTCAAATTCTTAATTAATATGGGGGATAGCTAACACCCTGTTGAGTAGATTCTACAGATATATGATTTCTATATAGTGCCCCGCGTGAAGGGCCGACCATTAATTTTGTTAACGATGGTCATTTATTCCTGTGTGGCAGATTAAAATAAGATGGGTTCATTATCCCATTTTGAGTGAGACGTAAGGGAATGGGAGGGTCTCATATATGTAAACAACAACCTTCAAATTTAGTTACTCCTGCGAACCAGATTTTCATACAATTGATTCAGCATGATGGCCTAATCGTGGTATTTCATAACTTAAAAATTATTTCCATAATCTAACAATCGTTTCCTTTCTATATGCAACTCAACCATCGATGCTAGAAGCATTTTTTTGATTCGTCAGATTTCTTTCTATTTTCTTTGCTCTTTTCCTATTTTCAAATCGCGAGTAAAGTATTTGTGAAAATTGTCATTTGCTTGCCAATCACACATCATAGTGTCATATAATTTGAATAATTTGGGGAGCTGCACTAAAATATTTGTGTCTAAATTTAAAATAAATACCTAAGTGACATTCAAGTTATCCATATTTGTAATTGTGTACTGTGTATCAGGGTATATTGTGTTTGTTTGAGCGAAATGTATGTAACGCACAGAAGGAAGGGAGGGGGACCCCATAAAGTATCTATGTTCTTGATCAGGACGACAAGAGAAATTAATTGTTCCATGTCCGTCCGTCTGTATTCACCAATGGTTCTTGGAAACTGTAAAAGCTAGAGACTTGAAATTTGGACTCGTGATTCTTGGCACTACATCAAGTTTGAACGGTTTTGTGCCACGCCCACTCCTTCCCGCCCATCCAGCCTCACCCACTTTTTTAAATCGCTATAACTTAAACATCCAAAGAGATAGAAACATGAAAGTCGTTATGTAGACTCAGTATGTATAGCCCTACAAAACTGCATACCACAAAATCCCCCTCCTTTTCATTTCCCCTCTCCCAGTTATTTTCTATAAATTGCTATATCTCCAAAATTAACAAAGGTACGACCCTGAAAATTTGTATACAAGCTCAGTTATAATACATCTTAAAAACTGCATACCACAAACTTCTCCCTCTTTGATGGCTACCCTTCAGAGGCCGACAAACTTAAATTTTTCGTAAAATACACATTTTTTGACCGATTTTCCTGGTATTTTGAGCACTATTTGAATAGGCGACGTCAGATCAATATGTTTTTGTAGATTGAGGGTGTGGCACCGCCTACCATGTGTGCAGGGTATTATATTGTCGGGTATACTCGACTATACCGCCCTTACTGGTCTTCTACTGTAAGAGTGACTATGGGAAGTGAGCATTTTAAGGCGATATAAAAAAATTTACTTCGCTGTCATCTGTGCATTAAGTTGGCTGCAATGTATAAACTCCCATATATCTTGGTTCACTTCTTATTTTCGTATTTGACGTGTCTACACTCATATATGAATTCCTAGTTTGGGCAGATTGATTATCCTGAGAGCTGAAATGTTGCACAGAGTCTTAGAATTTATTACGATGAATCTTTGGTCGGTACCAGCCATATCGGATTACTGAAACTGGTAGCTCCCATACGAAATGAAGAAGAACTAGTAAGGACGCTATCTTCAGCAAGGCTGAAGCTTATTTACTTTTCACATACTGTCTTGTACCACGCCCATTTTTTTGACTGAATATATTTTCTCTTCATCTTATTAGCCTATATACCACTTTTCATTGTTTTTGCTCTTTGGGTAACGGAGATACGCAAATTATTGAGTTGAGCTAAAAGTGGGCGTAACCATGCCCATTTCTGTCAAATAGTTTTCATGCCTCCCCAAGAACATAAGTGTGAAGTTTCAAGTCAATTGATTAAGAAACAAAAAAGTTTTCCATACAACGACCTTAAATATTGATTTCTCTTCCTCTTCTTCATTTTATATGGCAGTTACCAGTTCCAGTTGCCCGATCTCAATGAAACTTTAAGGCATTTTGTCGGACTATGTAAAACTGCTATGTTTGAAATTTCAGCTCTCTATCATACAAAATAAAAATGTTTTCTATACAACGACGTTAAATTTTAGTTTCTCTTCCTCTTCTTCATTTTGTATGGCAGCTACCAGTTCCAGTTGCCCGATCTCAATGAAACTTTCAGGCATTAAATCGAACCATGTAAAACTACTATGTTTAAAATTTCAGCTCTCTATCATACAAAATAAAAATGTTTTCTATACAACGACGTTAAATCTTAATTTCTCTTCCTCTTCTTCATTTTGTATGGCAGCTACCAGTTCTAGTTGCCCGATCTCAATGAAAATTTCAGGCATTATGTTGGACTATGTAAAACTACTATGTTTGAAATTTCAGCCCTCTATTTTCCAAAACAAAAAAGTTTTCCATATAACGATTCAAATTTGTTTTTCTTCTTCATTTCGTATGGGGGCTACCAGTTCCAATAATCCGATATGGCCGGTTCCGACCAATGATTTGACCACACATTAGAGAAGACTCCCTGCAAAATTTCAGCTCGATATCTTCAAAACTGTGGGAGGAGATAGCATATACACAGACAGACGGACGGACAGACGGACATGGCTATATCAACTCGTCTTGTCGAGCTGATCAAGAATATATCTAATTTATGGGGTCCCCCTCCCCTCCTTCTTGCTGTTACAAACTTCTTCACTTGCGTGAAGAGTATAATTAATAATGCGAGAAGTGACATTACACTCAACACGCCTATTGTAAGGGTAGATCAATTGAGACTGCTTTGTACGAGGTAGTCAGCATAATTGAAAAAACATTGCGGAGAAAAGAGTTTACGTTGGCGGCTTTTCTGGACATAGAAGGTGCCTTCAACAATGTCAGGATCGAGTACATTATGACTGCACTTGTCAAAACTGGCTCACACCCGACAATCGGGTAGCTTAGCAACATGCTTCGCCGCAGAGTGATACACGCCCAACTCTGCACCTCGACAATTAGGAGAAAGGTGGTCAGGGGAACTCGGCAAGGGGGTGTCATATCTCCCTTGCTGTGGAACCTTGTCGTTAATGATTGTGTTGGCTATGCTTTCATGTATCGCCTGAGCTTTTCAATAAGGAAATTAAAAAAAATTACTGCTTTTTACTCTCATTTCCAAATAAAACATACAAAATTTAAGAAAAACGCCCCGGGCATCCCTCTAGCGTGATCAGCGCTGAATTCCCCACACTTCCCATTTTCAGCTCACTTTTTTTAAAAAATCTAAAATCGCGTTTATTTATTGTGTTGGCTATGTTTTCATGTATCGCCTGGAAACATAGGGCACTTCAATACGAAAATAAAAAAAAATCACTCGGCGTGTTTTGCCGAATTTAAGGCGGGGCCACGCTCTCTACATTGTACTGCAGCATGTGCCGGCTTCCAGAGCCAAAACTTGGCGTAAAATAATTCCGATTTTACCGAAAATTACCAAAAACGAGAAATTTCAAATTGAGTCGAAAAATGTATGAAAACCATAGTACCAAAGTTGTACACTTTGCGGCGCTCGTACGCCTAAACTATTAGTCCTACGAAAAAAAAGGCAAAACCATAATTTGTTGGAAATTTCCTCTAGTTCAACTTAGTATAGAGATGATTTTGCCGTCAAATGAGCCAAAATGGAGATATGGTCAAAAAAGTGATTTTGGACGCCATTTTTTCAAAATGGCGACGGTCGTAGAAGGTCGCAAAGTGGAAATTTGGAAAGAGCAGCCCATTATCCATATTGATCCCAATTTTCGACACTCCCGCAAAACTTTCTAGGTAGAACTACCAAATGACTGGACTATGTGGAATATGGTTCATTATACCCTGCACATACAGTGTGTCAGGGTACATTAAGTTTGTTTGAACGAAATGTATGTAACGCATAGAAGGAGGGGAGGGGGACCCCATAAAGTATATATATTCTTGATCAGAATGACAAGAGAAATCGATTGAGCCCTGTCCGTCTGTCCGTCCGTCTGTATTCACCAATGGTTCTCGGAAACAGTAAAAACTAGAGACTTGAAATTTGGAGGGTAGACTCGTGATTCTGGGCACTACATCACGTTTGAACGGTTTTGTGCCACGCCCACTCCTTCCCGGCCAACCAGCACCACCCACTTTTTTAAAACGTTATAATTCGAACACCCGAAGAGATAGAAACATGAAAGTCGGTATGTAGGCTCAGCATGTAGAGCTCGACAAAACTGCATACCACAATTTTTCCCCCTCCCCTTGATTTCCCCTCCCCGAGTTGTTTTCTCTAAAAAGCAATATCTCCAAAACTAATAAAGGTATGAACATGAAATTTTGTATACAAGCTCAGTGAATATATATCTTTAAAACTGCATACCACAAAATTCCCCTCTGTTCGAAGGTTACCCCTCAATGACCAACAAACTCAAATTTTTCGTAAATTCCACTTTTTTTGACCAATTTACTTGATATTTTGAACACTATTTGATCGGGCGATTTCAAATCAACATTTTTTTGTAGATTTAGGGTGTTGGACCACCTACTGTGTGTGCAGGGTATTATATTATCGAGTATACTCGACTATAGCGTCCTTACTGGTTTTAACTTAATATTATGAAATGATTTCTCAAAGATTTGTTACAGATTTTTGGATTTTCAAGTCTAGTAGATAGTAACTGGTCGAGATTGTATCCCGCCAAGCAAACTTGGATCAAATTTAAGTCGAGCGAGCTGCGGCTGGAAAAGGTTGTGCACGGTTGTTGTCGGATTTCGTCCATCCTTTCAAATGCCCCGTTTTACGCAATTGTCCCAGAATTTATACTTATAAAAACCGCGGCGAAAATTCGTGCCAAATTTGGAATGTATATAGCTGACTTAAAGCCCAAACAAATACAATAAAAACCAGTAAGGACGCTATCTTCAGCAAGGCTGAAGCTATAATACAATTTTCGCTATAAAAGGGCGTGGCCACGCCCACTTTTTATCAAAATAGTTTTCATTCCTCCCTAAGAACATAACTGTAAAGTTTCAAGTCAATTGGTTAAAAAACAAAAAAGTTTTCCATACAAAGGGTCAAGTTAAGCTATAAGTGGGCGTGGCCATGCCCACTTTTTATCAAAATAGTTTTCATTCCTCCCTAAGAGCATAACTGCAAAGATTCAAGTCAATTGGTTAAAAA
The DNA here is from genome assembly GCA_034638295.1 of Phortica okadai. NCBI lineage: Eukaryota > Metazoa > Arthropoda > Insecta > Diptera > Drosophilidae > Phortica > Phortica okadai. The sequence goes on along the minus strand of CM067848.1, from coordinate 34,133,801 downwards.
ACAAAAAAGTTTTCCATACAAAGGGTCAAGTTAAGCTATAAGTGGGCGTGGCCATGCCCACTTTTTATCAAAATAGTTTTCATTCCTCCCTAAGAGCATAACTGCAAAGATTCAAGTCAATTGGTTAAAAAAACAAAAAAGTTTTCCATACAAAGGGTCAAGTTAAGCTATAAGTGGGCGTGGCCATGCCCACTTTTTATCAAAATAGTTTTCATTCCTCCCTAAGAGCATAACTGCAAAGTTTCAAGTCAATTGGTTAAAAGACAAAAAAGTTTTCCATGCAACGGGTCAATTTTCGCTATAAGTGGGCGTGGCTACGCCCACTTTTGGTCAAAATAGTTTTCATTCGTCTCTAAGAACATAACTGTAAAGTTTCAAGTCAATTGGTTAAAAAACAAAAAAGTTTTCCATACAACGGGTAAATTTTCGCTATAAGTGGGCGTGGCTACGCCCACTTTTGGTCAAAATAGTTTTCATTCCTCCCTAAGAACATAACTTTAAAATTTCAAGTCAATTGGTTAAGAAACAAAAAAGTTTTCCATACAACGACGTGAATATGGCTTCTCTTCCTCTTCTTCATTTTGTATGGGAGCTACCAGTTCCAGATGTCCAATCTCAATGAAACTTTCAGGCATGTAGTCGAACTATGTAAAACTACTATGTTTAAAATTTCAGCACTCTATTGTACAATACAAAAAAGTTTTCCATACAACGATTCAAGTTTTCTTCACTTTTCTTCTTCTTTTCGTATGGGAGCTACCTGTTCCAATAATCTGATCATGCTGGTTCCGACGAATGATTCATCGTAATAAATTCTAAGCCTCTGTGCAAAGTTTCAGCTCGATAGCTTCAAAACTGAGGGACTAGTTTGCATACATACAGACAGACAGACAGACCGACAGACAGACAGACGGACATGGCTAAATCAACTCGTCTTGTCGTCCTGATCAAGAATATATATACTTTATATAGTCGGAAATTAATATTTCGATCTGTTACAAACTCCGTGACAAAGTTATTATACTATTTCACATAAGTGAAAAGCATAACCAGTAAGGGAGCTATTTTCAGCTTCGCTGAAACTTATATACTCTTGCAAGCATTTTCTCAAGTATTCTTATTGGAAAATCTGTCTTACAGTTTTTCCAATAAAAATCATATACGTTTATAAACGGGCGAGGCCTCGCCTATTTTCTAATGTTTTTTTTAACAAATACATTGCAATCATTCTACACTTCATTTTGCGATCTTCTATCTCGTCGGCTTACAGAGAAATCACATTTTTAAGTTTTTCTCAATATGGGCGGTGCCACGCCCTTATGGCCGATTTTTACGAAACATTGGATTATGGTCAAGGATTCATAAAGACGTGTAACTGCAAAGTTTTATCCGTTTATATTTAAGAACAAAAAAGTTTTTCTAACAAAAACCGAATTTTTGACCGATTGTTCCTATGGGAGCTATATCCTATATTTATCCGATCTGTACCAAATTTACTGTGTGTCTTAACTGACGTTCAAGATATTTGTGTGCAAAAAAACTGAGGCGATAACTTCAAAATCAAAGCGTTTATTGAGCAAAAACCTCATTTTTGACCGATCGTTCCTATGGCAGCTATATCCTATAGTTATCCGATCAAGCTGGATTTTACATACAAACTGCGTGCAAAAAAATGAAAATTTTCTGCATTTAAATTTTTTTTATATCTTTAAAACTCTAGGGGGAGTTCGCATCGCAACAGACAGACAGACAGACGGACAGACGGACAGACGGACATGGCTAAATCAACTCGTCTTGTCGTCCTGATCAAGAATATATATAATTTATATAGTTGGAAATTAATATTTCGATCTGTTACAAACTCCGTGACAAAGTTAATATACTATTTCATATATTAAGTGAAAAGTATAAAAATAGGCGAGGCCACGCCCACATACAGTACAAATTTCAAAGGCTTATATCTCATGAACCATATAGCCTACACGAATTTAATTTGATGTGTATGATATTGGTATATTGTGTAACAAGATTCAATAATAATATGGGCGAGGCCTCGCCCACATTTCGCCAAATTAGGAAAACCTTAAATCTTTGGAACGAATTGGTCTACAACAATAAAAATTTATATGTATGACATTAAATGGAAATGAGATCGGTTTTGATTGAAAAGTGGGCGGGGCAACGCCCTATTACAACCATTACTAATTAAAGGTACAGGGTATCTCAAAGTCGAGTACTGTCGACTACAATCCTTACTGTTTTTTTGGATTTTGTGTGTACAGGGTATTACATAGTCGAGAATACTCGACTATACCGCCCATCGTGGTTCTTCTTTATTTCGTATAGTGGCTACCAGTTTCAATGGTCCGATACTGCCTGTTCGGACCAATGATTCCACCACACATTAGAGAATACTACCTGCAAAATTTTAGGTCGATATCTTCAAAACTGTGAGAGAAGACAGCATATTTCCGGACAGAAGGACAACTGGTCTTGTCGAGCTGATTAAAAATATATACATTATGGGGTCCCCCCCTCATTTATGATGTTACAAACTTCAGGACAAAGTTATAATACTATTCACTTATGTGAAGAGTATAAAGAATGAGGAGCATGTCATCTGTATGTGTAAGTTGTCATTGTTGAACATTGGCAAAAAACTCGACTATTGATCGAACCGACTAACACATGAATGAAGTCAAATAAATAAAGAAGAACGCAAATACAGCGCTCACAACGGTCGAGGACAGGTGTAATGGCCACCGTGTTTGCCACGTCTTCAATGCGCAGCAATGAAAGCTAATAAAACAAAATTGTCAGCGAACACAAACAACGAGTTTCGGGCAAGTGTTTAACCAAATGGAAAGGAGGAAGAAACAACAAAAACTAGAACAACAACTATTGGGACAGTGCAGATACGCGCAGATGTGGTCAACAGAAATTGTCAGTTCGAGTGATGCGTGATAAGAGAAGTGGTGGCGTTGTACGAAGCCAAATGTTATTATACCCTGTACACATACTGTGTATCAGGGTATATTGTGTTTGTGCAAAAGCCAAATGTATGTAACGCACAGAAGGAGGGTCGGGGGACCCCATAAAGTATATATATTCTTGATCGGGACGACAAGAGAAGTTGATTAAGCCATGTCCGTCCGTCTGTCCGTCCGTTCGTCCGTCCTCACCAATGGTTCTCGGAAACTATAAGAGCTAGAGACTTGAAATTTGGTGGGTAGACTCGTGATGCTCGGCATAAGATCAAGTTTGAATGGTTTTGTGCCATGCCCACTCCTTCCCGCCCATCCAGCACCACCCACTTTTTGAAAACGCTATAACTCAAACATCCAAAGAGATAGAAACATGAAAATTGGTATGTAGACTCAGTATGAGTAACTCTACAAAACTGCATACCACAATTTTACCCCCTCCCCCAGTATTTTTCTTAAAAAAGCTATATCTCCAAAACTAACAAAGGTAATAATAGATAATACATCTTAAAAACTGCATACCACAAATTTACCCTCTCTTTGATGGCTACCCCTCAGAGACCTACAAACTTAAATTTTTCGTAAAATCCACATTTTTTGATCGATTTTCTTGATATTTTGAACACTATTTGAATAGGCGACGTCAACTCACTACGTTTTTGTAGATTGAGGGTGTGGCACCACCTACCATGTGTGCAGGGTATTATATTGTCGAGTATACTCGACTATACCGCCCTTACTGGTTTTTTGAGTGTTGTTGTCATATCAGTGCAAAAAAAAAAGAACAAAATTACTGCTTGAATGGTTGTAGTCACAAAGCGACTCTTCAATTGGAGTTGCCATTGTCATGGCCCGTTATTAATTTCATACCAAATTCAAATTTTGTTTACCTACAATGAAGACAAAAAAAAAAAAAAAACGCAAAAATATAAAAATCAAAAGAAAACAGGATAAAACCAGTAAAGATTGGAGTCGACAGTACTCGACTTCGACATACCCTGTACCTTCAATTAGTAACGATTGTAATGGGGCGTTGCTCCGCCCCCTTTTCAATCGAAACCGATCTCATTTCCATTTAATGTCATACATACCAATTTTTACTCTTCTAGACCAATTGGTTCCAAAGATTTAAAGTTTTCCTATTTTGGCAATATATGGGGGTGGCCCATATTATAATTGAATCCTGTTACACTATATCCCAATATCTATATATGGTTCACAAGATATAAGCATTTTGCAATTAAAACTATATGTGGGCGTGGTGACGCCTATTTTCTATTATATTTGTTTGGGCGTCAAATCAGCTATATACACTCCAAATTTGCTGTTTGTATCCCAAAAGACAACCCAGAATATACGATTTTTGTAATATTTTACCCAAGTTACCTTTAGTTATTTATCCCTCACCTCTAAACTAAGTCAAAACATGGACATGGCTAAATCGATTTATCTTTCGATACTGGTCAAGAATATATATTCTGTATAGTCGGAGTAGTCTCCTTCTGGGTGTTGCATACATTGTCAACGTGCAAAAAACTAATATGGGGTTGTACCATAAGGTACAGGGTATAAAAAATTATTTGTTAAATCAGTGGCTACGTTATAACAGCGGGCAAATATATGGCAACGCTACTGTAAGCGAGTAAGAAGGAGCATGCATGCATCTGTGTGTAGATATGCAGTGTGAATTGAAGTTGACTGCCATGCTGTGCTTTGCCATGCTGAACTGGGCTATGAAGAGTGCTGACGAACTATGATCGTATAACGTTGACGTAACAATGATTCTTTGTACTACAACATGGCATAACATTGCCACAACAGCATGGCATTTGTGTAAAGGGGGGTGACGTGCATGCTAACTAAAGACAATGAGCAACGGAAACGATGATGATGGCGTTGATTGTGATGTCAGCATAGCCAAATTGCTATTGAGGCAAACGATTTGGTTGCCGATTTATTTGCATTTCGTTGGATGGTATTTTCTTTCTGTTGCCTTTATGTCGTTCGTTCGTTTGGTCTGATAGTCAGTCTGTTGTTGATTTTTATGGATTGTTTTCTTTTATTAAAAAATATTGTGGCATGCATTCATACATATGTATATATTTCTGCCTTATGTTTGTCATACATGGCTTCAGAAGTGCGCTACGCTATTTCGAATATTTTCATTTGTTTACAATTTCCAAATGCACAAAGTGTCATTAAGCAGCATTTAATAATATATCTGTTAATTATGTTTAGTTACATTTTGCAGTGAACACGTATGTATATCTTATCAATGTTGTCCTCCAGCTTTGTTGTTATTTATTCTACAACCAACAACGAATAGGATGTTTGCTTAACCTCTTAACCGTTGACTTATACTTCGCTTTGTTTTTGTCAGTTCCCATATTTACATTCCGTTAACTGTTTGAACACGAAAACTAATTTTGGAAAAACACATTTTTATCGAAAATTTTTCTTTAGTCAAATCCACATCACTATTTACTTGTGTAAACATCATACTTGTTTGTAGGATGAATTTTAATCATGCTTGAGTCATAGTCATTTGCGCGAGACTCGTTCTTCCATAGTTTCCGTAACTTCATTTCTGAATTCATGCACCAGCTTGGCTCTTTCATCATTCAATATTGGTTTTTATCATCATTTGCTCATATACATATATATGAACATATGTGTGTTTTCACAAATATTTGTTTTTACTTGTTGACTCTGGTCATGTCTACGTGAACTCCTTTATCAGTTGTTCATACATGTGCTCATTCGATGCATTTTCCAATTCGGTATTTCTTATACTAGTTCAGTAAGGAAGTAGTTTTACCTGGAAAGTTTTGCGGGAGTTTTGAAAATTGGCATCTATATGGATTTTGGGCTGCTCTTTCCGAATTTCCACTTTACGACATTCTACGACCGCCGCTCGAGCCGCCATTTAAAAAAAATGGCGTCCAAAATCACGTGCTGTATTTCGTTTAATTTAGTATAGAGGTGTTTTTGCCGTAAAATGAGCCAAAACTAAGATATGGTCGAAAAAGTAACCCTCTTTTTTACGACTTCCTTACTGTATTATACATGGCATGTTACCCACACACACTTACCCCCTCTGCACCACAACTGAAGCAGACCAGACTATACAAATGTTGACAAAGGGTGCAGAGGGGCATATAAGTGTGTACGCATTGTCATTGTTGTTGCTAAAATTTTTGCGCCAGCCGAAAATATCAGAATGTTCTTTGCTTTTTTCCTTATTCGTCTCTTCGCCCGCCGCATCCACAAACTACACTCAAAGCAAGACTGTCAAAGCAATGTGGAGAAAGGGTGAAGTGGAGCACATAAGTATGTGCGTATTGTTTTTGTTGTAGGTGCGATCAAACCGCGGTTTTGTGCTTTGCACACTTTCCCTGCTTATCCAGAAATTGAACTTTGATTCTTTGCGTAGCCATGGGAACTATGCGTTGCCAATGTGTCTCTTTTTCCTTCTCATCTACAAACTATGTCAACGCACAGTTTCGTGTGTTTCTTCGTATGTGCCTCTTTGCCCTTCGCATCAACAATTGACAATTTTACTTTTGATTCCCGTGCGTGGCCTTGGCACACACATATACCCCTTTTCCCGTCTCAACCATAAGCTAACTATCTTGCAAATGTAAATTGTATTGTTTTGCTACCTAATTTCATATTATCCTGATACCATCATTATAAAATTCGAATTGTTTGCCTATGTTCAGACAATAAAAACGAATAATTGTTAGTTGATATTGATTTGTTAAAATGCTGATAATACTTTTGATTGTAAGAAATTAAATTGTGAAAATTTTAGAATTTTATCTACAAGTAGATTGGCATGTTTGTAAAAACATGATGAAAAATATAAAATTTTCATATTAATAGTTAGAATATGTTGAAAAACTCATTATTTTCATAAATTATAAAAATTGCTGAAATAATTGAATATAAAATGTCCGTCCGGACTGGCAAAATATAAAAATCAATATCAAGACAAAAATCCACGCCGCATAAGCAAATGAAACGTGGCAACATCTCAAAAGTAAACCAAATAGGAAAACTGTCAACAATTCCCAGCCGAGTGAGAAAGAAATACACATTTAATCATTCCATCTCTGTCGCACAGTTATCCGCCAGTTATCTATTCGGGATCTCAAAAACCCGAAAGCTTAGCGTGAGAGGCCTTCGGTCTCTTGTTATACTTTAATACTCTCTGAGATAACTGGCGGATAACTGTGCGACAGAGACGGAATGATTAAATGTGTATTTCTTTCTCACTCGGCTGGGAATTGTTGACAGTTTTCCTATTTGGTTTACTTTTGAGATGTTGCCACGTTTCATTTGCTTATGCGGCGTGGATTTTTGTCTTGATATTGATTTTTATATTTTGCCAGTCCGGACGGACATTTTATATTCAATTATTTCAGCAATTTTTATAATTTATGAAAATAATGAGTTTTTCAACATATTCTAACTATTAATATGAAAATTTTATATTTTTCATCATGTTTTTACAAACATGCCAATCTACTTGTAGATAAAATTCTAAAATTTTCACAATTTAATTTCTTACGATCAAAAGTATTATCAGCATTTTAACAAATCAATATCAACTAACAATTATTCGTTTTTATTGTCTGAACATAGGCAAACAATTCGAATTTTATAATGATGGTATCAGGATAATATGAAATTAGGTAGCAAAACAATACAATTTACATTTGCAAGATAGTTAGCTTATGGTTGAGACGGGAAAAGGGGTATATGTGTGTGCCAAGGCCACGCACGGGAATCAAAAGTAAAATTGTCAATTGTTGATGCGAAGGGCAAAGAGGCACATACGAAGAAACACACGAAATTGTGCGTTGACATAGTTTGTAGATGAGAAGGAAAAAGAGACACATTGGCAACGCATAGTTTGTGTGTCCCATGGCTACGCAAAGAATCAAAGTTCATTTTCTGGATAAGCAGGGAAAGTGTGCAAAGCACAAAACCGCGGTTTGATCGCACCTACAACAAAAACAATACGCACATACTTATGTGCTCCACTTCACCCTTTCTCCACATTGCTTTGACAGTCTTGCTTTGAGTGTAGTTTGTGGATGCGGCGGGCGAAGAGACGAATAAGGAAGAAAGCAAAGAACATTCTGATATTTTCGGCTGGCGCAAAAATTTTAGCAACAACAATGACAATGCGTACACACTTATATGCCCCTCTGCACCCTTTCATTTGCAACATTTGCATAGTCTGGTCTGCTTCAGTTGTGGTGCAGAGGGGGTAAGTGTGTGTGGGTAACATGCTTTTCCTTCGACTTTTTGATATTGTTGATCTTCCTGACATTCATGTTCGCCTAGTTGCCTGACTCGAATTTGACAATTTATTTAGTAAAATTGTCAATATCAAGCGACGGAACTTGATCAGTTCTTTCTTTATACTTGACAACATACACATGCCCGCCCTACTTCTTCTTTTGTCCACACTTTCTTTGAATAAAATAAGAAAAGTTTTTTAGCAACCTCGCAAACTTGCCCTTACCTCACTTCACCTCTTGCCATTACAATTTGTAAACAAAATTTGTTTATGAAATTCGGCAACAAGGCGGTAAGTTCATTCATAATTTCCAGTGAATTCCCAATTATAGTAATTGTCTGTCCGTCGTCGTTAGAGCGAGCCAAACATACATTCGTTCAGCTCTCTCTGTCGCGACAAAACTTTTCCGCTGGTTATTAGTAGGAATTATTTTTTGAAAGCTTAGCGTGAGAAGCCTTCGGTCTCTTGTTATATTTTAATACTCTCTGGGTCAAGCAACACTTACGAAATTGGTGTTAAGATGACCTATGTATGTTATAATGAGCATAGCTTGATCTGAATAAAAACGTAGCAACGCAAACGATCATGTACGATCTTTTGTTATTTGATTGGAGCACATGTTGTTTCGATCGATCATGTTCTTGAATCCAAAGTAAACCAGTAAGGACGCTTTAGTCGAGTATACTCGACAATATAATACCCTGCACACACAGTAGGTGGTGCAACACCCTAAATCTATAAAAAAAATATTGATTTGACATCGCCCGATCGAATAGTGTTCAAAATATCAAGTCAAAAAAGTGGAATTTACGAAAAATTTGAGTTTGTTGGTTGTTGAGGGATAACTTTCGAACAGAGGGGAATTTTGTGGTATGCAGTTTTAGAGATATATATTTACTGAGCTTGTATACAAAATTTCATGTTCATATCTTTATTAATTTTGGAGATATTGCTTTTTAGAGAAAACAACTCGGGGAGGGGAAATCAAGGGGAGGGGGAAAAATTGTGGTATGCAGTTTTGTAGAGCTCTTCATGCTGAGTCTACCTACCGACTTTCATGTTTCTATCTCTTCGGGTGTTCGAGTTACAACGTTTTAAAAAAGTGGACGGTTCTGGTTGGGCGGGAAGGAGTGGGCGTGGCACAAAACCGTTATAACTTGATGTAGTGCCAAGCATCACGAGTTTACTCTCCAAATTTCAAGTCTCTAGCTTTTACAGTTTCCGAGAACCATTGGTGAATACAGACGGACGGACAGGGCTCAATTGATTTCTCTTGTCATCCTGATCAAGAATATATATACTTTATGGGGTCCCCCTCCCTTCATTCTGTGCGTTACATACATTTCGTTCAAACAAACTTAATATACCCTGACACACTGTATGTGCAGGATATAAAAATCACAACAAATTCGAATCAATGTACGAGTGTGATCGAAAATTTGTGATTCGTTGCAGCTCTCTGATCTAAATATACATTTCTGACTACACAAAGTATATATCGCACATGTTTAACTAAACTGTCACAACTCAAAATTTTTCATTTTCGAGTTTTCATGTAAAAACTGTTTATCGTATGCATTTCTATCACCACAAAAGATGTGGTGTAATTATCTGGTTTAGAAACAGAGTTATGCATCTTTTAAATATTGCATTTCCATAAGGTTGTCATTGTCACTAAAGCAGTTTTTTGCGTTTCCTGAAAATTCATTTTTTTTGAGTTGTGACAGTTTAGTTAAACATGTGCGATATATTCTTGATCAGCACGACAAGACGAGTTGATTTAGCCATATCCGTCTGTCTATCTGTATGTACATATCGCTTGCTTAGTGCAAGACTGTCATAACTAGAAAATTTCGATTTTTGAGTTAATTATGCAGGAATGATCATTAACTAAAACTTTTTATTGTGTCAAAGTTTCATGTTTCTATTGTTAATAGTTTCTGAGTTATGCAATTTTAAGTTTTTCATTCTTTAAGGAAGTAAATGCAACTTGAAAACTTTAAACGCGGTTTTCTCGAAACGGCAAATTTTGAGTTATGCCGGTCTTGCAGTAAGCAAGCGATATGTAAACTAGTCTGTCAGTTTTGGAGCTATCGGCCTGAAATTACACACAGTCTTCAATTTTATTACGATGAATCATTTCTCGGAACCGGCATGATCGGACCACTGGGAACTGGGAGCCCCATACGAAAAGAAAAAGAACCAGTAAGTACGGTATAGTCCAGTATACTCGACAATTTAATACACTGCACACATGGTAGGCGGTGCCACATCCCAAATCTACAAAACATATGTATTGATCTGACATCGGCCGTTCAAATACTTTTCAAAAAATCAAAAATATCGGTAAACCAGTAAGGGAGCTATTTTCAGCTTTGCTGAAACTTATATACTCTTGCAAGCATTTGGAAAATACGTTTTATAGTTTTGCCAATAAGAATCTTATAAGTTTATAAAGATACAGGGGCGTAGCCCCGCCCATTTTCTACTTTTTTTTAAAGAATACAATGCAATAATTCTACACTTCATTTTACGATTTTGTATCTCGTCTGTTTATAGATAAATCACATTTTAAAGTTTTTCTCTATATGGGCGGTGCCACGCCCTTATGTCCGATTCCTATGAAACTTTGTAATATGGTCAAGGATTCCTAAAAACGCGCAACTGCAAGGTTTCATCTGTTTATAGTTGAAAACAAAAAAGTTTTTCAAACAAAAACCGAATTTTTAACCGATTGTTCCTATGAGAGCTATATGCTATATTTATCCGATCTTCACCAATTTTGCAGTGAGCAAGTTTTTAAAGAAAAAACCTAATTTTTAACCGATCGTTCCTATGGCAGCTATTTGCTATAGTATTCCGATCAGGCTGGTTTCTACATATAAACTGCCTGCAAGGAAAAGAAAATTTTCTGCGTTTAAATTTTTTTGCTAACTTCAAAACTCTGAGAGGAGTTCGCATTGAAACAGACACACAGACGGACAGACGGATCAAGAATATATATACTTTATATAGTCGGAGATGTCTCCTTCTCTGCGTTGCAAACTTCATGACAAAGTTAATATACTCTTGCAAGAGTATAAAAAATGTGGATTGGACGAAAAATTTTGCTAAGGCCCAGCTTAACAGTCTGGGGTTAACTCAGAGTAAAGATAACTCGAATTTAACCCTTACGCGGAGTTAACTCTGACTTTCAGTTTCACAGTGACGAGTTAACTAGAGTTAAATGAGTCTGGCAACATTCTATTGTTTTATGAATGAAAGCAATGAAAATTGGTATATAGGCTATTAAGATAAAGAGAAATAAATATTCAATCGGCGTCGGAATGGGCGTGGTATAAAAATGGGGCGTGAGGAGTATATAATCTTCAACAAGGCTCAATTGATTCAATTGAAATCGACTTGCGAATCTTTAATGTTGAATATTCGACAGTTATTTTTATACCCTGCACATACAGTGTGTCAGGGTACATATATTAAGTTTGTTTGAATGAAATGTATGTAACGCACAGAAGCAAGGTAGGGGGACCCCATAAAGTAAATATGTTCTTGATCAGGACGACAAGAGAAATTGATTGAGTCATGTCCGTCCGTCTGTCCATCCGTCCGTCTGTATTCACCAATGGATCTAGGAAACTGTAATAGCTAGATATTTGAAATTTGGAGGGTAGACTCGTGATGTTTGGCAGCAGATTAAGTTTATTTTTTTTTTTGTGCCACGCCCGCTCTTTCTCGCCCAACTTGAACACCCAAACAGATAGAAACATTAAAGACGGTATGTAGACTCAGTATGTATAGCCCTACAAATCTGCATACCAGTTATTTTCTATAAATTGCTATATCTCCAAAATTAACAAAGGTACGACCCTGAAAATTTGTATACAAGCTCAGTGAATATACATCTTAAAAACTGCATACCACAAACTTCCCCTCTCTTTGATGCCTACCCTTCAGTGACCAACAAACTTTTCGTAAGATCCACATTTTTTGACCGATTTTTTTTATATTTTGAACACTATTTGAATAGGTGACATCAGATTAGTATGTTTTGTAGATTAAGGGTGTAACACTGCCTATCATATGTGCAGGGTATTATATTGTCGAGTATACTCGACTTTACCGCCCTTACTGGTTATACCCTGCATTATTGCAACACGTTCCAACACGTTGGAAAAATCATCTAGAACATTTTACGCTCGGCTGAGATTAAGATACGTTACCTTGACAATTTGTCAATGTCGAGGCGTGTTTCACTACATTCCCCAATTTCGTTTTTAACAAACAACTGATAATAGACCTCTTTAAGCAAGCAAGGATTAGGGTATTTTATAGTGCAGGTTTTTTTATATTGGCGTACCATTCATCAGTGGTTGTTCTTGTTTCATTTCTTTAATATTTTTATTTATTTATTTCTTTGTTTTGTGCTTTTGTATATTATTCCAATGAGGCTTTTTCCTGACTCGTTATGTTTGCTAAAGTTGTACAGAACGTTTTTGGCCACCATGTTAAATCAATGATAAAAATGTTATACAGTGACCCGAAGTCGGCAACGAATGCGACGTCCAGATTTGATATGTGTACATTCCTGTTTATGTGTGAGTGTGTTATTGTGACTAAGTGTTTATTAATAGAAAGAGCTGTCTCTGTTGGGTGGTAGTCGCTGCGTTGTTGCTGGCAAACAATGAATTATTTATTTGCATAATTTATCTGTATTAATCCTGCGTATGTACATATATATCAAAATTTCTGCGCAAATTTATACTGTTTGTACCCAATAGTTTGCCAAACTAGTACATATCTAAGGTTTGAACTAGTTAAAATGTAAACAGTACTAGTGCCAGTTCAACCTAATCTCCCTGCTTTCAACTGGTGAGTTTTACTAGGGCATGTCATAGGCACCTAGTACCTTCGGTTTCATAGTCCAACACACTAAACTCAGGGATAGAGCAAGCGATATAGAAACACTAGATATTTAATCAATTATATTTATTTGACACAGTTTTGATCAGAATGATGCTTAAATGTATTACATCTGTCCGGTTCAAATAGAAGACCCAAATTTACTAGTTGAAAACTAGTTTCTAAACAACCAAAATGGGTTACTCCGATATTTCGTTTCTTAGACTGGTGATAAAGCGCTATCTTTGATTAATTTCGAATTCGACAGTTGGGGACTAGTTTGCTAATAGAAGTATTCTATATACAGTAGAAACTATACTATCGGGATCAATTAAAACCAGGGGTCTTCCGTATAACTAATCGAAAATCCGGATAATTGATTCCATAGTCGGATTATGTCGTATAAGTTCCCACGCCATATATTTGCGCCAAGTTAGGGGGCATTCATTTATTACGTTAGACAATTTCTGTTTTTGACCCCCTTCCCAATATATGCTGCCCCCTTCTCCCATGTTTGATATTTTTTACGTAAGAATTTAGAGGAATAAATTAATAAAAACCAGTAAGGATTTTCAGTCGAGAGTTCTCTATTTTGGGTATATGTGGATGTAGTCATACCCATTTCATAATTGAATCTTTTTATACTCCATCCCAATTAGAATTCTGCAATGAGAAGCTTGGCTTGTGAATACACTTAAAAAAATAATGAAACACTTACAAAAGTAAGTAGGCTCAAGCTCTCAAAAAAAGAAAAAAAAAAATTTTCACACGCATGCTTTTGAAACTATCCATCCGGACCTTCAGTAACTTAGTGACAAAAAATAATCAAGTTTTACACCGTTCTTTCTAAAAGGAAAAAATCACTGATGTAGTTTTCTGTGTGCTAATATGGCATAAAGCACTATGAAGCAGTCATCTACGTTATTTTAAAAGGTTTAATGGCACCGATACATGAAAACGTAGCTTCCAAGCTGAGTGGGTTTTTCACAGTTCTTTTAGAACATAGAATACAGGAGATAGCCCGAAGACGATTTTATCAGATAAGGCAAACACTGACGTTACTTCGTAATGTTGAAAAGCAGCGATACATGAGAATGTTGCTTCTAAACTCAGTGTGTTTATCAAGCTGATTTAAAAAAAAAACAGTAAGGACGCTATAGTCGAGTATACTCGACAATATAATACCCTGCACACACAGTAAGCGGTACAACACCCCAAATCTACAAAAAAAAAAAATTTATTTGACATCGCCCGATTAAATAGTGTTCAAAATATCAATTAAATCGGTCGAAAAATGTGGAATTTACGAAAAATTTGAGTTTGTATATATTCTTGATCAATCGTTGAAAAAATGTGGAATATACTAAAAATTTGAGTTTGTTGGTCATTGAGGGGCAACTATCAAAAATAGGGGAATTTTTTGGAATGCAGTTTTAAAGATACGTATTTATTGAGCTTATCTACAAAATTTCAGGTCCGTATCTTTAATAGTTTTGAAGATACAGCAATTTTAAGAAAACAACCGGGGGAGGGGAAATGAAGAGGAGGGGGAAAAATTGTGGTATGCAGTTTTGTAGAGCTACTTATACTGAGGCAACAGTCGAGTTATAGCGTTTTCAAAAGTTGGTGAATACGGACAGATGGACAGACGGACAGACATGGCTTCATCAATTTCTTTTGCCGTCCTGATCAAGAATATATATACTTTATTTGGTCAACCCTCCCTTTCTTCTGTGCGTTACATACATTTCGCTCAAACAAACACAATATACCCCGATACACAGTATGTGTACAGGGTATAATAAAATACGAGTGAGTCCGACTACGATTTTGTCAGATAAGGTAAACATATACGTTACTCTGTAAGGCTGAAAAGCAGCGATACTGAAATTCAAAAGGAAACTTATAAGAATATTCTCGAAGAAACGCTATCAAATTAGCCTTGCGTTTTTTGCTTTCATTAGAAACAACCATACTCTTTTCGCGCGTACTCAGTTGTTCTAGCTGTGAAAAACATCGTTATTGGACGTTGATACCAGGTTAAACTGTCAGCAACCAAGGCAGACTTAAACATGTATGGTAATTTCAGTGTACTGAGTGTCAGTTTTAAATAATAATATCACATTTCAAAGTTAATTTTCATGATAATAACAAAAAGAAGTATAAATAACACTTCTTTGACAGGGTTGAAATTCCAATTTTCGTTTTAATTTTTGGATACATTGGTTTTTTTTTAAACTATTGTTTAACCATAAGTTTTCGTTTGTATTACACAAAAAAAAAGAAGTTTTTGCTGTGGCATAGCTGGGATTTGAACCCCTTGGCTAAAGAAAAACTGCATGAAATTTAGCCTTACTTGTCAGTGCAAAAGGCACTGTTACTTTGTTAGTAAGAATTTCAGTATACGAAATTTAGCCATACTGCACTGCAAGTGGCTATGTGAATTCGTTAGCATGAACTTCACTACTGATTCAAAACACTTTGCCTTTTTCGTTTATGCTTGCGACTTTATAAGTGTTCTGACTCAATACGTTTTGAAGATGGAAATCAATCTGTTTTGTCTAATATGTCAAAACAAATAAAAATGAATATTCGAAAATTCAATTTATTTTTGTTGAAATGAACAACACCTAAATGTAACATTGAAAAGCCCATGCAGAAAACGAACCGTATTAGAACACATTATATGTTATACAATTATAGAAAGGCCATGCAATATCTCATTTAATCACACCAAGGACGAAAGGTGGTCATGTTAACTTTTAGTCCCTTAATATTCTTGTAAAGAAAAGCTTAGGGTGTCATTTTCATGAACCAAACTTTTCTAATATAGAGATGTCCCTTTAGGTAGACGGCATATATATTTCTATTTGACAATTACACCGAAATTGTTTGTGAAATTCGCACCGTATGGTTGTCATACTTCTAGAAAGCGTTTGGTTTTAACCAGTGTTTAAAAAACTGCAGTCGAAGTAGCAGAAGTCGCAATATTTTTGCTTTTCACTGCTTCGACTGCGACCAACTTCTTAAAATGAACAGTTGCTTCTGCTTCTGAAAAAAACAGAAGTCGCAGTCGAAGCAAAAGCAGAAAACGATCGCCGACGAAAAGCGAATCAGCAGCAGCAGACGCCGTTTAAAAATTTTTGATTTTGCTTTGCTGCTGCTTTCATTAAGCAACGCAAGTCGAAGCAGCAGCAACTGATCGACTTCTGCAAGTCGCCGCAAGTCGCAGTCGCGACTGCTGTCGAAACTACTGTCGCGACTGAATTATTCTACGTATGCTGTTTGTTTCTTGATTCTTGTGCATAAATGTCAATTGAAGCAAGATCGATACAGGAGCTTAATTGTTTAACTATGGCGCAAAGTGACATTTGGATGTATTTCGAAAAAAATGTTTATGAAAGCTACATGTAAAACATGTAAAAACCAGTAAGGGCGGTATAGTCGAGTATACTCAACAATATAATACCCTGCACACATGGTAGGCGTTGCCACACCCTCACTCTACAAAAACATATTGATCTGACGTCGCATATTCAAATAGTGTTCAAAATATCAAGAAAATCGGTCAAAAAATGTTGATTTTACGAAAAATTTAAGTTTGTAGGCCTCTGAGGGGTAGCCATTAAAGAGAGGGGAAATTTGTGGTATGCAGTTTTTAAGATGTATTATCACTGAGCTTGTATACAAAATTTCAGGTTCATACCTTTGTTAGTTTTGGAGATACAGCAAATTTAAGAAAAGAACCTGGGGAGGGGAAATGAAGAGGAGGGGGAAAAATTGTGGTATGCAGTTTTGTAGAGCTACTTATACTGAGACTACATACCGACTTTCATTTTTGTATCTCTTTGAATGTTCGAGTTATAGCATTTTAAAAAAGTGGGTGGTGCTGGATGGGCGGGAAGGAGTGGGCGTGGCACAAAACCGTTCAAATTTGATCTGCTGCCGAGCATCACGAGTCTACCCACCAAATTTCAAGTCTCTAGCTATTATAGTTTCTGAGAACCATTGGTGAATACGGACGGACAGACAGACAGACGGACGGACATGGCTTAATCAATTTCTCTTGTCGTCCTGATCAAGAATATATATACTTTATAGGGTCCCCCTGCCCTCCTTCTGTGCGTTACATACATTTCGCTCAAACAAGCACAATATACCCCGATACACAGTATGTGTACAGGGTATAACCAGTAAGGGCGGTATAGTTGAGTATTCTCAACTATATAATACCCTGTACACACACCTATGTTGATAACACGTTAAACATTCGCCGACAGCAAAAGCAGTGTACCACGATATAGTTTGTGTATTTGCTAATAGTGAGGCAGGGCTCACAGTGCAATGTTGCCATTAGATGGCGCTTTAGTACGGGTATTTTTACAAAGCATTGCTGCAAAATTTTAGTGTGTTGGTCTTTGCGGGGAAAGTGGTAGTTTGTTGTATGCAGTTTTAAAAAGGTATGTTATCTGAGTTTGCATACAAAATTTCAGCATTGTATTCTTTATACTTTAGGAGATACAGCAATTTCAAGAAAAAAATGACCTTTTGTTGTGCTCGATGGGCGGGAAGGAATTGGCGTGGCAAAAATTCCTTGAAACTTGATCTAGTGTTCGACCACACGAGTCTATCTTCCAAATTTCAAGACTCTATCTTTAATAGTTTTCGCAGTGTTAAGTACGGTTTTTGTTACAAATAGGATAAAGCAGTGTTCAAAGCGCAATTTATGCCAAATTTCCACTTGTTTGTCTTTGCGTTGTCACACAGCGTTATAGTTTAGGAGTTACAGCAATTTTAAGAAAACAACTTTTTGAGGGGAAACGATGGGGAGGGGTAAAAAATGTGGTATGCAGTTTTGTAGAGCTATACATACTGAGTCTACATACTCATTTTCATGTTTCTAACTCATCAAGTTTTCGAGCTACAGCCTTTTGAAAAATTGGGTGGTGCTCGATGGGCGGGAAGGAGTGGGCGTGGCAAAAAATCCTTCAAACTTGATCTAGCGTTTGACCTCACGAGTCTATCTACCAAATTTCAAGTCTCTAGCTCTTATAGTTTTCGAGAACCATTGGTGAGGATGGACGGACGGACGGACAGACAGGGCTATATCAATTCGTCTTGTCATCCTGATCAAGAATATATATACTTTATAGGGTCCCCCTCCCCTCCTTCTATGCGTTACATACAAACCGTCTCAAACAAACTTAATATACCCTGATACACAGTGTGTGTACAGGGTATAATAAGCTAAACCAGTAAGGGAGCTATTTTCAGCGTTGCTGAAACTTATATACTCTTGCAAGCATTTGGTAAATCGATCTTATAGTTTTTCCAAAAATAATCTTATAAGTTTATAAAGATAAAGGGGCGTGACTCCGCCCATTTTGTAATTATTTTTTAAGAATACAATGCCATCATTCTATACTTCATTTTACGATTTTCTATCTTGTCTGCTTATAGATAAATCACATTTTTAAGTTTTTCTCTATATGGGCGGTGCCACGCCCTTATGTCCGATTTCTACGAAACTTTGGAATATGGTCAAGTATTCATAAAAACGCGTAACTGCAAAGTTTTATCCGTTTATATTTAAGAACAAAAAAGTTTTTCTAACAAAAATCGAATTTTTGAGCGATTGTTCCTATGGGAGCTATATGCTATATTTATCCGATCATGCCTTAATTTACGTCCAAGATGTTCTTGTGCAAAAAATCGAGGCGATAGGTTTAAAATCAAAGAGTTTATTGAGCAAAAACCTCAGTTTTGACCGATCGTTCCTATGGCAGCTATATGCTTTTGTATTCCGATCAAGCTGGTTTCTACATATAAACTGCCTGCAAGGAAAAGAAAATTTTCTGCGTTTAAATTTTTTTGCTAACTTCAAAACTCTGGGAGGAGTTCGCATTGAAACAGACTGACAGACAGACAGACGGACAAACGGACATGGCTATTTGAACTCGTCTCGTCGTGCTGATCAAGAATATGTATACTTTATATAGTCGGAGATGTCTCCTTCTCTGCATTGCAAACTTCACGACAAAGTTAATATACTCTTGCAAGAGTATAAAAATACTAGACTTTCAAATTTAAAAACTCATTTACTTAATTTACACTAAATAATTTTAAATGCCGCAAGTGACGAACAGTTTCAAACGTCGTCGTCAAATTCCTCTATATAATTAAAAAAAACAATTAGAAAACCAGTAAGGACGCTATCTTCAGCAACGCTGAAGCTATAATACTTTTCACGTTGTGTCACTATAAAAAAAGTAAATGAATAGTTTTCAAGCCTCCCTAAAAACATAACTGTAATGCTTTGAGTCAATTGGTTAAAAAGCAAAAAAGTTTTGCATACAACGGTTCAAGTTTTGCGATAAGTGGGCGTAGCCATGCCCATTTTTGATCAAAATAGTTTTCATTCTTCCCTAAGAACGTAACTATAATGTTTCAAGTCAATTGGTTAAAAAAAACTGGTGCGTGGAGTCCCTCCGCGCGGATGAAGTAAAACTCCCACTTTAAAAGTAAAAGCGAAGGTTGTTTCGATTTTTTATAGTAATACTATGACCCTGAATCTGCAGCGTTTTCTTTAAGACCATTGTCACTCATTTTGATCTTTCATTCTAGTCCAGAAACGATTAAAATGTTCTTAAAAATAATTAAAAACACACAAAATAACAAAAATATTATACAATAAATTAAAAAAATATAATTAAAAAACAAAACACATTGCCTTGCATGGGAGTCGAACCTGGGGCAATACGATCGGCAGCCTACCATTCACCCACACAACCAATACGGTATCTGACTTTTAGTGCTCTAATATCGAATAAAAAATAGTGTTCAATTTGAAATATCCTCATAGTCAATTTAGAATTCTTATTTTAAAAATTTATAGATCAGAAACTATTACAATATTCTTAAAAATAATTAAAAACATACAAAATAATAAAAATATTATCAAAATCATAAATTAAAATATAAAAATAATTATTGTCTCGACCGGTCATCGAACCCAGGACCTTCCGATTGCCGGCCGTCTACTTTACCACTGCACCATTGACTTGATAATTTTTCTTGAACAATATTGAAGTTTTGATTGTCATTCTATAATTGACAAAAAAAACTATAAAAACCAAAAAAGTCTTTTTGCATCGATCGGGAGTCGAACTCGCAACATCTGGATTAGCAGCTTAGTCAGCTACCACTAAGCCACCGGTTTGGTTATTTTTTGAATGTCAATATTGATCTTTTAATTGTCACATTACAAAAATAAATATTTAACGTTTAACGCTTTGGAAGTCGAATAAGAAGTTTTACTTCAAAAACAAAAAGGTTTTCCATACAACGGTTCAAGTTTCGCTATAAGTGGGCGTAGCCATGCCAACTTTTGGTCAAAATAGTCTTCATTCCTCCCTAAGAACATAACTGCAAGGGGTCAAGTCAATTGGTTAGAAAACAAAAAAGTTTTCCATACAACGGGTCAAGTTTCGCTATAAGTGGGCGTGGCTACGCCCACTTTTGGTCAAAATAGTTTTCGTTCCTCCCTAAGG
The DNA here is from genome assembly GCA_034638295.1 of Phortica okadai. Classification (NCBI taxonomy): domain Eukaryota; kingdom Metazoa; phylum Arthropoda; class Insecta; order Diptera; family Drosophilidae; genus Phortica; species Phortica okadai. Next base: position 34,113,057 of record CM067848.1, on the reverse strand, counting down.
ACATAACTGTAAAGTTTCAAGTCAATTGGTTAAAAAACAAAAAAGTTGTCCATACAACGACGTGAATATTGCTTCTCTTCCTCTTCTTCATTTTGTTTCCCGATCTCAATGAAACTCTCAGGCATTTAGTCGTAAAACTACTATGTTTAAAATTTCAGTGCTCTATCGTACAAAATAAAAAAGTTTTCCATACAACGATTCAAGTTTTCTTCACTTTTCTTCTTCTTTTCGTATGGGAGCTACCTGTTCCAATAATTCCAATAATTATAATAATAAATATTTTGATCTGTTACAAGCTCAGTGACAAAGTTAATATACTATTTAACATACGTGAAAAGTATAAAAAAAAACCAGTAAGGATTGGAGTCGACAGTACTCGACTCCGACATACCCTGTACCTTCAATTTGTACCAACTGTTTGAAGGCGTTGCCCCACCCAATTTTTAATCGAAAAAGATTTCATTTTCATTCAATTTTATATATACCAATTTTTATTCTTTTAGACCAATTCGTTCAAGAGACATAACGGCATTCTACCATGGCTATATGAGGGCGTGGTCACTCCCATTTCACAATACAATCTTGTTATACTCCATTCCAATATCATATATGCAAAGTTTCATTCTTGTAGGTTTTATGGTTCTTGAGATATAAGCGTTTCAAGTTATTACTAGATATGGGCGTGGCCACGCCCATTTTTTTAATGTATCTTCTTGGGGCTTAAGCAGCTATATACACTCCAAATTTGGTGTTCCTATCTCAAAAGACAACCGAGATAAAACGACTTTTGAAAGTTTTTTCCCGAGGTTGCTCCAGTCATTTGCCCCTCACCCCTAAACTAAGTCAAAAAAGGGGGAAACAAAATAAACTTGATCTGCTGAAGGAATAACAGAATCGAACTGCGAAGAGCTTTTGGTCCTATCTATTATAGTTTCCGAGATCGACGCGTTCATACAGACGGACGGACAGATGGACAGACGGACATGGCTAAATCGACTTCTCTTTCGATACTGATCAAGAATATATATACTTTGTATAGTCGGAAATGTCTCCTTTAAGGTGTTACATACATTGTCGATGCGCACAAAACTAATATACCCTTGTACCATAAGGTACAGGGTATAATTAAATTTTAAGTGAATAAAAAACCAGTAAGGGAGCTATTTTCAGCGTTGCTGAAACTTATATACTCTTGCAAGCATTTGGAAAATCGATCTTATAGTTTTTCCAAAAATAATCTTATAAGTTTATAAAGATAAAGGGGCGTAACTCCGCCCATTTTGTAATTATTTTTTAAGAATACAATGCCATCATTCTATACTTCATTTTACGGTTTTCTATCTTGTCTGCTTATAGATAAATCACATTTTTAAGTTTTTCTCTATATGGGCGGTGCCACGCCCTTATGTCCGATTTTTACGAAACTTTGGAATATGGTCAAGTATTCATAAAAACGCGTAACTGCAAAGTTTTATCCGTTTATATTTAAGAACAAAAAAGTTTTTCCAACAAAAACCGAGGTTTTGACCGATTGTTCCAATGGGAGCTATATCCTATATTTATCCGATCTTCACCAATTTTGCAGTGTGCCTTAATTTACGTCCAAGATATTTTTGTGCAATATATAGCTTGAAATCCAAAGAGTTTATTGAGCAAAAACCTTATTTTTGACCGATCGTTTCTATGGCAGCTATATGCTATAGTTATCCGATCATGCTGGATTTTACATACAAACTGCGTGCAAGGAATAGGGCATAAGTGCACAATTTATTAGTTCAGCTCAAATAAAAGCCCTTATATTGGGCATGGTAGAGCTAAAAGGTGTTGGATCGTGCACAGCCAAAAATCTCGCCGCTCAAGCGCTAAAAGTTCAACATAAATATAATATAAACTTAAACCAAATAGTTTCAATTACATCTGACAATGGTGCCAACATGCTTAAAACAACAAATATTTTATCATTTGTTTTCGATGAAAATATTGGCGAGAACGACGGATTTTTTTTTCTAACGATGAATATTTAAAAATAATTGAAAATATAGAAAAAGTGCCAAGCGTGTTAATAGGGAATATTCAAGTTTGTCGTTGTGCTGCACATACAGCTCAACTGGTTACTCTCGATGTAACCAAATCGTCGGATATGTTGAAATATCTATTTAATTGTCGTAACATGACGAAATTTATAAGAAAAACCTCAAATGGGTTTCGCGAAATATTCGAGCTGAAACAGCTAAAAATGCCGCAACTAGATTGTCCGACCAGATGGGGATCCACCTACACGATGCTAAAGGATTTGTTAGTGGCTAAAGATGACTTAACTGAAATGGAGTCAACTGAAAACAAAATCGAAGAAGACAATTTTGGAGTGGATGCATCGTTTTGGGACTTTATTGAAAACTATGGCTTAGTTTTTAGTCCATTGCAGAAAACTATACAAAAATTTCAAGAAAAGCAACTGCATTATGGAAATGTTTACGCCCAATGGCTAAAATTAAAAATTTGCACAGAAAAAATTGTAAATGATGCAACTCACTATATGACAAAAACGATTGGCGAAAAGATTCTGAGCTCTATAGAAGTGCGATCGAAAACATTATTAAATAATAAATTTCTCATTTCGTGTTTGTTTTTGGATCCTCGTTTCCAACATACACTAACACCACAACAAAAAAATGTTGCAGTGAATCATTTAAAATCGATGTGGGACAGAATAAACGACATAAATTCTACTGGACAGTTATGCTCAACACCAAACTCGGGCTCACATCAATCTGTGAACCGTTTTTTTTGATGAAGAAGATGAGTTGTTAAACGCTTACTTAGAGCAAGAGATCGAAACGGAAGTCAGTAGTACATTCGACGTCTACTCAAAGATTGAGAATCTTCAACTTCCCTTCCAATGAATCGATGCAGACGTTCTCACATTTTGGAAAGGAAAACAGTGCACTGACCAGGAGCTATATGCACTAAGTAATGTTTGCTTTGCTGTACCACCAACTCCGGTAAATATACATATACAAATGTTTTAATAAATTAATGTTCACAGTCTCATAAATATGTTTTCTAACAGGTGACGATTGAACGAGCATTTTCGACGTTAAGACATGTACTTACTGATTACTGAAATCGACTAAGTCAGGAAGTACTAGAGAACATACTGCTGGTCAAATTGAATCCAAGCTATCTGGACTCAGCGATTGACAACTTATCTCTTTTTCAAGATGACGAAGATTATGAAAGTCTATTTTGAATAATATTGTTGAATTCTTATATTTTATGTTTTAATTTTCGTATAAAAAAAATCGCGTGCAACACAGTACACGTGTTCGAAGTGAAACTTTCTTTAAAAGCCTTGCCACGCCCATTTTCTGGATATAATTTCTCTTTATCTTAGTATTCTATACACTAATTATACCCTGTACCTTGTGGTACAAGGGTATATTAGTTTTGTGCACGTCGACAATGTGTGTAACACCTTAAAGGAGACATCTCCGACTATACAAAGTATATATATTCTTGATCAGTATCGAAAGAGAAGTCGATTTAGCCATGTCCGTCTGTCCGTCTGTCCGTCCGTCCGTCTGTATGAACGCGTCGATCTCGGAAACTATAATAGATAGGACCAAAAGCTCTTCGCAGTTCAATTCTGTGATTCATTACGCAGATCAAGTTTATTTTTTCCTCCCCCTTTTTGAGTAAGTTTAGGGGTGAGGGGCAAATAACTGAAGCTACATCGGGAAAAAACTTACAAAAGTCGTATTTTCTTTGTTGTCTTTTGTGATAGGAACACCAAATTTGGTGTGTATATAGCTGACTCAAACCTCAAGAAGAAAAAACAAAAAAATGGGCGTGACCACGCCCCTATATAGTTAAAATTTCAAACGCTCATATCTCAAGAACCATACAACCTACAAGAATGAAACTTTGCATGTATGCTACTGGGATGGAGTATAGTTAGATTCAAATATGAAATGGGCGTAACCACGCCCACATATAGCCAAAGTAGAAAACCGTTATATCTCTGTAACGAATTGGTCTAGAAGAGCAAAAATTAGTATGTGTGATATTGAATAGAAAGGAAATCTGTTTCGATTAAAAAGTGGGCGGGGCAACGCCCAACAACAGACGTTACTAATTGAAGGTACAGGGTATGTCGAAGTCGAGTACTGTCGACTCCAATCCTTACTGGTTTTCATTATTTTAGCTCATTGCGTACCTAAGATATGCAAATTATAAATTTTTGCTATAAGTGGGCGTTGCCATACCCAATTTTTGATGAAAACATTTTTTATGGCTCTCTAAGACAATAAGTGTGAAGTTTCAAGTCAATTGATCAAGAAAAAGGTTTTCCATACAACGACGTAAATTTGCTTTTCCTATTATTAATGATTTATGCTAATAAAATTGGAGGATCTGTGCAACATTTCAGGTCGATGATTTCAAAATAATCAAAAGGGAAATACCTGGGAAATATTTTATAGATATTTTCACACCGTTGCAAAATCTCTGACAATTCTCGAAGATTTTATTAAATTCAGCCTTATTTTAAGTTGTTATAAATAATTATGTACCAAGAAATAATTCTTATGGTTCTCTCATTAATCTGCATTTAAACAATTCAATGTTTTACATGTTTTCATTAATAAATCAGCTTTTTCTGTTCAGTTTCCTTAACTTAACCTAAATACAAAATTACAGCTTCCTAAGTCAATTCTAACCCGTGCCGACTGAGCCCTGAAGCTTGATGAAAGAAGATTTTAGATGTTTTTTTAAGTACAACTGGGGGACGCCAAATAATTCAATTTTAATTGAATATTATTGAAAAGACAAATTTAAGTATTGCGTTTTATTACCAAAAAGATAAATTTTATATAATACTAATCAGGATACTTCCTTTTCATGGGTTCTTTTTTACAATTTGATTTGAGCTTTAACTCATTTAATTTCACCTCGCGGATATTAAAAAATGAAGCTCCGAGATCTTGGCGGATAGATGGTAACTTAACACCCGTTATTTGGTAATTTATCTCACCAATCAAGAATATAGTTTTTGTATTGCTTTTAAGTTCCACAGACATTGTGTTATTGTTTGTCCAACAAATTCGAAACGAAATGACAACAAAATGAAGTACTCGTATGTTACACCATAGGTGCCGGTGAAACTTGCTTGAAAAAGTGTTCCAATGTTACATTAAAGGCGCAGGTGTAACTTGCATGTTTTGAACGCAAGTCGGCACGGGTTCCTGTGCTCTAAAAAAAAAAAAAAAAAATCATGGGAGTGTTTTAGAGTAGACTGAACAAAATTAGCCCATATGCGTTAAAAAATAAGAACCTTGCAAAATAAGGGACACCCTAATGTCATACATAGGTATGTACCAACCATGTACAGTTTGGAATGTGTACATTTTTGAATGCATAAATGCGAAGAAGAAGAATTAATTCAAATGTGCAGAGTGTCTTCCGAAGAACAGAGTCAAGTTAACTACCAATGCTCCAATATGTGGAATCTACTTGTCTTTATGCATTGCGTATATAATTTATTATTAGTGTTCACTTTTGGAATACTTTTAATTTGTAAATTGATTGTTTTTATTTGCTAATCACAGCAATGGAAAGGGTATTAATGTCAATTGTAATATTTGGAGTAAATGTGCCAGGTTAGTTGTTGTTGCATATACGCCAGATGGTGAAAGTGACGGTTGAAGAGGAATGCCAAAATTACAACAAAGCATGTTGTTGTTGTTACTTTTTTTTATGACTACTCACTTTATGACTACAGACCGTCATCCTATATTCTGTTTCATTCTCTCGCAAGCTAAATCATATAAATGTATAGTCTGTCTCTTTTTCATGTCGTTTCATCGAGTTTCAAATGACACCCATGCTAAAGAAGTTTCACTTAAAAAAAAATTAATTACAAACCAGTGAGGACGCACGGGACGCACGGGAGTATACTCGACAATATAATACCCTGCACACACAGTAGGCGGTGCAAAAACCCAGATCTACAAAAAAATGTTGATTTGACATCGCCCGAGCAAGTAGTGTTCAAAATATCAAGTAAATCATTGAGGGGTTCGAATATAAAGTTATTGAGGGGTAACTTTCAAAAAAAGGGGATTTTTGTGGTATGCAGTTTTAAAGATACATATTAGCTTGTCTACAAAATTTCAGGTTCGTACCTATAATAGTTTTGAAGATACAACAATTTCAAAAAAACAACCGGGGGAGGGGAAATGAAGAGGAGGGGGAAAAATTATGGTATACAGTTTTGTAGAGCTACTTATACTGAGTCTACATACCGACTTTCATGTTTCTATCTCTTTGGATGTTCGAGTTATAGCGTTTTAAAAAAGTGGGTGGTGCTGGATGGGCGGGAAGGAGTGGGCGTGGCACAAAACCATTCAAACTTGATCTGCTGCCGAGCATCACGAGTCTACCCAATTAAATTTCAAGTCTCTAGCTATTGTTGTTTCTGAGAACCATTGGTGAATACGGACGGACGGACGGACAGACGGACGGACAAAGCTTAATCAATTTCTCATGTCGTCCTGATCAAGAATATATATACTTTATCGGGTCCCCTTCCCCTCCTTCTGTGCGTTACATACATTTCGCTCAAACCCTGATACACAGTATGTGTACAGGGTATAAAAACAAATTGTCAAACTGTTTAATTTATTAGAATACAAGGGGAGCAAAAAGCAAAAAACAGCATAAGCAGCAAAGTCAATCTCGACAGTAGTCGCGACTGCGACTTGCGGCGACTTGCAGAAGTCGAACAGTTGCTGCTGCTTCGACTTGCGTTTCTTAGCGAAAGCAGCAGCAAAGCCAAATCAAAAATTTTCAAACGGCGTCTGCTGCTGCTCATTCGCTTTTCGTTTGCAGAAGCAAAATCACATGAAATGAAAGTTGCTGAAGGTTTTTAAACACTGGTTTTAACAAAAAGACAATTTAATGTTACGATTGACATGTTTTAACCCTATCGTAGAAGCTGAAGTTTCATGCAGTCTACATAGTGACTTTAATGTGTCTATCTTTTTGGATGTTTGAGTTAAAAAATTTAAAAAATTTAAAAAATTGGGCGGTGCGGAATGCGCGGGAAGGAGTGGGCATGGCACAAAACCATTCAAACTTGATCTGCTGCCGAGCATCACGAGTCTACCTTCCAAATTTCAAGTCCCTAGCTAATATAGTTTCTGAGAACCATTGGTGAATACGGACGGCCGGACAGATGGACGGACATGGCCTGGGAAATATTTTATAGATATTTTCACACCGTTGCAAAATCTCTGACAATTCTCGAAGATTTTATTAAATTCAGCCTTATTTTAAGTTGTTATAAATAATTATGTACCAAGAAATAATTCTTATGGTTCTCTCATTAATCTGCATTTAAACAATTCAATGTTTTACATGTTTTCATTAATAAATCAGCTTTTTCTGTTCAGTTTCCTTAACTTAACCTAAATACAAAATTACAGCTTCCTAAGTCAATTCTAACCCGTGCCGACTGAGCCCTGAAGCTTGATGAAAGAAGATTTTAGATGTTTTTTTAAGTACAACTGGGGGACGCCAAATAATTCAATTTTAATTGAATATTATTGAAAAGACAAATTTAAGTATTGCGTTTTATTACCAAAAAGATAAATTTTATATAATACTAATCAGGATACTTCCTTTTCATGGGTTCTTTTTTACAATTTGATTTGAGCTTTAACTCATTTAATTTCACCTCGCGGATATTAAAAAATGAAGCTCCGAGATCTTGGCGGATAGATGGTAACTTAACACCCGTTATTTGGTAATTTATCTCACCAATCAAGAATATAGTTTTTGTATTGCTTTTAAGTTCCACAGACATTGTGTTATTGTTTGTCCAACAAATTCGAAACGAAATGACAACAAAATGAAGTACTCGTATGTTACACCATAGGTGCCGGTGAAACTTGCTTGAAAAAGTGTTCCAATGTTACATTAAAGGCGCAGGTGTAACTTGCATGTTTTGAACGCAAGTCGGCACGGGTTCCTGTGCTCTAAAAAAAAAAAAAAAAAATCATGGGAGTGTTTTAGAGTAGACTGAACAAAATTAGCCCATATGCGTTAAAAAATAAGAACCTTGCAAAATAAGGGACACCCTAATGTCATACATAGGTATGTACCAACCATGTACAGTTTGGAATGTGTACATTTTTGAATGCATAAATGCGAAGAAGAAGAATTAATTCAAATGTGCAGAGTGTCTTCCGAAGAACAGAGTCAAGTTAACTACCAATGCTCCAATATGTGGAATCTACTTGTCTTTATGCATTGCGTATATAATTTATTATTAGTGTTCACTTTTGGAATACTTTTAATTTGTAAATTGATTGTTTTTATTTGCTAATCACAGCAATGGAAAGGGTATTAATGTCAATTGTAATATTTGGAGTAAATGTGCCAGGTTAGTTGTTGTTGCATATACGCCAGATGGTGAAAGTGACGGTTGAAGAGGAATGCCAAAATTACAACAAAGCATGTTGTTGTTGTTACTTTTTTTTATGACTACTCACTTTATGACTACAGACCGTCATCCTATATTCTGTTTCATTCTCTCGCAAGCTAAATCATATAAATGTATAGTCTGTCTCTTTTTCATGTCGTTTCATCGAGTTTCAAATGACACCCATGCTAAAGAAGTTTCACTTAAAAAAAAATTAATTACAAACCAGTGAGGACGCACGGGACGCACGGGAGTATACTCGACAATATAATACCCTGCACACACAGTAGGCGGTGCAACAACCCAGATCTACAAAAAAATGTTGATTTGACATCGCCCGAGCAAGTAGTGTTCAAAATATCAAGTAAATCATTGAGGGGTTCGAATATAAAGTTATTGAGGGGTAACTTTCAAAAAAAGGGGATTTTTGTGGTATGCAGTTTTAAAGATACATATTAGCTTGTCTACAAAATTTCAGGTTCGTACCTATAATAGTTTTGAAGATACAACAATTTCAAAAAAACAACCGGGGGAGGGGAAATGAAGAGGAGGGGGAAAAATTATGGTATACAGTTTTGTAGAGCTACTTATACTGAGTCTACATACCGACTTTCATGTTTCTATCTCTTTGGATGTTCGAGTTATAGCGTTTTAAAAAAGTGGGTGGTGCTGGATGGGCGGGAAGGAGTGGGCGTGGCACAAAACCATTCAAACTTGATCTGCTGCCGAGCATCACGAGTCTACCCAATTAAATTTCAAGTCTCTAGCTATTGTTGTTTCTGAGAACCATTGGTGAATACGGACGGACGGACGGACAGACGGACGGACAAAGCTTAATCAATTTCTCATGTCGTCCTGATCAAGAATATATATACTTTATCGGGTCCCCTTCCCCTCCTTCTGTGCGTTACATACATTTCGCTCAAACCCTGATACACAGTATGTGTACAGGGTATAAAAACAAATTGTCAAACTGTTTAATTTATTAGAATACAAGGGGAGCAAAAAGCAAAAAACAGCATAAGCAGCAAAGTCAATCTCGACAGTAGTCGCGACTGCGACTTGCGGCGACTTGCAGAAGTCGAACAGTTGCTGCTGCTTCGACTTGCGTTTCTTAGCGAAAGCAGCAGCAAAGCCAAATCAAAAATTTTCAAACGGCGTCTGCTGCTGCTCATTCGCTTTTCGTTTGCAGAAGCAAAATCACATGAAATGAAAGTTGCTGAAGGTTTTTAAACACTGGTTTTAACAAAAAGACAATTTAATGTTACGATTGACATGTTTTAACCCTATCGTAGAAGCTGAAGTTTCATGCAGTCTACATAGTGACTTTAATGTGTCTATCTTTTTGGATGTTTGAGTTAAAAAATTTAAAAAATTTAAAAAATTGGGCGGTGCGGAATGCGCGGGAAGGAGTGGGCATGGCACAAAACCATTCAAACTTGATCTGCTGCCGAGCATCACGAGTCTACCTTCCAAATTTCAAGTCCCTAGCTAATATAGTTTCTGAGAACCATTGGTGAATACGGACGGCCGGACAGATGGACGGACATGGCTTCATCAATTTCTCTTGTCGTCCTGATCAAGAATATATATACTTTTTTTGGTCCCCCTCCCCTCCTTCTGTGCGTTACATACATTTCGCTCAAACAAACACTATATACACCCAGAGAGTATTAAAGTATAACAAGAGACCGAAGGCCTCTCACGCTAAGCTTTCGGGTTTTTGAGATCCCGAATAGATAACTGGCGGATAACTGTGCGACAGAGATGGAATGATTAAATGTGTATTTCTTTCTCACTCGGCTGGGAATTGTTGACAGTTTTCCTATTTGGTTTACTTTTGAGATGTTGCCACGTTTCATTTGCTTATGCGGCGTGGATTTTTGTCTTGATATTGATTTTTATATTTTGCCAGTCCGGACGGACATTTTATATTCAATTATTTCAGCAATTTTTATAATTTATGAAAATAATGAGTTTTTCAACATATTCTAACTATTAATATGAAAATTTTATATTTTTCATCATGTTTTTACAAACATGCCAATCTACTTGTAGATAAAATTCTAAAATTTTCACAATTTAATTTCTTACAATCAAAAGTATTATCAGCATTTTAACAAATCAATATCAACTAACAATTATTCGTTTTTATTGTCTGAACATAGGCAAACAATTCGAATTTTATAATGATGGTATCAGGATAATATGAAATTAGGTAGCAAAACAATACAATTTACATTTGCAAGATAGTTAGCTTATGGTTGAGACGGGAAAAGGGGTATATGTGTGTGCCAAGGCCACGCACGGGAATCAAAAGTAAAATTGTCAATTGTTGATGCGAAGGGCAAAGAGGCACATACGAAGAAACACACGAAACTGTGCGTTGACATAGTTTGTAGATGAGAAGGAAAAAGAGACACATTGGCAACGCATAGTTCCCATGGCTACGCAAAGAATCAAAGTTCAATTTCTGGATAAGCAGGGAAAGTGTGCAAAGCACAAAACCGCGGTTTGATCGCACCTACAACAAAAACAATACGCACATACTTATGTGCTCCACTTCACCCTTTCTTCACATTGCTTTGACAGTCTTGCTTTGAGTGTAGTTTGTGGATGCGGCGGGCGAAGAGACGAATAAGGAAAAAAGCAAAGAACATTCTGATATTTTCGGCTGGCGCAAAAATTTTAGCAACAACAATGACAATGCGTACACACTTATATGCCCCTCTGCACCCTTTGTCAACATTTGTATAGTCTGGTCTGCTTCAGTTGTGGTGCAGAGGGGGTAAGTGTGTGTGGGTAACATGCTTTTCCTTCGACTTTTTGATATTGTTGATCTTCCTGACATTCATGTTCGCCTAGTTGCCTGAATCGAATTTGACAATTTATTTAGTAAAATTGTCAATATCAAGCGACGGAACTTGATCAGTTCTTTCTTTATACTTGACAACATACACATGCCCGCCCTACTTCTTCTTTTGTCCACACTTTCTTTGAATAAAATAAGAAAAGTTTTTTAGCAACCTCGCAAACTTGCCCTTACCTCACTTCACCTCTTGTAAACAAAATTTGTTTATGAAATTCGGCAACAAGGCGGTAAGTTCATTCATAATTTCCACTGAATTCCCAATTATAGTAATTGTCTGTCCGTCGTCGTTAGAGCGAGCCAAACATACATTCGTTCAGCTCTCTCTGTCGCGACAAAACTTTTCCGCTGGTTATTAGTAGGAATTATTTTTTGAAAGCTTAGCGTGAGAGGCCTTCGGTCTCTTGTTATATTTTAATACTCTCTGTATACACCAATACACAGTATGTGTACAGGGTATAAATATGTCTATACATGTGTTTTTAGTCACTTCGTTTTCAGTCGAAACGTTTGAAGTCATCGTATAAACGTGGTAATAGAATAACTATAAACTAATTTTAAAACAAATCTTTGTTAAGTTTACAGCAAATGTTTGTCATGATTTTCATGTCACACTTCGGTTGAATCAAGTCAAGTTTGAAGTCATCGTATAAACGTGGTAATAGAATAACTATAAACTAATTTTAAAACAAATCTTTGTTAAGTTTACAGCAAATGTTTGTCATGATTTTCATGTCACACTTCGGTTGAATCAAGTCAAGTTCCAGCACAGATTTTGTACAAAATCCAAACGTTCAAGTTGTCAATTTAAATTGCATTCTAGTTCATTCAGAGAGCAAATTAAAGTTAGGCAAAAAAACCCAACAAAACAAATAAAAAAAATACAATAACAAAAAAAAAAACGTGAACAAAATACTAAAAAAGAAGCAAAAGTCTTCTTCAAAATTTCACGTGAATTAACTTATTTGTTTACGATGTCTGGCAGTCACTCAAATGTCGCCGAGTTCTCTGAGGAGGAATATGGCAAGAAACTTAATCGCTGCTTCACCGACACGGTCGTAAAGGGTTGCGGCGGCCTGCTAATCGGCACCGTGATTGCGCTGCTGTTTTTGCGACGTCGCGTCTTTCCGGTGTTCATTGGCGCCGGCTTTGGCATTGGTCTCGCCTACAAGACCTGCGAAAAGGATCTCAACTCACTGTAATGCCATTTTGGCTTTGTGATGCCGCCAATGACATAATGCAAATCAATTTAATACAATTGAAAAAAATGTTACCCGATTCGTTTGCGCATTTCAAATTCTACTGCAGCCTTAAATATGTGTTATTAATTATACCAAAATTGCGTGACAAGTGTCGCCAACAAATAAATTCTTTTAATTCAGTACAACATTTGCGTTAAATCGTGTTTAACGCACATACACAGACACAAACAGAAACAGACGCACATGCACATATCTAAAGCCGAGCAAAGCTCATACGTCGTAAAGCCAAATATAAAATCCATCCTGTTCCTTTTTTTTATACAAGGGTATATTAATTTTATGCGCATCGAAAACGTATGTCACACCCAGAAGGGGACATTTCCGACTTTACAAAGCATATATATTCTTGATCAGTATCGAAAGAGAAGTCTGTAGCAACGAGCAATTTAATTTAAGCGTTGGGATCGTTGGAGAAGTCGCACGCTTGAAAGATCCTGCTCTGGCTCGTCGGTAGGGAGCGGGTGGGAAGAGGCGAAGAGGTTAGAATCCAGGAGGAGGTGAAGGTAAGGAAGCGTTATACAACGAGACACCGGAGGAAGGGGAACTGAAACAGTTGACGGTAGGTCTCGATTAGAGACAGCAAACGCTGGTGTTGTCGCGTTCCAGTGCCCACCCACCAAGGTCATCCAGTCCAAAAACTAAAACAAGCTATATATGTATGGAATGAGCCCTTTGGGAATGTGTAACGATTATTCTTGCATGGCGACGAAAGATCTCGAGAAGGAAGTTCTAGCAAAGATTCGACATAATTAATTATTGCGGACATAAGTTAGGTTGCCGGGAATTAGGCATAGCCGTAACGCGAGGGGAATTGCTGAAATTATAGAAATAAACAGTTGCAACCAGTAAGGACGCTATCTTCAGCAAGGCTATTTACCACTTATAATTTTTTTTGTTCATTGGGTACCGGAGATATGCAAATTATTGATTTGGGCTAAAAGTGGGCGTAACCACGCCCATTCTTTACAAAAAAAAAGTTTTCATGCCTCCAAGTTTCAAGTCAATAATCAACTGATGAAGAAATAAAAAAGTTTTCCATACAACGACGTGAATCTTGCTTCTCTTCCTCTTCTTTATTTTGCATGGCAGGTACCCATTCCAGTTGCCCGATATCAATGAAAATTTCAGGCATATAGTTGGACCATGCAAAACTACCATGTTCAAAATTTCAGCCCTCTATCTTATAAAACAAAAAAGTTTTCCATACAACGATTCAAGTTTTGTTCACTTTTCTTCTTCTTTTCGTATGGGAGCTACCTGTTCCAATAATTCCAATAATAATAATAATAAATTCTAAGACTCTGTGCAAAGTTTCAGGTCGATAGCTTCAAAACTGAGGGACTAGTTTGGATCCTATATTTATCCGATCTCCACCAAATTTACTGTGTGTCTCAACTGACGTCCAAGTTATTTGTGTGCAAAAAATTGAGCTGATAACTTCAAAATCAAAGCGTTTATTGAGCAAAAACCTCATTTTTGACCGATCGTTCCTATGGCAGCTATATCCTATAGTTATCCGATCATGCTGGATTTTACATACAAACTGCGTGCAAGGAAAGGAAAATTTTCTGCATTTAAATTTTTCTGATATCCTTAAAACTCTAGGAGGAGTTCGCATCGCAACAGACAGACAGACGGACATGGCTATATGAACTCGTCTCGTCGAGCTGATCAAGAATATATATACTTTATATAGTCGGAGATGTCTTCTTCTCTGCGTTGCAAACTTCATGACAAAGTTAATATACTCTTGCAAGAGTATAAAAATTCACAAAGGAAATCTAAGCAAAGAAAACGATAATAACTGTTACTTAGATTTAAACAAAAAAAAAATCGCGTGCAACACAGTATACGTGTTCGAAGTGAATTTTTCTTTAAAAGAACCAAAAAACCAGTAAGGATGCTATCATCAGCCTTGCCACGCCCATTTTCTGGATATAATTTCTCTTTATCTTAGTATTCTATACACTAATTTTCATCATTTTAGCTCATTGCGTACCTAAGATATGCAAATTATAAATTTTTGCTATAAGTGGGCGTTGCCATACCCAATTTTTGATGAAAATATTTTTTATTTCTCTCTAAGACAATAAGTGTGAAGTTTCAAGTCAATTGATCAAGAAAAAAGTTTTCCATACAACGACGTAAATTTTTTTTTTTATCCTCTCATTAATGATTTATGGTAATAAAATTGGAGGATCTGTGCAACATTTCAGGTCGATGATTTCAAAATAATCAAAAGGATAATTTAGGTATCTGGGAAATATTTTATAGATATTTTCACACCGTTGCAAAATCTCTGACAATTTTCTCGAAGATTTTATTAAATTCAGCCTTATTTTAAGTTGTTATAAATAATTATGTACGTAAGAAATAAACTGCATTAAAACAATTCAATATTTTACATGTTTTCTTTAATAAAACTGCTCGTAAAAATAGTACATTTTATGAAAATATGAACATACATACATACCAACCATGCACAATTTGGAATGTGTACATTTTTGAATGCATAAATGCGAAGAAGAAGAATTAATTCAAATGTGCAGAGTGTCTCCCGAAGAACAGAGTCAAGTTAACTACCAATGCTCCAATATGTGGAATCTACTTGTCTTTATGCATTGCGTATATAATTTATTATTAGTGTTCACTTATGGAATATTTTGAATTTGGCAATTAATTGTTTTTATTTGCTAATCACAGCAATGGAAAGGGTATTATTGTCAATTGCCAAATTGAACGGGCTTCAACATAATTCACTGCAGATAATTTCGCGGCTCGTTTGTATATTATAGCAACGTTAAGTAGCGGGCAACAACAAGCATAATGCAAACGCTCAGACAGTATCATAGGTAGCAACAACCACACTGTCCGACCTAACGGAGAATGCTTATGACGAAAATAACAACAAAAAGAGTTGTTGTAATATTTGGAGTAAATGTGCCAGGTTAGTTGTTGTTGCATATGCGCCAGATGGCGAAAGTGACGGTTGAAGAGAAATAACAAAATTACAACAAAGCATGTTGTTGTTGTTACTTTTTTTTATGACTACAGACCGTCATCCTATATTCTGTTTCATTCTCTCGCAGGCTAAATCATATAAATGTATAGTCTGTCTCTTTCTCATGTCGTTTCATCGAGTTTCAAATCACACCCATGCTAAAGAAGTTTCACTTCAAAAAAACTAGAATTAAATAGAAACGCTTGCATTAACAAGCAAAATGGCAATTATTTTGTGTGGTCACATCAAAGAAACCATTGAGGAGATGTAAAAGAAAATGTTAGCTAAGTAGAGCTTTTTGAAATATTTAAAATGTAGCTTCATTAATTTGTTTTTTGTTTTTTACCACAACTGTATCAATTATGTCTCCATATTAACAGGTATGCATTGCGAAACTCGAAACTTTTGATGGTGTCAAGTTATTCACTGATATCAAATAATTATGATTTAATTTCAATGTGGTTAACTTACAGTTTGACCATGCTGAAAGCGCTTCCAAGATATACGGTGCCGTTGGTGCCGAAAATTTAGAGTCTAGAAAACATACATACATATTCACACGAGAGAAGGTTTTAAACAATTTACAATTCTTTACAATTTCTTTTTCGTAACATCAGTATTCTCATGAGCTGCACTTCTAATACAATGTTCAGATTATTTACAAAAGGTACTAATGGCTTAGTGCAGCAGTTATACTTAACTGAATTTAATCATACTATAGAAAATGCTTCGTCGTCATTGACGTATGTATATAGTAGTTAATAAATTCAAACAAATTTTAAAGATTGCTAAAGGCAAGGCATCACGATGGCGAATTACAATTTTCTTCGCTCATCAAATTATTTAACAAAAAAAAAAAAATAACCAGTAAGGGCGGTATAGTTGAGTATTCTCAACTATATAATACCCTGTACACACACCTATGTTGATAACACGTTAAACATTCGCCGACAGCAAAAGCAGTGTACCACGATGTGGTTTGTGTATTTGCTAATAGTGAGGCAGGGCTCACAGTGCAATGTTGCCATTAGATGGCGCTTTAGTACGGATTTTGTTACAAAGCATTGCTGCAAAATTTTAGTGTGTTGGTCTTTGCGGGGAAAGTGGTAGTTTGTTGTATGCAGTTTTAAAAAAGTATGTTACCTGAGTTTGCATACCAAATTTCAGCATTGTATTCTTTATACTTTAGGAGATACAGCAATTTTAAGAAAAAAATGACCTTTTGTTGTGCTCGATGGGCGGGAAGGAATTGGCGTGGCAAAAATTCCTTGAAACTTGATCTAGTGTTCGACCACACGAGTCTATCTTCCAAATTTCAAGACTCTATCTTTAATAGTTTTCGCAGTGTTAAGTACGGTTTTTGTTACAAATAGGATAAAGCAGTGTTCAAAGCGCAATTTATGCCAAATTTCCACTTGTTTGTCTTTGCGTTGTCACACAGCGTTATAGTTTAGGAGTTACAGCAATTTTAAGAAAACAACTTTTTGAGGGGAAACGAAGGGGAGGGGTAAAAAATGTGGTATGCAGTTTTGTAGAGCTATACATACTGAGTCTACATACTCATTTTCATGTTTCTAACTCATCAAGTTTTCGAGCTACAGCCTTTTGAAAAATTGGGTGGTGCTCGATGGGCGGGAAGGAGTGGGCGTGGCAAAAAATCCTTCAAACTTGATCTAGCGTTTGACCTCACGAGTCTATCTACCAAATTTCAAGTCTCTAGCTCTTATAGTTTTCGAGAACCATTGGTGAGGATGGACGGACGGACGGACAGACAGGGCTATATCAATTCGTCTTGTCATCCTGATCAAGAATATATATACTTTATAGGGTCTCCCTCCCCTCCTTCTATGCGTTACATACAAACCGTCTCAAACAAACTTAATATACCCTGATACACAGTGTGTGTACAGGGTATAAAAAGGGATGAAACTCGAATTAATACAGAATATATCACAAGCAACGTCGGTACATATGTAGATAAAAACGCGTTGGAGTTAGTATCCGAATACATAAGAGCACGTTCGCGACAGGTTGCTAATTCAAATTGTACAAACGAGCATGCGCATTTAAACTGCTGACAAAATTGATACAAAAGGTTGGTTGTGCGTTAGATACGCAGATATCGACGATGAAGTTGCCTCATCACGTCAGGCAACGATCGTGGAGGTAGCAAAAACGGTGTCTCACAAGGGTGTTACACGATACAGGTCACGCTGCAGAAAAGTGCACTTGTTGAGCCAGCAAAACTCCGTGGTTATTTTTGACGAGGACAACCAATCTTGTGAACCACTGTTACCACGAGCGCTACTCACAATGGCGGCCCTGCACTGGGTGCCGTTCTACTCGGTAGAAATGGCACGGATGCTAATTAAGTTGAAACAGACGTTGTTAGGTGGCAATTAGACCGAAAGTCAAATTCAACAACGGATTTACAATTTTCACGCACACACTTGGTTTGCTCACTTCTCATTAAGGTCTTGCAAAAAAAACCAGTAAGACAGCTATTTTCAGCTTTGCTGAAACTTATATACTCTTGCAAGTAATCTCTTAATTATTCTTATTGGAAAATCAGTCAGTTTTTCCAATAAGATTCACAAAAGTCTATATACATGAAGGGGCGTAACTCCGCTCATTTTCCATTTTTTTTGTTTTAAAGATACAGTGTAATCTTTATACTTTTCACGTATGTGAAATAGTATATTAACATTGTGCTGAAGTTTGTAACACACAGAAATATTCACTTGCGACTATATAAAGTATATACATATATTCTTGATCAGGACGACAAGACGAGTTGATTTAGCCATGTCCGTCTGTCCGTCTGACCGTCTGTCTGTATATATACAATCTCCTCCCACAGTTTTGAAGATATCGAGCTGAAGAAGAGGAAGAGAAGCAATATTCACGTCGTTGTATGGAAAACTTTTTTTGTTTTTTAACCAATTGACTTGAAACTTTACAGTTATGTTCTTAGGGAGGAATGAAAACTATTTTGACCAAAAGTGGGCATGGCTACGCCCACTTATAGCGAAACTTGAACCGTTGTATGGAAAACTTTCTTGTTTTTAAACGAATTAACTTGAAACTTTACAGTTATGTTGTTAGGGAGGCATGAAAACTATTCATTTACTTTTTTTTATAGTGACACAACGTGAAAAGTATTATAGCTTCAGCCTTGCTGAAGATAGCGTCCTTACTGTTTTTTTTTTGTTTTCTAATTAGAAGAATTAAACACTGTGACGAAAACTAATTCGATGAAAATTTCAGACTCTGCAGAGATTCCCAATGATCCTGACAAACACTTGCAAAAAGCTATAATGGTTACATATGTAACATTACAGCCCGATAACTATAAAATTTAAAAATGCCCTCAAACGCCTATCAAAATTAAGATACTGCAACTCATTTTAAGCCACTGCAGAACAGCTCAGGAAATGTTAGAGCACACAGTGGAAGATTACGACATTGACATCGCCATTCTCAGCGAACCATTCAGAGCTAAACACGATAGCATCTCTGTACAAGACTTCGCGGCAGGTGCGGCAATCTGGAGCTGTGGCAAGTCTCCCCTATAAATTAGCGAGCGCTAGAGTGGAAGGTGCTTCATCCGAGCCAAGTGCGGAAATTTATTTGTTTATAGCTGCTACATAGCTCCCAGCATCGCGAATGATTTTGGCGCAATAATAGACAGGATCGTCTTCGACGCGCGTGGTAGGCATCTCGTTGTAATTGCGGGCGACTTCAACGCCTGGGCAACGGATTGGGGTAGCCGTATGACAAACGTGAAGGGCGAAATTGTTCTTGATGCATTCACGGACCTAAATGTATGTCTCCTAAACACCGGAAGCAAACATACTTGCACTAAGGCTGGAATGGGCTCAATAGTCGACATCCCGTTTGCCAGTCCCCCAATCACCAGAAGTGCGAAATGGCAAGTCTCGGACTTGTTCACATACAGCGACCACCAAGCTATTTTAATGGAGATCCTTGATCTGTCCGGTAGAAGGCCAAATTTCGGACCATCCAGGAGGCGATATAAAGCAAATACGCTGGATGAGAATATGCTTCTGATGTCTTTTGTCATTTATGTAAATAATATCCAAGGAACTGCGGAGGAGCGTGCGGAGTAGATTGCTGAGTCGATTAAAAGTGCGTGCAACGTTTCGACGTTTCGGTGCTCGGCCAGAAATGACAGACGCAGGCCAGTTTACTGGTAGAATGCGGAAATAGCAGGACTATGAGGGGAATGTATCCGGGCAAGGAGGATCAGTCAGAGATCCAGAGGACGCCCCAATTTTGAAGTTCTACTGAACGAGTACCGGGGGTGGAGAAAGCAGCCAAAAAAAGCGATTAAGGATAGTAGGCGAACGAGCTTTCAGGACTTATGCGACCAAGCGAATGTCGAACCCTGGGGAGCAGCCTACAAACTGGTGACGGGAAGCATGCGTCGCACGACTTTACCATCATGCCCAGCCCTGTTATCCAAAAGCCGAGCTAATAAAGAGCAACTTCTCAAACAGGGTATTGCTTTATGGTACGGAGAGAGGCGGGCGAAGCTATAAAGTGTCTGGCGTCGTTCCACAGGAGTCCGTTCTGGACCCGACACTTCCCGACGGAGCTCAGATTGTAGGATATGCAGATGATATTGCTATAGTGGCGGTAGCCAAAAACCTGGAAGACGTTGAGACACCTACGTTAAGACGTTAAGACAAGCTATTGGATCAACTCAGATATGGCTGCAAAGTTATGGACTTACTTTGGCGACACACAAGACGGAGGCGGTGCTTATTAGCAGTAGGTCGGTGGGGGAAACAGCAGCCTTGGGGATGTCAAAATACACTCCAAGCCCTTCATTAAGTACTTAGGCGTCATAATCGACCGTAGGCTCACCTTTAAGGACCACTTAGAATACTGTGGCAACAGACCAAATAGCAAGCTAGACTCCTCATCACTAGCGTCGTCAAGTCCATCATCTTGTACGGGTCTCCAATATGGGCACCGGCAATGCAAATAGCCTCCTACAATCGGGGGTAATATTCGGAATATCGGCGATACGGGTTACGAGCGCATTTAGGACAGTCTCGAACGACGCACAGAGAGGCCTCAGATACATTCAGCTTACAAAAATCAAAAATTTCATTAACGCTTTCGATTAAACAAATATATGTGTCTGATAAAGAAATCGGAATTATAGTTTGGAAGATATGGGTACTCAAAGTTGGCCTTTTTTCATTTTTCAATAACACTCTACATTTTTTGAGAATTTGGCATCTTTGAGTTCGAATAACAGCGCAATTATATCATGAATCATTATCAAATTGATTTATATTCTTAGATAGCTATATTACTGTGTTATATTATAAATAACAAGACTTTAGAATTTGTAGTTTTGTAGTGGCAGTTGTTTTTCGAACTACTTATTTTTTTGCTTATTTTTCAACTTTGGTGGACAATAAAAAAAACCAGTAAGGGAGCTATTTTCAACTTTGCTGAAACTTATACACTCTTGGTCGGCGAAAACTCCTCTGACTCAACCCTCCCCGACTGTGCCGGCTGGGCAATGGATACTGCATTGTCTCGGGAAACCGAGGGATGCTAGCATCTCTTGCCTGTCCGCAGGACCTTGCAGTGTCTAGCAGAGGTGACGGACCCAAGTCTCTCAGACCTAGTCTGAGGGGCTTGGGCCCGAAGCCATGGTCAGAGGTACTTGGCAGCAAGTATAAACTGCACTACCCGAACGATGGGACGGAAGAATAGGAGAGATACACGGGCTGGGATGTCAGCCCAAACGTCGGTGGGAGGTGTGACCACTACCACCGGCGGGCACGAGGAGGAGCAATCCTCTCTGCGTGTCGCCAGTGGTCACAGTGACGGAACGCGCGCGAGTGCGCTCCGTCGCCAGGAGGGTACAGAGCTGGAACCAACCGCCACAGAGTCGGAGTTTGTGTTCACAGGCCCATCGATGCCGGCAGCCGAGCTAGCGCTTGCGCTAGCGGAGCCGCCGCTAGACGATGAGTCATCGAGCACAGATGAAGGTGAAGTGACGGTTGTCTAGGGACAACCCAAAAAGATCATAGCAGACGATGATCTCAAACGCAAACGGCTGTCTGGGTACAAGACCTCTCTAAAGTTCCTTAAGGGACTGGAGGGTCGCGACCCGGGTTCGCTGAGCGGCCGAAAAAATAGACTGCGCAAAAAGCATGAGTACAACGTGCGACTGTATCTGAGACTTGCTGGCTCGCCTGGCAACACTCAGACGTCCGCACAAAGTACGAGTGCTCAGTGCCGAGGGAAACCTGCCGCAGCCACACCCCCCGTAAAGGAGGGAACGGCTAGCAAGAGTACCGCACCGGCAAATAAGAGACAACGGTCTGATGACTCGGCGAAGGCTTCGGAGAGCAAGCGGAAACGTCCAGGGGAATTTCTGGCAAGCTTAAGCTCGAAACCGGAGCTGCAGGTGGCCATTATCGATAGAAGGGACCCGGAAGGGAAACTTACTACCGAGAACTGGCTCATCCTTGAAGAGTCAATCAACCGGGCGATAGCAGATGCCATCACTCGGCCAGAAAATCCCTTCGTGGCAGAGTTTGACGGTATCAACTGGTACAAGGGTGTCAAGGTTGTGGCATGTGCCAATGAGGAGTCCCTGCGACTCCTCAAGGACACATTGCTGAAACTAGACGCCCCATGGCCGGGTGCTAAGATTGATGTCGTCCCCGTGGACCAAATTCCGGCTCGAACGATCATTAAGGTCTGGCTCCCACCTCCAATTATGGAGGATCGAGCCACCCTCTTATTGATCAAGAGCCAGAACGCGGACTGCGAAACCGGGGACTTGACAATCAAGAGAGGGCTGGCCCGCGACAAGGGAAACGGCAAGGACCTCTGGATCAGTATTGGTCCGGAGTCCTGAGCAGGCAGGGCCGTCTGAAGATGGGAATGGGTTGCCTTCGGGCAATCATTCCTGAACCGGACTTAATGGTCTTTTCTCTTCCCGTTACAGCAACAACAAACTGACGGTAGTGTTATGCGAGCGAAGGAACGGTCCCAAACTATACCTGGCTTCGGCATATCTACCGTATGAAGAGAGGGATCCACCGTCAGAGAGCGTTCGAGCCCTTATCCGGCATGGCCAGGAGGAGGGCACTGACTTAATCCTGGGGTGTGATGCCAATGCTCACCACACTATGTGGGGAAGCAAGGATATTAACGTGAGAGGAGAATCGCTGTGTGAATTCATGTCGTGCAGAAATCTTAATGTGTGTAACCGGGGTGACCACCCCACATTCCGCAATAAGAACCGTGCTGAGGTTATTGACATAACCCTAGCGACCTACAGTGACTCTCTATCTGTTGTAGACTGGCACGTATCCACGGAAGGTTCCTTCTCGGACTATTACAGGATAGTGTTCGAAGTAGAATGGTTCAGAGAGGCCAAACGCCCCTTCAGGAACCCAAAACGAACTGACTGGGTCAAGTTCTCTCAACTTGTCAAGGAGTTACTCCCAAACCACCCAGTGGGTAAGCTGGAAAACCCGGACAAACTGGAGAAATCGACCAGGACCGTTACGGAAGCCCTATGTAAGGCCTTCATCAAATCCTGTCCTATCAGCCGTCCTCCAAAGTCAAACCGCAACAGATGGTGGACACCGGAGCTCGGAAGGATACGGAAGGAAACGAGAAGACTCTACAACAGAGCGAAAGACAGAAACTGCCAGGTGGACTGGGACGCCTACCACCTCAGTTTCAAAGTCTTCAAGAAGGAATGTAGGAAGGCCAAAAGAGATTCTTGGGCCGCTTTCTGCGAGGATCTGACCAGCACCATAGAAGC
Organism: Phortica okadai; assembly: GCA_034638295.1. Taxonomy (NCBI): domain Eukaryota; kingdom Metazoa; phylum Arthropoda; class Insecta; order Diptera; family Drosophilidae; genus Phortica; species Phortica okadai. Next base: position 34,089,612 of record CM067848.1, on the reverse strand, counting down.
GTCCAGACTTCGAAGGTTGCTAGCGAAAGATCCAGCCACACCAGGCTTGCTTTGCGATTCGCTAAAGACAGCCAGGAGTCTCTACAACTCCTCATGAACACACACTTTCCGGGATGCTTGGAAGCTGATGATGAATCTGGGTTCAGCATCAGCGAAGAGCCGGAACAGGCAGTGGACCTAGAGGGTGAGGCCGTAGTAAGGGAAATCCTTACCAAAGAGAAGATAATCTGGGCTATCAAGTCATTCCATCCCAACAAATCAGATGGACCGGATGACATCAGACCGGCCATGATGCAAGCGGTGAGTGAGCACCTGTCGCACTGGCTACTGGAAATCTTCAGGGGATGTCTCCTCACAGGATACATCCCAAGGTACTGGAGAGAAGGGAGGGTGGCTTTCATTCCCAAAGCAGGAAAGATCAACCATTGCTCACCAAAAGATTATAGGCCCATTAGTCTTTCATCGTTTTTATTGAAAACATTTGAGAGACTACTGGACCTGCACCTCAGAAGTAAGCTGACACTTTACACTTTCAGTGGATCTCAACACGCCTATCTTAAGGGTAGATCAGTTGAGACCGCTTTGCACGAGGTAGTTAGCACAATTGAAAAAACATTGCGGAGAAAGGAGTTTACGTTGGCGGCTTTTCTGGACATAGAAGGTGCATTCAACAATGTCTCTGCACTCTGCACTTCGACAATTAGGAGAAAGGTGGTCAGGGGAACTCCGCAAGGGGGTGTCATATCTCCCTTGCTGTGGAACCTTGCCCTTAATGATCTTCTCCTAAAACTGGAAAATAGGGGATGTAGAGTGACGGCCTATGCAGACGACCTGGTGCTTATGTTAACAGGCAGATTCCTGCCTACAATCAGTGAGCTCCTAAACGGCGCATTGAGCCTAACTTCGATGGGCAGAGCAGAACGGTCTGGGGGCCAACCCACAAAAGACCGAGCTGGTTTTGTTCACCCGGAAATACAAGATCCCAAGCTTCAAACTCCCGACACTGGGCGGAACGGAGCTTGTGCTTTCAAAGGAGGCCAAGTACCTTGGAGTAATCCTCGACTCTAAACTCTCCTGGAGGAGGAACTCGGAGGAGAGGATGAAAAAGGCACTACAGGCCTTTTTTGTATGCAAAAAGACTTTCGGTAATGGATGGGGACTGCAACCGTAAATCATTCATTGGTTTTACACAGCAGTCGTCAGACCTATACTTACTTATGGAGCGCTGGTTTGGTGGGAGGCGGGTCACACCAACTCCCATCTAAACAACCTCCGTAAGGTACACAGACTCGCTTGCCTGGGAGTAACAGGATGCACTCGTTCTACCCCCCAGGCAGCGCTTGATGTGATGTTGAATCTGGAACCAATTGGAGTCTCCCTCAAGCACGTGGCAACAAGAAGTGCAGTCAGGCTGCCAGCCCAGGGTCTTCTTAAGCCTTTTTGTTGCGGGCCACAGTACCATCCTACGCTCAGTAGGAACCTCTGTGGCAGATGAGAACGACTACTGGGTTTCTGATCTCAAATGGGAAGACAAATTTACTGTCGAATTTCCTAATAGAGCAGATTGGCAACTCGAAACTCCCTTGAGGCAGAACGAGCTGTCAATCTATACAGACGGCTCGAAGACGAAGGAAAGAACTGGATCGGGGGTCTACTCTGATGACCCTTCGGTTCAACTCTCCTTTCGTCTTCCTGACTATTGTAGCGTGTTCCAAGCGGAGATCTACGCCGTTTGGCAGGCGGCTAAATTGATACACACCTTGAGTGAGAGCCTGAGGAACGTATCGATCTACGTCGACAGCCAAGCAGCGCTTAAAGCTCTCTCGTCGAACACGGTAAAGAGTAAACTCATCCGGGACACGGTTTTGGCACTGAACCGGTGTCAACCGCACTCAATCAGACTGGTCTGGGTACCGGGATTCCACTGGGTGGTTCCGCGGGCTGCCGAAGCCCAATGGGACTGGCCATTAGAACCAGGAAAAACGGTACGACCCTTCTCCCATCCATTATCCCAGGAACCCTACCCAATCCCATCTATGGGATCTAATGGTCACTGGGTGCTCTCGACTTCTGTTGAGCTGCCTGTTCAACCTAACCTATACACTCTTGCAAGCATTTGGAAAATCCGTTTTATAGTTTTGCCAATAAGAATCTTATAAGTTTATAAAGGTAAAGGGGCGTAACCCCGCCCATTTTCTACTTTTTTTTAAAGAATACAATGCAATCATTCTACACCTCATTTTACGATTTTCTATCTCGTCTGCTTACAGATAAATAACATTTTACTGTTTTTCTCTATATGGGCGGTGTCACGCCCTTATGTCCGATTCTTATGTAACCTTGTAATATGGTCAAGGATTTCTAAAAACGTGCAACTGCAAGGTTTCATCTGTTTATAGTTGAAAACAAAAAAGTTTTTCTAACAAAAACCGAGTTTTTGACCGATTGTTCCTATGGGAGCTATATGATATAGTCTTCCGATCTTCACCAATTTTGTAGTGTGTCTTAATTTACGTCTATGATGTTCTTGTGCGAAAAATCGAGGCAGTAGCTTTAAAATCAAAGAGTTTATTGAGCCAAAACCTCATTTTTAACCGATCGTTCCTATGGAAGCTATATGCTATAGTATTCCGATCAGTCTGGTTTCTACATATAAACTGCCTGCAAGGAAAATAAAATTTTCTGCGTTTAAATTTTTGTGCTAACTTCAAAACTCTGGGAGGAGTTCGCATTGAAACAGACAGACAGACGGACATGGCTATTTGAAGAATATATATACTTTATATAGTCGGAGATGTCTCCTTCTCTGCTTTGCAAACTTCACGACAAAGTTAATATACTCTTGCAAGAGTATAAAAAGACCCAATATGACCTGTCTCAAATTTTCAAAATATCTTATTTATATATTCATTAACTTAAGTTTAAAATTTTACAACCTACTTCGTCCGTATTTGAAGAAGAAGAATGCACAGTAGGTAGATTCGCTGTTACAGCTTTAATATGTTAATAAAATGAACATATTTTGCTATAGGAAGCAACTGTTATATTATGCAAAGCAGCTGGTTGTCAAGTGGGTCGGGGGCGGTGCAAAGGGGGTAAAATGGCTTAATTTTCTTCATTTTGTATTGCAGGTGTCAGTTTCAGTGGTCCGATCTCAATGATACTAATGTGCATATTACTTGGGTACGTAAAAAGATTACATTTTAAATTTTCTCTTCTTCATTTCGTATGGCAGGTACCAGTTCCAGTAGTTCGATTTCAATGAAACTTTCAGACATTTGGTCTGGGTACCTAAAACTTCTAGTTGTAAAATTTCAGCCCTCTATCTTAAAAGATAAGAAAGTTTTCCATACAACAAATCAAGTTTTGTTCATTTTTTCTCATCTTTTCGTATGGAGGCTACCAGTTCCAATAGTCCGATCATGCCGATTCCGACATTTGAGTTGATTGAACAGAAAAGTAGACTTTGTGCAAAATTTCAGGTCGATAACTTCAAAATTGTGGGAGATATTGTATAAATACTGATAGACATGCAGACGGACGGACGGTCATGGCTATATCAACTCGTCTTGTCATACTGATCAAGAATATATATACTGTATACAGTCGCAAATTTCTAAGTTTATAAAAAATGGAAAACTAGCCATTTTCTGACGCTAAAGCTGCACCGAAAACAAATTCTGGCTGTGACAACCTACTATGCCGCTCCCAGATATCGTAGCATATTGAACGATGGCTTCTTTTAAAGCTTAAGGAATTCCCTTTTAAATAAAACATATTTCATGCAATTATCTTTATTCGTTCAGAAGATATGATTTTTGCAACGGAAAAACTCAGAAGGGCCCACTGTGCGACGCAGCCTTAATCGTAGCAGGAATGGTCCCTCTGGATTTACTTGCTGACAAGCAGAACATACCTATCTCAGGAAGTTTCCAAGAAAGAAGAGAGAAGTCGTTGCGCAAATGGCAAAGAAGATGGGACGAAGCATTCTCCGGGAGGTGGACTCGTAGACTTATTACTGACGTCAAGACGTCGATAGGTAGGCAACAAGGACAGGTTGACTATTACCTGACCAAACCACTAACGGGTCATGGGTGTTTTAAGGCGTATCTATACCGCTTTAAGCATGTAGACGACCCGTACTGTTGGTACTGTGATATGGAGGTTTCGGGCGATGCAGAACACTTTGTGTTTGCTTGCCCACAGCTCTCAAACCGAAAAGGGATGGTGACTGAATTTATTAGGGGCCCACTAACGCCGGACAAAATAGTGAGTCATTTGCTGGACTCAGTCGACAAGTGGTCCGTAATTCTTGAGTTCGTCACTTTCGTGATGATCTCACTCCGCACAACAGAGAGGGCGCGGGCCACCAGGTGAAGTAGCCGATTATTGGCTTAGCAATTGCCGACATCGGCTAGCAAATTTCCCCCTCGCGAAGTAGTACTTCACGGTGGCTCCGCGGGTGCTTAGGGGAGCAGCACAGGTGAGGCTTAGTGGGTTAAAGTCACACACTCAGGCTTTCGATGCATCCCCACCTATTGTAAAAAAAAAACAGTAAGGACCCTATCTTCAGCAAGGCTGAAGCTATAAGACTCTTCACGTTGTATCACTATAAAAAAAAGTAAATAAATAGTTTTCATACCTCCATAACAACATAACTGTAAGGTTTCAAGTCAATTGGTTAAAAAACAAAATAGTTTTCCATACAACGGTTCAAGTTTCACTATAAGTGGGCGTAGCCATGCCCACTTTTGGTCAAAATAGTTTTCATTACGCCCTCAGAACGTAACTGTAAAGTTTCAAGTCAATTGGTTAAAAAACAAAAAAGTTGTCCATACAACGGGTCAAGTTTCACTATAAGTGGGCGTAGCCATGCCCACTTTTGGTCAAAATACTTTTCATTCCTCCCTAAGAACATAACTGTAAGGTTTCAAGTCAATTGGTTAAAAAACAAAAATGTTGTCCATACAACGGTTCAAGTTTCGCTGTAAGTGGGCCTAGCCATGCCCACTTTTGGTTAAAATAGTTTTCATTCCTCCCTCAGAACATAACTGTAAAGTTTCAAGTCAATTGTTTATAAAACAAAAAAGTTTTCCATACAACGGTTCAAGTTTCGCTGTAAGTGGGCCTAGCCATGCCCACTTTTGGTCAAAATAGTTTTCATTCCTCCCTCAGAACATAACTGTAAAGTTTCAAGTCAATTGTTTATAAAACAAAAAAGTTTTCCATACAACGGTTCAAGTTTCGCTATAAGTGGGCATAGCCATGCCCACTTTTATTCAAAATAGTTTTCATTCCTCCCTAAGAACATAACTGTACAGTTTCAAGTCAATTGGTTAAAAAACAAAAAAGTTTTCCATACAACGGTTCAAGTTTCGCCATAAGTGGGCGTAGCCATGCCCACTCCAAGGCGAAAGCGGGAGACGTCGGTAGTGTGGGATCACTACAAAAAAACAAGCAATAAAGCTTATGGCATTTGCAATTATTGTAAGTTTATAAAGACGGCCGGCAATACAACAAATTTGATTGACCACCTCAAACGCTTGTATAAAGATCGACTCAAAACAGAGAAAGTCCAACTGCCAAAAGTAATGGAAACTTTTGTGACTAAGGAACAGCCTTATTATAGCAATGATTTTTCAAGAAAAAAGAGAAAGGACGAAAAAGTCATGAACATGATAGCTTTAGATGTTCAACCTTTTAGTATTGTAGAGGATAAAGGTTTTATAGAGCTTAGCCAACAGTTTGATTTTCATATTTAGAAAATGCTACAAAAATCCAATCTTCCCGTGCAGATGACATCTCCATGTTGAGGCAACATCTAGAAAAAACAAATGTGTTTCAAAGTTGCGATCCTCTGATATATTGGGTAATATTTCATATGTTGTGCTTTAAATGTTGTTATTAATAACAATCATCCGTTTTGAGATGAATACCGAGGGCACGGCGTTGAAAGTACTTTCAAAAAAGTACCTTTGCATTCCAGCGTCCTCCTGTGAGTCGGAGAGAGTTTCTAGTAAGGCTGATCAAGTCGTTTCGGATAGAATGACCTTACTTAGCTCTACAGTTGTAGACAAACTTTTATTTATTAACAAAAATAATGATCTCAATCAAAAATAAAGCATGTTTAAAACATCACAGTCGTAGACACACTTATATATATTAAAAAAAAAAAAAATTCAATAAAAAATAAGGCATGTTTAAAAAGTAACGAATGTTTTCTTCGTTGCAACGAAACATCGATGGTTTTTGTTAAAATCTTCGAAAACTTCGATGCACCCGAAAATCGATGTTTCTCCACCTCTACCCTACATCAGAATATCGATACTTTTAATCCTTGAAATAACTTTGGTTTTTGTAAAAAGCGCTCAGTTTTATGCAAAAAGACTATTTTCGCCCCCTTTGGGACAAGCTGGCTCAAAAATATATATTCTTTATATAGTCGCAAGTGAATATTTCTATGTGTTACAAACTTCAGCACAAACTCATAATACTATTCAGTAACGTGAAGAGTAGAAAAAAAGACCGATAACTGTTTCGATAACCTTAATTTGCATATCGGCACGTGAAACATTTTACATCACCAAGGATCAGCTGATCGCTTGTGACTTCGAATGCCACTACAAGTCAATTTAGCTGTGTCCGTCTGTCAATCGAAACTATAACAAATAGGACCAAAATTCCTTGACAGGTCGAGTTTCCTATTCAATACGCAAATCAAGTTTGTTTTGTTTTCCCCCTCCGCAACTTAGTTTAAGGGTGAGGGGCAAATAACTGGAGCTACACGTATGCTATTGGAATGCAGTGCAATAAGATCAATTAATGGGCGTGGCCAAAAATATTACATTTCTGCAACCAATTGCTCTAAAGGTAAACATTGGTATATGTGAGTATATTGTATTGATTGAAAACACAATTTGTTTTGTTTTAACAAAAAGCCCTCGGGCGGTCATAAAAAAAACATTGTCAGTGTTTTAGCCAACCACCTGCTATTTATGCGCCCGAATTGTTACAAACATAAAATTAAACTTAAAATATATAAAATGTCCAAATCTTCGCCAAAATATGCCAATACCAAAAAAATTGCAGTTGCAAAAATTGACAGAGGCAGACAGCCAGGTAGTAAGTGAAGCAAAGAGTTCAAAAAACTATTATACATATATGCGCAGATTGCAAATAATGGAAGTTTAGCCACATACCGACCACGGCCCACTCTGTAAGTCGTTTGTTCGTTTGTACCAATAGTTTATAAAAAAATTTTTGCTCTCAAGTCAAGCGAACTAAACCAAAGAAAAGTCAAGTTAAGCCAAATAAGGAGCGCTTAAGCAGAGGCATTCATATTGGCGATGAAAGCATTTGACTTGTTGATTCAATTTGCATATATAACTTATAAGTACTTGAATTGTTTTCTCTGTATACACTTTGTTTATTGGCATTTAAGGTTTAAAACAAAAAAAAATTCGCATCAAAAAATATTATCGTGTCGACCTTGAAGCTACCTTTTTATACCCTGTACCTTATGGTACAAGTGTATATTAGTTTTCCGTCCGTCTGTCTGTGTGAACGCGTAGATCTCGGAAACTATAATAGATAGAACAAAACTTGTTTCGTAGGTCGATTCTGCTATTCAATACACAGATCAAGTTTATTTGGTCGTTCCTCTTTTTGACTTAGTTTATGGGTGAGGGGCAAATAACTCGATTACTGTCGACTCCAATCCTTACTGGTTCTGTAGTAGTTCTGGTAAATTTGAGGTAAAATAATTTTTGTTAGAAACCTTAAATGCCAATAAACAAAGTGTAATATTCGCTTCTATTAATTTTCATCGTAAGCCACAAAAAAAAAAAGATTATTTCTTATATCGAAATTTTTCGGCATGCTAGAGAAATTTACCCCCTTAAGAAAGGGTTTCTAGTGAGAATCGTTAAGGCAATGCTTGCAGTAGTATATATACAGAGAAAAAAAATCAAGTACATTGTACTTAAATTGACATAATTCGGTGTTGAAAGTCCGTCAAGCACAAATATCGTCAAATCAAGTAAAATGTTCTCAATTCAAGCACTATTTTTAAGTACAAAAAATCTTGAATTGAGTAAATTTTGTTCCATTTTCAAGAACAGTTTAAGCTTAATATGATACCAACAAAACTTAATCCGAGTCAATGTTGTTTTGGAAATAAGTTTACATTTTACTTGAATCAAGAACCAACCATACTTAAACTGTAACAAAAAAAATTTATACCGAGATCTTTTTGTGCTTAAAACAAGTGAATATTGTACTGGCATCAAGAACCGACTAAACTTAAATTGCAACTAAACAAATTTCTTGCGAGACCACGTTCAAGTAATACCTCGTTTATGTGAGAGCCTTAAAGCGCTTTAACTCAATGCGCACTAACTAAAAACGCATGCATAAACGCCTTAATTCGCATTAGCGTAGAGCGCTTTTTAAAAGCGACTTAACAGAGTTAAACCGCTTTAAGAGTACCGCATAAACGCGACATTCGTTATGCGCATTAAAAATCAGCTGGTACCGAATGTGTCAAGTGGTCAGTGATGCTATATTGATGAATTAATGTAATTTTTTTAATTGTAAATTTTTTTTTTTAGCTCTGTTTTTCTATTATATTGCGAGGAAACACTTTTAAACATTTCTAAAAACTAATATTGCGATTATCAATTCATATTTTATTCAATATATGTGATTTTTACATATAAAGATATTCTTGAAAATAAACATTATTCAGTTGTATTCTTATGGCAACGCTGTTTTGTTTTGTTTTGATCAGCTGTTCATCATGACAGTTCTTAAAGCGCAATAAGCTAAAGCGCTTTAAGGCTCTCGCCTAAACGCTGCGTTTTTAGTTAGTGCGCATTGAGTTAAAGCGCTTTAGCTGTCGCATAAACGAGGTATAAGTTTACATTGTTCTTGAATCAAGGCTCAGTAGTTTTGCAAACTATTTCGATTATCATCTCAATTTGATTGATTTTATTTTATATAAGTAATTGGTACAGTTAATTTAATAAACATTTAAACAACATATAAATATTATATTTAATAAAATGGTAATTGGTGATTATTTATATAATAAACAGTAAGACTTTGGTGTACCAGGGGATTTGAACCTCTTACCTTCCGTTTCGTAGGACAACACACTAAGCTCTGAGCCACAGGAAGCGACATAGGAACACTTGATATTTCATAAATTTTATTTTTTTAAATCATTTTTGTTCCAAGAGAACAAAAAATATTTAGTAAACCAAAAAACTCTGGTCTTGCTGGGGATTGAACCTCTTACCTTTGGTATCATAGTTAAACACACTAAACTCTGAGCTACAGCAAGCAACATAGAAACATATGATATTTGATAAATTTGTATTGTTTTAACATTTTTGTTCAAAGGAGTAAGAGAGAAAGAAGGTATAAGAAGAAAGCGTTGTCATTTCAAGTTTTTTTGGTTTCGGTTTAAATTTTTGTGTTCTTGTTTTGTTTTCAAGTATAAAATGTGTATAAATTGACATTTTGTAGTTGATTCAAATCCATTTTGGTGTTTTGGATGTTAAGAACAAATCTTACTTATTTCGAGAACACTTTGACCAAATACAACTTAATTTGGTTTGATGTTGATTCAAGTATATTCTGTGCTGTTCTCAGACCGGACTTTTGTTTCTCTGTGTGTTAATACAATCTTTCGCCATAGTTTGGAATTTTAAATTCTCTGAAACCCAAAAAACTACAACAACATTGTCTGGTACATGGAAAATAAGAGTCCAGCGGAAAAATGGAGGAAATATAGCATTCTTATTGGTTAAATTAATTAATTTATTATAAATCAAATTAATCAATGAATTCAAAAGCTGAAATGAATATTGCTTACTTGAAGATTGACAAGATTGTATTGCACTACGGCAACCCGTAGTGCGGGCGCAAGAAGCTCAGCATCGACGTTGCCACACCGTCCTGCATCCTAGAGCCGACGCCTCAGTCTCCCGACCTCTTGGTGCTTTGAAGACAACCCGGCGGTCCACCACGCTATTTTCAAACGGGCTCTTGGTGGTCTGCGACCTAGCGCATGATCGCACGCAAAGTGCACCATGCATCGCAGCGCAGCAGCCTCGTCGTCCAACAGCGTTTCGGTGAAGTCCTCGGGCAGTTCCGCTATCCTTCTTGCCACCACGTCCTCAAACCATCGCCAGTCTGCATTTGCGAGATTCCAGGACGGCACAGGAGCAAATCTCTCAACTGTGCTTGGGGTATGCGTCACCACAACATTAATAATATTATGGTCGCTGAGCTCCCACTCGTCGACTCTCCAGTCATATGCGGCCCACATAGACGCTGCTTTATTGAAGGTGGTTACGTCGATATCGCTCTGGCCTCGGCGATTATCAAACGTGTACGACTCACTGAACTGATTAAGCACGCCGGCTCTATTAAGCAGGATCCAATCAGACAGCAGTTCACCCCGTGCATGGCTCGTTTGCCCCCGGGCGAACTCGGAAAGCTTTGTAAACCAATTGGGGGATACTGCATTCTCGTCGATTCCAAAGATGACAGTCGTGCTGCTAGCCAGTAGCAGCACCGCATCCATGTACATGACGAACGGTTCGATCTTGGCGTTGAATTGGCAGTACACGGAGCTCAGGGAGATTGAGCCAAATCTTCCAGTGACACTCACGCATATGAATAACATAAATGCTTGAGTAAGTGACCTAAAACAGCTAATATCTACACCGAGGGATCCGAGTTGGAGTACGGCTACATATTGTATGGAAAGTGGGGAGACCCATATCTACTGGCTGACGGACCAGAATAGCATCTGCAAAGCGAATGTGTTTGCTTTAAGGAAGACGGCAGAGATGGGCTCTTCTCTAGTTAAGAGAATAAAGACGATAAATATCCTGGTTGATAGCCAAGCAGCTCTGAGGGAAATGGCATCCACCACCATAAGCCTCAGATGTGTACTGGAACGCAGGGAAGCGGTAAGAGCCTGGGGCACCCGTATGGGTTGCTCATTCAATTTCTGTATGGAATTATTATATTATTAAAACCAGGAAAAATGTGGAGCGTGCATGGAGGGGCACAATCACGTGTAGAATAACCAAAATGATGAGTGGAAGCGTGGGTCCCAAACACTCATTTTCATACTCACTCTGAGAAGGGTACAGAGCCGCCTACTAGTATGTCTTCTAACAGGACACTGCCTGACGCAGTGCACGCAAGATACATGGGTCTAAACTCGAGAGGAAAGCTGCATGAAATGTGGAATGTCCGGAACAATGAAGACACTAGAGCACCTGCTATGCCAGTGTCTGGTCCTTGAAGGTTAAAGACTCGCCTTGCTGGGTTCGCCGATCCTGAAGTCACTGAAAGACGTGACGAAAGGCCATTACAGCTAGCTACTAAGGTTTGCACTACAAACAATCCAAGTAGCGGATACAGTTGCTTAAAAAGGAACGCTAAGGACCGAATTATGCTATGATCATGTGAGGATCTCCCGGTTTAACATAATCTTACTTATTTTGTTTTTATACCCTGTTGACACTGTTCGTCAGCCTATATTAAGTTTGTTTCAGAGCAATTGTATGTAACATAGCTACATAAATTTTTCTTGTCACCCTGCTAAAGAACATAGATACTTTATGGGCTCCCCTCTCCTCCTTCTATACGTGACATACTTTATGCCACAGGGTATAAAAAACCAGAAAGGAAGCTATTTTCGGCTTTGCCAAAACTTATATACACTTGCAAACACATTCCTTATCATTCTTTTATTATATATGTAAAATGTGATTATATTTATTTATTAATATAATGAAATAGGTAGATATTATAAGTTGGTTTGATTACAAAAATAGTTCTTTTCCGCTTAATATATAAATAGTTCTTCTCGGTTTTGATTGAAACTTTCAGTTTAACCACGACTTTCAACTTGACGACGACTCTTCTTTTTTTCGACTTAACTGCGACTTCTTTTTGACTCAACTCCACTTCTTCGATCAGCTTCTAGACTTACTCTTCTTCTTCTACTCCAGCTGTTAGCGCCAGTGTGACCCTTTCACACCAGTCGTACTCTACTTTACATTCGGCCATCCTGATCATCTGATTCTGACCCAGACGATAACAAGTCTTCATTTCATTCGACGTATTTCCACAGCTTCATAAAGTCGGCACTCGTAGACGTAATTGCTGGTCCTTCTCCTTCGGCTGCCTTTCTGACGTCATACCTGCTGTTCCGCTTAACTTTCACGACCTCGTACGGACCATAATAAGGGCTTGCTAATTTTTTTCCCGCGACGAATTGTGTGCGCTTGATGGCTACCAAGTCACCTTCTTTATACCCTAGGCTGCTTTTGCGTTTTCTATCGTAACTTGCTTTGTACACTTTTTGTGCATCGATAATGCGATTCTTGGCTTCTTCGCGCATATTCTGTCTTTCTTTGTCAAAATCTGTAATTATTTCTTCTTCCAACAAATTTATGATTTTATCGCTGGTTTTGTTCTGCATTTTAACTCCAAACATCAACTCGAACGGCGACCTCTTCGTGGAGCAATGAATGTGAGAGTTTATCGCTCTTTGAACTTGCGGAACGAATCTGTATCATTTCGACGAGTCGTCATCTGACAGCTTGCATATAATCGATAAGATTGATCTATTCACGCGTTCTATCTGACCGTTGCCTCTTGCAACACCGGTTGTTGTCCATATATGATCTATAGCGTTCGACTTGACGTATTCTTGAAACGATGTAGATGTAAACGCAGCTCCTCTATCGCTTACAATGCGGGTTGGGTGTCCAAAAACGTTTGACCATTCTTCCAGCTTTTTTATGACTTCGTCGCTTCCTGTAGTTTTTGTAGTGAACAGCCACACGAACTTTGAAAAAGCATCGACCATCGCAAATATGTACTTATATTGCTTGGCAGTACAATCCATAGGCCCCAAATGGTCTATGTGCAGCGTATGAAGCGGCTTGTCTCCTTTTTCAATGCAATATAGTTGACCCTCTTGTTTTCCCAACTTCTTGTTGTGGATAATACAGCTGATACATGCATTAATGACTTGCGTGACTTTACTTTCTACATGCGGGATCCAAAACTGTTGTTGTAAAGCGTGTACTGTTTTTTGCGCAGCATAATGCCCAACTCGATGCGTTTCGCTTATTATCTCGCGCTCCATCGACTTTGGGACAACTATCAAATCATTACCATTGACGTTTTTGTAAACAATGCTCCCTTTTAGTTTAAAATCTTCGTATGGGTGACTCTTGAGAATTTCCTTTATGGCTTCAATGTAGCTATCTTTCTGTTGGGCAATCTTAAGTCGGCTGATATATCTGTTGTTACAAAAAGTACGTCCACAGGGTATCGGCTAAGGCAATCGACATGTTTCATTCTGTTTCCTGCTCAATGTTCAATTTCAAAGTCAAAATCTTGAAGATGCAAAATCCATTGCGCTACCTCACGTGGGACATCTTTCTTCTTCATAGTCTGCGAAAACGCTATGCAATCTGTTACCAATTTAAATTTCACTCCGAGCAAGTAATGTCGAAACTTTTCAACTGCGAGGAAAGCAGCTTTAACCTCTAAAATGTAGCTGTGGCGTTTGGCATCACTCGATGATGTCTTCTTGCTCCAAAAAAACACAGGATAATACTGACTATCGAACTTTTGGAGCAGTGTAGCGCCGAAACCTTCTTTTGAAGCATCTGTATGTAACTCAGTAGGTGCGTCTCTGCAATAAATTCGTAGCACTGGTTCTTGTGTTAACATCTTCTTTAAAATGTTCATCGCGTTCAGTTCTGTAGCTTCGAATTTAAAATCAACATCTTTTTTTAATAAATTTGTTAACGGGCGAGCGATATGTGCATATTCTTTAATAAACTTTCTGAAAAATCCTGTTAAGCCCAGAAACGACTGAACTGCTTTAATATTTTTTGGTGATGCAAACTGTCTTACTGCATTGGTTTTCTCTTGACCTGGCCAGATTTTTCCGTCTTCAATAGTGTGCCCTAAGAAATTAATTTTCTTTTCCAGGAAGTAACACTTTTTCCAATTGATGCGTAAATTGTACTTCTCAGCTTCTGTTAGAACCATCTTCAATTTCTGTATGCATTCGTCAGTTGTTTGTGCGTAAATTATAATATCGTCCATATAAAGCTGCATAACATCTTGCACTATCAACTTTTGAAACACGCAGTTAACAAAACGAATAAAGGCAGCTGGAGAGTTGCAGAATCCAAATGGTGCTTTGTTAAACTCATACAGTCCCTCTTTAGTTATAAACGCGGTGTATTTTCGGCTGGATTCTTCAATCGGCAAGTGAAAGAAACTATTTTCCAAATCCATCACTACAAACACCTTTGCTGCTTGGAGTTTTTCCAACACATCTTCCATCATTGGCACTGGGAAGCAGTCTTTCAGCACCATTTTGTTAAGCTGTCTAAAATCAACACATATTCTGTAGGCGCCACTTTTCTTTTTAACTACAACCACTCTACTGGCAAAGTTCGATGTAGATTTGCGAACGACATTATCCTTAAGCCATTCGTCGACTTGATCTTTTACAGCTGCAAGTTCTACTGGGGGGTGGCGACTTGGTTGCTGATGAAATGGCTTAATTTGACCATCAGGAATGATTTTCAGCATTACCGGACTCTCTATGGCGGCTTTAGTCGGCTTATAACTCTTCATCAACGTTTCGATTACTGGTTTCCACTGCTGAGGTACGTGAATATCAGTTTTGTCTTCAATAATATTGTATATACTTAGCTGATTTATCTCAGGGCAACTTGTCTGCGTCGTCAACTTAGAAAATTTATACCCACTTTCATCTAATGTAAGGCAAAACTTTGAAGCGAAGTCAAATCCGAGCAATGCATCATGATGAATCTTGTCGTCAGCTACTACGATGAACTTTTGCTCCGTCTCCACATTGTCTACTCGAACAGTCCCAATGAAAGCGCCTATCGGGAACGTTTTCAAATTGCCTAGACCAGACAGCACAGAGTGACACTTTTGCAAATCATCTATCTTCAGCTTTTTATAGATTGCCTCTTTCATAATTGTCACATCTGAACCAGTGTCCACTAAACACGAAACTTCTTTATTATTCACGACGATCGTTTTAAATCGTGTTATATTTTTAACGATTTCTACTTTTGCAGCATTCTTTGGGCAGTGTTTTGATATGTGCCCGTTGCCATTGCATTTGAAACACTTTGTTTCAGACTTGCAATTTTCTCGTCGGTGATCAGCTGATCCACAATTAAAACAACGAATAATTTTTCCACTGGGCACATTCTTTTTGGCGGCATTGTACTCGTTACTTTGTTGTTCGGTTTCACTTACTCGTTCGTACATCTTATTCTGCTCGTGAAGCTCTTTATATGTTTTGCAATGATACATATTATATTTATAGACAATCTTAATATTTAATCCATCCACTATGTATCGAATCACTGATTTTTCTTCAACATTGCCCAGCGCAGCAATCTTCCTCATGTGCAAAATATATTCATGAAAGCTTTCATCCTCTTTCTTCTTTCTATCGCGCAACATTTTATGTGCACTTTCTAGCACCGATTGAAATTCCTCAACTAGGATTTCTTTTAATTCTGCATATGTGCTTACAGACACAGATTCCAGGAAAAGTTGTGCCGTCTTTGTCATTTTACCACGTGCTTGTACATATTTTTGTTTCTCGTTCAGTTCATACGCGCTCGCATTTTGCTCGAAGTTGGAGAACCAATTTTCGACCGGTACGGTTTCCCCATCAAAGTCGCATATAATCTTCGCAAAATTTTCCACCGCTATTTTTGGTTGAGCATTTCTTATATTGTTTGTTTCATGTTGTAATGTTAATAAGTCAACTATGCTTTTTAAAGTTGAAGCGGTTTCTTCAATTCTTTGTTCCATCTTCACGAAATCAATTTCTTCACTGCTCTTAGTCACAACGGCGTCACCAGTTTTTATATTCGCTTTCTTCTCTGCACTTTTTGCTGTTTGCACTCTTGTATCATACCTTTGTCCTTTTTTCTCTGCCGAACCAGACATGGGTTTCATTGTTCACTGTCTTTCTTCTTTCTTTCTACTTTCGCACTATTTCGCAAGTTATGAAATTGATATTTCTTAGGCAAACGGTTGAGCCCCCAAATGTAAAATGTGATTATATTTATTTAGTAATATAATGAAATAGGTAGATATTATAAGTTGGTTTGATTACAAAAATAGTTCTTTTCCGCTTAATATATAAATAGTTCTTCTCGGTTTTGATTGAAACTTTCAGTTTAACCACGACTTTCAACTTGACGACGACTCTTCTTTTTCTCGACTGCTCTTTTTCACGACTTAACTGCGACTTCTTTTTGACTCAACTCCACTTCTTCGATCAGCTTCTAGACTTACTCTTCTTCTTCTACTCCAGCTGTTAGCGCCAGTGTGACCCTTTCACACCAGTCGTACTCTACTTTACATATATGTATATACATAAGTTTTCCAATAAGAATTCAATAAATTTTTAAAAATAAAGGAGCGTAGCCACACCCATTTCATAATTTGAAGAAAGCAATGCAGTCACACTACACTACATCTCGTAATCTTCTATCTAACTTATGATTTGCATGTGCCAGCACTTTTCTGATTCAGCTGCTCACTTCTCTCTGCCGCTCAGCAGTTCAACAGTTGAGTTGAACCAAGTGTGCGGTTTAACTTGACTTGATGTCATTCGTTTACACGCCCTCTCTCTCTGTCTGTCTCCCCCCTTTTATCATGTCTATTCATCACTTGACTTTTGTTACAATTCTGTAGCTCCCAGACTAACGCTCATGTACATTTTCAAACCGTACAACCCACGCCTACACCCATACATATGAGCAGACTGCGCCACACTTGTCATCTTGCCTTTATCTCTGCCTCTGCACTTATTGACCGCACTTAATATATGCGACAATTCCCATTGCGCTTTTGCAAACTAACTAACACACACACTCTCACGAAGTGTAGTAAGGTTTCCTGCATCAAGGCCAGAGGTGGAGAATAACCGATAGCACAATCGGCACTATCGAGGCACTCTTGATTGCAATGTGTGTTCAATGGTGCCATCGATATTTAGCGTTTCACATCGCTAAAAATTATAATTTGCGCGTGATCTGTGGCTTCTATAAAATCGTTGTAAAGTTAAGATAAAACTAGTGAGGATTGGAGTCGACAGTAATCGACTCTGACATAACCTGTACCTTCAATTAGTAACGACTGTTTGAAGGCGTGGCCGCGCGCACTTTTTCATCAAAATAGATTTCATTTCCATTTAATATCACACATACCTTTTTTTACACTTTTAGACCAATTGGTTTTAGAGATACAACGTTTTTCTATATGTGGGCGTGGCAACGCCCATTTTGTAATTGAATCATGTTATATTCAATCCCAATAGCATACATGCAAAATTTCATTCTTGTAGGTTTTATGTTACAAGAGATATAAGTGTTTTAAATTTTTATTATATAGGGGCGTGGCTACGCCCATTTTATTGTTGTATCTTCTTGGGACTCGTTTCAGCTATATACATTCCAAATTTGGTGATCCTATCACAAAGACAACCAAGATAATACGACTTTTGTGAATTTTTTTTCCCGAGGTTGCTCCAGTCATTTGCCGCTCACCCTTAAACTAAGTCAAAAAGGGCAAAAACAAAATAAACTTGATCTGCTTAAGAAATGACAAAATCGACATGCGAAAAGGTTTTGGTTCTATCTATTATAGTTTCAGAGACTTAGGCGTTCATATAGACAGACAGACGGAAAGACGGACAGACGGACATGGCTATATCAACTCGTCTTGTCGAGCTGATCAAGAATATATGTATACACTTTGTATAGTCGGAGATGTCTCCTTCTGGGTGTTACAAACATTGTCGATGCGCACAAAACTAATATACCCTTGTACCATAAGGTACATGAAATTTTGTATGCAAACTCAGTAAACATACCTTTTTAAAACTGCATACCACAAACTTTCATTTTTAACGCTGTGTGACAACGCAAAGACAAACAAGTTGAAATTTGGCATAAATTGCGCTTTGAACACTGCTTTATCCTATTTGTAACAAAAACCGTACTTAACACTGCGAAAACTATTAAAGCTAGAGACTTGAAATTTGGAAGATAGACTCGTGTGGTCGAACACTAGATCAAGTTTAAAGGAATTTTTGCCACGCCCATTCCTTCCCGCCCATCGAGCACAACAAAAGGTCATTTTTTTCTTAAAATTGCTGTATATCCTAAAGTATAAAGAATACAATGCTGAAATTTTGTATGCAAACTCAGATAACATACCTTTTTAAAACTGCATACAACAAACTACCACTTTCCCCGCAAAGACCAACACACTAAAATTTTGCAGCAATGCTTTGTAACAAAATCCGTACTAAAGCGCCATCTAATGGCAACATTGCACTGTGAGCCCTGCCTCACTATTAGCAAATACTCAAACCATATCGTGGTACACCTCTTTTGCTGTCGGCGAATGTTTAACTTGTTATCAACATAGGTGTGTGTACAGGGTATTATATAGTTGAGAATACTCAACTATACCGCCCTTACTGGTTTATAATTTTTTTTTGTTTGTTTTTTTGTTTTTGTTTTTGATTCTTATAATTCATAATTTTTCTTACGATGAGTTGTTGTAATAAATCTTGCAAAAACAAGGAAGTCTTTGATTGCGATAATAAACGCGCAATGAATTGCTGGATGTGTGAGAACATTTGCCACATGACATGCGCTGGGATCACTGGCCGTGACCACGACAGGCTTCGTAACATTAACCCCAAAACTGTCTGTGGTGGCTTTAGATGGTCTTGTCCAGCGTGTTTCAAAAGGCAAACGGACTTCGCATCCATGTATCGTAGGGTGCGTGATAAATTTTTGAAATTGAATAGGGTGGCTAAAGACCTTTCGGCTGAATTTGATTCTGGTGTGGATTTGCTCGGAAATTTTGATTTCGAACTGCCACTGGTATCATTATCACCGTCTCCTTTGGCTCACTTAGCGGTTCCTCAACTTTCGCTACCCAAT
The DNA here is from genome assembly GCA_034638295.1 of Phortica okadai. Taxonomy (NCBI): domain Eukaryota; kingdom Metazoa; phylum Arthropoda; class Insecta; order Diptera; family Drosophilidae; genus Phortica; species Phortica okadai. The sequence continues at coordinate 34,070,539 of CM067848.1, read as the reverse complement.
CCTATTGTGCCAACTTTATCGTATTTTTCCCTTTCGACTATTGCCCCCACCACAGTTCCCACCACAGTTCCCATACCTGCCCCCATTCCAGTCCCCATACCTTCTCCCAATCAAGCCACCGTCTCTATTGCTTCCCCTATACCAGTCCTTTCTCAGGTTTCCCCGCCACCTTCCTTACCGATACACCCTGAAGTGCAGGGTGTAAGTCCTTCCACCTCGACTTCGAAACGTTCTGAGCAAACTTCCCCAAAAGTGGCTAAGACGAAGCCAAAGAAATCTAAAAATGCACCTCCGCTGCCTTCACCTTCGGTGTCCTCTCCGCCTTTATCGGCAGCTGTAAGATCTGCCGAACCTCCTGCAGTCGTGAATCTCATTTCACCTGCAGTTACACTGAACGTGGTAGCTCTTAGAAAGCAGATCTTTCTTTCTCGGCTGTCTGCCGACACTAGCTGCGAGGCTATTACGGAGTATATCGCATCAAAAACTAACACTGAGGTAAAAATTCAAAAATTTGAGTTCTCAACTCCAAGAGAGATTGCCTCATTCAAAGTAAGCGTTCCAAACGATGCTTTCAAGCTTTTATGTGACTTATCGTTCTGGCCTGCGCACGTGGTGGTACACGAATTTAAGCCTAAAAAAAGGTCTCGTCCCCCTTCATCGTCGTTACCGGCTCTTAGGGCTTCTTCTTCTTTATCTTCTTCAAACATGGTTCCAAAAAACTTAGTGGGACTTTTGACCACCTCTCAATTATTTATCAGAATGTGAGGGGTCTTCAGTCCAAACTTAGCAACATCTATATGGACAGTGTTTCAATTGATGCAGATATCGTAGCGTTTTCAGAAACTTGGCTAAATCAAAGCGTATTAAGTAACGAAATTTTTTGCAGTAAGTTCATCTCCTACAGACGTGACCGTCTCGCTCGTCGTGGGGGGGGGGTGTCCTAATAGCAATTAATTCACGTTTTCATTCGGAATTAATTCAACTTAGTTTGGCTGATGATGTTGAATTTATTGGTGTAAAGATTAGTTTAGGACAACTAACTGTTTTCGTCACGTGCTCTTACATTCCACCTGGCTCTAGTCTGGAGGTCTATTTGAACCACGTTAGGGCGTTAAGATCATTGTATGAAGTCATACAAGACCGAGACTTTCTCATTGTACTTGGTGATTTTAACCTTCCATATATGTATCTCTTGGTCTTATCCCGCTGACTCCAATTTTCTAATACCTTCTGGGCAGCATTAATTTTTGAGATATACCTCTCTTTCAGACTAACGGTGTCGTGAACTCAATGGATCTCATGCATAAAAATGAGCTCGGTCTCGCGAGTTGAGATTAGGAAGCTCAAGCTCACAAGTTAAGATTGAGCTTTCAAGCTCACAAGTTAAGATTGAGCTTTCTCCTCAAGCTCTGTCTAATTTTCGTATGCATAAAAATTAGATCAGACAATTGCATTGATCTCGATCGAACAGAGGTCGAACAATTGCCGCATTAGCAATTATGAGTTAAAAGTTTGAAGAAGAGAGAAAAGAAAGACAATTTCAAAAAAAATTTTCAACACATAATTGCAGATTGCTAAAATTGTTGCATTTTTTTGTAAAATTTAAAGGTATTTATTTATATTTATTTTGTGATTTGAAGTAAATTTGTTTATTTTTAGTTTGGATTTGAAATATATTAATGGTATTCAGTAGTTCTCGCATCATGCAAGGCTGATTTCTGGTTAGACCAGACCATAACACATAACTTTCGTTTTCAATTGTGTTTTCTTTTGAATATTATGTGTTATTTACACACAAATTATTGAAAGCCTACATAGTTCAAATATCTAAAATAATGAGTTTGCGACAGTTTTTTGTTCAGAAGAGCGTTCACTAGCTTTCGTTTGCTAGACCTGCAATTTGCTAAAGATGCGAGAATACCCTTATTTAATTTGATAACAAATTTGTTATTGCCTGTCTCTTTCTTTTTCCTACTTCAGTTGTTCTTGTATGCTCTAAGTTTTCTAATGCCAATGGCCAGCCCGTCGTTTTCGAACACGTGTTCGACTTGCAAAAATTCCGTAATATTATGCAAACCAATACAGCTGCCAATAACGTATGTTGCTATTTCGGTTGTAAACGCGAAAATCTTTGCTTTAATTGACCAAAACATTATTCGATTCGTTTTCCTGTTACCATATATTTTGCTTCTTCTTGATAACTTCGATTGAAGATGAGAATTTTATCCAATTAAGTTCTTTTCCATATACTATTTGAGCCATTTAATAAAGTGTTAGAGACGCTGTTGTGCTTCTTCTTTTTGTCCCAAAAAATAGTTTGTCATCCATGCTATAATCTCACTTTTAAACCTCAATAACATTTTATTATTATAATATTTGGTAATTTTTGTTTTTTAGATCACACAAACCGAAATAATTTTTTGTCATCTCTCAATGAAGAACATTTCCGCAATTTATAATATTTGCATTTTTTTAAAAGTAAATTCATAAATTCTCCCATGATAAGTATTGAAATGTAATTTTTTTACACGTAAAAATTCAAAGACACTTGTCAATGTGAAGAAAGTGAGTTATGAGAAAAGTGAGCCAGCCTAAGGGCAGGTTCAACAAATCACGAGGTTGATCTCATGAAAGCGAGCAATCTCATCTTATTATGCATACCGATTTGAGTTCACACTCTCAAACATTCGGCTGTGTGAAATCAAACTCAGCTGTTGAGATCGAGCATGAAACATGAGTCTGAGCTCGGGAGTTACACAATTTTTATGCATACAAAAAGCACTTTTTTCTCAAAAAATCGAGTCTGAGCTCGATCTCGCGTTTTATGCATGAGACCCAATGAATAGATCGCTTGATCTTGTGTTGACTAACGACTCTAATGGTATAGTTGTGTCTAGATGTGATCCATTGTCTCGGCCGGAAGATTCATTTCACCCAACATTATAAATAACCCTGGGTCTAACATCTCCTTACATTTCGACAAATGTACCGTTTCAGCGTCGTTTCTGTTTTCGAAAGACTGACGTCGATTTATTAAATTCTTTAATTGAACAGATAGATTGGTCCATATTATATGATTGTGATGATATTTTTTTGGGAACTAGGTTGTTTTATGACACTCTTTACAGAGTTTTTAATGCGTGTGTCCCCATTAGTTCTTCGCTAAGGCTGTCTCTACGACCTCCATGGTTTTCTCGCCAGTTGTCAAATCTAAAAAATGTCAAATCCAGGCTTTATAAAAAATTTAAAATGTCTGGTTTGCTGTCGGACTTTTCTAGATATTCTGTAGCTCGTTCTCAGTTTTTCTCGCTTAATAGCATCTGTTATAAAAATTATTTGTGTCGATGTAAAAGTCAATTCTCACGCGACCCTAAACGTTTTATAACTTTGTAAATTCTAAGCGTAGAACTGCGATGTATCCGTCGTCATTCTTCCTTGATGCCAAGTTGGCCTCCGATGATCTTGGTATCTCAAATTTGTTTGCCGAGTTCTTTCAAACGACTTACTCGTCATCAACTTTTTCGGGAACCTCATATTCATACCCAATAACTTCCATCAATGCTTTTGTTTCCCCTGTTTTGGATTATGATAATGTTTTAAAAAGTTTATTGGCCGTGAAAAGCTCTTGTGTGCGAAATCGTTGTGCAAGCCTTTATTGAAACTTTCCAATTTGTCTCTTCATAACGCTTCGTTTCCCCCTATTTGGAAAGAATCGTTTATTATTCCTCTTCATGAGAAGGGTAATAAGTCGGATGTATCTAATTACAGAGGCATATCCAAATTATCTGCGATTCCCAAACTTTTTGAAAAATTATTATTGCAAGCTTGCAACATAGCTGTAAAAGGGTGATGACAACTTCACAGCATGGGTTTTTAAAAAGTAGGTCAGCTTTTACCAATCTTCTTGAACTCACCTGCTTGGTAAACCGTGGTTTTGCCAATCAATCTCAAACCGATGTCATATATACTGACTTCAGTAAAGCTTTTGACTCGGTTAACCACGATTTGCTGTTGTTAAAATTGAATCTTTTGGGCTTCCCTCCGAATCTTCTAAATTGGATTAAATCCTATTTAATAAACAGATCTCAACGTGTGTTGTTTAAATCTGCTTCTTCTAATCTTGTTCATGTTTCTTCTGGTGTCCCCCAAGCCAGTCATATTGGTCCTCTCTTGTTTAATCTTTTCTTAATGATCTGATATCTTATTCTCGGGTACTTATGTATGCCGATGATGTTAAGTTGTGTCTTTCATACAAGGAGCCTGACTCTCATGGCCTATTACAGGCTGATCTGAACTCACTGCATTCTTGGTGTTCACGAAATTTGCTTTTACTCAATTGTTCTAAATGTAAGTTTATGACTTATCATCGAAGTAAACCTCACTTGTTTACTTACTCGATTGATAACGTCCAACTAGAACGTGTCTCAAATTTTAACGACCTAGGTGTTCTATTCGATCCCAAGCTCAGTTTCATCCAACATGTCTCAACTGTCGTTAATAAGGTGAAAGGTGTTTTTGGATTCATTAAACGCTGGTCTAAAGAATTCAATGACCCCTATATCACCAAACTACTTTTCACGTCACTTGTACGTCCCATTCTCGAATACTGTTGTTGCGTGTGGTCTCCGCAGTACAAAAAACATCAAGATCGCATCGAGTCAGTTCAGAAACAATTTCTTGTTTTTGCGCTTCGTGGCCTCAACTGGAATCCTAACGCCAGGTTACAGTCATACCAAGACAGGCTCCTTCTCATTGACCTTCCTTCGCTTTCTCAACGCAGGATTGTTTTAGGGGCTGCTTTTCTTCATAAGCTTGTTGTTGGTTTTATTGATTCTTCAAACCTACTTAGTCAGATTAATTTCAACGTCCCACTTCGCAATACAAGATATTTTGTCCCAATAACTTTGCACAGATGTACAACTAACTATGCACTTCACGATCCGTTTCGCGTGTTATGTATGATTTATAATAATCTTTATCGCGTCCTCTCACCTGAAATCTCTCTCACAACACTTAACGCAACGATTCTTCGGTATATACGGGAAGCTGAACGCCTTTAGTGGATAATAGACCAGGATAATCATTTCTTGGTGGACTGATGGTGCACGGATAATCGTTTCTTGGTGGACTGATGGTGCTCTTCGGAATCTAAGTCTCTGACCACACATGGCTGTGAGTAGGGGCATAGCTTGCATGGTGCAAATAAATTTCCCCCACCGGGTCGGAGACTAAAATACACTGCGTGTTCATATCTACATATATGTAATATGAGTTTTTGTTTTATATTTTTCTCCTTATTTAAATTATCATATTTTAATTACGCTATATTTTGTTATTAATTGTTCTGTTTGTGTTCATATACGTACATAGATTTATTTTTTAATTAATATTATTGTAAATTAGAACTATCATACACTAAACTTAAGTTACTATCTAGTAGTTCATTGTTATGAAATAAATAAATAAATAAATAAAAAGCAATGCAGTCACTCTACACTACATTTTGCAGCCTTCTATCTTAATGAGATCGGGCAACTGGAACTGGTACCTGCCACACAAAATGAAGAAGAGGAAGAGAACCCAGATTCACGTCGTTATATGGAAAACTTATTTGTTTCTTAATCAATTGACTTGAAACTTCACAGTTATGTTCTTGGGGAGGCATTAAAACTATTTTGACAAAAATGGACATGGTTACGCCCACTTTTACCATAAATCAATAATTTGCATATCTCCGGTACCCAATGAGCAAAAACAATGAAAATTTGTATATAGGCGAATTAGATGAAGAGAAAATAGATTCAGTCAAAAAAGTGGGCGTGGCACAAGAAATGTGCTTGAAGAGTATATAAGCTTCAGCCTTGCTGAAGTTAGCGTCCTTACTGGTTTTTGTTATTTATCAAAGCGTTTTTTAAACAAAAACCTGATTTTATACCTACTGCTATATGCTATAGTGATCCAATCAATCTGGTTATCACATATAAACTGTGAGGATAAAAAAATTTTCTGCGCTTAAACTTGATAACTGAAGGAGTTCGTATTAAAACAGACAGACAGATGTATGGCACATAGCTACATCGATTCGTCTCGTCATGCTGTCTCCTTCTCTGCGTTGCATTCATGACAAAATTAATATACTCTTTTTGCAAGAGTATTTAAACGAAAATCACAAGGAATGTTGGAAGGAGGTGAATTGTTTTCAAGAGTGTCAAGAGGCAAGCAAGTAATCTAAGAAAGTTGAAGGAAAACTGCTCACGAAATCATATATTGCAACAATCATGTGGACTTCAATGACCAAACCAGCACGTAAGTACATAATAACTTATGCTGTGCTTGTCCGTCGCGGCGAGCCGTACACCATATTCCACATTAATTGAAATGGATGCAATAAATGCGGTCGAATTAAAACAGAACAACCGCAAAGCTTATACATAATTGAATTTTGGATTTTCACCACAAACACGAAAAGATGTCGACAGAAATAATCCACAAAATGTGAATCTATGTATGCACACAAACGTATGTTTATGGGAGTCATGTGTGTCCAAACCAAAGACGAAAATGTGTCTGGCCAAGTGAAGTTGTTGTCAGTGCCGTATCTGTCTTCAGACATTGTGTGAACTTTTCTTTACATTAAGTTCAAAAAGTTCACTTAGACAAGTTCATTTAAAATACTTGAAAATACTTTTGAAAAACCAACAAAAGCAACAACAACAACTTGCAATCTTTATCGTTGTTGTAAGCTAACTGTAAATGCTGAAAAAAAAGCCCACTGAAACGTGACTTAACTTATAAAATGATGTTGCAATGACTTTATGTAAACCGCAATTTTATACGATGTAACAACAGCAGCGACGACGTCAACGTGGACAGTGTTTTCGATCCTTAACTGTACTGAAGTCTGAGCCGAACTGAACCAAGCTTTGCCACTTTACTTCACTTGCAACAATGTCAGCGTCCTTATCGCTTATGACACTTTCACTTGCTTGTGCCAGCACTTTTCTGCTTCAGCTTCTGCTCACTTCTCTCTGCCGCTCAGTAGTTCAGCAGTTGAGTTGAACCAAGTGTGCGGTTTAACTTGACTTGATGTCATTCGTTTACACGCCCTCTCTCTCTGTCTGTCTCTCCCATTTTATCATGTCTATTCATCACTTGACTTTTGTTGCACTTCTGTGGCTCACGCACTAACGCTTATGTACATTTTCAAACCGTACAACCCACGCCTACACCCATACTTATGACCAGGCTGCGCCTCACTTATCATTCTGCCTTTACCTCTGCCTCTGCACTTAATGACCGCACTTAATATATGCGACAATTCCCAAATTCCCTTTTGCAAACTAACTAACACACACACTCTCAAGAAGTGTAGTAAGGTTTCTTGCATCAAAGCTAGAGGTGGAGAACAATCGATAGCACAATCAGCATTATCGATAGTTGGGCACTATCAATCTAATTAAGAACAAATAAATAGATATGAATCGCTTTCTTCAAAAAGGCATTTATCATGTATTACACAAAAGTGCGTCAAGTGCAGACAAACAGGCTTGCGATTGAAGCAGTACGGACTGTGAGAAAGTTTTTTTTGGGTGAGAGATCGTTAAACAAACTCGGGAACACAGGATCAGTTGCAATTATAATTTAAAGGCAGTATCTGGAGATAGCAATAGCCACACAAGAAATGGATCCTCTATTATGGATTAAGGTAAACCTTAACAACGAATTATCAATTCTATATAAGTATTAACATATGTAATGTAATATATGTGAATCAAACTGACTCTTACTCAAAAAGCTTTTTTTTAAATACTTGTGCAAAGTCCATGGAATCCAGTAAGGCGGGACAACTTGTTTTAGAGAGGCGAACCAGGCTCAAGGAGCACAACATTAATATTCTTTTGTTTATGAATCAAAATTTTTGGATGAAATAAACGTTAATTTTCTTCTTTACAAACAAAACCAGTAAGGGCGGTATAGTCGAGTATACTCGACAATATAATACCCTGCACACATGGTAGGCGGTGCCACACCCTCAATCTACAAAAACATATTGATCTGACGTCGCCTATTCAAATAGTGTTCAAAATATCAAGAAAATCGGTCAAAAAATGTGGATTTTACGAAAAATTTAAGTTTGTCGGCCTCTGAGGGGTAGCCATCAAAGGGAGGGGAAATTTGTGGTATGCAGTTTTTAAGATGTATTATCACTGAGCTTGTATACAAATTTTCAGGGTCGTACCTTTGTTAATTTTGGAGATATAGCAATTTATAGAAAACCACTGGGGGAGGGGAAATGAAAAGAAGGGGGGGATTTTGTGGTATGCAGTTTTGTAGGGCTATACATACTGAGTCTACATACCGACTTTGATGTTTTTATCTCTTTGGATGTTTGAGTTATAGCGATTTAAAAAAGTGGGTGGGGCTGGATGGGCGGGAAGGAGTGGGCGTGGCAAAAAAAAAAAATAAACTTGATCTGCTGCCGATCATCACGAGTCTACCCTCCAAATTTCAAGTCTCTAGCTCTTACAGTTTCCGAGAACCGTTGGTGAGGACGGACGGACGGACAGACGGACGGACATGGCTCAATCAATTTCTCTTGTCGTCCTGATCAAGAATATATATACTTTATGGGGTCCCCCTCCCCTCCTTCTGTGCGTTACATACATTTCGCTCAAACAAACACAATATACCCTGATACACAGTATGTGTACAGGGTATAAAAATATTTACTTGGGACGATACTATCGACGACTATCGAAAAACTATCGAGCTGCAAAAAAATCGATTTAAGAATCGATGTATCGACTGCCTCTTTTAGGAAAAAATCCATCACTACGAAATGGAGTCGAGGGAGAAAGATAATTTAACTCTAAAGTTGTAGTTTTATTTTTTTATTATTTTATTATTCTAAATAATAGTTTTTATTCCCATAGAATTAGTGTTGGTGGATCGAAATTGATAAATTTTTGGAAGGAAAAGGTAATTATTCTTTTATTAATGTTAAGCACCTTTGCCAGTTTGCCAAATTTATTGTTTGCTAAGTCTTAAGTCTTACGTTCAATGAGAGCTTTAGAAAACGTTTAAAATGATTATTGTTGCAGTTTGTAAATAATATTATTTCTCTTTATAATTGATTAGAAAACCATAAGGAAACAGATGCCGAGAGCCATTCCGTCGAGAAAAATGAACCTCAAAGGAAATTGTCCAGGTCCAACGTCTGGAATTATTTTAAGCGTTTGCAAGATGGATCGGCCCAATAGTTAACCTGTGGGAAGGTGTACAAATCTCTGGCAATACTACGAACTTGTTTAACCATATATCGCGAGCGCACCCCACTTTGATTAGCGTGCTCAAGGCAGTAAGGTTTTACGACAGTACACGACAAAAAAAACTACGTGGATCGTCCCGAAAAAATAAGCTTGATAACGCTCTTATTAGAATGATCGCAATTGATTTGCAGCCGTTCCGCATTGTTGATGACATCGGCTTTCGATATTTAGTTCACTGCTTAGACCCATAGTACTCACTACCAAGCCGAAGAACATTAAGTGAATATGTACTATAATATGCAGAATAATCTGAGGGACATTTTGGACAAAATAAAGTAATGCGCGCTGACAACGGATAGCTGTAAATCGAGAGGAAATGACCACTATTTGACTGCCATATGTAATTTTTTATACTACATATTCACGTAGTGAATTGTGTTGAAGTTTGTAACAGATCGAAATATTTATTTTGAATTAATTCGAATGAACTTATTTTCTTTTCGTTTATATATATTCAAGGGTGTCTTAGTTCGTAGTTATCAGTTAGTTAGTTTTGTAGTTATGAAAGATTGACGAAAGAGAGGAAATTATAACGGGAAAACATAACACTATTTTCTATTTCCAATATTATTGAGTTAATGTCTCGTAAATGTGCTTTGAAATTTTTTAAAAAATTATACTTTATTTTATTTAAATTTACTACATCTCCTAAACTATAAAAGATAACACCAAAACACATAAAAAGTAAGTGAAATCTAAAACACTTGGACTCAGAGTAAGATTATCATTCAAAACAATACCGAATTCCAGACAGAATGTATGAAAACGCATAGTACGCATATGTATATCAAACATACAGCGGCTTGATTAATCGTTACTTGGGTGGACTGATGGTGCTCTTCGGAATTTAAGTCTCTGACCATATGTGGCTGTGAGCAGGGGCATAGCTGGCATTGTGCAAATAAATTTCTCCCATCGGGTCGGAGACTAAAGTTCACTGCGTTTTTACACTTATATATAAATTAAGTTTTTTCTTTATCTTATTCTCCTAATTTAACAATTTAAATTTTTTATTATTTATATCATTTATATTTATATTTTACTATTAATTTATTCTGTTTTGATCATATACTTACAGATGTTATTTAATACCATTTTATAAACTATAACAAAATTATCAACTTAAGTCACTAACTAACAGCTAATTGTTATGAAATCAAATAAATAAGCAAATAAATAAATATGGGAGCTACCAGTTTCAGTTGTCCAATCTCAATGAAACTTTCAGGCATTTAGTCGGACTATGTAGAACTACTATGTTTAAAATTTCAGCACTCTACCATACAAAACATAAATGTTTTCCATACAACGATTCAAGTTTTGTTTACTTTTCTTCTTCTTTTCGTATGGGGGCTACCAGTGTCAGTGGCCCGATATGGCTGGATCCGACAAATGAGTTGATCGCATAAATAAAAAGTCTCTGTGCAAAATTTCAGCTCGATATTTTCAAAACTGTGGGAGGAGATTGTATATATACAGACAGACGGACGGACAGACGGACATGGCTAAATCAACTCGTCTTGTCGTCCTGATCAAGAATATATATACTTTATATAGTCGGAAATGAATATTTCGATCTGTTACAAAATTCAGCACAAAGTCAATATACTATTTCACACGTATCTGAAATGTCTGTATATATACAATCTCCTCCCACAGTTTTGAAGATATCGAACTGAAATTTTGCACAGAGACTTCTTATTTGTGCGATCTACTCATTTGTCGGATCCAGCCATATCGGACCACTGGAACTGGTAGCCCCCACACGAAAAGAAGAAAAAAGTGAACAAAACTTGTATCGTTGTATGGAAAACATTTTTGTTTTGTATGGTAGAGTGCTGAAATTTTAAACATAGTAGTTCTACATAGTCCGACTACATGCCTGAAAGTTTCATTGAGATTGGACAACAGAAACTGGTAGCTCCCATACAAAATGAAGAAGAGGAAGAGAAGCAATATTCACGTCGTTGTATGGAAAACTTTTTTGTTTCTTAACCAATTGACATGAAACTTTTCAGTTATGTTCTTGGGGAGGCATTAAAACTATTTTGAAAAAAATGGGCATGGTTACGCCCACTTTTACCAAAAATCAGTAATTTGCATATCTCCAGTACCCAATGAGCAAAAACAATGAAAATTTGTATGTAGGCTAATTAGATGAAGAGAAAATATATTCAGTCAAAAAAATAGGTGTGGCATAAGAAATAAGCGTGAAGAGTATTTAAGCTTCAGCCTTGCTGAAGTTAGCGTCCTTACTGGTTTTTCAATTGTTTTGTGCATTTTAAATATAGTTTGACAATTTTTTCTAATTATGGGTATGGAACACCACTAAGCAACAAAGAAGAGATCTAATATAGAACTATATTGTGGCATTTCTGTAACTGAAATGTCGACAAAAAATTGGAAACAAATATAAAAGTTTGCGTAAGTAGTGTCCTTAGCGACACAGATAAGCGGCCGATTCTGAGGCAAATCTCAAACTCTCCTGACTTGGTGAACAAGATAAGGTCAAAATCAGATGTTAGTGCGAGCAAACTACCGCATGGAGAGTTATTTCGAAAGCCGAATATCTTAAGCGTTTGAAATTAAAAAAAAAAACACCACTTAACCCTATAGGTAAAGAAGCTCAATTGACTTTTTGTCGCAACAATATCACGTAGTTTTTTCTGATAATCTGCATGGTTTACACAGACATGTGAACTGCAATTTTTTACGTCAAATATGAATGCAAAAGCATACGAATGAGTTTTGGAAAAAGCATTTCCGCCTTTGGAAAACTTGCTTAACCATTTGCCATGGACATTTCCACACGACAATCCCCCAATACACCAGGGTTAACTCCGAAAAACAATTTTTCAGTTTCACACCTAGTAGTTAACATTTATGTTACCCTGAGTTAACCCTACTACATTCTAGGGTTAACCCCGAGTTAACTTCTCTGTTTTAAGGGGGGGGTAAGGTATTAAATTTTTTTTTTTTGGATTTTTCCAAAATTTGCGGGATGACAGTAGAATGTTTCGAGAATGTCGTGTAAAAATTTCAAGATGATCCGATGAAAACTGACGAAGATAGAGCGTTTTCAGTTTCAGTCTTCCTATGCGGCTTATAGCGCAGAGCAAAAGTTTAATTTGATTTTCCCACAACTTGCTTTTGCAAAGTCGGTGACCACTCTCACTCGAAAACTAACAAACCGATTCTTTTGAAATTTTACAGGCATTTTCTAGACATAATTAGCCGTGTCCTGACGTCGAGGTTTTTTTTTTTTTTTTAGTTTTAAGTATTTTTTTCAGCAGCTTGAAGGTTGATTTTTTTGTCAAAAATCGATATTTTGACTTCAACATGCTAAAAAAAAATTAAAAAATTTTTTTTTTTAAAAAACATCGACGTCAGGACACTGCAAATTTCATCAGCTAAAATCATTTATTTTGTCTTGAGTTTGCGATGGTTCAGTAGTTTGTAATCGTGGTCACCGCAAGACACCTTTTTTCAATGGCATTAATTTAAAACTGCTGCCATCGTCTCAAACTTTTTTTAATTTTAATTAAATTTTCAGGAAATATGCTTTAGATATTACTTATTAACTTCCCATTCAAATAACTGAACAAATGCTTATCGTTTTCCTTAATAAAAATCACAAAAATGTGCTTTTTTTCAACGAATTAACCTTACCCCCCCCCCCCCCCCCTTAACTTTTTCTATTTATGTTTTTTAATGTTAAAACAGAACTAAATTTGTCTGTCAAAAAAATAAAAATTAAATCGGGTGTGTCACAGAAATCCGTCTTCGAAATTTTGTTTTTTCGAAGACGGTTTTTTCAATTTCTCTATTTGATGTCACAGAAAATCTCTGGGATATTGTTTTTCGAACATTTGTCTTCGAAAATTCGGCATCCTGCGGCAGAGTTGTATACATTGAAAATAAAAATAATGTAATTTATTTATGCTTATTTCATTGTTTTTCTCATCAAATTAAAACAATTGTGTATTTACATCTAATAATATACAAAATTAGAATGCTATAAAAGTATTAATTGCAAATTTAAGCACAATTATAATGCCGCTCGCCAAATTTTACAATTGTTTTGACAATCCTAATCTTTCTTTTCCGGTGATTGCCAAATGTAATCAAATACGTTACAAATTCAAAATACTCCAAAGGTGAAATGTAACAATCAATTATATGTGCAAGCTGATAAATAAAGGTACGGAGATTGTTTCACACGTTAGATTTGCTAACTAACTTGTTTCTGTTCTACGGGAGATACGCTGCACTTTTGAATTAACTCTTCTTCTTCGCATTTGTTCATTCAAAAATGTTCACATGCCAACTTGTCCGAACAACACTGTCGGTACCTATTTTAATTAAATTTGCTATTTTTACGAGTTTGCTTAAACATTTCAAATGCAACAGCATATTAATTATGATTTTTAGATTATTTTAACAGTTTGTTTAGTTCAATTCGAATATACTTTTCAATTTTCGAAAATGAATGCAAGCAGATTGGCGAGGCATGAAACTGATTGTTTTTGCTGCTCAAAAAAAAATTGGTTGATTTGAGGAAACTTTTTTTAAAATGCAAATTTTTTAATGAAAACATGTAAAATAACAAATTGTTTGAAAGCAGATTTATGAGGAAAACCATAAAGTTTATTTCTTCATTCATAATTTTTTATAAGAACTTAAAATAAGGCTGAATTTAAGCAAATCCCTGAGGGTATAGTCAGAGATTTTGCTAGAGAAAAAATTTCCCTGATAGAGATTTTCTGTGACACCAAAATTTCCCTTTTGGTTATTTTTGGCATCAAATCTCTAGTAAGCGATTTCTGTCACACCCCCGAATATGTCCCAATCAATAGAAATTAATTTGATAGATGAGCTTGTACAGCAGCAGTCCACCAGGTAGTCTCACATCATTTGGAGTTACTGACATCAGAAGTCGTTTACTTTTCATTGGGAGCAGATATGCATCATTTATACAAAGTTTCCTCGTGTGATTGCTATGTGTATTGCACCCATGTTGTGTTTTACACGAAACTAACATAAATACGTACTATTGTACCATTTGAAGAGTGCAGAGTAACTGCCCGCCCCTTTGTAATGGTAAACTATACAATTAGACATAATCGAGTCAACATTTCAGCGCTTGTTATATTGGATTCTCTTCAGCTATCCATTACTAATTGAAGGTGATTTTTAAAATAACTGAAAAAATAAACAGTGTTTAGTAAGTAGATGTTCAATGTTGTAAAACATTATTCTCAAAAAATAGAATGTTGCCATACTTATAAACCTAGAGTTAACTCGTCACTGTGGAACTGAAAGTCAGAGCTAACTCCGGTTAAGTGTCAAATTCGAGTTAACTTTGCTTTGGGTTAACCCTAGACTGTGAAACTGGGCCTCAATGTTTAAAATTGATAAATACATTTAAAAAATGAGAATGTGCTACTCAAGTGAAACGAAATTCTTGTGGAATTTGTACACTTTCTAAGTTTTTCAGTATTTAATATATGAATTGTTAAACTAATTTCAGTTTTGTTATTTTTTTAGTAAAGAATATTAGTCAAACTGTAAATAAAAACTTAAAAGCCAAGGGGTTTTTTAATTAGTTTAAATATATAGAGGTTCGAAATTGAATATGTGGAGTGTGCTTTGCTGAAGATAGCGTCCTTACTGGTTGACTTTTTTTCGTGTCATTTTATATGTAATTCAATTATTTCGCTCAAGAAGAACAACTCACAACTTCAACTTTAACGATGCGTCGATAAAATCTATCACTCATTTCTCGCTAACGTATGAACGTATGACGTATAAACGTTAACGAAGCAAATCGGTGAACAATTTTTTTGACCGTCTTGTTAAAGCTGCTGGGAAAAGTTGTGAGTTATCTTCTTCTTATATAAATAAACGAAGAATTTGATTGTGCCAATTGAGCGAAATAATGGAAAGAAATTTAAAATGACACGAAAAAACGTTAAAAATCATTTAACTGATTACACTGGTCAACAGCAAGATTGCCTTTTATTCGAAACCCTACTATATAAAGTTTGACTCCTAGAATCTAAATATACAACTTATATGTCAAAGTTAGCTCTCATTGGTCTGTTATGTCATATTAAAGATAAAGAGTTTAATTCGATGTTTTTATTGCGCCAAATCAAACTGTATAGTGATAGGCCGCGTAAATTTTGCTATTACCTTCTGAATGGTCATGTCTAAGGGTCCCAATACTATTTTTGACAATAAAACGTTTTTATACCCTGTACACACACTGTGTATCAGGGTATATTAAGTTTGTTTGAGACGGTTTGTATGTAACGCATAGAAGGAGGGGAGGGGGACCCTATAAAGTATATATATTCTTGATCAGGATGACAAGACGAATTGATATAGCCCTGTCTGTCCGTCCGTCCGTCCGTCCGTCCGTCCTCAGCAATGGTTCTCGAAAACTATAAGAGCTAGAGACTTGAAATTTGGTGGATAGACTCGTGAGGTCAAACGCTATATCAAGTTTGAAGGATTTTTTGCCACGCCCACTCCTTCCCGCCCATCGAGCACCACCCATTTTTTCAAAAGGCTGTAGCTCGAAAACCTGATGAGTTAGAAACATGAAAATGAGTATGTAGACTCAGTATGTATAGCTCTACAAAACTGCATACCACATTTTTTCCCCCTCCCCTTCGTTTCCCCTCAAAAAGTTGTTTTCTTAAAATTGCTGTATCTCCTAAACTATAATAGATACAATGCTGAAATTTTGTATGCAAACTCAGATAACATACCTTTTTAAAACTGCATACAACAAACTACCACTTTCCCCGCAAAGACCAACACACTAAAATTTTGCAGCAATGCTTTGTAACAAAATCCGTACTAAAGCGCCATCTAATGGCAACATTGCACGGTGAGCACTGCCTCACTATTAGCAAATACACAAACCATATCGTGGTACACTGCTTTTGCTGTCGGCGAATGTTTAACGTGTTATCAACATAGGTGTGTGTACAGGGTATTATATAGTTGAGAATACTCAACTATACCGCCCTTACTGGTTTTCATTTATTTTTTTGCATTTTTATCAAATTTATTGAATAATAAAAATGAATATTGCTAAGCTCAAAACTAACGAACGGCTAGACCAATTTCAACGAAATATTCAAGAAATCTTCAGAAGGACCTAGAGTGTGTTTTTGTAAAGTTTTGTATCGATAAGACCACTTGAACTGGTAGCCCCCATACAAAAATATGAAGAAAAATGAACAAAATTTATTAATTTTTCGTTTTTGCAAAGCTTTGAAATAGAGCCATAGTGTCTTTTAGGGCCGTCGTTAATGGTTTTTTGGGCAATAAGAGAAGTGAAAATTGTGTTGAACATGTGAACAATCTCTAACAAAAATATCAACAACTACGTTGCAACATGTCTCTGAGGAGATGTGAGTGACGAACATGGTCAGCGATTCCACCAAGACATACGGACGATGGAAAAAAGGTATCACGGTCGATGGAATGCGGCAATGTTAGCTGATTACTGTTGGAACTTGAGATGAGATACTCAAGAATGTTTTTAAAATACAAACGAAAAAAAAGAAAAACCAGTAAGGGAGCTATTTTCAGCTTTGCTGAAACTTATATACTCTTGCAAGCATTTGAAAATCCGTTTTATAGTTTTTCTAATAAGAATCTTATAAGTTTATAAAGTTAAAGGGGCATAGCCCCGCCCATTTTCTAACTTGTTTTCAAGAGTACAATGCAATCATTCTACACTTCATTTTACGAATTTCTATCCCGTCTGCTTATAGATAAATTGCATTTTTAAGTTTTTCTCTATATGGGCGGTGCCACGCCCTTATGTCTGATTCTTATGAAACTTTGTAATATGGTCAAGGATTCTTAAAAACGCGTAACTGCAAGGTTTCATTTGTTTATAGTTGAAAACAAAAAAGTTTTTCTAACAAAAACCGAATTTTTAACCAATTGTTCCTATGGGAGCTATATGCTATATTTATCCGATCTTCACCAATTTTGCAGTGTGTCTTTATTTACGTCCAAGATGTTCTTGTGCAAAAAATCGAGGCGATAGCTTTAAAATCAAAGAGTTTATTGAGCAAAAACCTCATTTTTGACCGATCGTTCCTATGGCAGCTATATGCTATAATATTCCGATCAAGCTGGTTTCTACATATAAACTGCCTGCAAGGAAAAGAAAATTTTCTGCGTTTAAATTTTTTTGCTAACTTAAAAACTCTGGGAGGAGTTCGCATTGAAACAGACAGACAGACAGACAGACAGACAGACGGACAGACGGACAGACGGACATGGCTATTTGAACTCGTCTCGTCGTGCTGATCAAGAATATATATACTTTATATAGTCGGATATGTCTCCTTCTCTGCGTTGCAAACTTCACGACAAAGTTAATATACTCTTGCAAGAGTATAAAAATTAATTAAATAGGCCAAGCCTCTTGTAAATATATCTAAATCATCAATTTCATTTCAATAATTAAAGAAAAAAAACAGAAAATAACGATTTTCTTTCATAAATAGACTTTTTCTTTAAATTTTACCTTAAATTATTTATGAACATATCTTTTGAATGGGAGCTAAGTTTTAAAACATTTTTGTGTTTTCGTGATCAGTGACCCCACACGAATATAAAAATATAGAATTTAATCAAAAGGCATTCAAAAAGTCTTATTTTGTAGACCTGTGTCATTAAATAAATCAATTTATGTGCTTTATTTAATTTCTAGGGGGAAACGTTTTTATTGTGAATAGTAATGATGGGCTATGATGGTCTATTTGTTTGGGAAATAACAATCAAATTTGTTTTTGACAACAACCAATGTCACAAGAACTTGCTTTCTGTTTATCAAGCAGCAGGCAGATCGTACAGCTGTTTCGGAAGTCGCCACACTCCTTCATCAGCGATCTTTTGCTTGACCAACATCCCATTTCAATACCTATTTGTATTCATTCATTTCTGAAAAACTGCTTGAGGATTGTAGTAAACGGCCTTGTGAATTTTGGTTGGTCAAAAACAAATTTGATTGTTATTTCCCAATCAAATAGACCATCATAGCCCGCATTACTATTTACAATAATAATAACGCATATTGGTCCATGCAAAAAAATACAAATATAAATACTTGCGGAGGGCTTGCCGCAAATCCAAAACAACAACCAGTAAGGGCGGTATAGTCGAGTATAC
The DNA here is from genome assembly GCA_034638295.1 of Phortica okadai. NCBI lineage: Eukaryota > Metazoa > Arthropoda > Insecta > Diptera > Drosophilidae > Phortica > Phortica okadai. Next base: position 34,052,006 of record CM067848.1, on the reverse strand, counting down.
CCCACACCCTCAACCTACAAAAACATATTGATCTGACGTCGCTTATTCAAATAGTGTTCAAAATATCAAGAAAATAGGTCAAAAAATGTGGATTGTACGAAAAATTTAAGTTTTAAATTTGTAGTATGCAGTTTTAAAGATGTGTTATCACTGAGCTTGTATACTAAATTTCAGGTTCATACCTTTGTTAGTTTTGGAGATATAGCTTTTTTAAGAAAAATACTAGAGGAAGGGAAATTAAGGGAAGGGGGTGAAATTGTGGTATGCAGTTTTGTAGAGTTACTCATACTGAGTCTACATACTGATTTTCATATTTCTATCTCTTTGGATGTTCGAGTTATAGCGTTTTTAAAAAGTGGGTGGTGCTGGATGGGCGGGAAGGAGTGGGCGTGGCACAAAACCATTCAAATTTGATCTGCTGCCGAGCATCACGAGTCTACCCACCAAATTTCAAGTCTCTATCGCTTATAGTTTCCGAGAACCATTGGTAAGGACGGACGGGCGGACAGACGGACGGATATGGCTTAATCAACTTCTTTTGTCGTCCCGATCAAGAATATATATACTTTATGGGGTCCCCCTCCCCTCCTTCACTGCGTTACATACATTTGGCTTTTGCACAAACATAATATACCCTGATACACAGTATGTGTACAGGGTATAAACACCCAACACCGACATTGAACTCGTCACTGCTGGAAACTTAAGTGGGTATTCTAGTCTAGGATTTTGAACAAATCGATTTTTTACATATACTTGAGGGTCTAATCCCTAAGAATATGTGCCTAAATGTGTTTTTCAAAATTCGAAATATTTTAGGAGTTATCAGCGTTTTTGTGATGTAAGGTAATAGTGTCACTTTACGCTGAACAAAACTTTAAACGTCCCCTTTGAGGTTTTTCTCCCCTTTTCCTCTGTAAACTACTCAAATCAAAATTGTTAAATCTTAATTGAATATTTCAGTTGTACAGTTTCTATTCAAACTAAAATCTGTATTATATAAGTTACATTACCTTAGCTTAAGTATAATAAAATTTTTTGGGAATAAGCATAAATAAAAAAAAAAAAAAAAAAAACTTTAAACGCACTTGTCTCGAAATTTTATGGGAACCTTCCTAATACATCCCTCTATCATCCGTACTTCGGATATTGCAAAATAATTATTTTTACTATTTTTAAGAAATCCATGAAGGTAAGAAAACTATGTAGAAAACCATTTTTCATGTTTAAGTCGTCGCTATTTTGTGGGAATTTTTTACCCGAGGTAGGGACGATAACGACGTCTTTCCTGAGAATAACTGCGTTTTTGTTTTTTTTTTCCGGACACTACAAAGATTTGAATCATGCACACCATGACCCCATTTTTTTTTTTGGCCACCACTTCGCGACATCATAACTCGATGAATTCAACAAAAATGAGGTTCATTTTGTGTGGCAAGTCAAATTATGACACCACCTAGTGTATAAAAATGATCCTTGACACCATCCAATAATAACAAGATCAAAATCTGAACTTGTATTATCAATGCATTTACTACAATCCTTTTTCAGTAACGCATGAATACAAATAGATATTGAAATGGGATGGTGGTCAAGCGAAAGATCGCTGTGAGTGAAGGAGTGTGGTGACTCCCGAAATAGGTGTACAATCAGCCTGCTGCTTGCTTAACAGAGAGCAAGTTCTTGTGACATTGGTTGTTCTCAAAAACAGATTTGATTGTTATTTCCCAATCAAATAGACCATCATAGCCCGCGTTACTATTTACAATAGCGGTCTTCAAGCCCAACTCGGTAACGTGTAAACTTCGTAACTGATGAAAATCCAAAAACGAAATACGTTGCCAAATTTTACCGAGTTTTCATCAACCCCGACTCGTGTTCTTCGGTAACGTGTTAACTCAGTAAAAAATCAAAGGGATTTTTAGTTACTTTCAATAAAAAAGTGGCTGACCTTTCACCTAATTATACCCTGTACATTAAGGTACAAGGGTATATTAGTTTTGTGCACGTCGACAATGTATGTAACACCTTAAAGGAGACATCTCCGACTATACAAAGTATATATATTCTTGATTAGTATCGAAAGAGAAGTCGATTTAGCCATGTCCGTCTGTCCGTCTGTCCGTCCGTCTGTACGAACGCGTCGATCTCGGAAACTATAATAGATAGAACCAAAATCTTTTCGCAGTTCGATTCTGTTATTCATTACGCAGATCAAGTTTATTTTGTTTCCCCCTTTTTTGGCTTAGTTTAGGGGTGAGGGGCAAATGACTGAAGCTACCTCGGGTAAAATAACTCAAAAGTCGTATTTTCTGCGTTGTTTTTTGAGATAGGAACACCAAATTTAGAGTGTTTATAGCTGACTTGAAGCCCAAACAAATAGAATAAAAAGTAGGCGTGGCCACGCCACCATATAGTACAAATATATGCTTATATCTCTTGAACCATATAACTTACAGGAATGAAATTTGGTGTGTATGATATTGGGATATAGTGTAACAAGATTCAATCATAATATGGGCGTAGCCACGCCCACATATTGCCTAAATAAGAAAGCCTTAAACCTTTGGAACAATTGGTCTACAAAAATAAAACTTGATCGGTTTCGATTGAAAAGTGGGCGGGGCAACGCCCTATTACAGCCGTTACTAATTGAAGGTACAGGATATGTCGAAGTCGAGTACTGTCGACTTCAATCCTTACTGGTTTTATTATTAATCCAGTAAGGACGCTTACTTCAGCAAGGCTGAAGCATAGATACTCCTCACGCCATTTCTTGTGCCACGCCCATTTTTTTGACTGAATCTATTTTATATTCATCTTATTAGCCTATAAACCACTTTTCATTGTTTTTGCTCAAGGGGTACCGGAGATATGCAAATTATTTATTTTGGCTATAAATGGGCGTAACTATGCCCATTTTTTATCAAAATAGTATTCATGCCTCCCTAAGAACATAAGTGTAAAGTTTCAAGTCAATTGATTAAGAAACAAAAAAGTTTTCCATACAACAACGTGAACCTTGATTCTCTACCCCTTCTTCAGTTTGTCGGGCAGCTACCAGTTCAAAATGTCCAATCTCAATGAAACTTTCAGGCATTTAGTCGGACCATGTAAAACTACTACTACAAAAACCAGTAAGGACGCTATAGTCGAGTATACTCGACAATATAATACCCTGCACACATGGTAGGCGGTGCCACACCCTCAATCTACAAAAACATATTGATCTGACGTCGCATATTCAAATAGTGTTCAAAATATCAAGTAAATCGGTCAAAAAATGTGAAATTTACGAAAAATTTGAGTTTGTTGGTCATTGAGGGGTAACTTTCGAACAGGGGGGAATTTTGTGGTATGCAGTTTTCAAGATATGTATTTACTGAGCTTGTATACAAAATTTTATGTTCATACCTTTATTAGTTTTGGAGATATTGCTTTTTATAGAAAACAACTGGGGGAGGGGAAATCAAGGGGAGGGGGAAAAATTGTGGTATGCAGTTTTGTAGAACTCTTCATGCTGAGTCTACATACCGACTTTCATGTTTCTATCTCTTCCGGTGTTCGAGTTATAACGTTTTCAAAAAGTGGGCGGTGCTGGTTGGGCGGGAAGGAGTGGGCGTGGCACTAAACTATTCAAACTTCATGGAGTGCCAAGCATTACGAGCCTACCCTCCAAATTTCAAGTCTCTAGCTTTTACAGTTTCCGAGAACCATTGGTGAATACAGACGGACGGACGGACGGACAGACGGACAGGGCTCAATCGATTTCTCTTGTCATCCTGATCAAGAATATATATACTTTATGGGGTCCCCCTCCCCTCCTTCTATGCGTTACATACATTTCGTTCAAACAAACTTAATATACCCTGACACACTGTATGTGCAGGGTATAAAAAGTTTTCCATACACCGACCTTAAATCTTGATTTTTCTTCCTCTTCTTCATTCTGTATGGCAGCTACTAGTTTCAAATATTCAATCTGAATGAAACTTTCAGACATTGTGTTAGACCATGTAAAACTACTATGTTTCAAATTTCAGCTCTTTATCATACAAAACAAAACAGTTTTCCATACAACGACCTTAAATCTTGATTTCTCTTCCTCTTCTTCATTTTGTATGGCAGCTACCAGTTCCAGTCGTCCTATCTCAATGAAACTTTCAGGCATTGTGTCAGACTATATTAATCTACTATGTTTGACATTTCAGCCCTCTAACTTCCAAAAAAAAGTTTTCCATTCAACGGCTCAAATTGGTCTTTCTTCTTCATTTCTATCTTCAAAACTGTGGGATGAGATCGTATATATGTATACAGACAGACGGACTGACGGGCATGGCTCAATCAACTCGTGTTGTCATCCTGATCAAGAATATATATACTTTATATAGTCGTAAGCGCATATTTCTATGTGTTACAAACTTCAGCACAAACTTATAATAATATTCACTAACGTGAAGAGTATAAAAAGCATATGTAATATGCTAGCCTTTTCAACATAATGGCAAATTAACTCCCATATTTTCCCGTTTTAAACGACTACTTGTATGCTTTCAATATCCACGCCCGACACTCGGTAAAATTAAAATTGTTAAAATTGCGACGTTACCGAGTTGGGCGTGAAGACCGCTAATAATAATAAAGCATATTGGTCCAAGCTTACAAATACGGAAATATGTTTATTTATGCGTGAATATAGAAATAATTAACTAATTGTAGTTAAATAGTGAACAGATGTAGGTCTTGAGGAAATTGCGTAAAAATTGGATGAATTTATGGACGCCATGATTGACATACAATTGTGTCATCGAGTGACGATGTCGAAGACCCAAAATCTGCATTTTGATGCCAAAGTTGTATGAGTTGTGTGATTGCTTCTAACATACGAGTAGTCGTTGCAAATGGGACAAAATGGGAGTTAATTTTCTATTGTATTGGCTTATGTTTAAAATGACTTACATATAACATATGTTATTTTAATAATAAAATTCTGTGAAAGTACAGCCACTTTTTCTTTGAAAATAACTAAAAATTGCCTTTTGTTTTTTGAAGCAAGTTGGCCCTAACTTTAAAACTTCATCGTGTTAGGGGTAGAGATGTTTCCAATAGAGGTAGAGAAACATCGATTTTCGGGTGCATCGATGTTATCGACGTTTTTAACAAAAAACATCGATGTTTCGATGCATCGAAGAAAACATTCGTTACTTTTTAAACATGCCTTGTTTTTTATTGAAAATTTTTTTTTTATATATATCAGTTTGTTTACGTCGGTAATGTTTTAAACATGCTTTATTTTTGATTGAGATCATTACAGTTGGCTTTGTGTTACTGGTCAACACACATCAAATTTTTATAAAATTTAATTCCTGAAACAAAAAAAAAAAAAAACGAAAAAAAAAAAAAAAAAAAATTTCTTTTTTTTTTTTTTTTTTCTTTTTACAATTTTAATTTTCGCGGTTGTATCGTTCATTTACGCGGAGTTTCATTATAGTTTTATTTTTATTGCCTAGCTGCGTTTGCAGCTCGGCCTGGGTTTTTGCAAGCAATTTCTATCTGCAGCATTGACATTTTTCAGCTTACAAGTGCAGTTCAAGTTTCCACTGAAATTTCATTTGTTTCTATGATGGATGAAGATCGAATGCAGACGGAGCCCACAATTTCTCCGACTTCTCCGGAGTTATCTTGGTTCTCGCGTGATGCACTCTCTGATGCCGTTGTTAAGCGCTACAAATTGCAAATGAAGAAGCGTAAACTTGCTGTTTCACCAACATCTTCCCCTAAACAACAAAAACCTGTCAAGTTGCTTTCTCGTGCCAATTCTCAATCCTCCAAATCCAGCTACTCTGATGCTAAAATGCGCCGAATCCTCCGTTCTAGGACCTTATCTAGGGACTATCAGCCTCCTTTGATTAATAGGACCAATCGTTTCTCGGATTTATCTTCTGAATCTGATGATGAGACAGATACTGCTGAAGAAGGTCTTCCATCTCCTACGTTGGAGTCTACCGTTGACGAACCTCTACGCAATCCTACTCTTTCCTCGGATCTTGCTTCTGGAAACATTCCTTCTTTGATTGTGACACCTCCTAATCCTCCCCGCGAGACTTCCAAGTCATCAGTGAATCCTCCTGCGCCGAATCGCAGCTCCTCTTCTCTTGGCTCTCCTACTGTTGTCAATATTCCTAAACCGCCGCCCATTTTTATCGATGGTATTACCGATATAAATGGATTTATGTCTAGTCTTGATCAAATTACTGACTCTACTTCATTCATCTTTAAATCAACCGGAGAAGGAAAAATTCGTATTATGCCAAACACATCTGATGCCTACCGTTCAATCGTTAGTTTTCTGGACTCTCTCAAGTTACCTTTTCATTCTTACCAATTGAAAGAACAGCGCGCGTATAGAGTGGTCATTAGAGGTCTGCATTACTCCACACCTGCAGACATAATCAAATCGGAACTGAGTTCTCTTGGTCATACTGTGCGCAATGTACATTAGGGTGTCCCAGGCTATAAGGGAATTTTTTTTTTTTGCAAATGGAGTTACGCATACCCATTATTTTTTTTCTATTTGACCCTAATAACCTATATATTAAATATTATGGCGATCGGATAACGATAACCCGTGCCGACTTGTTGTCAAACTTTGGAATGAAGAGTTAGTATGGAAGCTATGGAGAGGTTTTAGAACTTAATATGTTTTTCAGTAAATAAAACACTGTTTTACTGTTTTAAATATTATATAGTATTCATTAAGTAACATATTTGTCATTAAAAGAACATTATTTAATAAACTTTCTTTTTAAGGTTTGCTTTTTGCAGTCCGGATATACCTGTCTGTGTTCTTGTACGCAACGTAATAAGAATTGCTTTTGTTCCTCTTCCACAGTAATAAGGCCATGGAAGTCTTGCATTAATTTAACCGCTCTTTCAGCCGTATCGTTAACTGCTCTCAGTGCCAGCACCTTTTTCTTGGCATGTTGGTACGAGGTATTATTCTTCCATGAAGCAGGACATTCGTTGAGGAAACTGTCATCAATTTTCAGTCGATTGAATACGGCCCTGCTTTTTATTGAAACAAAATCATCAATGCTTTTCTCTGAAATTGAAAAACATGTAAACAAGTTTATATGCTAAGTGATAAAAGAAAACATATATTTGTATTAGTTCTACTAACCGAAAAGTGGGCCACATAGTTCTTCCTTCGATGGGATGTAGCGTTTACCGTGGGTTGAAGAGTTTTCTTTGGCTAAGTTTGCTACCATTTTTACTTTTGTTTCCTCGTCTACGTTGTCATCAAATATAGACAAGACAGATACTTCATCTATTAAATACCATAAATGCTGGCAGAACTTCTGTAAAGCTGCTTTTGAGATGATTTTGTCGATTCTTTCGTAAGCCTTCATTGTCTTCAAAAAGCATAAGTCCTGGTAAGGTGCCTGTACCGCTAAAGTGCATTGCAGCCAAGGCTTTAGGTAGGATGTTGCGATGAACAACGACACGTCTAAAAGAGCTACCTTGTCCTTGTTCGAAATACTAAATTGAGAGCTAAGTAAAGTTATTTTTAATGAATAAATTGCTCTTGCCATCCATCGAGCTTGGTGCATGGCACCTGGAGGCCGAATCTTATATCTTTTCTTTGTATCCCCGCCGAGAAATATTATTGAAAGCTCTATTAATTCACGATAGTCATCTCTAGAAATCCTTTTAGTTAATTCAGATCTGTAAAAGTCTAGCAATTCGTTGATTTCTGAAACATTTAGGCACGTTAGCTTTTCTGTGTAGCTCTGTATTTTCTCGGGATCAATATTTTTCCAGTTTTCTCGGAACGTTTTAAACATTGGAATGTCAGCGCTCGTAGTTACTTGGCTAATTTTGGCTTCAAATACACCTTTTAATACCAACTCGTAGACGTGATGGCGGCAAGCAAAAACTAGCATTTCTCTATCCATTTTCTGTTCGAGATGTACACAAGCTCCATTAATACGACCTGTATTGGAAGCAGTTGTATCACAACAAAGAATCTGGACTTTATCTTCAAGATTCCAATCAATTATAGCGTTCCAAACTGCTTGTGCCTGTTCACTTCCTGAAGAGGTCTCTAATTTTGGCACAGCGATGAGCTGTTCCTTATGATCGTACGAAATAGCTATCGGTAGACGTTCTTCTTTAGATTTTCGTGCATCTAAAGCTGGTAAGAGTTTCCCATCCCAATGTACAGTTACAGTATCCGGTACCTCGTTTTGAAAATCAACTTTTATAGCTTCTGCGCGTTCTTTTCGCTTTTCTGTACGAATTCTCTGAATTGAAGACTTACTTATTGGATAATCGTCAGTGTTATATCCAAGAGCTTCAATAGTTGCTTCAATAATGAAAACAGAATTTCGCATACTTAACTGACACCTATCTAAAGCTGCCACTAATTTCGGAGTTATGAAATTTTTCCGCAAAGAAGTGTTAGAATGTGTGCTCTCGACAGAGGTGGGCAAGTTTTCTTGAAAATCCATTGTTTCTGATTCAAAAGATGAATTTTCTTGTAATGATTCATAAGAAGGGGTTGAAGAAGTTAAGGATAACAGATATTTATCACGTCGCTTTTGCTCGTTAATGTTTCTAATGTTGGCCTTTTCCTCCTTTTCCGACAATTTTTTATCCACTCCGGCTAAGTGGCCACGCCGACCTGGCTCCCTCTGACGCTGCAGGAAGATCTTATCTTCATTAATCTTCATTAGTTTAAGCGCATCGGTGTGTGCAAGATCAAACAAATCATTTAAGTTTGAAATAAAGTCTTGCCGACGCTGCTCAAACACGCCTTGAGTTTTATTTGCATTTTTTTGTAAATCTCTCCAAATTTGGTACAAGTTTACTAGTTTTTTAACACAGTTCGGTAAAGATTTAGTTGGTATACGTGCCTTTTCCCAATAAATAATGCACTCACGAATAGTAAGATTGGCGCTTTCATTGACACTTAAATTAACCTCTCGAATATTATAGAACAGAACTGCTAGTACCTGTCCATTGGAAGGAAGTTTCGAACCTGTAATTTGATGTTTTACGTTCCCTATTAAAAATATCCCTTTTTTAGAACTGCGTAACTCTAATGACATGTTGACAGAATGAATACAATGCGTTTACTAATCAAACAAACAAGCAAGTACAAGCGCACCAATACGTTGGCTAACGCGCGGCTAAGTAAACAAGTACCGTAATGTTTCGATGTAAGTCGGCACGGGTTGCCATGGTTTTAAATGCGTGAAACTTTATTTATAATAGTTTTGACAAAATTGAAACAAAATAAAAGGGTATGCGTTGGAAAAAAAATACTTTTATTTTTTTGGGACACCCTAATGTACATAATCCAAAAAGTCGTAGCAATGGCGGCCCCTTAATTTGTTCTTTATTGAACTGGAACCATCAAATAATAACAAGTCAATTTTTGACCTCAACCGTTTATATCGGCAAATAGTCTCATTTGAACCCCCACATCGTTCGAATGATATTCCACAATGTCACCGTTGTCAGGAGTTTGGGCACACTAAACACTATTGCCGGAAAAACTATCGTTGTGTGAAATGTGGTGATAACCATGCATCGACTTCTTGCATTAAGCCTCTTGGCGATCCCGCAAAATGTGTCCATTGTAATGAACAACATACTGCGAATTACAAAGGCTGTTTTGTTTATAAGGAACTGGTTTCCAGGAGGACCCCAAATCCACCTAGGCCTCGACCGCCTCTTTCGCACTCTCAGCCCATTGCTGCAAGAAATGTGAATATCTCTTACGCAAGTGCTGTTAAAAATGGCTTTTCTGAGCAGCCAAAAAATAATTTGCCTTCACAACGTCATCAATCAACATTAATCAAATCTCAGCCTTCAAGGATTGATCCGCGACAACGTGTAGCTGAATTGAACCTTCAGTCTGTAGAAATACAACAACAGTCAACCACTCCTTCCATTTTACAGTCATCTGACAACCGATTAGACACACTTTTGGCTAAAATTGACCGTATGCTCGATTGCCAAACAAAAATGATGGAGTTGTTAACAGCGATTATATCGAATCAATTTTCCAAATAGGTCTTCGCATTGCCATTTGGAATGCTAACGGCGTGAGCAATCACATTAATGAGCTCCGCCTTTTTATTCATCAACACAAAATTGATGTCATGTTACTGAGTGAGACCCACTTTACACCTAGGTCTCATTTCAAAATATCAGGATTCGAACTTCACTTAGCAAACAATCCAGACGAAAATCAAACATGCCGAGGTGCTGCTGTCTTGGTACGTGCTGGATTAAGACACTCCCCCCTGTCACCAATACGTCAATCCTGGTTGCAATGCGCTGCTATTAAAATTGCTACCGATCATGGCGAATTGGTCATTGCTGCTGTGTACTGTCCCCCTGGTTGCATCATCGTGGAGAGTCAGTTTAATGACCTTTTTGATAAGTTTGCTCCCAAGTTCCTGATTGGTGGCGATTGGAACGCAAAACATCGCCTTTGGGGTTCCAGGCTAGCAACACCTAGAGGCCGTCAACTGTACAACTCTATTGTACATTCTCGGAGAGAAGTTCTGACGACAGGGTCTCCGACCCACTTCCCAAGCGACACGACACGTCTGCCCGATGTGCTTGATTTCGCCATCTACGCTGGAATTCACCATGACCGACTCACAATCGCCGAATCGTCTGACCTTGCTTCCGACCACCTGCCCCTGCTTATCAATTATCGCGTTGGTGTTGAAACCTACACAAAATCATCAAGACTACTGTCATCGCGTGCAAATCTGGACGAATTTCGAAAAATTCTCGATACTCGGACAAATTTGAACATCGAGATTTCCTCTCCTGAAGATTTGGACGACGCAGTTGAAGTTTTCAATCGGAATATTTACGCTGCCGCTGCTCTCGCTAATAATAACTACCCTTCGTTTGTGCCTTCCAGTCCAATCCAGGCTCCTTTAAAACCTGCGACCCTGGACTTGGTGAGGTACAAACGAAGTCTGCGAAGAAGGTTTTTGCGCTCCCGAAATGAGTTAGACAAAGCTGCATGGCGCAGAGCTGCCCTTCAGCTCAAAGTGCATCTTGAGGAGGAACGATCTGCTTATTTCGACGAGCTTCTTAGGAGTGCTGACCCAAACAAAACGTCGGGCTTCAACCTATGGAAAGCAACAAAGTGCATCAAGAGACAACCACATCGCTACGCACCTCTTTTGGATGCAAGCAATAGGTGGTGTCGAAGCGACCTTGAAAAAGCTACTGCATTTGCGGATGAACTCTCCCAGAGATTTAAACCTTTTAATCTGGCAGCTCCATCTTCTGTCTCCAGAACTTTGAATCGCCTCCAGCAGCCTGCTCCGCCTTCAGCTGCTGTCAAACCCATTTCACCTTCAGAGGTGCGGCTTCAAATAAATGGACTCAAAACCACAAAGTCTCCGGGGTACGATGGCATCGACGGCAGAGTTGCTAAGAATCTCCCTCATAAAGGGGTGATGTTCTTAGTGATTCTTTTCAACGCGATGTTACGACTCGGTCACTTTCCCACCCAATGGAAATGTGCCGCAATCGTAATGATTCCGAAACCTGGCAAGCCGGAGAACCTTGTCGCGTCTTATAGACCGATAAGCTTGCTGCCAGTATTCTCCAAAATGTTCGAAAGAATATTTCTTGGTAGAGTACTGGCAGTATTGGGCAGCCAGAGCGCCATTCCAAACCACCAATTTGGCTTTAGGGCTCATCATGGTACCCCGGAACAAGTCCATCGAGTTGTGAATCACATACTAGCAGCTCTTGAAGGAAAAGAATACTGCGTTGGCGTCTTCTTGGACATTGAACAAGCGTTTGATCGCGTCTGGCTTCAGGGTCTGCAGCACAAATTAATGGACCTCCTCCCATCTGCTTTCTACACCATATTAAGCTCATTTTTACGAAACAGAAGTTTCTTCGTAAAATATAGAGACTCAAATTCATCAATACACCCTATTGAAGCAGGCGTCCCCCAAGGCAGTGTGCTAGCCCCAGTGCTTTTTACGCTGTACACCGCTGACATGCCACTTCCTGTCACCAACTGCTCCATTCTGGCTACGTATGCAGATGACACGGCAATTCTCTGCTCAGACAATTCTCCGACGATTGCTGCATCCCAGTTGCAATCCTATCTGTTTCGCCTGGAGTCATGGTGCACAAGATGGAACATTAAGATCAACCCAAGTAAGTCACAGCTGTGCACATTTAGCCTTAGAAGAGAAGCTACCCCTGCTGTCACGCTAAATGGCTTTGCAATTCCACAATGCACAGCTGTGAAATACTTGGGATTCCATCTTGACAAGCGCCTAACATGGAAAAAAACATTTAGAAATTACTGCCCGTTGTTGCTCCGCCAAACTAAAAAAACTCCACTGGCTACTAGGTGAACGAAGCAAACTGAGTTTAGAAAACAAACTACTAATATACAAGCAAGTGATCGCTCCTTCTTGGAAGTACGGCATCCAATTATGGGGAACATCATGTGCCACCAACCGCAGAAAAGTGCAAGTTGTCCAAAACAAGGCCCTCAGGACCATTACTAACGCGCCCTGGTTTGTCAGAAACCAGACGTTACATGCTGACCTCAAAATACCTTCAGTCATCGAAGAAATCAATTTCCATAGTAGCCGTTATAATGAGAAACTTTCCACTCACCCAAACCCGCTTGCAGAAGCTCTAACATCAACCTTGATACAAAGACGACTAAAACGGCTCCATCCAAATGACCTCCCTACACACACTTATTGAAATTTTTACATAATTGATCATAATCTGTCATTTTCTTACATTTTCACAAAAATGTTTCATAGCCTCATGGCTGATTAATGTTTTACATACTTTAATATTAAAAAAAAAAAAAAAAAAAAAGAGATCATTATTTTTGTTTATAAATAAAAGTTTGTCTACAATTGTAGAGCTAAGTAAGGTCCTTCTATCCGAAACGACTTGACCAGCCTTACTAGAAACTCTCTCCGACTCACAGGAGGACGCTGGAATGCAAAGGTACTTTTTTGAAAGTACTTTCAACGCCGTGCCCTCGGTATTCATCTGAAAACGGATGATTGTTATTAATAAGAACATTTAAAGCACAACATATGAAATATTACCCAACATGTCAAAGGATCCCATCTTTGAAATACATTTGTTTTTCCTAAATGTTGTCCAACATGATGATGCCATCTGCACGGGAAGATTTGATGTTAGTTGCCGTCTTATTTTCTAAATTACATTTGAATCATTTTTTGTAGGTACAGGAGCTGCGACTGAAAACGAGGCAACTCCAAGGCGAAAGCGGGAGACATCGGTAGTGTGGGATCACTACAAAAAAAACAAGCGATATAGCTTATGGCATTTGCAATTATTGTGGTAAGTTTATAAAGATGGCCGGCAATACAACAAATTTGATTGACCACCTCAAAAGCTTGCATAAAGATCGATTCAAAACAGAGAAAGTCCAAATGCCAAAAGTAATGGAAACTTTTGTAACTAGGGAACAGCCTTATTATAGCAATGATTCTTCAAGAAAAAAGAGAATGGACGAAAAAGTCATGAACATGATAGCTTTGGATGTTCAACATTTAGTATTGTAGAGGATAAAGGTTTTATAGAGCTTATGAAACAAGCGGACCTACGATATAAATTGCCCAGCAGAACCTATTTGCGTGATGTAGTTCTTTGCTCTCAATATGAAGCATTACAGTCCAATTTCAGATACTATTAAATTTGTTGGTCTAACAACAGACCTTTGGACGTCAAAAGCCAACGAGGGCTATATGACGATTGAATGCCATTTTGTTGACGATAGCTTTAAGTTTAAATCAGCAGTGCTGTCCACTGCACAACTTTTAACCCCCACCAATCACACGGCTCATAATATTGCTGATTCGATTCGCAAGGTTTTGTTTGAGTGGGATCTTTCAAGTAAAGTGGTGTCCGTTGTGACAGACAACGACACCACTATGAAAAAGGCGTGCGAGCTGCTCGAATATAAACACTTGTCTTGTGTGGCTTACACTATAAACTTGTTGGTGCAAGATATAAATTAATATTTTACCAAACAAATTTTGAATTTATGCTTTATTGAACAGCGCTATGCGCTTCTTGCTTGGTGGTTACAGAACAACTTAACTTATGTTTTCGAATAACTACAGAAGAAAGCTCGCTTCAAAAGTGCCTACGTGACTTTTGTCACGTCGCATGCAACCTGCAGGCCACTGCAGATAATGTCATCTGCTAATCGCCTGATTATGCCGTTTTGGTTGAACGGGACGTTTCCCGAATTAATTTGGCAGCGAGGGTGGATCCAAATTTTTTGGGTTAACTCATCCCTTCTTGAAGTCAAACGTCCTCGTTTGATTAACTTATCTTGGGGTAGTCTTAATATTAATATTTTTAACATAATAATTAAATTCTATGACAATTGTTGCTTAACCTAATTTTGAAATTGTTAAAACAAAATTTATATGTCTATTTTATTTTTAGAAGTTTTTATTATTTTTATTTTTTTGGTTTTAGTTTCTAATATGGCTTTTGTGCACAACTTTTCCCGATTCTGTTATAATTGTTGAATGATTATTTTGTTTCACTATTTCTTCTTTAAAACGCTTCGATAATTTTGTTCCTACCATTTTGTTCTGCTTAACATAAACTTTTTGTCCTGGTTGATAGTTTTTAACTTCCTTCCTACCTTGATTATGAAAACCAATGACTTTTCGTTGTTTTTCTAATAGTCTTGGTTGGTTTGCCTAGTTTTTTAGTAATCGTCCAGTCAAAAACTTGTTACTCTACCAAAAAATAAATCCACAGGTTTCTTGTTCGTTGAGGAGTGTATCGAATGATTGTATTCGCTTACTTCCAATTCAAGCACTTCCTCGAAATCGTTATATGGGTGTTCCTGATTCATACACTTCATGATTTCTGCAAGAGTCGAATGAAATCGTTCTATTTGGCCGTTTATCTCACTCTTGTAAGGAGGTGTTGTAAAAACATTAATTTTTAATTCGTTTTCCAACATGAATTTAATAATTTGCGAGTTAAAAGCCCTTTCGTTGTCAAATACAATCGTTTTGGGTATTCCAAAATAGAAAATTATATCTTTTAACGGCTTCCTTATACTTTCGATATTTTTTCCATTTATTTTCCTAACCACTACAAACTTTGTAAATTTATCTATAGCCGTAAGAACTTGATGTCCGTTAGTCGAAAAAATATCTATGTGAATAGTATGGCCGGGGAAATATGGCATTGGTGTCAAACCTAAATGTTGTTTATTAGGATGCCTGTCGTATTTATTTTCTTTGCATATTCTGCAATTTTTGACTATCTTCCTTATTTTCCTCGCCATTGAAGGAAAATAATATTTCTCTATTATTTGCATTTTGTTCTCTTTTTCACTTCTATGCGCTCTCTTATGCGTTTCAATGATTATCATCTTTTGCTCCTCATTAGTTAAAACATCTGATACTACAATTCGAGAAAATCTTATTTTGTATCTATGGAAATGTGTTGGATATATTGATTGAATTTGAAGTTTAATAGGATCTGTTGCCAGTATGCAGTTAATGACTAGTGGATTGAGGTATTTTTTTAAGATAATTATTAATTTATTATGAGTAAATTCCGGTTCTAAAACTGTGTGTCTAATGTAGCCAGGAAAAATGGTTTTCAATTGATAAAAAGTATGTCCTATTTCAATAAATAAATGGTTTTTAAACGAGTTAATCGGAGATTCGATCGTGAGAATTAAATTGTCTTTGAAACTGTCACTCCTATGGTCTGGGGCTGTTAAAGAATTAAGATTTCCCATTGGGGGTCGAGATAGGAAGTCGGCGACTACATTTGTGTTGCCGGGTTTATAAATAAGTTCGTGATTATACTCCTCCAATTGAGCCTTCCATCTCTTCATTTTAGCATTTGTGTTTTTGTTGCTTAACGCGAAAGTCAAAGGTTGGGGATCTGTAAATATTTTAACTTTTTCTGATCCGTACAAAAAGCACCTCAGTGAATTTAAAGCCCAAATGATCGCGAGCATTTCTTTTTCGTTCACAGCAAATCCTTCCTCAGATTTTGCAAGAGTTCTTGACAGGAACGTGATGGGCCTATTATCCTGCGACAGTACAGCGCCTAGTGCATAACTTAAGGCATCGGTGGTGAGTTCAAATGGCTAATTGAAATCGAGGAAGTGTAGAACAACTGCGTCTGATATAAGGCAACTTTTTAATTGTTTGAAACATTCAATCTGCTCTGGACTTAAATGGATTTTTGTAGACTTCGAAAGGGTTTTGGAAATTCGCCCTAATTCACCTCTTAATATGGAAGTCAGGGGTTTTGCTATTTGCGCATATCCTTTAACAAACCGTCTGTAATGACCAGACGCGCCAAGGAAAGACCTTTAATCATGGACCGATTTTGGTACTGCACAATTGAATATTGCTTCGACTTTATTAGGGTTTGGTTGAATCCCACATTCTCCAATTATGAACCCAAATAATTTCAACTCCTTTTTCATAAATTCACATTTGTCTAGTTGGACCTTTAAGTTAGCACCCTCTAAGGTATTGAAGACTATTTTTAAATTTTCCATATGTTCCTCTTTAGTCTTCCCAAAGATAAGAATATCGTCGATATACACAAAACATCCAAGCCGGTGCACTTCTTAACCCGAATGGAAGCCTTGTGAACTCGTATTTTCCATAATTGACTGAAAAAGCGGTCTTTTCTAAATCAGATTCCTTTAAAGGAATTTGGTGAAAGCCACTCTTTAGATCTAAGGTTGTAAAGTATTTACTTTTACCTAGATTTGCTAAAATATCCGTAATGTCGGATATTTGTCAGGTATTGTATTCTCGTTCAATTTCCTAAAATCAATTACCATTCCAAATTTGCGTTGTCCAGAGGCATCTTGTTTTTTTGGTACTACCCAAACAGGGGAGTTATAAGGTGATCTTGATGGTCGAATAACACCGTCTTGTAATAATTCTTGTATTTGGGAGTCTATTTCCGATTTGAGTGCCATAGAATATGGGTATCGCTTTGAGTAAACCGGCCTATCATTAGTTCTTAATTCTGCCATAACTCTAGTGGTGAACTTTAATTTTTTGTTTGGGTCGGAAAAGAGGGTTGGGAAAGCCTTTACAATTCTCTGAATGTCGTAGGATTCTTCACAAGTTAAATGGTCGTAATAATTGTAACTGCAGTTGGTTAACTGCTTCGAAATGCAGTTGTTTGAGTGGATACCCGAATTTCCCTAATATGGTGAAATAATTTTTTTGTGCGAAAATTACTGCTTTTAGGCTTTTCAATGTATCATTTCCGATTATCCCGTCAAAAGTGTTTAGTTCGCAAAGAATATAGAATTTTTGCTTGTCAATACAGCAATTAAATAAATCGAAGTAAGCATGATGCGAGATTAAAGATGCTCCTGTGATTGACTGAACTGAAAATGGTTTATCGTTTTTTAAAGAATTTCGTATAAGGTTGCTTTTAACATAATTTTTGCTCGAATCGGTGTCAATAAGGAACTTAATATTACAACCATTTCCCATACGGTGTTCAAGGTAAGGTAAGGAGGAGACACTTAGTCTAAAAAATTAACGTTGTCAACGTGTTCTAAGATTTCAGAGCTTTGCTCATCATCCTGTTCATCAAATTCTTCGTACCCGCATTCATGTTCGCTTTGTAAAGACTGGTTGTTATCGGTGCCATCGTCATGGATTGCTGCTTCGGTGTTGAATACTCTTTGTTGTTTTTTGAGTTTGTACTGGAGTCTGATAAGGGTTAAGTGAAAGCGGTATTTTATCAGAACGCTGATTGTTATTTGATAGGCTTATTTAATGGAGTACTGTTGGAATTTCGGAATTGCGCATTTTGATCAAATTCTTCTCGAGTTCTGACGAAGTTTTGTGTATATTGTGGTCTATTTTGATAGTCGGGTTATCGTGTTTGCATTGACCTATCTACCTCAATTAGTGTAGGCGGTTTTGATGGCAATGAAGGCGAGCGGTTTTGCAAATGTCGTTGGTTACCCAACAGGTGATTAGGTCTACCCGAAGTAGGACTACTATTGTTTGGCTGTGGGAAGTGTGCAATTTCGGGGTACAATTTGTAATATATATATGATATATAAATTATAGTTATATAAGATTTACAAATTATTATTTGTATCTTTGTTGCAAGTTCCATCCATACATTAGTGTAGGGTGAACCATGCAGTGCTTGGAAGAATAGATGGTATCGCGTCAGTCCAGAAGACTTCCGGATCTTCCTTTGAGTAAACGAGAAGAGATAGCGGGCGGGACCCTCTGGTTCCGTAGCTCTTTCGGGATGGGGTGGGTTGTTGCTATATCTCGCACTCATATACATAACTTTAAATTTATTAGAGTCCCTACTGTAATAGAGAGCTGCACTCTCGAAACAAACAAATCCAAAAACAAACTAGCAAAAAAAACACACAGCAAATAGAACTGCGAGGTCATTACGTTAAGTATATAACAGGGTTAATTGTTGTGGAAATAGTTAATTAAATGGGGTCAAAGATGTTAAAGACCCATGCTATACCCTACCCTACCAATGACCAACGTTCATATTTAACGCAAGTCCCCTTTATGTATGCCTACTACACTTTTATAATATGAGTTGTTTAGAACTCTATAGAAGGTATGAATATAAAAATTTAAAGAAGCAAATTAAACAAAGTTTAGTAAACAAGTGGAGTCTTAACCACTCTTAAGGCTATATATTTAATGCTATAGTTATCGATATTAAACAACTGATTTGAAGAAACAAAAACGTGTGTTTGAAGTTGCACGCAATAAAGTTTAAAAATGTCTTGAAAGCATAGCACTATAGTAGAACACAGTAATGTTCAAAAATTTAGCTTTTATACATGTCACGGTTGGAGTTGAATTGATTTGAAGTTATAATATTTTTTCTGTGTATGTTAAGTTAGAGAAAGCATTTGTGTTCTATTTTAAATTGTCGTAGCAGTTTTAATTTTGCTATTCATACATATCATGTTTTTTTTTTTTTTTTTTTTTTTAATACGACTTCATTTTAGAAAATGTTTTCTTTACTATTGTTCAAAAGGCATAACGCAATAAATATAATTAATAAAAGATAATAACTTACAATTTCCAGTACTGCTGCATCGATGAAAGGCCTTCCAAACGTGCGTAGGTGCTGTAGAGGCTATGAGTTATATTTACTGCGTTAAATTTTACTTTTTTGGCTGCATTGATAGTTTTTTTTTCCTTTTAAATTATTTTTTTTTTTTCCTTAAAAAATTTTTCCCCTTAAATTCGGATTAATTGTTAAAACATTTCTCAAACTAAAAATCAATAATAATACAACAGCAAACGCATGACGCTATCTAGACAAATATAATTAATTACAGCTCAATTACTGTTTTTCCTTCACATTCGATTTTACAACTTACTAATTTAACTTTACTTTTAACTTTTTGCAAATTTGTATTTATAAACTGAATTGATGTGCATACTGCACCACTGATTTTATACAAGCGAGGAAGAATTTACAACATTATTAGGCGCTTCATCCTAACCAATAAACAACGTTGCAGAAAGCACATTGAGGTAGGTCGCAAGTGAGGTTACGGCCGATGATATGCCGGTGAAATTATCTCATTTTGACGCCTCCCGATGTTGCAGTGCCACAAATTGGAGTCACTAGTTCATCTAGCGATTCACGTAGTCCTGCGGATGGGGTTGCCTAGGTTTTTACTCCTGGCGATTTCCGTCTGAAGTCGACACTTAGAAGGTGTGCATTCGGACGTTAATTAATAACGCAGTCCGACGAAACGCAATGATTCGAATAGACGATTAGTAATTAGGCAGACTCCCAAACTAAATCTCGTTCCATGCGACTTTAGTTTAGTGGAGTATACTGCACTATACTGGTGGCACCAACAACAATTCTAAACAAGAGAACAGACAAGTTTTAGATTGAGGTTAAACTCGAAGGGGGACTTGCATTTCGAATTGGAATTTTTCTTATATTACCTTTTCTTTTATATGAATAGGCCGGAATCCCATCTAGGGCTCCTATGCCTACGACAATTTAGCACTACTGGGTTCTGGATTGTTTTGTTTAACTCGCACCAAACGAACAAAACTTTGCGAGTATACACAATTGAAATTTATATGCTTGTTCGCACAACTTGATACTTTCACTGCACGTGTATTTCCCTGACTATTTTTTCAGGATTTTAACGATGTGCACGTTGTTATAAATCGGATTTTTTCGCAAAGAGGACGAATTCGATGAAGTCAGGTTTTTTATAGTGAAGCTAAGCTTTGATTTTATTGAAGTTAGCTGCGGTTCAAACAGCTGTTCGCGTTGCCAACTACCGAAAAGGGTACAAAGGGTGTTGTCTATACCACACTGTTGATCGCATACACAGCTTTTGCATCACTGACTGCGACAACAGTTCGTTAAATTTGAAAATAAAAAAAAAAGCGACTATCGCGACCATTACACCACCAGATAATCTAACACCGATAGACGGCAGATTAGCTGGAATTAGCTTCGGATGTCTTTGGCATGAAATGTGCCAACTTCTCTACCTTGCAAATCTTCTAAAAGGTAGTAACAATTTCCTAATTTTCTACGCACTCGACTTTTCAGAAACTTTGGAGCTAGCTTTGCGTTTACATTTTTTGTAAAACTGCTAAGAGTGAAATTTCGTCGAAAAACTTCTTGACCTTCTTTATAAGAGACGGGGTTAGAACGAAGGTTGTATTGCGCCACATTGCGATCATAGGCTTTACGTATATTTGCTTGGATATCTTTACGCAATAGCGCGATATTATCTGTTCGACTTAACGGAACAATAGGTTCTTCGAGCAATTGTAAATTTTTGAGAAGGCGATAATCTGACCCATGGGTAATCATATCTACACCAAACAGAACTTTGTACGGGGAACAACCTAAAGATTGATGCAAAGATCCTCTTAACGCACAAGATATGCTGGTAAGATGTCTGTCCCACTCAGTTTGATCTTGTTTTAGATACGATCGTACTGCCGCTAATACCGAGCGATTTACACGTTCCGCCGCATTGCTTTGGGGAGAGTATAACGCTGTATAAACGTGTTTAATTCCGAGTTCAGTCAAGAACGCGTTGAATTCGTTGGCCTTAAACTGCGTTCCATTATCACTCACAATTACTTCGGGTACTCCAAACGAATGAAAAATGGTTTTAAGCAAATACTCCTGAATAGCATAGGAAGTAAATTTTTTTAAGGGGTGCAACCAATGGTATTTACTAAAATGATCAAGTACTATAAAGATACCTATATGCCCATCTTTGCTACGCGGATATGGACCGAGCAAATCAATATACAAACGCTGAAAGGGCCTACAACTAGGACTTTGTTCACCCATTGGAGGACGAAGAGTGTAGTTGGGTGCTTTGGCTTCCTTACAAGTCTCACATTTGCGAATATAGTCTCGCACATCGCGGGCTAAGCCTGGCCAGAACAAAGTTCGACGGAGTTTTTCAATGGTTTTTTGCATGCCGCCATGCGAAGATACTAAACTATCATGTGCTTGTCTTAAAACTTCTGAACGTAAACGCTCAGGGACCCGAAGTTTCCAAGAATGCTTTTCTTGATTTTCAACACCGGTAGCGTGTTCAGTTCGCATATACAGATGTTTATTTTGTATTTTAATGTCAGGAAACTTAGATAAATTGGATTGAAATTTTTCACGGAGTGCCTTATAGTTCTCATCATCAAAAGCTTCGGACTCTAAGTCAATAATTGGGCCTACCTCGAACGCTGCAATTTCGTCGTCGTTCAAACGAGAAAGAGCATCGGGGACGATGTGATCTTTTCCCTTCCGGTGGGATATGGTAAATTTAAATTGTTGAAGCCGGAAAATCCATCTTGCTAATCTACCTGAAACATTTTGTTGCCTCATGAGCCAAACTAAACTGGAGTGATCAGTTATCACTTCAAACTCTTGCAGTTCAATATAGCATCGAAACTTTTCGATCGCCAAGATCACCGCTAAACATTCCCTTTCTGTAACACTATAATTCCTTTGAGCTCGACTGAGCTTTTTTGACATATAGGCTACGGGCTGTTCATGACCATCGTCAGATAATTGAACTAGCACTGCCCCGATTCCGTAATCGCTTGCATCGCAATGTACGAAGAATTTCTTCGAAAAGTCAGGGTTTTTGAGCACAGGTGCGGTTGTCAAAATGTTTTTCAATTGCTCCATAGCGTTATGTGCTTCGCTCGTCCATAAGAATTTTTTCTTTGTAGACAAAGTTTCAGTTATAGGATAGGTTCTATCAGCAAAATGTTCAATAAACCTGCGGTACCATCCGCAAACACCTAAAAACCCACGTACTTGTTTTAGATTTCTGGGAGTAGGCCAGTTAACAATGCACGAGATTTTGTCAGGGTCGGTGCATATACCACCACTGCCAATAACATAGCCTAGATAGTTTACGCTGGTGACGCAAAAATGACTTTTAGCAACGTTTAACGTTAAATTAGCTTTTTTGAATTGCTCTGCTAAACGAACTAATATTGACAAGTGCGAATTAAAATCTTCTGACACGATGCATAAATCATCTAGGTATCCAAAAACACAGTATCTCAAATCAGGGGGAATGATGTGATCCATCAATCGACACATAGTGGATGGGGCATTACACAATCCAAAAGGCATAACCTTGAACTGATATAATGGCCTCCCAGGCACAGTAAAAGCCGTTAATGCCTTCGAATCGTCGCTCAATGCTATTTGCCAGTAAGCATCCTTCAGGTCTAACTTATTAGCCTTAGGCAAACGAGCAAAAATTCCGTCTATGCTCGGCAAAGGATAAGCATCCTTTTTTGTGACTTCATTCAATTTCCGAGCATCAAGACATAAGCGAATCTTATTTGGCTTTTGTACGAGCCTCATGGGTGAACTCCAAGCACTATTAGAGGGTTCTATTACGTCAAGTGATAACATTCGGTCTATTTCAGCGTATAACAGTTTTTCCACGGCCGGGCTTACTGGGTAGAAACGTTGCTTCACGGGTTTTGCATTACCCACATCTATTTGATGCTCAATTAAACTAGTACGCCCTAAACCTTGCGAACAGTTAGGAAAAAGATTTTTAACTAACTCCAGTTGTTGCAATTGGAGGCTAGACAATGGATACGAGCTGTCATCCTTTTTCATAGTTGCTTCCGACTGGATTTCCAGCGAACTTATGATATCTGGGGCGATCGCAAAGGCTTTCCAAAAATCGATTCCAAGAATTAATCGTTGAGTCATCGACGGAATAACGTATAACTTCATACTTTTCGTCTTTGTTTTATAGGTGATTTCAACAGTCAAAATCCCAATAACGTCATGTGCGCTACCATCAGCGGTCTTAACATATGATTTTATTTGTTTAAATCCAGGGAAATTAGAAAAATTTTCTGTTGCCAGCTTGGCTCCTATACAACTAACATTAGCTCCTGTATCTAATAAACCGAGTTCAGTAAAATTTAAAAACGACACTTCAGCATAGCTGCGCATGTCATTTACGTTGTTAAATATTGCCGAAACAAGCAGTTTGTGATTTTTATGGATGTTACGAAAATAGTTTTGAATTCTAGCTACCTTGCGAATAACTTTTTTCTTTACAGGTCCTTCATCAAAAATTCGTTTCCTTACTTCAAGATAATTTTTCAACCGATCTGCATATGAACGAAATTGAGGTTGATACAGAGTATTATTAGCACTCTGTACATCTTCTTGTCGGATTTCTGCTGGCACAGAGTCGACAACTGTTGAGGATAATTGTTTAATTATTGATTCAGGGGCAACCGGGTGGTTTTGGATGCTCCCTGTGGGCGGTTTTCCGACTTACGTCTAAGACATCTCGGACATTGTGGCTTATAAACGTTAACTGCGCCACAACCGTAACAAAAAATTCGTCGTTCTGCTAAACAGTCTTCCCAAACGTGCCCTGGTTCTTCACAGTTCCAACACGTTATCTTTGGTGACACTTTATGTATTGCCTCAATTTGGCAATCAGGTTCAGAAATCTGATCGGATTCATTTTCTGAAATCGTTTGCTCCATTGCACAAACCTGACGACGGTATGTCGGCGGTTTCGCTTTCAAATGACTATCTGGGCTGCGAGTGATTTCTCGTGTGAGGTTTTCTTGCATTTGAACCAACCTTCGTAATTCACTAATTGAATGGACAGGTTGATACAAAAGTTGTTGACGAACTTCCGGCAACAAGTTATTCCTCATTATTTCTAATAATTCTTGATCGTCTAACCGTATGGCAAACGTATCAATCATGGACGCAAGAGTGTCATAAAATGACGAAAACGATTCATTTACTTTTTGTTTTCTGGAACGAATTTTCTCCTTACCAAGAAAATCAGAGGTATATACTTTATATTGTTCTCTCAGAGCATCACAAAATTTAGACCATACCAGGGGATTGACTTTCCTGTGATATCTCCAAAACCAGTCTCGAGCCTTTCCATGAAACAAAACATGCATGTGTTTACACATTGCTTTAAAGTCACTGTCTAAAGTTTCATCAGTCAATGACCGAATACGATAAATAAATTCTTCAACACCTAAGCCTTGCTCAGAACCATCGAATACAACATTCCATTTTTGCATAATATCAGCAACTTTGTTAGTAGGAATGGAAGAAAAACTCGACGAAGCAGGAACATGTACTGGAGCTTGTTCAGGGTCGATGTGATTTTGCAACGGATTAATCCGATTGACAGAACCTGCAACTGGGGCTTCCAAATTTAAACCAGGTGGATTCGTACGTGCAGTATTCAGACTGAAATTAGCTAGAAGGCGCTGAACTGTCTGCTCAATCATATTCTGTATTACTCCATAATCCGGAGCATTGACATTCTGTATGTTCGAGTTTTTGTTGGAGGAGCGACCTTTATTCCCTTTAGGAACATTACGAGGGAGATTTTGGACTTGGCTAGTGTTTATCCGTGGCGAATCGACATCTTCATTTCCACTTCGGGGGACATTATCAGACCTAGCATATTGACGAGTCATCGGACGATCATAATTTGGTACTAACCTAGCTCGAGCACCATCTTCCGGTGGTGGAAGTGACTCAAGTGGCGGAGGTTGACCACTGGGAGTAGAATGTACTATAACAGATCTAATTTGATCCACATCTAGTAGTTGCACGCAGTTGGGACACTCACTGTGAGACCGTAACCAATTCTCGATGCATGCTTTATGAAACGTATGATTACATGGAGTTCGCACACATAATTGTGCGTCAGTTAAATCTTCACAGCATATCAAACAATTTTGGTCAGAAGAGAGAGCTAAAGTATTGGGTGGCTGTAACTCTTTGGGGCTATGTAATGTAGGCATCGTTTTCCTAATGTTTTGGTTTTCTTTCATATATTTAAAATTCCTATTATGTGACATTTTAAGAGATTATAAAGTGCAGCAGCATTTAATTAACTATCCAACAACAATTGAGGGGGGGATTGATTATTTGGGCTATTTTAGCTAAAACAGGGATGTAATGTATGAAAGTAGTTTATCTTCCAATCCGGTTGTAATCACGCGGTACAGTTACGCCGACACAGCATAATCTGTCATTTCCAGCAATGCTTACAACTGTCTATCACCAATATCCTACAATCATTCTATCCACTGTCATATGACTGCATAAGCAACCTCAAGTTATACAAACAAACTGATTTACTATAAAAAGGCTCAGGTAGAGACATTCGGCAGGGAATCGGATCTCAGCCCAATTACACAAGGTTCCAGAACGCATACCAAAGTATTTTACAGTGTCAATAAATTCGACTATCTCAAAGTATACTCTACAATCGAAGACAAATCGAGCATATAAGAATTGAGAGGTTGGTGGTATTATTATTTTTTTTTTTTTTTATTTTTTCGTGAATCAGACGAGGACTAACTGTATTAATTCTCGGCAGGTTGCCTAATCTGAGTCGAGCAACGAGTTTCCATAGACAAACACCTTTAAAATCGACTGCATTCTAATCTAACACCACGTTTTCCACTAAATCAAATAACCAGATAGTCTAAGGTTATCGATTTTACGTGTACTTTCCACTCCTAACTCTTAAATGGGGCCACTAAAATCCACAATCAAAAGATTTGCGCGGAAAGACTTTAGTTTGCCCCACGTTGGGCGCCAAAAATTTATGTAATATATATATGATATATAAATTATAGTTATATAAGATTTACAAATTATTATTTGTATCTTTGTTGCAAGTTCCATCCATACATTAGTGTAGGGTGAACCATGCAGTGCTTGGAAGAATAGATGGTATCGCGTCAGTCCAGAAGACTTCCGGATCTTCCTTTGAGTAAACGAGAAGAGATAGCGGGCGGGACCCTCTGGTTCCGTAGCTCTTTCGGGATGGGGTGGGTTGTTGCTATATCTCGCACTCATATACATAACTTTAAATTTATTAGAGTCCCTACTGTAATAGAGAGCTGCACTCTCGAAACAAACAAATCCAAAAACAAACTAGCAAAAAAAACACACAGCAAATAGAACTGCGAGGTCATTACGTTAAGTATATAACAGGGTTAATTGTTGTGGAAATAGTTAATTAAATGGGGTCAAAGATGTTAAAGACCCATGCTATACCCTACCCTACCAATGACCAACGTTCATATTTAACGCAAGTCCCCTTTATGTATGCCTACTACACTTTTATAATATGAGTTGTTTAGAACTCTATAGAAGGTATGAATATAAAAATTTAAAGAAGCAAATTAAACAAAGTTTAGTAAACAAGTGGAGTCTTAACCACTCTTAAGGCTATATATTTAATGCTATAGTTATCGATATTAAACAACTGATTTGAAGAAACAAAAACGTGTGTTTGAAGTTGCACGCAATAAAGTTTAAAAATGTCTTGAAAGCATAGCTGAATTTAAATAAACTTGTGGCACTATAGTAGAACACAGTAATGTTCAAAAATTTAGCTTTTATACATGTCACGGTTGGAGTTGAATTGATTTGAAGTTATAATATTTTTTCTGTGTATGTTAAGTTAGAGAAAGCATTTGTGTTCTATTTTAAATTGTCGTAGCAGTTTTAATTTTGCTATTCATACATATCATGTTTTTTTTTTTTTTTTTTTTTTTTAATACGACTTCATTTTAGAAAATGTTTTCTTTACTATTGTTCAAAAGGCATAACGCAATAAATATAATTAATAAAAGATAATAACTTACAATTTCCAGTACTGCTGCATCGATGAAAGGCCTTCCAAACGTGCGTAGGTGCTGTAGAGGCTATGAGTTATATTTACTGCGTTAAATTTTACTTTTTTGGCTGCATTGATAGTTTTTTTTTCCTTTTAAATTATTTTTTTTTTTTCCTTTTTTAAATTTCGTTATCTATTAATTGTTAAAACATTTTCTTCAAATCAAATTTAATAAGCAAAGCACGACGATTTAATCTTTCAAGACAAATGATAATTAATTACAGCTCAATTACTGTTTTTCTTCGCATTCGATTTTACAACTTACTAATTTAACTTTACTTTTAACTTTTTGCAAATTTGTATTTATAAACTGAATTGATGTGCATACTGCACCACTGATTTTATACAAGCGAGGAAGAATTTACAACATTATTAGGCGCTTCATCCTAACCAATAAACGACGTTGCAGAAAGCACATTGAGGTAGGTCGCAAGTGAGGTTACGGCCGATGATATGCCGATGAAATTATCTCACTTTGACGCCTCCCGATGTTGCAGTGCCACAAATTGGAGTCACTAGTTCATCTAGCGATTCACGTAGTCCTGCGGATGGGGTTGCCTAGGTTTTTACTCCTGGCGATTTCCGTCTGAAGTCGACACTTAGAAGGTGTGCATTCGGACGTTAATTAATAACGCAGTCCGACGAAACGCAATGATTCGAATAGACGATTAGTAATTAGGCAGACTCCCGAACTAAATCTCGTTCCATGCGACTTTAGTTTAGTGGAGTATACTGCACTATACTGGTGGCACCAACAACAATTCTAAACAAGAGAACAGACAAGTTTTAGATTGAGGTTAAACTCGAAGGGGGACTTGCATTTCGAATTGGAATTTTTCTTATATTACCTTTTCTTTTATATGAATAGGCCGGAATCCCATCTAGGGCTCCTATGCCTACGACAATTTAGCACTACTGGGTTCTGGATTGTTTTGTTTAACTCGCACCAAACGAACAAAACTTTGCGAGTATACACAATTGAAATTTATATGCTTGTTCGCACAACTTGATACTTTCACTGCACGTGTATTTCCCTGACTATTTTTTCAGGATTTTAACGATGTGCACGTTGTTATAAATCGGATTTTTTCGCAAAGAGGACGAATTCGATGAAGTCAGGCTTTTTATAGTGAAGCTAAGCTTTGATTTTATTGAAGTTAGCTGCGGTTCAAACAGCTGTTCGCGTTGCCAACTACCGAAAAGGGTACAAAGGGTGTTGTCTATACCACACTGTTGATCGCATACACAGCTTTTGCATCACTGACTGCGACAACAGTTCGTTAAATTTGAAAATAAAAAAAAAAGCGACTATCGCGACCATTACAAATTTTTGGTGATATTGTTGCCTCGGGGTTGTCAACTACATTCGATTGCCTACGAAGTTTGATCTAAAATTCATATTTTGAAGTTTTAGACAAATTTGTAGGGCTTCGGGTAGACTTTCAGGCTCTCTAATGCTTAGAAGACAGGGTAAATCTCCATTGAGGCCCCTTACAAAGGTATCAAGTGCCTTATCTCTATACGTCTTAGTCATAACTTTCGCAATATTGTAAAATATTTTGGAGTACCTTTCGTCTGCTCAAACAAAGTTAAAATTCTATCAACCGCCTTCCTCCAAGAACTATATTCGCCAGCTTTGCCGGAGAACTCCCTTAATGACTTGACTATATCTGGAATTTTTTCAGCTTCGCTAGTGTTTTGGCTAAAGTCGATTTGTTCCTCATCCTTAGCATTGTTTTGTATGGGATTCAAAATCTCGCGTACTACATCTTTTATTATATTTTTATACCCTGTACCTTATGGTACAAGGGTATATTAGTTTTGTGCACGTCGACAATGTATGTAACACCTTAAAGGAGACATCTCCGACTATACAAAGTATATATATTCTTGATCAGTATCGAAAGAGAAGTCGATTTAGCCATGTCCGTCTGTCCGTCTGTCCGTCCGTCCCTCCGTCCGTCTGTCTGTATGAACGCGTCGATCTCGGAAACTATAATAGATAGGACCAAAAGCTCTTCGCAGTTCGATTCTGTGATTCATTACGCAGATCAAGTTTATTTTGTATTCCCCCTTTTTGAGTTAGTTTAGGGGTGAGGGGCAAATAACTGAAGCTACCTCGGGTAAAATAGTACAAAAGTCGTATTTGCTGCGTTGTCTTTTGTGATAGGAACACCCAATTTGGTGTGTATATCGCTGACTCAAACCTCAAGAAAAAAAAATAAAAAAATGGGCGTGACCACGCCCCTATATAGTAAAAATTTCAAACGCTCATATCTCAAGAACCCTACACCCTACAAGAATGAAACTTTGCATGTATGCTATTGGGATGGAGTATAGTAAGATTCAAATATAAAATGGGCGTAACCACGCCCACATATAGCCAAAATAGAAAACCGGTATATCTCTGTAACGAATTGGTCTAGAAGAGCAAAAATTAGTATGTATGATATTGAATGGAAAGGAAATCTGTTTCGATTAAAAAGTGGGCGGGGCAACGCCCTACAACAGACGTTACTAATTGAAGGTACAGGGTATGTCGAAGTCGAGTACTGTCGACTCTAATCCTTACTGGTTAAGTTCTTGTTTTGATTGATCGGAAAAAGTTGGGTTAGCCATTGTATTTGTTTTTTGGGATGAGTTTGAATTAAATGAAATAGCTTGCAACTGCTTCACTAAATCTTCTGCACTAGCACTTTTCTCTTTACTCATTGGAAATCAGTTTATTTTATCTTTACTTAATTAAAATATTTTGATAATAGAACTTTTGATAAAATGAAATATTTGTAAATGGAATTTTTGCGCAATTTAATATTTTAATAAGGAAATTGTTACTAATTTTTTTTTTTTTTGTAATTACATAGTTTTAGATTTGAACGATTAGTAAAATATTGCTTTAAAAAGCTTACATAAAGTATTAAGATTACTTAAAGTTATATTTTTACATTTCTTATCCTGACCTATTTTTATTTCTCGTTGACGCTCTGGATCATTCGATTTGTCACTCTGAATTTGTTGTTGTGCAGTTCCCGTACTAAGCAATTGCTGTTATTTTTGTATTCGTCGCTTGAGATAATGCGTTTTCGACTTAATTGCATTTGTTGTTGTGGATAAATTGCTTGATATTTTGATGTGAGTTGTTTTTGGCACGTGAATGATATTTTTTATGATAAGAGATGTTGTTCGATTTATATTTTTTCCACTCCTCTCCGAAACTTAGTTTTTTTCTATTTTTTGTGGTTTCTCTCTACAGTTTTTATACTCTTCACGCAAGTGAATAGTATTATAACTTTGTCCTGAAGTTTGTAACAGCAAGAAGAGGGGAGGTGGACCCCATAAAGTATATATATTCTTGATCAGCTCGACAAGACGAGTTGATATAGCCATGTCCGTATGTCCGTCTGTCTGTGAATATGCTATCTCCTACCACAGTTTTGAAGATATCGAGCTGAAATTTTGCAGGGAGTCTTCTCTAATGTGAAATGAAGAAGAAAAACGAATTTGAATCGTTAAATGGAAAACTTTTTTGTTTTGGAAGATAGAGGGCTGAAATTTCAAACATAAGGGCACGCGCACACATAGAGCTGAAAGCGGAGCTGTTTGCTGAGCTGAAAACTGAGCTGAAATTTTCCATACAAAAGCAGGCTGATTTTTCAGCTCTGTGTGTACGCACCTATCAGCTTAGTTTTCAGCTCAGCTCGGTTTGATCGAAAGATTTTTCAGCAAGCTGATTTTGTGTAATGACAGTCATCTCATAGAAAACCAAAATTAAATCGTCTCATTCGTTTTGGTTGAATTAAACAACCAGTCAAACATGGCAATTTAAACAGCTACCACCGTTTGCCAATTCGAAACATAAAGAATAGTCGTCTGAGCGTTTTCGGTCCATGTCACTGATGGCTAGAGCACAAAAATTAATAAAAAATTGTTCAAACAATGAATTATGAAGGACAGACTAGTCAAATATCATTTATCCAATTGGTCTCAATTTTTTGTATTAGATGTCCGATTTTGATAATTATGTAATCAAAAGATTCGATTTTCATGAGTATATATAAAATTTAGGTTTTCGCGTAATTGATTGTAGATAAGATAATGAAATTCGCGTAAGCTAGGCATCAATATAAAAATTTTATGTATCCAAAGTTTGAGTTTAGTTTGATTCCATTTTTATACCCTGCACATACAGTGTGTCAGGGTATATTAAGTTTGTTTGAACGAAATGTATGTAACGCACAGAAAGAAGGGAGGGGGACCCCATAAAGTATATATATTCTTGATCAGGACGACAAGAGAAATTGATTGAGCCATGTCCGTCCGTCTGTCCGTCCGTCCGTCTGTATTCACCAATGGATCTCGGAAACTGTAAGAGCTAGAGACTTGAAATTTGGTGGGTAGACTCGTGATGCTTGGCAGCAGATCAAGTTTATTTTTTTTTTTGTGCCACGCCCACTCCTTCCCGCCCATCCAGCCCTACCCACTTTTTTAAATCGCTATAACTCTAACATCCAAAGAGATAGAAACATGAAAGTCGGTATGTAGACTCAGTATGAGTGGCTCTAGAAAACTGCATACCACAAAATCCCCCCCTCATTTTCATTTCCCCTCCCCCAGTAATTTTCTCTAAATTGCTATATCTCCAAAATTAACAAAGGTATGAACCTGAAATTTTGTATACAAGCTCAGTGATAATACATATTAAAAACTGCATACCACAAATTTCCCCTCTCTTTGATGGCTACCCCTCAGAGACCAACAAACTTAAATTTTTCGTAAAATCCACATTTTTTGACCGATTTTCTTTGTATTTTGAACACTATTTGAAAAGGCGACGTCAGATCAATATGTTTTTGTAGATTGAGGGTGTATCACTGCCTACCATGTGTGCAGGGTATTATATTGTCGAGTATACTCGACTATACCGCCCTTACTGGTTTTGAATTTGAGTTATTTTTTCGGAGGTTAAACATTTACGCAATCGTGAAGACACCATGATGATAGAAAACACAAATCAAACCAGTAAGGGCGGTATAGTCGAGTATACTCGACAATATAATACCCTGCACACATGGTGGGCGGTGGCACACCCTTAATCTACAAAACCGTTTTGATTTGACATCGCCCGAACAAGTAGTGTTCAAAATATCAAGTAAATTGGTCAAAAAAAGTGGAATTTACGAAAAATTTGAGTTTGTAGGTGATTGAGGGGTAACTTTCAAACAGAGTGGAATTTTGTGGTATGCAGTTTTAAAGATATATATTTGCTGAGCTTGTATACAAAATTTCATGTTCATATCTTTATTAGTTTTGGAGATATTGCTTTTGAGAGAAAACAACTCGTGGAGGGGAAATCAAGGGGAGGCAGCTTTTCATGCTGAGTCTACATACCGACTTTCATGTTTCTATCTCTTCGGGTGTTCGAGTTACAACGTTTTAAAAAAGTGGGCGGTTCTGGTTGGGCGGGAAGGAGTGGGCGTGGCACAAAACCGTTTAAACTTGATGTAGTGCCAAGCATCACGAGTCTACCCTCCAAATTTCAAGTCTCTAGCTTTTACAGTTTCCGAGAACCATTGGTGAATACAGACGGACGGACGGACGGACAGACGGACAGGGCTCAATCGATTTCTCTTGTCATCCTGATCAAGAATATATATACTTTATGGGGTCCCCCTCCCTTCCTTCTGTGCGTTACATACATTTCGTTCAAACAAACTTAATATACCCTGATACACAGTGTGTGTACAGGGTATAAAAAGTTTTCCATACAACGCACACTGGTCCCAATGTCCAATACTTTGGCAAAAACTCATTTTTTTTTTTTTTTAAGTAATGGAAAAATATTATTTTATTACAATAGAATAATTGATATTGATTGATATTGACTAATTGAAAATCATAGTGCTTCAGCTGAAATTGAATCCCTGCCAATTTAGCAATCCCTGGAAGTCAACGGTTCGTTTACCGTATGCTCTGACATTATTTGCTTGCTAAATAAAAGCATTTTTCAAACAACAATTTCGTAAAAACTTCTTTGTCAATTTTGATAAAATAAAATGGAAAATAATTGTGGAGGTATGTAGAATATAACGGTTTTAATGCAATACGTGTTTTATGTGTTGTTAGTTTGTTTATATGTGTCTTTGTGAAGTTATGTTTTTAGCAATTTTAACCTAACATTTTTCATGTTTCGTGAAGTAAAAGTTTATTGGATTGGCAAGGATTGATGTAACTGTTAGCCCAACACTAATCTTTAGTATATTTATGATCCAATGATACTAATCTTTTTTGCCCGTTTTTGCCCCTTTTCCTAAAAATCGCCTATTCCCAGACAATATAGATTTAGGTTATGCTGAAATGCTAGAGTTTTGGCTGGCAAATGGTCGCCAAACTGAAACCCTTTACAATTTTGTGCGGCAGCATAGTTGTAGATAATTAAGGCAAGACATGGAGGACTCAATAAAAAAGAAAATTAAGAACTTTGTTGCATTTGTTAATGTTCGTTTAAGCAAATGCAATTGGATGGGCTCAAGGTTTTAAACGCATCTTGAAAGTCGGCTTGCATCACGCTTTCAATTACAATTGCAGCTCTGTGACATTTTTGAAGAATCCCCTAAAAATTTAGGACGCCCACGATTAAGGCAGTTCTCTATTAGCTGTCGAAATTTCGAAAAAAAATAATAATAACACAGGCCGACAAAAATCACTGTTTTAATAATTGCAACTAATTCTTATGTATGTATGTATTTTGGTGTGCTGACTCCAAAAATAAAAGACATGAAGTCGTGTCACCCTCTAATTTCTTGCAATTAACAAAATTAATGGTCAAACTTGGATACAAGATATCTCAGAAATTATTTGACCGATCTTGTTTAAATTTAAAAATTCTTAGGAACTCAATTTATCATATACTAAAGGGGTTTCTTGATTGAGTCCCCCTTTGGGTGTTACACAATTCTTTATCTCAATAATGCAAGAAAAAAGATGTTCATCTTTAAACTGCTGGAAATTTTACTAATTTCGTGTTTTTTACAATTCAGTGAAATGCAAGAAATTAGAGGGTGACGCGACTTGTCATGTCTTTTATTTTCGGAATCAACACACCAAAATACATAAGAATTAGTTGCAATTATTTCCTGCGTAATTATGTCAATTCAGATGACGGCGATGAAGACAACTTGGAAACATTTGAAAGTATCGATGCCTGTTCTTTTGATTTAGATGTAGAAAATGATTAATTAAAAAATAAATTATATATATTTAACTGAATTTCTTAATGAAATTCAGCTTTCTTTTCTTGCGAAGCTTTATGTAATTGTGGGGTCAGCGTACAGTGGAGGGGGTGGTTAGAGTGTTCAGGTAGTATTTATTAAAATAATGTAATATATATCTAAGATTTGTTGAATATCCCCTTGTACCGCATTATCATTCATACATATTTTAGAATTTTTTGTTTTAAAGCTTTTATAGGGCGGTAAAGAGGGCGTGATCCGATCGGTCCAAAATTTGGCTCAGGCCTTACATATACAATAACGATATAGTGTCCCGAGTTTCAGGTCGATATCTACATTTTTCGAATTTCTGCCAAAATTTTTGTCATTGGGACCAGTGTGCAACGATTCAAGTTTTGTTCACTTTTCTTCTTCTTTTCGTATGGGGGCTACCAGTTCCAGTGGTCCGATATGGCTGGATCCGACAAATGAGTTGACTGCACGAATAAGAAGTCTCTGTGCAAAATTTCACCTCGATATCTTCAAAACTGTGGGAGGAGATTGTATATATACAGACAGACGGACATGGCTAAATCAACTCGTCTTGTCGTCCTGATCAAGAATATATATACTTTATATAGTCGCAAGTGAATATTTCTGTGTGTTACAAACTTCAGCACAAAGTTAATATACTATTTCACATACGTGAAAAGTATAAAGATCAATAATTGGAATATAGACTTACCGCCCTATTTTAGGAAATGTCTTAAAAATGTCTTCGTTGATACAAATGTATCAGTGAAGACATTTCTAAAGGAGATTTTAAGCATTTCCGTATTTTAGGCAATAATCTCTTAAATCGAAAGCTCTTTTTAACTCGAAAGCTGTTTTTGAGATAACAGTATGAAAAATTTATGTTAAGCGTATGTTAAGTTCGGCATGGAATATTGAAATTGCTTATGTTTTCGCGTATCTCAAATGAACATGAGTGTAGCTAGCACTTTTATTCCGTCTCGTCTTCTTCTTCCATTTTGAGACACAGGTGCGCCACTTTTGACACTGATTCACTGACATAATTGACACAGCAATCGGTTAGCTGACACAATCGCATATGTGCCATGTATCATCATGGAACATAGGCCTACCTAATGTTCATCCATGTTTACAATTGCTTTTGTTTTTCTGGTTTGAAAAATATAAAACTGCAATAATATAAACAAATAATTAATCAAATGCAATTATTGAGTTCTCATGATTATGTGGCTTCAATTGCTATATTATTTTTTGAAAACAAAATGTTTGCAAAATGAGTAAAAGTGAATATAATTATTCAAAATAGTAATGTAATAAGAAAATTAATATTTATTAAATTATTAATATTGAAAAGAAGTCATACTTTTACAATTTATATTAATTTCGCAAACATTTGCGTTTAAAATGTTTGTTAAGACGTGTTCACGAGCAGGTATTAGAAAATGTCTTCGTTAAGACGAAAAGAGCTTTTTTTTCTGTTCCTAAAATACGAATTTCCTTAAAAAGTTATCAACTGGCATTTAAGAGAATGTTACGGCTTAACAGTGTCTTAACTTGCTTAAGACATTTCCTAAAATAGGGCGGTTAATTACGTTATGCTTTACAGTTTTTTGAAGGTAAGAATGTTAATATATGCCTGGATAAAGAAAAAATTAGTTATTGTGTTAACATTATGCAAAAATGTAGGTCTTGAAGAAGAAATTTAATTAAAATTGGATAAATTTATGGACGAAATAATTGACATACAATTGTACCACGAAGTCGAAGACCCAAAATCTACATTTTGAAACAAAAGTTGTATGTGTTGTGTGATTGTTTTTAACATACGAGTAATCACTACAAAGGTATTAATATGAAGTGAAATTGGCAATGCAATGGTTTATGTTGAGTAAGGTGGCCAAATAACGTACGTTATTTTAATATCAAATTTTTGCGATCATACAGCCAGTTTTTCATAGAAAAAAACTAAAAATTGCCATTTTCATATTTTCATACTTCCATACGTTAACTAACAACATGCCTCGTGGTCTATGAACCTCGTTAAAATTTGGCCTGTGCATTTTGTTGTTGGCAATTTAACTTTTCATACGTTTATAGGTTAACGACAAATGCGTGAACACCTCAATTATTTTCTTTTAAAAAGTTTTTTTATGACTATAGAGTTAAGTAAGGTCCTTCTATCCGAAACGACTTGACTAACTTTATTAAAAACTCTCTCCGACTCACAGGAGGACGCTGGAATGCAGAGGTACTTTTTTGAAAGTACTTTCAGCGCCGTGTCCTCAGTATTCATCTGGAAAAGCATGATTGTTAATAATAAGAACATTTAAAACCAGGGACTGCAAATAACTGTTATCGGCAAAATTAAAAGTAAAAAAATCACAACTGATTTTTTCTAATAATAATCAAAAATAACAGTTATTCTTAAATTTTATTGATAAAAGTTGCAAAAAAAAAAGTTTATCGCGTATTTGCATAGGTGAAGTAATAACAAACATTTTGGTGTTTTCTCCATAGTTGTGATTTTTTTACTTTTAAGCTCTGTTTACATTAGAGATTTTTTGTGTAGATATCTCAACAAAAAGTGTAGATAAATTACGTTTAGTGTTTACACTGAATTGACTTGACTAACTTTATTAAAAACTCTCTCCGACTCACAGGAGGACGCTGGAATGCAGAGGTACTTTTTTGAAAGTACTTTCAGCGCCGTGTCCTCAGTATTCATCTGGAAAAGCATGATTGTTAATAATAAGAACATTTAAAACCAGGGACTGCAAATAACTGTTATCGGCAAAATTAAAAGTAAAAAAATCACAACTGATTTTTTCTAATAATAATCAAAAATAACAGTTATTCTTAAATTTTATTGATAAAAGTTGCAAAAAAAAAAGTTTATCGCGTATTTGCATAGGTGAAGTAATAACAAACATTTTGGTGTTTTCTCCATAGTTGTGATTTTTTTACTTTTAAGCTCTGTTTACATTAGAGATTTTTTGTGTAGATATCTCAACAAAAAGTGTAGATAAATTACGTTTAGTGTTTACACTGAATTGAAAATCTACGAAATTTTTCTTTCGAGTATATAAATTTGGAAAATATCTACATTGCTATTTATAAGGTGTTTACACTGACTACACTTTCGAGCATAATGTAGATAATGATAGAGGGAGCTACTGTTCCGCTTTTGACATAACTGATTTTTGACATTTAAAAATTGTTTCCAAAAATAAATTAACAAAAAAAAAATTAGAAAAGTTGGAAATGCGCCAGAAACAATATACATCAACAAAATCGATTGTGGAAGAAACCATAGATCGCAAACCCAAAACCAAACAGAAACCCGACAGAAACAAAAAATAAATGTTCGGTTCTGATCGAGAGCGACAAAATTTGCTCGTGAGCAGACATCAAAGAAAAATTTGGTTGAGCATTTTTCGGGAGCTCTGCATACAATCTTTCTGCCTCTTTCTTTCTGCAACTTAGAATTGTCGAATGTTGGACGTCGATTAGTTCGAGTTAACGCGTCATTTTGTTATGTAGAAATACATTTTTTTCTCCGAATTACCAAGTGCCTGAAAATGTTTAGATTTAGTTCGAAATATGAAGAGATTTTGTGGGAAACTCGTGACAACTTTGAATTATAGAGACTTTCGAATTATCGCATGTTTGAATTAACGAGAGTCGACTGCATATGAAACACCCAATATGTCAGAGGATCGGAACTTTGAAACTCATTTGTTTTTTTTTAAATGTTGCCTCAACATGATAAACATGCACGGAAAGATTTGATTTTAGTTGCCTTTCTATTTTCTAAAAATGAAAATGTTTCCTCTTGTCTGGGTGGTGTTTGCTGTTTCCATAGAGCTATTACTGCTTGATCATTGTTTGACGGTAAAATGGCACGTGATGGTCATATAGCCGTCGTTGGGTTTCGATGACCGAAATGCCATGAGCTTTAACGCTTGTTTTTATACTCTTCACGCAAGTGAATAGTATTATAACTTTGTCCTGAAGTTTGTAACAGCAAGAAGGAGGGGAGGGGGACCCCATAAAGTATATATATTCTTGATCAGCTCGACAAGACGAGTTGATATAGCCATGTCCGTCTGTCCGTCTGTCTGTGAATATGCTATCTCCTCCCACAGTTTTGAAGATATCGAGCTGAAATTTTGCAGGGAGTCTTCTCTAATGTGTGGTCAAATCATTGGTCGGAACCGGCCATATCGGATTATTGGAACTGGTAGCCCCCATACGAAATGAAGAAGAAAAACAAATTTTAATCGTTATATGGAAACCTTTTTTGTTTATAAAGATAGAGAGCTGAAATTTCAAACATAGTAGTTTAACATAGTCTGACATAATGCCTGAAAGTTTCATTGAGATCGGGCAACTAGAACTGGTAGCTGCCATACAAAATGAAGAAGAGGAAGATAAATTAAGATTTAACGTCGTTGTATGGAAAACTTTTTTGTTTTGTATGATAGAGGGCTGAAATTTTCAACTTAGTAGTTCTACATAGTCCGACATAATGCCTGAAAGTTTCATTGAGATTGGACATCTGCAACTGGTAGCTCCCATACAAAATGAAGAAGAGGAAGAGAAGCAATATTCACGTCGCACAGAGGGGCCTCAGATACATTCAGCTTGCAAAAATCAAAAATTTCATGAACGCTTTCGATAAAACAAATACATGTGTCTGACAGAGAATTTTCAGGAGATTAAGGAAATATTAACATTAAAGAAATCGGAATTATAGTTGGGAAGATATGCGCACTCAAAGTTGACCTTTTTTTCAACTTTCAATAACACACTACATTTTTTGAGAATTTGGCATCTTTGAGTTCGAATAATAGCGCAATTACATCATGAATCGTTATCAAATTGATTTCTATTCTTAGATGGCTATATTATTGTGTTATATTATAAATATCGAGACTTTAGCATTTGTAGTTTTGTAGTGGCAGTTGTTTTTCGAACTACTTATTTTTTGGCTATTTTTCAACTTTGGTAGACAATAAAAAAAAAAGACCCAATATGACCTGTCTCAAATTTTCTAAATATCTTATTTATATATTCCTTAACTTAAGTTTAAAATTTTACAACCTACTTCGTCCGTGTTTGGTTTTTATAGCAATAAATCGGACGCAACCTCGCACAAAAAATCAGCGAAAAAGACGCTGCCGCAGGTATAAGAAGAAGAATGCACAGTAGGTAGATTCGCTGTTACAGCTTTAATATGTTAATAAAATGAACATATTTTGTTATAGCAAGCAACTAGTTATATTATTCAAATCAGGTGGTTGTAAAATTGACTGGGGGCGGTACAAAAGGGGGTAAAATGGCTTAATTTTCTTCATTTTGTCTGGCAGGTGGCAGTTTCAGTGGTCCGATCTCAATGATACCAATGTGCATATTACTTGGATACGTAAAAAGACTACATTTTAAATTTCAGCCTTCTATGTTGAGAAAGAAAGAAATTTTTCATACAACGACTTAAATTTGCTTCTCTTCCTCTTCTTCATTTCGTATGGCAGGTACCAGTTCCAGTAGTTCGATCTCAATGAAACTTTCAGACATTTGGTCTGGGTACCTTAAACTTCTGGTTGTAAAATTTCAGCCCTCTATCTTCAAAAATAAAAAAGTTTTTCATACAACAAATCAAGTTTTGTTCACTTTTCTTCTTCTTTTCGTATGGCGGCTACCAGTTCTAATAGTTCGATCATGCTGATTCCGACATATGAGTTGATCGCACAGAAAAGAAGACTCTGTACAAAATTTCAGGTCTATAGCTTCAAAATTGTGGGAGATATTGTATAAGTACTGATAGACATTCAGACGGGCGGACGGACATGGCTATATCAACTCGTCTTGTCATACTGATCGAGAATATATATACTGTGTACAGTCGCAAATTCCTAAGTTTATAAAAAATGGAAAACTAGCCATTTTCTGATGCTAAAGCTGCACCGGAAACAAATTCTGACTTTGACAACCTACTATGCCGCTACCAGATATCGTAGCGTATTGAACGATGGCTTGTTTTAAAGCTTAAGGAATTCACTTTTATACAAAACTTATTTCATGCAATTATCTTTATTCGTTCAGAAGATATGATTTTTGCAATGCAAAAACTCAGAAGGCCCCACTGTGCGTCGTTCTATGGAAAACTTTTTTGTTTCTTAACCAATTGACATGAAACTTCACAGTTATGTTCTTGGGGAGGCATTAAAACTATTTAGACAAAAAATGGGCATGGTTACGCCCACTTTTACCAAAAATCAATAATTTGCATATCTCCGGCACCCAATGAGCAAAAACAATGAAAATTTGTATGTAGACTAATTAGATGAAGAAAAAATATATTCAGTAAAAAAAATAGGCGTGGCACAAGAAATAAGCGTGAAGAGTATTTAAGCTTCAGCCCTGCTGAAGTTAGCGTCCTTACTGGTTTTGTATTGATTTCACACTACCGATATCTCCAGCTTTCGCTTTGGAGTTGCCTCGTTTTCAGTCGCAACCCCTGTCCCTACAAAAATTTAATTAAATGTTATTTCGCGCCAAAGTTGTGTATGTGAATATTGAAAGTGTAGTCACAACTGCCGTCCACATTGATACAAAAGCTTATGCTTCTTTTCGCATAATTACTTACTTTTTGGGTATTTGACCATGATTCTTCAGTCGTCCACGGCTTCAGCCAACACGATCAACTAGAAATCGTAAATATTAAATAAGTATTATTAATTTATAAGAAATAAAATACAAGTTTTGTACTTACAATTCCTTTTCTTGAATAATCAAGGATGTGTTTGAAAATCATCGATGTTGGCCTATTGAGCATCGATGATAGCGATGTTTTGAAAACATCGACGACATAGATATTAGTATCGATGATTCTCCACCTCTATAAACAACAACATGTCTCGTTAAAATTAGGCTTGTGCATTTTGTAGTTGGCAATTTCACTTTTCATAGATTTATTTCATATATAGATAACGAGATATGCGTGAACACCACTAAAGTATATTTACTGAGCTTGTATCAGGTTTCAGGTTTTTACCTTTTATAATTTCGGAGATAAGGCAATTTTAAGAAAACCACTTTTAGTGAGAAAAGAGGGAGAAGGGGAAATTGTGCAGTTTTATACGACTGTACGTACTGACCCTATAAAAAAATTTAAACACTGGTACACAGTGTGTACAGATTATACAAAAAACAAAAAAAGAATGGGTAATGCACACAGCAATAGTAGTCAATTCTACCCCCCAAGACTAAGATAAAGCAGTTCGGTCTTCACGCCCAACTCGGTAACGCGTAAACGTCGTAACTGATGAAAATCCAAAAACAAAATACATTGACAAATTTTACCGAGTTTTCATCACCCCGACTCGTGTTGTTCGGTAACGCGTTATCTCGTTAAAAAATCAAAGGGAATTTTTAGCTACTTTCACATGATTTTATTATTAAAATAGCATATGTTATATGTCAGCCTTTCTCAACATAAGCTTATACAAAGGAAAATTAATTCCCATATTTTCGCGTATGCAACGACTACTCGTATGTTACAAGCA
This sequence comes from Phortica okadai, assembly GCA_034638295.1. NCBI lineage: Eukaryota > Metazoa > Arthropoda > Insecta > Diptera > Drosophilidae > Phortica > Phortica okadai. Next base: position 34,009,887 of record CM067848.1, on the reverse strand, counting down.
ATAACACAACACATACAACTAATGCATCACGCATTTGTTGTTATACCTATGAATGTATGGAAATATGAACGTTAACGACGAAAATGCGTGAACACTTTTTTTTGACCGTCTCGTTAAAGTTGTGAGTTATCTTCTTCTTATATACACAAACAAAAAATTTAATTGCGCCAATTGAGCGAAATAATTGAAATAAATTTAAAATTACACGAAAAAACGTTACAAATCATTTGACTGAATATTAAATAAATCAGTTTATGTGCGTAATTTAGTTTCTTTTATTTATGCATGAATATAGAATTAATTAACTAATTGTAGTAAAATTGTGCACAGGTCTAGGTCTTGAGGGAGAAATTGAGTAAACATTGGATGAATTTATGGACGACAATGTTGACATACAATTGTGCCATCCAGTGACGAAGACGAAGAGCCAAAATCTGCATTTTGATGCAAAAGTTGTATGTATTGTGTCAGTTTGTAGGAATATGCTTACTGAGCCTACAAAGTAGAGTTGAAAATTTGAATTTCGTCCATGGGCGTGTTGGTTCGTGCAGAGCAAAATCGGCATGAAGAAACACGAAGAAAAAAAAACCAAAGGTTGGGATTTTTTAGTACGCTTTAAAAATAAAAATGAGCTAAAAAAATCACAAAAATTGCGTAACCGATTATTTTTTATGGATCATCACTTTTTATTTGTAAACCGGCGTCACTTCACTATGATAAATATGGAAAAAGTGCAAATCCAAGAAGGGATTCGAAAAAACAACCCGAGGCTTACATTTACAAAACCGAAAAAAGCCAACAGCAGTGTGTGGCAGACATTTTCGCTCATTAAAAACTTACCAACTACATCGTTTTTACATATTTCACAAAAAACGGTACAGGCGCTCTAGCCATAAATGCTCAATGCTGCAGCCAGAAAATCAGACATGGAAACCTTTGCGAAAAAACAAATACCGCAACGAGTTTTGGACAGTTTGTCAAAAAAGCAACTAACATTTGTGGCAAAAGATCTGCTGCCATTATATGTAACCGAAGGTAACACTAAACGTATCAGTCCTAAGGTCAATTAAATTGTGAAATAATGGTAATAATAATAATAATGGAATAGTTGTCTGCACGAACATCCCACCAAAACTTTTATGTTTATCAAATGCCCATTTGACGAGCATTTTCAGGGTATAGGATTCACATGAATGTAACTCCTTTTCTATACGAAAACAAGTATCGGGCGCCGATTTTTTCATCGTTTTTGTTGTTAAACAAACACGTTGAATGTTCGTTTCGTTCGGATATATGTTCGCCAGTTAATTTTTGACTGTTACTGTTTGACTGTTATTACACGACTGTTACTATTCTGTTATTTGCAGTATTTTTATACCCTGTACCTTATGGTACAAGGGTATATTAGTTTTGTGCACGTCGACAATGTATGTAACACCTTAAAGGAGACATCTCCGACTATACAAAGTATATATATTCTTGATCAGTATCGAAAGAGAAGTCGATTTAGCCGTGTCCGTCTGTCCGTCCGTCCGTCCGTCTGTCTGTATGAACGCGTCGATCTCGGAAACTATAATATATATGACCAAAAGCTCTTCGCAGTTCGATTTTGTGATTCATTACGCAGATCAAGTTTATTTTGGCTTCCCCCTTTTTGAGTTAGTTTAGGGGTGAGGGGCAAATAACTGAAGCTACCTCGGGTAAAATAGTACAAAAGTCGTATTTTCTGCGTTGTCTTTTGTGATAGGAACACCAAATTTGGTGTGTATATAGCTGACTCAAACCTTAAGAAAAAAAAATAAAAAAATGGGCGTGACCACGCCCCTATATAGTAAAAATTTCAAACGCTCATATCTCAAGAACCATACAACCTACAAGAATGAAACTTTGCATGTATGCTTTTGGGGTGGAGTATAGTAAGATTCAAATATAAAATGGGCGTAACCACGCCCACATATAGCCAAAATAGAAAACCGTTATATCTCTGTAACGAATTGGTCTAGAAGAGCAAAAATTAGTATGTATGATATTGAATGGAAAAGAAATCTGTTTCGATTAAAAAGTGGGCGGGGCAACGCCCTACAACAGACGTTACTAATTGAAGGTACAGGGTATGTCGAAGTCGAGTACTGTCGACTCCAATCCTTACTGGTTAGCTCTGCTGTTGTGTACTCTTTGAATTTAAAATCAGTTAAAAAAATGTTCATATTTTCAAATTAATTTTATTTTAATAATTATAACAGAATAATAATTCATAAATGAAGTATTATTATTATATGGTCATCAACTTCCTATCGACAGTCTGAAGCACAAATTCCTCCACGCGTCTATGTTTTGGGCGTGCCTTCGCCAGGTGGTAACACCAAGTGTAGACTGGGCTTCCATCACCTAGTCTTGCCAACGCATCCTGGATCGTCCTCTCCTCCACTTCCCGACAATCTCCGCATCAAATACCTAACGAGCCGGAATGACTTCTTCCATACGTGCGATGTGACTCAGCCAGCGAAGTCTATGAAGTTTCATTCCATTTACTACGTCAGCATCATTGAATAATTTATTATTTATTTGAAATGACATCTAACGCCTGGGTTGTTACTGTTATTCCTAATATACAAATTAAAGCAAATTCTGTTATATCAAATACGAAGTGTTGAAGTTGGTTTCTCCGACTTCGTGAGTTTTTCGTTTTTACACAAAAGCATTAAATTAGCCTTTAGACTAGCATCCAGTTCATGCCTAAGTTGGGAACAAAATTTCAAAATGAGTTTGTGAGACTCAGCGCTATCTTAAAGATAGTCTTATCGCTCGCCGTCGTTAACCTATGTTACACGTGTTTCTGAATGTTTTTACAAGCCATCGGTTTTTTCCATTCAGTCTTTTGTAATACACATCTCCCATGTATTCGACCATATTGCATGACTGCTTGTTGCTCGGCTTAATTGGCGATATCTCACAACACCGGTCATTTGCATCCTTCCATGCCCAGTTTCCTTCACATAGCCAAGTGTCCTTACTTTCATGCTGGCGGTAGTATGCATTTAGCTTGGTTCTATAAATAAGGAATTCCGTTTGAATTTGCGTTTGATTTTGCGGTGGAACAATCTTGAAGAGACTGGCATGCTGGTTCACATAGATGGGCAGTCGAGCTTTGCTTTGCCAGCATCGATGTTTCCGATGTTTTGAAGTGAAAACATCGATACATCGAAAAAATTTAAAACAAAATAACAAAACTTTACTATGACTATTACACAGAAACAATTAATTTAAATTGAGATCAACGTTTCGGTTCATGAAAATAATTTTGTCAACTACCGCAGGCTTCAGCGAGCACCTACGATCTGAGATGAGTTGTGCAGCCTTGCTGAACATGCGTTCCGGTTCAGAAGAAGTTGCTGGAACGCACATATGTTTTTTAACCACTTCTCTTAAAATTTGTTCGTCAGTATACTAAAAAGAAACAAATAATAACTGTTTATTTACTGATAATAAATTGGGGCATTACCTGCCAAAAATGTAAAGGATTCACATCCTCGTCGGAATTTTCCTTCAGCAAATATTGCCTCTTGGCCGCCTGCACACTTTTTAGAGTGATCCCACACAAATGAAACTTCCCTACGTCGCTTACCCAATTGGTTTTGTGGTTTCTCGATATTCTCTTTTGATTCCTCTTCCTTTCCTTTTGACTCGTCATTTTCATTTGTCACAACTATAAAAGAAAAAGTAAACGAAATAATGTAATGTGCGAACGTAATAAATGTGATTTGTTTGTGATGCGAATAAGCACGTTGCACTCATCAAAACTTACCTCATAGAATTTTTTCCATTGTTATGCTTCAATGTCGCTCCCACCACCACCACAAATCAACACCAGTTATCCGACGACTATAAACTATTTAATGTGAAATAATTAAAACATAATTCTAAGTACTTACACGTTTCCCGCTTCTTCAGAATGTGAAATTTGATGGGGAAAATTTCATAAAAAAACATCTACTATGTTGAACAAAAAACATCCAGGTTAACATCGATGTTGAAAATTATACATCGATGTTGGATATTTTTTTCCAAACATCGATACATCGGTAAAACATCGATGTATCGTCAAGGCTGTAATGGGCAGCCTTGCTTCAATTATAAGCGCCTTGTCCTCAATATTGCCTGGGCCTTCATTAGCTTGTATACCAACTGCAATTTTTCTGGAGACTTTCCACCCGGTAGAAGTTGGTTCCTTTCTAGCTTGTGCTGAATTTTGCCCAGCTCTGCCAACATTTTGCTTGGTTCAATCAGGGAGGTGTGTATCTTTCCTTGATTTACATCCGTTATAAAAGTGAGAGCTGCGGATTGAAGTTTTTCTGCTTCGTCAACCCAGTTCCGCACCTGATTTATCAGCATGAAGAACCTTATAGCTTCTTTAAAGATAAGGAAATTCTCCTTCATTGCGTCCTGCATCCTATTTATTTCATCGGTGACCATCTTAAAGTTCCTATTCACTACTTCTGTGGTCGTGTGAATTAAATCCGCAGTCGCATTTATTATATACTCGCTAAGGTGCTTCTCGTTTTTGACGATATTCGCCTAGTTTTTCAAAAATGGAGGCTGTTTTATCCAGGAAGTCATCGGCTTGATTGAGAAACAGGAAGTACGTTTGCATGTCGTAGAAAAACAGTAGTTGCCAACTTGATGAGACATCATCTTCATTTTGTCCATAATTATTGCGGTTTGATCTTCCACATGTTGAATCCGTAACTTGTTTGTATTGGCTGTAGGTATTGTAGCAACACTTGCTACATGCAGGATCATAAGAAGGCTAATGATAGCATTTGTTGGCGTTATTTTTGCTGCTCTAGTCCGTCGCTGCCTTTTTTCATCGGTTGGCTCGCTGTTTTGATCGTTGAGCTGTTCTTCGCTGTCTTGAGTTGGCAGCATACAGATTTTATTCAGCGACCAAAGCATTTCAAAATTTGTCCGTTGTTGAAGTGACACCAGATAATCCTCTTTCCACTTTCTCCAGAATTCCCCTCTGATGCGTTGCAAATGTCGCCATCTGTCCAAGGTTCTAATTCTTCGATTTTCGTCAAAATGCTTTAGAGCTCCAATTAGTGGTCTTCCCACAATAAAGTGTCCAGGCGTCAAAACTTCTTTTCCATGGTCATCATTATTCATATTAAGCAGGGGTCGTGAGTTCAACACTGCCTCAAAAAATCGACGTAACGCTTCCAAAAACCGTTCTGCTGATAGATCGCTGACGGCTTCTAGATGTTTTGGCATCTTTCAATGCGTCTACGGTCAAATGTATCGATTGTAGGGCTCTTCCCCGCAGTCTAGATATGAAGCGTAATACATAAGCTATTACACTCTTTAGCTTGTCTATCGAAGAATATTTCCATAGAAATGGAATTAGCCTGATTTTCCTCTTCTACTGTGGTTGACACCACGATGGATTCTGGTTCTTCAGGCCAATCATTTGATGGTTTTGTTATCCAGCGTGGCCCTTTCCACCAAATGTCACAAGCCGCCAAACTTTTTGTAGATATTCCCCTCGATGCCACGTCTGCTGGGTTGACCTCTGACGGAATGTAGTTCCATTTTACGTTTCGCAGCTTTTCATTTATGTCGTCGACTCGCGTTTTGACGAATTTGTCTTTGCTGCGCCTATACTGTATCCAAACCAGAGTAATTTGAGAGTCCCTCCATGTTTGTAGCTTGCTTCGATTTCCTATTATAGTTCGTACTTTATATAGGAGTTTACTCAACTGATGAGCTGCGCATAGCTCTAACTTGGGAATCGTCTTCTTGTTTTTTATTGGGTTCACCTTACTTTTCGGTATACACCACTGCTGCATAAGCTTTTTTAGAGGCATCACAAAACCGATGTAGTTCGATGTTCGATAGTGATTTTCTCTGTTGAGTCACCACCTTGAATTCCAGCAATGATTCTGGCGTCGTTAGACACCCATTTACGTAAATGCAACCCAGCTTTTTCCATGATGCTTCGGAGTTCATTATGTATTTCGATGTAGTCGCTTATTGAATATCCACCAGTGATAAAATCATCCATGTAGAAGTCTTCTTCTATGGTTGTCTACAATCGATGGTTTTCCTTGCAGTAGGTGTTCGCCAACTCTTGAAGACATCGGACTGCTAAAAATGGCGATGCTGAAGTTCCATACGTTATTGTCGTCCACTTAAATTCTTTGATTCCCATTTTTGGACTACCTCTCCAAAGGATATATTGGTATTCCTGGTCGTCTTTGGCTATTTTAATTTGGCGATACATTTTCTCTATGTCCGCTGTCATCACATATTCCCATTGCCGCCATTTTAGTAGGATATCAAAAATATCCTTTTGAATTTTGGGACCGACCAACATTACGTCGTTGAGACTTAAGCCATTGGAGGTTTTTGCGGAGGCATCAAACACTACCCTGAGCTTGGTCGTCAGACTGTTCGGTCGGATGATAGCTTGATGTGGCAAATAGTATTTGCCTTGGCCAGTTGTGTTGACTGGTTCCATGTGTCCCAATCTTAAGTACTCTTCTAGAAAAGCACTATATTCGCTGAACAGTCTCGGGTTCTTTTTAAACCTTTTCTCCATTTGAAGTAGCCTTGCTTTCTTGAGTCTCCGAGCTCAAATTCTTTGCGGAATGGTATGGAGACTACAAGCCGGCCTTCTGTATCCTATGTAGTCGTTTTCTGGAATACTTCTTCACGCTCAGCGTTTTCTTCTGTTTCGTTGGTATCACTTTCCAACTCCCAAAGACGCTCGAGATCAGCTAAATTTATTGTTGTAGCTGCGCTGATGACCTTGTTAGTCGACGCTCTGGACATGCTGCCGGAGATAATCCATCCCAGCTTAGTTTTTTGCCCCAAAGTCTCATTTACTTTTTTAATTTTCTTCAGCATCACAGATGGAAGCAGATCAACTCCAATTGAAATATGGATCTGCCTGTTCGCAACCCTTCCAATCTTTGTTGACAACCGTTCTTTCTTGCTCGGTATAGCTCTTTGTAGTTTGGGGTGTACCAAAGCTTGAGTTGTGGTTTCAAAACTGCTTGCAAACCTTGGTTTTATATTCAAACATACACTGTTTTTAATGATATCGACACCGTCTGAAATCCCTTAAACTTCCACATTGCTTTTAATTCTCCGGAGTTTCAAAAGTTGTGCAGCTTCCTCTGATATCAATGTTTTTTGTGAGCCACCATCAATTAGCGCTCTCAACTGCTCATAATTTCCAGTTTTGTTTTTTACTAGAATCAGCGCCGTGGCCAGTAACGTATCGTGCTCTTTATTTTGGTTTAAGCAAGTACTTGTTAAGACCTGTTTTCTTGCTCCATCATCATGAAGCAAGTTTTTATGGAATTTAGAGCATCGATTGCATGTCCAATACTTTTTGCAATCTTGTAAATTGTGAGCCCTTAAGCATTTGAAGCACAGAGAGTTTTTACTCACAAACTCTCTGCGTTGTCCAATTAGCTCGGCCTTAAACTTTTGGCATCTGGCCATTTCATGTCCATCTATCTGGCAAAAACGACATCTTCTATTGGTCGTTTTATGTGCTTCTTTGTAGATGGCATTATTTTGCACTGAGTCTATTGAGGTATGTAGCTGCTCAATAAATCCCAGCACGTCTTGTAAAGACTGAATTTCTCTGGCCTTTTTTACATGTATTTCGTACAGTTGTAGGGCTCCAGTAGAAAACGTCGTAGCAAAATCTGAGCGAACAACACATCAGAATCTTCACCAATTTTTTCTTTTATGATGTATATGTTTTCTCTTGCAGTATCTAAGAACTTTCGAATATTGCCTTCATCATTGTTCTTCAGCAATTCCAAGTCCATTAGCTGGTTGAAGCGGTCGGGAAATATTTTGCGCTGATTTTGATTTGACCTTGTAGTTAGCCGCCGACCCAACCAGTAAGTGTCCGACGACCATTTTGGCTTCTCCTTTGAGGCACGCTCTCAATTAGTTCAGCTTTTTAATGTCGCTGATATCTTTTCATGAGTGTATGACCTCGGAGAAATTTTCGAAAAACGTTGGTCACTCTTTGGGATTTCCATTGAAATGAGGAAAATCCACTTTAGGTAGCTCGGGCGTTTCTTCTTTTTTGTTTTGCAAGTCCCTTATTTTTCTATCCTTTTTTACAGATAGTAAGTGAACCTTGCCTTCTAAGTCATCGATCTCGTCGACATCAAAGGCAAATCTTTCGTATTTTGCCTCAAGTTGGGTGACCGTTGACTGGACTTTTGACCACAGGAACTTCATTTGTTCTTTGTGATCAAGGATCTCTTTCAAAACGTTCTGGTCTAGGCAAGCATTAACTTATCGTATGTATTGCCTTACCTTTTCTGCTCTTCTATCCACAAGGTCTACCATGCTGTCAACTGGACTTGAGCTCCATTGTGATGCATCTGCCTGATGATCACCTAGTTCTTTAGATGTACCAGGTCTGACGTGCACCGTTTCGCTTCTGTCCGATTGTTCCTGTGGCATCGGTTGACCGTCTCTTTTGGCTTGGCGGGCAACTGCGACCTTCATCTCCGAATCCAAGTATTTTTGGATGATGGCCATTGTTCCATCATATACTCTATCATTGAAATATGGATGGTCAACGATACCGATTCTTAGTAGCGCCGTGTTTTGGGCAACGAATTCATCTGCCAACTTTTTCACGATGGGTGGCGTATTGCAGTTTGCTTCTTTAACAGGTCCACAGTGTAATCGGCTAACATTTTGCCTTATTTTTTTAAATTGACCTAACCCGTTGGAGGTGTTTTTGTTTTGATCGCCTGGTTGATCGCACTGTGCCTCGACTCACACCTAGTGGTGGTTAGTCAATGAAAATTTTAGTTTTCAGCAAATTTTTCACAAATCACTTCACTTTCTGTTGTTTTTAAGGCCACAGAAACGCTCGCTTTGGTAGATTTGTAGATTTCTTAGACTCGAAGGACCAAAAAAGGTATACACATTAATACGTGCGTACACTTTAATGATGTAGGTTGTTCTGACATGCAGCTCTTACGAGCTGCCCCTTTTTATTCATTTATTTTGACACTTAATTCTATGCTGCGGTGGTAAAACGCAGCGTTATCTGAATTCTATTTATAATATTATCCATCGCTGAGGTTGTAAAACTCCGCGTTGTTCTTAAATCTAGCTCTGCTAGCGCTGAGTTTGTAAGACTCAGCGCTATCTTAAAAATAGTTTTATCGCTCGCCGTCGTTAACCTGTGTGACATCTGCTGCATTGTCCATCCCAAGCAAACAAAGTATCGCTGCATGTGGCAGTCGTGCGGTCACCAGATAGCTTCGGCGTCTAACAGTAGCTGATACGCGCTGATAGATTTGTATGTTCATGCTGCCGCTTGAACATTTAGGAAAAAATCAAATTGATATCATACATTCACTTATTGAAAATTGTAAGAAGCTAGTAAAATATTTTAAACTCTCGAAGTTAAATGATAAATTATCAAAAACTTTGCAACAAGACGTCACAACTCGTTGGAACTCGAAATATAAAATGCTTAGCAGCATAAACAATGCAACAAGAAATTCAAAGCTTGCTTATTCAAAAGAATTAGGTGAAGAGAGTGTCTGAAATTGATTTTCATGTAATTAGTTAACTTTAAGAGTTTTTGAAGCTATTTAAAGATAGCTCAGAGCAGCTAAGTTCTGATAAAAAGTCAACTTTCATTTATTCTTTGGTATGAAAAATAAAAAAAGTATTGCCAATTGGATTATATCGATTCAGATATTATGTCTACACTTAAAGGTATTACGTTAAAATCTTTAGAAAAACGTTTACAGTCATCAACAGCGCATTATGTAGGGCTTTTTCTAAATCCTCCATTTAAACAGTTTAATATTTTGAGCGGAAAAAAAAGGAACAAGTGTTGGCCACCGCCGAAGCAATGGTTACGGACTGTACGCTGTCAATTTCAGACAAAAATGACTCCCCCCATAAAAGCTGTCCACCTACTAGTCATAATTTCGCAGTGTGTCTTGATATTCACTAAAGCAAAAAATGTAGACAAGGAGTTAGAATTTTATTATGCGACAGTTTCATTACCAGATAAAATTGTTCTAAATTTTTGGAAGAATGCTAATAACATGAAAGGGCTACAGCCAAGGGCGTAGCGAAAGGGGGGAAAGGGGGCGTGACCGCCCTATACGACAACTTCGATACTTTGGATACTTGAATTCGTTCTAGTTTATGAAAAATTGGAACAGAAATTGCCGTGCCCAACCACCCCTACATGACAATTTTGATACTTCGAATACTTTTTTTTTTCTTAACTTTTCCTTATTTATTGAATCTTCTCTTTAGTATGCGACTAACAATAACTTTGCAGATCTTATGCCTTAGGGTATGTAGAAAGCTTGCTGTATTGTTTTTAGAGTTCTGCTATTACATCTCTTACTGGTTGAATAATTAAGTCATTTTGTATGTTTTCGTTTCGTACATACCACGGTGCCTCGGTGATGGTTCCCTAGATGATTTCAATGTTGATACTGCTAGCATTACCCCATAACCGGGAGCCGTAGGTCCAGATAGGTTTGAGAGCAGAATTGTAGAGCAGGACTTTCTAGTCAAGACTAAGGGAAGAGCGAGCGTTGATAAGCCAATGGATGTCATTTGCTTTTAGTTTTAAATGCGTTCTCTTGGCCTCGATGTGCCTGCGCCATATGAGTCTTCTATCGAGGTGTACTCCGAGGTATGTCACTTCGTTTGTTTGCGGAAGTGTAGTGTTGTTTAACATCAGTCTATTTATAGAGAACGTAACGTGTTTGCATTTTTGTTCGTTGACTTTTATTCGCCTTACATTGGGCATCTGGAACGACTGAGAATAGCTGTATCGTCAGCTACGGTGGATGTTGTTAGTCGTCTACTTGTTGGGAGGTCTGATGTGTAGAGGACATATAATGTTGGGCCAAGTACGCTGCCTTGAGGAACTCCAACTCTAATGATGTGGTCGTCGGACATATCTCTGTTATATCTCACTGTAAATTTTCTGTCGTAGAGGTATGACTTTAGTAGTTTGTGCGTGTTGTTTGGAAGCATTGTGTTAATCTTATGCATTAAACCATCCAACCAAGCTCTGTCGAACGCTTGTGAGACATCCAAAAATAATGCTGTGCAGTATTTTCAATTTTCGAACGCGCTTCGTATTTCTGACGTTATGCGATTAACCTGCTTAATAGTTCCGTGTTTTTCACGAACGTCGAACTGGTGGGAAAGGATTTTGTTATGGGTTCTTAGGAATGAGTTTATCCGAGTTAGCACGCATTTTTCGAAGAGTTTTAATAGACACGATAATAAATTTATAGTTCTGTACGACGAGGGGATCGTGTGATCTTGGCTTTGGTATCATTATGATGATAGACTTTTTTCATCTTTCTGGAAAATAGCCAAGCTTAGTGATGGAATTGAAGAGATTTGCGATAGTGCAAACAGCACAATATGGGAGCTCAATAATCATTTTTATTAGATCGCAGATTTTTTTGGATTCAGTTCCTTATTGATGATATTAGCGATTTCGTTTGGGCGAAACTCGATTGGATCACGTTGAAGATCAGCATCATTTGTTAATGCTGGTAGTGTAGTCGCATTTGTGAAAGGATTTTTTGAAATACATTTTCAAGGTGGGCGGCAAATGTTCTTGCTCTATCTTCATCGCTGCGGGCCCAACCGCTTGCGGGGTTTCTTATAGGCATCACGGTTTCTGTCGGTGAGCTTAGGGTTGGGTGAGCTCTCCACAACGAGTTTTTTGTACAGGATGTTGATAATTGTTCTATGTAATGGCGTTGGGTATATGCTTCTTCTTGCTTTAACGCTTTGGTGAAGTTACTTGTGGCGCTCTTTAACCTATGTCGTGCAGATGGCGATCTGCTTGATTGCCATTTTCGATGCAGAGGTCGCTTTTCTATAACGAGCTCGATTTGTAGATTCGTCTTCTTTTGGTTATGTGGAGCTTGTGCCGTTTCAGGTGTTGAGTTACGATCTGCAGTAACGAAAACGGATTCTAGAATGTTTACGAAGCTGTCGATGTGAACTAGAGGTCTGCATGAATGCATTCAAAGAGTCAAATGAGTCATTCATTTAAAAAATGATTGAGTGAATTGTAACACTCATTCAAATAAATGTGAATGAATTGAATTTTAAATGAATGAGCAAATTCATTCATTCAAACTTAGTTTAAGCAAATTGAATTGAATGAGTACTCAGAATTTCGAATTTCTAGGAAAAAAGCCAACTTAGTTTTTCATTATTTTATATTGTTTCCTGCAGCTAAAATGAATCTGGGTATGTTAAGTTCATTAAGATCAAAATGAATTATGTAACTCCAAAGGGATAGGGTAAGACTTCATAACGTAAATACGGGAGTGATCTAAGGACAATATAATTTAATTGTACGACGTATTCACAAATGATTATTGGAAAGAAAGAGCTAGAAAATTGCAAGTTTCTTATCCACACACTGCAACCAATATTTAACCAGTAAGGGTTGCAGTCGACAGTACTCGACACCGAAATACCCTGTAACTTCAATTTGTAACGGCTAAGGTACAGGGTATAAAAACATCTATTGGTCGACTCTGTAAACGTAGCCCTTACAAAAAGCTGACCACACCCTTTTTTATCTCCCACTCTAATTGATATGAATTATAATAAAAAATTGCAATTGTTTTATTCTTCCATATTACAATGTAAAAACATAATTTTATTTATATTGTCTGGATTTGTAGCAATATTGCATCGCTTTTCGGTAATTAAGTTGCGTGCATTTGAAAAGGCTCTTTCAGAAGCCGCGCTACTTGCTGGAATACAAAAAATTGTAGAACTGGTTTTATATAAGAGTGGAAAAGCATTCTTATGACAGCTCCATTTTTGATTTTGGAAAATGTATTCCAAACTTTGCTTCGCCCATTTTATTTGCTTAAATTGAATTCCCCATTAATGAGCTTCTCTCTAATCTTTGCACTTGATAATGACGAAGCTGTTAAATTCTACATTAAAAAAATGGCAATTTTAGATTAATTAATTAAAATTAGCAAAAACCTATCCACTATGTCGGAGTAAACTGATCGTAATATTTACAGAAATATTTTCATTCTCTTCAAAATTGTCCAAATCCATGGTGTAACTCGTAAAGACTGCTCAAATTTGTGATGAAATTGCCGAAATTTTAGGCAAAGCTAACTAAATTTATATTGTACAATGAGTATTCAGAATTATTAATGAATATTTGAATTTTTTTCATTCATTCAATTCATTCATTTCATATTGAATGACTTATTTACAACATTCAAAACTAATTCATTAAATGAGTACTCATTAATTCGAATGAATTACATTCAAATATGACTACAACATTCACTTGTACTCAGTTGAACTCATAATTTGAGTTAATTCATGCAGACCTCTAATGTGAACTAATGTATTTTTTTTATCTGATCCAGTTGGTTTTATGCGAAGTCAATCTACTCGGTTCATCTACGGTTTTTGGATGTCGAAGTAGGTTCATTAATACAGATGAGTGATCAGATGAGAGAACTGAAAAACTTTCGGCGCTTAGCAGGTTTCGGGGAATATTTTTGGTTATTACAATGTCAATTAGGTCGGGTAGTTTATTGGGGTCAGCCGGCCAGTATGTTGGTCTGTTGGTGGGAGAGAGATGGTCGAGCTTATTGCTGGCTTTTATAATTGAATTGTACCGCTGTTTTCCTTTTGGGGTTACGAGACGAGATCCCCAGTGAGTGTGCTTGGCATTGTAATCTCCTTCTGCTATGAAGTGTTCTCCCAGAGTGTTAAAAAACTGCATGACCTCAGCTTGGACTCGGCGGCTAGAGTTAGTTAGTTACCATTACAATTCAGCAAATTTTCTATGACAGTGGTGTTTGAGGCGGTTTCTAATCACAATTCCTCCCATGTGCTTTACCAATCGGAATAATTTGTTCCGTAAAATAAGTAGCCTAGCATGTTAAAATTATTTTTGTTTGCAATGTGTGCTTCTGAGAGTAGCATTACGTCAATGTGTTCGTCAAGTATAAATTGAGCTAGGTCAAGTTTGTGCTGTGAAACGCCATTAGCATTCCACGTAGATATGCGTAAGGAAGCCATGAATTTATTTGGACTGTTTTGATAGCAGCAATTGTATCAGTAGATTTTGGTTTCGCATTAAATCCTGCATCGTCGTCGGCATAAGTGACATAAACTCCATAAGACTTTGCTGCATGGTTGATAACATTGCTTCAAAGTTGCTTTATTGCTGCTCCGGCATTTGGCGGTGTTGAGTCGCGTTTAATTCTGCATATGCTAGTTGCGAGTGCGGCAAATTTGAGGTAGGGGGGACCAGTCCTGATTTCAGAGCACTGGCAAATGACACGTTTTTGGTTGTAAGTCCGGGACCAAGTGAAGATCTGGCTGACGTCGAAAAGAAGACGTATGGGTTTGATTTAGGTGGCGTGAAGGTAGGCGGTGCGTTTTGAGCGTGTGAAGTGGTCACTCGCTGGTGGATTTGTGTTTTCAGCTTCATGTATATTGGACAACCTTTATAGTTAGCTCTGTGGTTACCACCGCAGTTGGCGCATTTTTTGCTCGTCTTTGCTCGCTGGGCAGTGTGCAATGTCGTGAAGCTCTTCACTACACATACCGGGCGCAGAGTGCAATACGACCTTGTATGGCCATATTCTTGGCAATTCGTACATTGTACGGGACCATTGCGTTTATGCGGTTCTTCTACAGTGATGAAAACAGTTTTAGCACTGAATCCTTTCTCTTATAACGCATTGATTACTTCTACAGGAGTTACTTCAGGCTCTATGCCCTTTAGTACGACTTGCAGACTTTAGCTGCTTTTTAGCTGGTACGTATAAAAGTTCTTTTTTTTTTGTCGCTCAGGTACTTTGACATTACTTTGTAGTATCTTCGGACTTAGTTTGTACCTTAGTTTCATGGATATTTCCCTTTACAAGGGGAATTATGTGAAAGTTGTCCTTTCCGAAAAGCTCGAGAAATTTGTTGACTAGAGCGTTGCAGGTCTTTTCTCAACATACTTTTGATTTGAATGAAGCAATCCATTCCATTAATTCCATTCTCTTTTGCTAAGGTCGCGCCAGACATTGTAGCAGTTGGTACCATTGATGTTGTTGCTGTACTTACTGTTGCGATAGTTAATGAGATTGTTGTGCTAGTCGTCGTAGCTAAGCACAGGGCTCTCTGGCCAGTACACGGCGGACACGGCGCTCTGCAGCGTTGAACGCGCTCTCCCGGTGTCTACGTGCAAAAGTTCGTTCGTTGTATTGGGGGTGACTGACCGGGCTCTAGAGCTGCAGTATTTTCGGTTGACGCGGTGGTATAAGTGAAATACGGGTTGTTCCGTTGCACAGAGAGCCGACGCTCGTCTTGCTTACACTGCAGTTCTCTGCGAGTTTCGTTTTCGTTTTATTGTTTATTGAAACTAATTAATTAATTGATAAGTTTGTACGAATTTATCGCACTAAGCGTTGCAAAAATCATATCTTCTGAACGAATAAAGATAATTGCATGAAACAAGTTTTGTTTGAAAGGTAATTCCTTAAGCGTTAAAACGAGCCATCGCTCAATACGCTACGATATATGGGAGCGGCATAGTAGGTTGTCAAAGTCAGAATTTGTTTCCGGAACAGCTTTAGCGTCAGAAAATGGCTAGTTTTCCATTTTTTATAAACTTAGAAATTTGCGACTGTATACAGTATATACATTCTTGATCAGTATGGCAAGACGAGTTGATAAAGCCATGTCCGTCCATCCGTCTATCTGTCTATCAGTATTTATACAATATCTCCCACAATTTTGAAGTTATCGATCTGAAATTTTGCACAGAATCTTTTTTTCTGTGCGATTAACTCATATGTCGGAATCGGCATGATCGGACTATTGGAACTGGTAGCCCCCATACGAAAAGAAGAAGAAAAATAAACAAAACTTGATTAGTTGTATGGAAAACTTTCTTATTTTTTAAGATAGAGGGCTGAAATTTTACAACAAGAAGTTTAAGGTACCCAGACCAAATGTCTGAAAGTTTCATTGAGATCGAACTACTGGAACTGGTACCTGCCATACGAAATGAAGAAGAGGAAGAGAAGCAAGTTTAAGTCGTTGTATGAAAAATTTCTTTCTTTCTCAACATAGAAGGCTGAAATTTAAAATGTAATCTTTTTACGTACCCAAGTAATATGCACATTAGTATCATTGAGATCGGACCACTGAAACTGCCACCTGCCATACAAAATGAAGAAAATTAAGCCATTTTATACCCTTTGTACCGCCCCCGATCCATTTTACAACCACCTGCTTTGCATAATATAAATAGTTGTTTCCTATAACAAAATATGTTAATTTAATTAACATGTTAAAGCTGTAACAGCGAATCTACATACTGTGCATTCTTCTTCTTATACCTGCGGCAGCGTCTTTTTCGCTGATTTTTTGTGCGAGGTTGCGACCGATTTATTGCTATAAAAACCAAACACGGACGAAGTAGGTTGTAAAATTTTAAACTTAAGTTAAGGAATATATTAATAAGATATTTAGAAAATTTTAGACAGGTCATATTGGGTCTTTTTTTTTTATTGTCCACCAAAGTTAAAAAATAGCCAAAAAAATAGGTAGTTCGAAAAACAGCTGCCACTACAAAACTACAAATGCTAAAGTCTTGATATTTATAATATAACACAATAATATAGTTATCTAAGAAAAGAAATCAATTTGATAATGGTTCATGATATAGTTGCGCTGTTGTTCGAATCAAAGATGCCAAATTCTCAAAAAATGTAGTGTGTTATTGAAAGTTGAAAAAGAGGTCAACTTTGAGTGCGCTTATCTTCCAAACTATAATTCCGATTTCTTTAATGTTAATATTTCCTTAATCTCTGGAAAATTCTCTGTCAGACACATATATTTGTTTTATCGAAAGCGTTCAGCGTCGCCTATTCAAATAGTGTTCAAAATATCAAGAAAATCGGTAAAAAAAAATGTGGATTTTACGAAAAATTTATGTTTGTAGGCCTCTGAGGGGTAGCCACCAAAGAGAGAGGAAATTTGTGGTATGCAGTTTTTAAGATGTGTTATCACTGAGCTTGTATACAAAATTTCAGGTTCATACCCTTTTTAGTTTTGGAGATATAGCTGTTTTAAGACAAATACTAGGGGAGGGGAAATTAAGGGGAGGGGGTAAAATAGTGGTATGCAGTTTTGTAGAGTTACTCATACTGAGTCTACATACCGACTTTCACGTTTCTATCTCTTTGGATGTTCGAGTTATGGCGTTTTCAAAAAGGATTGGTGCTGGATGGGCGGGACGGAGTGGGCGTGGCACAAAACCATTCAAACTTGATCTGCTGCCGAGCATCACGAGTCTACCCACCAAATTTCAAGTCTCTAGCTCTTATTGTTTCCGAGAACCATTAATGGTGACGGACGGACGGACATGGCTTAATCAATTTCTCTTGTCGTCCCGATCAAGAATATATATACTTTATGGGGTCCCCCTGCCCTCCTTCACTGCGTTACATACATTTGGCCTTTGCACAAACACAATATACCCTGATACACAGTGTGTGTACAGGGTATAACCAGTAAGGGCGGTATAGTCGAGTATACACGACACAGTATGTGTCCAGGGTATAATTACAATCCTTACTAAAATAACTTATTATAATCAAAAATAAATTATTATTCTTAAGAATTTAAATATACAGCGATAATTAATGTTACTGTTCATCCATAGGGTTGCACACTTGGGAAAGAAAAATAAAAATTACGTACAATGCAAACGAGGGTCTGCCATTGAAACGTAAACGAAAAGTGCTGACAACTTCGGAGATTTTAATTTCGTAGTTTTTTTATTCAACCAAAGAAAATAATGCTACTTAACGCGTTGTTCGACACCCCCTCCCCCCATGTAACGCATCGTAACGTTTTATAAGACCCCCTCCCCCCAAATTGCGTTACGTAATACTTGAACGGCCCCTAACTTCAAAACTCTTGGAGAAGTTCGCATTGAAACAGATAGACAGACGGACAGACAGACAGACGGACATGGCTATGTGAACTCGTCTCGTCGTGATGATCAAGAATATATATACTTTATATAGTCGGATATGTCTCCTTCTCTGCGTTGCAAACTTCACGACAAAATTAATATACTCTTGCAAGAGTACAATAAGTACCGACAGTGTTGTTCGGTCAAGTTGACATGTGAAGATTTTTGAATGAACAAATGCGAAGAAGAAACTAGTTAGCTAGCAATGCTGCAATGTGGTGTAATCTACATAACTTTATTTATTAGTTTACACATATTATTGATAATTACTTTTGGAGCATTTTGAATTTATAACTTATTTGTTTACATTTGCCAATCACAGCAAAGGAAAGAGTAGGATTGTCAAAACAATTGTAAAATTTGGATAGCTGAAATATAATTGTTTTTAAATTTACATTTTATACTTTTTTAACATTTTAATTCTGTATATTATTAAATGTAAATAAACAATTACTTCAGTTTGATGAGAAAAACAAGTTAAAGTTGCAAGTTGTTCTCCTTCTTATATAAGCAAACGAAAAATTAAATAAATAAATGACACGAAAAAACATTAAAAATCATATAACTGAATATTAATTAAATTAATTTATTCAGTTTTTATTAGGAAAATATTTTTATTTATGCATGAAAATACAAATATATAGTTAACTATTTGTAGTAAAATTGCGTACACATTATTGTCATACATCGGATGGCGAGAGGATGAAGTCGAAGATCCAAAATCTGCATTTTAATGCATCAGTCTTCTAACATACGAGTACTCGTTACAAAAGCAGTAATATGAAGACCAATTGGCAATGCAATGGTCTATGTTGAGCAAGGTGGCCGAATACCATACGTCAAAAGCACATAGAAAGTACTTAAAAATTGTCATTTTCTTCTTTCACACAGGTTGGCCCGAGATTAACGGATCCATACGTTAACCAACAACATGCTTCGACGCTTATAAATCTCTTTAAATTTTGCCCGGTGCATTTTGTTGTGGGCAATTTAACTTTTTATACGATTATGCGTTAACGAGATTTGCGTAAACACCGCAACAGTTTAAAAAAATAAACAAAAAATTTTGTTTTTATACCCTGTACCTTATGGTACAAGGGTATATTAGTTTTGTGCGCATCGACAATGTATGTAACACCTTAAAGGAGACATTTCCGACTATACAAAGTATATATATTCTTGATCAGTATCGAAAGAGAAGTCGATTTAGTCATGTCCGTCTGTCCATCCGTCTGTATGAACGCGTCGATCTCGGAAACTATAATAGATAGGACCAAAATCTCTTCGCAGTTCGATTCTGTCATTCCTTCAGCAGATCAAGTTTATTTTGTTTCCCCCTTTTTTGACTTAGTTTAAAAGTGAGGGCAAATGACTTGAGCAACCTCGGGAAAAAACTTACAAAAGTCATGTTATCTTGGTTGTCTTTTGTGATAGGAACACCAAATTTGGTGTGTATATAGCTGACTCAAGCCCCAAGTAGATACATTAAAAAAATGGGCGTAGCCACGCTCATATATAGTAATAATTTGAAACGCTTATATCTCAAGAACCATAAAACCTACAAGAATGAAACTTTGCATATATGATATTGGAATGGAGTATAACAAGATTCAATTGTGAAATGGGCGTGACCACGCCCACATATAGCCATGGTAGAATGCCGTTGTATCTCTTGAACGAATTGGTCTAAAAGAGTAAAAATTTGTATATATGAAATTGAATGAAAATGAAATTTATTTCGATTAAAAAGTGGGAGGGGCAACGCCTTCAAACAGTTGGTACAAATTGAAGGTACAGGGTATGTCGGAGTCGAGTACTGTCGACTCCAATCCTTACTGGTTTTTAACTTAATACAGTAAACAAATCGTAAACATATTTTGTAGGAAATTTCCTCTAGTTTAATTTAGTATAGAGATGTTTTTGCCGTAAAATGAGCCAAAATGGAGACATGGTGAAAAAATTAAATGGTCGCAAAGTGGAAATTCGGAAAGAGCAGCCCAAAATCCATATGGATGCCAATTTTCAAAACTCCCGCAAAACTTTCCAGGTAGAACTACTTCCTATTGTATTAACTATGGAGTACCCATTTTAAAAATCTGAAGAAATTATGTAGTTTAAGGTTAATATAATAATATTTCGCATAAGTTTAATTGAACTGTCACAACTCAAAACTTGTCATTTTCAAGTTTTCAAAGTTTACAAAAAGTGTACCATGGTCAATACTAGGGGAGCCCAAGCGGGGATTTTCGTAGTTACTCCTGCGTGGCAGATTAGAATATGGGAGATAGCTTATACTTTATTGAGTAGATTCCCCAAGTATAAGATTTCTAAGTGGTGACGCGCGTGTAGGGCAGACCATTGAATCTGTAAAAACGGCTTATTAACTCCTGCGTGGCAGATTAAGAAAAGGTGGGCTTATTACATGCTTATAAGTCTCCATTCCGCTAATCAGCTATTTTGAGTAAGACGTAAGGGAATGGGAGGGTTTCAAACTTGCAAACTAAAACCGTCAAATTTAGTTAGTCCTGTGCGTCAGTTTTTCATACAGGTGGCTCAGCATGATCTTCTAGTCGCACTGTTCTATAATCTAACAGTTATATGGAGGAACCTTCCTTATTCCGCGGTATACAATATAAAACGCCTTATGGCGGTCGAACCCACCGCTAAATCAAAAAATTTCATAGAATCTTTTCCACTTTAAATTATTTAATCTTCAAAATGCAACCACTCTCAACGACGCAGGAGTAAATCACGTTTTAGCATCGTCGGCTCCCCAACTACAAGAAATTAAATTAAAAAATAAACCATTCTTTTTACACTCTTCTTAAAAAGCTATATAGCTATTGATTTTTTTATAAAAAGTTCCTTTCTCGAAAACCAATTGAGTTAGCGATCTGAAATTTTCAAAATTTTACTATCTATCTAGTACCAACATATCCCCAAAGAACCTATTTTTTATCTTTCCGGGCCCGATTCACTAGGCATATATCCCTAGTTCCTTTGTACTCTCAACAAATTTATACATTTTCAAATTAAGAAAGTTAAAAACTTTTTTCACATTTTCATTGTAATTTTATTTTAGAAAAAAATATATTATTCTACAGTTATATATCACATAAATTAATATATTCAATTAATAATATACGTAAAAAAATATTTGCAGCACTAATAACACAAAAAAAAACATGATTTAAAATTAAATTAAATATTAATTTAGTTAAAGCCCATATAATTTAGTAAATTTATTAAGCTTCCAATTATTTTGTATACATCATGATTTTAATAAAAAAAAAAAAAAAATTTTAGAGACACTTAATTTTAAAGAATAAAAACTAATATACCCTTGTACCATAAGGTACAGGGTTTAAAAATAACAGTAAAACAAAACAAATACAGTTACTTGCACGTGTTTCTTGAATGCAGTTTTATGAAATGTAAAGTTCATTTTTGCAAATAAATTAATAGTTATTTAATGCTGCTTCTTGGTGTTTTTCCCATTACAAATTCAATAAATTAATTTAAAAAACACTTTTTAAATTTAACAATAAAAAAAAGTTTAAACACAAACAAGAAAGATATTAAAATGTTTCGTTTGCGTTTGAGTTACTATAACCTACTTAAGAGTATAGATTTATTATGTTTCAGTATTTGTGATGTTAACAATAAAACAAAAAAAAAATGTTTGTGATGCGCGAAAGCGACGGAAGGGAATGTGCTTGACCGAATATGCTCAGTCGTTAAACTATAACTAAAAGCTCCACTAATAATATAAAACCTAAAAGATTTGTTTTATTTTTTGTTGTTGCTGTAGTGAACACATGGACAGTGAAAGTTCTAGTCGCGAACAGCTCCCGCAAACAGCCATGTCACATTAACAGACGAATTTGCTCTGATGCTTAGAACGCATGGACGAACTGAAATCGTTGCTGTTCACTGTATATGGTATATGTACATGAATACATTTGACACACTTTAGCTAACAAGTCGCTCATTCTCGACAACAAAAATGCGATCATAATTCTCGATGAGAACCTTAGCGAGCATATTCATACGTCCAATATCGAAATCCAATTGATTGGCTGCAAGGAGACAGGGACCCCAGACAATGGCTAGATTCGAGGCTGGCATACGATTGTGTAGACTTTGTGCCGCAACACTGAAAAAAGCAAATAGATAAATGTAAATAAAATGTCAATAAAAACACGCTTTTTACACTTGTATTTTGTTGAATAAGGGTGGGCGTAATACCGATCAGTAGTCAAACCAAATACGATTCCCTTACTTACAACATAAATCATGTAAACAACTTTAAAAATACTTCCATAGCAACTGAGACACTGCCTAGACTTTTTGTCATGATTGAATTTTTCAAAAATATAAATACTTGTAAACGATCGGACAGACGGACGACCCACGGCCATAGCAGAATCGTAATCACTTTGGTCACTTACATTCTAGCTTAATCTCAAAGTAAGGTACTCGGATGTCACATAGCGATCGCGAACCACATATGCGATTGAATTATTAATTAATTGTGAACGTTGACTTGTTCTATGTAGTGTATGACTGAACCTAACATATTTGAGGAAAGATTTAACATAAAGACTCCGGTTGTGTCGAGAATAAGAGTTTCACAAAAACAGTAAATTTAGTGATATTGAACGACTTACTTGGTCAAATGTTTGATGAGATATCGCAATGTTGAACGATTCGGTTCACGCATCTCGTCAAAAACGATTCGCATCGTTTCGATGGCCACTTCATCGCTGAGATTCGTACCGAGACGCTCGTACGATGCTTGTGGTATAAGCGGAGTACCCAGCTCACGGAAGAACTGCTTATTAAGACTGGTCAGCGTATGTATGTCATCGGTGCGTAGCCAGCGCGGATCATATATATAACTCTCGCAGAGCTTTTGTTTCAGTTCATCGATGCAGACTTTATTGCCGGACGCACGATAGAGACCATCCTGTATGATGCATTCCGGTTGTTCAATGTACTCGACCACATCGATTACAAAACGCGGCACATTCGGCTGAGTTGTCACATTCAGATCCATGGCCTCTAATGATGCGCCAAATATTGGATATTTCGCTTTCAATCCATCCTCCAAATAAAGGCTTGATGCCTCCGGACGACGAAAGAAGCCGACCCGTGATTTCTTGTCACTTTTCGGCGAGCGCATGTGGCTGTTTGTTGGACATGAAAGAAAGCATTTGTTAGTTTGGCATTCATATAAGTATAGATGTAAAGAAAAACTTACATTTTAAAAACGCCGCCGCGCACTACAAGGATCGAACATAAAAAGAAAGTGTAGAAATGAGACAATTCTAAGTAAGGAAAATGTGTAAATTTTTTTTGGGGGTTTTTTGTTTGTATTTAAAACTTTTATCAGAAATAGTACATTTGTCAACTGTTTCACTCATGTAACTTTTTGTTGTGAACTTGTGAAACGACGAAGTTTAAAAGTGAGGGTCAAATGACTTGAGCAACCTCGGGAAAAAACTTACAAAAGTCATTTTATCTCGGTTGTCTTTTGTGATAGGAACACCAAATTTGGTGTGTATATAGCTGACTCAAGCCCCAAGTAGATACATTAAAAAAATGGGCGTAGCCACGCTCATATATAGTAATAATTTTAAACGCTTATATCTCAAGAACCATAAAACCTACAAGAATGAAACTTTGCATATATGATATTGGAATGGAGTATAACAAGATTCAATTGTGAAATGGGCGTGACCACGCCCACATATAGCTATGGTAGAATGCCGTTGTATCTCTTGAACGAATTGGTCTAAAAGAGTAAAAATTTGTATATATGAAATTGAATGAAAATGAAATTTATGTCGATTAAAAAGTGGGAGGGGCAACGCCTTCAAACAGTTGGTACAAATTGAAGGTACAGGGTATGTCGGAGTCGAGTACTGTCGACTCCAATCCTTACTGGTTTTTAACTTAATACAGTAAACAAATCGTAAACATATTTTGTAGGAAATTTCCTCTAGTTTAATTTAGTATAGAGATGTTTTTGCCGTAAAATGAGCCAAAATGGAGACATGGTGAAAAAATTAAATGGTCGCAAAGTGGAAATTCGGAAAGAGCAGGCCAAAATCCATATGGATGCCAATTTTCAAAACTCCCGCAAAACTTTCCAGGTAGAACTACTTCCTATTGTATTAACTATGGAGTACCCATTTTAAAAATCTGAAGAAATTATGTAGTTTAAGGTTAATATAATAATATTTCGCATAAGTTTAATTGAACTGTCACAACTCAAAACTTGTCATTTTCAAGTTTTCAAAGTTTACAAAAAGTGTACCATGGTCAATACTAGGGGAGCCCAAGCGGGGATTTTCGTAGTTACTCCTGCGTGGCAGATTAGAATATGGGAGATAGCTTATACTTTATTGAGTAGATTCCCCAAGTATAAGATTTCTAAGTGGTGACGCGCGTGTAGGGCAGACCATTGAATCTGTAAAAACGGCTTATTAACTCCTGCGTGGCAGATTAAGAAAAGGTGGGCTTATTACATGCTTATAAGTCTCCATTCCGCTAATCAGCCATTTTGAGTAAGACGTAAGGGAATGGGAGGGTTTCAAACTTGCAAACTAAAACCGTCAAATTTAGTTAGTCCTGTGCGTCAGTTTTTCATACAGGTGGCTCAGCATGATCTTCTAGTCGCACTGTTCCATAATCTAACAGTTATATGGAGGAACCTTCCTTATTCCGCGGTATACAATATAAAACGCCTTATGGCGGTCGAACCCACCGCTAAATCAAAAAATTTCATAGAATCTTTTCCACTTTAAATTATTTAATCTTCAAAATGCAACCACTCTCAACGACGCAGGAGTAAATCACGTTTTAGCATCGTCGGCTCCCCAACTACAAGAAATTAAATTAAAAAATAAACCATTCTTTTTACACTCTTCTTAAAAAGCTATATAGCTATTGATTTTTTTATAAAAAGTTCCTTTCTCGAAAACCAATTGAGTTAGCGATCTGAAATTTTCAAAATTTTACTATCTATCTAGTACCAACATATCCCCAAAGTACCAATTTTTTATCTTTCCGGGCCCGATTCACTAGGCATATATCCCTAGTTCCTTTGTACTCTCAACAAATTTATACATTTTCAAATTAAGAAAGTTAAAAACTTTTTTCACATTTTCATTGTAATTTTATTTTAGAAAAAAATATATTATTCTACAGTTATATATCACATAAATTAATATATTCAATTAATAATATACGTAAAAAAATATTTGCAGCACTAATAACACAAAAAAAAAACATGATTTTAAATTAAATTAAATATTAATTTAGTTAAAGCCCATATAATTTAGTAAATTTATTAAGCTTCCAATTATTTTGTATACATCATGATTTTAATAAAAAAAAAAAAAAAATTTTAAAGACACTTAATTTTAAAGAATAAAAACTAATATACCCTTGTACCATAAGGTACAGGGTTTAAAAATAACAGTAAAACAAAACAAATACAGTTACTTGCACGTGTTTCTTGAATGCAGTTTTATGAAATGTAAAGTTCATTTTTGCAAATAAATTAATAGTTATTTAATGCTGCTTCTTGGTGTTTTTCCCATTACAAATTCAATAAATTAATTTAAAAAACACTTTTTAAATTTAACAATAAAAAAAAGTTTAAACACAAACAAGAAAGATATTAAAATGTTTCGTTTGCGTTTGAGTTACTATAACCTACTTAAGAGTATAGATTTATTATGTTTCAGTATTTGTGATGTTAACAATAAAACAAAAAAAAAATGTTTGTGATGCGCGAAAGCGACGGAAGGGAATGTGCTTGACCGAATATGCTCAGTCGTTAAACTATAACTAAAAGCTCCACTAATAATATAAAACCTAAAAGATTTGTTTTATTTTTTGTTGTTGCTGTAGTGAACACATGGACAGTGAAAGTTCTAGTCGCGAACAGCTCCCGCAAACAGCCATGTCACATTAACAGACGAATTTGCTCTGATGCTTAGAACGCATGGACGAACTGAAATCGTTGCTGTTCACTGTATATGGTATATGTACATGAATACATTTGACACACTTTAGCTAACAAGTCGCTCATTCTCGACAACAAAAATGCGATCATAATTCTCGATGAGAACCTTAGCGAGCATATTCATACGTCCAATATCGAAATCCAATTGATTGGCTGCAAGGAGACAGGGACCCCAGACAATGGCTAGATTCGAGGCTGGCATACGATTGTGTAGACTTTGTGCCGCAACACTGAAAAAAGCAAATAGATAAATGTAAATAAAATGTCAATAAAAACACGCTTTTTACACTTGTATTTTGTTGAATAAGGGTGGGCGTAATACCGATCAGTAGTCAAACCAAATACGATTCCCTTACTTACAACATAAATCATGTAAACAACTTTAAAAATACTTCCATAGCAACTGAGACACTGCCTAGACTTTTTGTCATGATTGAATTTTTCAAAAATATAAATACTTGTAAACGATCGGACAGACGGACGACCCACGGCCATAGCAGAATCGTAATCACTTTGGTCACTTACATTCTAGCTTAATCTCAAAGTAAGGTACTCGGATGTCACATAGCGATCGCGAACCACATATGCGATTGAATTATTAATTAATTGTGAACGTTGACTTGTTCTATGTAGTGTATGACTGAACCTAACATATTTGAGGAAAGATTTAACATAAAGACTCCAGTTGTGTCGAGAATAACAGTTTCACAAAAACAGTAAATTTAGTGATATTGAACGACTTACTTGGTCAAATGTTTGATGAGATATCGCAATGTTGAACGATTCGGTTCACGCATCTCGTCAAAAACGATTCGCATCGTTTCGATGGCCACTTCATCGCTGAGATTCGTACCGAGACGCTCGTACGATGCTTGTGGTATAAGCGGAGTACCCAGCTCACGGAAGAACTGCTTATTAAGACTGGTCAGCGTATGTATATCATCGGTGCGTAGCCAGCGCGGATCATATATATAACTCTCGCAGAGCTTTTGTTTCAGTTCATCGATGCAGACCTTATTGCCGGACGCACGATAGAGACCATCCTGTATGATGCATTCCGGTTGTTCAATGTACTCGACCACATCGATTACAAAACGCGGCACATTCGGCTGAGTTGTCACATTCAGATCCATGGCCTCTAATGATGCGCCAAATATTGGATATTTCGCTTTCAATCCATCCTCCAAATAAAGGCTTGATGCCTCCGGACGACGAAAGAAGCCGACCCGTGATTTCTTGTCACTTTTCGGCGAGCGCATGTGGCTGTTTGTTGGACATGAAAGAAAGCATTTGTTAGTTTGGCATTCATATAAGTATAGATGTAAAGAAAAACTTACATTTTAAAAACGCCGCCGCGCACTACAAGGATCAAACATAAAAAGAAAGTGTAGAAATGAGACAATTCTAAGTAAGGAAAATATGTAAATTTTTTTTGGGGGTTTTTTGTTTGTATTTAAAACTTTTATCAGAAATAGTACATTTGTCAACTGTTTCACTCATGTAGCTTTTTGTTGTGAACTTGTGAAACGACGAACTCGCACCTCGCCTCGAGCTGCAATAATATAATAATTGAGCACTTGCGTTAATAACTTTCGCAAGTGCGACGGCGTTAACATCGTCATCGTCGTCGTTGTCGCGCATATGCATTAACAATAATAATAGAAAGGGAAATATACATATGCTAAAATACAACAATCCATTTACTATATTTACATATGTATAGATGCTGCTTCTGTATGAGTGTGCGACCAAATTAAACACACCGCTTTGAAAACAAAATACGCTAAAATGAATGATTCATGTGTGAATCGTTTGAAATCAGCTCAGCGCTCGATTCAATCGCAATTCAAGTCTGCACAAATGGTTGGAAATTTTCATTTTCCAAATTAAATAAGTATTGTATACATAAAACACATAAAAGATCCGCCTCTCTTTACGCATATGTATGTATATGTATGTATAATATACACATACGTATATATGAATCTACATATAATATATACAATATATAGTGATTATTTCATATGAATAAGTCTATTAGTAAACGAGCAATTATTTGTTATACTCTTCACGCAGTGAATAGTATTATAAGTTTGTGCTGAAGTTTGCAACACATAGAAATATTCACTTGCGACTATATAAAGTATATATCGCTTGCTTACTGCAAGACTGTCATAACACGAAAATGCGATTTTTGAGTTAATTATGCAGAAATGATCATTAACTAAAGCTTTATATTGTGTCAAAGTTTCATGTTTCTATTGTTAATAGTTTCTGAGTTATGCCATTTTTAGTTTTTCATTCTTTATGGAAGTAAGTGCAACTTGAAAACTTTAAACGCGTTTTTCTCGAAACGGCAAATTTTGAGTTATGCCGGTCTTGCAGTAAGCAAGCGATATATTCTTTACCAGGACAAGACGAGTTGATTAGCCATGTTCGTCTGTCTGTCCGTCAGTCTGTCTGTGTATATACGATCTTCTCCCTCAGTTTTGAAATTTTGCACAGAGACTTTTTTTTTGTGCGATCAACTCATATCGGACCACTGGAACTGGTAGCCTCCATACAAAATGAAGAAGAAAAACAAATTTAAATCGTTGTATGGAAAACTGTTTTGTTTTGGAAGATAGAGGGCTCAAATTTCAATAGTAGTTTTACATAGTCCGACTAAATGCCTGAAAGTTTCATTGAGGTTGGACAACTGGAACTGGTACCTGCCATACAAAATAAAGAAGAGGAAGAGAAATTAAGATTTAACGTCGTTGTATGGAAATCTTTTTTGTTTCTTAATCAATTGCCTTGAAACTTAACACATTTGTTCTTAGGGAGGCATGAAAACTATTTGAACCAAAAAATGAGCTCACTTATAGCCAAAATCAATAATTTGCAAATCTCCGATACCCAATGAGCAAAAACAATGAAAATTGGTATATAGGCTAATTAGATGAAGAGAAAATACATTTAGTCAAAAAAAATGGGCGTGGCGTATCTAAGATTAGCCTTGCTGAAGTTAGCGTCCTTCCTGGTTTTATATGGAATCCGTAAAACTCAAAAGTTTGTGACTTTGCTTTGGTGCTTTTGGTTGGATTCGTGTTCGTAACGCGCTTCTTTTATGGCAAAAGCTGCTCTGGCAATTCAATGAATGTGTGTGTGCTGCTAATAAAGTGGAAATATTGAGTTGAGAGCAGCGCAGCAGAAGTTGAGGCTGCCTTATAGAGACGTGTGCGAATTTTTCATTGATGAACAATTTGGAGCAATGAAACGATCTTGTAATTTAAAAGCTGACAGCATTTATTGAAGTTCTAATTTATCTTTTGTACTCTTAGAATAATGAGACAAGAAAAGGAACGTTTTGTATCAGACACTTTGTATCTACAGGTAATTTGTATTGTATATCAAAAGCAGCTTGTTCGTATCTCTATAGCATATACCCGTGTCTTCTTAAAACTCAGAGTTCAGTCAATAAATTTATCGACGAGTATAAATTTGTTTTTACGCTAACAATAACAAAGTCTTTCACACATATTCACCAAGTATTACCAACTGAAATGACTTGTACTTACTTTTGAAACGCATCCATTCCGCAAGTGATTTCTTGTCATCTTCTCTGGGTAAATCCGCTAAATTGCCAATCGAGGCGCTCTTAAAACGTGTCAAGATATTCAATTGTTGCGTCTGTTGCACTTCGGTATCCTCTTTAACCTGTTGAGCTCGTTGTATTTCTGAAGTTGAAACGATCTGAAAGTGTAAGCAATACAACAAATACGATCATTTCTTAATTCAATTAGTGCAATAAACGACATCAAAAATCTTCAAATGAGCGCAACGACTTGTGACGAACATATGTTCGACTTTTATTTAATTTATTATACTATTTACGCAGTGAACAGTGTTATAACTTTGTTTGTAATACGCAAAAGGAGGCTTGGTCGACAAGACTAATTGATATAGCCATATCCGTCTGTCTGTGAATATACGATCTCCTCCCACAGTTTTGAAGCAAACGAACTGAAATTATGCAGAGTCTTTTATTTTGGCAGTCAAATAATTGTCGGACCAATCGAACAGGTAACTCCCATAAAAACAAAATAAAAACTAGTAAGCTCGGTATAGTCCAGAATACGCATATAACTCTGCACACACAAGAAAATCGGTAAAAAAAAAAGTGGAATTTAAGAAACATTCGAGTTTGAGGAGTAAACATCAAACCTGAAATACATATACGTGAAATCGCATACGAGCTCAGTAAATATACAGCTGGGTTCATAAAAATAGTAGTGCCGTTGACTCATGCATATTATGCTGTTAAATCAAATGAAAATTCTAATATATGGCCAAACCAAAATAAAAACAGTAATTTGTAACTATTTTCAAGTATATTTACATTTTTATATGTTTTGAACATTTATTTGTTTTCACTTAAAAGCAGTTAAAAAAAAATCCAAAAATTTGGCTACATGCAATAACGCCCATGGGCGTTATTTCAACTTCAAAAGTGCAATAACGCCCAAGGGCTTTATTGCACTCTCAAAAGTTTTTTTTCATGTAAAACTAAGTAAATCTATTTATTATTTTTTAATAATTTGACACATTATCCAAAGCCATCTAGATTTAGACATCAGATCTTATGTAATTTTACTCGTGGGCGTTATTTCCCTTTTGAGAGTGCAATAACGCCCAATAGTAAAATAACGCCCGTTTACTATTTTATTTCATTACATATGATTCCAAAGAACTAGTTGTTCTCATGTTTTGGCCATATACAGAAAATGCTTGAGTGGTGGTCTGAAAATATATGTATAAAAAAAAATAAAGTAAACTTAAAATGTGTGATATTTGTTTTGTTTTAAAATCGGCGCAAATATCACACATTTTAAATTTACTTTATTATAGACACTTATTAAATATTTTCAGACCATTTACTGACCCAAAATTCTTATTATAGATACTTATTAAATATTTTCAGACCACCCCTCAAGCATTTTCTGTATATGAGAACAACTAGTTCTTTGGAATCGTTTAACGCGTTGCTAGGACGAAAGTTACAGAAGCATGGCAGTTGTTTTCGATTTCAGGTTTCAGCACAGAATGAGTATAAAAAGGCTCGAATTGATTAAGTCAATTTGACACATTTCCCAAAGCAATCTAGATTTAGGCTACGGGCCTTATTTCACATTTCTCGTGGGCGTTATTTCACTTTTGAGAGTGCAATAAGACCCTTGGGCGTTATTACATTTTTGAGGGTGAAATAACGCCCATGGGCGTTATTGCATGCACCCGAAAAATTTTACTGTTCACAAAAATAGTAGTGACCAGTTTAATGTAAAAAAAAAGAGGCAAACCTCAACTGAAACTAAATGTATGATGTTCTACGTGTTGTTTTGGACCTAATACTTTGTTGTAAATCCTTGGTTGTCTACAAGAGTCAATTAGGTCTTGACAATGACTTACCGGAGTTTGTGCCAATGCCTCTTTCACCACTTGCAAAAGCTGAGTCTTGCTTAATGGACTTGCTGTTAGTGCGACTCGTTTGACATCCCCCTACAAGTTTTCTACCGGATTTTGGTCCGGAAACTGAGCTGGCCAAGGCATTTCCTCAATCCCTTCAGATGAAAACCACTGTTTAGATAGTTTACTAGTGTGTTTTGGATCATTATCCTGTTGAAACGTCCATTTTAAAGGCAAATTCCCAGTGGAATGTGGTAACATAACATCCTTTAGCATATTAAAGTACATGGTTTTGTCCATAATGCCATCGATGGAATGTAAAGGGCATACGCCAATAAAGAAAAAAACAAGCTGAAATCCTTAAGTTCAGTCAACCATTCTTAACACTCTTAGAAGTAAATTTTGGGTGGTACTTTGTGTTTGGTGGACGACGAACATACTGTATGGAGCCTATGTCACCAACCAGTAATAATTTATACACGTCTGTGCATAATATGTTGCCTCACTTTTTGACTGGTCAACTCAAGTGATGTTTTGCAAATTGTAATCTTGCGTCGATGTGCTACTTCTTTAAAAGGGGTATCTTTATAGGACTTCTGACTGACAGTATTAGGCAATTTTTTATCACTTTTGAGGATGCCAAAGATTTTGCCTAACTATGTCGGGTAATGCTCGTGTCTCCTAAAAACGTAATTTTGTGGTTACCACCACTTGTTTTCGATTTCCTATTATAATAAATAGCATTAAATATCAAAGGGGCAGTGCACTCAACAATAGTTTGTATTATTTTATAGGTTTTGCCTTGATTTTTAAGCTTATGATTAATTTTCGCTTTTCAATTGAGCAGTAATTTTTTTCACCCAATGAGACCTTAAATCTTATTAAATATGTATTAGAACACTATTAAATTACTTAATTACACTTACTGACGACAGGGTTTTTGTTTAAAAACGATATTTGAACTTCTTATGTCAGTCACTACTATTTTTTTGAACAGCAGATTTTTGAGGCATCACTCAAAGTGCACCCAAAACAATACAATACAAAGCAAAAAAAAATAGGATCTTTACGTTTTTATGTTTCATATATTCAGATTAACGAAACGTAGTGACACGTGTTAAATTAAAAAATAAGAATATGTCACAATAGCGTTAGAAATGTAATGAGCTGCTACACTACTATTTTTATGAACACAACTGTACATCTTTAAAACTGCAAACCACAAAATACCCCTCTCTTTGATGGGGTAATCATCAATCAAAGACAAAAATTTTTCGTGAACATTATTTGAATGGGCGATGACATATAAATTTTTTTGTATGTTTGGGTTGTGCCACCGGGTATTAAATTGTCGAGTATACTCAACTATAGCGTTATTCCTGGTTTTGTTTATTTATCAGTTGAAAAGACTTAATGGGTTACGCCACCCTTAGATTTCCCAAAAATCCAATATTTTTTTTTTTGCTAAATAAATTGTTTACGCTTTTAAGAACAGTTTGAGCCTTTAAAGTTTAAAATTCGATTTTTTTCAGAAGTTATAGCAGTTATAAGCCCGACACATAGTAGGGCCCTTAAGGCGTATTGATTCTTCTTTTGCGATTTTCTCGAAACTACTTTCTTCAAATTGGTGTACATCATATCTCAAAAACTACTCGACCGATCTTGCTGAAATTGACAATAGGGACAATATCTTAGGCGATACGAGGGGGTTGTTCGATTTGGGACTTTGTTCAAAAGTTTTAAACCTAAAATTTTCACGAAAAAAATTTCACGAAAAAATTGTTTTTTTATTTAAAACCTGTAATTTTAATTTGTTTCCTCTCGTATCGCCCTAGATATTATAATTCTAAATGAAATAAAATTTATTTCACATTTTTTAGATGATTGCCGATCGAGATATCATGTACACCACCAAAATGGATTTTCAAAAAAAGGCTCTACTTGTCGGCTCATAACTTCGGTTATATTTTTTGTAGACGGGTTTTTTTTAACACCAACAACTTAATGTTTATATATATTAGCTTGTCCCTTATTCTACTCTAAAACACTCCCATGATTTTTTTTTTTTTTTTTTGGAACACTGCCAACTTGTGTTCAAATCATGCAAGTTACACCGGCGTCTTTTGTGTAACATTGGAATCCTTTCTCAAGCAAGTTACACCGGCACCTACGGTTTAACATACGAGTACTTCCTTTAGTTGTCATTTTGTTTGGATTTTGTTGGACAAACAATTCGCATAATGTGTGTGGAACTTAAGCAATAAAAAAATATATATTTATTATTGATTGGTAAGATAAATCACTATATAACGGGTGCTAAATTACCGTCTAACCACCAAGTTCTCGTAGTTTTGTTTTTTAATATTCGCGAAGTGAAATTAAATGTAAGTGAAAGCTCAAATCAAACTATAAACCAGTAAGGGAGCTATTTTCAGCTTTGCTGAAACTTATATACTCTTGCAAGCATTTGAAAATCCGTTTTATAGTTTTTCTAATAAGAATCTTATAAGTTTATAAAAATAAAGAGGCATAGCCCCGCCCATTTTCTAACTTGTTTTCAAGAGTACAATGCAATCATTCCACACTTCATTTTACGATTTTCTATCTTGTCTGCTTATAAATAAATCACATTTTTAGGTTTTTCTCTATATGGGCGGTGCCACGCCCTTATGTCCGATTCTTATGAAACTTTGTAATATGGTCAAGGATTCTTAAAAACGCATAACTGCAAGGTTTCATTTGTTTATAGTTGAAAACAAAAAAGTTTTTCTAACAAAAACCGAACTTTTGACCGATTGTTCCTATGGGAGCTATATGCTATATTTATCCGATCTTCACCAATTTTGCAGTGTGTCTTTATTTACGTCCAAGATGTTCTTGTGCAAAAAATCAAGGCGATAGCTTTAAAATCAGAGAGCTTATTGTGCAAAAACCTCATTT
Organism: Phortica okadai; assembly: GCA_034638295.1. Lineage (NCBI taxonomy): Eukaryota > Metazoa > Arthropoda > Insecta > Diptera > Drosophilidae > Phortica > Phortica okadai. The sequence goes on along the minus strand of CM067848.1, from coordinate 33,975,379 downwards.
TTGACCGATCGTTTCTATGGCAGCTATATGCTGTAGTATTCCGATCAAGCTGGTTTCTACATATAAACTGCCTGCAAAGAAAAGAAAATTTTCTGCGTTTAAATTTTTTTGCTAACTTCAAAACTGTGGGAGGAGTTCGCATTGAAACAGACAGACGGACAGACGGACATGGCTTATTGAACTCGTCTTGTCGTGCTGATCAAGAATATATATACTTTATATAGCCGGAGATGTCTCCTTCTCTGCGTTGCAAACTTCACGACAAAGTTAATATACTTTTGCAAGAGTATAAAAAGAAACCTTGAAAAGGAAATATCTTGATTAGTTTTATATAAAAATTATTTTTGTGGTAATAAAACGCAATACTTAAATTTGTCTTTTCAATAATATTCAATTAAAATTTAATTATTTGCTGTCTTAGGCCCAGTTTCACAGTCTAGGGTTAACCCAGAGTAAAGTTAACTCGAATTTAACCCTTACCCGGAGTTAACTCTGACTTTCAGTTCCACAGTGACGAGTTAACTCTAGTTATATAAGTATGGCAACATTCTATTTTTTGAGAATAATTTTTTACAACATTGAACATCTACTTACCAAACACTGTTTATTTTTTCAGTTATTTTAAAAATCACCTTCAATTAGTAATGGATAGGAGAAGAGAATCCAATATAAAAAGCGGTGAAATGTTGACTCGATTATGACTAATTATATATTTTACCATTACAAAGGGGCGGGCAGTTACTCTGCACAACGAAAGTAAACCGTACTCTTTAAATGGTACAATAGTACGTAGTTATTTTAGTTTTGTGTAAAACACAACATGGGTGCAATACACATAGCAATCACACAAGGAAACTTTGTATAAATGATGCATATCTTCTCCCAATGAAAAGTAAACGACTTCCGATGTCAGTAATTCCATATGATGTGAGACTACCTGGTTGAATGCTGCTACACAAGCTCATTTATCAAATTCATTTCTATTGATTGGGACATATTTAATTTTTATTTTTTTGACAGACAAATTTTGTTCTGTTTTGACATTAAAAAACATAAATAGAAAAAGCTAAAACAGAGTAGTTAACTCGGGGTTAACCCTAGAATGTAGTAGGGTTAACTCAGGGGTTAACTACTAAGTGTGAAACTGAAAAATTGTTACTCGGAGTTAACCCTGGGTTAATTTTGACTGTGAAACTGGGCCTTAATCTTAAATCTTCTTTCATAAGATTTAAGGGCTTAGTCGGCACGGGTTAAAATTAACATAGGAAGCAGAAATTTTATATTTGAGTTATGTTAAGGGGGTATACCACCTTTGCGATTCAAAAAAATGTGAAATAATTTATTGTCCCAAAAGTACTCTTTAAAGTGTACAGAGTCTATAATCTGTATTGGACAATTTTATAGGTAGCCGAAACATTTTTTGTATGCTATAAACAAATTTGAACAAGCGCTCTTAGTGCAATTTTATCTGAATATAAAATTTTAAACGCGTTTTTCTCCTAACGACTTTTTTGAAATTTGCGTGTCAGATTGCTCCACCAGTTTTTATCGGATTGACCTGAGAATTGAAAGGGTTCTTCTTAGATATATCATAGGGTTTTTCAATATCTGTCTTAGATTTGATTTTTCACCCATTGCATCCATTTTTTTACTCAAAAAAATCAGTTGCTTAAAAAAAAATAGGCACCATTTCCGTAAAACTCAAAAAACCCCTACGAACAGACCTAAAAAATACTGTCCTTAAGAGAACTCATATTTCCTTTTGGAGCTACCAGTCATGTTCGGGCTACGATTTGACACGCCAATTAATGTTTTATGCAAAGTGGTCTTAACTTTGGCGCCATCTATCAGTGGTTATTTGTAACTTTTTTGACCGAGGAAAATTGCAAATTAAAGTCGAGATATGCATTAGTATATTGCTTAAAACTACTTTTAGTCTAGTGCATTCTTTGCATTAAAAAAAATAATTCAAAATAAACCAAAAAAAAATAACCTTCAATTACGTGAGATAAAATTAGGGGAGGGGGGGTTCAGGAAAATCTCACCAAATCTCACCTAGGGGGAGCGGGGTTCATCGGATATCACATGTGAGTTTTTTAGTTCACTTGTTTACCACTTTTTTTAAGCAAAAAAAAAAAAATAATAATTTTTTATCGAATTTGTAGCAAAATCTCATGTGAGATTCAGAGGGAGGAGTTCGTCAAAATCTCACTAAATCTCCCCAAGAGGGTGGGAGGGGTCTAAATTTCTAGACAAAAAACCTCACGAAATTTATGGACGTCCCCTAAGCGTTTTCATAGATGCAAAAAACAAAAAATCGACCATATAAGGGACACCCTAATATAATTACATTTAATCATATTTAATAAAATCAATAATTGTGTAAAAAAAAATGTGTGTGACTATTTTTTCGAGTGCCAAGGTGGCGTAACCCCTTAAAAAAGAAAATATGTTAAAATCAGTAAAGACCATAGCTCGCAAATAACAGTTGACCGTTTTTTTCCTTACGCTCTGCTCGCGAGAACAACCGAAAAAAAGTATGCACCCTCGTTCTTTCTCAGAGCAGCAGACTTCGTTTCTCTTCGTTTCGGATGTCTGTTGAGAGCATTACGTTGAGCTGTTCGTGAAACGGTTTCTTACTGAACATCGCTCAAAGAGAGATACGAGTAACGCTCACGCAGCGAGGCTCACTAAAAGACCGATTGACTGGAAAAGTCAACGCCAACGGTCTTTTCAATAATTTGTTTTCTTTGCAGTGCACTGTGGTACGTTGAGTAGCATTGTGACATGAAATTTTAAACTAGAACTAGAATTTTGACTAGAACGAAACACGAAACTTCACATACACACATACATGCGCAAAAGACCTTTTGAATCGTCGTTCAAGAGCAAACGGTCCGGGAATGAGCCGATCAAAAAAGAACAGAAAAAACTGCTTGTAGACTGAGCGCGAGCAAAATTTTTAAATAAACAATTCAATCGGTTGCTCTCGGAGTTTTTGCTCAAAGTCTCAATGAAAAACACTTATTTTACGGCCGCACGAATCGGTAAACAGTTACTTGCGAGCTATGGTAAGGACTCTATCTTCAGCGTTACTGAAGATTACAGTCGACCCAAAAATTATTCGGATACCCTTGCCTTTTATGGGTTTTCTTTCATAACTTTGTATATAGTAAAATTTAAAAAAAGTTTTTATTCCATATTAAAGATCAATATTGCTATTATTCTTTAAAAAAAAAAACAAGAAAATTAATATTTGGTGTATAAAAAAATCTTAATCAAAACAAAAAAGGCACTTCTTTCGCTCAAAAGTTATTCATACAGCCTTGAGTTTCATATAATACTAATAGAAACGGACAGCAAAGTATAATTTTTAATATTTTTAGGGCCACCTTTAGCTTATTTTACGACTTGTAAACGTCGGCGTATGCTTTTCACCAAATTATTCGTCTCAGTTGCACTAATTTTATCCCGCTCAGCAAGTAGAGGCGTTTTTAAGGAATCCTTGGATGAAATTTTATGATTTCTTATCCTCTTTTCTTAACTTTCCCAAACGTGCTCTATTGGATTTAAGTCAGGTGACTGGGGAGGAGTTTTTAGCTACTGACAGTGGTTAAAGAGTCAATTATAAAGATTATTCGTCCAGCCACAGCTACGCACCCATAAACCATTACGATACCTTTGTCGAACTTTACAGTGGCTATAAGGTTTTTGCCTTCATGGCTTGACTTTTCTCCAAATTTTATGAGGGCCATCACAAAAAACGTTCTCCCAAAAAGAATCTGGCTTAATTAAATACTGCTTGGAGAAGACTAGCCTCTTCTTGTTGTAACCGGCATTATGCATGCAGTTGCGAATAGTTTGGGGACGAACTCCTTTCTGCGTCGTAACTTGGACATTTCGGTAGCTGTTGTTTTAAGATTTTGGATCACTAAAGACACAGCTTTTCGTTCTTCTCGAGGCGTTAATATGTTATGCCTTCCATCTTGTGATTTGGAGCGAATTCACCAGTGTTCGAAGATTTTTAAATTACACTGTGTATGGTGGATGGTGACTTATTAATTACTTTTCCGATTTCACGAAGTCTACGGGTTTCTAAGTGTATTTATACCCTGTACACACTGTGTTCCAGAGTATATTGAGTTTGTGCAAGACGAAATGTATTTAACGCACAGAAGGAGGGGAGGGGGACCCTATAAAGTAAATATATTCTTGATCAGGACGATTAAGGCCTATCCGTCCGTATTCATCAATGGTTTACGGAAACTATAAGTGCCAGAGACTTGACTCTGTCCCACTCAACCAACACCCTCCTCTTTTATATTATTTCATTACCCCAGAAACATTTTTATACCTCGTACACATACTGTGTACCAGGGTATATTGTGTTTGTTTGAGCGAAGTATATGTAACCCACAGAAGGAGGGGAGGGGGACCCAAAAAAGTGTACATATTCTTGAGCAGCACGACAAGAGAAATTGTTTGAGCCATGTCCGTCTGTCTGTCCGCCCGTCCTCACCAACGGTTCTCGGAAACTATGAGAGCTAGAGACTTGAAATTTGGAGGGTAGACTCGTGATGCTCGGCAGCAGATCAAATCTTCCCGCCTATCCAGCCCCACCCACTTTTTACCTACAAAACTACATATTACAAAATCCCCCTCCTTTTCCTTTCGCCTCCCCCAGTTATTTTCTGTAAATTGCTATATCTCCAAAGTTAACAAAAGTACGACCCTGAAAAATCTTCAAAACTGCATACCACAAACTTCCCCCTATTTGATGGCTACCGCTCAGAGGCCTACAAACTTAAATGACATTTTTTGTGGCACCATTAATTTCTGAGTTATCGATAGAAAAGTCAACAATTGCTTTTTTGCTTTGAGCGACTATAACTCCGCGGAAAATCATGCTACAGAGCTCCACAGTAACTTAAATTAAAGGTTATAAAATTTCCAATAAGGTCCTTATGGTTGTAAAAATTTTTTTAACCCATATCTGTAGAAATATTGATTAAAAAATATGGCAATTTTTTTTTTTTTGCAATTCTTACGATTGCTCTAAAATCTCATCTTAAAAAAAAACATGATAAGATTCAGAAACTAGAGGCTCAGAGCAATAATTACTCTTTTTAAACTTTTGATGTACGACCAATATTTAAGTTATTCGTTGTTAAAAACGACTCCAACGGGGGTGTCACATAAATCGCTTACTAGAGATTTGATGCCAAAAACAACCAAAAGGGAAATTTTGGTGTCACAGAAAATCTCTATCAGGGAAATTTTTTATCTTGCAAAATCTCTAACTATACCCTCAGGGATTTGCTTAAATTCAGCCTTATTTTAAGTTCTTATAAAAAATTATGAATGAAGAAATAAACTTTATGGTTTTCCTCATAAATCTGCATTCAAACAATTCGTTATTTTACATGTTTTCATTAATAAATTTGAATTTTAAAAAAGCTTCTTCAAATCAACCAATTTTTTTTGAGCAGCAAAAACAATCAGTTTCATGCCTCGCCAATCTGCTTGCATTCATTTTCGAAAATTGAAAAGTATATTCGAATTGAACTAAACAAACTGTCAAAATAATCTAAGATATATAATTAATATGCTGATGCATTTGAAACGTTTAAACAAACTCGTAAATATAGTAAATTTACTTAAAATAGGTACCGACAGTGTTGTTGGAGCCAGTTGGCATGTGAACATTTTTGAATGAACAAATGCGAAGAAGAAGAGTCAATTCAAAAGTGCGTGTCTCCCGTAGAACCAAAACTAGTCAGCTATCAATGCTGCAGTATGAAACAATCTCCTTCACTTTTCTTTATTAGTTTGCACATATAATTGATTATTAAATTTCACCTTTGAAGTATTTTGAATTTGTAACGTATTTGTTTACATTTGGCAATCACAGGAAAGGAAAGAATAGGATTGTCAAAACAATTGTAAAATTTGGCGAGCGGCATTATAATTGTGCTTAAATTTGCAATTAATACTTTTATAGCATTCTAATTTTGTATAATATTAGATGTAAATACACAATTGTTTTAATTTGATGAGAAAAACAATGAAATAAGCATAAATAAATTACATTATTCTTATTTTGAATGAATGAAACTCTGCCGCAGGATACCGAATTTTCGAAGACAAATGTTCGAAAAACAATATCCCAGAGATTTTCTGTGACACCAAATAGAGAAATTGAAAAAACCGTCTTCGAAAAAATCTAGAGATTTCTGTGACACCCCCGCAAAATAAGAAAATTTAGTTATATCCTTTTATTTTTCGGCTTAGTGTAGTTGATTGTTAAAAACTACTAAAAAAAAAAAATTATATGTGTAAAATAATAAATTAAGTTAAGTAGATTGTACCACTTTGCAGCATTGCGAAATAACTAGTTTCTGTTATACGGGAGACACTTTGCACTTTTGAATAACCTCTTCACATTTGTTCATTCAAAAATATTCACATGCCAACTTGCCCGAACAACATTCTCGGTTCTTATTTTAATTAACTTTACTGTTTTTACGAGTTTGTTTAAACATTTCAAATACAACAGCATATTAATTGGCATTTTTAGATTACAGCAATTTCTTTAATTCAATTTGAATAAACTTTTTAATCTTCAAAAATAAATAGATTGGTGATGCATGAAATTTAATCAAATCTCTGAGGATATTGTCAGAAATTTTGCAACAGTGAAAAAATCCCTGTTAGAGATATTCTGTGACACCAAAATTTTCCTTTTGGTTGTTTTTGGCATCAAATCTCTAGTTAGAGATTTCTGTGACACCTCCGAATAATTGTCATTTTTCAGTACCCAATAAACTAAAACAATGAAAAGTGGCGCCTTAGTACAGTAAGGAAGTCGTAAAAAAAGGGGGTTACCTGAAAAGTTTTGCGGGAGTTTTAAAAATTGGCATCTATATGGATTTTGGGCTGCTCTTTCCGAATTTCCACTTTGCGACCATCTACAACCGCCGCTCGAGCCGCCATTTTGAAAAAATGGCGTCCAAAATCACTTTTTCGACCATATCTCCATTTTGGCTCATTTTACGGCAAAAACATTTCTATACTAAATTAAATAGGAGGAAATTTCCAACAAATTATGTTCTAACCTTTTTTTTCGTTAGACTAACAGTTTAGGCGTACGAGCGCCGCAAAGTGTACAACTTTGGTACTATATTTTTCATACATTTTGTATGGAATTTGGTATTGTTTTGAATGATAATCTTACTATCAGTCCAAGTGATTTAGATTTCACTAACTTTTATTGTATTTGGTGTTGAGATTTAATGTTATATTAATCGTCAATTATAATAAAAACGTTCCAAATTCAAGTGCAAATTTACAAATCCAAACCAACCGTTTTTTCATCAAAAATTGGCGTTTGCTTATGAAAGAGGCAAGTAACATTTGCATGGTTCTGGGCCTGTAAGTCTGTTGACAGGTTGGGAACGTTGTGTTTACTTGAATAAAGGACAAGTTCAATATTAAATATAAGCATCAAACTCATCAAATTAAGCAAATTTTCAAAATTTGGATTAATCAAAATCCCATACAAAATGTTTGAAAACCATAGTACCAAAGTTGAACACTTTGCGCCGCTCGTACGCCTAAACTATTAGTCCTACGAAAAAAAAGGTTAGAACATAATTTGTTGGAAATTTCCTTCTTTTTAATTTAGTATAGAAATGTTTTTGCCGTAAAATGAGCCAAAATGGAGATATGATCGAAAAAGTGATTTTGGACGCCATTTTTTCAAAATGGCGGCTCAAGCGGCGGTCGTAGAAGGTCGCAAAGTGGAGATTCGGAAAGAGCAGCCCAAAATCCATATAGGTGCCAATTTGCGACACTCCCGCAAAACTTTCCAGGTAAAACTACTTCCTTACTGAACTAGCCTAGGATAAAAAGAAATAAGATTCAATCGACAAAATGAGCGTGGCAAAAAAAGGTCAGAATTCTAAAGAGTATTAATCTTCGGTAAGACTGAAGATAGTACATACATATATATATACCCTGCACACATGGTAGGCGGTGCCACAACCCAAATCTACAAATAAATGTTTATCTGGCATCGCCCTTTCAAATAGTGTATCAAAAAAACCAGACAAAAATTGTAGAATCTACGAAAAATTTGGGCTAAGGTCACAAACTTCGTCCGGGCATCTAAGCACACCTTCTGTTTTCTGGATAACAGCATCCAAGCTGACCTCAGATAACTGAGCAAACGTAGCTAATCCGACAAGTTAATAAACTTTACCCGCATTTGGGTGTTAAACCACAGTCAGTTTCCGAAGACAACAATGACCTCGGATCTCTCCGATTTTTATTTAACGTGGCGTGTACCTATAGTAAGGTTTACTACCACGGCACCCTAGTGTTAAGCATGTGGTGCATGGACTTGAATCTATGCCAAGTCAGCATCCCCATTTGACATAAGCCAAACAGGTACCTATTCGAAATTGTGCTGCACCTGGTCACAATTTCCCCTTAGGTGGAGGGCGAAGTGCATCTAGACACCTCTGCTGCTCTCTGGATCTGGATCTTGAGAACGATGCAACTCACACATCAAGCCGAAGACTTTACTCGCTTGAGTATTAACCACAACCACCAGCGTTGCACCATATACATGGTCCTCACCAATAAGTAGCCAGACCATAGACTACCGAAGCAGTCCATGGTCCGGGGCAGCTACTTCCCGCTGTACCAAATAAACTTTTGGTCCGGTTTCGTGTTGTTACTAGATAATAGTGTATTGATAGAAGTGAGTGTGATAAGTAATAGCAACAACACTACCAAGTTCGAGTCCAAGTGACTCCAAGCATTGGTGAGCTTGTGCACCTCTCTGATCTGCTACATAGCTAGGCTATGCATTGCTCATCTAGCAGGACGTGAACCTCCAGAGTTGGATGACTGGCCACATTTCTTCAAGACGCATTTGAACTGGATGTTTATCGAAAAACAACATATTATGTTGGAAACATAAAAATGAACTGGATGCTAGTCTGAAGGCTAATTGAATGCTTTTGTGTAAAAACGAAAAACAACAAACTTTGTTCCCAACATAGACATGAACTGGATGCTAGTCCGAAGGCTGATTGAATGCTTTTGTGTAAAAACGAAAAACACACGAAGTCGGAGCAACCAACTTCAAGGCTTCGTATTTGATATAACAGAAAAGCAAAAATGGACGGACGAAATATTTCTGCTTTGCTTTAATTTGAATATTAGGATTGATAATAACAACCCAGGCGTTAGATGTCATTTCAAATAAACAATTAATAATTCAATGATGCTGACGTAGTCAATGGAATGAAACTTCATAGGATTTGCTGGCTGAGTCACATCGCACGTTTAAAAGAAGTCACTCCGGCTCGTTAAGTATTTGATGCGGAGATTGTCGGGAAGGGGAGGAGAGAACGATCCAGGATGCGTTGGCAAGACTATGTGATGGAAGCCCAGTCTACACTTGGTGTTACCACCTGGCGAAGACGCGCCCAAAACATAGACGCGTGGAGGAATTTGTGCTTCAGACACCCGATGTGAATCCTATACCCTGAAAATGCTCGTCAAATGGGCATTTGATAAGCATAAAAGTTTTGCTGGGATACTCTGTACACACTGTGTATAAACACTGTGTATAAACACAGACAAATCGAACACGAAACTATAAAAATAAGATATACAATAAAAAACAAAACAAAAAATAACTTGAAAGCTGTTCTATTATTTTATTTAATTTCATCGTTAAATTGAGACAAAGTTTTATACACAAAAATATACCTTTTTTTCTTAGTATACAATATTTCAATAATAAAACCCAAAACTTTCAATGAATAAAACATCAGTAGCAATTTTCAGCTTTGCTGAAACTTATATATTCCTGCAAGCATTTTCTCAGTTATTTTTATTGGAAAATCCTCTTTTTATGTTTTCAAATAAGAATCATATAAGAATATAAAGACAAAGGGTCGTAGTGACGCCCATTTTTCAATTTTTTTAATGAAAACAAAGCAATCATACTACACTTTATTTTGAGCTCTTTCATCTCGTCGGCTCACATTTCTCGCAATCGCGTTTCTAAGTTTTCTATGTAACTTATGAAACTTTGGAATTTGGTCAAGGATGTATAAAAATGCGGAATTTCAAAGTTTTATTTGTCTATATTTAAGAACAAAAAAGTTTTTCTAACAAAAACCATGGGAGCTACATATGTACATATATGCTATAGTAGTCCGATCTTCGACAAATTCGTGTCTTTATTGCCGTCCAAAATGATCCTGTGCAAAAAATTTAGGTGATAGCTTTTAAATCAAAGCGTTTTTTAAACAAAAACTTATTTTTTGACCGATCGTTCCTATGGCAGCTATATTTTATATCTGATCAAGCTGGTTTTTACATACAAACTAACTGTAAGAATAAGAAAATTTTTTGCGTTTAAAGTTTTTCGATAACTTTAAAACTCAGTGAGCAATGCGCATTGAAACAGACAGACGGACGGACATAGCTACATGAACTCGTCTCGTCGTGCTGATCAAGAATACATATACTTTATACTTATAGTCGAAGATATCTCCATCTTTGCGTTGTAAACTTCATGGCAAAGTTGATATACTCTTGCAATAGTATAAACCAGTAAGGATTGGAGTCGACAGCACTCGACTTCGACATATCCTGTACCTTCAATTAGCAACGGCTGTTATAGGGCGTTACCCTGCCCACTTTTCAATCGAAACCAATCTCATTTCCATTTAATGTCATACATATCAATTTTTACTCTTGTAGACCAACTCGGTCCAAAGATTTAAGGTTTTCCCTATTTTGGCAATATGTGGGCGTGGCCACTCCCATATTATGATTGCATCTTGTTACACTATATCCCAATATCGTACACACCAAATTACATTTCTGTAAGTTATATGGTTCACGAGATATAAGCATATATTTGTACTATATAGAGGCGTGGCCACGCCTATTTTTTATTCTATTTGTTTGGACTTCAATTTTTTTTTTTCTTTTGATGCTGACCATGAATATATGTACATATATACTTTGTATAGTCGGAGATGTTTCCTTTGAGGTGTTACATACATTGTTGACGTGCACAAAACTAATATACCCTTGTACCATAAGGTACAGGGTATAAAAATATAGATAAACAACACTGACTAAAAACAACAAAATGTTACGACGAAAAGGCTTCTGTTATTGTAGCTTTTTTGACTAACGACTTTAGTGTAGCTACAATTCGTTGCGTTGTATTACATTGCCTTGCTATTCGATTTTAAGCGACTTTACTTCAAATACAACAAGTAAGGACGGTATAGTCGGGTATACTTAAGAATATAATAATTAGCTCGCACGGTAGGCGATGCCTCGCCCCGAATCTACAACTAAATATGTATCTGACATCGCCCATTCAAATATTGTTCAAAATATCAGGAAAATCGGGGGAAAAAATATGAAATTTACGACAAATTCGTGTTTGAAGATCTTTGAGGGGTAACCATCAGGAAAGGTGTATTTAGTAGAATGCAGTTTTAAAGATGTATATCGAATTTACTGAGTTTGTATACAGCATTTTAGGTTGTTTTTGTACTCTTCACGTATGTGAATAGTATTACAACTTTGTCACGCAGTTTGTAACAGACCGTGCCGACTGAGCCCTGAAGTTTTATGAAAGATGTATTTTTAAATACAACTGGGGGACGCCAAATAATTAAATTTTAATTGAATATTATTGAAAAGACAAATTTAAGTATTGCGCTTTATTACCAAAAAGATAAACTTTATATAATACTAAACAGGATACTTCCTTTTCATGGGTTCTTTTTAACAATTTGATTTGAGCTTTAACTCATTTATTTTCACTTCGCGGATATTAAAAAATGAAACTGCGAGAACTTGGCGGATAGACGGTAACTTAATACCCGTTATTTGGTGATTTATCTCACCAATCAAAAATATAGTTTTTGTATTGCTTTTAAGTTCCACAGACATTGTGCGTATTGTTTGTCCAACAAATTCGAAACGAAATGACAACAAAATGAAGTACACGTATGTTACACCATAGGTGCCGATGTAACTTGCTTGAGAAAGTGTTCCAATGTTTCATTAAAGACTCAGGTGTAACTTGCATGTTTTGAACGCAAGTCGGCACGGGTTCCTGTGCTCCAAAAAAAAAAAAACAGTAAGGACGCTATCTTCAGCAAGGCTGAAGCTATAATACTTTTCACGTTGTTGTGTCACTATAAAAAAACTAAATGAATAGTTTTCATGCCTCCCTAACAACATAACTGTAAGGTTTCAAGTCAATTGGTTAAAAAACGAAAAAGTTTTCCATACAACGGTTCAAGTTTTGCGATAAGTGGGCGTTGCTTCGCCCACTTTTGGTCAAAATAGTTTTCATTCCTCCCTAAGAACATAAATGTAAAGTTTCAAGTCAATTGGTTAAAAACCAAAAAGTTTTCCATACAAATGTTCAAATTTCGGTATAAGTGGGCGTAGCCATGCCCACTTTTGGTCAATATAGTTTTCATTCCTCCCTAAGAACATAACTGTAAGGTTTCAAGTCAATTGGTTAAAAAACAAAAAAAGTTTTCCACACAACCGTTCAAGTTTCACTATAAGTGGGCGTGGCTACGCGTGGCTACGCCCACTTTTGGTCAAAATAGTTTTCATTCCTCCCTAAGAACATAACTGTAAAGTTTGAAGTCAATTGGTTAAAAAATAAAAAAGTGTTCCATACAACGACGTGAATATTGCTTCTCTTCCTCTTCTTCATTTTGTATGGGAGCTACCAGTTCCAGATGTCCGATCTCAATGAAACTTTCAGGCATTTATTCGGACTATGTAAAACTACTTTGTTTAAAATTTCAGCACTCTATCGTACAAAACAAAAAAGTTTTCCATACAACGAATCAAGTTTTGTTCACTTTTCTTCTTCTTTTCGTATGGGAGCTACCTGTTCCAATAATCCGATCATGCTGGTTCCGACGAATGATTCATCGTAATAAATTCTAAGACTCTGTGGAAAGTTTCAGCTCGATAGCTTCAAAACTGAGGGACTAGTTTGCATACATACAGACAGACAGACCGACAGACAGACAGACGGAACGACGGACTTGGCTAAATCAACTCGTCTTGTCGTCCTGATCAAGAATATATATACTTTGTATAGTCGGAAATTAATATTTCGATCTGTTACAAACACCGTGACAAAGTTAATATACTATTTCACATACGTGAAAAGTATAAAAAATCATGGAAGTGTTTTAGAGTAGACTGAACAAAATTAGCCCATATGCGTTAAAAAATAAGAACCTTACAAAATAAGGGACACCCTAATATATAGTCTTGATCAGGAGTTGATTCAGCCATGTCCGACTGTCCGTCTGTCTGTATGTATGCTCAGTTTGATCGGATTACTGGAACTGGTAGCCCTCATACGAAATAAAGAAAAACCAGTAAGGGAGCTACTTTCAGCTTTGCTGAAACTTATATACTCTTGCACGCATTTTCTCAAGTATTCTTATTGGAAAATATGTATTATAGTTTTTCCAATAAGAATCATATACTTTTATAACGATATAGGGGAGTGGCCCGCCCATTTTCTATTTTTAACATATACATTGCAATCATTGAAGACTTTATTTTGCGATCTTATATCTCATCGGCTTACAGAGAAATCACATTTTTCAGTTTTTCTCTATATGGGCGGTGCCACGCCCTTATGTCCAATTTGTACAAAACTTTGGAATATGGTCAAGGATGTATAAAAACGCGTAACTGCAAAGTTTTATCCATTTATATTTAAGAACAAAAAAGTTTTTCAAACAAAATTTTTGACCGATTGTTTCTATGGCAGCTATATGCTATAGTTATCCGATCATGCTGGATTTTACATACAAACTGCCTGCAATTAAAAGAAAATTTTCTGCGTTTCAATTTTTTCGATATCGTTTAAACTGAGCCCGCAGTTGGTATTGAAACAGACAGACGGACAGACAGACGGACATGGCTATATGAACTCGTCTCGTCGTGCTGATCAAAAATATATATACTTTTTATAGTCGGAGATGTCTCCTTCTCTGCGTTGCAAACTTCATGACAAAGTTAATATACTCTTGCAAGAGTATAAAAACAAATTTAAATCATTGTATGGAAAGATAGAGGGCTATAATTTTAAACATAGTAGTGTTACATAGTCCAACTAAATACTTGAAAGTTTTATTGAGATCGGGCAACTGGAACTGTTACCTGCCATACAAAACGAAGAAGAGGAAGAGAAGCAAGATTTTTGTTTCTTAATCAGTTGACTTATGTGCTAAGGGAGACATGAAAACTATTTTGACAAAATTAGGCGTGGCTACGCCCACTTATAGCAAAAATCAATAATTTGCATATCTCCGGTACCCAATGAGCAAAAACTAATAAGGCTAATAAGATAAAGAGAAAATAGATTCAGTAAAAAAATGGGCGAGGCGCAACGAAGGGCGTGAAGAGTATGTAAGCATCAGCCTGTAGTTTCGGGGTCTGAGATTGCCTACCATGTGTGTAGGACATTATATTGTCGAGTATACTCAAATATACCGCCCTTACTGTTATTTCATGGAAAATAGCAACAACTCAAACAAACTCGGAGGTGGCACAGAAATCTCTAGGTTTTATCGAACACGATTTTTTCAAAATCTAAATTTGGTGTCACTAAAAATCTCCGTGATTTTTTTTTTCTAGCTCTTTCATTTGGTGTGCAGGTTATTTCTTTTCTATACTTCGTTACGAAGATACATATATCAAAATATGCAAAATGTCATTGCGTGTCCCATTTTTTATTTGGTTCACTGTACACATCGCTTGCTTGCTGCAAGACCTTCATAACACAAAAAATGCGATTTTTCAGTTAATTATGCAGGATGATCATTAACTAAAGCTTTATATTGTGTCAAAATTTCATGTTTGTATTCGTAAATCGTAATAGTTTCTGAGTGAGGCAATTTTAAGTTTTTCATTCCTTAAGAGAGTGAGTGCAACTTAAAAACTTTAAACGCGTTTTTCTAGACACAGCAAATTTTGAGTTATACCGGTCTTGCCTTTTCTGTTTTTGGCATCAAATCACTTTTAAGAGATTTCGGCGATTGTATATTTTATTATTTAAAACTCATCATTAAGGTGAAATTCAGTCGTCATAGTACTCATCTGTGTCTGTACACTTCTTAATACGATCGTTCCACTGTAGTAGTAAATTATGGTCTTAACATAAATATTACACATTTTCTTAATATTCCACAATCTTTGGCACAGTGATTTAAAATACTACGCCTTTTTTTCGAATTCAGAGGCAACTATACATAAATCAATTAAAACTATGTATGTATGTACATCAACGGTAAATCAATGCAAACGTACAATTTCTAAGAGTTGTCGTATATGTTCAGCATGTTTAATTATAATTTTGAGCACACAATTATACTTATTGTTCAAATAATCCTAAACATATAATAAACCCACTTTTACAAACAGCGCTATATACTGAAATTCGAGTTTTCATGTTGCGAAATTTACCTCAACTTTGTTGTTTGAATGAAGTATTCTTTAAAATCTCTTAAGCACAAATTTCTCCGACGATTATGTTTCATAAAATAAAATCATTGTGGCTGCGAATAACAGTGTCTTTAGAGAAATTAAAAATATCCTTCATTGTTTAAGGGGTTATTCTCATGTAACGACTTAAAAAAATTTTTTTTCGATAGAAGAACCTATTGAAAGTATGCAGTGAAAATTTCAGATCGACATTCTTATTAAAAAAGTAGTTACAGCTATTAACCGCCGACGCGTCGTAAGCGACTACTCTTGAAACTGTATACGCGTTTTTCTCGAAACGTCATTTTCTAAAACGATGATGGTCCTAGAGAAAAAACTATTTGACCGATTGCTTCTAAATTTGGCATAGTTCCTCTACACATTAGTGGCTATCGTCCGTACCAAAACCGTTTTTTTCGAAAAAACTCTCCTATTTTTTTAAAGCAATTTTGAACAACAAGACCAAGATTTTCGAAAATTTTTTGTTGACAGTCCCCCATTTTTCTGTTTTTCAATAAAATTCATTGCCTTTGGTACGGACGATAACGACAGACCTCCTGAATAATAATCCATTCGGGTTTTTCATTTCGGACAACATGAACAACCGCTGTCACCATGACCAGTGACCTACTTTTTTTTTTGTGTCTAGTTTAATTAAAATAAAAATATATAAGAAATGAAAAATAAGCAACATTTTTTTTTGTACACAGTTTATGGTCCCAATAAAAAAATGTAAAACCTAACCTAAATGACGCTAACTTCAGCAAGGCTTCACGCTTATTTCTTGTGCCACGCCCATTTTTTAACTGAATATATTCACTCTTCATCTAATTAGCCTATATACAAATTTTCATTGTTTTTGCTCATTGAGTACCGGAGATATGCAGATTACTGTTTTTGCTATAAGTGGGCGAAACTATACTCACTGCCTCCCTAAGAACATAAGTGTGAAGTTTCAAATGAATTGATTAAGAAACAAAAAAGTTTTGCATACAACGACGTGAATCTTGCTTCTCTACCTCTTCTTCATTTTGTATGGCAAGTACCAGTTCCAGTTGTCCGATCTCAATGAAGGCATTTAATGGGACTGCTTAAAACTACTATGTTTAAAATTTCAGCACTCTATCATACAAAACAAAAAAGTTTTCCATACAACGATTCAAGTTTTGTTCACTTTTCTTCTTCTTTTCGTATGGGTGCTACCAGTTCCAGTGGTACGATATGGCTGGATCTGACAAATGAGTTGATCGCACAAACAAGAAGTCTCTGTGCAAAATTTCAGCTCGATATGTTCAAAACTGTGGGAGGAGATTGTACATACACAGACAGACGGACGGACATGGCTAAATCAACTCGTCTTGTCGTCCTGATCAAGAATATATATATGTATGTATGTACTTAGAACAGTCGGAAATGAATATTTCAATATGTTACAAACTTCAGCACAAACTTATAATACTATTCACTAACGTGAAGAGAATAAAAACTAATTTGATTGAATTTTATTATCATATAAAAAACCAGTAAGGACGCTATAGTCGAGTATACTCGACAATATAATACCCTGCACACACAGTAGGCGGTGCAACACCCCAAATCTACAAAAAAAAATTTTGATTTGACATCGCCCGATCAAATAGTGTTCAAAATATCAAGTAAATCGGTCAAAAAATGTGGAATTTACGAAAAATTTGAGTTTGTAGGTCATTGAGGGGTAACTATCAAAAAGAGGGGAATTTTGTGGTATGCAGTTTTCAGGTTTTCAGGTTCGTATCTTTAATAATTTTGAAGATACTGCAATTTTAAGAAAACAACCGGGGGAGGGGAAATGAAGAGGAGGGGGAAAAATTGTGGTATGCAGTTTTGTAGTGCTACTTATACTGAGTCTACATACCGACTTTAACGTTTCTATCTCTTTGGATGTTCGAGTTATAGCGTTTTAAAAAATTGGGCGGTGCTGGATGGGCGGGAAAGAGTGGGCGTGGCACAAAACCGTTCAAACTTGATCTGCTGCCGAGCATCACGAGTCTACCCTCCAAATTTCAAGTCTCTAGCTATTATAGTTTCTGAGAACCATTGGTGAATACGGACGGACAGACAGACAGACGGACGGACATGGCTTAATCAATTTCTCTTGTGATCCTGATCAAGAATATATATACTTTATATAGTCGCAAGTGAATATTTCTGTGCGTTACATACATTTCGCTCAAACAAACACAATGTACCCCGATACACAGTATGTGTACAGGGTATAAAAATGTTCTAAAAACATGTAAAATTCATGCGTTTGCATGAGAATAACCCCTTAAATTGTATTTTGAATTTCAGAGGCAACATTTAATTCGCTCGCAACCGAATTAGGTCCATGACTGGCTTAGTGAAAATATAAACTTTTTGGAATCGTTTGCTTAAAATTTTTCTGCTTACCATTTATTTTGCCAAACATTATTAAGCATCCGTGAAAACGTAAATTAACACATACAATAGTATCCTATCAATTTCCATGAAGTATTCCTTAATGTAAGCATCTCTAGTATCTGCATTCACTTAAGTTCCTCAAAACCGATAGCCTTTGCGAATCAGCTTTTTGTTTCTAAAATCGACTATTATCATTGTGAATTTGTGGCGTTTATTGTGTTTTTTTAATGAATAGTATTATAACTTTGTCCAGAAGTTTATAACACCCAGAAGGAGACATCTCCGACCATATAAAACAAAACTTGAATCGTTGTATGACAAAGATTTTGAAGATAGAGGGCTGTAATTTCACAACTAGTAGTTTTACTAAACCCGACTAAATGTCTGAATGTTTCATTGAGATCCATTTACTGGAACTGGTACCTGCCATACAAAATGAAGAAGAGGAAGAGAAGCAAAATTTCATCGTCGTTATCTGAAAAACTTTTGTGTTTCTTAACCAATCGACTTGAAACTTCACACTTATGTTCTTTTCTGAGGTTTGATGGTCTTGCAGTAAGCAAGAGATATGTACATATGTATTTACTTTATTTATAACGTTACTAATGCTCATATTTACACACTGGGTTGATGTACTTTCAAACTGATAAAAGACAACGCACGAAGTTATACAAAAGAAAAAGAATTTTGTGCATGATTAGGAGAGGCGGGGTGATCCAGTAAAACTGGAGAAAAAACCACCCAACAAAAGCAAATTGAAACGAAATAACAAATCGTAAAACAAATAAAGAAATGTGAACACACACACACATTGTAAGCTTTATGAAATCATGCATTCTTTCGAGCGTGTTTTTACATAAGTTTCTTTTGGTTTTTGCGGTTGGTTTTAAAAAAAAGCATAAAAATATGTTTGCATGAATGAACGAATCTATCAAGTAAGAAACTTTGTGACGCAAACTTAAATTAAGGCGTGATTTTGTCTTTGTCTTTGCATTCGCCTTTGGCTTTAAGAATGTCTGTTTAAGTTGATGCAACAAAAAACCAGTAAGAAAGCTATCTTCAGCCTTGCCGAAGATTAAATACTCTTCACGCCATTTTTTGTGCCAAGTCCATTTTTTCATTGTTATCGTTCATTGGGTTCCAGAGATATGCAAAATATTGATTTCGGCTTTAAGTGGGCGGCTAAGAACATAATTACAAAGCTTCCCGTCAATTGGTTAAGAAACAAACAAGATTTCCATACAACGACGTCAACTTGCTTCTCTTTTTCTTCTGCATTTTGAATGGCAGATACCAGTCCGATCGATGTGAAATTCCTCTATATCTCACAATCCAAAAAAGACATTCATGCAACGATTAAAATTTTTTTAATTTTTCTTCTTCTTTTCATATGGTGGTATCAGTTCCTTTGGTCCGATCTTGCCGGCTCCAATCAATGTCTGGTCAATAGCTTAACTGTGGAAGGAGATCGTATATAGACAGACAGACGGTCGGACGAACAGACAAACGGACTTGGCTATATCAACTCGTCTTGTCGAACTGTTCAAGAATATACATATATACGTTGTGTGTCGGCCAAATAAAAATTGATGAGAGCAATAGCAGCGGAGCAGAGTAGCAACAAGTAATTCACAACAGATTGTTGCAACACCTGCTTCAAACGATTTACTTCATTAAAATACATTTTTCACAATTGTAAATGAACAACGCGTTGATTTACAACTGACAGTGTCACTTACATAGACACTCAGACATACTCACAACTATTAAGATATAACAAAAGAAGCAAATGAAATGCAACATGTTATTGAAAATCCTTATGTTGCTCACACAATCACACATACACTCATATAGAGTTGAAAAAGTGAATTGATAAAAAAACTTACCAAGTCTTCTTCATCTTCGACATAGTTCACATCAAGCAGCAGAAATTTCCACGCTTGTACCGAATCCGGCAACAATTGTCGTTTGTGGCAACTTGGCACGGCACCCTTGGTGCTGCTTTCACTTTTCTTCAGTACACTTGTTGTACGCGGCGGCGGCATTGGCGCACGTTGCTGCAAGTGTTTTAAAGCCATTGGCACCCCATCTTCCACATCGGATTCACTTCTCGGCAGAGAAGAAGTTGACGTCTGTTTCTGTCGTCCGATGCCGCTATCATTGGTACCACCTGGCTCACTTACCAACTCTATTTTTACAGATGGCGTCAATGAACATGATGGTGCTTGTCCTGGTCCGAGTGTTGTTGTTGGTGGCGGCGGCGCGGAACGCAACAGTTGAGCACGAGCTTTGGCATTAAGCTTTGCCACACGACTTGCAAAATATTCGGATGCATGCAGGCGATCATAGTCATAGACAATGGCGCGCACTTTCTGATCGCTGATGCTGTAGTAGAGGCCCACATTGCGATATCTGCGCGCCTGTTCCAACAGTGCAGCGTCCATGACATTACCGGCACTTGCTGTCAATCGTTTGCCTTGCATTGAGGCGCGTCGACTTAACGACATTAGCT
Organism: Phortica okadai; assembly: GCA_034638295.1. Lineage (NCBI taxonomy): Eukaryota > Metazoa > Arthropoda > Insecta > Diptera > Drosophilidae > Phortica > Phortica okadai. The sequence continues at coordinate 33,954,864 of CM067848.1, read as the reverse complement.
GGTGCTGTGGCTCTGTCAGAGGCAAAATAGGCTGCGTTGCTGGTTCGATAATTTCCTCGCCAATGGAGGCCAAAGTCGCCGTACTGCTTCCGAAATTGGTAATGGTGCTGCCCTCACTTACGCTGCCGCTGCTCATGCTCGATTTATAGCTCTTTGTTGAGCGAAGAGTGTCACTCGAAATTGCTGATTTGGTTGGTTCCCTCTCCTCTCCATCTTCCAGCTGCGTGGCAAACATAAATTCATCATCTGTTTCCCAATCACATTGATCATCTACCGGATCCAGATCACTTGCAATGATGACCGCAGCGCTGGTCACAGCAGCTCGCATCGCAGCTCGCTTCGATGAATCAGCGGTCGCCGTCGATGTCAATGAAGACTTTTGACGTGCACCCGCTGCCGCTAGCGCAGCAGCTTTCAGTGTCTCATAGCCGGCAAAATCGTTTTTAATGTCGTCATTTTCCTCATCGACTTCGTCGTCATCATCGATGACAATGCCTTCCAACACGTCATCGACCGCAGCAACGGCAGCAGCAACGGCAGCAGCATCGACCGCAGCTGTTTCGGCAGCATCTATATCCTCAAAATCTTCACCATCGTCGCCGTCGCTGTCGTCATCGTTATCGCTACACTCAGCGACTGCGTCTTCAACGTCATAATCTTCTTGGGCTTCCCCAACTGTTTGAAATTTCCAAATTGGCTGGTAGATGTCTTCTTCATCTTGGTTGTTCTTATTGCTCATTGTGCTGTTGTTGTTATTGTTCGTCACCTCTTCGAGTTTTGCTTCTCGTCTTGGCTGTTGCTGCGTTGTTACTTTGGTATGCGACTGAGTTGGCGGCATCTGCGTCGACGTGTTGGCGTTTAATTCGTCGTCGTGAGGCACAGTCATCAATTTAACAGTATTTATCTGCACTTCTTCTTCTTTCGCTGTTATTATTGTACTTGCTACTGATTTGCTGGGAATTGTTTGGATCATTGCAACTGTTTTTGCATTTGTTGTTGGAATTGGTGAAGTTGTTATTAGTTTTGTCTTGTTACGCACTTCTCTGCTATTTGGTAATTTCGTTTTAATTATGCTCTTTGTTGGATTGTTCGCCGTTGCGAGCGCACTGGTTTTTGTAATTGTCGTGAGTGTCGTCTTTGGGTCACGCTGTGGCACCTTTGGTGGTTTTCTAGTGTAATTAATGTGATTCGTTGTTGTTTTTACTATCTCAGTACCAATTTCACTTGTCTTACTTGCGTCGGTTTCATTCATAATCGTTGCAATTAAATTACCAGCAACATTAACACATTCACTCTCGCTACCACTCTTTGCAACTTCATCCGATGCCACAACAACATTTACGTTTATATATTCTTCGTCAACATGTAGCTGAGTTTGTGTTGCGACACATTCAACGCGATAATTGTCCGCTCGTCGCTCACATTCGACTATACCGTTGTCTGCGCTCAGCGGCGTCATGCAGGAGACTGAATCATGTGCATTCATAAACGTCGGGGTAGAGCTCACACCAAAGTCAGAGTCGTCGTTGTCACAGTTATCAACGACTTCGTTTTTTTCTACCGATCGATCGTCGTTGCTCACGCTCTTTTCGTGCGTTTGCGTTAACGTCATGACGGCACCCAACTCTAAGAGTTGTTGATGTTGCTGGTGCTGGCAGTAAAAATAAAACCGTTTATATTTTCGAAGCAAAAATTCTTTGTTACTCTTTCGACTCTTGGTTATCCGCTCTTTGGCGTCGTCGACATTCGTGTGCTCTCTACGTTCTCGCTCTTGAATCACTCGCAGATATATGCTGAGCGTCTTATCATAGCAAATACCGTTCGCGTTTAAGGTTGCCGATAAGAAAATGTTATTGATCATTTGAAAAAAATCGCTATAAAATTGCACGCAATTTTTCCCTGTTATTATTATATTTGGCATATTTTGAGTTTTCGTTACATTACTCTTGGAATATTGCATTATTTTATTGTTGCTTATTAACATTTGTTCATAAATTGTTTTAACTTCTTCGAGTACGCAGTTTGCAAACCGTGCACTTGGATTGCTCACCGCTTTTTGAACGTTCTCAATTGGGGTCAACAAGTTCTTAAGAGGCACTTCTCGACGAGCCACAGTTGGTGATATCGTTGGCTGCTGTTTAACATCGTTGGTAACATGTTCAAAAGTTGCTGTGGTTGTTGTTATTGTTGTTGCCATCATCAAATCAGTAGCTTCGTCGACAACATTTCTTACATATATGGCACGCTTTTCCGTCTTCTTCACATTTTCTTGCGGATGTGAGTCGGTTATTGTTGCCGTTGCTAGATTTCCGATACTCTCTTGCTCGACACTTGTTTTACGCACCTGTTGCGGCTTTTGCTTACCAATACGACGCACAAGATTGTGCTTGAAGCCCATTATCATGAGTTCAGCCGGTGTCAATGCAAACGACCCATACATTGCGCTCTCAGAAATAAATTTTTTCAATTCCTCTTCATCCATTTTCTCTTTAATGTGTGCTGTTGAGAGTGGTTCCTGCTCTCGCGATCTCTTTTCACGACGTCTCAATGTGACAAACTCATCCTGCTGTTCGTCATCGCTATCAACAGCGTCGCAGTGTCCATTGACCACTTTTGGCTGCAACTGCGAAGGTTGCTGCGCACAAATGCGCAAGTACCGCGCTGCAGGCACACTTTTCGGCTGCTGTTCGAGTGCACTTGCTGCAACGGCATCATCGTCGTAGCCGTGTATATCATAGCGTAGTGATGTCATCCACTGGCAAATGCTCTCATTTAAATAAAGGGACAATTGACTGCCACTTGTTTTGCTCGTTGCTGCTAACGGAAGAGCAGTTATCTCAAGCGGCTCAAACGTATCTCTTTTGCTGCACTTCTCTGCGAAGTTAGGAGCAGTGCGGTTGGAGCCAACGTTGCTTAGGCTACGAAGCAGCCGCACACGCGAAATACGTGGTCGTTTGGAGAAGCGCGTCTCTGTCGGCAGCGATGCTGGCTCTTGCAGTAGCAACAGATCATGCGTTCGGTCATGTTTCAGTAGTTGCTCCACCTTTTGCGACTCTTCAAATTTCGCAGTCGCCGTCGATTCTGTTTCGTTTACTGCCGTCTCTTTGCAGTCGTTCTTGCACTTAAGCTTACCGTAAATATGGTGATCACTGTAGCTGGTCTGCGTACGCTTCAATTCACAGATGCGTTGCAAATCGAATGTCTCTTGCGTGCGAAAAACGTTTTCGTAGCCTTCGACGTTGTGTATGATCTCCAGCGACTTCTTGTGGCTGCCCTTGCATACGTTGCGTTGCAGCGAACTGGCTGAGCTGGCGGATAAAATGCGATTGATTTGCTTCAGCGAGCCGAATAGATTGTAAAATATGTTGCGAGTCAGAGAGCCACCACCGGTGGTGGGAGTAAAGGGCTGCGACGGCGTCGAAGTGTGGCCGGCAGCAGCGCTACAAACCGCAAATTCCGACTTTTCCCGTTTAACAAACGACTTCGATTTATATAATTTATCACTCAACTTGGACTTTAGCGATATCTGTTCGGTAGACACCTTAGTCAAGCCAAATGTTTTCGCAGACAATGTCAGTGGCACCGTTGATTCAATCGACTCCTCTGTCGTTGTCAATGCCGCACATTTACACATATCCTTTTCATTGTAGCTGCCCCTGCAACGGCCGCAAATATTCTCGTAGATGCCATCGACATTGTGACATGTCTTTATCTTCGTCGCTTGTGACTCGCCCTCTGAGATCAAACCGCCGCTGACGATATACTGGCAGAAGTGGCAGAGCTGACCACGCGCTTCGAAGACGCCATAACCGCAGCCCCGGCAGAGATTTTCGTATATGGGCGCATCAATCGTTGCTGCACGTCGAAAGTACTTATGCAACAGGTACCGTTTATTCGCCATTGCCGGTTGAAAATTCTCGTAGATATGCTCTTCGGTGAGACGATTTGAACGCTGCGTCGCCATTGTCAAATTGCCCTGCACGAGCGCAATGCCGACGCCGAAACTGCGCTCAAGATCGATGTTCACATCTTTAACTTTGCCGTTGTCACAATCACGTTGACTTTGTGCGGGCGTAGTTGAATGAAAGTGTGAAGTCGAAGTGCTCGTTGACATGGTCAAATAATTAATATTATTTTTGTTCTTGATATTCGTATATTTGTTATTGTTGTAGTTGTAATCATTCGTTTTCGTTTTTATTGGATTCCGTATTGCAATTTGTTGTTGTGCAAACTGTTACAATTACCGTATGATAATATCATTTATCGCTTACTTCCAAGAAATATCGACTCGTTTTACTCTGTATTCGTTGTTTTCTTGTTATACTCTTGCAAGAGTATACTAACAATGAAGTTTGGAACGCAGAGAAGAAGACATGTCCGACTACATAAAGTATACATATATATTCTAGATCAGTTCGATGAGACGAATTTGTCTGTCTGTCTGTTTCAAGACCATATACTTGCTCAGTTTTAACGATATTCAAAAAATTTAAAACCAGAAAATTGTCTTATCCTTTCAGGCAGCCTCTAGATAACAACCAGCTAGATCGGATCACTATAGATCCCATAGGAACAATCGGTCAAAAATAAGGTTTTTATTAAAGATACTCTTTTGTTTTTTAATATAAACAGACGAAACTTTGTAATTACGTGTATTTATGAATCCTTCACTTTATTCTTAAGTTTTATTAGAATCAGACATAAGGCCGTGTCACCGCCCATATAAAACCAGTTCGATATACCCTGTACCTTCAATTTGTAAGGACTGTTTGCCCTGCCCACTTTTTAATCGAAACAGATTTAATTTCCCTTCACTATCATACATATCAATTTTTACTCTTTTATACTAATTGGTTCCAGTGATATAACGTTTTCCTATTTTGCCCTACCCACTTTTAAATCGAAACAGATGTAATTTCCCTCCTCTTTTTACTCTTTGCCGTTTTCCTATTTTGCCAATATAGACCACGCTCATATTATGATTGAATCTTGTTACACTATATCCCAATATCATGTACACCAAATGTCATTCCTGTAAGTTATATGTTTCACGAGATATAAGCATTTTAAATTTGTACTATATGTGTGCGTGGCCACGCCCATTTTCTAGTCTACTTTTTTGGGTTTCAAGTCTGCAATATTTACTCCAAATTTGGTGTTACTATCTTACAAGACAACCGAGAAAATACGACTTTTGTAATATTTGACCCAAGGTACCTTCAGTTATTTGGCCCTCACCATCAAACTAAATCTCGGTGGGGAAATACAAAATAAACTTGATATGCGCAATGAATAACAGAATCGACATGCAAAGGAGTTTTGGTTCTATCTATTATAGTTTCCGAGATCGACGCGTTCACACAAGAATATATCTACTTATTATCGTCCCCTTTTGGATGGTTCATACATTTTCGATGTGCACAAAACTAAAATACACTTGTACCATAAGGTACAGGGTATAACTAGTAAGGGCGGTACATTTGTCCGGTTTGAATGAATAGTGATGGTAGTAATAGCTATCCATAGAAAATGATTCGTTTGATTGGCAGTTTTTGTGACTTTTTAATTCATTTTCACTTCTAAAACGCACTAAAAAATCCCAACCTTTAGATTTTTTTTCGTGTTTCTTCGTGCCGATTTTGCTCTTCACGAATCAACACGCCCGCCAATGGGGGCGACGAGATAGAAGATTGAAAAATGTTGTGTAGTATAATTGCATTGCTTACTTTAAAACAAATTATAAAATGGGCGTGGCTAAACCCCATCCTATAACCAATGGATGTACGGATAACGAAATGCTTCTATGGTGATTTTGTTGGCCTTTTTCGTGAAATACGATGGACAATACGGTGTTACAACAATTTAGAATTGATGGGAGAGGGTAAGATATAGCGGGAAAACATAACACCAACTCATATTACCAATATCATAGAGTTAATACTTCGTAGATGTGCTGATATTATAAAAAATAATGGGTACAAAACAAAATGTTAAAAAAGTTGCTTAGTTTTTGCACAGTCGTTTTCTTTTTATACCCTGCACATACAGTGTGTCAGGGTACATTAATATTGTTTGAACGAAATGTATGTAACGCACAGAAGGGAGGCAGGGGGACCCCATAAAGTATATATATTCTTGATCAGGACGACAAGAGAAATTGATTGAGCCATATCCGTCTGTCTATCCGTCCGTCCATCTGTATTCACCAATGGATCTCGGAAACTGTAAGAACTGTAGAGACTTGAAATTTGGAGGGTAGACTCGTGATGCTTGGCAGCAGATCAAGTTTATTTTTTTTTTTGCCACGCCCACTCCTTCCAGACCACCCAGCTCTACCCACTTTTTTAAATCGCTATAACTCAAACATCCAAAGAGTCGGTATGTAGACTCAGTATGAGTGGATCTACAAAACTGCATACCACAAAATCCCCCCTCTCTTTCATTTCCCCTCCCCCAGTTATTTTCTGTAAATTGCTATATCTCCAAAATTAACAAAGGTACGACCCTGAAAATTTGTATACAAGCTCAGTGATAATACATCTTAAAAACTGCATACCACAAACTTCCCCCCTCTTTGATGGCTACCCCTCAGAGACCAACAAACTTAAATTTTTTGTAAAATCCACATTTTTTAACCGATTTTCTTGATATTTTGAACACTATTTGAATAGGCGACGTCAGATCAATATGTTTCTAAAGATTGAGGATGTGGCACCGCCTACTGTGTGTGCAGGGTATTATATAGTCGAGTATACTGGACTATACCGCCCTTAATGGTTTTTACTTTATTTGGTTTTTTGTGATTTATTCACTGTTGATAAATTTATGTTAATGGAGTGTTATTGGGGATTTTAAAGGCACATATCAATAAATAAATAAATGCATTTGTGGTTTACCGGAAAGTATTTTTTAGAGTTCTAGACAACTTTCGGTTTTTTATTTTTAAAACTGTTGTCTTCTACATTGATCGGCGTATTTGGTTTTGTTCAATCGTCTCATAAGAATTCTTTATACCACATTTTTATACTCTTGCAAGAGTATATTAACTTTGTCCACCCTTGATCATATTCCAAAGTTTCATAAGAATCGAACATAAGGGAGTGGTACCGCCCATACAGAGAAAAACTTTATAATCCGATTTCTTTGTAAGCCGACGAGATAGAAGATCGCAAAATGAAGTGTAGAATGATTGTATTGTAACTTAAAAAAAAAAAAATGGAAAATGGGCGGGGTTACGCCTCTCCATGTACATAGACTTATATGAATCTTATTGGAAAAACTATTTTCCAATAAGAATAATTGAGAAATTTCTTGCAAGAGTATATAAGTTTCAGCAAAGCTGAAAATAGCTCCTTTACTGGTTTTATTTTTTTGCTTACTTACTGATTATTGTTGTTGTCGTTTTATTTATTTTTACTTTTTATTCTATACATTTTCAATGTATTTTGTTGTTATTATTGTTGTTTTTATACTCTTCACGTAGTGAAGTAGTATTATAACTTTGTCTTGAAGTTTGTAACACACAGAAGTGGCCAGACTAGTTGCCTGAAAGTTTAATTGCGATAGAACCATTGCAATTATGTTCTTAGGAAAACTATCTTGACCTAAAAATGGGTATGGCTGCGCCTACTTATAGCTAAAATCAATAATTTGCATATCTCCAGTACCCAATGAGCTAAAACAATGAAAATTGGTAAAGAGGCGACTAGGATAAAGTGAAAAAATAAGATTCAATCGATAAAATGGGCGTGAAACAAAAAAAGGTCGTGGAGAGTATATAAACTTCTACAGGGCCGAAGATAGCGTATTTACTGGTTGTTTTTGTTGTTTTTCGTTGTTATTTCTGCGACTTGATGGCTTCTACTACATTAATTTATATATATATGTATATATGTGTGTACATGCACATACTGCGTGTGTCTTTTTATTAATTATTTGTTCTCTTTTATATTCATGTTTTTTTTTCTCCAGCCCTGCACTGTTGATACCCTCTACACACAGTGTATCAGTCTATATTGTGTTTGTACAAGACGAAATGTATGTAACTCACAGAACGAGGGGAGGGGGACCCCATAAAGTATATATTTTCTTGATCAGGACGACAAGAGAAATTGATTCAGCCATGTCCGTCTGTCTGTTCGCCCGTCCTCGCCAATGGTTCTCGAAAACTATAAGAGCTGTGAAATATGAAATTTGGTGGGTAGACTCGTGATGCTCGGCAGCAGATCAAGTTTGAACGGTTTTGTGCCACGCCCCCTCCCATCCAGCACCAACCACATTTTTAAACTGGTTCATAAAGTATACATATGTACATATGTATGTATGTATATATTCTGGATCAGGACGACAAAGAGAAATTGATTAAGTCCTGTCCGCCCTCCGTCCGCTAGAGTCTTGAAATTTGGAGGTAGACATGATCACGGTTTTGTGCCATGCCCACTCCTTCTCGCCAAACCGGCACCGCCCACATTTTTAAAACCCTATAACTCCAACACCCAAATAGATAGAAACATGAAAGTCGATATGTAGACTCAATATATGTATGTAGCCCTACAAAACTGCATACCACAATTATTCCCATCCGCCTTCAATTCGGCTCTATTTAATGGCTACCCCTCAAAGACAAAAAAACTGACATTTATCGTAAATTCCACATTTTTTGATTGCTTTTCTTAATATTTTGAACACTATTTGAACGCGTTGGCGTGTGTGTAGGGTATTATATTGTCGATTATACTCGACTATACCGTCTTACTGGTTTTCTATGCTTAACTCTTGTTAACGCTTATTCGCAATCATACGTTTTTTACACTCTCTGTAGGTTTTTTTTATTTGTTTTCTCTGAAATGACTTTGTTCTCTTTTGCGTTATGTTGTTATTTGATTTTAACGCTTTATCGGGTGCAAAGCAATGTTTCGTATGTGATTTGGACTCTTTTCGTCTGCTCACGTACAACCACTACGCCAAGCTCTGATCTCGATTGCACTCACTCTCTCTCTCCCCCGTTTGACCTCTCTTTGCAACAAACGTTTTGTATTATTGAATCTGCGATCACATGTTTGAGCTGTCTTGTATTAATTTGCTTTGTATGCCATCTTGGGTGTGTGCGTTTATGTGTTTTGAATGTCTCCCTTCCCTTTCTCCTTTTTTCTTTCCATTCTTATTAAAATAAATTCTCATTTGCCAATGTCGTTATTGCTTTTTTTTGTTTTTAGTCTTCCACATGCTTTATGAGTCATGTTATTAAGCAAGTCGTTTATAACAACAACCATAACTTCATGGAATTCATCTTTCGAATCGCTCTCTTTCAGACAATTCTTATCCAAGTGTAAGAGCAATAGAGAAGAAACCACTGCCTTAAACCAGAGTCAAGTCAATATGATTTTGTTGCTGGCATTAAGCGATTTAAATGGCAAAAAAATAAAACATACCACACAATCATTGAACATTTGGGGTCTACAAAAAAGTATACTCATAAAAGTACACATTTGCTCTTTAAGCGTGTCCGCCTTATCAATTATTACATTCACTCTCTTTATGTACCTCTCTCACTGGGTAGCGTAATAATGCGCTTCTACTACGCCCTTTAATGACCTTTGTCTTTGCTCATTAAAAACATATTTCACATTTAAACATGACTTGTTTGTGAGAATGAATATAAAAGTTTAAAAGCATTTGAGTCATACGAACTTTTTAGCGTCTTTATTATGTATGTACATATGTTTTGTACACTTGTATTGAAATTAGAATTGAAATTTAAAGATTTAATTGAATATTACATATATGTATATTACTATTTACTGTAACTAACTAGTAGTTCAAATTTAATTACTATACTCATCTTGAAAACAAACTGAATTCAAGTACATTTGTTTGATCCGCGCTCATTTTCGTAACATTATACTAAGCCTACCACACAAATGTTCATGTAAAATCATATTGAGTTAAAATTTATCAAGAACTTATTGCTGTCACTTGAAATAAAAAGCTTTTTATTAAATTAAATTCGTACAAAGTATCTCAGCCGAACACAGATGCACACGCGCATATTTCAAAATACCCAAAACATTAGGGAACGTACCCAAATTACGTGACCTATTTTTGACAAAAAAGTTTTTCCATACAACGGTTTAAGTCATGTTCATTTTCTTCTTTTTTTCGTATGGGAGCTACCAATTCCAATGATCCGACCACGCTGGTTCCGACGAATGATTCATCGTAATAAATTTCAAGACTCTGTACAAAATTTCAGCTCGATTTCTTTAAAACTGAGGGACAAGTTTGCATACATACAGACAGACAGACGGACAGACGGATATGGCTAAATCAACTCGTCTTGTCGTCCTGATCAAGAATATATATATGTATGTATGTACTTAGAACAGTCGGAAATGAATATTTCAATATGTTACAAACTCCGTGACAAAGTTATAATACTATTCACATATGTACATACGTGAAGAGTATAAAAATTAGATAATTTGTAAACAATGCCTTCTTTGTATAGAATTTATAATTCTGTAGAAAACAAAAAAAAAACAGTAAGGACCTTATAGTCAAGTATACCCGACAATATAGTACCCTGCACACACGGAAGGTGGTACCACACTCATCTAGAAAAAACGGTATAAAATGGTATTTTAATCTTTTTCTTAGTGCTACAAAAAAAAGCTTAGAAAATAATTTTTAATTTTGAATAGAAATGTTGCCGTAAATTGAGCCAAAATGGAGATATGGTAAAAAAACTGATTTTGGAACCCATGTTTTCAAAATGGCGGCTCGAGCTCGAGTTAAAATTTGGAAAGAGCATCCAAAAATACATGAGAATGCTAATTTTCGAAAGTCCAGAAACATTTTCCTGACAATCCCCTTTTTTACGATCAAATGGCTGGAGTAACAGGAAAGTGTCTCATATTTTTTTTTTAATGAAATAGGCACACGGACGCACGCACAACGCTTTGACAACATAAAAAAAACAAACAATTTTAAAATCAAGACACTTGGCGGAGTAAGCGAGCGGCAACAACAATTTAAGTCGCCTATATAACTAACACTCGACCGACAATGATCAGCACAATTTCAAATTTATTAAAAACATATTTAAATTGTACAACGACATCAGCAACAATAACAACAATACAGTTTAAATGTTATTATATTTTTTTTGGAACACAAAACACACTCGCCGTCTCGAATACATTGCATGGAACTGAGACTGTTTTGAATTCGAAATTCAATCGAAGAACGTGATAAGCTTCATGAAACATTCCAATGCGATGCGATTTATCGTAATGTAAATTTATTTTCAGTTTTAGCTCAGTTCTGTTCTGTACTCAGTTTCAGTGCCAAGCTGAGTTGTTGTAAGCAACTTATGCATTGTCTTTCCTTTTTTTTTCATTTCATTTAAATATTTTACAAACTTCTTTGAAACAAAAATTAATCGCACAATAATAAATAAAAAACAATAATAATAAAAAAATATATACAAATAAAAAAAAAATAAAAGTTATATTTAAAGCACCGTTTGGATCATCAGTTTGAGACGCGTTCGCGAATTTCACAAAATATCAACTAAATTAAATTGAAGATGCATAGCACTTTTCTTGGCTTATCGTGGTGTGGCGCAGTTGATGTTGCTGGCGACTGCCGGCAGCGTAACGAAGATGCCATGCTGGCGTCGGCAACGCCCTCAGCGCCAAATGTATCTTAAATGCTGCTGTTGTTGTTGTTGCTGTTGTAAATGCCACATAGGGGGTAAATAAAGCTTGCTTGTTGTGTTGGGGGAGACTGAATTAAATGAATGAACGACACATCGAGCAAGTGAGGGAAAGAAAAGTAAAAGGCGCCAAACAGTCAACGAACATGCGAGCGAGCGAGCGAGTGTACCAATGAGCTAATGATCAATCGAACTAAGGAACGCACGACCGACCGAACCATCGACTTGTGATGACTGACTTATCAACAGACGTTCTGTGGGAATGACAGATCGAATAACTGACTCACTTTCTGACTAATTGAATGAATAAAGAGAATAACAGTTTAGTCGATGGCCGTGCCCAGTATCATAAACATCATCATCAGCAGCAGCGGGGAAGGCAACGACAGCAACCGAAGTAGTAACAGTAATTGTTGTTGTTGGTGATTACAGCATCGAAAGTAAGTTGTAAAAAAGGCGGCAGTAGACGTCATTAACACAAGTTGTTCTTTGAATTGTTATACTTTGAATTATTGGGTTTTTATATCAAATATTGCATAACCATATCATATCATAATCATCAACTTAATGTTTATAAACAATATAATATATCATCGAAACATCATCGTTAGTGGCTACCTCTGTCTATTTGTTTATTATATTAGGGGTGCCAGAGGGCAGAGCGTGACAATAACGTCGACCGAACGTAAACAACATCAACATAAACTGAGCTTTTGTTTAATGCTGTAAACAAGCGAGACAGCGGGTGTGCCATGAACGGACAGATAACGCAACGAAAAACCCAACGGGACGTAGAATGCCTTCTAACTGCCTTATGGCTGCATTCTTTTGCATGGATCACGCCTTTCGATTTCTTCTAATTTCCGATGGCGTCTATAAAGGCAATGTCCGCTTTTCACCATACATAGAATCTTCCACGTTCGCTTCTAAAAAAAGCGTCAGTCTCAGCAAAAAGACACAAGCATGGGTAGTTGTTGTAAAAACGGTACTGTTCTACGTTTACGTTTCTTGTCATACTTTGGCGTTTGCTGTTGTACTGTTTTGTTCGGACAGTTATTGTTCTATTTTTCATTTTGTTATACAATTGAGGACGTAGGTTCGAGTCCCAGCCGTGTCATCATAACAAATGTAATTAATGTGTTTGTTTTCTATAAAAATAATATCTTACGCATACCAACTCCCGCAACCTCTTCGTCTGCGCTAATATCCCATTCTATTCGCATGGCGGGGTAAAATGTGCAGCACGTTTCCCGTTAGGAAAATGTGATCGGACGGTTATAAACGAGCGAGAGCATAAATGGTACGACAATCCATACAAGTAAATTTTACTTTTCTTCAAATGGCAACAACAATAATAACACCAACGACAGACGCGACTACTGTACATTAACAATGAAATGCGTTTCATGCGCTTTGGACTCTTTTATAATGTATTAGATTAGGGTGATTAAAAAAAAATGCAAAATGTAAAATTAAACATATGCAAGGTCGTAGGCAGGTTTTCACAAAAGGTTGAGGGTGGGGGTGTCAATATCGAATGACCAGAAAAAGTATCGATATTTTTCAAAATAACAACAAACTAAACTACACTTAACCAAACAATTAAGGAAAAAAAAAAAATAAAAATGAATTTCGGTCCTATTTTGGACAGTCTGTAATTTTGTAGGTAGTGATCGTTTTGACAAACTTTGTAAGAAGGTTTTGTAGCTTGTAACTTCTAGTTTTTGAATCTTTGGAGTAACGGTTCTGATGTAATTCATAAAAAACAAAACAAAAAACAAATGTCAAAATTTGTTGTCTTTTTTGATTTGCTCCATGGACTTTGATAATTTTACTATCGATAATAGCCTGTTGATTCAGCGTTAATTTTCAATATTTCGATCGTTGCTACGATTTCTGTTCGCGGAGATATCCGCGATTGAACCAAGAAAGGTCTTTTTAATTTGAATCGATATCTCAGCAATGAATGAACGCACAGGAATAGAGAAGACAGTTTTGGAAACTGGTGAAAACTTCCCAAAAAAATGGAAAAAATTGAGTTTTTCTGTACCACATTTTGTCTCTAATAGATTTTGAATATTAACAAACTTTTAAACAATATCATTAACGTAAAGTATCTCATTACTGACCACTTTTTATTATAGAACTCACAACTTTAACCAGCAACTTTAACGAGACGGTCAAAAAAATGTGTTCACACATTTGCGTAGTTAACGTTCATAATACGACTTTTATAATATTTTACCCGAGGTACCTTCACCCTTAAACTAAGTCTCGGAGGGGAAAAACAAAATAAACTTGATCTGCGCAATGAATAAAAGAATCGACCTGCGAAACAATTTTGGTTCTATCTATTATAGTTTCCGAGATCGACGCGTTCATACAGACAGACGGACGGATATGTCTAAATCAATTTCTCTTTTGATACTGATCAAGAATATATATACTCTGTATAGTCGGAGATGTCTCCTTCTGGGTGTTTCATATATTGTCAACGTGTATTGTACCATAATACATAATAACAGCAACAACTACTGTAGCAATAATATACAAGAAGATGCAGAATGAAAATAGCGCAGCTTCAATATTTGTACATATGTATGTATGTACATAAAGACACACAAATTGGACTGAGTGGCGCACGCAACAATGCAAATTTTTAATATTATTTGAATACCAAGTGATAAACAAGCCGACGCCGGCTGCAAAAACAACAGCGGCAGCACTGCATTGATGAGCTGTCCCGCCGTTGCCTCTTTTTAAATTTTACTTATTTTTTTTTTTTACAATATATACATATATAATAGTACATATATTTTCCCCCATTTACATTTTTTCTTATAAATATGTTTGCATGCATACATATCCCGCATCCACAGCAGCAGTAACAACAACGACAACAACAACAGTTACACTCATTGTACTTAATTAATTTAGTTCAAAGATCAGAAACCCGAGATGGCTCGTCATCTTCTTTATTGCACTTTATTGTTTGTTACTGAATGTATTCGATCGTTCGTTGTTGCTTTTAGCAGCTTTAAGGGGTGCATCGTCTATTGAAATCCCTCGTTTTGTATAGAAAAAAAAAGTAAACAACCAGAAAGGAGCTATTTTCGGCTTTATCGAAACTTATATACTCCAATTATTCTTATTGGAATTTATAGTTTCTTTAATAAGAATTTAAAGATGAAGGGGCCCATTTAAAACTCTAGGATGAGTTTGCAGACAAACGGACCAACACACAGTGGTCCATGTTATGATAGAGGCTTGAAACTTAGATCAAAATTTACTTATTTTTATTGTAAAATGATAAAAATTAGCCGGATCGGACTACTTTATAATATAGCTGCCATAGGAAATATGTTTTTGACCGATCAAAAATTATGAAAAACAAGACAACACAAAAAATCGTAGGCTTGCTACAGGGTATAAATACACCACTCAACAGGGCACTAATAAAACAATAGTTTTAAAACAATTGGTTTACATATAACTATATAAAAATCGATTAGATATATGTCTGTAACATTCATAATAATTTACGGTTATTAAACGCGATTTAATAATTTTAATTTAATTTTTTTACAAGAGATAACTTTCAAACTCCGTTCACTGCACAGTTCAAGTGTTTTTGTTGGCTCCCTTCTCTCGCTATTCGTAGCTCGTACGAATGGGATAGAGCCAAAATGAAATTACCGATTGTTTTATTGTTCTTTTAAGACATTTTTTTTTTCACACGCAGTGGAAAAATTACAACTTTTTGTTTTTTATTTTTGCCCTATGAAATCGACCACTGAGCAACTCGTCTCTTCGTGATGATATATAGGAGTGTTGCATGAATGTATTTGAGACCAAGTATTTTCAAATGAACTCGAAAATTAATTTCATTTGTAATTGAAACTAGTAAGGACGCTATCATCAGCCTTGCTGATGATTGTATTACTATTCACGCTTTTTTTAGTGCCACGCCCGTTTTTTTGAATGCATCTTATTTCTCTTTATCTTAATGGCCTATACACAAATTTTCATTGTTTTTGCTCAATGGGTCCGGAGATATGCAAATTATTGATTTTGGCTAAAAGTGGTAGCCATGCCCAATTTTTTGTCAAAATAGTTTTCATTCCTCCCTAAGAACATAACTGTAAAGTTTCAAGTCAATTGGTTCAAAAACAAAAAAGTTTTCCATACAACGATTCAAGTTTTGTTCACTTTTCTTCTTCTTTTCGTATGGGGGCTACCAGTTCCAGTGGTCCGATATGGCTGGATCCGACAAACGAGTTGACTGCACGAATAAGAAGTCTCTGTGCAAAATTTCAGCTCGATATCTTCAAAACTGTGGGAGGAGATTGTATATATACAGACAGACGGACATGGCTAAATCAACTCGTCTTGTCGTCCTGATCAAGAATATATATACTTTATATAGTCGGAAATGAATATTTCGATCTGTTACAAACTTCAGCACAAAGTTATTATACTATTTCACATACGTGAAAAGCATAAAAATTTTCATCGCTTTCGTTTCTTATTTGTCTCTTCGTCCTTCGCATCCACAAATCTCTCAAAGCAAGACAGCCAAAGCAATGTAGTGAAAGGGTGATGTGGGGCATATAAGTGTGAGTGTATTGTATTTTTTGTTTGTTGTTGGCGATCCCCAGCAAAACTTTTATGCTTAACAAATGCCCATTTGACGAGCATTTTCAGGGTATAGGATTCACATGAATGTAACTCCTTTTCTATACGAAAACACGTATCGGGCGCCGATTTTTTCATCGTTTTTGTTGTTAAACAAACACGTTGAACGTTCGATTCGTTCGGATATATGTTTGACTGTTACTGTTTGACTGTTATTACTCTGCTGTTACTATTCTGTTATTTGCAGTATTTTAAGGTCCGCTGTTGCTGTACTGTTCGAATTTAATATCAATTAAAAAAATGTTCATATTTTCAAATTAATTTTATTTTAAAAATTATAATAGAATAATAATTCATAAATGAAGTATTATTATTTTTTGGTCATACTCCCTATCGGGAGTCTGAAGCACAAATTCCTCCACGCGTCTATGTTTTGGGCGCGCCTTCGCCAGATGGTAACACCAAGTGTAGACTGGGCTTCCATCACCTAGTCTTGCCAACGCAACCTGGATCGTCCTCTCCTCCACTTCCCGACAATCTCCGCATCAAATACCTAACGAGCCGGAATGACTTCTTCCATACGTGCGATGTGACTCAGCCAGCAAAGTCTATGAAGTTTCATTCCATTGAGTACGTCAGCATCATTGAATTATTTATTGTTTATTTGAAATGACATCTAACGCCTGGGTTGTTATTATTATTCCTATTATTCAAATTAAGCAAAGCAGAAATATTTCGTCCCTCCAATTTCGCTTTTCAGTTATATCAAATACGAAGTCTTGAAGTTGGTTGCTCTGACTTCGTGTGTTTTTCGTTTTTCACAAAAGCATTCAATCACCCTTCAGACCAGCATCCAGTTCATGCCTAAGTTGGGAACAAAATTTGTTTTTTTTTCGTTTTTACACAAAAACATTCAATAAGCCTTCAGACTAGCATCCAGTTCATGCCTAAGGTGGGAACAAAATTTGTTGTTTTTCGTTTACACACAAAAGCATTCAATTTACCTTCAGACAAGCATCCAGTTCATGTCTATGTTTCCAACATAATATGTTGTTTTCGATAAACATCCAGTTCAAATGCCGAAGCGCATTCAGTGTAGGTCATGAATGTGTTACATGCATTGATGCTGAATCGAAGTTGTGAATTTGTCACTATGATCCCAAAAATTTCGCTGGGTTAATATGTATATATACACTAGGGTATCCCTTATTTTGCAAGGTTTTTATTTTTTAACGCATATTGGCTAGTTTTGTTCAATCTACTCTAAAACACTCCCATGATTTTTTGTTGTTTTTTTTTGGACTTTCTCAAACAAGTTACACCGGCACTTATGGTGTACGAGTACTACAAATAATACGCACAATTTCTGTGGAACTTAAAAGCAATACAAAAATTATATTTTTGATTGGTGAGATAAATCTCCAAATAACGGGTGTTAAGTTTCTATCTATCCGTCAAGTTCTCGCAGTTTTATTTTTTAAGATCCGCGAAGTGAAATTAAATGAGTTAAAGCTTAAACCAAATTGTAAAATTGAAACCTTGAAAAGGAAGTATCCTGATTTCCATTATATAAAGTTTATCTCTTTGGTAATAACACGGAATACTTAAATTTGTCTTTTCAATAATATTCATCTAAAATATAATTATTTGGCGTCCCCCAGTTGTATTTAAAAAAAAAAAACATCTAAAATCTTCTTTCATTAAACTTAAGGGCTGAGTCGGCACGTGTTAAAATTAACATAAGAAACTGAAATTTTATATTTAGGTTAAGTAAAGGATAATAAACAGAAATAGCGGGTATGCGTTTTCAATAATATTTATTAAAAATAATAATTGTGTAAAAAAAAAATTATTATTTATGTGACTATTTTTTTGTAACCCCTTAAGTATAATCACTCTCTGACCTGTTGGGGGGAATTTATTTGCGTTATGCGAGCTATGCCCCTACTCACAGTCATGTGCGGTCGGAGAAGTGAAGTTGTGAACGTCCAACCATTGTAGGGAGTCGTCAACCAGAAATAGAATTCCCGGAACCACGAAGATACCGACAAACTAAGATGCTAAGTGCAAACGGTGGGATTTCAGATGAGAGGATCTCATACAATTTACTGTAATTTGCGCATAGGACGCGTAGGGCAAAGTTAGTTATGCATCTCTGTAAGGCTAGGGGAACATAATTCCTAGTTGTACGTCTTGGGACACAAAAACTCTGCTGACTAAGAAGGTCGGTAGAATCAATTAAGCCAACAACAAGTTTGTGAAGAAACACGGTTCCTAATACCATTATGCGATGAGCCAATGATGGAAGGTTAATAAGAAGGAGCCTATCTTGGTATGAAAGCAACCTTCTGCTAGGATTCCAGTTGAGGCCACGAAGAGCAAATAGGAGGAATTGTTTCTGTACTGTCTCAATACGGTCTGAATGGATTTTATACTGTGGTGCCCAAACACAGCAGCAATTTTCAAGAAGTGGGCTAGGATTCCAGTTGAGGCCACGAAGAGCAAATAGGAGGAATTGTTTCTGAACTGTCTCAATACGGTCTTAGTGGATTTTATACTGTGGTGCCCAAATACAGCAGCAATATTCAAGAAGTGGGCGTACGAGTGACGTAAAAAGAACTTTTGTGATGTACGAGTCATTAAGTTCCTTAGACTAACGTTTAACGAATCCAAAAACCCCTTTCGCCTTGTTAACAACAGTAGGAATTTGAAGACTAAGCAGTGTTTGAAAATGCTATGTCATTTTATAGTTTTTAGTTTTGACTCTTGCTCTTGCTCTCACTTGAAGATAGCAGTAGCAGGATGCTTAGCAAAAAATATAAACTTCGTTGCTGTGACTCTGCTACATACTGTGTTCGGTTGGAACACGAAGCAAAAAGCAAACAAAAAACTCCTATGAAATACTATTTGTAATCGTAGCAAAAGCAAAATTTCGGTAGTAATCAGAAGCAAAGCAAACAACATTTTTTCAAGTATGCTATTGCTTTGACTATTACTACAGTAGGAACTTCTACGTCTCTGCTATAGCATTAAAAGTTAAGACTTCTGTTACTTAACATATTACAAATTAATATGCTTAGTACAAAAATATATGGCAGTCATAGCAGTCTAATATTTTTATGGCAAACAAATAATCATTGTCAACAGTTCAGTTTAGTTCAGTTCGAGTAAAAATGACTTCACGCAATAATTTTATCAAGACTAAATATTTCGATCCCAGTGGCGATGATGGGTTCACTGAAGTTAAGTTTTGGGTCGAAAATAACACCAAAGTCGTTAAATTTGGAAACACGCACTACACGCACGCACTTACAACAGTTTAGATATAACAAATTAGATAAACATCAACAGTGTAGTGAGTTCAGATCAGATTGCAATTGAATATGTGAAGACGGGTTAAATCTTACTTAAAGAATAGATTTTAACGTGTCTTGTTTCGATCTTCCCTATCTAATCTTGATCAAGTCACAACTGGTGTTCCTCAAGGTAGTCATCTTGGACCACTTTTATTTAATCTCTTTATTATTGATCCCCCACTAGCGTTATTGTATTCTCACGTTTTAATTCAACAACAGGAGAGCATGACTAACCGAGTCAGAAGCTTTACTGAAATCAGTTAACGAAACCACGATTAACAAGGCAAGTGAATTCCAGTAGGTTAGTAACGGCTGACCTCATTTTAAGGAACCCATGTTGAGATGAGGAAATGACGGGTTGGCAGAAATTTTGAATACTACCTATGACAATTTTTATACTCTTGCAAGAGTATTACCTCGTTTATGCGACAGCTAAAGCGCTTTAACTCAATGCGCACTAACTAAAAACGCAGTGTTTATGCGAGAACCTTAAAGCGCATTAGCTTAATGTGCTTTAAAAGCTGTCATGATGAACAGCTGATCAAAACAAAACAAAAAAGTGTTGCTATAAGAAAACAATTGAATAATGTTATTTTACAAGAATAACGTTATATGTAAAAATCACATATATTGAATAAAATATGAATTGATAGTCTCAATATTAGTTTTTAGAAATGTTTAAACATTTTTTTTTGCAATATAATAGAAAAACAGAGCTAAAAAAAAATTTTACAATAAAAAAAATTATATTAATTCATCAATATGGCATCACTGACCACTGTTACACATTAGGTACCAGCTGATTTTTAATGCGCATTAACGAATGTCGCGTTTATGCGATACTCTTAAAGCGGTTTAACTCTGTTAGGTCGCTTTTAAAAAGCGCTCTACGCTAATGCGCATTAAGGCGTTTATGCATGCGTTTTTAATTAGTGCGCATTGAGTTAAAGCGCTTTAAGGCTCTCGCATAAACGAGGTATATATTAACTTTGTCGTGAAGTTTGCAACGCAGAGAAGGAGATATCTCCGAATATATAAAGTATATATATTCTTGATCAGCACGACGAGACGAGTTCATATAGCCATGTCCGTCTGTCTGTCTGTCCGTCTGTCTGTTTCAATGCGAACTCCTCCCAGAGTTTTGAAGTTAGCAAAAAAATTTAAACGCATAAAATTTTCTTTTCCTTGCAGGCAGTTTATATGTAGAAACCAGCCTGATCGGAATACTATAGGATATAGCTGCCATAGGAACGATCGGTTAAAAATGAGGTTTTTGTTAGAAAAACTCTTTTGTTCTCAACTATAAGCAGATGAAACCTTGCAATTATGCGTTTTTAAGAATCCTTGACCATATTACAAAGTTTCATAAGAATCGGATATAAGGGCGTGGCACCGCCCATATAAAGAAAAACTTAAAAATGTGATTAAGCAGACAAGATATAAAATCGTCAAATTAAGTATAGATTGATTACATTGTATTCTTTAAAAACAAATTTGAAAATGGGCGGGGTTACGCTTCTTTATCTTAATAAACTTAATAAACTTATAAGATTCTCTTTGGAAAAACTATAAGACGGATTTTCCAAATGCCTGCAAGAGTATATAAGTGTCAGCAACGCTGAAAATAGCTCCCTTACTGGTTTCAAGTAATTTGGGTATAGAGGACAATTTGGAAATACCCCGATTATTAGTGACACCCGATTGTTTACTTTTTTTATGGAGAGGAATGATAAAAGAACCCTCCACATCGGCGGAAATGAACCATATAGGAGCGAAAGATTAAAAGCTTATGTAAGGGCTTACAAAGAGAGTTTGCACACATTTTAAGCACACAACTTGGAACGTTATCAGCACCAGGGGAATAGGATTTTTTTAGAGACATCAAATTTTGGAGAATATGCTGCTCCGCAAATAGAGGTACAACAAAATTATTAATGCAATGAATATGATATGGGTATAGGGAATGCGTAAATTCTGCAGAATAGTACGTCGTTTGTAAGAACTCTGATTTTAGTTTTTTTGGAATTGCAAGGTGATAAGTAAACCATGATGGCCTTAACGTTGCTAATGGCGGAGGACACAATGGAACACAAGATGCAAAGATAGCATTTAGAGTATCATAAAAGATCTCAGTAGATTAAGACATATTGCCACAACATATTGACCAATCAGTCTCATTAATGAGCGAATTGAGTTGCACAAAATTAGCTTTACGAAAACAAAGATGACCTTGAGGAGAGGGTACAAGAGATAAGTTAGTGATGCAAAAGGAGATTTCGAAAGTAGGGTGGAAAGATCACTCAGGTAGAAAGTTTGAATGACCAAAAGATGTTAAGAAAATTAACAATAAGAAAATCCCTATCATGGGTGAGGTCATAAATTCATTTAATCGCTGTTGCATGTTTTGAATGTCTTTTCAGGTTAGAACCAGGCGGAATGTATGAACATGAAACATAGATGGACAATTGAGCAAAACTAATTTTTATACAGATGAATTCATTACCATCAGCCAGGTTCGTAAAGACGCGTTCAGAGCGAAGACTAGAACCTACAGCAATAAGAAACCTCCACGACGATCAGGGCGGTCACGTCTATAGGAAACATATCTATTGCAGAAGATCTCATTGTTCAGAACACTAGCCATGTTTCCGTGAAGACAATAATATAGACATCCAATGAAATCTATTTTTTTGCAAGTTGTAAAGTTTAGACAATAGGCCCCTTACAGGCTGTGGAGGAGCAAGTTGGGAAAAGGTGATAAGGAGACTAGAGGCAGCTCAAAGTCATAAAGCATCAAACTCAGAAGCTAGTTCAGAAGATAACTTGTGCAGGTTTAAAAATTTATCACGCACCCGCCGAAACATGATCGAAAAATCCGTTTGCCGCTTAGAGCATGCCGGGCTGTAATTCCAGCACACTTAAAATGGCAAACATTCGCTCAAAGCCAGCAAAGAATGGCACATTTATTGTCCCCATCGAAATTGTTTTTGTTTTTGCACAAAATGTTGCAACAACTCATGGTGGACAAGGAATAATCGACGAAAATGAAAGTAGCAATACAAATAGAAAATTAGCAGGTGATGGATAGAAGTCTGAACACCCTATCGAAACAATGTAGTATAAACGGGGTATTGGAAAGTGAGATGAGCAATTAACACAAGAGAGCAAGACCAGAAAGTACACAAACAAATGCACTTGACCCACTTTTTAATCTTCGAAAATATATGCAAGCAGGTTGGCATAGTTGTTAAAAACAAAATATTTTTTTAGTTGCTTCGGCGAATTCAAGTTGTTTGTTTTCAAGTTGAAGGCAAATTTATTAAGGAAAACATTTAAATTGGTAAATTGTTTAACCCATTTCCGGCCATTACACCGGCTCAGGTACGAAAAAACCGATGAGCCGTAGCTCCAAGCAGAAAAAAAAAATTTGCAGTTTTATTGCGTTGTTTCATAATGTACAATGTGCGCAGTAGACACATGAACAAAAACTGGCGATTAGTAATAAGGGTTATCTCAATCCCAAAATCCTTTAATGTTTGATACATATTTATCTATAACAACTTCAGATAAGGCTAAAATCAACGAAATCTCCTAAGAGGAGAAAGACATTTCTGGGACACCTACATTTTAAAAAGGGTTGTTTTCAGGGCTAAATCAGTTTTAGGAGTTTTTCAGAACACTCCTGATATACTTTGTACAGTCGGAGATGTCTCCTTCTGGATGTTAAAAACTTCGTGACAAAGTTATAATACTATTCACATACGTGAAGAGTATATAAAAAGTTAACTTTTTTATTGGAATTTTCAACAACATACCCAATTCTTACAAATACGGCATCTTTGAGTTGCATTTTTCAACTTTGGTGAACAATAAAAAAAAAGACCCAATATGATCTCTCCCAAATTTTTAAAATATGTTTATTATACACTCATAATCAAAATAATAGATACACTTGCTTGTTTCAACTTTGATTCAAAATAAAATGAACAAAATTTTGTTGACGCAAGCACAAAACGTGCAGAAACGTAACATCCCAGCAGTTTTTTTTAAATACTGTCTTTACCGGTTCTGGAAGCATTCCAATAGGTTGTAGGAAGACCAGCCTAAGCACTCGGAACCTACCTGCTTTCGTGGGACAATTTGCTACTATACGTCGATGCCATTTCACATTGACAAGGAACGACCCGAGCATGAGAGTCGCATTGCACACTGCTTGTAGCAGCGAGAGGGAACGACACAAGCATGCCATTTGCGGTTCCCAAGCCACGACTAACGGAATGGGCACTAAGCCATCGCGACGCGACTGAGAACGACGCGTCGCGACATCTGTTATTGTACAGGCTACAATAGCAGACTTTCAATGTTATTCCTTTTATTTGCAATTTGAATTTGCGTTTGCTGTTCGTTTTGCTTTAAAATAGAGGTCTCGGGTTCTATTCCCAGCACGGCGTGATTTAAATAATTATTTTTTTGTTTTCATTTTATAAAACAGATGCTTTGCAATAAATAAATATACAAATGTCAAAATAAAAAAAAAATTAAAATATTAGGAATGAACTACTATATTTAATTTTGAGTATTATTATAATTTTTTTTTTGCCCAATCTATTATTATTTTGTTTTTTTTTCGAATGCTTCCAGATTATCAGTTTCAATTTTTCCTATATATATTCAGAAGTTTTGATTGCCAAGCAAAATTTTTGGGATCATAGTGAAAAATTCACAACTTCGATTCGGCATTTGAACTCGATGTTTATCGAAAAACAACATATGTTGGAAACATAGACATGAACTGGATGCTTGTCTGAAGGCAGATTGAATGCTTTCGTGTGTAAACGAAAAACAAAAAATTTTGTTCCCAACTTAGGCATGAACTGGATGGTAGTCTGAAGGCTGATTGAATGCTTTTGTGTAAAAACGAAAAACACACGAAGTCGGAGCAACCAACTTCAAGGCTTCGTATATAATAGAAAAGCGAAAGTGGAGGGGCGAAATATTTCTGATTTGCTTAATTTGAATAATAGGAATAGTAATAACAACCCAGGCGTTAGATGTCATTTCAAATAAACAATAAATAATTCAATGATGCTGACGTAGGCAATGGAATGAAACTTCACAGACTTTGCTGGCTGGGTCACATCGCACGTATGGAAGAAGTCATTCCGGCTCGTTAGGTATTTGATGCGGAGATTGTCGGGAAGTGGAGGAGAGGACGATCCAGGATGCGTTGGCAAGACTAGGTGATGGAAGCCCAGTCTACACTTGGTGTTTCCACCTGGCGAAGGCGCGTCCAAAACATAGACGCGTGGAGGAATTTGTGCTTCAGACTCCCGATCGGGAGTTGATGACCAAATAATAATAATACTTCATTTATGAATTATTATTCTGATATAATTATTAAAATAAAATTAATTTGAAAATATAAATATTTTTTTAATTGACTTTAAATTCGAACAGTACAGCAACAGCAGAGCTAAAAATACTGCAAATAACAGAATAGTAACAGCCGTGTAATAATAGTTAAACAGTAAAGCTCTGTTTACATTAGAGATTTTTTGTGTAGATATCTCAACACAAAGTGTAGATAAATTACGTTTTATGTTTACACTGAATTGAAAATCTACGAAATTTTTCTTTCGAGAAGATAAATTTGGAAAATATCTACATTGCTATCTACAACGTGTTTACATTGACTACACTTTCGAGCAGAATGTAGATAATGATAGAGGGCGCTACATTAGAGATTTTTTGTGTAGATATCTCAACACAAAGTGTAGATAAATTACGTTTTATGTTTACACTGACATTAAAAAATTATTTCCAAAAATAAATTAACAAAAAAAATTAGAAAAGTTGGAAATGCGCCAGAGACAATATGCATCAACAAAATCGACTGTGGAAGAAATCATAGATCACAAAAATAAATGCTAGGAATGCTGAGAACGTTGGATTTTACCAGCAGTTATTGTAGGAGTTGAAGGAAGGAGTCGCAGCTGTGTGCCAACATTTTTTGAAGAATGACATTGTCAAATTATTGATATTATTGAGTATGGGTACACCATACATTCAAAAACAGTACACTCGCATCCGTCATTTGATATAATAATATCGATATAATATTTATATATACACATAATCGCATTTCCCACGCATTTTTTTTTTTTTTTGGTGAAGGGGCCATTTTATTCTTTGTGTTTGTTCTTCCTTTGATTCTTTTTCCCAAATTGGGACGAATTTTTGGAAGTGTCAAACGTGACAAATGAATCATCGATATTATTTTTATGTGAAAATAACAATGTAGAGAAAAAAATTTGTTCTGTTGCTTAACAAACTTGTAGACACAAATCGAGACTGTTTTATCTACTCTGAAAGTTGTTTACACACACTACTCATTGTGTAGATAAAAATTTGTTGTAGAGACAGTGTAGATAAATCTACAGGGTGTTTACACTTGTAGACATGAGATTTTTGTCTAAATCTACACAAAAAATCTCTAGTGTAAACAGAGCTTAACAGTCGAACATATATCCGAACGAATCGAACGTTCAACGTGTTTGTTTAACAACAAAAACGATGAAAAAATCGGCACCCGATACGTGTTCTCGTATAGAAAAGGAGTTACATTCATGTGAATCCTATACCCTGAAAATGCTCGTCAAATGGGCATCTGATAAGCATAAAAGTTTTGCTGGGTGGTTGTTAAAGACATTGATTAATATATTTTAACTTACTTGAATTACTTGCATTACACACCGTTTTTTGTTGCCCTTACTGAGCATTGAACCCAGGCTCTTCGATTTGTAAGCCTCCGCTCAACTCATTGAGCAACAGAGACTTGCATATGCAACACATTAAATTAAGAATAGGTCAGTTAGAGGAGGGAAGCGACATTTCGTCCGTCGGCGAAACAGTGCGTTTGCTTGTTACTGTTGTGGCCTGCGTCGAAAACTAACCTCAACCAACCCATTCATCCACAAAACATTTTGCGTGTGCGTAAGCTCACCCTCCCGTAAACTCTTCACCATCATTTCCAACTTTTATTTCTCTGTTACTTTTTCTCTGCCATCGCGACGCGTCGTCACTAACCTTTCCCCTGCTACCCTTTCTCTACAACAAAAACTTGCGTCGCTGCTTTTTCGACGTCGCACAGAGGGGCCTTAGATACATTCAGTTTGCAAAAATCAAAAATTTCATTAACGCTTTCGATAAAACAAATTTATGTGTCTGATAGAGAATTTTCCATAGATTAAGGAAATATTAACCGTAACGAAATCGGATTTATAGTTTGGAAGATATGCGCACTCAAAGTTGACCTTTTTTTCAACTTTCAATGACATACTAATTTTTTTTGAAAATTTGGCGTCTTTGAGTTGGAATAAAAACGAAATTATAACTCGAATCATTATCGAATTGAGTTCTATTCTTAGGTAGCCATATTATAGTGTTATACTATAAATACCAAGTCTTTAGCATTTATAGTTTACTAGGGGAGGCTGTTTTTCGAACTATCTATTTTTTGGGTATTTTTCAACTTTGGTGGACAATTAAAAAAAACGTTAATATATGACAATCGTCAAATTTTGCAGTTATGTTAACCTATGTTCAAAATTTCAGCTGCCTTTATTTGCCTGTTTGGTTTTTAAAGCAAAAAAACGGCCGCAACCTCACACAAAAAATCAATGAAAAAGGCGCTGCCGCAGGTATAAGAAGAAGAATACACAGTAGGTAGTTTCGCTGTTACAGCTTTAATATGTTAATAAAATTAACATATTTTGTTATTGGAAGCAACTAGTTATATTATGCAAAGCAGGTGGTTGTAAAATGGATCGGGGCGGTACAAAGCGGGGTAAAATGGCTTTATTTTCTTCATTTTGTATGGCAGGTGGCAGTTTCAGTGGTCCGATCTCAGTGATACAAATGTGCATATTACTTGGGTACGTAAAAAGATTACATTTTAAATTTCAGCCTTCTATGTTTTCATACAACGACTTCAATTTGCTTCTCTTCCTCTTCTTCATTTCGTATGGCAGGTACCAGTTCCAGTAGTTCGATCTCAACGAAACTTTCAGACATTTGGTCCGGGTACCTTAAACTTCCAGTTGTAAAATTTCAGCCCTCTATCTTCAAAAATAAAAAAGCTTTTCATACAACAAATTAAGTTTTGTCCATTTT
The DNA here is from genome assembly GCA_034638295.1 of Phortica okadai. Taxonomy (NCBI): domain Eukaryota; kingdom Metazoa; phylum Arthropoda; class Insecta; order Diptera; family Drosophilidae; genus Phortica; species Phortica okadai. The sequence continues at coordinate 33,926,985 of CM067848.1, read as the reverse complement.
TCTTCTTCTTTTCGTATGGGGGCTACCAGTTCCAGTAGTCCGATCATGCCGATTCCGACATATGAGTTGATCGCACAGAAAAGAAGACTCTGTGCAAAATTTCAGCTCGATAACTTAAAAATTGTGGGAGATATTGTATAAATACTGATAGACATTCAGACGGACATGGCTATATCAACTCGTCTTGTCATACTGATCTAGAATATATACACTGTGTACAGTCGCAAATTCGTAAGTTTATAAAAAATGGAAAACTAGCCATTTTCTGACTCTAAAGCTGCACCGAAAACAAATTCTGACTTTGACAACCTACTACGCCGCTCCCAGATATTGTAGCGTATTGAAAGATGGCTCGTTTTCCCTTCCCTTTTAAATAAAACTTATTTCATGCAATTATCTTTATTTGTTCAGAAGATATGATTTTTGCAATGGAAAAACTCAGAAGGCCCCACTGTGCGTCGTGTTTTTGACGACGGCAACTGTAGTTCCACTCCGCATGTACACTCGTTGCAAGCGGAATGCTTGGTTTGTGGGAGTCATATCAACGCCAAAAAGAACGCGTTGCTTTGGAACTACGGTTCCTTAAAAAACTGCTGGGTAGTATTATGACTGTCATAGAAGGAGACATCTTTGACTATACAAAGCTATCGACCTGAAATTTTGCAGCGAGTCTTCAATTTTACCACCATAAATCATTTATCGGAACCGCCATGATCGGACCATTAGAACTGGTACCCCAGACAAAATGAAGAAGAAAAATTAACAGAACTTAAACCGTTGTATGGAAAACTTTTTCGTTTTTGAAGATAGAGGGCTGAAAAAAACATAAGCAAACATAGTAGTTTTACGTACGCAGACTAAATTTCTGGAATTCTCATTAAGATCGGACCACTGGAACTGGTACTTACTATACAAGATGAAGAAGGGGAAGAGACACAAGAATTAGTTGATAGGAAAACTTTTTGTTTATTAATCAGTTGACTTAAAACTTCTCAAGCTAATATCAATAAATTGTAAGTCACCATATCAGCTAAAACAATGAAAATTGGTATATAGGCTATTAAAGAGAAATACGATTCAATCGAAAAAATTAGCACAAAAACCAGTAAGGATTGGAGTCGACAGACTCCGACATACCCTGTACCTTCAATTAGTAACGACTGTTTGAAGGCGTGGCCCCGCCCACTTTTTCATCAAAATAGATTTCATTTCCATTTAATATCACACATACCTTTTTTACACTTTTAGACCAATTGGTTCCAGAGATACAACGTTTTTCTATATGTGGGCGTGGCAACGCCCATTTTGTAATTGAATCATGTTATATTCAATCCCAATAGCATACATGCAAAATTTCATTCTTGTAGGTTTTATGTTACTAGAGATATAAGCGTTTTAAATTTGTATTATAAAGGGGTGTGGCTACGCCCATTTTTTTCTTGTATCTTCTTGGGACTCGTTTCAGCTATATATATTCCAAATTTGATGATCCTATCACAAAAGACAACCGAGATAATACGACTTTTGTAAATTTTTTTCCCGAGGTTGCTCCAGTCATTTGCCCCTCACCCCTAAACGAAGTTTAAAAGGAGGAAAACAAAATAAACTTGATCTGCTTAAGAAATGACAGAATCGAAGTGCGAAAAGCTTTTGGTTCTATCTATTATAGTTTCCGAGATCTAGGCGTTCATACAGACGGACAGACAGACAGACGGACATGGCTATATCAACTCGTCTTATCGAGCTGATCAAGAATATATATACTTTGTATAGTCGGAGATGTCTCCTTCTGGGTGTTACATACATTGTCGATGCTGACAAAACTAATATACCCTTGTACTATAAGGTACAGGGTATAAAGAGCGTGAACAGTATATAATCTTCAGCAAGGCTGAAGATAGCGTTTTTTATACTCCTGCAAAAAGAATATATTTACTTTGCCATGAAGTTTGCAACGCAGAGAAGGAGACATATCTATTTCGTTTAGCTGCCATATGAATCATCGGTTAAAAATGAGGGTTTGTCTTCAAAAACGGTTTGATTTTTAAACTACCACTTTAATTTTTTGCACAAAAAAAATTTAGACGTCAAAAAAGGCACCTCGCTGCAAGCAGAGTCGACAGAAGACTGTATAGTGGACAGTATGAAATCAATATTTTTTAGGTGTAGATCAGACGACTATAACAAAGGAATGATCAGTTAAAAATATGATTTTGTGTTTCTTGAATATAAAGTTTATATTATAAACAGATGGAATTTTGCAATACCATGTTTGTAAAGGTAATCATATATCTACACTGCAAAGTAAGAAATTTGCCATAATTACAAGGCATTAAGAATTCTGCAACTCATTAACAGTAATTAGAGTTTGAAAACGCTGGAAAAGATAAGATTCAATCCTGGGCTATATGCAACATTTCCTCATACTTTGAGGGCGTAGCAAAACGCACCGGGTCAGCCAGTGTTAATTAAAAAAGATCAAAGATTTGGTTAAATTAGCGTTACAATCGACTCTCGTTAATTCAAACATGCGATAATTCGAACATCACTATAATTCAAAGTGACCACGAGTTCCCTACAAAATCTCTTTATATTTCGAACTATATCCGTACACTTTTACGCACTTGGTGATTCGAACAAAAAAATCATTGCTATATAACAAAACGACGCGTTAATTCGAATTCATCGACGTACAACACTCGGCAATTCAAAGTTGCAGAAAGAAAGAGGCGGAAAGATTGTGAGTAAGTACATTTTGCAACATGTTCAAACTTGTATCAAAGTAAATGAGCCTTTGTTTTTTTTATGACTAGTTTCACTATTTGACACACACTTCTGACGAATTGGCTTGTTTAGTTATCATTCAGTTACTGTTACTCTTTCGTTGGTATACAGATTAAAAGTTTATACTTATGGAGAATGAAGAACCTGCAATAGAACCATTAGTTAACATCAGCGCTGTGTGTTTTTCTGACTTTGTTCAAGTTGATGAAGATGTTGCTATCTCAGGTTTACTAACTGTAAATACTTTACACTTTAAACGAGCACTCGTCAACGTTTAGATTTGTACTAGTTCCTCCAAGGCGGACGTCGCTTTATTTATTCTAAATTTTCTTAATACTAACGCCGTGTTTGTAAGGCACTGCGTGTGGACCTTAATTTCTGTTGGTTGATTTCACTAATTACTATATTATCCTAACACTGTGTTTGTAAGACAACAGTGTGATCTTAAATCTATTTTGGTCGCTTATTCTAATTACCATTTATGGCTGCCGTATACTAATTACTATTTATGGCTGCCGGATGTTTAAGCGTCTTGCGACCCTTCTGCTGGAAATACCTGGTATATCATTAGGAATTTCCTAAGAAGCGATATGATACACAAGTGTCTCGCAGCCTGTCCACACATCGTAGTTTCTTTATATGTTCATTCTTGAACATTCTCCGGGGGCCCAGAAAATGTTATGACTTATAATTTCTTCTTCTTGTGTTTCTCACGATCTTTGCTGCTCTTGATATGTTGCTGGTACTTTTTGTGCTTTATTTTCTTTTCTACGATTTCTGTATCTCTTGTACTGTCAACGTCGCTGGATCGTTTCGAAGTTGACTTCTTTGTCATCGGTCATGGTATGGATTGCGTGTGCTTAGGACTTTCGACAGTTTTCTTGGGTGCCGATTCTTCGCCACTCTTTGCACGCCACTTGTTACCAACACTTTTTACTGAGTGCTTGTTATTACCACGAAGCGGCTGATCATTAACACTTTCACATGTCTTCTTGCTTCGATTGGTACCACTGGCCGGTGGTGCCAGTGGTGGTGGCTTACGCTGAATAGGCTTTGCTTTTCGGCATTCGTTCTTTCTACATTTCTCGTTGCTCTGTGAAGGGAATGCCGACTTCTTGGCCTTTCTGGCGTGGTGTTGCAGCGCTTTTGACTTCATCTCGTTGTCGTCACTTTTCAGCTTCCAAGACCTCTTTTGATAGTCCATTTTGACTACTGTCGACGCATTGATCACTTTTTTATGTGATTTTCTCGCTATGTTGCCAGAAATTATCCACCCGAACTTGGTTTTTTGTCCCAGCATACCTTTTACTGTTTTGATACTGCTCATCATTATTGCTAGAAACAAGTCTGCGCCGATGATCATGTCGATTCCCCTTGGTTTGTTAAAATTGCGGTCCGCCAAAGTCCAGTTCTTCCAGTCTTTATTAACGTCGACATCAATAATCGTAGTTGGAAGCGCCTTGTGAAGCTTTGGTAGAACAAGTGCCACTGATTCTGTTTCAAAGCAACTTGTGTATCTCGGCTTTATTCGTAGTTGGACGCTGCTTTTTGATACCTCGATGCCTGTCTAGGAAATTCCCTGCAACTCAACCTTTTGTTTTGTCCTCTTGAGTCTTAAAAGTTGTGCAGCTTCCTCCGAAATTAAGGTTCTTTGCGAGCCACCATCCATCAAGGCTCTCAGCAGTTTATATCCACCGCTCGCAGTTTTCACATGCACAACTGCTGTAGCCAGAAATGTATCCTGGTTTTTATTTTTTACGAAGTTGACACTTTCAGTTTTGGTGTCTTCATGCAACAAATTGTTATGCGATTTGTTGCATCGATGGCACCTCCAGTTCTTTTCACAGTCTTCAAAACTGTGACTGCCAAGGCAACGGAACCATTGATCGTGTGCTATCACAAATTCTCTTCTGTGGACGACCGGCGCTGCTTTAAATTTCTGGCACCTTACCATATCGTGCCCGGTTATGGAGCAGTAACGGCATGCCTTCTGATGCGAATCCACCTTGACATTTTTTTGCACTGAATTTATTGAGTTATAAAGTTGTTCAATAAATTCCAGCACATCATTCAATTGTTGAATGTCTCTCGCCTTTTTCACGTGCTGTTTGTACAGTGTCAAAACTTCTGGTGAAAACTGTCGCAATAGAATATGGGCGAAAATGACTCGGCCTCATGTCCTATTTTCGCTATTTCTTTAAGAATGTGAATGCTCTCTCTTGAAACATCAAGGAATTTGCGGACGTTATCTTCGCAGTTCAGCCTCAGGGTCTCAATGCCTAACAATCTATTTAGGTGGTCAGCAAATATTTTACGATTATTTTGGTATCGTTTTTTAATTAGCTCCCATGCTGTTTCGTAATTATCAGCTGAGCCATTCAGAAGATGACCAACCACCACTTTCGCTTCTCCTTTTAAGCATGCTTTCAGATAATTTAGTTTCTTGGCATTGCTAATGTCCATTCTGCTGTGAATTGTTTCACTGAACAGTTAAAACCAGTAAGGGCGGTATAGTCGAGTATACTCGACAATATAATACCCTGCACACATGGTAGGCGGTGCCACACCCTCAATCTACAAAAACATATTGATCTGACGTCGCCTATTCAAATAGTGTTCAAAATATCAAGAAAATCGGGCAAAAAATGTGGATTTTACGAAAAATTTAAGTTTGTGGGCCTCTGAGGGGTAGCCATCAAAGGGGGGGGAAATTTGTGGAATGCAGTTTTTAAGATGTATTATCACTGAGCTTGTATACAAAATTTCAGGTTCATACCTTTGTTAATTTTGGAGATATAGCAATTTAGAGAAAATTACTGGGGGAGGGGAAATGAAAATGAGGGGGGGATTTTGTGGTATGCAGTTTTCTAGAGCCACTCATACTGAGTCTACATACCGACTTTTATGTTTCTATCTCTTTGGATGTTAGAGTTATAGCGATTTAAAAAAGTGGGTAGGGCTGGATGGGCGGGAAGGAGTGGGCGTGGCACAAAAAAAAAATAAACTTGATCTGCTGCCAAGCATCACGAGTCTACCCTCCAAATTTCAAGTCTCTAGCTCTTACAGTTTCCGAGATCTATTGGTGAATACAGACGGACGGACGGACAGACGGACGGACGGACGGACGGACGGACAGACGGACGGACATGGCTCAATCAATTTCTCTTGTCGTCCTGATCAAGAATATATATACTTTATGGGGTCCCCCTCCCTTCTTTCTAAGCGTTACATACATTTCGTTCAAACAAACTTAATATACCCTGACACACTGTATGTGCAGGGTATAAAAATGTAGACCATTCTTTTGCATTTCCATCGAAATGTGGAAGCTCTAACTTTGGCAATTCGAGAACATCGATTTCTGATGTCCTCGATTCTTGTTTTGGCAAAACCGGCTGGCTAGCTCGTTCTAATTCTTTAGCCCGTTCACTCTGCCTTATCATTGCTTTCGTGATACCCATCTCAAGCCGGTTAATCTCCCTTCTGCTGAAAGCCTGACTATGATACCGGCTTTTCAGAGCCTCGACCATACCATTTATCTTGTTGAAGATAAACTCCAGTTCGCGATGACAGGCCAATACTGTTGCTACATCCGTCATCTCCTTGTATGCGCTGGCCTCTTGTATGGCTTCTCTCGCCATCTCCGCCATATCATCCAAGTCTTCAACCAAGCTGTCAACTGGACTTGGTGATCGTAGCAAGCTTCCTGCCTTGGATTGGCTGTCGATTTGCTTTACTTTAGGACTATGTACCGAAGCTGCACCACTAGTCCCAGGCTTATTTTGGTCAACAACTTCGACCTTCATCAGCGACTGTTTATACGCTTTAACTCCTATTACCGTTTTCTCGTATACCCTGTCGTTGAAATATGGATGATCGATGAATCCACATTTCAGCAGTATCGAATGAGTCGTAGTAGATCTTTTCGACGCTTTCAACAGACGCATTCTGCTGAATTAGCGCCAACAGGTCTTTCTGAAGCAATGATTGTCACTCCAAAAGCTGCGCATCCTTGATTGGCACCATAATTGCTGATCCTTTAATTATTTTTACACTGCAAACTTCTTGGTTTAAACCTTTAAGAGGTAATTGTTTTGGTCGCCTAGTTGACCTTGCTGTGCCTCGTTCCACAGCTGGTTTAAACCAACGATTGCTTCTTTGGAAGTTCTTATTTGCGCTTTTGTAAACGCAAAATTGTTTTAAGTCTGCTGTTACAGCCACAGACACGCTTACTTTATGCACAACACTTAGTGCGATACCCAAGCCTACACAGCGTTTAGTGTATTTTACTTGCTTTGAGTTGTATGTTTCTGTAAGTTTAACGTTTTACTTCGTATAAACTTACAGTGAAAAGTATTTCTTTATTAAATTTAAAGACACAACAATGTGAGTTGCGAGACTTGACACACAACTTGTTTAACAAATTCGATGAAGAACATTCCCGTTCTTTATCCGGCTCGAAGGACTAAAAAATGTAAATACTTTACACTTTAAATGAGCACTCGTCAACGTTTAGATTTGTACTAGTTCGTCCAACGCGGACGTCGCTTTATTTATTCTAAATTTTCTTAATACTAACGCCGTGTTTATAAGGCACTGCGTGTGGACCTTAATTTCTATTAGTTGATTTCACTAATTACTATATTATCTTAACACTGTTTTTGTAAGACAACAGTGTGATCTTAAATCTATTTTGGTCGCTTATCCTAATTACCATTTATGGCTGCCATATACTAATTACTATTTATGGCCGCCGGATGTTTAAGCGTCTTGCAACCCTTCTGCTGGAAATACCTGGTATATCATTAGGAATTTCCTAAGAAGCGATACGATACATAAGTGTCTCGCAGCCTGTCCACACATCGTAGTTTCTTTATATGTTCATTCTTGAACACTAACCGATGGCGAAATTTTATCTGCGACAGATACGAATGAAAAAAATTTCGATGAAGATGAGGCATCAGCACCTTACAAAGCTTCTGTCTACAAAACGAAAGTGATGAAACAGCATTTCGGGCACTTTTTCTCTTAAAAAATGCTATTAAGCAGTATGAACAGCAGCAACGTGCTTTGCAGCAAACCAATATAAAGGAGTTCTTTTCAGATATTGATTAATTTACATTTTGAATAAATGTATGTATAAATACATAAATATTGATCATTATATTTCACTTAATAATTCGAATTTTTGTCAATTTTCTCTTACAAATTTCGAACCATTTGATATTTCAAACACTCGATAATTCGTAGTATTTTAAGAGTCCTTTGAGTTTCGAATTATCGAGAGTCGACTGTATTTGAAAAAAAAATTCATGTTAAGCACTGAATTCACATTGATCAAAATAATAGGTACATTTATATATATATTTTTTTAATGTTGAATAGACTTATGTTGTTTTTAAAAATGTTGTCTGGGCTAATGTCTATATTCACTTCTTTGTGGGGTCACTTTCGTTATCCTGTTTGGCATTGTTTTTATTAAATATTGGCAAAATTCTACTGGTATTTCATGCCTAATTTTCGTGGAAAATGACACAATTCGTGCTTGTTTGTAAGGTTTTTTTGTGTCAACTTATATTTTAAATATTCCCACAAGATTTTAATGGGATTTCCATCCAGTGGTTCACTGGGCTTGAAGTGTGCTTGGGATCATTAACTTGTTGATATGTAGATCAAATAAAAGGTCATATTTTCTTTAGCATATGGTAGCATTAGCTTCTCTAATATCAATTGCAACAGCATTAATTTTATGCGATTATCAAAAAATTTAATAGACCCCATACGAAGTAAGGCAGTCCAACGCCATAATCTTTCCTTTAATATGTTCAAAAGCCTTTTTTGTAAAAGGGAAATTAAATTCCTTGCCTTTTGGTAGCCTAACATTTCTTTCGGAGTCATTTCGAACTAATTTTATCTTTGTTTCGTCAATTCACATGATGTTTCACCATTGTTTTCTCTCCATCTGAATCTGATCAATTTTCGTGAGGCCTTACAAAGTGTAAACTCATCTGTAATTTTTTTTTACCCTTAAGAGGAGCCTTTGTTTTTAATTCGTCCATGTAGGTTTATCTGTTGTTTACGACGTCCAATTGATGTAGCACTAATAACTTTGAAAACTAAAACGTCTCTATTTGGCCGTTAGTTACAATTCATTAACTAGTCACAATACAAGTGCAGCACTGGTTTTTTATGATTTATCTCTAGGACCTACCTTTATTTTTGTTGTAAATACATTCTGCACAAAGTGCATTGACCAATCTTTGAAGTTTCTTGATGTTTTGCAAGGATGTAGTGTTCATGTAAATAAAAACAGTTCTATTTTGAATCAAAGTTGAAAAAAGCAAGATTTTGATCAAGAGTGTATATTCCTTTACCTAACTTTAAAATTTTATCTGCAGTTCGACCTTTATAGCAAGAAAATGGTTGCAACCACGCACAACAAATCAGCGAATAAGGCGCTGCTGCGGGTATAAGAAGATTGCATAGTAAGTAGATTCTCTGTGAAACTCAAATATATTAACCAGTAAGGGAGGTATTTTCAGCTTTGCTGAAACTTATATACTCTTGCAAGCAATTTCTCAATTATTCTTATTGGAAAATTCGTCTTACAGTTTTTCCAATAAGAATCATATAAGTCTATATACATGAAGGGTTGTAACTCCGCCCTTTTTCCTTTTTTTTTTAAAGATACAATGCAATCATTCTACAATTCATTTTGCGATATTCTATTTCGTCGGCTTACAGAGAAATCGGATTATAAGGTTTTTCTCTGTAACAAAAAACCCAATTTTTGACCGATTGTTCCTATGGGAGCTATATGATATAGTTGTCCGATTTTCACCAAATTTGCAGTGTGACTTTATTGACGTCCAAAATATTATTGAGACAATAGCTTTAAAATCAACGAGTTTTTTAAGTAAAAACCTAATTTTTAACCATATAAACTGCCTGCAAGATAATAAGATTCACTTATGAAATGGGCGTGACCACGCCTGCATATAACCAAAATGGTAAACCATTATAGTATCTCTGGAACCAATTGGACTAGAAGAGTTAAAATTTGTAAATATGAAATTAATTGAAAATGAAATCTATTTAAATTAAAAAGTGGGCGGGGCCAAACCTTCAAAACGTCGTTACAAATTGAAGGTACAGGGTATGTCGGAGTCGAGTACTGTCGATTCCAATCCTTACTGGTTTTTTTCTGCAGATGCAAGTTGCAGGAGACCGATCTTAATGATACTTACAGGCATTTAGCCTGGATATGTAGGAAGACTACCTTTTAAATTTCAGCCCTCTACATTGAAAAACAAAACAGTTTTCCATACAAGAACGAAAATTTTCTTCTTCTCCTCTTCTTCATTTCGTAAGACAGATACCAGTTCCAATGGTCCAATCTTAATGATACTTTTAGACTTTTGGTCTGGGTACGTAAAATTACTAGTTGTGAAATTTTAGCCCACTGTATTACAAAACAAAAGAGTTTTTCATACAACGATTTAAAGATTGTTTACTTTTTTTTGTTGTTTTCCAGGTCAATAACTTCAAAATTGTGGGAGGAGATTGTAATAATACAGACGGACGAACATGGCTATATTAGCTCGTTTTGTCGTCATGATCAAGAATATATATACTTCGTATAGTCGGAAACGTATGCTTCGATCTGTAACAAACTTTACCACAAAATGTGCAAAATGCGAACAAACTTAAATGCAAAAAAAAATATATGCAAATGTACATACACTAAACCGAAAAATTAAAGGATATAAAAATTTTTTCTTATTTTGCAGCCGCTTTTGTCGACGAATAACTTGGAACAAATTGGTCGTACAAAAAAAGTTAGAAAAAATAAATTGTACCTCTGAGCTTCTAGTTTTTGAATCTAATCATGTTTTGTTTTTATGATGAAAAGTTTAAGAACAATCGAAAGAATTGAAATTGCCATGTTTTTACCTCTTTTTTTGAAACAATATTTCTACAGATATGGGTTGAAGATGTTTGTACCACCATAAGGATCTTATAGGAACTTTCAAAACCATTGTTGACTTTGCTAATATAAATCTTAGAAACCAATGATGCCACAAAAAATGTCAGTAGATCTTTACAAACTCCAAACCATTTGCTATAAAGTTAATTTAGTAAGATAATGGAAATGATTTTTCAAAATGAAAATGATACCTGGAAAAATGTTTAAAATTGGCAAAATTGTGGATTTCTGGATAAATTGGTGTATCTTTGGATATAGTGTATAATCGAATGAATATAACTTTTTGACCTTAAAGTACTCTGAAAACAACGCAATCATTGTCGAAGCCCAACAATTTCGTTTTCCTAGTGTCACGAAGGCTCAAACTTCTCGAATCCGCGGAATGTGAACAAAACAGTCAATTTAAAAATAAATCTCTTTAACTAGTTCAGTCATTTGGTAGTTCTACCAGGAAACTGAGAAAAATACCCATTTATATCAGAAATGGCTTAAGAACATCAATTTAGGACATGTGGTCAAATGTCACTGTAAAACTCTCAAGTAATCTCATAAACTCCATGAACATAACACTCCAAGGCTTTGTCGAAACTTAAGGGCAACTAACAAAATGATAACAATAAACATTTTGTAAAATTGTTTGCAATAATATCAATAAATTGAACAAGTCCCACTTTTTTTTTTACTACAAAAAATGAATCCGTCATATTAATTAGAAGAATAAAAACGGATGTATTTTTTGATACTATAAACTTAGCTCTTTCATTTGGTGTGCAGGTTATTTCTTTCCTATATTTCGTTACGAAGATATATCAAAATATGTTTTTTTACATTGAGTGTCCCAGTTTTTTTTGGTTCACTGTATATGTAGATTCCAATTTTCAAAACTCCCGCAAAACATTCCTGGTAGAACTACCAAATGACTGAACTAGTAAAGTTATTTTTTTTTTAATTGACCGTTTTGTTGACGTTCCGTGGATACGAGAAGTTTGAGCCTTCGTGAGACCAAGAAAACGAAATTGGCACCCCCCATACAGAGAACAATCTTATAATCCGATTTTTCTGTAAGTCGACAAGATAGAAGATTGCAAAACGAAGTGTAGAATGATTGCATTGTATCTTAAAAAAAAAAAATGTATATAGACTAATATGAATCTTATTGGAAAAACTATAAGACTGATTTTCCAATAAGAATAATTGAGAAATTGCTTGCAAGAGTATATAAGTTTTAGCAAAGCTGAAAATTACTGGTTTTATTTTCATTTCAGACACAAATGTCAACAAAAATTCAAAAATTATTTGTATTCGGCTTTAGTTTCTACAAATAGAGCGTGCAAATTTGAACAAATAATGACGAAGTTATTACAATTCTTTTAACTGGATACTTCAATACTTTAGAAGCCTTAGCGCATTAAGAAATCGGGTACTACACGACATATCTGATTCCATTTAAATAGATGCAATCTGATGTGTCGTTGAGAACTTGCAGATCTCAACATATAGATAATGCAAAAAAGGGTACCGAACTATAATAGATAATTTATACAAGAAACATATTAACCCATACAACTTATGTTGCGCCTTCCTGCTTATGTCGATTACTTATCAGCCATCCCTTTCATAAGGTGGCTGGTATTGAGGGCTTCTACTTGTCAAATCCGGATAATGCCTACCGTTTGTGTACTCTCTTTTTAGCTAAAATATTTTAAACACATTCTATCTAAAATACATAATTTATATTTTTAAGAAACACAACGCCAAAGTATAAAAGTTTTCATTTTTTATCAGTCAAACTTTTTTAATGCATTCTATGACATTTTTTAAATGCATCGCGTACACATTCCTCTAATTTTTGCTTTTCATTTATTTGAAAATGCATTTAACATTTTTTTTCCTCATTACAGCAAATTTAGTTGTGACCTGCTAGTCAAGTAGTCACAGATTTTGTAGCAATTGTCATACTCCAATCTTTTAAATTTTTGTCAGATTACGAAAATGTATCAATTGTCATAGTTATGACAATTGTCACTATGTTGAGTATTGTCATAGTCGCCAGAATAGGGCTGTTAGTGTATATATGTACATATGTATAACAAACCTGAAAATGTTAAAGAGTAACAGAAACGCGTAAAACGCGATTTAAACCATAACAAATGCAGCAAATAAGAGAATCACACAATCAACATGAAAACAAATCGAAAAAAAATAGAATGCAGGAGCATGTTTGCTTGCTGTCGTTTGATAAGGCATATCTCCTCTAACAGACGTACGAAAATAACAAAGTGAAATCAACTCACCAATATTGGCACCTCTTGAGTGCTACGACGCCGTGTCACATTTGTGTTTATGCCGATGGCACTTCCTATGGCGCCGCCGCCAAGGACGTTTCCTCTGGCACCGCCACCAACATTGTTGACAATTGCTTCTGTTGGCGTCGTTGTTGTCATTGCCGTTGATTGCCACTTTTTTTTTGTTATAGTTGGCGATTTGTTGTTCGTTTCAATTGCCTTGATATTGAAAACTTGTGAAATGCTGCGAAAAATTGTTCGATAGCCGTGCTCATAATCCAATTCGGTGGCCATCTTCAACACTTTTCTTTAATTATTATTATTTTTTATTCAATTCCACATATTTATATATTTGAAAAACAAAACACATTTATTTGTATGTATTTTGCACACAACACTCTTAGTTATGCATCGTTTTGTATTTTTTTTCCTTTTATTTTTTAATATTTATTTTTTTGCATCTATTTTTCTTCATTAAATATTTGTATATATACCCTGTACACATACTGTGGATCCGGGTATATTAAGTTTGTTTCAGACCAAATGTATGTAACACCAAGAAGGAGGGGAGGGGATCCTACTAAGTATAAATATTCTTGATCTGGACGACAAGACGAGTTGATATAGCCACGTCCGTCCGCCTGTCCTCACCAATGGTTCTCGGAAACTAAAATAGCTAGAAACTTTAAATTTGGAAGATAGACTCGTGTGGTCATGCACTACTTTAAGTTTGAAAGATTTTTTGCCACGCCCACTCCTTGCCCATCGAGCACCACCCACTTTTTTAAAGTGCTATAACTTGAACACCCGATAAGATAGAAACATGAAAGTCGGTATATAGACTCAGTATGTATAAGTTTACAAAACTGCTTAAGGGGGTATACCACCTTTGCGATTATAATATATGCGAAATAATTTATACTACGTAAAGTACTCTTTGAGGTGTACAGAATCTATATTGATCAATTTTATAGGTAGCCGAAACATTTTTTGTATGCTATAAACAAATTTAAATAAGCGCTCTTAGTGCAATTGTATGTAAATACAAAACTTTAAACGCGATTTTCTCGAAACGACATTTCTTAAATTGGCGTGTCGGATTTCTCCGCCAGTTTTTATCGGATTGACCTGAAAATTGATAGGGATCTTCTTAGACATGTAATCTAAGTCTATACGTAGGTGTTTTTTCGATATGTCTTAGATTTGTTTTTTCGCCCAATTAAATGCTCAAAAAAGTAAGTTATTTCGGAAAAATAGGCACCATTTTCGTAAAACTCAAAATTTCAAAAAACCCCTACGTGCAGACCTAGAAAATACTGTCCTGAAGAGAAATTTTTTTTTCCGATTGGAGCTAGCTTGCATGTACGGGCCGTGATTTGACACGCCAACTAGCGTTCTATGCAAAATGGACTTAACTTTGGGGTCATCTATCAGTGGTTATTTGTAACATATTTGCCCTGGGAAAATTGCAAAATGAAGTTGAGACATGCATTTGTATATTGCTTAAAACTACTTTTAGTCTAGTGCATTCTTTGCATTAGAAAAAACTTGCTAAGAATCGAGAAAATAATCATCTTCAAAGGTGGTATACCCCCTTAAGGGGTTACATGCATCGAGCAACTCGAAAAATTTCTATAAAATAAATAATTTTTTTTTGGTGGTATACTATGAAAACTAATGAAAGCAAATTCTACACGTTGTTTATTGGCATTTAAGGTTTAACAGAAAAATTTTTTTACCTCTTATTTACCAGAACAACTATAGAAAAATCGAAGTTATCATTAACACTAAAAACAAAAAGGTAGCTTTACGGTCGACACGATAACTCATACAGTTTTCAATATTTTTTGATGCGGATTTTTTTAAAAAATCAAGAATTGTACTCTCTACAGTCTGTCGAGCCAGTTTCGATAATTTCGAGCTACAATCTATTGAAAAGTGAGGGGTGCTGCTTGGACGGGAAGGAGTAGGCGTGACACAAAACCGTTCAAAGTGCTGAAGTATCACGAGTCTACCCCTCTCAAGTCTCTAGCTCTCATAGTTTCCGAGAACCATTGCTGAAAACAGACGGTCAGAATGACAGACAGAAGGCCGGACATGACTCAATCAATTTCTCTTGTCGTCCTGATCAAGAATATGTATAATTTATAGTCCCCTTCTTCTATGCGTTACATACATGTGGTCTCAAGCAAACTTAATATAACCTGATACTCTGTGTGTACAGGGTAAAAAACACAATAACGATTTCTACTCACACGCTCAGTATTTGTTAAGCGGCTCTACGTTCTATTTTTAGGTCATCGGTCACCAAGACGACGATTCGCAGCGCGTGCATTTTCTTTGCAATATAGTTTCATATAATTTTCTTTTGTGTTCTGTTATTTAATATAGTTTGTTTAATATTTTTTTTGCCTTTTATTACTTCGTTCTTATTTGTTTGTGTTTCGATATTTAAGTACTTTTCGAATGTGTTCGCGTGTGTTGTGTATGCCAAACTGAAAATATTTGATTGTTGTGCTTTTCTCATTGGTACTTGCGCTGACGTTGCTGTTGCTACTGCCGCTTGCCAGCCGTTTGGTGACGGGACTGTTGCTGGTATTCTTGTTATGCGTTAACATTGTACGTTTTCGTTTTCGCTTTCATTTTTCATTCTAATTTAAACCGCTTTTTTATCATCATAGACGTTGTCACCGTCGTTGTCGCCATCTGTGTGGTTGTCGTTACTACAGTCGACTTTAGCGTTGGCGTTTCTATTGTAGTTGCTGTTTGCATGACGATGGTTTCTACCATTGGCTCCCACAACATTTCTACGTTCATTATAGTCGTCAACATTGTCGTCTTTTTCAAAAAGATTGCTCACACAATTTTATTCACTCTCTTAGAGCTTCCCGGCCTTTCAACAACGATTAAGGTGTCGTCTTTGACTCTTATCGCTTAGATATCAACACGCAAGTAAACACAGGCGTTGTCGCTTCCCATATCAGTGTCGATGTCGTCGAATTCGTTGTCGTGCCTACTTCAAAGATACCAACGTACACAACTGCAGCGTCTCCAACTATGGTCTATTCAAGACACGTCACTACAAAAGAGGAAAAAAACAATATATATACATATATGCAAATGTATACCATATATAGAAAATAATCTCATAGTTAAGAACACAAAAAACAATGTTTTGCACTAATGTTAACTATTGATTTAAAAACAGATCAATAAAGCAAACACAGGTACATAGAAAAAAAGAGATAGAGAGAGGAGGGAACAACTAATGACGACGCAATTAATCGTCTCAGTCACTCACAGCAAAAGGTGCAACCAAAATAATACAAACAATTAACTCTAAATAAAAAGAAGAAATAAAAAACAGACAGACAAACAGACAGAGTGATTGACTGACTGACTGTCCTTCTCCTCTCTTGTCGTCTCACTAGGTCATCTACCAATCGACGCCACGATTGCTTGCGTGCCGGCATGACCTTATGAGACGACTTCAACACTCATTTATTACCTCACTCTACTCTCATATCGATTATTATACGAAAGACCTTTGCCGCCACCACGTTTACTTTGCATTCAACAACGACTTACTCTTAACCAACTCGTTGACATGTTATGCACGTACTAACAACGTAAACTAACAAATCGGAACCGATATACCATAACCTTAGACTGTATGGTACATAAGTTAAGCTTTTGTTTACCTTCAATGCAACTCTTAAATAATTATTTTTTAATTATAAACTTGCTACTCATCAATACGAGCATATGAAATTTGCAAAAAACAATTTTTTGTTGTTTTTAACACCCTGTTCACACTGTATACCAGGGTATATTGTCTCCCTGCCCTTCATTTCCCCACCATAAACACAGTAAATATACATCTGTAAAACTGAATACCACAATATTCCCTTCTCTTTGATGGCTACCCCTTAAAGACCAACAAAATCAAATGTTTCCTAAATTGCACATTTTTTGACCGAGTTTTTGTGTGTGCAGGGACTTTTTCGATATTTTGAACACTATTTGAATAAACGATGTCAGATCAATATTTTTTGTAGATTTGGGGTATGGCACCGCCTACCGTGTGTGCAGGGTATTATATTGCCTAGTATACTCGACTATACCGCCCTTACTGCTTTTTTATGGTTTTTCACTCAAAATGTTGAGTTGAATGTTTATACCCTGTACACATAGTGTATCAGGGTATATTGTGTTTGTGCAAAAGCGAAATTTATGTATCACACAGAAGGAGGGGAACGAGACCCCATAAAGTATATATAGTCTTGATCAGGATGACAAGAGAAATTGATTAAGGCATGTCCGTCCGTCTGTTCACATTAATGGTTCTCGGAAACTATGAGAGCTAAAGACTTG
Source organism: Phortica okadai (assembly GCA_034638295.1). Taxonomy (NCBI): domain Eukaryota; kingdom Metazoa; phylum Arthropoda; class Insecta; order Diptera; family Drosophilidae; genus Phortica; species Phortica okadai. The sequence goes on along the minus strand of CM067848.1, from coordinate 33,909,555 downwards.
AAATTTGGTGGATAGACTAGTGATGCTCGGCAACAGATAAAGTTTGGACGGTTTTGTGCCATGCCCATTCATTCCCGCCTAACCAGCACCACCCACTTTTTTGAAACGTTTTAACTCCAACATCCAAAGAGATATAATCATGGAAGTAGGTATGAATACTCAATATGGGTAGCTCTACAAAACTGCACACCACAATTTTTGGTCTTCCCCAAGTTTTTATACCCTGTACACATACTGTGTATCGGGGTATATTGTGTTTGTTTGAGCGAAATGTATGTAACGCATAGAAATATGCACTTGCGACTATATAAAGTATATATATTCTTGATCAGGATGACAAGAGAAATTGATTAAGCCATGTCCGTCCGTCCGTCCGTCTGTCTGTCCGTCCGTATTCACCAATGGTTCTCAGAAACTATAATAGCTAGAGACTTGAAATTTGGAGGGTAGACTCGTGATGCTCGGCAGCAGATCAAGTTTGAACGGTTTTGTGCCACGCCCACTCCTTTTCGCCCATCCAGCACCGCCCACTTTTTTAAAACGCTATAACTCGAACATCCAAAGAGATAGAAACATTAAAGTCGGTATGTAGACTCAGTATAAGTAGCACTACAAAACTGCATACCACAATTTTTCCCCCTCCTCTTCATTTCCCCTCCCCCGGTTGTTTTCTTAAAATTGCTGTATCTTCAAAACTATTAGAGATACGAACCTGAAATTTTGTAGACAAGCTCAGTATGTACGTATCTTAAAAACTGCATACCACAAAATTCCCCTCTTTTTGATAGTTACCCCTCAATGACCTACAAACTCAAATTTTTCGTGAATTCCACATTTTTTGACCGATTTGCTTGATATTTTGAACACTATTTGAATATGCGACGTCAGATCAATATGTTTTTGTAGATTGAGGGTGTTGCACCGGCTACTGTGTGTGCAGGGTATTATATTGTCGAGTATACTCGACTATAGCGTCCTTACTGGTTTATAAATGAAAGAGAGAGACTTCAAGTGAGACAGACGCGTTTTTATTCGGTCCGTGTTTAAATTATAAATTCTAGTAATTAATTGTGGAATTGTTTTTATACATTCATTTAATTTGTGTTTAGTTGCTTTTCTAACTTGTGGTAAGTTAGTTGTGCTTAACTGTGCCCATTTTATTGTTTATTTTTTGCATTTCTATTCAATTTAAAATATTTCGGTGTTTGAATTTTGTTTTTGCTTCTGAGTGTACTCTTTACTTTTGTTTTGCATAATTTCGTTGTTGTAGTACTCAAACAACATCTGTTTTCTGAGCGCGACTCTATTTTAGTTTAGCGTTGAAACTTTCTTGTGTTGATTTTGTCTGGCTGATGCATTGTTTTTGCTCATCCAAATCGAAAGTCCACTGATACCTTTGTAGTTGTTCTTTTTACTGCTGTTTCTCTTCTCTCTCTCACAGCACAACTGTTGACAATTCATTACCCCGTTTGTGCGTCATAGTTGAATAGGCTGTTTACACAAACTTCTTATTTTTTTTATTCAATTTCGCTTAGTGTGTTATTTGTATCACACATTTTATTTTTTTGTTTTTTTTTGTTTTTGTTATTTTTAATAAATAATTTATTTACTATGAGTTGCTGTAATAAATCATGCAAAAGCAAGGATTCCTTCGATTGCGACAATAAACGCGCAATGAGTTGCTGGATGTGTGAAAACGTTTGTCACATGAAATGCGCCGGGATCACTGGCCGTGACCACGTTAGGCTCCGCGACAATAACACAAAAAATGTCTGTGGTGGCTTTAGATGGTCCTGTCCTGCGTGTTATAAAAGGCAAACGGATTTCGCATCCATGTATCGCCAGGTTCGTGAGAAATTTTTAAAATTTAATAAAGTCGTTAAAAACCTTTCGGCTGAGTGTGACACGGTAGTTGACTTGCTTGGCAATTACGATTTCGAGCCGCCACTGTTGTCTTTATCACCCTCTCCTCTGACTCACCTAACTTTGCCAAATCCTATTGCTCCTATTCGCGTCTCTTCCCCTCCCTCTAAATCCACCACTGTCCCCACCCCTATTCCCTCCCCTGCCATTACTACAGTCCCTTCTCCGATGCCCTCCACTGCTCCATCACCTGTCTCCATCCCTGTCCAAATTCCTTCACCTCTCTTCTTCCCTACTTCTGTGCCGCCTCCCGTATCATTACCCACTGAAGTGCAGGCAGTAAATGATACTGCCTCTACTTCTAAACGTGGCAGGCAAGCTTCTCCAAAAGAAGCTAAATCTAAGGCTAAGAAGTCAAAAAAGGCACCACAACTGCCTCCTCCTCCGGCGTCCTCTCTACCCTTATCGGCTAACCCAGATATTTCATCTGCTGAACCCCCTACTGTTGTGATTGTTTCACCACCAGTAGTTTCACTCAACGTGGTTGCACCAAGAAAGCAGATATTCCTTTCTCGATTGTCTGCAGATACCAGTTGTGAAACTATTTCTGAGTTTATTGCTTGCAAGATCAACGCTGATGTGAAAATTCAAAAATTTTCATTTTGTTCACCTAGAGAGATAGCATCATTTAAACTTAGTGTTCCAAATGATGCTTTCAAAACTTTATGTGACCCAGCGTTTTGGCCTGCGCATATGGTGGTGCACGAGTTCAAGCCCAAAACCAGTAAGGGCGGTATAGTTGAGTATTCTCAACTATATAATACCCTGTACACACACCTATGTTGATAACACGTTAAACATTCGCTGACAGCAAAAGCAGTGTACCACGATATGGTTTGTGTATTTGCTAATAGTGAGGCAGGGCTCACAGTGCAATGTTGCCATTAGATGGCGCTTTAGTACGGATTTTGTTACAAAGCATTGCTGCAAAATTTTAGTGTGTTGGTCTTTGCGGCGAAAGTGGTAGTTTGTTGTATGCAGTTTTAAAAAGGTAGGTTACCTGAGTTTGCATACCAAATTTCAGCATTGTATTCTTTATACTTTAGGAGATACAGCAATTTTAAGAAAAAAATGACCTTTTGTTGTGCTCGATGGGCGGGAAGGAATGGGCGTGGCAAAAATTCCTTCAAACTTAATCTAGTGTTCGACCACACGAGTCTATCTTCCAAATTTCAAGTCTCTAGCTTTAATAGTTTTCGCAGTGTTAAGTACGGTTTTTGTTAAAAATAGGATAAAGCAGTGTTCAAAGCGCAATTTATGCCAAATTTCAACTTGTTTGTCTTTGCGTTGTCACACAGCGTTAAAAATGAAAGTTTGTGGTATGCAGTTTTAAAAAGGTATGTTTACTGAGTTTGCATACAAAATTTCAGCTTTGTATCTATTATAATTTAGGAGATACAGCAATTTTAAGAAAACAACTTTTTGAGGGGAAACGAAGGGGAGGGGGAAAAAATGTGGTATGCAGTTTTGTAGAGCTATACATACTGAGTCAACATACTCATTTTCATGTTTCTAACTCATCAGGTTTTCGAGCTACAGCCTTTTGAAAAAATGGGTGGTGCTCGATGGGCGGGAAGGAGTGGGCGTGGCAAAAAATCCTTCAAACTTGATCTAGCGTTTGACCTCCCGAGTCTATCCACCAAATTTCAAGTCTCTAGCTCTTATAGTTTTCGAGAACCATTGGTGAGGACGGACGGACGGACGGACGGACGGACAGACAGGGCTATATCAATTCGTCTTGTCATCCTGATTAAGAATATATATACTTTATAGGGTCCCCCTCCCCTCCTTCTATGCGTTACATACAAACCGTCTCAAACAAACTTAATATACCCTGATACACAGTGTGTGTACAGGGTATAAAAAGGTCTCGTCCCACTTCATCCACTTCGTCCATTCCAAAAAAACTAATTGTGTCTCCTGACCATCTTTCGATTACCTATCAAAACGTAAGGGGTCTACTGTCCAAACTTAGCAACCTCTACAGAAATAGTGTTTCATTTGATGTTGACATCGTTGCCTTTTCTGAAACTTGGCTTCACCAAGGCATATTTTGCAACGAGATTTTTTGCGATAAGTTCGTCACCTACAGACGTGATCGTCTTTCGCGTCGTGGGGGTGGTGTTCTTATAGCTGTAAACTCACGTCTCCACTCTGAACCTATTCAACTCGACGAGGTTACTGATATAGAATTTATTGGAGTGAAGATCTGTTTGGCTCAGCTAGCAGTCTTCGTTACGTGTTCATATATTCCTCCCGGTTCTGGTATGGAGGTGTATTTGAATCACGTAGAGTCGATAAAGTCGATATATGACCTTGTAGAGGACAGAGATTTTCTCATTGTACTCGGCGACTTTAACCTTCCTCACATTTCTTGGTCCTACTCCAGTAATTCAAATTTCTTAATACCTTCTGGGCAGTATGACTTTGTAGATAATCTCCTAGATGTACCTCTTTTTCAGATGAACGGAGTCGTGAATTCAATGAATAGATCTCTCGATCTTGTATTGACTAACGACTCAAATGGTATTGTTGTGTCTAGATGTGACCCATTGTCTCTGCCGGAAGATTCTTTTCACCCGACATTAGATATAATCCTCGGTCTACCTTGTCTCTCTTCCATTTCGACTAATGCCCCACTTCAGAGGCACCTTTGTTTTCGTAAGACTAATTTCGATCTTTTAATTTCTTTAATCGATCAGACAGATTGGTCTATATTAAATAGTTGCAATGATATTACTTTGGGAACTAAGTTCTTTTACGATACTCTATATGGCCTTCTCAATGTCTGTGTTCCAATTAACTCTTCTCCAACGATATCTTCTCATCCACCTTGGTTTTCCCGTCAATTATCATATCTTAAAAATGTCAAATCCAGACTCTATAAAAAATTTAAATTGTCTGGATCTTTGTCTGACTTTTCTAGATACTCTGTCGTTCGTTCTCAGTTTTTCTCGCTTAATAACAGCTGCTATAATAAATACTTGTCACGTTGTAAAAGTCAATTTTCACGCGACCCCAAAACATTTTATAAATTTGTTAACTCAAAGCGTAGAACTGCGTTATACCCGTCGTCATTCTCCCTTGATGACAAATCGGCTTCCGATGATCGTGGAATTTCAAACTTGTTTGCCGAGTTCTTCCAAACAACTTACTCGTCGTCAATTTTTTTGGGTACCTCATATCCATACCCAATAACATCCATCAATGGTTTTGTTCCACCTTTTTTTAATTATGATTGTGTCTTGAAAAACTTATTGGCAGTAAAAAATTCTTTTTCCCCCGGCCCTGATAATGTGCCAGGGTGCGTGCTTAAAAGATGTGCGAAATCGTTGTGTAAGCCGTTATTGAAACTCTTCAACTTGTCACTTCGTAATGCTTCGTTCCCCTCTATTTGGAAGGAATCGTTTATTATTCCTCTTCATAAGAAGGGTAGTAAGTCGGATATAACCAATTATAGAGGTATATCCAAGTTATCGGAGATTCCCAAAGTTTTTGAAAAAATTATTATTGAAAGCTTGCAACACAGTTGTAAATCAGTGATGTCACCTTTTCAACATGGGTTTTTAAAAAGAAGATCAACATGTACCAATCTCCTTGAATTCACATGTTTGGTAAACCGCGGCTTTGTTGATCATTTTCAAACCGATGTCATATATACTGACTTCAGTAAAGCTTTTGACTCGGTTAACCACCACTTGCTTTTATTGAAATTGAATCTTTTGGGCTTCCCATTGGCTCTTCTAAATTGGATTAAATCCTATTTAACAAATAGATCTCAACGTGTGTTGTTTAATTCTGCTACATCTGACCTTGTGCAAGTAACTTCTGGTGTCCCCCAAGGCAGTCATCTTGGTCCTCTTTTGTTTAATCTCTTCATTAATGACCTTCCCTTATCGATATCACATTCTCGGGTATTTATGTATGCCGATGATGTTAAATTGTGTCTTTCGTACAAGGAGCCTGATTCGCATGTCCAATTGCAAGCTGATCTAAACTCATTGTATTCTTGGTGTTCAGAGAATTTGCTTTTACTGAATTGTTCTAAATGTAAGTTTATGACTTATCATCGTAGTAAACCTCACTTGTTTATTTATTCGATAGATAATGTCCAACTAGAACGTGTCTCTATGTTTAACGACCTATGTAGGTGTTCTCTTTGACCCCAAGCTTTGCTTCATCCAACAAGTCTCAACTGTCGTTAATAAGGCGAGAGGTGTTTTTGGATTTATTAAACGTTGGTCTAAAGAATTCAATGACCCTTATATCACCAAACTTCTTTTCACGTCACTTGTACGTCCTCTTCTTGAATACTGTTGTTGCGTATGGTCTCCACAGTACATAAAACACCAAGACCGCATTGAGTCGATTCAGAAGCAATTTCTCCTATTTGCGCTTCGTGGTCTCAATTGGAATCCCAACACTAGGTTACCGTCTTACCATGAAAGGCTCCTTTTGATTGACCTTCCATCTTTAGCTCATCGCAGGACTGTTTTAGGGACTGTTTTTCTTCATAAACTTATTAATGGTTTAATTGATTCGTCAGACTTACTCAGACGCATTAGTTTCAGCGTACCACGACGCACTACCAGAAACTTTGTCCCTTTAGCTTTGCATAGATGCACAACTAACTATGCCCTTCACGATCCGTTTCGCGTATTATGTATGAATTATAATAATCTTTATCACGTCCTCTCACCTGAAGTCTCTCTCACGACACTTAATTCAACAATTCTGCGCTACCTAAGAGAAGCAAATGGTGTACAACGGACTGGATAATCACTTCTTGGATTGATGAGCGGACGGAAGAGTTCGCCCACTCTTTGGAACAGAAGTCTCTGACCACATGTGGCAGTGAGTTGGGGCATAGCTAGCATAGTGCAAATAAATTTCCCCCACCGGGTCAGAGACTTCTTAGAACTTAATTTCCTTATTTTTGCTAACCAAAAAAAATTTTTTTTTTTCACCTTGTGTTTTTTTTTTTTTTTCTATTTTTTTATATTTTATATTACATTATTTTTATATTTACTATTACTTTTAACTATTAGTTTTAGTATATTATTATACTTTTTTATGTTGTATTATATTATATAATAAGTCTTTTATCAATTCTAAAATAACAGTTAATTGTTGTAAATTATATCAATACATAAATAAATAAAAAAATAAAAAAATAAATAAATGGCTATATCTCGAAAACTAATAAAGGTATTAACCTCAATTTTTGTATACAAGCTCAGTAAGGCCCAGTTTCACAGTCAAAGTTAACCCAGGGTTAACTCCGAGTAACAATTTTTCAGTTTCACACTTAGTAGTTAACCCCTGAGTTAACTCTCCTACATTCTAGGGTTATCAATAGAAATGAATTTGATAAATGAGCTTGTATAGCAGCATTCAACCAGGTAGTCTCACATCATATGGAATTACTGACATCGGAAGTCGTTTACTTTTGATTGGGAGAAGATATGCATCATTTATACAAAGTTTCCTTGTGTGATTGCTATGTGTATTGCACCCATGTTGTGTTTTACACGAAACTAACATAACTACGTACTATTGAACCATTTGAAGAGTGCGGTTTACTTTCGTTGTGCAGAGTAACTACCCGCCCCTTTGTAATGGTAAACTATATAATTAGACATAATCGAGTCAACATTTCACCGCTTGTTATATTGGATTCTCTTCACCTATCAATTACTAATTGAAGGTGATTTTTAAAATAACTGAAAAAAAAAAACATTGTTTGGTAAGTTGATGTTCAATGTTGTAAAACATTATTCTCAAAAAATAGAATGTTGCCATACTTATATAACTAGAGTTAACTCGTCACTGTGGAACTGAAAGTCAGAGTTAACTCCGGGTAAGGGTTAAAATAAAAAAATTCCTCTCTTTATGTCCTCCCCTCAATGACCTAAAAACTCAAATTTTTCGTTAATTTCTTTTTGAACGGGCGATGTCAGATCAATACTTTCTTTTGTAAATTTAGGCTGTGGCACCGCCTGCAATACTCGACTATAGCGTCCTTACTGATTATACCCTGTACACACACTATGTAACGGGGTATATTGGGTTTGTTTGAGTGAAACGTATGCAACGCACAAAAGGATGGCAGGGGGACCCTATAAAGTATATACACTAAACTGAAAAATTAAAGGATATAAAAAATTTTTCTTATTTTGGAGTCATTTTTGACGACCAATAACTTGGAAAATATTTGTCGTACAATAAAAGTTAAAAAAAAAAATTGTAACTCTGAGCCTCTAGTTTCTAAATCTTACCATGTTTTTTTTTTTATGATGAGAGATTAAAGAGCAATTGTTAGAATTGTAAAAAAAAAATTGTAATTTTTTTCCACTTTTTTCGAGACAATATTTCTACAGATATGGGTTCAAGATGTTTGTACCACCATATGGATCTTATAGGAAATTTCATTACCTTTAATTTCAGTTACTGTTTAGTTTTTAGATAAAATTTTCTTTTCTCGATTTACAAAACAAAACCAATTTCAAAAAAACAAAATTTTTTCAAAAAATTAATCTTTTGTTATACCCTGCACATACAGTGTGTCAGGGTATATGAAGTTTGTTTGAACGAAATATATGTAACGCACAGAAGGAAGGGAGGGGGACCCCATAAAGCATATATATTCTTGATCAGGACGACAAGAGAAATTGATTGAGCCATATCCGTCCGTCCGTCTGTCCGGACGTCTGTATTCACCAATGAATCTCGGAAACTGTAAGAGCTACAGATTTGAAATTTGGAGGGTAAACTCGTGATGGTTGGCAGCAGATCAAGTTTATTTTTTTTTTGTGCCACGCCCACTCCTTCCCGCCCATCCAGCTCTACCCACTTTTTTAAATCGCTATAACTCAAACATCCAAAGAGTCGGTATGTAGACTCAGTATGAGTGACTCTACAAAACTGCATACCACAAAATCCCCCCTCATTTTTATTTCCCCACCCCTCTGTAAATTGCTATATCTCCAAAATTAACAAAGGTACGACCCTGAAAATTTGTATACAAGCTCAGTGATAATACATCTTAAAAACTGCATACCACAAACTTCCCCCCTCTTTGATGGCTACCCCTCAGAGGCCAACAAACTTAAATTTTTCGTAAAATCCACATTTTTTGACCGATTTTCTTGATATTTTGAACAGGCGACGTCAAATCAATATGTTTTTGTAGATTGAGGATTTGGCGCCGCCTACTGTGTGCAGGGTATTATATTGTCGAGTATACTCGACTATACCCCCCTTACTGATTTTTTCTCTTTAATTAATGTCTTTGTTTAATTAAATTTCGCTTTATTGCTAAAAAAAAATTTATGTATTGAATAAATGCATAAAAATTCAAAAATTGTACGTTAACATGATTTCCTTAAAAATTTACCGTTTTGGTGACGTTCCGCTGTAACGATAAGTTTGAGCCTTCGTGACACTAGGAAAACCAAATAGTTGGGCTTCGAAAATGATTAGGCTATTTTCAGGGTACCTTCAGGTCAAAAAGTTATAGTCTGGCTCCTTCGATTATACACGATATCCAAAGATACACCAAATTATCCAAAAATGGCCAATTTTGCTAAAATTTAACCTTTTTTTTAACTATCATTTTCACATTGAAAAACATTTTTCCATTAAATCTCACGGAATTAACTTTGTAGCAAATGGTTTGGAGTTTTTAAAAAGCTACTTTCACTTTTTGTAGAATCAATAGTTTTCGAGTTATCGATTAGCAAAGTGGCTTTTTTCCTTTGAGCGTCGATAACTCCGCTGAAAATCTTGCTACAGAGCTCCACAGTAACTGAAATTAAAGGTTATCAAATTTCCTATAAGATCCATATGGTGATACAAACATCTTGAACCCATATCTGTAGAAATATTCTTTCGAAAAATGAGGAAAAAATTGCTATTTTTTTTTTTTTTTTGCAATTATAACGATTGCTCTTAAATCAATCATCAAAAAAACATGGTAAGATTCTTTTTATATCTTTTTTTATTTTTTTATATCTTTTACTTTTTCGGTTTAGTGTATATTCTTGATCAGGACGGCAAAAGAAACTGTATAAACCATCTCCGTCCGTCTGTATTCACCAATGGTTTTCGGAAACTACAATAGCTAGAGACTTGAAATTCGGAGGGTAGACTCGTGATGCTCGGCAGCAAATCAAGTTTGAACGGTTTTGTGCCACGCCCACTCCTTCCCGCCCTCTTTTCAAAACGCTATGACTCGAACATCCAAAGAGATAAGAATATGAAAGTTGGTATGTCAGATCAATATTTCTTTCTAGATTTGGGGTGTGGCACCACCTACCATGTGTATAGGGTATTATATTGTCCAATATACTCGACTATAGCGTCCTTGCTGGTTTTGATCTCGTGTTGTTGATTGACTTGAATTGAAAACTTGAGCAAGTCTTGCAATTTTTCCTAAAGCTGCTGGCAAAGCGCAAAGCAAATGTGAAGTAAAAATGCCATTGCAATAATAATTGCAAAAGTGACACAAATACAATTATGATGGGGCAAAAATCAGGTCGAAGCGAAAAAGTACAATATATAATAAAGTAAACAAAAGCGCTTTGGAAAACAAAATAAACAGTTTAATCAATACAAGAACACCAACCACAACTTGAAATCACAATCAACAGCTGCAACAAGGAGTGAAAAGAGACAAAACTCTCATCACCGCTTATATGAAATGCAAGTGCATCTGTATATGTATGTATATATGTATATTAGGGTGTCCCTTATTTTGTAAAGTTCTTATTTTTTAACACATATGGGCTAGTTTTGTTCAGTCTACTCTAAAGCACTCCCATGATTTTTTTTTTTTTTTTGAGCTCAGGAACACGTACCGACTTGTGTTCAAAACATCCAAGTTACACCGGCGTCTATTGTGTATCATTGGACTTGGATACTTGGATACTTTCTCAAGCAAGTTACGGTGTAACATACCTCCCTAACAACATAACTGTAAGGTTTGAAGTCAATTGGTTAAAAAACAAAAAAGTTGTCCATACAACGGTTCAAGTTTTCTTCATCTCTTCATATGGGAGCACCAGTTCCAGTTTTCCAATATCAATGAAACTTTCAGGCATTGAGTGGAACTACTTAAAACTACTATGTTTAAAATTTCAGCCATCTATCTTACAAAGTTTTCCATACAACGATTAAATTTTTTTTATATTTTTCTTCTTCTTTTCGTATGAGGGCTACCAGTTCCAATGGTCCGATATGGCTGGATCCGACAAATGAGTTGATTGCATAAATACGAAGTCTCAGTGCAAAATTTCAGCTCGATATCTTCAAAACTGTGGGAGGAGATCGTATATATACATATAGACGTATATCTATATATATATATAGACGGACATGGCTAAATCAATTCGTCTTGTGGTCCTGATCAAAAATATATATAATTATTAGTATAATTATTAATATTAAGTACTCGTATGTTACACCATAGCTGCCAGTGTAACTTGCTTGAGAAAGTGTTCCAATGATACATTAAAGACGCAGGTGTAACTTGCATGTTTTGAACGCAAGTCGACACGTGTTCCTGTGCTCCAAAAACAAAACAAAAAATGGGAGTATGTTAGAGTAGACTGAACAAAACTAGCGCATATGCGTTGGAAAACATTTTTGTTTCTTAATCAATTATCTTGAAACTTCACACTTATGTTCTTAGGGAGGCAAAAAAAAAAAAAATTCGGCATGGCTACTCCCACTTATAGCCAAAATCAATAATTTGCATTTCTCCGGTACCCATTGAGCAAAAACAATGAAAATTGTTATGTCGGTTATTAAGATAAGGAGGAAGAAGATACAATCAAAAAAAGGGGGCGTGGCACAAAAAAAGGGCGTGAAACATGTTTTCAACCGTTCTTTCTAAATGAAAAAATTCACTGATGTTGTTTTCAGTGTGCCAATAAGGCAAAAAGCACTATGAAGCAGTCATCTACGTTATTTTAGAAGGTTAAATGGCACCGATACATGAAAACGTAGCTTCTAAGCTAAGTGGGTTTTTCACAGTTCTTTTAGAACATAGAATATAGGAAATATCCCGAAGACGATTTTGTCAGATAAGGTAAACATATATGTTACTCTGTAAGGATGAAAAGCAGCTATACATGAAAATGTCGCTTCTATACACAGTGTGTTTAGCAAGCTGATTTAAAACCAGTAAGGACGCTATCTTCAGCAAGGCTGAAGCTATAATACTTTTCACGTTGTGTCACTAAAAAACTAAATGAATAGTTTTCATGCCTCCCTAACAACATAACTGTAAGGTTTCAAGTCAATTGGTTAAAAAACAAAAAAGTTTTCCATACAACGGGTCAATTTTCGCTATAAATGGGCGTGGCCACACCCACTTTTGGTCAAAATTGTTTTCATTCCTCCCTAAGAACATAACTGTAAAGTTTCATGTGAATTGGTTTAAAAAAAAAAGTTTTCCATACAACGGGTCAATTTTCGCTATAAGTGGGCGTGGTTACGCCCACTTTTGGTTAAAATAGTTTTCATTCCTCCCTAAGAACTGTAACTGTAAAGTTTCAAGTCAATTGGTTAAAAAACAAAAAAGTTTTCCATACAACGGGTCAATTTTCGCTATAAAAGGGCGTGGCCACGCCCACTTTTGGTCAAAATAGTGTTTATTCCTTCGTAAGAACATAACTGTAAAGTTTCATGTCAATTGGTTTAAAAAAAAAAGTTTTCCATACAACGGGTCAATTTTCGCTCTAAGTGGGCGTGGCTACGCCCACTTTTGGTCAAAATAGTTTTCATTCCTCCCTAAGAACATAACTTTAAAATTTCATGTCAATTGGTTAAAAAACAAAAAAGTTTTCCATACAACGACGTGAATATTGCTTCTCTTCCTCTTGTTCATTTTGTATGGGAGCTACCAGTTCCAGATGTCCAATCTCAATGAAACTTTGAGGCATGTAGTCGGACTATGTAAAACTACTATGTTTAAAATTTCAGCACTCTATCATACAAAACAAAAAAGTTTTCCATACAACGATTCAAGTTTCTTCTTTTCGTATGGGGGCTACCAGTTCCAGTGGTCCGATATGGCTGGATCCGACAAATGAGTTGATCGCACAAATAAGAAGTCTCTGTGCAAAATTTCAGCTCGATATCTTCAAAACTGTGGGAGGAGATTGTATATATACAGACAGACGGACGGACAGACGGACATGGCTATATCAACTCGTCTTGTTGTCCTGATCAAAAATATATATACTTTACATAGTCGGAAATGAATATTTCGATCTGTTACAAACTTCAGCACAAAGTTATTATACTATTTCACATACGTGAAAAGTATAAAAATAAAGTACGAATGAGTCCGAATAGAAGACGATTTTGTCAGATAAGGTAAACATATACGTTACTCTGTAAGGCTGAAAAGCAGCGATACATGAAAATGTCACTTCTATACTCAGTGTGTTTTGCATGCATTTCAAAAAATTCAAAAAAAATCAAAGCCTACTTCGCCATATAAGAGACATCTACGTTACTTTAGAAAGCTAAAAAAACTGATACATGAAAATGTTCCTTCCTTTATTCAGTGTGTTTGGCACTGTTCTTTTGGAGATTGAAATTCGAAAGGAAACTTATAAGAATATTCTCGAAGAAACGCTATCAAGTTAGCCTTGCGTTTTCCTATTAGTTTTGCTTTCATTAGAAACAACCATACTCTTTTCGCGCGGACTGGTAGCTCAGTTGTTCGAGCTGTGAAAAACATAGTTATTTGGACGTTGACACCGGGTTCAACTCCCAGCAACCACGGAAAGTTTATACATGTATGGTAATTTCAGTGTAATGAGTGTCAGTTTTAAATAATAGTATCACATTTCAAAGCTAATTTTCATGATAATAACAAATAAAAATATAAATAACACATCTATGGCATGATTGAAATTCGAATTTTTGTTTTAATTTTTGGATGCATTGGTTTTGTTTTTTACAATTGTTTAACCATAAGAATTTCTTTATATTACAAAGAAAAAAAAAAGTTTTTGACTTGGCATAGCTGGGATTTGTCCCCGCGCCCTTTGGCTTAAGAGTACAATACACTATTCATTGAGCTAAACAAAAACTACATGAAATTTAGCCTTAATTTTTCACTGCAAATGGCACTGTGAATTTGTTAGCATGAACTTCACTACATGAGAATTACCCTGCTAAAATAAGTAGGTCTGTCATACTGATTTTGTAAAGAGGAACTTGAAATGAAACCCGAAGCAAGTCAACCAGATAAATCTACGTGAAAATCCACATGAAAAAACATTCTGAAAGAACAGTTACAGGCCTAGGACACTCAATGTTAAAATGAAAAGAAAATTTCACAAATTTTCACGTAGTTCCACATGAAAAAAGAACTGTGAAATTGTACGTTTTTCACGGTGAAAAGTCCTATAGGGTATCTACAAGGTGTTTAGGCTGACTACACTTTTGAGCAGAATGTAGATAATGGTAGAGGGCGCTACTGTTCCGCTTTTGACATAACTGATTTTTGACATTAAAAAATTATTCCCAAATATAAATTAACAAAAAAAATTAGAAAAGTTGGAAATGCGCCAGAAACAATATGCATCAACAAAATCGATTGTGGAAGAAACCATAGATCGCAAAAATAAATGCTAGGAATGCTGAGAACGTTGGATTTTACCAGCAGTTATTGTAGGAGTTGAAGGAAGGAGTCGCAGCTGTGTGCCAACATTTTGTGAAGAATGAAATTGTCAAATTATTGATATTATTGAGTATGGGTATACCATACATTTAAAAACAGTACACTCGCATACGTCAGTTGATATAATAATATTCATATAATATCTATACATACACATAATCGCATTTCCCACGCATTTTTTTTTGGAGAAGGCGCCATATTACTCTTTGTTTTTGTTCTTCTTTTGATTATATTTCCCAAATTAGGACGAATTTTCGGAAGTGTCAAACGTGACAAATGAATCATTGATATAATTTTTATGTGGAAATAATGTAGAGGAAAAAATTTGTTTTGTTGCTTAAAAAACTTGTAGACTCAAATCGAGGCTGTTTTATCTACTCTGAAAGTTGTTTACACACACTACTCAATGTATAGATTTAAATTTGTTGTAGAGACTATGTAGATAAATCTACAGGGTGTTTACATTTGTAGACATGAGATTTTTGTCTAAGTCTACACAAAAAATCTCTAGTGTAAACAGAGCTTAACAATCAAAAATTGGTTCAAATTAATTAAATTAGAGTTTTATTGGCAGTCCTTTTAGCTTGATACTGGCCTTAAGGCGTTATGGCATAGAAAGGACCAATGTTTTTATTGTATTTATGGTTATATTGTCCCATTCTTCTAAAAACGTCGTTTTCAACTAAGATTTGGTTGAAATTGAACGCTTTTTGACTCACCTATCCAATTCTTCCCATAAATATTGATGGGATTTGGGTCCAAAGATTCCTAAGGGTATTTCAAGACTTATGATTGATTGGGGGTTAGCGAGAGATAAGCTAAGTACTTATTGACGCTTTTTTGTCAAATTTTCTTCGATAATATTAAAGTAATCGGTTTTTTTCATTAAGGACAAGCTAGCCAACATCCCCGGAAGATAGACAGCCCAAACAAACAATCCCCCGCCGGCGAATTGCACTGTCGTGTTCGGTTTACGCCATACATGAATTCTGCCAGAACAATCGATTAGACTGTGCAAAGGTATACAAGATCATGCCAATCTCTTACTGGATCAAAATACTGTTCTCGGATGACAGTACATTTAATATTTCTCGCTCGATTGCAGAATTCATGTATGGCAAAAACCGAACACTTTTTTGCTTAAAAAATTAATAAAAAAAAAAACAAAAAAGAAATTGTTGAACAAATTTATCGTCATTTGATAGTAAATTCATTGATTTATGAAGGAAAAATATAATTTACCTTCAATCTCGCTGTGCCAATAATTATGTGTGGAACTGTATATATACATATGTATATGTGTGTGTGTATGTGATATTGTTACTTACCAATCTTTAAAGATAAATGCTCGAATTCTTTTGCTTATACAAAAAGTTATGTTATTTTTTTTTTTTTTTAAACAAAAATTTTTAACAATTTATTTTTTCAAAGTTAAACAATTTAAAAGAAATAAATACACAATAAATAATTTTTTTTTTGTTCTAATAATTTTCACGCACGTTTCACAGTTTTAGGATTTGTTTTGATGACTTTTCTTGTTTTTTTTGCACCGTAAATTTTGTTAGTTTTTTTTTGTTCGTCGAGCATGAAGGAAATACCATAAAGTGAACTGAACTTGGCAGCTTCCCGGTTGACACACAACTAACTAAGCAAATGGTAACCAAAAAACGTCGAAAAAGCCAAAAGCACGATTTCTGAATAATATTAACATTATTGTTTCACAGACGCACCTGTGTGCCGTTATTGTCGATACTGTCTGTGCCACGGTGGGTATGTGTGTGTGTTGTGGGTTCACGCAACGTATTTAACAAGAAGAAATAGTCGTAATAGCAATACAGCAACAACGTTAGCCAAGATTCGTTGTTAACGTGTTTTAAGTTAAACAAAAAACCAAAGCCAAAAAGAAAACAATAACAAAGCCACCGTAAACAATAAGAATAGAATACGCGCCATAGACATGTAGAAATTGAAGCAACAACAAACCTGCTCATCATCGCCATTACCATCATTATCATCAACACTTATTAACTATTGATTTGTTTGTCGTTGTCGCTTTTATTGTTGCCCACTTGTGGCACACATCCTATAACATCTAAATCTAGACAAATTGTCAAGAAATACGGTTTGTAATCAAACCATCGCGAAATTAAAGTGTGTGGGTTAAGAGGTAAACTGATGATAACAATTGCCACGCTTCAATATCACAAAGTACAATAGTCGGGGAGCTGACGATTCTAGAACGTGATTTACTCCTGCGTCGTTGGGAGTGGTTGCATTTTGAAGATTAAATAATTTAAAGTAGAAAAGATTTTATAAACTGTTTTCATTTAGCGGTGCGTTCGACCGCCATAAGGTGTTTTATGTTGTATACCGCGGAATAAAGAAGGTTCCTCCATATAAGTATTAGATTGTGAAACAGTACGACTACCATCCATTCCCATACGTGTAACTAAAAATAGATGATTAGCGAAAGGGAGACTTATAAGCATGTTATAAACCCACCTTATCTTAATCTGCCACGTAGGAGTAAATCAGCCGTTTTTTACAGAATCAATTGTCAGCCGTACACGCGCGTCACTACTTAGAAATCTTATACTTGGGGAATCCACTCAATAGAGTAAAAGCTATCTTCCATATTCTAATCTGCCACGCAGGAGTAACTACGAAAATCCTCGCTTGAGCTCCCCTACTACAACGATAACGATCATTTGTTAAATTCAATGACTTAGCTATCAAAACTACTATGCCCTTGCTTAACAGATTGATCACTCTCACACACAGACAAAACATACAGTTCAAACGCTCCGACAGACACTTAATACTCACATATCTAATAAAAAATGAGACCTTCCTAATTCCGGGCAGCTTCTATGTTGGAAAACACTTCAGACCCGAGTTCTAGGCAGACTTCATTTAGAAGTTAAATTTTTGAGAAGTGATGCTTAAAACTTTGTTCGGAAACTTATTAATCGGCGAGCGGCTTTTTCCAAATTTCAGTTTTGACTTTTTGTCCTCGTTGTCGTAATAACCTATTTACACCTGGGATAAAAAATTTATGTTAAATTCTAGATTCCAACACTCGCTACTGATTTAAATAGATAGAAATAGTTGAATATTTACGGAACTTGCAATGAAATTCTAATTGCTTAAAAAAGACAATATAAAGAACATAGCGCTGCCAACTCGCGCGTTAATTCTTAATTGCATAGCAAATTCATAAAGTTCAATATTTGACTTTAATTTGTACAAATTAAAAAAAAATATACATATATACATATAACTGTTATGTTCGTAATGTGCGTAACGATTTACAAAATCTTACAGGATTATTACTACAAAATAAAATTTTTAATAGGGCAATGTTTATATACCCCTCAACTCTACATGCCAGGCAGGTCATGTTGCAGCTTATTGATCTGTAATCTATTAAACGAATCGTCGATGCATCAAACGGCACTATCAAAAAAGCTAACCGACGACGAAGTTCGCAATTCGCATAGCTCCTGCATAAGATCTCGAAATAGCATCGGATTGACATTGACGCTAACCTTCATAAGCAGAAACCAATCTCCAATGGTGAGATCACGAAGCGCACGCTGTACATGCCGCTTAGGCATGAAACGCAACTGCCTCCGTATCATTTGTTCGCGCAAGTTTTTGCTAGTCATAAGAGCGACGCGCATCAATAAGTTCAAGCCGGAGATGAGAAACATAAGCAGAAACCAGCACCACAGAAAAACGAATATCTTTTCGTTGAGTATATTGAGGGGCAATATGCAAAGATTATCCATGACGTTCGCCGAGCCACTGGCGCCATACTTAAGCACCTCGCATTTGGCAATCTTGGGGAATACAAGCGATGAGACGCGATTCCAGCGATCCCAATCATAAAATGGTATCGTGGCCATCGCATGCAAGTACTTTGTCCAGAATCCATTGAGAAACACCTCCAGCACAATGATATTGACAACCTAAATCATAGAATCGTATAACAATTGGCTGTGTCTACGCGGAGTTATTGATGTCAACGGCTTACTTACGCTGACGGCAAAGTTGAGCAACTCGCAAAAGACGTATTTGGCCATGTAGCAAAAGTGCATGTCCTCATAGTCGGTGGTAAAGTATTTGACCAGTAGGCGTAAGCGTGTATTGTAAGTCTCCTCCGAGAGCAGCGCCTCACCGACCTCCGAGCAGAGTTGCTTGAGACGCTGACCCTCCCACACCTTCCAGAGGCATGAGGGAAAGTAAAAGATGAACGATTGGAACAGTAACAATATGATTACCCACTGATAGTAGCGCAGATATTCGCGCTCTGTGACACCGCGAACCTCCGGGCCAACGCCTTCGGCTACAGATAGCGCACGCGCGTACGCTTCATTGAACTCCGACAACTTTTTAAAGCTATTATAATTGGGTCTGCCCGTTGGCAATGACATTTTCTGTGCATGCGCCAACTGCTGATTGTGAAGTTTAATTATATACGTGCCCATCGTCCAACAATAGGACTGCACATAATCGAGATTTCGCTCCTCGCTGATGCATTGAATGGGATCACCGAAATATTGGCGTGCGGATAACAGCAGCGAACAGGTCAGTAGTATTACAACCGTGCATTTGGAGTGTATGGTAAAGACGGCATCGTAGATGCGAATCGACTTGAATTGCAAATATTTTGATAATGGTTTCACGGCTGAGTACATTTCCTTAGCTTCCGGAAAGAGGTCTTCGAATAAATCTTCCAATTCTTTTCAATGACTGCCAAATGAATGCTTTCTTCTTCGACGTCGTTGTTGCTAATTGTTTTTTGACGTTTGCGTCGTGGTGGTCAAACGACGCAAACAGCTCTAGGTTGGTACGCACGAGGTGAAGATCAAAAAATGTCAAGAATTCGCATCGCTCTTTTTCGTTAAACTGCAGCTGCGTCCGCAAAGGCGCACGTCACAAGTATTGTGTATTCCTTTTGCGTGCGAAATCTCTAAGACAGTTTGAATTTTGATAAACTTCGAGATTTACATAAATGGCGACGACACATGCGTCAAATGATTTTCAATAAGCATAAAACTTCCTAAAAATTAGTAGTAAGAGAAGCGAAGACACACATGTATGTACATACAGTACCTCACAGCTCAATTGAAACACGTTAGTTTCAAACGAAATGATGAATTAACAACGTTTTACATTTTAAATGTCACATTACGGACTCCGCTTGGAATTAAATTCCAAGTAGGTGAATCTGTTTGTTATTGATTTTTATTATAAATAACAACGATTAATACAAACTCAAACGTCACAGTGTCAGTGAAAGAGCCAATTGGAAACAAAGTGAAGAAGCAAGCTGATTAACTGTAAAAAGCTATCTGCGCATATGTTTACTTGAAATGGTTCAGGTTATGAGCTAGATCAATATTCCTGTTTTAAATTGTCAAATAAGTGTCAAAGCACCACAGATAGTGGTTAGCCCAAAAGTCGAGGAGCCGACTAAATCTGATTTACTCCTGCATCGTTGGGAATTGGTGCATGTTAAAGATTAAATAGTATACCCTGTAAACATACTATGTGTAAATGAGATATTTTAAGTTTGTTTGAGACGTTTTATATGTAACGCTTAAAAGGATTGGAGTATATATATTCTTGATCAGGACGACAAGATGAGTTGATGTAGCCATATCCGTCTGTCCTCACCAATGGTTCTCGGAAACTATAATAGCTAGAAACTTGAAATTTGGAAGACTTGTGTGGTCATGTGTCTCTTCAAGTTTGAAGGATTTTTTGCCACGCCCACTCCTTCTCGCCCATCGAGCACCTCCCACTTTTTTAAAGTGCTATAACTTGAATACACGAAAAGATTGAAACATGAAATTCGGTATGTAGACTCAGTATGTATAGATCTACAAAACTGCATACCACAAATTTTCTCCCTCCTCTTCATTTCCCCTCCCCCAGCTGTTTTCTAAAAAACGCTATATCTCCAAAAATATTGAGGGTACAAACCTGAAATTTTGTATGCAACCTCAATAAGTATTCATCTTTAAGACTGCTTACCACAAATGTTTCCTCTCTTTAATGGTCAACCCTCAGAGACCTACAAACTGAAATTTAAAAAACATTCCACTTTATTTTACTTAAAATTACTACATCTCTTAAACTATAAAAGACTCAGTATGTATAGATCTACAAGACTATATACCACAATTTTTCCCTCATTTTGATGGTTACCATTCAGAGACATACAAACTCAAATTTTGTCGTAAAATCCACATTTTTCGACCGATTTCATTGACATTTTGAACACTACTTGAACGGCCGATGTGAGATCAATATGTTTTTGTAGATTTGGGGTGTAGCACAGCCCACCATTTGTGCAGAGTATTATTGTGAAAGTTTCATAATATTAATGCGGGATATATAGGTCACATTTGATTGGGAAATAACAATCAAATTTTAGTTTTTGACACACAACCAATGTCACAAGAACTTGCTCCCTGTTTAGCAAGCAGCAGGCAGATCGTACAGCTGTTTTGGGAGTCGCCACACTCCTTCATCAGCGATCTTTTGCTTGACCACCAATCCATTTATATAGTCGAGTATACTCAACTACACCGCCCTTAAGTTTGTTTGGTTTCGGTTTAAAATTTTGTTTGCTTGTTTGAATAAACATTTTGTTGTTGATTCAAGTCCCTTTTGGTGTCGATTCCGACATTAAGAACCAATTTTACTTATTTCGAGAACATTTAGACCAATTACAACTTAATTTGGTGTGTTGTTGATTTAAGTACAATCTATGCTGTTCTCAGACCGGACTTTTTTTTCTCTGTGTAGTCGATGGCATATTATTACTTAATTCTAATGTCAGTTTCAAGTCAAAAACCGGTAAGGGCGGTATATAATACCCTGTACACACAACTATGTTTATAACACGTTAAACTTTCGCCGACTGCAAAAGCAGTGTACCGCGATATGAATTCTGTATAAGAATTCAGTTATATCATCTTGTTGCACTATATCCCAATATTATACACACCAAATTACATTCCTATAAGTTATATGGTTCACGAGATATAAACATTTCAAATTTGTACTATATTTGGGCGTGACCACGCCTATTTTTTATTCTAGTTGCTTGGGCTTTAAGTCAGCTATATACACACCAAATTTGGTGTTCTTATCTCAAAAGACAACGCAGAAAATACGACTTTTGTACTATTTTACCCGAGGTAGCTTCAGTTATTTGCCCCTCACCCCTAAACTAAGTCAAAATGGGGGAAAACAAAATAAACTTTTAAAAATGAATTAAGGAACACGATGGGCCAAGAATGTCTTAATCATCTCACTTTGTATATAGCGCATGATTTGCTCTAAGTTTTTTTTATTTAATACCCTAAATTTAAGAACCTATAGCAAACCAAGGGCCCCTTGACAGAATTTGCTACAGGATCCGCGCTTGCT
Organism: Phortica okadai; assembly: GCA_034638295.1. Taxonomy (NCBI): domain Eukaryota; kingdom Metazoa; phylum Arthropoda; class Insecta; order Diptera; family Drosophilidae; genus Phortica; species Phortica okadai. The sequence continues at coordinate 33,887,486 of CM067848.1, read as the reverse complement.
TAATCCTGCACTGGATTACAAGATAGAACTAAGTTTTAATCCACCAATAGAAATTAAGTTTCGTAATCATTTGACTTGAAACTTCACACTTATTTGCTTCAGGAGGCATTAAAATTATATTGATAAAAATGGGCATGGTTACGCCCACTTTTAGCAAAAATCATTAAATTGCATATCTCCAGTACCCAATGCGCAAAAACAATGAATATATATATATAGGCTAATAAGATGAAGAAAAAATATGTTCAGTCAAAAAAAATGGGCGCGGCATAAGAAAGTGCGTGAAAAGTATATAAGCTTCAGCCTTGCTGAAGTTAGCGTCCTTTTTTTGGATTTTGTGTGTACAGGGTATTATATAGTCGAGAATACTCGATTATACCGCCCTCACTGGTTTTAACTGCATTTTGTAAATGAAGCCAGTAATTCATCAACAAATTGAAAAAAAAAAGTGCATAAACATTCGGATTTTTCCATTTTTATGAAGATGATTACACAATTTTTAAAAGAGCCAATTTTGATAGTTTAATTTTTTTCAACTTTCAACAAACGGGACAGAAAAACAGCTTAATGAATCGATCCGAAAATTAACATGGTTATTTCGGGTACTAAGAGGTGTAAAATGCCTAAAGGCCTCATTCCTCCGATCAATGTATGCTAAGATGTAGCCAAATAACGAAAACAAGTGAAAAAGGCACTTTTTTGGCCTTTTTTCAACTTGAAATTAAAAATGTTTTCCAAATGTCTTAATTGGCTCTTTTAGGACATTTGCTCTAGTTTTCAAAAATGTCTTCCCCATTCCTGTATGTCTATTCACTGCTGAGATATGGATGGTTAAAGTCAAAAGGACCTTTTTTGATTTAACTTTGAATATCTCAGCGAAAAACTAGTAAGGGCGGTATAAACGAACGGTCAAAAAATGTGAAATTTACGAAAAATTTGAGTTTGTTGGTCATTGAGGGGTAACTATGATAAAGAAGGGAATTTTGTGGTATGCAGTTTTAAAGATACATATCTACTGAGCTTGTATATGCAATTTCTGGTTCATACCTTTATTAGTTTTGGAGATATAGCTTTTTTAAGAAAAATACTAGTGAAGGGTAAATTAAGGTTAGGGGGTAAAATTATGGTATGCAGTTTTGTAGAGTTACTCATACTGAGTCTAGAATCGTCGCAAGAATCGGGGAAATGCAAATTCAAGCTGAATTAGCAGGCTATCTGGTCAATACAATGGTTTATCTCAACAAACATCACGAAAGCCCATTAATCAAGTCAGAAAATATAAAAAAAATTTGCAATTTTTTTTTCTAGCAATTTTAAGGAAAACCTTTACTTTTAAATTTTTTTGGGCAAAAGATTCAAAAACTAGAAGGTACAAGCTATACAATTTTTTTTCAGAGTGTGCCAATACGACCAATACGTACAAAGTTACAGACCGCCAATAATAGGACCAAAATTGAAATTTTTTGAGTGGTCCGTTAATTTGTTTCACGCATGGCAAGTACGTGGCCCTCAAGATAAAAAACAACCGACTGCTAACAAAACAGAAATTTAAGGCAAATTATGGGAAGAGCTTGGACTTCATGTCGATAAGCCCATGGTAAATGGAAACGGCAATACATTTGCGAAGATACCTGGCTTTGACCGGGAGGTTCGTAGGAACTTCCTTTTCATTTTAATAGCAATTTTAAGCCTTTTTGAAAGTTATGTTCCAAAGTTTCTGTGAAAATGCCGCCTTGCAGGCATTTCACCAATTATTCTTATTGCAACATCCGTCTTATAGTTTTTCCAAAAAGAATCATATAAGTTTATAAAGATAAAGAGACGTAGCCACGCCCATCTTCTAACTAGTTTTAAAGAAAGCGAAGCAATCATTCTATACTTCATTTTGCAATCATCTATCTTGTCTTCTTAGAGCCAGATTTAATTTTAAAGTTTTTCTCTATATAGGCGGTACTACGCCTTGATATCCAATTCTCATAAAACTTTAGGATGTAGTCAAGGATTAATAAAAACACGTATTTGCAATGTCTTATCTGTTTATATTGGGCAACAAAAAAGTTTTTCGCACAAAAACCTTATTTTTGACCAATTGTTCCTATAGAAGCTATAAGTTCCAATCGGTCAAAAAATGTGGAATTTTCAAAAATTGAGGTTCATAGTCTCCATCATGATGGAGAAAGGTATTTTGTAGTATTCAGTTATAGTTTTAGAAATATAGACATTTCAAGAAAACCACTTTTTGAAGAGAAATGAGAGGGAGAAGAAGAATTGTGTGCAGTTTTATTGGGTTATCGCTTCTGGTGTTCGAGATATAGCTTTTTTAAAAAAGTGGGCTGAGCTGGTTGGGTGGGAAGAAGTGGGTATATCACCTTCCCCACCGTCTATAGGTTAGATACATTTGGTTTCAAACAAACACAATATACGCTGGTACCCATTATGAACAGGGTATAAAAATGACATCACAGATATCGGCGATAATCAGATTGCAATAAATGACCAAAATATTGTATCGCAGTGATTAGTATATCTCATTCAGCATTGCTAGCCGACGCGCCCTTCTGGGCTGAATCAACAGAAACTAAGACTATAAAGAGGTATTATGACTACCCCGTATGTCTTAATAATAAATTAGAAAAAAAAAAAAACCATTCAGCATCGATGGACTTGTGTGTGAGTGTACGGTCAATTTTAAGGCTGAGGACACAACGCAAATTAGACTGTTAGACCGACAGATACACAGACGGACAAAGACCATGACAAATGTTTGGTAAACCACAAAGTGCTTTGTCAGGATCAAGCTGACATTTTTCTGCGAAGCGGTTACAAGGCAACGTAACTCAACGCAAGGCAATTTAATGTTACGTATTGTAACACATTGCTCAAAGCAGCGAAACGATTGTTTCCGTTTTTATACTCTGTACATTATGGTACAAGGGTATATTAATTTTGTGTACGTCGAAAATGTATGTAACACCCAAAAGTACACATCATCAACTATGCAAAGTACACTGCTGGTCAAAAGGTTAGACGCACTCTTACTCAAATCCAAAATTGTTTAATAACTTTTATTTTAAAAACAATTCTTAACGTTACTCAAAATAAGGCACTTTATATAATTTAATTTCAATTTAGATGATCTTGATGACTTTCAATGCTATTTTCACAATTTGCAAAAAAGTGAGGTGTATTTAAGCCGCCACTACATCCGAGAAGGTGGAGTTATGGTGTGGGTAGCTATCGTTTTATGGAACAATTGATTTAATTTTTTTTGATCAGAAGATGAATGTCGTGCGTGTCTCAAAACATTGTTGAAGTCAGCATTTCCAAAACTTCTCTCTTTTCTTTGGACAAACCGCGTTAATTTTTCAGGTAATTTATTATTTCGGCCAAAAAGTTAATATCATGACTTGGCCACCATATTTACCACATGGCTTACACGGATAGTATAAAACCAGTAAGGATTGGAGTCGACAGTACTCGACTGACTTGAACCCCAATAAGATAGAATAGAAAATTAGGCGTGGACACGCCCTACATAGTAAAAATTTTAAACGCTTATGTCTCTAAAACCATTAATCCTACAAGAATGAAACTTTGGATGTATGCTTTTGGGATAGAGTATAATAAGATTCAATTATAAAGTTGGCGTGGCCACGCCTACATATAGCCATAACAGAAAAACGTTGTATGTCTGGAACCAATTGGTCGGAAATGAAATCTGTTTCGATTAAAAAGTGTGCGGGACAACGCCCACGAACAGTCGTTACAAATTGAAGGTACAGAGTATGTGAAAGTCGAAAACTCTCGACTGCAATTCTTTACTGGTTTTTTATGCCTGTTTTGTTTCTCTGTCACATTTCATCAAAATAGCATGAGACGAGTTGGAACAGATTGGTGCGGAATTTGTTTTGTTAGCGCTTTCGTAGTGGTAAGTCCAATAACAGTCGAGCAGCCATGACTAACGCTTACACCCACAAACACACACGCACACACAATGATTGGTATAGGCAACGCTAAAACAATCGTTAATCTAATGAAAGATGACAGTTCGGTACTTGTTTGAGTACGAGTTGGTTTTGCCTTTTAGCTTGGCTTTACAAACGATCTCGCATCATTTATTATTCCTGCTCGCTTTCAGCTGATGAATTAGTGAAATAACCAGTAAGGGAGCTATTTCAGCTTTGCGGAAACTGATATACTCTTGCAACCATTTTCTCAAGTATGCTTATTGGAAAATCTGTCTTATAGTTTTTCCAATAAGAGTCTTATACGTTTATAAATTTCCTAATTTTTTTTAAAGAATACATTGCAATCATTCTACGATCTTATATCTCATCGGCTTACAGAGAAATCACATTTTAAAGTTTTTTTCTATATGGGCGGTACCACGCCCTTATATCCGATTTCTTTAAAACTATGTAATATGGTCAGGGATTCATAAAATCGCGTAACTACAAGGTTTCATCTGTTTATAGTTAAGAACAAAAAAGTTTTTCTAACAAAAACCGATTTTTTGACCGATCATTTCTATGGCAGCTGTATGCTAATGTTATCCGATCATGATGGATTTTACACACTGCATGCAAGGAAAAGAAAATTTTCTGCGTTTAATTTTTTTTGAATATCTTTAAAACTCTGGGAGGAGTTCGCATCGCAAAGACAGACAGACAGACAGGCGGACAGACAGGCGGACAGACGGACATGGAAAATGGAACTACATACCATCAAAGGACAACCCAGCAGACGTGCCATCGAGGGGAATAACTCAAAAAAAATTAATGGCTGGTGACATTTCGTGAAAGGACCACACCGGCCGGCAAAACCATCAAATCAATTGGTACAACCTGAAGAATAGGAATCCATTACAGATTCAACTATAACTGAAGAAGAAATCAGCCTAATTCCATTACAGGGAAGTATTGCTCAATCGAAAAGCTAAAGAGCTTATGTATTATGCTTCATAGCTAAACGACGTGGAAGAACCCGACAATCGACACACTTGACCAAAGACGAATTAAAAAATACCAAAACATCAGTGGTCAAATCCAATGTTCAAAAGGTAGAGTTCGAAACGAGTTCAAAGGATATATATGCCTCTTTGTGTGTATGGAAACAAAGGACATATATCTAGAAGCCGTCAGCGACCTGTCGGCAGAACGGGGGTTGGAAGAGTTACGACGATTCTTTACCAGACAGACAATGACACTATCTTCGTGGGAACAGCCCGAATATTATACAAAGAGCTCGTCCCCGCAGTAAAAAGAAACGACTATCTGGCGCCGATTCTCGAAAAAAGGCATCCATTGGCACTTTACCCGGCCGACAAGCCGCCACATGGGAGGATTATGGGAAGCTGGAGTGAAGTCGGTGAAACACCATCTTAGACTAGTCATCGGCGAAAACAGTTTCACCTTCGAGCAGGTGACAATATTGCTATGTCAAATTAAAGCAGTGTTAAGCTCATGGCCCTGCTTAATCTGTTCCATGATGACCATAGAGAAGAACACTTTATTATAGGAAGACCACTTATTTAAGCTCCAGAACATTTTGATGAAAATCGGAGAATTAGATTCCTGGATACATGGAGACACTTGCAACGCAACGAAGTAGGTGGAAGTTGTTTTGTCATGTTGGCAACTGCTTTTTTTCTACAATATGCAAGCTTAATTCGAATTTCTCAATCAAATCGGTGATTTCCTGGATAAAACAGCATCCATTTATGAAAAACTGTACAATGAAAGCAAAAGTAGACAAAACACAGGAAAGAAACTAAATTATAACATAAGCATTGGAAGGAAGTAAAAGGTGTACCATATTTTATGACATCGGTACTGCAGAATGATTAAAGGAAAACTGGTAACTATCGTCAAAAATGAGAAACACCTTAACGAGTATAAGGACAATTTTCTTATCTTTAAAGAAGCTATAATGTTGATGTTGTTAATTTAGCCAGAAGCTATAATGTTCTTCATGCTGATAAATCAAATGCAGAACTGGATTGACGAAGCTTAAAAATATTCAATCCACAGCCCTAACGCTTGAAATAGATATTAATCAAGGAAAGGTACAGAGATAGACAAAATTCAGCACAATCTACAGAGGAACCAGCTTCTCCCAGGTGGAAATTTTCCAGAAAACTTGCAGTTAATATACAAGCTAATGAAGAGCCAGACAATATTCAAGGACAACGTGCTTATAATAGATGTAGTTTGCCAATATGTGTAAACCAGCATTCCAGTCACTGCAAGATCGTTCCAGTGCCGTTTCAAATCAAAAAAAGGAGGTGGATTCCGCAAACTCAAACTATATGCTATCTCCTCCCACAGCTTTGAAGAAATCGAGCTGAAATTTTGCAGGGAGTCTTCTCTAATGTGTGATAAAATCATTGGTCGAAACCATCGTGATCGGATCATTGAAACTGGTAGCTCCCATACGAAAATAAGAAGAAAACAAAAATTGAATCGTTCTATGGAAAATTTTTTTGTAGAAGCGTGAAATTTCAAACGTAGTAGTTTTACATAGTCTGACTAAATGCCTGAAAGTGTCATTGAGATTGGACAACTGGAAGTGGTACCTGCCATACAAAATGAAGAAGAGGAAGAGAAGCAAGATTCACGTCGTTGTATGGAAAACATTTTTGTTTCTTAATCAATTGACTTGATACTTCACACTTATGTTCTTGGGAAGGCATTAAAACTATTTTGACAAAAATGAGCATGGTTGCGCCCACTTTTACCAAAAAACAATAATGTGCATATCTCCGGTACCCAAACAGCAAAAACAATGAAAATTGGTTTATACGCTAATAAGATGAATAGAAAACAGATTCAGTCAAAAAAATGGGCGTGGCACAAGAAATGGCGTGGAGAGTATCTAAGCTTCAGCCTTGTTGAAGTTAGCGTCATTACTGGTTTTTTATTCGAATATAAATAAAAAATGGAAAAAAAACTAGGGGGTTAGAGTTAAAGCATTTAAAAAAAATGGGTGGTGCTGGTTGGGCTGGAAGGAGTGGGTGTGGCACAAATCCCTTCAAACTTGATCTGCTGCCAAACATCACAAGTCTATTCTCCAAGTTTCAAGTCTCTAGCTTTTACAGTTTCCAAGAACCATTGGTGAATACAGACGGACGGACAGACGGACAGGGCTCAATCGATTTCTCTTGTCATCCTGATCAAGAATATATATACTTTATGGGGCCCCCCTCCCCTCCTTCAGTGCGTTACATATATTTCGTATACCCTGTTCTATCCGTACAGGGTATGATGAGCCCGAATCAGTATGGGGTGGTGACCAAAACCTGACTGTGGACGAACTATTTCTCTAGTTCGCAACCCTGGATAGGCACATTTTCTGTTTCCAAAGCGGTAGGCCACATGTGATCACTCCAAGTATAACAGGTAAAACTTAAAAAACAAATTTGTAAATATAGAAAAAAACACACAAAATTAATAAAGTCGAATTGAAAAAAATTAGTCATATCAACCCATATTCATCTTAGAGAAACGCGTGTTATGAGGCGAGAAACAAAACTTTCGAAGTCAATCGGGTCTGCGGAACGCGCAAACTGAGTAGTCGAATTCGCTAAACTCGCGAGCGATTCAAGCGACGAAGACAAACTCGGCAGGAAGTCGTCTCAGCTGTTCAGCGCGCAGATGCGCAAGATCCTAAAATCTTTACTGAAGTCGAAAGTCGTACGAAGACTGCTCGACACTCAGCCTGATAGGTCGAAACTGTCGGGAATTTGTCGAACGTCAAGGGCTCTCTGTGGAGAGTTTCCATTTACACCTTGGCATTAACTTTGGGTGTCTTTTTACACTTGTTCTGAGTAATCAACATGTTAATGAAATGAAATTTCGTTGACTATCGACGTTCACCTTGAAAAGGTAGAGATCAGGAAGCCTGGGAATTATCTGAAGAAGAGAGGAGGGAATTAGAAAAAGTTAAGACGTTAATAACTCAAAAGACATTCGGTCTGTTTGATAGAAATGCTGTACCGGTCAAAGACAGGCATTATACATTATCTCGATGCCAGATATTGTCTACACATAAATAAACAAAATGTTGTTATCATGAGTAGTCAAAGAAAGTGAGATCCAATGGAGTAACCGCACTACAGTCATTCGCCGCCCAAATAAAAATTAATTTTGCATCGTTGCACGTAAATTATATGCGCTCATGATCATGATCAAAGACGCTCGATCTAATCGAGCTAAACGAAGACAGTAGGGGTAGTATTGTGTTCACGGTGCCTGGTGGCCCTTTACTGTGGGCACACATCACGCTAACCTTAAATGGCTGATGTCCCTTGAGGATTTCATTAGGCGACTAGCACGTTGGTCATTGGTATTACAGGCGTATGTCTTTGAAATTGAGCATCGTAAAAGTCCAGAAAACGTTGTTGCCTATGCCCTTCCGCTTATCGTTGAGTCAATAGAAATTGAACCATCTTCGAAATTGGGGTTTGAGACGACTGTATTCGGGAGTGACTTATCCCTAGAGCCTATTGTGTAGATACGGGAGCACCAGGATAAATGGCAGAAAGTTATACTCAATGAAAAAGACAACTGCCAAAAACATAGTCGACTTCTCAATCAACTCATAAAACTTCTCAATCAACTAGAAAACAATATGTTTCTAAAGAATTTGAACTTATGATTGACACATTCGGAGTTACTCATGTCAAGACTGCTTTTTACTCTCCGCAAAGCAATGCTGCCGAGCTCGTCAATCAAACGGTGCTTAACGCAATACGTTGTTACTTAGGAAATACTCATCACGATTGGGATTTATATTAAACCGAAATCGAAGTGGCACTGCGAGTTACGTGTTCAACAACGAACCCCAACGTCAACGTTAGAATGGAGAAATATTTGTAATCCAAACACAAAAAAAAAAAAGAATAAAATATAAACATGATCGATTTATGCTGGGAACCACAAAGTCAGCATAAATCGTTCTGATAAACAAACGTCGGCGACATGTTTATGTAGAAGTAGGACAAAGGCACTTACGAGCCCCGACCACTATTAATTCGTACGGCAAGCTTTTTTACCCATATGCAATGTTTAACAGACGATATTTCCAATGCTAATGCAGATATCTCACTTAAATATATTTTTTTCTGAAATATAATTTTATTCTCTATACTATAGAATAAAACAACTTGTTGTAATTTCAACAACAACAATAATAACATTAATTTGAAAAACTAACTGATAAAATATATGTGACCACTATTAATTCGTACGCTGCTTAAGCTTAGCTTTAAATCGTAAGAAAATCAAAACAAAAGCAAACAGGGTAACACAATCAGTATCTAGTTATAATCTAGAAATTATAAACAATGCAGAAGGTACAAAAAAGATTTATTTTCGTTAAGCAATGCACTTCTTCAAATTAAGGGCCACCCTGAGATTTTCCAAATATCAAAATTTTTTTTTTTGGCTTAATAAATTGTTTACGCCTTGAAGAACATATTAAGCCTTTACCAGTTTTCGAATTCGAATTTTTTGCAGAAGCAATTATAAGCCCGACACACAGAAGGGCCCCTACGGCGTATTGATTCTTCTTTTGCGTTTTTCTCGATACTACTTTTTTCAAACTGGTGTACATCATATCTCAAAAACTACTTGACCGATCTTGCTAAAATTTGGAGGATATATTCTTAGGGACAATACCTAAGGCGATACGAGGGGGTTTCTCAATTCTGGACTTTGTTCAAAAGTTATTGTATAGATTATAAAAAAATATCACGAAAATAAAAATAATTTTTTTTGAACACCTGTAATTTAAAAAAAAAAATTTTAATTTTTTTTCCTCTTGTATCGCCCTAGATATTTTATTTCTTAATGAAATAAAACTCATTCCACATTTTTAAGATGATTGCAGATCGAGATATCGTGTACACCAACGAAATGGATTTTCAAAAAAGGGCTCTACTTGTTGGCTCATAACTTCGGTTATATTTAATTTTGTTGTATACGGTTTTTTTTTTAAACCAACATCTTAATGTGTATATATGCACATTTAAACCTATTAAAAAAAATTAATACTTGTGTCAAAAAAATTTATTACTTATGTGACTATTTTTTCGAGTGCCAGGGAGGCGTAACCCCTTAATGTTATTGTTGTTGTTGAAATTACAACAAGTTGTTTTTTTTTCTATAGTAAAGAGAATACAATTATATATCAGAAAAAAATATATTTGAGTGTGATATCTGCATTAGCATTGGAAATAGCGTTTGTTAAACATTGCACACAAAAAAGCATGCCGTACGAATTAATAGTGGTCGGGGCTCGTATATGTGTCATATAGAATACCCAGCAAAATTTTTGGGATCATAGTGACAGATTCACAACTTCGATTCAGCATCAATGGATGTAACACATTCATGACCTACACTGAATGCGCTTCGGCATTTAAACTGGATGTTTATCGAAAAACAACATATTCGGGGGTGTCACAGAAATCACTTACTAGAGATTTGATGCCAAAAACAACCAAAAGGGAAGTTTTGGTGTCACAGAAAATCTCTATCAGGGAAATTTTTTCTCTAGCAAAATCTCTGACTATACCCTCAGGGATTTGCTTAAATTCAGCCTTATTTTAAGTTCTTATAAAAAATTATGAATGAAGAAATAAACTTTATGGTTTTCCTCATAAATCTGCATTCAAACAATTCGTTATTTTACATGTTTTCATTAATAAATTTGCATTTTAAAAAAAGCTTCCGCAAATCAACCAATTTTTTTTGAGCAGCAAAAACAATCAGTTTCATGCCTCGCCAATCTGCTTGCATTCATTTTCGAAAATTGAAAAGTATATTCGAATTGAACTAAACAAACTGTCAAAATAATCTAAGATATATAATTAATATGCTGATGCATTTGAAATGTTTAAACAAACTCGTAAATATAGTAAATTTACTTAAAATAGGTACCGACAGTGTTGTTGGAGCCAGTTGGCATGTGAACATTTTTGAATGAACAAATGCGAAGAAGAAGAGTCAATTCAAAAGTGCGTGTCTCCCGTAGAACCAAAACTAGTCAGCTATCAATGCTGCAGTATGAAACAATCTCCTTCACTTTTCTTTATTAGTTTGCACATATAATTGATTATTAAATTTCACCTTTGAAGTATTTTGAATTTGTAACGTATTTGTTTACATTTGGCAATCACAGGAAAGGAAAGAATAGGATTGTCAAAACAATTGTCAAATTTGACGAGCTGCAATGTAATTGTGTTTAAATTTACAATTAGTACTTTTATAGCATTCTTATTTTATATATTATTAAATTAAATATACAATTGTTACATTTTGATGAGAAAAACAATGAAATAAGCATAAATAAATTACATTATTCTTATTTTGAATGTATGCAACTCTGCCGCGGCCCAGCAAAATTTTTGGGATCATGGTGACAAATTCACAACTTCGATTCAGCATCAATGGATGTTACACATTCATGGCCTACACTGAATGTGTCTCGGCATTTGAACTGGATGTTTATCAAAAAACAACATATTATGTTAGAAACATCGACATGAACTGGATGCTTGTCTGAAGGCAGATTGAATGCTATTGTGTGTAAACGAAAAACAACAAATTTTGTTCCCAACTTAGGCATGAACTGAATGCTAGTCTGAAGGCTGATTGAATGCTTTTGTGTAAAAACGAAAAACACACGAAGTCGGAGCAACCAACTTCAAGGCTTCGTATTTGATATTACAGAAAAGCAAAAATGGACGGACGAAATATTTCTGCTTTGCTTTAATTTGAATATTAGGAATAATAATAAAAACCCAGGCGTTAGATGTCATTTCAAACAAACAATAAATAATTCAATGATGCTGACATAGTCAATGGAATAAAACTTTATAGACTTTGCTGGCTGGGTCACAACGCACGTATGGAAGAAGTCACTCCGGCTCGTGAGGTATTTGATGCGGAGATTGTCGGGAAGGGGAGGAGAGGTCGATCCAGGATGCGTTGGCAAGACTTGGTGATGGAAGCCCAGACTACACTTGGTGTTATCACCTGGCGAAGGCGCGCCGAAAACATAGACGCGTGGAGGAATTTGTACTTCAGACTCCCGATAGGGAGTTGATGACGAAATAATAATAATACTTAATTTATTAATTATTATTCTGTTATAATTATTAAAATAAAATTAATTTGAAAATATGAACATTTTTTTAATTGATTTTAAATTCGAACAGTACAGCAACAGCAGAGCTAAAAGTACTGCAAATAACAGAATAGTAACAGCCGTGTAATAACAGTCAAACAGTAACAGTCAAACATTAACATATCCGAACAAATCGAACGTACAACGTGTTTTGTTTAACAACAAAAACGATGAAAAAATCGGCGCCCCATATGTGTTTTCGTATAGAAATGGAGTTAGATTCATGTGAATCCTATACCCTGAAAATGCTCGTCAAATGGGCATTTGATAAGCATAAAAGTTTTGCTGGGGGGATACCGAATTTTCGAAGACAATATGTTGGAAACATAAACATGAACTGGATGCTTATCTGAAGGCAGATTAAATGCTTTCGTGTGTAAACGAAAAACAACAAATTTTGTTCCCAACTTAGGCATGAACTAGATGCTAGTCTGAAGGCTAATTGAATGCTTTTGTGTAAAAACGAAAAACAACAAATTTTGTTCCCAACTTAGACATGAACTGGATGCTAGTCTGAAGGCTGATTGAATGCTTTTGTGTAAAAACGAAAAACACACGAAGTCGGAGCAACCAACTTCAAGACGTCGTATTTGATATAACAGAAAAGCAAAAATGGACGGACGAAATATTTCTGCTTTGCTTTAATTTGAACATTAGGAATAATAATAAGAACCCAGGTTTATTCATTCATTCATTTAATTTATTTACCCCGAAATTTTACATTAAGTTTTTATATCTAAATTATGGTATACAGAGATTAGTCCCAGGTTTATTTGTCGTTTCAAATAAACAATAAATAATTCAATGATGCTGACGTAGTCAATGGAATGAAACTTCAAAGAATTCGCTGTCTGAGTCACATCGCTCGTTTGTAAGAAGTCACTCCGGCTCGTTAGGTATTTGATGTGGAGATTGTCGGGAAGGGGAGGAGAGGACGATCCAGGATGCGTTGGCAAGATTAGGTGATGGAAGCCCAGTCTACACTTGGTGTTACCACCTGGCGAAGGCGCGCCCAAAACATAGATACCTGGAGGAATTTGTGCTTCAGATTCCCGATGGGGAGTTGATGACCAAATAATAATAAAACATCATTTATGAATTATTATTTTGTTATAATTATTAAAATAAAATTAATTTGAAAATATGAACATTTTTTTAATTGATTTTAAATTCGAACAGTACAGCAACAACAGAGCTAAAAATACTGCAAATAACAGAATAACAGTCAAAAAGTAACAGTCAAACAGAGGCGCATCCAGTGTATGCCATGAATATGCTACATCCATTTATACTGCATCGAAGGCTTGGGTCATGAGCTCGAGGTGTCTGGCGGCTGACTGAAAACGCTATGGGTGATTCCCAGAACAATAAATCATATTGAAAGTAAAAGACAAAGAAACAAGGGCTGGGATGTCTGCCCAAACGTCGGTGTGAGGCGTGACTGCTCCCACCGGCGGGCACTGGTACACCCCCTTGCGTGTCGCCAGCGGTCACATCTCGGTTGTGGTGGGTGCAGGCCACAGTAGTTATAAAGCTACAGCCACGATGGAGTTTGGTACGGTCGAGAAGCCGGTCACCACTAAAAAAGCAGCGATGCAACGTTCAAGGGCCGTAGTCGTGTCGGACTCGGGCCTAGAGAGTGTGGTATCAGTCAATACTGTAGAGGCGGCGATTCTGCTGTCGTCGCCGACTAAGCCCAAGGACGCTGTTTCCCCAAGAAGAGACGGGTTCAGGTTTAAGTCGATAGAAGGGTAAGGAATTTGTGGAAGGCTACAAGTTGTAGCTCGTCTCACTCCCATTGAGGGGGAGCGACTTGCCAGGGGTAATACACTGCGTTGCAAAACTATAGCCGCATCTCGATTTTTTATTATTTTGATCGTTTAGGCCTGATTATCAGAAAACTGTAAATGTTATGAGAAAGAGTATCAAAAAGCATGTAAATTAAAGATAATATTACAAAAGATTTTTATTCTTTTCTTATATCTTACTAAACAATATGATTTTTTGATTGTGCATAACAATAGCCGCAATGGCTTTAACCGCAATAAAAACCAATAAAAGTGAAAAAGAAAACTTTTAATACAATTAGTAAAAAGTATGACCTATTTGGCATACTGTCAATTAAGTTTTTCAACGTTGGAAGAGAAAGTGACTCCCATGCTTCAATAAAAGCTGACTTCAGCTCCGTCACTAGACCATTAAAGAGCTACCACCAAAGTTACGCTTAGAAAAATACCGCGGTTCCTTTCTTAAATCTCTCCAATAAAGCTTATAGCCGTCAGGGCCATCCAAGTTAAATTTCTTTTCATCAGAAAGAATTATCTGTAAGGTAAACCAATACTTCAAGTGCTTTTAAAACCAACATACGATAAACATACATTTTTTCAGTTCGTCGCCATATTATTCTGTGCGAATTTAAGACGTGCTACTTTATGATGAGGCAGTAACTTTGGAGCAGTTTTGAGGGATTGTCTGGTAACGAACTCTGACTGCTTTAAAACTCTGGCAATAGTCCAACGAGACACATTTAGACTGCAGTCGTGCGCAATTTGGTTAGCTGTCTTCATAGAGTTGTTCGCCATTTTTACTACACGCCGTTTATCTCTATGACTTTACTTAGGCTACAAACATAGTGCGCGCTGAGACGAAGATGAAGATGAAGACGAAGCTGAAGACGAAAAACAGTGCAGAACAAATCATATGAATTCGCTCGCCCGCAAGCATAGTGCGTGCCGAGACGAAGACGAAGATGAAGACGAAACGCAAGCAATCAGCTTTAAACGCTGCTGTACTGATTTTGAAGACGAATCGCTTGCTATTTTACCGTTATTTGTTTGTTTTGTCAATTCTTTGGCGCCGAGCATGTTAAAATTTAGTTGTAATTTGTGATTTGGCGAACGCATATGTGTGGTGAAAATGTCTGCAATTAACGAGGATATAATTGCAGCAGTATTTAAAAAACGCTGTTTGTGGGACCAGCAAAATAAACTTTACCACAACAGGCAAATTGTTGACCAAAATTGGAAAGATATTTCAAGCGAGTTGAATGTTGATGGTAAGTAATTTAATTAATATTAATACAAAATGAAACAATAAAAAAATTGAAAATTTAAATACTATCAGCATTTCTATAGCTGCAAACATAAGTACGAAACGTGTCTGTGATTAATCGACCTCTTTTCTTTGAGCTTTCCAATATATTTTTTGGTTTTTGGCTTATAAATTTTTCTCCCTCTGTCATGTGAGTTTCCAAATCTTCTAAATCTAACATTGTATTATGCAGTATACAAATTGCTTTAACAATAATTTCTGCGTTAGATGGTGTCGTTTCAATTGGCTTCCATAATATTCTCCATTTGGAGTTAATTATGCCAAATGCACATTCCAAACACCTTCGCGCTCTGGACAAACGACGATTAAAATATTAATTTTCCAATGTTAGATTTCTTCTAGCATATGGGCGAAGAACCCAGTCCAAAAGAGGATAAGCTTCATCTGCAAGCAACACATATGGCATAGATATTGTGGTTTTGGGCAAATAGGAATCCTTCGGAAACTTTAAGTCTCCAGAATTTTTCATTGTGTAAATCGCTGAGGAAGCAAAAGTTCCACCATCACTCTGTCGTCCGTAACCACCAACTTCGATAGTTACAAATTTACAATTTGCGTCAGCGACTGCCTGCAGCACTATTGAGAAAAATTTTTTATAATTATAAAACATTGATCCTGAATTCGCTGGGCATTTTAGACGTATGTGCTTTCCATCAATAGATCCAACACAATTTGGAAAATCCCAAAGATTCCAATACTGATCCGCAACTTTCTTTAAACTTTGTTCTGTGGGCACAGCCATATGTATAGGCTGCAAAACTGTCCACAAAGCTTTACATGTCTCTATAACAATAGAACGAACCGTTGAAGCACCCATTCGAAAGTTAAAAGAGATAGATCTAAATGAAGTGCCACTAGCGAGATATCTAAAATAAGAAAACAGTTAAAAACAATATTATGTAACTAATGAAATTTTAATTTATATTTTTGAGCTATGGTTTAAAAAAAAATGGAAACAATTGAGAGACACTTTTCGAGCTGAATTAAAGAAATGTCCACCGGACCGCTCTGGCGACGCTGGACCTGATTCAGTGAACGAGATGTGTTCTCAATGGAGTCATTTCGAGTCCATGATGTTTATAAAGGACCAGATAAAGTGCCGCCAGTCTTCCGGAAATTGATGTCGCCAAAAAAACAATGATGTACAAGATATGGACATTAATATTGGCGAAGATTCTAATAGTGTAGATATAGAGGCGCCGCAATATGAGGAAGAAAACGACATGAGTACGTTTGAAGTGCCAACGTCCACCCCACGTCATCCTCCTAGAAATCTTAAACGGCGTCATAATAACATGGAAGGTGAAATGCTCAACATCGAAAAAAAAAAGTTGGAGCTGTTAGAACAGAAAACAAAAAACAAGATTTCAGCCGACGATGAAGACATGGCTTTTTTTGTGAGCCTATTGCCACACGTTAAAAAAATGGATCCTCAAACGAAGCTTTTGTGCAGAATGGAAATGCAAAAATCGGTCTATAATCACGCGTACAACGTGGGGCGCTCTTTTAATTTACAAAATATTCAGAACCAAGTTTCTTATGTATCTGTACCATCACCGACTCAACTTGAATCTTCATCAAATCAATATTCTGATAATGCCTTATCCCCACAGGAACCGACGACTTTTGTTACATTTTCAAATTAAGTTAAGAAAGTAAATAAATAAGTAATTAAATGAAAAGTAAAAATCAATAAAATGAATAAAACCTAATTATATTTTGAATAATTTTTTACCTTAACGTCACAATTAGCCTTTCAGCAGGCATAATTGGGGTTTTATTAAAATTAGTCCAATTTTTAGTAATAAGTGGTTCAATTTTTACTAAAATGTAATCAAATGTGTTTATTTTTATTCTTGTATATTCCACAAATTTTTTCTCGTCTTGGCGCAGCTCTTCAAACAAATGATGAAATTCGCCAAATGCTTTTCTTCCCAAATTTATAGGATGAATTTTTTTATTACATTTTTTACGTTTTAATTTAAAAAATAAACTTTGCTCAATTAGCAGCTCATCATCTGATGAAAAATCCATTGCGACTAACATAACAAAAGCGCAACCAATTCGTCTTGCACTATGCAACCTTTTAGCTTACTCGCAACGCAAGCAATTCTTCTTCAGCTTCGTCTTCGTCACAGCACGCACTATGTTTGCAGCCTTAGGTGTTGGTCCACCCGTCTTCTTTTGACCATATTTCTCAACATGCGCTAAAAAATTTCGCACGACTTTATCAGAGCGGTTAATTCACCTTCCGATCTCCCGTTTCCGATACTTTCGCTTGATAAGGCAAGTGTTCCACCTTTTTCCAAATCAGACAGATAACTACCACGTGGAATTTTGTAATTAATATCGTCCCCTTAAAAATATTGTAACTATTTCTGAGACAAAAATTAAAGTAATGTTAGAGTTGACAATGTGTGGTTATAGTTCTGCACCAGCATAAAATCATCTGATTTTATAATAAAAGGGAAGAGAATAAAAACTTCTCTTGTGCTATTGTTTTTTTTAAATATTTTTCGATCCTCTTTTATTCGACATTCAAAATTGGCCGTTATTTCGCCTAGAAAGATTGTTACACTGAAAAAACGAGGTGCGGCTATAATATTGCAACCTGAAGACTTTGAGCCCATCCAGAGTTATTTACCGGAGGGACTGATAACAAAAGGTAAGATCCAAAGGGCAACTGACTTATTCAAAGCGTAAAAATCGCCAGGGCTAGATGGGGTCTTCAAGGTCATGCTTCAGAAAGCGATACCGTGGGCGACTGTGATCTTTATGAAGTGTGTTCAACTGAGGTATGTACCAAAGCCGTGGAGAACGGCGAGAGTGGTCCTCCTACTGAAAGCGGGGAATTGCAGTCATCTGAACACCAAGGACTTCAGACCTATCAGACACTGACGTCCTTCATGTTAAAAACATTAGAGAAGCTGCTGGACGTGTTCATACGAGATGGTCTTATCAACATTCATGTCGCTCCAAATTAGCACGCTTATACCAGAGGGAAATCCGTGGACTCGGCTATTCACTCCCTGGTAGCTAACAACGAAACGGCTCTACATCATAAGGAATACGCCTTGAGAGCTTTCGTAGATGTATCCGGCGCGTTCAGTAACGTGGCAACAACAGCAGTCATTTGGACATTACATTCAAGCATGAGACGTATAAAAGCCACGTGGGGCGCGACCGCACTTCACTGCGTGAAGAGTAGGTTAGGTTAGGTTAGGTTGAACAGGCAGCTCAACAAAAGTCGAGAGCACCCAGTGACCATTAGGTCCATTGTGTTGCCTGATTTAAATACTGGAGGTATAGATGGGATTGGGTAGGGTTGCTGGGATAATGGATGGGAGATACCGTTTTTCCTGGTTCTAATGGCCAGTCCCATTGGGCTTCGGCAGCCCGCGGAACCACTCAGTGGAATCCAGGAAGAGTGCCAGGTCCTCCAGGTGCGCGTTGCTAGACTGCCCAGTTCGTCAAAGAAGGGTCTTCCCAAAAATTGGGTTCTCCTCCTCAGAAGTGCAGGGCAGTCGCAGAGAAGGTGTTGGACACTCTCAATTTCGCAGCTACGACAGTAGTCTTGCTGGGATACGCCCGTTGGGCCATACGCCCAATGTAGCAGTGTCCCGTTAAGACTCCTGTCAACATCCTTATCCTGTTCTTTGTTAAGTGTAGGAGCTCGGAAGTGCGCTTCGAATTGTATCTTGGCCATAATGCCTTGGATACCTCGCAGCTCAGTACTGCTGTCCAGTGTTCGGCAGCCACAGTCCTCATGGAACTGTCAAGTTCCGATAGGACGTACTGGATTGGCCTTTTAATATCTTTCACCACGAGACTTGTTGCTAACGCCGAACCGGATCTAGCGCACTCGTCAGCCGCCTCGTTACCAGGCACACCCATGTGGCCCGGTACCCAGACCAGTCTGATTGAGTGCGGTTGACACCGGTTCAGTGCCAAAACCGTGTCCCGGTTGAGTTTACTCTTTACCGTGTTCGACGAGAGAGCTTTAAGCGCTGCTTGGCTATCAACGTAGATCGATACGTTCCTCGGGCTCTCACTCAAGGTGTGTATCAATTTAGCCGCCTGCCAAACGGCGTAGATCTCCGCTTGGAACACGCTACAATAGTCAGGAAGACGAAAGGAGAGTTGAACCGAAGGGTCATCAGAGTAGACCCCCGATCCAGTTCCTTCCTTCGTCTTCGAGCCGTCTGTATAGATTGACAGCTCGTTCTGCCTCACGGGAGTTTCGAGTTGCCAATCTGCTCTATTAGGAAATTCGACAGTAAATTCGTCTTCCCATTTGAGATCTGAAGCCCAGTAGTCGTTCTCATCTGCCACAGAGGTTCCTACTGAGCGTAGGATGGTACTGTGGCCCGCAACACAAGGCTTAAGAAGTCCCTGGGCTAGCAGCCTGACTGCACTTCTTGCTGCCACGTGCTTGAGGGAGACTCCAATTGGTTCCAGATTCAACATCACATCAAGCGCTGCCTGGAGGGGTAGAACGAATGCATCCTGTTACTCCCAGGCAAGCGAGTCTTTTTACCTTACGAAGGTTGTTTAGATGGGAGTTGGTGTGACCCGCCTCCCACCAAACCAGCGCTCCATAAGTAAGTATAGGTCTGACGACTGCTGTGTAAAACCAATGAATGATATACGGTTGCAGTCCCCATCCTTTACCGAAAGTCTTTTTGCATACAAAAAAGGCCTGTAGTGCCTTTTTCATCCTCTCCTCCGAGTTCCTCCTCCAGGAGAGTTTAGAGTCGAGGATTACTCCAAGGTACTTGGCCTCCTTTGAAAGCACAAGCTCCGTTCCGCCCAGTGTCGGGAGTTTGAAGCTTGGGATCTTGTATTTCCGGGTGAACAAAACCAGCTCGGTCTTTTGTGGGTTGGCCCCCAGACCGTTCTGCTCTGCCCATCGAAGAGTTAGGCTCAATGCGCCGTTTAGGAGCTCACTGATTGTAGGCAGGAATCTGCCTGTTACCATAAGCACCAGGTCGTCTGCATAGGCCGTCACTCTACATCCTCTATTTTCCAATTTTAGGAGAAGATCATTAAGGACAAGGTTCCACAACAAGGGAGATATGACACCCCCTTGCGGAGTTCCCCTGACCACCTTCCCCCTAATTGTCGAGGTGCAGAGTTGGGCGTTTATCACTCTGTGGCAGAGCATGTTGCTAAGCCATCGAGTGATTGTCGGGTGTGAGCCAATTTTGACAAGTGCAGTCGTAATAGACTCGATCCTGACATTGTTGAAGGCACCTTCTATGTCCAGAAAAGCCGCCAACGTAAACTCCTTTCTCCGCAATGTTTTTTCAATTGTGCTAACTACCTCGTGCAAAGCGGTCTCAACTGATCTACCCTTAAGATAGGCGTGTTGAGATCCACTGAAAGTGTGAAGTGTCAGCTTACTTCTGAGGTGCAGGTCCAGGAGTCTCTCCAATGTTTTCAATAAAAACGATGAAAGACTAATGGGCCTATAATCTTTTGTTAAGCAATGGTTGATCTTTCCTGCTTTGGGAATGAAAGCCACCCTCACTTCTCTCCAGTACTTTGGGATGTATCCTGTGAGGAGACATCCCCTGAAGATTTCCAGTAGCCAGTGCGACAGGTGCTCACTCACCGCTTGCATCATGGCCGGTCTGATGTCATCCGGTCCAGCTGATTTGTTGGGATGGAACGACTTGATAGCCCAGATTATCTTCTCTTTGGTAAGGATTTCCCTTACTACGGCCTCACCCTCTAGGTCCACTGCCTGTTCCGGCTCTTCGGTGGTGCTGAACCCAAATTCATCATCAGCTTCCAAGCATCCCGGAAAGTGTGTGTTCATAAGGAGTTGTAGAGACTCCTGGCTGTATTTAGCGAATTTGCCATCCAGATCGCAAAGCAAGCCTGGTGTGGCTGGATCTTTCGCTAGCAACCTTCGAAGTCTGGACGCTTCTGTGGTGCTGGTCAGATCCTCGCAGAAAGCGGCCCAAGAATCTCTTTTGGCCTTCCTACATTCTTTCTTGAAGACTTTGAAACTGAGGTGGTAGGCGTCCCAGTCCACCTGGCAGTTTCTGTCTTTCGCTCTGTTGTAGAGTCTTCTCGTTTCCTTCCGTATCTTTCCGAGCTCCGGTGTCCACCATCTGTTGCGGTTTGACTTTGGAGGACGGCTGATAGGATAGGATTTGATGAAGGCCTTACATAGAGCTTCCGTGACGGTCCTGGTCGATTTCTCCAGTTTGTCCGGGTTGTCCAGCCTACCCACTGGGTGGTTTGGGAGTAACTCCTTGACAAGTTGAGAGAACTTGACCCAGTCAGTTCGTTTTGGGTTCCTGAAGGGGCGTTTGGCCTCTCTGAACCATTCTACTTCGAACACTATCCTGTAATGGTCCGAGAAGGAATGTTCCGTGGATACGTGCCAGTCTACAACAGAGAGAGAGTCACTGTTGGTCGCTAGGTTTATGTCAATAACCTCAGCACGGTTCTTATTGCGGAATGTGGGGTGGTCACCCCGGTTACACACATTAAGATTTGTGCACGACATGAATTCACACAGCGATTCTCCTCTCACGTTAATATCCTTGCTTCCCCACATAGTGTGGTGAGCATTGGCATTACACCCCAGGATTAAGTCAGTGCCCTCCTCCTGCGCATGCCGGATAAGGGCTCGGACGCTCTCTGACGGTGGATCCCTCTCTTCATACGGTAGATATGCCGAGGCCAGGTATAGTTTGGGACCGTTCCTTCGCTCGCATAACACTACCGTCAGGTCGTTGTTGCTGTAACGGGAAGAGAAAAGAACATTAAGTCCGGTTCTTACCACGATACAGGTTCTGGACTTACCTACAGTTGTAGGGACAAGGAGATTGTAGCCGCGGGCACCTAAACCGCAAACCCTTTCACTCACGATCCAGGGCTCCTGGATAAGAGCCACGTCTACCCTCTCCCTGTCCATCCACCGTAGTAGGTCGATCGAGGGGACCCTTGAATGATGCAGATTAATCTGCACCACCTTAAGTCTCTCCGGTTGACCTATCATCTTCGCGCCCGGCGCCTCCAGGAATGATTGCCCGAAGGCAACCCATTCCCATCTTCAGACGGCCCTGCCTGCTCAGGAGTTGGCGTCTGGACTCCGGACCTATACTGATCCAGAGGTCCTTGCCGTTTCCCTTGTCGCGGGCCAGCCCTCTCTTTATTGTCCAGTCCCCGGTGTCGCAGTCCGCGTTCTGGCTCTTGATCAATAAGAGGGTGGTTCGATCCTCCATAATTGGAGGTGGGATCCAGACCTTAATGATCGTTCGGGCCGGAATTTGGTCCACGGGGACGACATCAATCTTAGCAGCTGGCCATGAGGCGTCTAGTTTCAGCAATGTGTCCTTGACGAGCCGCAGGGACTCCTCATTGGCACATGCCACAACCTTGACACCCTTGTACCAGTTGATACCGTCAAACTCTGCCACGAAGGGATTTTCTGGCCGAGTGATGGCATCTGATATCGCCCGGTTGATTGACTCATCAAGGATGAGCCAGTTCTCGGTAGTAAGTTTCCCTTCCGGGTCCCTCCTATCGATAATGGCCACCTGCAGCTCCGGCTTCGAGCTTAAGCTTGCCAGAAATTCCCCTGGACGTTTCCGCTTGCTCTCCGAAGCCTTCGCCGAGTCATCAGACCGTTGTCTCTTATTTGCCGGTGCGGTACTCTTGCTAGCCGTTCCCTCCTTAACGGGGGGTGTGGCTGCGGCAGGTTTCCCTCGGCACTGAGCACTCGTACTTTGTGCGGCGGTCTGAGTGTTGCCAGGCGAGCCAGCAAGACTCATATACTGTCGCACGTTGTACTCATGCTTTTTGCGCAGTCTCTTTTCTCGGCCGCTCAGCGAACCCGGGTCGCGACCCTCCAGTCCCTTAAGGAACTTTAGAGAGGTTTTGTACCCAGACAGCCGTTTGCGTTTGAGATCATCGTCTGCTATGATCTTTTTGGGTTGTCCCTGGACAACCGTCACTTCACCGTCATCTGTGCTCGATGATGAGGCAAGAGATGCTAGCATCCCTCGGTTGCCCGAGACAATGCAGTATCCATTGCCCAGCCGGCACGCTCGGGGAGGGTTCAGTCAGAGGAGTTTCCGCCGACCACGTGAAGAGTATATAAGCAAAAAAAAAAAAAAAACAACAAATTAAGTGAAAACTTTATGAAAGTAAGAGTATATAAGCAAAAAAAACAACAAATTAAGTGAAAACTTTATGAAAAGACATTTTGTTCAAGAATCGAGTAATTCACATGGAAACCCAGGCAAATAAAGAACAAATGGAAGGAGTCATCTTTCGACAAGAAGAGATTATCACCAATCTTCAACAACCGCTACAACAACAGTTTCAGCTAACAAACAAATATGTTCTTCAACAATTTAAACAACTTTGTCCTCTAGACAATCAACATGATGTCCTATCGTTTAAAAGTTCAGTAGAAACACTGATTAGACTCTGCGAGGGAGATGGACAGTTAATCAAATTAGCAGTCAACATTATAAGGAACGGGAAGATATCAGGGTCTGCCATAGGATTTATCAAACAACTGGATACCAAAGCAAACTGGACCAACATTAAGAAGAAACTAACGGACCAATTGAAACCGAGGACAACATACGAAGGTGTTTTCGATAAATGCAGATTAATAAAAATAAGTAATCTAAGAGAACTCTTTGACATATTTGAAAAAGCAAAAAAAGAAATAAACGAAATATATTTGTTCGACGAAGACAAACCAGAAATATACACAGCTGATAGAGTAGACAAAGTCTGTTTAAACATACTGACTAACAAAATAGATACTCCATATAGGGTACATATAGAACAGAACATTGCCATAAATGACCTGTTCACTAAATATTCAAAACTAAAAGCATTAGACAATACCAGAGCCATCAACAGTAGATACCACAAAACATTACTACCAAACGATAATCAAAATAAAGTTAACAAAATAAAGGATGACAATTCGGGACAAACTCGGAATTCACATATGAGTGAGGACACATACAATACTAGACAAGCTAGGTCGATCTATAGTGTTCACTACACTTGACTTAGAGAATGGCTTTCACCAGATATCAGTTAAAGAAGATATCAGTTAAAGAAGAAGACAAACCGATAACAGATTTCTCAACACCATCCGGTTCCAAAGGCTAATGAATAAGGTACTAAAGACACATATCAATAAAATATGTGTCGATATACTAGCATTTGGTACATCATTAGAGGAACATAACGACAATCTCAGGGCAATATGCAAAGACCTTAGAAAAGCCAAATCAAAAATACAAATTGACAATGTAACTTTCTTAAGAAAGAAACACAATTCCTCACATGTTCTCACCAATAAAGGAACAAAACTTGATCGTAGTAAAGTTGCGATTATACGGAACCTCAAGTTACCAAGCACCCAGAAAAAAATTAAACCGTTTCTAGGGATGTCTGGATTTTATAAAAGACTATGCTAAAACAGCGTACCCAATGACATCATGCCTGAAGAAATATAAAAAAAATTTATCTATGTGACCCCAGTTACATAACAGCATTTGACAAACTTAAAGACTTAGTTACCAATTCTCCAATACTTAGATATCCAAATTTTGAAAAAAAAATTTACGATAACAACTGATGCCAGCGATTTTGCAATCGGAGGAATTCTATCCCAAGATGGCCACCCAATTGCATATGCATCACGGACTCTAAATAATCATGAGACCAGCTATGCCACTATTGAAAAAGAGCTATTGGCAATAGTCTGGGCAGTCAAGTACTTTAGGCCGTATATATTTGGTAGACAGCTTAACCTAGTAAGTAATCACCAATCTTTAAAGTGGCTAATGATCAAACACACAGGAAAGGACATAAGTCCAAGGCTCCAAAGATGGTTAACAAACCTAGGAGAATACAATTTCAACCTTGATTATGTAAAAGGAAAAAATAATAACATTCCCGTTTTCTTAAGTCGTATAAAAGAAGATGTTCAGGAACGAACATAAAAACCGTCTACGATGTATGGACAACGATAAGGCTGCAAGACACGCGTGTGTCATATCGCTTCTCTGGAAATACCTAATGATAAACCAGGTAGTTCCAACAGAAGGTCGCAGGTCGCCTAAACATCTGCCGGCCATAAATGATAATAAGACCATGCCGGCCATAAACGGTAATTACGATAAGCGACAAACATAGATTTGGGATCACACTGTTGTCTTACAAACACAGTGTTAGGATAAGATAGTCATTAGTAAAAAACAACCAATAGAAATTAAGTATCACACGCTGCTGCCTTACAAACACAGCGTTAGCATTAAGTAAAATTAATATAAATAAAGCAACGTCCGCGTCGGACGAACTAGTACAAATCTAAACGTTGACGAGTGCTCATTTAAAGTGTAAAGTATTTACAGAAGATGAAATAAACCACTGGAAAGATGATTTAGACGCTAGAGAAGCAATGGAGTGTCAGGCACTAGAAACCTTGGTTGACTGAAAATTCAATAGAAGTCCAAACAGTTCATTCGCAAGAAGAAGATTTAGGGTATCTTAGAAACAGTAGTGAACAGGTTCAAAACTCAAATTATATTTGTAAAAAAAAAGCAACAACAAGTCACAACAGTTGTTGATAATAAGAAAATATTTATCGAGAATTTACGTAGAGAACTCGGTAGAGGGAAAGTGGGAATATATACAAATCTAAGTAATCATGAGTATTACGAAATACAAAAACTCATCGAAAACGAGTACTCTTCTAACAACAATCTTAAATTTGTAAAATTTACAAAACTTACTAGAGACATACCATTAGAAGATGAGTTAAAAACCCAAATTTCTCTATTTCATAAAAATGAAAGCGGTCACTGTGGTATCATAGCCATATATGAAAAATTAAAATCCCACATATATAACCCCAGCTTAAAAACATACATCTACAAAGTAATAAACAATTGCGATATATGTAGAGACGGAGAATATGATAGAAAACCGATAAAAAATAAATTCTATATCACAGAAACACCAAAAACAACGAACAAAATAGATACCATACTAGATACAATAGCATCAGCTAAATACGGTCCATTCCACCCATCACTACTAACAAACGAAGAAATAGAGAAACATAATATCGATTTTTACAAAAAAAACTAACTAGAATGAATGTAATGTTTCATGAAAACATCATAGTAGTAATCAAAATCCCAATTGACTTCATCCAAACCAATATAATCTGAAGAATACCAATAACTAACAGAGACAAATTAAAAATCGATAGTACTATAGAGGAAGTAATACAGGTTGACAACAAAACATACGTTTACGAAACAGACAAAACAATTAAAGAACTTAAACTCAGCAAAAGCTGCATAACAAAAAATAACTGTGAACTGATATGTGACGATAAAGAGAAAATATAAATACAATAATGATTAGCAGGCTCGAGGTCAATTTTGATACACCAAATTTGTAATCAAAAAGTTTTGGCAGTTTTAACAACAAACAATATTGCAAGAACTAGCTCAAAAGCTAGCAGCAGGCAGATCGTACAGCTGTTTCGGGAGTTGCCAAACTCCTTCATCAGCGATCTTTGCTTAACGATGAACGGATTATCAGCACTCCCCATACGTTTTTCTTGATAAACTGCATGAGAATTGCAAGTTATCAAACGAAAAACCCTGAGAAATGCTGCTTCGATCATCGCCTTGCAATATTGTTGTTGTTGTGGGCCACCGCTGTTTGTTGGAGTCAAGTCTTGACTCACGTCAACTGCTTGTGGACCAAATTTAGAAAAATAAAACAAAAATTTTTATTTTTCAAGTTTCTGTCATACTACACAATTATGTGGATGACTACGGCGTGCCTTCCGTTTTAGTTAAAAAGTGTTTTGTTTTACGACCTATACAAGTAATTCAATAATGATTAGCAGGCTCGAGGTCAATTTTGATACACCAAATTTGTAATCAAAAAGTTTTGGCAGTTTTAACAACAAACAATATTGCAAGAACTAGCTCAAAAGTTAGCAGCAGGCAGATCGTACAGCTGTTTCGGGAGTTGCCAAACTCCTTCATCAGCGATCTTTGCTTAACGATGAACGGATTATCAGCACTCCCCATACGTTTTTCTTGATAAACTGCATGAGAATTGCAAGTTATCAAACGAAAAACCCTGAGAAATGCTGCTTCGATCATCGCCTTGCAATATTGTTGTTGTTGTGGGCCACCGCTGTTTGTTGGAGTCAAGTCTTGACTCACGTCAACTGCTTGTGGACCAAATTTAGAAAAATAAAACAAAAATTTTATTTTTCAAGTTTCTGTCATACTACACAATTATGTGGATGACTACGGCGTGCCTTCCGTTTTAGTTAAAAAGTGTTTTGTTTTACGACCTATACAAGTAATTCAATAATGATTAGCAGGCTCGAGGTCAATTTTGATACACCAAATTTGTAATCAAAAAGTTTTGGCAGTTTTAACAACAAACAATATTGCAAGAACTAGCTCAAAAGCTAGCAGCAGGCAGATCGTACAGCTGTTTCGGGAGTTGCCAAACTCCTTCATCAGCGATCTTTGCTTAACGATGAACGGATTATCAGCACTCCCCATACGTTTTTCTTGATAAACTGCATGAGAATTGCAAGTTATCAAACGAAAAACCCTGAGAAATGCTGCTTCGATCATCGCCTTGCAATATTGTTGTTGTTGTGGGCCACCGCTGTTTGTTGGAGTCAAGTCTTGACTCACGTCAACTGCTTGTGGACCAAATTTAGAAAAATAAAACAAAAATTTTATTTTTCAAGTTTCTGTCATACTACACAATTATGTGGATGACTACGGCGTGCCTTCCGTTTTAGTTAAAAAGTGTTTTGTTTTACGACCTATACAAGTAATTCAATAATGATTAGCAGGCTCGAGGTCAATTTTGATACACCAAATTTGTAATCAAAAAGTTTTGGCAGTTTTAACAACAAACAATATTGCAAGAACTAGCTCAAAAGCTAGCAGCAGGCAGATCGTACAGCTGTTTCGGGAGTTGCCAAACTCCTTCATCAGCGATCTTTGCTTAACGATGAACGGATTATCAGCACTCCCCATACGTTTTTCTTGATAAACTGCATGAGAATTGCAAGTTATCAAACGAAAAACCCTGAGAAATGCTGCTTCGATCATCGCCTTGCAATATTGTTGTTGTTGTGGGCCACCGCTGTTTGTTGGAGTCAAGTCTTGACTCACGTCAACTGCTTGTGGACCAAATTTAGAAAAATAAAACAAAAATTTTTATTTTTCAAGTTTCTGTCATACTACACAATTATGTGGATGACTACGGCGTGCCTTCCGTTTTAGTTAAAAAGTGTTTTGTTTTACGACCTATACAAGTAATTCAATAATGATTAGCAGGCTCGAGGTCAATTTTGATACACCAAATTTGTAATCAAAAAGTTTTGGCAGTTTTAACAACAAACAATATTGCAAGAACTAGCTCAAAAGTTAGCAGCAGGCAGATCGTACAGCTGTTTCGGGAGTTGCCAAACTCCTTCATCAGCGATCTTTGCTTAACGATGAACGGATTATCAGCACTCCCCATACGTTTTTCTTGATAAACTGCATGAGAATTGCAAGTTATCAAACGAAAAACCCTGAGAAATGCTGCTTCGATCATCGCCTTGCAATATTGTTGTTGTTGTGGGCCACCGCTGTTTGTTGGAGTCAAGTCTTGACTCACGTCAACTGCTTGTGGACCAAATTTAGAAAAATAAAACAAAAATTTTATTTTTCAAGTTTCTGTCATACTACACAATTATGTGGATGACTACGGCGTGCCTTCCGTTTTAGTTAAAAAGTGTTTTGTTTTACGACCTATACAAGTAATTCAATAATGATTAGCAGGCTCGAGGTCAATTTTGATACACCAAATTTGTAATCAAAAAGTTTTGGCAGTTTTAACAACAAACAATATTGCAAGAACTAGCTCAAAAGCTAGCAGCAGGCAGATCGTACAGCTGTTTCGGGAGTTGCCAAACTCCTTCATCAGCGATCTTTGCTTAACGATGAACGGATTATCAGCACTCCCCATACGTTTTTCTTGATAAACTGCATGAGAATTGCAAGTTATCAAACGAAAAACCCTGAGAAATGCTGCTTCGATCATCGCCTTGCAATATTGTTGTTGTTGTGGGCCACCGCTGTTTGTTGGAGTCAAGTCTTGACTCACGTCAACTGCTTGTGGACCAAATTTAGAAAAATAAAACAAAAATTTTATTTTTCAAGTTTCTGTCATACTACACAATTATGTGGATGACTACGGCGTGCCTTCCGTTTTAGTTAAAAAGTGTTTTGTTTTACGACCTATACAAGTAATTCAATAATGATTAGCAGGCTCGAGGTCAATTTTGATACACCAAATTTGTAATCAAAAAGTTTTGGCAGTTTTAACAACAAACAATATTGCAAGAACTAGCTCAAAAGCTAGCAGCAGGCAGATCGTACAGCTGTTTCGGGAGTTGCCAAACTCCTTCATCAGCGATCTTTGCTTAACGATGAACGGATTATCAGCACTCCCCATACGTTTTTCTTGATAAACTGCATGAGAATTGCAAGTTATCAAACGAAAAACCCTGAGAAATGCTGCTTCGATCATCGCCTTGCAATATTGTTGTTGTTGTGGGCCACCGCTGTTTGTTGGAGTCAAGTCTTGACTCACGTCAACTGCTTGTGGACCAAATTTAGAAAAATAAAACAAAAATTTTATTTTTCAAGTTTCTGTCATACTACACAATTATGTGGATGACTACGGCGTGCCTTCCGTTTTAGTTAAAAAGTGTTTTGTTTTACGACCTATACAAGTAATTCAATAATGATTAGCAGGCTCGAGGTCAATTTTGATACACCAAATTTGTAATCAAAAAGTTTTGGCAGTTTTAACAACAAACAATATTGCAAGAACTAGCTCAAAAGCTAGCAGCAGGCAGATCGTACAGCTGTTTCGGGAGTTGCCAAACTCCTTCATCAGCGATCTTTGCTTAACGATGAACGGATTATCAGCACTCCCCATACGTTTTTCTTGATAAACTGCATGAGAATTGCAAGTTATCAAACGAAAAACCCTGAGAAATGCTGCTTCGATCATCGCCTTGCAATATTGTTGTTGTTGTGGGCCACCGCTGTTTGTTGGAGTCAAGTCTTGACTCACGTCAACTGCTTGTGGACCAAATTTAGAAAAATAAAACAAAAATTTTATTTTTCAAGTTTCTGTCATACTACACAATTATGTGGATGACTACGGCGTGCCTTCCGTTTTAGTTAAAAAGTGTTTTGTTTTACGACCTATACAAGTAATTCAATAATGATTAGCAGGCTCGAGGTCAATTTTGATACACCAAATTTGTAATCAAAAAGTTTTGGCAGTTTTAACAACAAACAATATTGCAAGAACTAGCTCAAAAGCTAGCAGCAGGCAGATCGTACAGCTGTTTCGGGAGTTGCCAAACTCCTTCATCAGCGATCTTTGCTTAACGATGAACGGATTATCAGCACTCCCCATACGTTTTTCTTGATAAACTGCATGAGAATTGCAAGTTATCAAACGAAAAACCCTGAGAAATGCTGCTTCGATCATCGCCTTGACTCACGTCAACTTGACTCCAACAAACAGCGGTGGCCCACAACAACAACAATATTGCAAGGCGATGATCGAAGCAGCATTTCTCAGGGTTTTTCGTTTGATAACTTGCAATTCTCATGCAGTTTATCAAGAAAAACGTATGGGGAGTGCTGATAATCCGTTCATCGTTAAGCAAAGATCGCTGATGAAGGAGTTTGGCAACTCCCGAAACAGCTGTACGATCTGCCTGCTGCTAGCTTTTGAGCTAGTTCTTGCAATATTGTTTGTTGTTAAAACTGCCAAAACTTTTTGATTACAAATTTGGTGTATCAAAATTGACCTCGAGCCTGCTAATCATTATTGAATTACTTGTATAGGTCGTAAAACAAAACACTTTTTAACTAAAACGGAAGGCACGCCGTAGTCATCCACATAATTGTGTAGTATGACAGAAACTTGAAAAATAAAATTTTTGTTTTATTTTTCTAAATTTGGTCCACAAGCAGTTGACGTGAGTCAAGACTTGACTCCAACAAACAGCGGTGGCCCACAACAACAACAATATTGCAAGGCGATGATCGAAGCAGCATTTCTCAGGGTTTTTCGTTTGATAACTTGCAATTCTCATGCAGTTTATCAAGAAAAACGTATGGGGAGTGCTGATAATCCGTTCATCGTTAAGCAAAGATCGCTGATGAAGGAGTTTGGCAACTCCCGAAACAGCTGTACGATCTGCCTGCTGCTAGCTTTTGAGCTAGTTCTTGCAATATTGTTTGTTGTTAAAACTGCCAAAACTTTTTGATTACAAATTTGGTGTATCAAAATTGACCTCGAGCCTGCTAATCATTATTGAATTACTTGTATAGGTCGTAAAACAAAACACTTTTTAACTAAAACGGAAGGCACGCCGTAGTCATCCACATAATTGTGTAGTATGACAGAAACTTGAAAAATAAAATTTTTGTTTTATTTTTCTAAATTTGGTCCACAAGCAGTTGACGTGAGTCAAGACTTGACTCCAACAAACAGCGGTGGCCCACAACAACAACAATATTGCAAGGCGATGATCGAAGCAGCATTTCTCAGGGTTTTTCGTTTGATAACTTGCAATTCTCATGCAGTTTATCAAGAAAAACGTATGGGGAGTGCTGATAATCCGTTCATCGTTAAGCAAAGATCGCTGATGAAGGAGTTTGGCAACTCCCGAAACAGCTGTACGATCTGCCTGCTGCTAGCTTTTGAGCTAGTTCTTGCAATATTGTTTGTTGTTAAAACTGCCAAAACTTTTTGATTACAAATTTGGTGTATCAAAATTGACCTCGAGCCTGCTAATCATTATTGAATTACTTGTATAGGTCGTAAAACAAAACACTTTTGAAAATATAAATAATAAATGAAGGCACCATTATAATCCAAAATGCCAAACAAATGATAATTAATGACAATTGTAATAATGAAGAAGTTAATGAAACCATAACAAATAATGCAATAATACGAGCCCCGACCACTATTAATTCGTACGGCAACCTTTTTAACGCGTGTGCAATGTTTAACATACGCTATTTCCAATGCTAACGCAGATATCACACTTAAGGTAAACGTCCCAGTAATGGATCATGTCCCAGTTATGAATCAGTACATCGAACAATAACAAGTTTCATATTCTTTCACAAACGGGATCTTTTTGACACATATGTGTCACACTGAGTCATAGTGTCATTTTATTATAATTTGTTTCACTGCGGAGTTTGATTTAAATTAATAGAAGAAAAAACACTTCGATAATTGTTTTTCATAAAGTCTTTCAGTGACTAACGTTTTCATACCGCACTTTTTAATATTAAATCATTAAATATCAACTTAAATTGATATTCAAGCAATAATAACGTTACTTTGTCAACCTGATCCATTACTAGGACAAGATGATTCATTACTGGGACAAGTGATCCATCACTAGGACAAAGAGTAATGAATTATTAATAATCGAAATTTGTTTATTAAACGGATAATAATTAATATAGTGGAATGTGTATCTTGTTCTTAAAAGACTAAATGTCCAAATAACCAGTAAGGGAGCTATTTTCAGCTTTGCTGAAACTTATATACTCTTCCAAGCTTTTGGAAAATCCGTTTTATAGTTTTTCTAATAAGAATCTTATAAGTTTATAAAGATAAAGGGGCATAGCCCCGCCCATTTTCTAACTTGTTTTTAAGAGTACAATGCAATCATTCTACACTTCATTTTACGATTTTCTATCCCGTCTGCTAATAGATAAATCACATTTTTAAGTTTTTCTCTATATGGGCGGTGCCACGCACTTATATCCGATTCTTATGAAACTTTGTAATATGGTCAAGGATTCTTAAAAATGCGTAACTGCAAGGTTTCATTTGTTTATAGATGAAAACAAAAAAGTTTTTCTAACAAAAACCGAATTTTTGACCGATTGTTCCTATGGGAGCTATATGCTATATTTATCCGATCTTCACCAATTTTGCAGTGTGTCTTGATTTACGTTCAAGATGTTCTTGTGCAAAAAATCGAGGCGATAGCTTTAAAATCAAAGAGTTTATTAAGCAAAAACCTAATTTTTGACCGATCGTTCCTATGGCAGCTATATGCTATAGTATTCCGATCAAGCTGGTTTCTACATATAAACTGCCTGCAAGGAAAAGAAAATTTTCTGCGTTTAAATTTTTTTGCTAACTTCAAAACTCTGGGAGGAGTTCGCATTGAAACAGACAGACAGACAGACGGACAGACAGACAGACGGACATGGCTATTTAAACTCGTCTCGTCGTGCTGATCAAGAATATATATACTTTATATAGTCGGAGATGTCTCCTTCTCTGCGTTGCAAACTTCACGACAAAGTTAATATACTCTTGCAAGAGTATAAAAAAACAAACCTGGTGAATGTATGTTTTTTCAGGTTAAAGTGACAAATTGAAATTAAATTTTTCCTTAGCTGATCCATGACTGGGACGTTTACCTTAAATATAATTTTTTTTGAAATATAATTTTATTATCTATACTTTAGAAAAAAACAACTTATTGTAATTTCAACAGCAACAATAATAACATTAATTTGAAAAACTGCATTGCTTAACTGATAAAATATGTAAATGTATGTGACCACTATTACTTCTCTGAAAACTTCCAGGTGCCTATCGAATGAAGATGATACGATTAGAAGATCATCTAGATAAATGAAAACTTCGCAAGTGTGGCGGGACAACTTTGTCCATTAACCTGGACATGGTTTGCGGAGCGTTGCATAGCCCAAAGGGCATAACCTTGAAATGATACAACTTAACTAATACTAACTTAGGGTAATCTCGAAACCGGTGCTGCTTTGCGTAGGTCTTGCATAAAATGTTCTGGTCTTCTCACTATTTCCCTTAGTTGAGCCAACGAGTTTATTGAGATATTCAGCATTTCGTGTTGAATTTCTGGTAGCAAATTTCTTCGAACGATTTCGATCAAGGATTTCTGTTCAAGAGGGACATTCATCTTGTCAGTCAACTATAATATAGCTTCATAAAAACTATCAAACGACTCAATATGGTCTCGAGTTAATTCACGATAATCGACATCAGTTCTTGTGTCGCTATACTGTGAACGCAAAGCCGCGCAGACCAGTTTATTCTATCTACCGATTTGTGGTACCTCCAATACCAGTCACACGCTATGCCTTCAAAAACAATGTTCACGTGTTGACAGAGTAGGTTCAAATCATCAGCAAGCTTTTAGTGAGTCAATGAATAGACTTTATATATAAAATTATTGACCAAAATGCTATTTCTACTGCCTTGAAACATTCACAACGCGAGTGCTCTGATCAGAAACCATATTTCTATCTACATGATTTTGGCTGCCATTCTGAAAGAGACATTCAAATTTACTTGACAACACTTGTTGTGCACTAGCTATTTTGCTTATTGCTCCTTGCAACTGCTCTTGTTGCGAATTGAAGGACGTCGTTAACGACTATATCAAATTGAATTGCTGGGCTTTTAGCGCATCCGCAATTGCATTGCCGATAGTTGCCTGTTGCTCCTTCCAAAACAACTCACTTTGACCCCATCGTCAGCCACAGGGGTGTTTGCCGAAACTTCCTTTGGATCTATCAACCTCCTACCGGAACCTTTTGCCTGCTTCTTAGTTTTTGACCATGTAGTCATTGACTCAACACTAGTACTAGTAGCAGGTCTGTCGGCTTAAGTGCAGTCGTTGCTGTGACTTACTGGCATATTTGCATTAATGTATAGCCAATAACACTGGTCAACAAAATTTGAACTTTATCGTGCCACACAGACTTTTTTAACATTTTTTATTTTAATTGGTGATTGTAAGAAAATATAAACAGTAAAAAAAAATTTGCTAGACAACGATTTCATTTTATTGAGTAATAAAAAATATTAAGAAAAAATACAGATGTTGTGAATACAATTTTTTTTTTTTATAAATGACTTAATAATCTAAGATTTTCTTGAATATTTAGCTTCTGGTTGGTCCCTTTTAATTGTCCAGCAGTAATCTGCTAACATATTTGAGCTCATTTATATTGAGGAACTAACGATGCACGCGTAGGCCATGTTTATACCCTGCACATAGTGTGTGTCAGGGTATATTAAGTTTGTTTGAACAAAATGTATGTAACGCACAGAAGGAGGGGAGGGGGACCCCATAAAGTATATATATTCTTGATCAGGATGACAAGAGAAATCGATTAAGCCCTGTCCGTCCGTCTGTCCGTCCGTCCGTCCGTCCGTCTGTATTCACCAATGGTTCTCGGAAACTGTAAAAGCTAGAGACTTGAAATTTGGAGGGTAGACTCGTGATGCTTGGCACTACATCAAGTTTAAACGGTTTTGTGCCACGCCCACTCCTTTCCGCCCATCCAGCACCACCCACTTTTTTAAAACGTTGTAACTCGAACACCCGAAGAGATAGAAACATGAAAGTCGGTATGTAGACTCAGCATGAAGAGCTCTACGAAACTGCATACCACAATTTTTCCCCCTTCCCTTGATTTCCCCTCCCCGAGTTGTTTTCTCTAAAAAGCAATATCTCCAAAACTAATAAAGATATGAGATACAAGCTCAGTAAATATATATCTTTAAAACTGCATACCACAAAATTTCCCTCTGTTCGAAAGTTACCCCTCAATAACCAACAAACTCAAATTTTTCGTAAATTTTTTTGACCAATTTACTTGATATTTTGAACACTATTTGATCGGGCGATGTCAAATCAACATTTTTTTGTAGATTGAGGGTGTTGCACCACCTACTGTGTCTGCAGGGTATTATATTGTCGAGTATACTCGACTATGGCGTCCTTACTGGTTTTTATACTAAGCTTATTAATTTAATAAGGAAAATATCTATTTGATATTACAAAATGTTAAACTTACAGCCCTATTCTGGCAAATCAGTCACAATTTTCTGTCATGAAAATTTTGTCATGATTTTTGTCATTTGATTTTTGATTTCGTATTCTAACTAAACTGTGACAAGAAAAAGTTTTGTAACAGATAGAGCTTTCACCACACCGAGGTGAAATTTTTGTATTTTCATTTCAGAGACAAATGTCAACAAAAATTAAAAAAATTATACAATTTCAGTAAATATTTTTAGAATTCGTTTTTTTCTTTCTAGAGAAAGTGCAAGCAAAATGGATCAAATAATGCCGGAGCAATAACAATTATTTAAACTAGATCAACTATAATACTTTCGAAGGTTTGCCGCATTAAAAAATCGGGTATTACACGACACATCCGATCCCATTTAAACAGGTTCAAACTGATGTATTGTTGGGAACTTTCAGATCTCAATATATAGATAATGCAAAAAAAGTACCAAAATATAAAGCATAGATATCTATACAAGAAACATTTTAACCCATACAACGACGATTACTTATCAGCCATCCCTTTCATAACGTGGCTGGTGTTAAGGGGCTACATACAGTTAGAAGGCCGAAAAAAAACGAATTTTCCGAAATTTTTCTTGAGAAAACTGTTAGGTTTATTGATTTAAAAATTTGTACACATATTATAGTATCTTTTAACTGTATTTTAAAATTTATTACTAGTAAAAATTTTTATTTGGAAAGGAGCTACAGCTGATCTCCGAGAGGTCCACTCAAAAAAGACGTTTTGCGGTGACATTTATATTTTTTAAATACATCATTTATATTTTTAAGAATCACAGCGCTTGAGTAAAAAAAATGTCTTCAACTCTCATCAGCCAAACTTTTTTAACGCATTCTAATCGCGTGCACATTCCTTGTTATTTATTTTAAAATAGATTTAACATTTTTTTTTTACTCATTACAGCTGTTAAACTACAACAGATTCAGTTGTGACCTGCTTGTTAAGTAGTCACAGATTTTGTATCTATTGTCATACTCTAAGCTTTCAAATTTTTGTCGGAATACGAAAATGTATCAATTGTCATATCTATGACAATTGTAACTATGTTGAGTATTGTCATAGTTGCCAGAATAGGGCTGTTATACTCGAAATATTATTTTCAAAACCAAAAGTATAAAATTGATACTGAAAAAGTATTAATTTATTCGAATGTTATTTCGAAACTTCAAAAGCTTAATAAACAAAATTGTAGCTTATATAATATTGTGTTTACAAAAATTCAATGATATCTATAGTCAAGTTGGTTGAGTGCCGGTTTTCAATCCAACGGCGCTGGGTGCGAATCCCACAAAGCCCAGGGTATATCATATGAAATTAATTTGTAGTTTTAGATTTAGAAATAAAAAAACAAATACAATGATGAAGACAGGATACAATTAATATATTACTCTAAGGATACAGTAATGAAGATTGCGCTGATTCTCCGCTGACGACCACACATCCAATTTTATTATACCCTGTACACATAGTGTATCGGGGTATATTGGGTTTGTTTGAACGAAATGTATGTAACGCGCAGAAGGAGGGGAAAGGGACCCCAAAAAGTATATATATTCTTGATCGGGACGACAAGAGAAATTGATTGAGCCATGTCCGTCCGTCTGTCCGTCCGTCCTCACCAACGGTTCTTGGAATCTACAAGAGCTAGAGACTTAAAATTTGGAGGGTAAACTCGTGATGCTCGGCAGCAGATCAAGTTTATTTTTTTTTTTTACCACGCCCACTCCTTCCCGCCCATTCAGCCCCACCCACTTTTTTAAGTCGCTATAACTCAAACATCCAAAGAGATAGAAACATTGAAGTCTGTATGTATACTCAGTATGTATAGCCGTACAAAACTGCATACCACAGTATCCCCCCTTCTTTTTATTTCCCCTCCCCCAGTTATTTTCTATAAATTGCTATATCTCCAAAATTAACAAAGGTACGACCCTGAAAATTAATACGGGGTATTATATAGTCAAGAGTACTCGACTATACCGCCCTTACTGGTTTTTACAATATTTTTTATTTTTTTGATCTTCCTTGAGTGGGATTTGAACCCACGACCTTTGGCTTGTAACAATGTTCGAAAATGTCATTTTAATGTTTCGAAATTATCATTTTGATAAGGTACGTATTAAAGTTTCATATTGATGTCTAAAAAGTATCGTTTTGATGTAAATTTTTTTTTGGTGTGCAGTAAAAAGATTGCTGGTAGTAGTAAGGCTCCTTTTTGAGCACTGTACTTCAAACCAATAAATCGGTTATATGTTAATATGAGCCTTTTCACAAAAGTGGTTTAATTCCTTTATGTTGGCAATTTTCATGTCGTCGAAAACGTCCTTTATTGAATTGAAATTGCTGAAAAGGCATTTATTATGTTGTTTGTCTTGTGTAAGCGACTCGACTACCCTTGCCTTAAAAAGGCAAACCCAACACTATTCGCGACACAGAAGAAGAAGAGAGTCGCCAACGGGACGCCAACGAAGAACGAAACGATACGCAACGTGACGAAATAGACGCTACAAATCGCTATTATTTAATATACTTAATCTTTAGACATTTAAGTTGATACACATTCGTTTCATTATAATTAAGTTTAAAATATCAAATATACATGCACTTAAACCCACCCGACTCGGATCATTCTTACAACTTCAGAATTGAGATCGACGTGCGTGAATATGTTCAGACATAACCTATAGACAACAAAGGTTTAAATGTAAAGATGTATGGATAAATTGATCAACTAAATGCAACAAAACGAAATAACGATACTTAACGAAAACAAAACGAAATTGCAAATTCACATACATATATTTGACAAAAACGCCACGAAGGTGACTTCAACGTGAAGAGTATAATGATTCATTTTCTTAGCAATTTTCTTTTTGTCAATTTTAAAATCTGTAAAACCTCTGCTAGCTCTGAAATTACAAATTTTCGATTGCACTGAATGACGACACTTACCAAACTATGCCTACATCAGAGAGCTGCAACGAATCACAAATTTTTTATCAGACTCGTACATTGATTCGAATTCGTTGCAACTTTTTACTTTGGTTGCATGAACATGATCAATCGAAACAACATGTGCTCAAACGAACATGCAGTTTCGAATCAAATAACAAAAGATCGACATGATCATTTTTATACCCTGTACCTTATGGTACAAGGGTATATTAGTTTTGTGCACGTCAACAATGTGTGTAACACCTTAAAGGAGACATCTCCGACTATACAAAGTATATATATTCTTGATCAGTATTGAAAGATAAGTGGATTTAGCCATGTCCGTCCGTTCGTCCCTACGTCCGTCTGTCTGTGTGAACGCGTAGATCTCGGAAACTATAATATATAGAACCAAAACCTTTTCGCAGTTCGATTCTTTTATTCAATACGCAGATCAAGTTTATTTGGTTGTTCCCCTTTCTGAGTTAGTTTAAGGGTGAGGGGCAAATAACTGAAGCTACCTCGGGTAAAAAAATTACAGAAGTCTTATTATCTCTTTTGCCTTTTGTGATAGAAACACCAAATTTGGTGTCTAAATAGCTGACGCAAACCTCAAGAAGAAAATATAAAAAAATATAGTAAAAACTTCAAACACTCATATCTCAAGAACCATACAACCTATAAGAATGAAACTTTGCATGTATGCTATCGGGATGGATTCAAATATAAAATGGGCGCCCACATATAGCCAAAATAGAAAACCGTTATATCTCTGTAACGAATTGGTCTAAAAGAGCAAAAATTGGTATGAATGATATTAAACGGAAAGGAAATCTGTTTCGATTAAAAAGTGGGCGGCCTAACGCCCGACAACAGACGTTACAAATTGAAGGTACAGGTTATGTCGAAGTCGAGTACTGTCGACTCCAATCCTTACTGGTTATTCAGTAAGGGTTTTCACGGAAAACTCGGTAACCCGATAAAGTGACAATTGGTGAAAGGCTGCGTGAGCACTCAAATAAGAAGGTTTGCGTAAACTCGGTTATTTTTCTTCTTCTTATATAAACAAACGAAAAAGTGAATTTGTTTAAATTGTGCGAAATAAATCAAATAAAACCAGTAAGGACGCTATCTTCAGCAAGGCTGAAGCTATAATACTTTTCACTTTGTGTCACTATAAAAAAAACTAAATGAATAGTTTTCATGCCTCCCTAACAACATAACTGTAATGTTTCAAGTCAATTCGTTAAAAAACAAAAAATTTTTCCATACAACGGTTCAAGTTTTGCGATAAGTGGGCGTAGCCATGCCCACATTTGGTCAAAATAGTTTTCATTCCTCCCTAAGAACATAACTGTAAAGTTTCAAGTCAATTGGTTAAAAAACAAAAAAGTTTTCCATACAAAGGGTCAAGTTAAGCTATAAGTGGGCGTGGCCATGCCCACTTTTGATCAAAATAGTTTTCATTCCTCCCTAAGAGCATAACTGCAAAGTTTCAAGTCAATTGGTTAAAAAACAAAAAAGTTTTCCATACAACGGGTCAATTTTCGCTATAAGTAGGCGTGGCTACGCCCACTTTTGGTTAAAATAGTTTTCATTCCTCCCTAAGAACATAACTGTAAAGTTTCAAGTCAATTGGTTAAAAAACATAAAAGTTTTCCATGCAACGGGTCAATTTTCACTATAAGTGGGCGTGGCTACGCCCACTTTTGGTTAAAATAGTTTTCATTCCTCCCTAACAACATAACTGTAATGTTTCAAGTCAATTGGTTAAAAAACAAAAAAAATTTCCATACAAAGGGTCAAGTTAAGCTATAAGTGGGCGTGGCCATGCCCACATTTGGTCAAAATAGTTTTCATTCCTCCCTAAGAACATAACTGTAATGTTTCAAGTCAATTCGTTAAAAAACAAAAAATTTTTCCATACAACGGCTCAAGTTTTGCGATAAGTGGGCGTAGCCATGCCCACATTTGGTCAAAATAGTTTTCATTCCTCCCTAAGAACATAACTGTAAAGTTTCAAGTCAATTGGTTAAAAACCAAAAAAGTTTTCCATACAAAGGGTCAAGTTAAGCTATAAGTGGGCGTGGCCATGCCCACTTTTGATCAAAATAGTTTTCATTCCTCCCTAAGAGCATAACTGCAAAGTTTCAAGTCAATTGGTTAAAAAACAAAAAAGTTTTCCATACAACGGGTCAATTTTCGCTATAAGTAGGCGTGGCTACGCCCACTTTTGGTTAAAATAGTTTTCATTCCTCCCTAAGAACATAACTGTAAAGTTTCAAGTCAATTGGTTAAAAAACAAAAAAGTTTTCCATGCAACGGGTCAATTTTCGCTATAAGTGGGCGTGGCTACGCCTGGCTACGCCCACTTTTGGTCAAAATAGTTTTCATTCCTCTCTAAGAACATAACTGTAAAGTTTCAAGTCAATTGGTTAAAAAACAAAAAAGTTTTCCATACAACGGGTAAATTTTCGCTATAAGTGGGCGTGGCTACGCGTGGCTACGCCCAATTTTGGTCAAAATAGTTTTCATAACTCGAAATATTCCCTTGTGTTCGAATCGCTCATCATACACGAACTTGTTCAGGTCGTTTACGCGAATACACACACGAACGCGAGGCATGCAACCACATGACCTACGGTTAAATTGACATTGTCCTGGTCTATGTTGAGTGAGGTTTCATTATAACATATGTATGTACGTCATCTTAACACCAATTTCGTATGTGTTGCTTGACCCGAGCCGATTCGATCTTCTATGCTTCAATCGGCTTTGTTCATGCGCTTAACTGCTGTGCGTCGGCTTCGACACGACGATTCGCTCATACACGAAAATGATGTAAGCAAGCAAGATTTGTTCGTAAACAAAGCAATCGCGTTGGCCGCATGATTGAAAATGTTCAATGCTAGCTTTTTATGCTCGATCATACAATTTTCGTTTTAGTGTGAGTGATTCGATTTGAACAGTTTGCTATTGTGATTTTATTCGATTTGATTCGAAATTTTGCTAGGGTGATTGTTCATATTCGATCATACTCATCTACATCTATTCTGTAAGACCCTGATCTTTTACAGTGTGCTAACAGCGCTTTTAAACCCAAAAGTGGAAATCACGTGCCGCATGTTCGCATGAAATTTTATGTAGACATGAGTGGATACACCTGCAAGTCTCAAGTATCTTATCGAAAAACTGGCGAACACATGACGATACGGTCATGTGTATGTGCAAAGTTCATATAGATATAGCTTAACGTATGTTCGCTTGAAATGCCAAGTGTCCTGAGTCAGTTCAATCGAAAATCCTTAAATTTCAGAGCTAGCAGAGTATTTACAGATTTTAGAAAATCGTATAAAAAGCACGGTAAAAATGTTATAACTTCAGTCGGCTCTCAGAAGCCGACCGCATTCTACAGCTTGGTGTTTTTCCAACACGCGTAAGTTTTTTTTTTATTTTATGCACTTTTCAATTGCTTAGATTAATTAAATAATTCTCGTTTTTTAAAAAAGAATATATAGTCCAGTCATTTGGTCTTAAAAAAAGGGATTACCAGGAAAGGGAGTTTTGAAAATTGGTTTCTATATGGATTTTGGGCTGCTCTTTCCGAATTTTCACTTTGCGACCTTCTATCACCGCCGCTCGAGCCACCATTTTGAAAAAATGGCGTCCAAAATCACGTTTTTGACCATATCTCAGTTTTGGCTCATTTTACGGCAAAAACATCTGTATACTAAATTAAACTAGAACAAATTTCCTACAAATTATGTTCTAAGGTTTTTTTTCGTAAGACTAATAGTTTAGGCGTACGAGCGCCGCAAAGTGTACAACTTCGGTACGATGCGTTTTCATACATTTTGTATGGGATTTGGTATTGTTTTTGATTAATCCAAGTTTTGAAAATTTGCTCAATATATACACTAAGCAAAAAAATTAACGGACCACTTAAAAAATTTCGATTTTTGACCTCTTTTTGGCCTTCTGTAACTTTGTAGGTATTGGTCGTATCGAAAAACTCTGAGAGAAGATTTTATAGCTTGTAACTTCTAGTTTTTGAATCTTTTTCGGTTCTGATGTAATCCTTGAAATTGCAAGAAAAAAAAAATTGCAAAACAACAAATTGAAGAAAAAGTGGAAAAACATTCAGATTTTTCAATTTTTATGAACACAATTACACAATGTTAAAATGTGTCAATTTTGATCGTTAAATTTTTTTCGTCAACTTTGAACAAACGGGACGGAAAAACCACTTAATGGATCGATCTGAAAATTAACACGATTGTTGGGGGTATTAAGAGGTGTAAAAAAATCTAAAGGTGTCCTCCTTCCGATTAGTAGTTCCTAAGATGTAGTCAAATAACGATAACAAGTCAAAAAGGCACTTTTTTGACCCTTTTTCAACTTGAAATTAAAAATGCTAAAAAATTTTGTTCTCCATATGTCTTAATTGGTTCTTTTAGGACATTTCCTTTAGTTTTCAAAACTGTATTCCCCATTCCTGTATCTTCATTCTTTGCGGAGATATGGATGGTTAAAGTCAAAAGGACCTTTTTTGGTTCAACTTCGAATATCTGAGCGAAAAAAAATCGTTGCAAGGATCGGAAAAATGCAAATTAAGGCTGAATTAATAGGCTATCTGATCAATACAATGGTTTATCTAAAAAAAATCACGAAAACCCATGGAACAAGTCAAAAAAGACAAAAAATTTTGCAATTTTTCTTTTCGCAATTTTAAAGATTACATCAAAACCGTTACTTTTAAAATTTTTTGGGAAAAAGATTCAAAAACAAAAAGTTACAAGCTATAAAATCTTCTTTCAGAGTTTTTCGATACGACCAATACCTACAAAGTTACAGAAGGCCAAAAAGAGGTCCAAAATCGAAATTTTTTAAGTGGTCCGTTATTTTTTTTGCTTAGTGTATATTCAAGTAAACACAACGTTCCCAACCCGTCCACAGACTTACAGGCCCAGAACCATGCAAGTGTTATTGCCTCTTTTATAAGAAAACGGCAATTTTTGATGAAAACACGGTTAGCTTGGATTTGTAAATTTGCACTCGAATTTGGAACGTTTTTATTATAATAGACGATTAATATAACATTAAATCTCAACACCAAACACGATAAAAGTTAGTGAAATCTAAATCACTTGGACTGAGAGTAAGATTATCATTCAAAACAATACCAAATCCCATACAAAATGTATGAAAACGCATAGTACCCAAGTAGTACCTTTGCGCCGCTTGTACGCCTAAACTGTTAGTCTTACGAAAAAAAAAATCTGAACATAATTTGTAGGAAATTTCCTCTAGTTTAATTTAGTAAAGAGGTGTTTTTGTCATAAAATGAGC
Source organism: Phortica okadai (assembly GCA_034638295.1). NCBI lineage: Eukaryota > Metazoa > Arthropoda > Insecta > Diptera > Drosophilidae > Phortica > Phortica okadai. The sequence goes on along the minus strand of CM067848.1, from coordinate 33,842,871 downwards.
CAAAACTGAGATATCATCAAAAAATGATTTTGGACGCCATTTTTTCAAAATGGGGGCTCGAGCTGCGGTGATAGAAGGTCGCAAAGTGAAAATTCGGAAAGAGCAGCCCAAAATCCATATAGAAACTAATTTTCAAAACTCCCGCAAAACTTTCCAGGTAGAACTACCAAATGACTGGACTAATAATCTTAATTAATAGTTTAATTAGTAATACTCTGTTGGTGTCTGTTAGTATACTACGGACTCTCTTTTTTCCTTTGGCCCTCAAAAATGCTTCCAGCAGTTCTCGTTGTGTCAATTGTCCCTTTATCGGTAGTTTAGACTATATCTCAACTACCGAAATTCCCAGCAGTTCTCGTTGTGTCAATTGTCCCCTTTTCGATAGTTTTTTTGTTTTGTTCTCGAATGGATTTAATTGTTCAGTCTTTTCCTTGGTACGAATGTAAGTAGCTAGAGCCTTAGCAAGTATGTACATTAGGGTGAGCGAAGAGTCTGTCATAATATCTACTGCTATGAAAATTAATTTGATCGTCAACGAGAATAATATTTAAGTCCTTATGCAGTGATTTCTTTCGGATATACCATGGGGCCACCAGTCATCAGAGGTAAGGTTTAATTTTGGAAGACTTGGATTTTCTTAACATGGGATGCAGCAGCAGTTCCCCACAGTTGCATTCCGTGGGTCCAAGTAGGAGAGACGACTGTCTTATAAATAAGCACTTTGTTGCTTAGAACTATCTTGCTTTTTGCTTTCAGAAGCCAGTTTAGCTTTTTTATTTTATCAGTGCATTTGTTTAATATTCTCCTCACATGATGAGTCCAAGTCAGGTTTTTGTCTAAATGCATTCCAAGGTATCAGTGATGCGATTTTTGAAGTAGGTGGTTGCCGTTAAATTGGTGAGCTGGACATGAGCCATGTCTTAAAGAGAACACGATATTAAAAGATTTCTCAGTATTAATGCGGATGTTCCAACGATTTGACCATTTGGCCAAATTATTAAGGTAGTTTTGGAGCAGGAGCGTCGATTGATAAGGACAATTTGTGAAAGTAAGAATAGCAGTGTCATCTGCATAGGTAGCCACAGTAACAATTTGCGATCTGGGCATAGGCATGTCACTGGTGAAGATGGTAAAAAAAATCGGACCAAGTACGCTGCCTTGAGGGACACCAGCATTGATCAGTTTGACGCTTGATTGGTTCTCTTCGACTGCACCCGTAAACGTACTTTTTTCGAGAAAGCTCTTCAGGATTGAGAATTGTGGGGCGGGTATAATGAGCTTTAATTTGTGAAGAAGGCCTTCGTGCCAAACTCTGTCAAAAGCTTGCTGTACGTCAAAAAAGGCTGATGTACAGTATTCTTTCTTTTCGAATGAATCGAGAATTTTCTGTACAACCCTATGAACCTTCTCCGGAGTTCCATGACTTTTTCTCAATCCGAATTTGTGGTTTGGTATAGCATTTTTTACCGAGCAGGTTTCCATCATTGTACTCAAAATATTTTTTCAAATACTTTCGAGAAGGTAGAAAGTAAGCTGATCGGTTTTGGTATGATCACAATCAAAAGACGCTTCCACTGAGTGGGGAAGTGGCCGATGCGAATAATTGCATTAAAAATTAGAACCAGGAAAAGAATGCCAGTCCTGGAAAGGGCTTTTATTACCTTACCACAAATTTTATCGCATCCAGGAGATTTCTTCAATTTTATTGATTTTATTTGATCAACGACTGTATGTGATTCGTCGGATAGGGAGGTCCAATTGAAGAGGTTTTAGTTGAATCCAATTCACCTTGATTCTAGATGGTCTGCAAAAGCTTCAGCCTTCTCGACATCTGTTAATGACCAAGCTCCAGTGTCATTTTAAATTGGGGTATTTATTGCCGACTGTCTTTTTAAATTGCTAGTTAGTTTCCATAAGTTGAACTCTCCACTTTTCTTTGGATCTACTTGGTAAAGCATGTCTTCAAATTTCTTATATCGTTTCATTTAAGGAGAATGCTAAGAGCTTTGGCAGCTCTTACAAACGCGGATTTGTCTAACGGGTTGTGAGTCTATAGGTACTTTTTCCGTAAGCGGCGTTTAAAGGACAACAATACCGCTACCTCTGGGGATGGTTTTGACAAGGTAGGTCGGGTGATTGATGGACGAGAGTTTGAAGAACGTTGAGAATGAATGCAGTTTTGTAGGATATCAACAGCGTCGTCAATATCGTGACCATAAGTGATTTCCATACTTAAGATTAGATTTTGGCCAACGAAATTGCGAAATTTATTTACGCCGGCATCAAAAGAGAGTAAACTGGGCTTAGGTTTGTATGCGATGTTTTCAAGAGCTACACGAATGATGAGTGGCAAATGGTCCGAGTTTAAATCAAGATGGCTGGCAATAGAAAGTGATTGTTGACGTATACCAGCAGTTACTGCAAAATCCAATGAGTGTTGACGTGTTGAGTCGTATGGGTAGACTATATCTCAACTGTCGAATTCAGAACAGAATTTAGACAGCATCAAATTATATAGCATACTTATATAGTCTGAGAAAAATATTTCAAATACATAAAATATGTCGCCTGCTGTTGCTCTGAGTTTAGTATGTTGGACTATGAAACCAAAGCACAGTGGTCGACGTTCTGTGGGAGAGCGGCCATAAATACTTCCAGTTAAGATAGAGGCTTGAAACTTTGCTTCTTTTTTTTATTGTAAAATGATATATCAAAATCAGCCAGATCGGACTACTATATCATATGGCTGCCATAGGAACAATCGGTCAAAATTTTTGTTTTTGACCAATAAAAGCTTTGATGCAATCGTTGTGCAATATTTTGCACAAATACATCTTAGATATCATAAGAACGATCGATAAAAAATGTGGAATTTACGACAATTTTGAGTTTATAGGTCTTTGAGAGGTAACAATCAAAGAGAGGGGAATTTTGTGGTATGCAGTTTTAAAGATATATATTTACTGAGTTTGTATACAAAATTTGAGAATTGTACCTTCAATAGTTTTGGAGATACAGCAATTTATAGAAAACAACGGGGGAGCGGAAAGGAAGGGGAGGGGGGAAAATGTGGTATGCAGTTTTGTAAGTCTACTCATACTGACTCTAGACACTAACTTTCATGTTTCTATATCTTTGGATGTTCGAGTTATAGCGTTTTGAAAAAGTGGGTGGTGCTGGATGGGCGGGAAGGAGTGGGCGTGGCACAAAACCATTCAAACTTGATCTGCTGCCGAGCATCACGAGTCTACCCTCCAAATTTCAAGTCTCCAGCTTTTATAGTTTCCGGGAACCATTGGTGAATACAAACGGACATTACTCAATCGATTTCTCTTGTCGTCCTGATTAAGAATGTACATACTTTATAGGGTCCCCCTGCCCTCCTTCTGTGCGTTACATACATTTCGCTCAAACAAACACAATATACCCCGATACACAGTATTTTTACAGGGTATAAAAAGTGCGTCCCTCCTAGATAGAGCTGCTGGAAAGTAAAAAAGGTTAGGTTGCATTTTCCAATGGCACAAGTGCAGCTGCAGACTGCTGCAGCTGAAGTTAACATTTTTATAATCTTGAAATATCAATAAATAATAGGGTGTGTACTTCATTGGGGGGCAAGCGGGGGGGAAACACTTAAAACTTTACCTAAACTTTGTAATACACAACAAATACGAACTAAAAAAGACGCACTTCTTTAAAAACGATCTACACAAGACACAGCACAAATTATTTATGTAATTATCTGTATAAACAAAGTATATACCATTATGAACAATATTCAATGCAATCGTATTTGGTTTACGCGTGTTATATAATTTATTTTAAGTTTTTAAATTCGGTGTGTTGCACTGCACTGCTGTCAAATGGCAAATACGTAAACATGTGCTCACTCTTTTCATTCTATTTTTAGAAAATCCCGTTAGAAATATCAAAAAATCGGTATTGTGTTTGGACAATCAGCTGATTGAAAACCCGGTTTTCGTTGGAATAGCTCAAAATCAATTTTTATACTCTTGCAAGAGTATATTAACTTTGTCGTGATGTTTGCAACGCAGAGAAGGAGACATCTCCGACTATATAAAGTATATATATTATTGATCAGCTCGACGAGACGAGTTCAGATAACCATGTCCGTCTGTCTGTCTGTCCGTCTGTCTGTTTCAATGCGAACTCCTCCCACAGTTTTGAAGTTAGCAAAAAAATTTAAATGCAGAAAATTTTCTTTTCCTTGCAGGCAGTTTATATGTAGAAACCAGCCTGATCGGAATACTATAGCATATAGCTGCCATAGAAACGATCGGTCAAAAACGAGGTTTTTTCTCAATAAACTCTTTGTTTTTCAAGATATCGCCTCAATTTTTTGGACAAGAACATCTTGGACATAATTTAAGGCACACAGCAAAATTGGTGATGATCGGATAAATATAGCATATAGCTCCCATAGGAACAATCGGTCAAAAATTCGGTTTTTGTTAGAAAAACTTTTTTGTTCTTAAATATAAACGGAAAAAACTTTGCAGTTACGCATTTTTATGAATCCTTGACCATATTCCAAAGTTTCGTAAAAATCAGACATAAGGGCGTGGCACCGCCCATATAGAGAAAAACTTAAAAATGTGATTTATCTATAAGCAGACGAGATAGAAAATCGTAAAATGAAGTGTAGAATGATTGCATTGTATTCTTTAAAAAAAGTAGAAAATGGGTGGGGTTACGCCCCTTTATCTTTATAAACTTATAAGATTCTTATTGGCAAAACTATAAAACGTATTTTCCAACTGCTTGCAAGAGTATATAAGTTTCAGCAAAGCTGAAAATAGCTCCCTTACTGGTTTTTATTTTTGGCCTATGGCATGAGTTTCGAACCCCAGCGTCACCAGAATTTAAATGTTTATCAATTCAATTAAAATACTAAAAAATAAAGATACCCAAGAATACCCAATTATAATTAATAGTAAAAAAAGACAATTACTCAGTCACTTAAAATGGTTTCATTTTCTTTTTCTTCGTATACCCCAAACTGGTCCGGAAGGACTAGTTCGGTAACTAGACGGAAGTGGTAGAATTGTGACAATTGACCCCTGTCTATGACATCCCCTAGTAAAACTCACCATTTGAAAGCGTTGAGAGTAGATTAAGCTGGCACTAGTTGTGTTCATATTCGAACTAGTTCCGACCTTAGTTCTGTTTTAGATCGAAGAACTGCTGGGTATTTAACATTTCGTCTGTTCAAAGAATTATAAATTTACAGTACTGCGGTTTTGAAAAAGAAAAAAAAAAAAGCTGGTTTTGAGGCTCTCTCAAAAAGTCAAAAAGTCGAGAGAGCATGTAATTTATTATTCCATAGTTTTGGGCTGCGCTTAAAATTGATTATTTTTCAATAACAAAATTCATTCATTCATAAATAAATTATTTAAAACAATTTTGGAAATGGCTTAAAACAGATTAACCGCCCTATTTTAGGAAATTTCTTGAAAATGTCTTCACTGATCCAAATAAAGCAGCGAAGTTATTTCTAAAGGAGATTTGAAAACTAGTATTTGAACCACACAGAGGTAATTCATAAAAATACCAGTCTGAAAAAACTGTTTCAAATAAATAATATTTATCAAATATCAAATGTTTATATGTCGCCTGCGGGCGAGTTTATTTAATTTATAATAATAAAATTTATTTAGGGAGATTCTAGGGGTTTTTGGTTAGCGTTTAGGGAGAACAATTTTTGAAAGTTGGTAACACTGCACACACTTTAAGTTGCTTACCCTTTAACAGTTTGAAAAGCATAGCCAGTTTTCAGTCCTCAAATGTTTTGCAGTATGCGCACATATTTTTCATTCACTTCAAGTTTGCAGAAACTGCATCTTAGCAAATCTGGCAGTTTTGTATCCTGAATACGATGTTTTTTTGTTGCGCTACAGTTTGCATTTATGGACAAACTTTTGAAGGTCACAAATTTAAACTAAATTGCATGTAATAGTAATGCGGGCTAATATGGTCGTTTTGATTGGGAAATAACAATCAAATTTGTTTTTTGACATGTTGTAAAACAATTAAAAAAAAAATTTCACTTGTATTTCAGTTCTCATTAAAATTAAAAAAAAAAAATGATAAACGCTAAACAGATTGCAAAGTGTATGAGAGACAGCTCAGATAACAAACAGCTTAGCCACTAAGCAACGAATATGCGTGCCAAGCGGCAAACAATTAAATAATAATCTAACTGCGTAAAAACAGGTATTTATGTGTGTATTTATGTAAATATTGACAGAGTATGCAAGTGGCAATCGAAACTGCAACTAAAAGTAACAAACGCCAGCGTTAACGTCAAAGCGACCTCTTGGTGTCACTGCTGCTGTTGCAGTTGCTGCCTCAACGCTCTAAGCGAAGCCATGGCCAAGCAGTTTTCATACCTCACTGACAGACAAACAAGCGTTGTCATTACGAGCGGTTGTTTTTTTTTTTTGCAGCAATTAGAATTTTTTTTGCCTCTGACTTCTTTATCTGCATATTAGTCTATCGCACGGCGATGTCAGGCGTGTCTTTATACCCCGTACACATACTGTGTATCAGGGTATATTATGTTTGTTTCAGACCAAATGCATGTAACATGTATATTCTTGATCAGGACGGCAAGGCGAGTTGATATAGCCATGTCCGTCCGTCCGTCTGTCCTCACCAATGGTTCTCGGAAACTATAATAGCTAGAAACTTGAAATTTGGAAGATAGACTCATGTGGTCATGCGCTACTTCAAGTTTGAAGGATTTTTTGCCACGCCCGCTCCTTCCCGCCCATCGAGCATCTCCCACTTTTTTAAACTGCTATAACTTGAACACCCGATAAGATATAAACATGAAAGTCGGTATGTAGACTCAGTATGTATAAGTCTACAAAACTGCATTCATTTTTTCCCCCACCCCTTCATTTCCCCTCCCCCCGATGTTTTTTAAAAATTGAAGGTACAAACCTGAAATTTTCTATACAAGCTCAATAAGTATACATCTTTAAAACTGAATACCACAAATGTTTCCTCATTTTGATGGTTATCCCTCAGAGACCTACAAACTCAAATTTTTCGTAAAATCCACATTTTTTTTTTTACCGATTTTCTTGATATTTTCAACACTATTTAAACGGCCGATGTGAGATCAATATGTTTTTGTAGATTTGGGGTGTGGCACAGCCTACCATGTGTGCAGGGTATTATATAATCGAGTATACTCGAGTATTTGCAATCGATGAAAATAATACAAATGCAATTCACGTATTAAGTTCAATGCGATCATGTAAAATTTTTTCATTATTTTAGACTTTGAAAAGTGCTTAGATACTATACTAACTACAAGTAGAAATCACAGCTCCAATGTCGATTTGAGTTCGAAAATGTGCGCTAAGTCAATAAGAAGAAAACCGCTTAAAATGTATAATTATGAAACTGTCATGCGTTGATTTGAGTGCAAAAAATTTGGCATTATTGGTGGCAAAAGTCAAGATCTTGTTGCTGAGGCGTGTATCATCAACGTAAACATTTTGATTGGTGCATTAAATATTAGGTGAGACTTGCTATGGGCGTGATAAGTTTTAAGGGAAAAGTCGTGCAAAAACGGAAAGAAAAATACAAAAATCATGTTGTTCGTTGTCTTGTTGTCCGTATCAATTTTGTAAGCTGCATGACAAGCAACACCGAACAACTCGAAGCACATCACTGAAGTGGCTTTGTTGTGAGATAAGTGAAATCGGTCCGGCAATGAAAGTGGACCGTCAATAAGACAGATCTGCGATAAAAATCCTATCAACGAAAGCAAACATTTTCAAATTCAAATTAATGAATTATTTTTCATTATCGTTTATTTTCTATACTTTTCACGCAGTGAATAGTATTATAAGTTTGTGCTGAAGTTTGTAACACATAGAAATATTCACATTAGACTACATAAAGTATACACAGAGAAAAAAAGTCCGGTCTGAGAACAGCACAGATTGTACTTGAATCAACAACAGACCAAATTAAGTTGTAATTGGTCTAAATGTTCTCGAAATAAGTAAGATTTGTACTTAACATCAAAATCGACACAAAAATGGATTTGAATCAACTACAAAGTGTCAATTCATACACATTTTACACTTGAAAACAAAACAAGAACACAAAAATTTAAACCGAAACCAAACAAACTTGAAATGACAACGCTTTCTTCTTATACCTTCTTTCTCTCTTACTCCTTTGAACAAAAATGTTAAAACAATTAATAATTATCAAATATCATATGTTTCTATGTTGCTTGCTGTGGCTCAGAGTTTAGTGCGTTTAACTATTACCTCGTTTATGCGAGAACCTTAAAGCGCTTTAACTCAATGCGCACTAACTAAAAACGCATGCATAAACGCCTTAATGCGCATTAGCGTAGAGCGCTTTTTAAAAGCGACTTAACAGAGTTAAACCGCTTTAAGAGTACTGCATAAACGCGACATTCGTTAATGCGCATTAAAAATCAGCTGGTACCGAATGTGTCAAGTGGTCAGTGATGCTATATTGATGAATTAATTTAATTTTTTTAATTGTAAATTTTTTTTTTAGCTCTGTTTTTCTATTATATTGCGAAAAAACACTTTTAAACATTTCTAAAAACTAATATTGCGATTATCAATTCATATTTTATTCAATATATGTCATTTTTACATATAAAGATATTCTTGAAAATAAACATTATTCAGTTGTATTCTTATGGCAACACTGTTTTGTTTTGTTTTGATCAGCTGTTCATCATGACAGCTCTTAAAGCGCATTAAGCTAAAGCGCTTTAAGGCTCTCGCATAAACGCTGCGTTTTTAGTTAGTGCGCATTGAGTTAAAGCGCTTTAGCTGTCGCATAAACGAGGTATATGATACCAAAGGAATGAGGTTCAATCCCCAGCAAGACCAGAGTTTTTTTGTTTACTAAATATTTTTTGTTCTCTTGGAACAAAAATGTTTTCAATAAATAAAATTTATTAAATATCAAGTGTTCCTATGTCGCTTCCTGTGGCTCAGAGCTTAGTGTGTTGTCCTACGAAACGGAAGGTGAGAAGTTCAAATCCCCTGGTACACCAAAGTCTTACTGTTTATATAATATAAATAATCACCAATTACCATTTAATTATAATATTTATATGTTGTTTAAATGTTTATAAAATTAACTGTAACAATTACTTATATAAAATAAATCAATCAAATTGAGATAATAATCGAAATAGTTTGCAAAACTACTGGGCCTTGATTCAAGAACAATGTAAACTTACTTGCAAGAAAAACTTGTCATGGTCTCGCAAAAAATTTTTTTTGTTGTAATTTAAGTTTAGTCGGTTCTTGATTCCAGTAGACTATTCACTTGTTTTAAGAACAAAAAGGTCTTGGTATAAGTTTTCATACTTTTCACGTATGTGAAATAGTATATTAACTTTGTGCTGAAGTTGGTAACAGATCGAAATATTCATTTCCGACTATATAAAGTACATATATTCTTGATCAGGACGACAAGACGAGTTGATTTAGCCATGTCCGTCTGTCCGTCCATCTGTCTGCATATATATACAATCTCCTCCCACAGTTTTGAAGATATCGAGCTGAAATTTTGCACAGAGACTTTTTATGTGTGCGATCAACTCATTTGTCGGATCCAGCCATATCGGACCACTGGAACTGGTAGCCCCCATACGAAAAGAAGAAGAAATGTGAACAAAACTTAAATCGATAGAGTACTGAAATTTTAAACATAGTAGTTCTACATAGTCCGACTACATGCCTGAAAGTTTCATTGAGATTGGACAACTGGAATTGGTAGCACCCATACAAAATGAAGAAGAGGAAGAGAAGCAATATTCACGTCGTAGCCACGCCCACTTATAGCGAAACTTAACCCGTTGTATGGAAAACTTTTTGTTTTTTAACCAATTGACTTGAAACATTACAGTTACGTTGTTAGGAATTCATGAAAACTATTCATTTATTTTTTATACCCTGTACACACGCTGTGTATCAGGGTATATTAAGTTTGTTTGAGACGGTTTGTATGTAACGCATAGAAGGAGGGGAGGGGGACCCTATAAAGTATATATATTCTTGATCAGGATGACAAGACGAATTGATATAGCCCTGTCTGTCCGTCCGTCCGTCCGTCCGTCCGTCCTCACCAATGGTTCTCGAAAACTATAAGAGCTAGAGACTTCAAATTTTGAAGATAGTCTCGTGTGGTCGAACACTAGATCAAGTTTGAAGGAATTTTTGCCACGACCATTCCTTCCCGCCCATCGAGCACAACAAAAGGTCATTTTTTTCTTAAAATTGCTGTATCTCCTAACGTATAAAGAATACAATGCTGAAATTTTGTATGCAAACTCAGATAACATACCTTTTTAAAACTGCATACAACAAACTACCACTTTCCCCGCAAAGACCAACACACTAAAATTTTGCAGCAATGCTTTGTAACAAAACCCGTACTAAAGCGCCATCTAATGGCAACATTGCACTGTGAGCCCTGCCTCACTATTAGCAAATACACAAACCACATCGTGGTACACTGCTTTTGCTGTCGGCGAATGTTTAACGTGTTATCAACATAGGTGTGTGTACAGGGTATTATATAGTTGAGAATACTCAACTATACCGCCCTTACTGGTTAAAACTGCATACAACAAACTACCACTTTTCCCGCAAAGACCAACAAACTAAAATTTTCCAGCAATGCTTTGTAACAAAATCCGTATTAAAGCACCATCTAATGGCAACATTGCACTGTGAGTCCTGTCTGACTTTACCAACGATTTTGATTCGTATAATAGAATTCGTATAATATAACACAATTCATATATAGAATTCATATCGTGGTACACTGCTGTTGCTGTCGGCGAATGTTTAACGTGTTATAAACATAGTTGTGTGTACAGGGTATCATACAGTTGAGAAAACTCAACTATACCGCCCTTACTGGTTATTTCTGAATTCATGAAATAAAAGTTTCTTAACGACTTTTATTTAAAAAATCTTCAATAACAGTTACTAAGGACTTAAATACATAAAAATCAATAATAATGGTTATATTTAACGAAAAAAGTAAAAGTTATTTATAATAGTTATTTTCGACTGATATAAAAAAGATAATAGAAATAATATTTAAAAATGATTTTTATGAATAAAACTCATTACAGTTACAGTCCCTGTTGAATCCTTTGGGCTTCCCATTGACTCTTCTAAATTGGATTAAATCCTATTTAACAAATAGATCTCAACGTGTATTGTTTAAATCTGCTATATCTGATCTTGTGCAAGTAACTTCTGGTGTCCTCCAAAACAGTCATCTTGGTCCTCTTCTGTTTAATCTCTTCATTAATGACCTCCCCTTATCGATATCACATTCTCAGGTACTTATGTATGCCGATGATGTTAAATTGAGTCTTTCGTTGATTCTTCAGACCAACTCAAACGCATTAGTTTAAGAGTCTACCCTACCTACCAGCAACTTTTTCCCTTTAATTTTGCATAGATGCACAAATCACTACACCCTTCACGATCCATTTTGCGTATTGTGCCTGAACTATAAAAATCTTTACCACGTCTCAACTATTCTACGCTACCTAAGTGAAGCTAAATGCAAACAGCAGCTTGGATATTCTTTTCTAGGATCGATGGGTGGATGAAAGAGTGCGCCCATTCTTTGGAATTGGGGCATAGTCCAGTAAGGACGGTAATGCAAATAAATGTTCCCCACCGGGTCAGAGACTTAGAACTTAATTTACAAATACTTTTGTTATTATTTACCAAGTTTTCTTTTTTATACCCTGTACCTTATGGTTTGTGCATATAGCTGACTTAAACTTCAAGAAGAAAAAAAAAAAAATTGGCGTGACCACGCCCCTATATAGAAAATATTTCAAACGCTCATATCTCAAGAACTCTACAACCTACAAGAATGAAACTTTGTATGTATGCTATTGGGATGGAGTATAATAAGATTCAAATATAAAATGGGCGTAACCACGCCCACACATAGCCAAATTAGAAAACCGTTGTATCTTTGGAACGAATTGGTCTAAAAGAGTAAAAATTGGTATAAATGAAATTGAATGAAAATTAAATCTGTTTCGATTAAAGGTACAGGGTATGTCGGAGTCGAGTACTGTCGACTCAAATCCTTACTGGTTTCTCTTTTCATTGTGAACAGCACAAATTGTACTTGAATCAGCAACAGACCAAATCAAGTTGTAATTGGTCTAAATGTTCTCGAAATAAGTAAGATTTGTAATTAACATCAAAATCGACACCAAAATGGATTTGAATCAACTACAAAATATCAATTCATACACATTTTATACTTCAAAACAAAACAAGAACACAACAATTTAAACCGAAACCAAACAAACTTGAAATGACAACGCTTACTTCTTATACCTTCTTTCTCTCTTACTCCTTTGAACAAAAATGTTAAAACAATTAATAATTATCAAATATCATATGTTTCTATGTTGCTTGCTGTGGCTCAGAGTTTAGTGCGTTTAACTATGATACCAAAGGAATGAGGTTCAATCCCCAGCAAGACCAGAGTTTTTTTGTTTACTAAATATTTTTTGTTCTCTTGGAACAAAAATGTTTTCAATAAATAAAATTTATTAAATATCAAGTGTTCCTATGTCGCTTCCTGTGGCTCAGAGCTTAGTGTGTTGTCCTACGAAACGGAAGGTGAGAAGTTCAAATCCCCTGGTACACCAAAGTCTTACTGTTTATATAATATAAATAATCACCAATTACCATTTAATTACAATATTTATATGTTGTTTAAATGTAATTTAATAAACATTTAAACAACATATAATGTACCAATTACTTATATAAAATAAAATCAATCAAATTGAGATAATAATCGAAATAGTTTGCAAAACTACTGGGCCTTGATTCAAGAACAATGTAAACTTACTTGCACGAAAAACTTGTCATGGTCTCGCAAAAAATTTTTTTAGTTGCAATTTAAGTTTAGTCGGTTCTTGATTCCAGTAGAATATTCACTTGTTTTAAGAACAAAAAAGTATTGGTATAGTTTTTTACCTTTTCATAGCATATTAACTTTGTGCTGAAGTTTGTAACAGATCGAAATATTAATTTCCGACTATATAAAGTATATATATTCTTGGTCAGGACGACAAGACGAGTTGATTTAGCCATGTCCGTCTGTCTGTATATATACAATCTCCTCCCACAGTTTTGAAGATATCGAGCTGAAATTTTGCTCAGAGACTTCTTATTTGTGCGATCAACTCATTTGTCGGATCCAGCCATATCGGACCAATGGAACTGGTAGCCCCCATACGAAAAGAAGAAGAGGAAGAGAAGCAATATTCACGTCGTTGTATGGAGAACTTTTTTGTTTTTTAACCAATTGACTTGAAACTTTACAGATATGTTCTTAGGGAGGAATGAAAACTATTTTGACCAAAAGTGGGCGTAGCCACGCCCACTTATAGCTAAACTTGACCCGATGTATGGAAAACTTTTTTTGTTTTTTAACCAATTGACTTGAAACTTTACAGTTATGTTGTTAGGGAGGCATGAAAACTATTCATTTACTTTTTTTTATAGTGACACAACGTGAAAAGTATTATAGCTTCAGCCTTGCTGAAGATAGCGTCCTTACTGGTTTTTTGTTACAGTTTAAGTATGGTTGGTTCTTGATTCAAGTAAAATGTAAACTTATTTCCAAAACAACATTGACTCAGATTAAGTTTTGGTGGTATCATATTAAGATTAAACTGTTCTTGAAAATGTAACAAAATTTACTCAATTCAAGATTTTTTGTACTTAAAAATAGTGCTTGAATTGAAAACATTTTACTTGATATGCCAACATTTGTGCTTGACGGACTTTCAACACCGAATTGTGTCAATTTAAGTACAATGTAATTTTAATTTTTTCCTCTGGGTATATATTCTTGATCAGGACGACAAGACGAGTTGATTTAGCTATGTACGTCTGAGCGTCTGTCTGTATATATACGATCTCCTCCCACAGTTTTGAAGATATCAAACTGAAATTTTGCACAGAGACTTCTTTTTCGTACGATCAACTCATTTGTCGGAACCGACCATATCGGATTACTGGAACTGGTAGCCCCCATACAAAATGAAGATGAAAAACAATTTTGAACTCTTGGAAGATAGAGGGCTGAAATTTTAAACATAGTAGTTTCACATAGTCCGACTAAATGCCTGAAAGTTTCATTAAGATTGGACATTTGGAACTGGTACCTGCCATGCAAAATGAAGAAAAGGAAGAGAAGCAAGATTTAACGTCGTTGTATGGAAAACTTTTTGGTTTCTTAATCGATTTACTCGAAACTTTACACTTATGTTCTTAAAGATGTATGAAAATTATTTTGACCAAAAAATGTGCATGGTTACGCCCACTTATAGCAAAAATCAACAATTTACATATCTAGATGAATAGAAAATAGATTCAGTCAAAAAAATGGGCGTGACACATTAAAGGGTGAGAAGAGTATCTAAGCTTCAGCCTTGCTGAAGATAGCGTCCTTACTGTTTTTTTTTCTGTTAATATAAATGCGAGATTATCATATTATGGCAGAATGATTGTGACAGGTGGCAAAAGCAACAAACCAATATTGATTATAAAATAAAAGCGGCCTCAAAAAATGTGACATTATTTCAAATTGCGCAGAAATGAGGCCGATTCTGTTCATATTTGCATTGTGTCTGACGGCGGTGAGCATGAGTTTCATATGAGATACAAGTAACGAAATAAATACACTTGTTTTTTTTTTTTTATTGACAAAAGGGATGCGACGAGTTGGACTTGTCTACAACAAATAATGATGGCGCTGATCGGGAGCAGCAGCGGCTCGTGCACAGTCGGCCTGACGGTGCACGAGGCACATCATTTGGCAAATGACATCGTGGTCATGTTGGAGCGTGAGGTGTAGCACGTGTTGCAGTCGTTTGTCATCGAGCCGGTGCATCAAGTGCAGTTCGCCGTTGTCGGCATTGAGGCGTGGAAAGAGGATAGTGAAGAGTGCGTCGCACAGGAGGATCAACACGTGGCCGTGACCAAATCAAATGCGTATATCGATCATTACAGATGCATACGTGATGCAACAACGAGCTCGGTGCAGCTCGTGATTGACACGGCGCGTGCGGTCAAGCAGCTGAGGGTTGACGGCTACGCCGTGATCAAACAAGCACGAAGCTGTCGTAAGTTGCAAACGACCTGGCTGCGTAAGCCGTGTAAGTTGCGTCTCTACGCCATGCTCACGCTTTACGCCTACAATGGTCAGAATGCTGATCGGTCTGCGCAAGAGCGGTCCGGCGATTGTACGCAATGCGCACACCTGCACGCACAATGCTCACGGAGTTCGGCGCAGTGAATGTCAACATTGATCATTGCGTGCACAACACTTTACATTAAAGACATATTTTTATTTGAAATTATTCAGCGTTTATATTGCTTTAACAGATAAACAAAGGCATTTGATTGAATATCGCGTCTTTGCCGTAGGTCAAGTTGTCTTAGACACAGGCATCAATGGCGGCCTGAATTTGATCAAGTTCAGCGATTGCGCGTGCCGAAGCGTCATGGGTGCAGGCGTCGGCATCAACGAAAACAGCGGGCAGCCGTTCGTTTGCGCTCTGCTTGATTATCTTTATGGATTTGGGCGCGGTCTTCAGATAAATGGTCGCCTTAATCGAAAGACGGGCATAGCAGCTGCTCTTCAACGCCGTGTTCTTATAGTTCTTGCACTTCTGATATGTGGTCAGGACATCGTAGCCATCGAAGATGAGTTGCTGTGTTGCGGCATTCACGTCGACAACAATCTCGGCCGAGGTTTGAGCAGCGGAGGTACCGCAGGCGGCCATATCGGCGTGCATGGCATCGACGACTTCGGCAACGCGTTCGTCGTGTTCGGCAACGCAGGCCTCTTGCTCGGCACGGCGTTCATCGATCGCCTGCACAGCGTCATCGACCTCATTCAATGGCGTTAGTACGATCTCTTCGACTTGATGCTCCAGCGCCTTGGCGGTATCGGCAGCTATTTGCTCCAGTTCGCTGACAAGCTCGTTCACAGCGCCCTCGGCATAGTTGATCACGTCCGATTCATGAATCGATGGTGCGGCACCGACCTGTGGTCAAGGGTTGGTTGATCCTCATATGAATATCGCTAAAAAGGAAAATACTCACCATTACCACAATGCATAGTGCCAAAAATACGCTCAATTGCTTCATGTCGATTGTTTTGTTTGCTTTAAAACAGTTATTGGATTGGCCAATTTGCAAAAGCTTTTATATGCGCGATTTTCGACTTGCTCAGGCTAATCCCACAAATACTAATCGCAATAAACTAAAAATATAAATAAATAAAACTTATCTGTCCGTTTGGTTAAATTAATTCTAATCAGAATTGATAGAATAAAAATCACACAGGCCGACAAAAATACCGTTTGTAAAAACTTTTTCTATAACTGCAACTACATATTTCCTATGTATTTTGGTGTGCTGATTCTGAAAAACATATACAAAAAGTCGTATCACCCACCAATATCTCATATTTCAATGTTTTGTAAAAGTCACGAAATTTCAGTTTTTCAAACTTGGGTTCAGAATATCTTAGAAACTACTGGACCGACATTGTTGAAATTTAACTAGGACATTCTTAGAAATCCAATCTAATTTGTACTGAAGGGGTTTTTTTTGATTGAGAGCCCCCTTCGGGTGTTATACAATTATTTATCTCAGTAATTCAAGAAAAAAGAGTTTCATGTTTAAACAACTGCAAATTTTACAAAAAAAAAACTTATAGTTTTTTTTCACTATGCTACTGTATTTGTAGTTATTTTATGTATTAATGACGGTCCTTTCGTACTTTTCCAAGAATTGGTGACCGAGATATAATGTACATCACCAACGTATATTATGGTTGTTTCGAAAATCTTGGATAAATGGTATAAACAAGAAAAGTTGGCTTTTAAACAGCAAAACAGTTGCAGTAGCCATGGTATATTCATTTAAACATATTAATTTTCAAGTTTAAAACAAACCAGTAAGCACGCTATATTCGAGTATACTCGACACCCCAAATCTATAAAAAAAATTTCGATTTGCTATCGCCCGATCAAATAGTGTTCAAAATATCAAGTAAATTGGTCAAAAAAAGTGGAATTTACGAAAAATTTGAGTTTGTAGGTCATTGAAGGGTAACGATAAAGAGGGAAATTTTGTGGTATGCAGTTTTAAACATATATATTTACTGAGTTCGTTTACAAAATTTGAGGTTCGTACCTTCAAAAGTTTTGGAGATATAGACATTTACAGAAAACAACTGGGGGAGGGGAAATGAAAAGGAGGGGGGGGGGAATTGAGGCATGCAGTTTTGTAGGGATGATCATACTGAGTCCACGTACCAACTTTCATATTTATATCTCTTTGGATGTTCGAGTTATAGCGTTTTGAAAAAGTGGGCGGTGCTGGCTGGTATAAAAACCAGTAGGGACGCTAGCTTCAGCAAGGCTGAAACCTTTATACTCTTCACGCACAACTCTTGTGTCTCGCCCATTTTTTTTTGACTGAATATATTTTCTCTTCGTCTAATTAGCCTATATACAAATTATCATTGTTTTTGCTCATTGGGTACCGGAGATATTCAAATTTTCGATTTTTGGTAAAAGTGGGCGTAACCATGCCCATTTTTGTCAAAATAGTTTTAGTGCCTCCCCAAGAACATTACTGTGAAGTTTCAAGTCAATTGATTAAGAAACAAAAAAGTTTTCCATACAACGACGTGAATCTCGCTTCTTTTCCTCTTCTTCATTTTGTATGGCAGGTACCAGTTCTAGTTGCCCGATCTCAATGAAACTCTCAGCCATTTAGTGGGACTACTTAAAACTACTATATACTATCTTACAAAACAAAGCAGTTTTCCATACAACGATTCCGGTTTCTTTATCTTTCTATATGGGAGCTACCTGTTCCAGTTTCCCGATCTCAATGAAACTTTTAGACGTTTAGTCGGACAATGTAAAACTACTATGTTTAAAATTTCAGCACTCTATCTTACAAAATAAAAAAGTTTTCCATGCAACGATTCAAGTTTTGTTCACTTTTCTTCTTCTTTCGTACTAGTTCCAGTGGACCGATATGGCCGGTTTCAACAAATAAGTTAACTAGACAAAAAAGAAGACTGTGTGCCAAATTTCAGCTCGATATCTTCAAAACTGTGGGAGGAGATCGTATATATAAAGATGGACGGACGGACATTCCTATATCAACTCGTCTTGTCGAGCTGATCAAGAATATATATACTTTATGGGGTCAGCACAAACTTATAATACTATTCACTACGTGAAGAGTATAATTTTGAACTGTGAAGTAGAGAGAAAATCCTTATTGGTTGCGTACACGATATTTCAGTCAGAAAATTTTTTTTCTTGTTGGCCTGTGTAATTGATAGCAATAAAAATTTGTTTGAAAATCGATAGTTCGGCATACAGTTTTAATAAGTTGACCTTAGTCTAAAGCCTAGTTGCGTTACTTGCGCTCATCAGATTCTTGAAGAACGTTATTTGTCCAAGGGTGTCATACTTTGGGATTACCCACTTAGCCCAATTGTCTATCAACATACAATTCTTAAAACTTATCAACTTCGATGCATGAGCGTAAAATGAAGAGCTGATAATGTTGTTTTGTTTGTCGTCGCATTTGAATCGTCAGTTAATCAGTGAAATAAATAATTTTTAGACGTCGATGAGTTTGACCAACAGGCGTATTTATTGTTATTTTAATTATTCGTTCATAAAAGTTTGTGTTATAATTACGTGTTTGAAAGTCAAGTCAGACGATTACAGTAAAAATACCTTGGGCCAAAGCATGAGCGTAGTCACGATCTTAACTCGGGATCATTGTTATTTGCGAAATATTGGAAAGAAGTGTTCTCAATAAAGTACTTGTTCTGCCAGAAAGTCTTGAAATAAAAATTGGAACACAGCCAATTTGATTGTCAAATCACATATAAGCACTTGATATAATTTCCGGTCAATTTAAAAATCCCGAACTTCAACGCCAACGCGTTAGCTTTGATGATATCTAACACGTTAAAATGCGGCATTAAAATATTTTCATATATGTTCAGTAGGGTGTCCCTTATTTTGCAAGGTTCTTATTTTTTAAGGCATATGGGCTAGTTTTGTTCATTCTACTCTAAAAAACTACCATGATTTTTTATACTTTTCACGTATGTGAAAAGTATATTAACTTTGTCACGGAGTTTGTAACAGATTGAAATATTAGTTTCCGACTATATAAAGTATATATATTCTTGATCAGGACGACAAGACGAGTTGATTTAGCCATGTCCGTCTGTCCGCCTGTCTGTCTGCCTGTATGTATGCAAACTAGTCCCTCAGTTTTGAAGCTATCGAACTGAAACTTTGCACAGAGTCTTAGAATTTATTACGATGAATCATTCGTCGGAACCAGCATGATCGGATTATTGGAACAGGTAGCTCCCATACGCAATGAAGAAGAAAAGTGAAGTAAACTTGAATCGTTGTATGGAAAACTTTTTTTTTTTGTAAGATAGAGTGCTGAAATTTTAAACATAGTAGTTTTACATAGTCCGACTAAATGCATGAAAGTTTCATTGAGATCGGGAAACTAGAACAGGTAGCTCCCATACAAAATGAAGAAGAGGAAAAGAAGCAATATTCACGTCGTTGTATGGAAAACTTTTTTGTTTTTTAACCAATTGACTTGAAACTTTACAGTTATGTTCTTAGGGAGAAATGAAAACTATTTTGACCAAAAGTGGGCGTGGTTACGCCCACTTATAGCGAAACTTGACCCGATGTATGGAAACCTTTTTTGTTTTTCAACCAATTGACTTGAAACTTTACAGTTATGTTGTTAGGGAGGCATGAAAACTATTCATTTACATTTTTTTTTACAGTGACACAACGTGAAAAGTATTATAGCTTCAGCCTTGCTGAAGATAGCGTCCTTACTGGTTTAATTTCTTAGTCTTAGTTTTTAATATTCGCGAAGTGAAATTAAATGAGTGAAAGCTCAAACCAAATTGTAAAAAAGAAAGCTTGAAAAGGAAGTATCCTGATTAGTTTTATATAAAGTTTTTTTCTTGGTAATAAAACGAAATATTTCGATTTGTCTCTTCCATAATATTCAATTAAAATTTAATTTTTTGCTGTCCCCCAGTTGTATTTAAAAAACCAGTGAGGATTGGAGTCGACAGTACTCGACTCCGACATACCCTGTACATTCAATTAGTAACGGCTCTAATAGGGCGTTGTCCCGTCCACTTTTCAATCGAAACCGATGTCATTTCCATTTAATGTCATATAAATTTTTACTCTTGTACACCAATTTGTTCTAAAGGTTTAAGGTTTTTCTATTTTGGCAATATGTGAGCGTGGCCACGCCCATATTATGATTAAATCTTGTTACACTATAGCCAAATATCACACACACCAAATTACATTCCTGTAAGTAATATGGTATACTAGTTATAAGCATTTCAAATTTGAACTATATGTGGGCGTGGCCAAGCCTAGTTTTTAATTTTATTTGTTTGTTTCCCTTGGGTTTGGTAAACCTTGGGGTACCTTGGGGTACCATAAGGTACAGGGTATAAAAACATCTAAAATCTTCTTATTAAAACTTAAGGGATCAGTCGGCACGGGTTAAAATTAATAAAGAAAAGCTGAAATTTTATATATTTTCTCAAAATAGTCTTAATGCCTCCCCAAGAACATAACTGTGAAGTTTCAAGTCAATTGGTTAAGAAACAAAAAAGTTTTCCATTCAACGACGTCAATCTCGCGTCTCTTCCTCTTCTTCATTTTGTATGGGAGCTACCAGTTCCAGTTTCCCGATCTCAATGAAACTTTCAGGCATTTAGTCGGACTATGTAAAACTACTATGTTTAAAATTTCAGCACTCTATCGTACAAAACAAAAAAGTTGTCCATACAACGATTCAAGTTTTGTTCACTTTTCTTCTTCTTTTCGTATGGGAGCTACCTGTTCCAATAATCCGATCATGCTTTTTCCGACGAATGATTCATCGTAATAAATTCTAAGACTCTGTGCAAAGTTTCAGCTCGATAGCTTCAAAACTGAGGGACTAGTTTGCATACATACAGACAGACAGACCGACAGACAGACGGACATGGCTAAATCAGCTCGTCTTGTCGTGCTGATCAAGAATATATACACTTTATATAGTCGGAAATTAATATTTCGATCTGTTACAAACTCAGTGACAAAGTTAACATACTATTTCACATACGTGAAAAGTATAAAAACAGTAAGGGCGGTATAGTCGAGTATTCTCGACTATATAATACCCTGTACACAGAAAATCCAAAAAAAAAAATTCGACAGCAAAAGCACGATATGAATTCTGTTACATGAATTTTGTTATATGAACTCTGTTATATTAATCAAAATTGTTGGTATGGTAAGGCAGGGCTCACCGTGCAATGTTGCCATAAGATGGTGCTTTAGTACGGTTTTAATACCCTGTACACACACTGTGTACCAGGGTATATTAAGTTTGTTGGAGACGGTTTGTATGTAAAGCATAGAAGGAGGGTAGGGGGACCCTATAAAGTATATATATATTCTTGATCAGGATGACAAGACGAATTGGTATAGCCCTGTCTGTCCGTCCGTCCTCACCAATGGTTCTCGAAAACTATAAGAGCTAGAGACTTGAAATTTGGTGGATAGACTCGTGAGGTCAAAAGCTAGATCAAGTTGGAAGGAATTTTTGTCACGCCCATTCCTTCCTGCCCATTGAGCACTACCCATTTGTTCAAAAGGCTGTAGCTCGAAAACCTGATGAGTTAGAAACATGAAAATGAGTATGTAGACTCAGTATGTATAGCTCTACAAAACTGCATACCACATTTCCCCCCCCCCTTCGTTTCCCCTCAAAAAGTTGTTTTCTTAAAATTGCTGTATCTCCTAAACTATAATAGATACAGTGCAAACTCAGTCAACATACCTTTCTAAAACTGCATACCACAAACTTTAATTTTTTACGCTGTGTGACAACGCAAAGACAAACAAGTTGAAATTTGGCATAAATTGCGCTTTGAACACTGCTTTATCCTATTTGTAACAAAAACTGTACTTAACACTGCGAAAACTATTAAAGCTAGAGACTTGAAATTTGGAAGATATACTCGTGTGGTCGAACACTAGATCAAGTTTGAAGGAATTTTTGCCACGCCCATTCCTTCCCGCCCATCGAGCACAACAAAAGGTCATTTTTTTCTTGAAATTGCTGTATCTCCTAAAGTATAAGGAATACAATGCTGAAATTTTGTATGCAAACTCAGATAACATACCTTTTTAAAACTGCATACAACAAACTACCACTTTCCCCGCAAAGACCAACACACTAAAATTTTGCAGCAATGCTTTGTAACAAAATCCGTACTAAAGCGCCATCTAAAGGCAACATTGCACTGCCTCACTATTAGCAAATACACAAACCATATCGTGGTACACTGCTTTTGCTGTTGGCGAATGTTTAACGTGTTATCAACATAGGTGTGTGT